>CM049845.1:16876059-18313559 GCA_027422415.1 Schizothorax lantsangensis | reverse complement strand
TGGATTTGTATAGTATATGTGTGTGTATATTAATACCCTACCTTTTAATATTATGGTGCCTAAATTCACATATTCAGCTATAACATGGAAATAATAATCTAAATTACTTGATTGGTGTATCCATAATATAAAACATTGAGATTTTTTAAAATATTAACTTTATATAGTTTTTGAAAACATTATGTCCTGTCTGTTTTTTTCTTTTAATGTTCATCTGTGGTGTTTGTAGGGCAATTGGAGAATTGCCTTCATCATGATCAACCTGCACTTCCACAAACTGATTGAAAGAAGTCTTCTCGGGTCAAGATTTTGGTACAAAACACTTAATGGATATTTATTTCTTTGATGAAGTTGATAACTTGTCACACAGTCCCTTAACACAAAGTATGTTTGTTCACATCAATAGTCCCTACATACCTGCAGATGACAGTGCTGTGGACCCTGACTATAGCCGCCATGGATACACTCTGCACATTGTGCTTCACAATCCAGTTCGGCGAATCATGTGCCAGCGTTTTTCCCCACTGTACACCCGCAGAGGTAAATATATAACATTTTTGTAAACCCATTTTAACTTTTATTCTCCTCTGTAGTCTGATTTTCAACAAATTATGAACAACGTTTTGATATTTAAATTATACGATGTTAATAATATGAATGTTCTTGGGCTTCACAGTGATGTCACAAGGGGAATTTGTGCAGTTAATCGCCATTGATTTCGCTAATGTATCCGAGCACGTACCTGTGGCGAAGATCAGTCTTCCATGGCAATCAGAGGGATTGCAGGGAGAAGTTGAGGTACCTATGATTCATTCCTGATTCTTATGCTCATTGGCCACTTTATTTAGACTTCATTTCTCCCTGGAAATGACTGGTTAGTCAGTGCTGGCATGCTATTCTTAGGATACTGTCTATAAATAGATTGGTAGGTATCACGCTGTGTGCGAATGGAGAACATGAACCAAATACTGAAAGTCTGAAGTTAAATGCACTTTATGTGCAGCTTTGAGTTGATGACTGGATTTACAACCTGAGAATGTAGCAATGCCTGAAAATATGCTGCCATACTGTTTATCTATTTTAGTTAGATATGCATGTCCTTAACTTGCTTCCTTTATCAAGGAATGATAAAAACAGCAATGTTTACTTGCTCCACATCTCCAGCGTTGCTGCATGATGACTCTGACGGTGCTGGATGAGGCTCAGCGCCCCTTCTGGTGTGTGAGTTCTACTGTAAAAATGTACAGAAGACAAAGAGTGCTGGACTTGGAGCATGAAGGTGAGCAGTTCATCGTCCTTTACAAGGATGCCGAGGGGAAGGTCAAAATGACCTTTGTGTTGATGGAGGAGTTTCAGCACTACTTTTTGGTGCAGTTAGTTACTATGTTCCCAGCAGCCAAAGTGAAAAGGCACTTTAGGGGAGAATGTTGAAACTGTTGCAATGCCTAGCTGGTTACTGTTTAGAAAAGTTGAAATGATTCTGGCAGTGCTTTGAGTTGTATACATTCAAAGATGATTTTGGAATATTTATTTCATTTTTCAAGCTTATTTGTTACTTGTTCATGTAAACTTGCTTTTTGCCAGTTTGTTAATGTAGATGTCTGAAATGTTTTGTCGAGTTTCAGAGGCATTGAGTTTTTGCTTTTTTGTTTTTTTGGAAATGCCAAAGCACTAGGCCTATTTTTATTTCAGTACCAATTTAAATTTGGTAAATGTTGTTAAAGTTTATTTTTGGCATTATGTTTCTCATATTTAGTCAATAAATTTTCAAAAGGAGAATAAATAACGCAATGGTTTGAACATCCTGTGTACTGTGTAACTGAACTCACATTGTAAACCCAAATGATGAAATTATATTAATGATTTATTTCTCGGTAATATTTTTATAAAGGTCATTCAAGTGCTGGAGTGATGCTTGTTGAAACTTTAGAAAGGACATTGAGAAACGCGTTCAAAACAGCTGGTTTTGGTTCAATGGGAGGCATAATGTACAATTTCTAATCAGCTAAAATTCTTCCTCATTATACCAACCATTATGAAACATCATATATAATAACTCTTCCTTTACATTAGTGTGTAATTTTCGCACTACAAGCATCACCATATGAAACTGCAAAAAATATACAGGTCAACAACAGTAGCCTTCAGGCTTTGGACTTTCGACACTGCTTTAAAGCGTCTTCCAGAGCTGCAAGAGCCATTGCAGCATTGGCCTTGTTGCAGTTGTATCCCATGAGCCCAATCCTCAATACCTAGAAAACAGTTGAGTGGATGATTATTCAGTCATGTAGTTGAATGCGTTATCATTTTTTGTTGACAAGCTTTTACTCACCATGCCAACAGAGGGCCCTAGACCTCCTGTAAACTCGATTTGGTGATGCTTCATGATGTAAGCCAGCAATTCTTTCCAGTTATACCCTTCAGGGATGGCAATGGTGGTGACGGAGGGTAATCTCAGATCCTTCGGGAATGGATATGTATTTTAATTGCTTTCTCTTTTAGGTTATATTATTGTTCTGAGAATTAATAAAGTGGTCACCAACAGTTACCTTGTCCTTGATAAACAGCTTCAAGCCCAGGTCTTCCAAGCCCTTCCAGAGATACTCTGCAACTTCTGTATGATGCCTCCATGAGTTCTCAAGACCCTTGAGCAGACATTTTAGAATGATTAGATATCAGTCATTAAAAAAATAAAAACTAGTATAGTAATTGCCTAATAGCAGACATACTATGTATGCACTTGTAATAGATATACACTATCATTCAAAAGTTTGTGGTAAGACTTCATACATACATACATGCATATATACAGTGGGTACGGAAAGTATTCAGACCCTCTTAAATTTTTCACTCTTTGTTATATTGCAGCCATTTGCTAAAATCATTTAAGTTCATTTTTTTTCCTCATTAATGTACACACAGCACCCCATATTGACAGAAAAACACAGAATTGTTGACATTTTTGCAGATTTATTAAAAAAGAAAAACTGAAATATCACATGGTCCTAAGTATTCAGACCCTTTGCTGTGACACTCATATATTTAACTCAGGTGCTGTCCATTTCTTCTGATCATCCTTGAGATGGTTCTACACCTTCATTTGAGTCCAGCTGTGTTTGATTATACTGATTGGACTTGATTAGGAAAGCCACACACCTGTCTATATAAGACCTTACAGCTCACAGTGCATGTCAGAGCAAATGAGAATCATGAGGTCAAAGGATCTGCCTGAAAAGCTCAGAGACAGAATTGTGGCAAGGCACAGATCTGGCCAAGGTTACAAAAAAAATTCTGCTGCACTTAAGGTTCCTAAGAGCACAGTGGCCTCCATAATCCTTAAATGGAAGACGTTTGGGACGACCAGAACCCTTCCTAGAGCTGGCCGTCCGGCTAAACTGAGCTATCGGGGGAGAAGAGCCTTGGTGAGAGAGGTAAAGAAGAACCCAAAGATCACTGTGGCTGAGCTCCAGAGATGCATTCGGGAGATGGGAGAAAGTTGTAGAAAGTCAACCATCACTGCAGCCCTCCACCAGTCGGGGCTTTATGGCAGAGTGGCCCGACGGAAGCCTCTCCTCAGTGCAAGACACATGAAAGCCCGCATGGAGTTTGCTAAAAAACACCTGAAGGATTCTCTGGTCTGATGAGACCAAGATAGAACTTTTTGGCCTTAATTCTAAGCGGTATGTGTGGAGAAAACCAGGCACTGCTCATCACCTGTCCAATACAGTCCCAACAGTGAAGCATGGTGGTGGCAGCATCATGCTGTGGGGGTGTTTTTCAGCTGCAGGGACAGGACGACTGGTTGCAATCGAGGGAAAGATGAATGCGGCCAAGTACAGGGATATCCTGGACGAAAACCTTCTCCAGAGTGCTCAGGACCTCAGACTGGGCCGAAGGTTTACCTTCCAACAAGACAATGACCCTAAGCACACAGCTAAAATAACGAAGGAGTGGCTTCACAACAACTCCGTGACTGTTCTTGAATGGCCCAGCCAGAGCCCTGACTTAAACCCAATTGAGCATCTCTGGAGAGACCTAAAAATGGCTGTCCACCAACGTTTACCATCCAACCTGACAGAACTGGAGAGGATCTGCAAGGAGGAATGGCAGAGGATCCCCAAATCCAGGTGTGAAAAACTTGTTGCATCTTTCCCAAAAAGACTCATGGCTGTATTAAATCAAAAGGGTGCTTCTACTAAATACTGAGCAAAGGGTCTGAATACTTAGGACCATGTGATATTTCAGTTTTTCTTTTTTAATAAATCTGCAAAAATGTCAACAATTCTGTGTTTTTCTGTCAATATGGGGTGCTGTGTGTACATTAATGAGGAAAAAAAATGAACTTAAATGATTTTAGCAAATGGCTGCAATATAACAAAGAGTGAAAAATTTAAGGGGGTCTGAATACTTTCCGTACCCACTGTATATATATATATATATATATAATACTTTTGAGCAAGAATGCTTTAAATTGATCAAGAGTGACCTTAAAGACAGTTATATAATTACAAAAGATTTTTATTTCAAATGTTACAAAAGAAATGGATCAGCAGATCAGCATTTTAGAATGTTTTCTAAAAGGATCACATGACACTGAAGACGGGAGTAATGGCTGCTGAAAATTCAGCTTTGCCATCACAGGAATAAATTACATTTAAAATTGTTGAAATAGAAAACAGTTATTTTAAATTGCAATATTTCACAATATCAGTGTTTTACTGTATTTTTAATTGAAAAAATGTAGCCTTGGTGAGCATACGAAGAAAAATACAAAACTTTTGAATGGCAATGTATGTGACATCACAGATTTGTATCTGATCTAAACACCCGACTTTTTATAGTTCGAACAAAAATACATGGTTGAGAAAACAAGCAGTAGGTCCTATAATAGTAGACTTTGAGACCAAAAGGTTAACCATCAAAGAGTGAATTATAATGACGAGCAAGGTGTTAAATGTTTACTTTGAGTAAAGAATATACACATCTAGCCCCTACCGTTTCAGCCAGGATGGCTAGACTTTCCCTCAGAGCAAAGAAACCAGACACGGGTCCTGTGTGATGGTATCTGAAACACAGTTTAGTTAACTTTAGACAATCCTTAACACAATCCTCTACTACAGGGGTGCAAAACTCACGGTCCTGCAGAGTTTAGCTTCTACCATAATTAAATCCAGGTAATCAAGACCTTCAAGTTTATTGGAAAACGACAGTATGGTAAGTGTGTTGGAGGAGGGTTGGAACTAAACTGCAGGACTGTGGCCCACCAGAAATTGAGTTTTTCAACCATGCTCTACAAGGTCTCACAAGAGCAACAGTTTGCATTTTCAGTACTTACATTCTTTCTGGCTTGCCGTCATTGCCCCAGTAATTGGATAAGTGGGTCATATCAAGGAGGTAGGATAATGGCTTTGTTTTCCTGTTAAACATCTTGTGGCTATATCACATTTGAGAAGAAATTGATAACGTTAGTGGATTTCCCTAACTGTTTGAATGATTCAATGTATGCAAGCACATACTCATATTTATTCACAAATATTTCTTCTCACCATGCTCTTTCACTGAATGAAATTGGTGCTGTGCCGGGTGGAGCATTCAAGGCTTTTTGGGAACCAGTATAGAGAATATCAATATCTATGAAGGAAAAAGGTTTGAACAGTTGAATTCAATCCACAAGCTTTTGCACGGAGATTTAGAATATGGACTTGGTAAATAACATTGTGGTTTCATGCTCATAAAATTTCATGTTTAAATAACTTAATATTTTGATCCACTCACTTTGTTGATCCATTAAAAGCGGTGCAGCTCCCAGTGACGCCACTGAATCCACTAAGAGCAAACAGTTGTATCTGTATAAACAAAACCATGCAAGAGAGTTTAAGTCAAGGAAAGCAAGAAAAGAGGATTTGGGGGAGCAGTAGACAATACAGACATTTAACTTTAAAATTCTTAGAGCATAGGTTCTTTCCAATGTTGTATATGTGTAAAATACTAGAGTACCAGTAATGCAAAATGACAAATATGTAATATAAAATAATAGTAATATTGTGTAGTTGTAATGTAGAAATTAACCTTTTATTTGACCTTTACATTCTTAACATTTTTCCTGCATATTTCTTTCATTCTGTTTGATGTATTTATTTATTTTTGAACAAATAATCAATTGTCAGAAGTGTATCTGTACAGTGTGCACCAATCAGAAATTCTTGCATGTAAAAAAAGATTTTACAAAAAAAGCACTTTAGAAGTCTCATAGTAACTTGTGCAGCAGTGATTGTAGAATATTCTTACTTGTGACAAATATCACCAACACCGTCCACTGGGTGCACCAGACCAGCTGATGACTCTCCATGTGTGAGAAAGAAGAGAACTGGCTTATGTTTAGCCAGAGCCTGTAGAATGTAAAATGTTGGTTATAGAGCAGGGGTTTGCTTTACTAGTCATACCAATTTACAGTAGCATATGGAATTGAAATGTGTATATCACTAATAGTATAGTTATCATGTAGTTTCACCTGTTCAATTTCTGCATTTGTAAAATGTCCTCCTGGTGTTTTAACCAAGGTGTGAACCTTTGCACCTGGGAAAACAGAGTAAGCATGCTCTCATACTCTCTACAAATAAGGGTGAATTTCTAGAGAACGCCAGTGGGCTGGCATTATTTTTATTATTAGTTTCATACCCATCCGCTCAGCAATTTCTGCAACTCGTTCTCCCCAGATTCCATTGATGGCAACGAGAACGCTTTCTCCAGGCTCCACAATGTTGAAGACTGCACACTCCATCGCTGTGTGTCCAGAGCCACTCATGGCCAGTGTCATGTTGTTACTGGTCTGAAAAGCGTACTGGATTCCCTTCTTGATATCACTCATAATCTATGACAAAATATGTGCAGTGACTGTTCCAAACATCCACAAATGCAGTTCTGATACCAAAATTACGCCATCAATATATTATGCTTTTTGGCCTAGATCTATTAATCAATTATTCCAACATTTGAATATTAAAAAAAAAATCTTCATTTGGAATGTTATTATTATTTTTTTTTATAAATAAATAAAAAATGAAGCTATTTGCTATTTGGAGATTCTGCTGCTGATAAAAAATGTCACGAGTAGTTTGACATGATTAGATTTATTTCTTAAAAAATAAGCAGTGAAGCGCTTTGTTTTAAGATCTTATAGCATTAAAATGTAAAGTATTTAAATTATTTCTACAATATTGTTGAATACTTAAACTTTACTAAATATAGCTTTTTATAGAAAGGCACGTTTTGAATATAAATATTTAAAGAATAGCCTACATAGGCCTATAAGTGTTTAAAGATGAAGATTTTCATTTCATTGTTTTGTAGCCGAACTTTTTGCTTGGCTAAACTACAGATCTTTAAATGTATTTTGATTATTAAATTATTGTTATTAACGCTATTTTAATGAAACCAACAAGAATACAAATATTAGATTTGCTTAGAAAATATTAGATTTTCTTAGAAAACGTTATTTGCCTTCGATTCATATTAAAGTTGTAAAATGCATTTGTGCGTAAAAATGTAGCGTGAGATTTACCCCGAACATTTCCGGGTGCATGTGACCTATTATAGGTCTCCCTCCTGCTGCTAAAACGCGAGGCGGCACATTGGAGGGTCCTGGTCCAAACAGGTACCGGAATGGAGCCTTGAGCGGCCGGAGCATGCACGCTGGTGGCGGGATGGTGACAGAGGACATCCCGCGGTGGACGCCGTGTTTGGTTGACCGCGCGCTTTCCAAAGGCATCTGCTGCGTCAAGCGCGCACACCTGGATAGGACGCTCCTCGGCATCATGTTTTCTCTCTCTGCTGTTCGTTAGAAAGACGAAACTTTGCGTTTGTCCAACATTTTAAACAAACGGGTCTTTGACCCCTGGAACACAGAGCAACATGCGTCATGCTTTTGGCACAAAATGCCCCCGCCCTTCATCTTCCGAACAAGGTATAACGGTCCAGAGGTGGATATGAGAGATATTATGAACGGGATAACAAAATAGAAAAGGGTGATAGCCTAAAGATAGCGAGGGTGTCCTGTATTATTATGTAAGGCTGTATGTTTTTGTTTTCTCGTCCTTTCGTCTTTAGATCAATATTTTAATCCTAGTTTCCCGACACCTCACAAAAATACTTACACTGACAGAACACGTGTTTATCTGAACTTTTTCACAGAGTTGAACTGCCCTGTGACTTTGATTAGTCAGGGGATTTAAATCGAGTATTGTATATTTTTAATATCCATATTTATCAATATATATAGATTTGGATATACTGTAAATAAGTTTCATAGCCTACTGTTTAAGTTATCTTAAAAACCTTATATTAAGCTAATGTCTGTCTCTCATCAGGTAAAAAGAAAAATCTAGAAACACATCAGGACTGCATTTGAAAAAAACAATCAAACAAACAAACAAACAAATAAATGAATAAACAGACAAAAAGTGAGTTTTGTTTACATCCTGGTGAGGCGCTCTATTGATTCATTCATTCTCCACTTGTTTACCAGCTCAGAGAAGGAGTGTACCTTTCTCAATACAGTTGATTGGCTGATGTGAAGAAACACACAAGCACACACACACACACACACACACACACACACACTGATAAGATCAACTCCCATTTCATTTGGCCCTAGCATGGTCAGTGCAGCACATGATATTAAATGTGAGCATGTTAGTGTAGGCATGACTATTGCACACATTATTTTTTAAATTCTTATATTTCAGTTTACAATCTTTAGGCAGTTTTGTTATTTTAAGGTAATTTGATTCTTTTTTTTTGTGGTTTTAACTTAGTGTTTATAAACAGCTAAATTAAAACTAATTTTTATACTGCTTAAGAAGTAATTTAGGTAATATCTAATATGGAAAACAGGAAGTTGTTCACATTATTTGCATTTGAATCATTAATTTATAAGAAAGTCTGTATTTTTGTGTGATTTGTTTTGCACCCAAAATTGAAATACACTGAATTCAGGCCATCCAAGATGTAGATGCGTTTGTTTCTTTATCAGAGCGGATTTGGAGAACTTTAGCATTACATCACTTGCTCACTAATAGATCGTCTGCAGTGAATGGGTGCCGTCAGAGTCCAAACGGCTCATAAAAACACCACAATAATTAATCCATAATTAAGTAATCCACACCACTCTCCAGTCCATCAATTAATGTCTTGTGAAGCAAAAAGCTGTGTTTGTAAGAAATAGTCATTAAGGATTTTTAACTCTAAACTGTCACTTCTATCCTCTATCCATAATAACACTTTCTCCAGTAAAAAAAAAAAAAAAAAAAGTCCACCGACCAACATACTTGTTTAGAACTGTTCTGGACTGTCTTGGCTTATAAACGGTGCTTGATCTATGCATATTTCTCTCCTGACAAGAACGACTTTTTCATTAGAGAAATAAATATTATTGGATAGAGGACTCGTATTTTAGCTGGAAGCAACGGTTAAATTACGTATTGATGATGGATTTGTTTCTTACAAACACACAGACTTTCACTTCACAAGTCATTAACTGATGGACTGGAGTCAAGTGGTTTACTGGTGGATTATTGTGATGTTTTTATCAGATGTTCTGATGGCACCCATCGCTGCAGAGGATCAAGTGATGTAATGCAAAATTTTCCCAATTTGTTCCCATGAAGAACCAAACTCATTTCATACATTTCATTCTTGAAAAAGAAAAAAATAATTCTTGGATAAACTATTCCTTTTTTAATATTTGACTATGTTAATTAATCTTACCATATTTATATAACTAACAAAGTCTTGAACATGAACAGATTGTACTTTTCCCATTCAGTAAAAAAATGCTTACTCTGTACAAAAGTACCTGATCAGAACATAGCGATTCTCTAAAAACACACTAGTTGTGTGTCATAGGAAGCAGATGCTGATGTCAGAGCAGGGACTTTGACCAGAGCACTGGTCACCATCACTTATCCTGCAGTAAATAATTAGTCTGCACAGTAAATAAGTGGAAACGCAATGTTTACCCTTGTGTGCCCTTTGCACTGTGGTGGGGCTCAAACACCCACTTCACAGGCCAGAGTAGACAGAAGCGGCTCAACTCTTGCCATGCTTTTGTGAAAGACAGGACACGTACCCTGATGTAACGCCAATGGAGCTGTTCAGGCAGACATAGATGACCCTGACCCTATTAAACTACAATTCAAAAACTAATCTAAAAAAGTGTGTTTGTCAGGTACCATTTAAATTGACGTCCTTGTGTAATGCAGTGAGCAGAATGTCAGCTGCCCAGTAGATGGGGCTGTTCTGCTAAATCCATTTTAGTCCATTGAAGTTATAACATTTTTAATTTGACTTTAGTACAATATAAATTTATTTTAAATTTTAATTCATTTTTCTTGCTTATTATGCAAGCCTGGTTATGTATCAGAGTGAAAAAAGGTAATTGTGTTTTTATATCATATATTAAACCATCTAAAAAAAATATTCACCTTTTTAATTTACATATTTAGCAGACGCTTTTATCCAAAGCGACTTACAGTGCATTCAGGCTATACATTTTTTTTAACAGTATGTGTGTTCCCTGGGAATTGAACCCACAACCTTTTGCGCTGCTAACGCAATGCTCTACTACTGAGCCACAGGAACACTTAATAAGGTTCCATAAATAATGCAACTCTGATTTTTTTTCTTTATTATTATTATTATTATTATAATTATTAGTCTACTACAGTTCAGTTTTGTCACCCAATAAGCAGGATATACCATAAAGGACCTTAATGGACCCTCCTTGTCATACAACCTGTTTCAGCCTTCCCTGTTGTCCCAGCTTGACACTGTTCCTAGTACAGTCAATATTCCTTTGTACAGATATCAGTGCAATTGACATGGATGTACAAAAATATTGTTAATGTACTTTTTAAAAGTTTGGGGTTGGTAAATGATTAATTAAGAAGTCACCAAGGCTGCATTTATTTGATCAAAAATACAGTAAAAAAAGCATTAATGTGAAATATTACTAAAAATTTAAAATATCCTTTTCTATATTAATTTATTTTAAAATGACTTCTGTCCTGTCGCACTCACCCCCATCATTGCCAAGTGCTTTGAGAGGCTGGTTGTATCCCATCTAAAATCCTGTCTCCCTGCTACACTAGACCCATACCAGTTTGCCTCTTGCCGCAATAGGTCAACAGAGGATGCATCTCTACGGCACTTCACTCTGCCCTCACCCACATGGACAGTCAAAATACACATGTGAGAATGCTGTTCATTGATTTCAGTTCTGCATTTAACACTATAATCCACTCCAAGCTGATCTCCAAGCTCAAGCCAGCTTGGAATGAGCACATCCCTCTGCAACTGGACTCTAGATTTTCTGACTAACAGACCCCAGTCCGTTAAGTTAGATAACCTCTCCTCCTCCATCATCACCCTGAACACCGGCGTGCCACAGGGCTGCGTGCTGAGCCCTCTTCTGTACTCCTTATTCACCCATGACTGCGTTCCTGTTTATGGCTCCAACACCATAATCAAATTCGCAGATGACACCACGGTAGTAGGTCTGATCAAAGATGATGTCAGCCTACAGGGATGAGGAACAGCACCTGGCTGTGTGGTGTTCCACCAACTATCTGGAACTAAACACCCAGAAGACAAAGGAAATTATTGTGGACTTCAGGTGGACTAGGAGTCATGCACACACCCCCATCTACATCAATGGAGCTGTAGTGGAGCGTGTGTCGAGTTTCAAGTTCCTTGGCATCCACATCTGTGATGACCTCACTGGTCCCTAAACACCTCCACCCTGGTCAAAAAGGCGCAGCAGTGCCTTTACTTCTTACGGAGCCAGGAGTCCCAGGATCCTTGTGGACTTCTACCGCTGTACCATTGAGAGCATACTCACAAACTGCATCTCAGTGTGGTACAGCAATTGCTCCGTATCAGACCGCAAAGCACTCCAGCGGGTGGTGAAAACTGCTCAACGGATCACCGGCACCCAGTTAACTACCACTGAGAACATTTATCACAAGCGCTGCCTGGGCACGGCAAGGAACATCATCAAGGATGCCTCACACCCCAACCATGGACTGACTTTTTACCCTCCTTCCATCCGGCAGGCGTTACAGGAGCCTATGCTCTCACACTAGTAGGCTCAGGAAGAGCTTCTTCCCCAAGGCTGTGACCCTTCTAAACTCCACACCACCAATCTAACTAGCACCTGCTCTTTTACTGCATTGGTCACAGTCCTTTACAAACATGTATTTGCACTGTTCATATTTTGCACAAATTATATTTTGTATGAAATATTGTACATTGTTCAAGCTATTACACTGTACAGTCTAACGTTGTTACTGTACAAAACAGTAAACTACTGCACTACTGATATTTCGCTTAGATTAACATTGTAACAAACTATTGTCAGATTACTGTTCTTCGTTGCTGCTTCATACTGTACATATAACCCTACACAGCACTCCTATTTATATTCTGTACATACTCTGCTTAATATTGTATATAGCAACTCCACTGTACATACTGTTTATAGCTTCACTTACTCTGCACTTATCTGTATATAAAACACTAATTCTTACTTCTATTAGATGTAACTGCATTTCGCGTTACTTGTAAATGCGTCTATTCCCCCCAACACTGCTTTTGACCAATTTAACACATCTTTATGAATAAAAGTATTAATTTCTTTAAAAAAAAATACTGACCCCAACTTTTGAACTGTAGAGTACATTTCAGGCCTGTTTTTTTTTTTTTTTTTAGTGAACCCGACTTGCTTGTCTCCTTGCATAAGCTTAGCTTGCATCCTCAGCCTTCATAATGAGTCCATTGAGAGGGTCAGTGCTGTGCATGCTGAGACACAAACCCTACCGGCTGAGCTTAGAATTTCAATTGAGCTCTTTGTGCTTTTAACACTGTGGTTTGTATTCGTGGACACGGAAGCAAATCCATGAACCGTGGTCTTTTTTAAGAGTGTCCTGTGATGCTGTTAACAGTGTGTGGTTCTCTCAGGCTCTCTTTTCCCCTCTCTCTCCCTCCCACTCCCTGTGCTGCATCCATGCCGCTAGCTCCCACACTGATGATGTCATCAGCGACTCGCGGCTGATCAGCATCCTTGGCTCCACCATAGAGCCATTTTGTGTTGAAGAAACTCTGTCTCTCCGCGCATCCCCACATCCATTAACCCTTCCCTCGGCTTCCTGACGCACCACTGCGTACCAGGCCCTGCAAAACCAGACTCCCTCAGTCTGATGGTCTTGCCAGGGGGGGGGGCTCCACCTGCATTGAGGGTGCTGAGCTAGGGAGAGGCTGAGAGCCTATAGGAAAAAATAAAACAACTGGGTGAGGAAGAAGACGGCGGATGGAAGCAGACTTGATGGAATAACCCACTGCTGTCCGCAATCTCTACAGGATATTGCCATAAGGAGTCAGGTATGTGAGATCGTGATTGTTGTTTGTGTGATTTATGTGTTTTAAAACCATTGTTTTTCACGTCTCGTGAGAATAAGGAGGGTGGTGCACTATGCCACTGTTGTCCTGTCCGGAAAGCCACACAGAGACTGTTGAAATACAAAAGAGTAAGAAGAAAATGGAAAAGATCTTGAAGGAGATGTTATTCTTTTTTTAAAAAAAAACTGTCTACACACACAAAAAAAATATGTATAGAATTATTTAAATTTGATCTTGTACTATCATGCTATTTTAGGATTTATATACTATAAATATGTTTATTAGTAGTAGTATTGGATATCAATAGACATTTAATATAAAATTGCTTTACTCGGTCTTATTTACTTGCATTGACAGTCTTGAGACTGGCTATGGTGCTAAAGGATGCTGTTTATGTTGGCAGGGTGAGGCCGTGTCATGAAATCTGGGCCTTTTTCACAATTCAGATGTTTTCAGTTTCAAAGGCTAGACAGATTAAACGGATAATTACTGAGGGAAAGGCGTAATCTATGAATATATATAGCTTTTTTATTTTTTTATTAGATGCTTTACTGTGGGTGAATACAGTGCGCACTAATATTCAAGGACCAGGAAACGATTTACTTATTTAATATCAGAAATTCGAAATAAAGTCCTGTATATTTGCCTGTATTCTGCTCTGAACTAAACATCATATTGCCATAGTAACAGACGCGTCACACTTCTTTTACACCGCGACGCGATACGCTGAAACGTTCTGAATTCTCGGTTATACAATGTAACTAGACGATGACTATGATATAAATGCGTAGATTTTGTTGATTATATTGGGAGCGTTCCTGCACGTCGCGTCCCTATGGTCGCGTCGCTAGCAGTGTATATTGGGTGTTGCTGCCGCATCTCAGGATCTACGCAGAGGCAGCTCTAAATATAAAGAGTTGGTATACATATTTATATATGATAACCTTGTTTTGTATGGCGAGTTTGCTTAATAACCGTTGAAACGCGTTCATTGCGTTTGTTTTGCCGGCTGAGCTGAAGCTGACGCAAATGCTCGTCCATCACAGCTGATTCATGACTGTAGAGGCTGACCAGGGCAGCCATTTTCAGGAGACTGTGAGGCTGTATGTGATAAATAACATTTGCTCAATGCGCCGGTTTGTGTACAAACGTAACTATGATGGGTTTTTTTTTGCTCGTAGGATGGCACTTAGCCCAGTCTTTTTCTGGAGAGAGATAGTGTATAGACAAATGTTGTCCAAATTCATCCAGCTTGTTAGCCTACATTTTATTTTTAATTCTGAATATTTCACTATGAGTGGGTATCCCATATTAAGTTGCCAATAAAAAGTAAGGGGAAAAATAATCAAATTGTAAATGAATAGGAGAATTTTCCATATTAATTGTTGCAATAAATAGACTATATATGTTTCAGTCTATTTTCTATTGTATTTTTAAATCATTTTTATTCCTCATGGCACCTAAAGTAAATTAGTTGATTCTTCTTAGAAAAGAAGAAACTAGGACAGTTTTTTTAATCCATCATCATGTTTAAAACCATGATTTGCAGAATCAAATAATTTACATATAACTTGGCCCAGTTCCATTTTTTTTCTGACAGTCTTTTAAATGGATTACTCTATCCGCAGTAGGGCAGTCATAGACTTTTGTGCAGAGCTGTTCAAATTAAATGTCACTGAATTTTAAGATGTTTTAAAGCATGCAGGTCATTGTAACCATAACCATATGCAATTCACATATTTATAAACAATCACAATCAATGTGTAGTTGAAACCCATATAATGACACATTATTTATTACAAAGTATCTCAGGGGCCAGGAGAATGTAAATTTACTTATTAATTCATTAATGAAATAATACTGCTTTGTGGTACTTTGTGATATAAATTTAGTAAGTATATTACAAACAAGAAAATCTGTACATTGTGGCATAATTTGTGGTTGTGGCATTTTCAACAGTTTCTGATGTTGTGTCTGGTTTTGGATTGGTTATCAGAGCTCTTAATTTGGTATCATGAAGATCAGGTATCTACAATATGATGAGCATTAGTGTCCTGTATGAGGTTCACAGAAGCACATTACCATCAGCCTTTTCATTACGAGATCATTCTTTTGTTGTGAGATTGTCATGGTCCACACACAGATAGAATAGGGAGAAATTTGTACAGTAGATTTGATGCAATAGTAGTTTTTAAAATACCTGATACCAAAGGTTCTCTCTGTGAGCCTTAAATAGGTCTGAATTTTGCTGACTGACTGACCTTGCTGTTGGATTCTGATTTGAACAAGCAGTTTGTTTGTTCTTTTAATAAATCTGCACATATGAATCCTAAACCAGTTTGTAAGCCTGTTTTAGAGGTTATGAGTTCACATAGCCATATCTGGTGTACAGTAATCTACTGAATGTGATAAAAGTCCTGATGAGTCATGGTCTGGATCTCAGAGAGCTCCATTACCTAAATTAGATTATCAGTGGCGTAACTTAGCCAGTAAAATCGCCTGAACAGATTTATAGGGATTTTCTTTAATTATCTCTTGTGAAGTGAATTGCTAAGGTACTAAATCTAAAGTGTATGCCTTAACACATTTCTAGCCTTGTTTTGCAGAAGAAGTGCTGATTGTTGATTAATCATCATACAGGCTTCTTCACTGTACACTCTTAAAAATAAAGGTGCTTCACAATGCCATAGAAGAACCTTTTTTTGTCTAAATGGTTCCATAAAGAACCTTTAACATCTGAAGAACTTTTCTGTTTCACAAAAGGTTCTTTGTGGTGAAAGAAGGTTCTTCAGATTATAAAAAGGTAAGAAAGAGATGGTTCTTTATAGAACCTTTGACTGAATGATTATTTTTGGAACCAAAAATGGTTCTTCTATGGTATCGCTGTGAAGAACCTTTTTAAGCACCTTTACTTTTAAGAGTGTACTCTTAATTCTATAGTGAAGTAAAATGCATGTATATTCTTTTGAGATTCCAACATATACAGTAGCATGTCAGTGTTTCTCTCTACAGGTGGCAGGTGGCCTCTGATTCCTGTCTGGGCTCCGTCCCATCAGATCCTGTGTAGTAGCAGAGCCCCAGCACTCAGACACCATGGCAGCTGCCTCGGTGAAAGTAGCCGTGAGGGTCCGTCCCTTCAATTCACGAGAGATGGGAAAAGAGAGCAAGTGTATCATCCAGATGTCAGGCAACACTACCAGTGAGTGCTCTTTCAAAACACACATTTTCACTTGCTGTCGATGGTTATTTGAATTCATCTGAGTAAGAGGTGATTGTCACTGTGCTGTAGGAATTATTTATGACTGTAATGAAATATTGATTCCCATGGTCTCTCATCAGCACCCCATGAGAGAGAATATTAGTGCATCTCTAGGCTTACAGGTTTGAAAATGTCAAAGAGGTCATCCTTTAGCTTTCAGAAAAGGCTTTTTAATTGATTAGGTGTGCAGCCTGTCACCATCTGACTAAGACATTTGTTGACTTCAGATTTACTGTACATTGATTCTCAAAACAAGTCAAACTATAAAATGATGTGCAATTAATCCATCAAAACAAAAATATGAGGAGCAGAATCACATTTTTAAAGTTTCACTAAGAGATGGAGACAAAATTTTAATTTCATGTGCCATTAGCAAAAGTTTTGGACATGTTCAGAAACAAAGTCCATTTGATCCAAGAATTCTGTGGCATTTCAATCCCCCATTTCTAGAGCAACTCCAAAAACTGTAAACTGCCCCATTGTTCTGCCTGCAGCGTGAGTGGGAAAACAGAGTCAGCTGATGCAGAGTGTGAGGTCAGACACACTGCACGGCTTTGTGCTGCTGAGAGGATGCAGGGAGGTTCATGACCTCATTCCCAGAACCCAAGGGATGGCATGATTCACGCTTCCTTAGACTCATCTGTCCTGAAACGTGCCTACGTATGCATTTATTGCCTTATGGTATATTAATAGTGCAGAAAATGCTGTTATGATGACTATATTGAGATGACATTTTCGTCTTTTTTTTGAACATGGCTTTTGTGAATAAATAAACATACATTCATGTCTTCATTTAATTTATATAAATGGTATAATTTATAATTATAATTAAATATAATTAATTTGTTTATTTAGAATATACACTGTCGTTTAAACATTTTTTAAAGTTTTTTTGTCTCTAATGCTCACCAAGACTGCATTTATTTGATGAAAAACACAGTAAAACAGTAATATTGTGAAACATTATGATAATTTAACTGAACTGTTTTCTATTTAATATATTTTAAAATGTAATTTATTCCCGTGGTGGCAAAGCTGAATTTTCAGCAGCCATTAGTCTTCAGTGTCACATGATCCTTCAGAAATCATTCTGATATGCTGATTTGATGCTCCAGAAACTTTTGTTGTTATTATCATCATCAATGCTGAAAACAGTTGTGCTGCTTTTTGTGGAATATTTTTGTGGAAACAGTAATACAGGTTTTTTTCAGGATTTCAAAAGAACAGTTTTTATTTTTAAAGGAAATCTTTTGTACTGTTATAAATGCCTTTACTGTCATCTTTAATCAATTCAGTGTGGCCCTGCTGAATGAAAGTATTAATTTCTTTAAATAAAAGTCTTACTAAACACAGTTTTGAATGGTATAAGTACATGAATAGTGAAGTTCCTCTGTTCTCATCATGAGGTTTTTAGTATCATCTTTTGCCATGAGAGGCTTCAGGTCTGAACATGATTGAAATGAAATAATGAGGCTGGAAATAGTTTTATATAGTTTGTTGTTTTCTTCATTAGATTATAGATTTATTCTTATAGACATGTTCTCTTTGCTTTCTAGCAATTATAAATCCAAAACAGCCAAAGGAGAGCAAGAGCTTCAACTTTGACTATTCGTATTGGTCACATACAACGGTGAGTTTCTTGATATTTTAACTGGTGAATCTGCATCTTATGCAACTCACTGCTGCTATTTTTAATTCTTCTGTGATCGTGATGGCTGCTATTGAGACATTTATGATGATTTCCTTTTGTGTTTTGTGCGTTTCTGTCTTCAACAGCCAGAAGATGTGAACTATGCATGCCAAAAGCAGGTTTATAAAGACATAGGGGAGGAAATGCTTCTGCATGCTTTTGAGGGATACAACGTCTGTATCTTTGCCTATGGGCAAACTGGGTCCGGAAAGTCATATACCATGATGGGCAAGCAAGAGAAAGACCAAGAAGGCATCATCCCATTGGTAGTACAATATAATCTTTGATATTGTAGCAAATACTGTAGATGACTTAGATGCTGCCATGTTTGAGGTAACACATTTTTAAATGCTGAATCTGTCTGTGACAGCTATGTGAGGACCTGTTTACCAAGATCAGTGACAATAATGACAACAGCATGGCATACTCGGTTGAGGTAAGAGCAGCACCTGCATCATAAATTGCATTCTTACCGTAGAATCAGTATAGCAAATGAAAATGTTGTTTTTTCAGGTCAGTTACATGGAGATCTACTGTGAGCGTGTGCGGGACCTTCTGAACCCAAAGAACAAAGGGAATCTGCGTGTGCGAGAGCATCCTCTGATGGGACCATACGTGGAGGACTTGTCAAAACTGGCCGTTACTTCCTACAATGACATACAGGACCTGATGGACTCTGGAAACAAAGCAAGGTGAAACTAATTTCTGAATATAGAAGAGGTTAGCCTCTGAATTACACTACCATTCAAAAGTTTGGGGTTGATAAAATTTAAAAAATGTTTTAGAAAGTCTCTTATGCTCACCTATGCTACATTTATTTGATCATCATTAGAATAAAATCAGTAATATTGTGGAATATTATTATGGTTTAAAATAAGTATTTTAATTATTTAATTTCATATTTTTCAGTATTCAGTATTCGTATCTCAATTTATTGAGATGCACCTGTACATTATAACTGTCACTTTTAATAAATTTAATGTGTCCTTGCTGAATAAAAGTGATACATTTCTTTAAAAAAATCTTACTGACCCCCAACCTTTTAAACAATAGTGTATGTACCTCTGCAAATAATTTTGAAGGAATGGAAACTGGGGGAAAATAGTATTTATCTCAAATAAAGCATAAATATACATATTTATGTATGTAATAGAAATCAAATCATTCACCACTGTGCATCGGTTTTCTGTTATCAGGACTGTGGCGGCCACCAACATGAATGAGACCAGCAGCCGCTCCCATGCTGTGTTCAACATCATCTTCACACAGAAAAGACATGATAGTGACTCAGACAACACGTCTGAAAAGGTACCACATTCTCTCCTGCAGCCTTTCCCACCAGACCTCCACGTATGCCAATGTTTAGTGTTGTTCTATATGAGAAAAAGTGACTACCTCTTCAGAAATAGACTACAGTGCAAAAGTAGGTGAGACTCTCTACAGCTTAAACTTCACTGATGGATGTTGGCAGTTTGACAGTTGCTGAAGTTGCTGGTATGTGCATTAGAGCGCTTTACCGTTCTTAGACACAGCATTTCCATTTGCAAACAGGTCAGCAAAATCAGCTTGGTAGACTTGGCAGGCAGTGAGAGGGCTGATTCTACTGGAGCTAAAGGCACTAGACTCAAGGTGGGTCACTTTGAGTTCAACAGAGTTACATGACAATTTGTCATTTCAGATGAGTGCATCATATAAATGTGCGTGCTTTGTACCTTTTCTAGGAAGGAGCCAATATCAACAAATCTTTAACAACACTAGGCAAAGTTATCTCTGCTCTGGCTGAAGTTGTAAGAATTCTATCAATTTAAATATGAATGTTCCTAAAAGAAAATGAAAAAATGGCAAACATTTAAAAATATATATATATTGTTGTTTTTAGGACTCTGCACCAAACAAGGTGAGGATCAATTTAACTATTCTTTAATAATCAAGCATTTTTAGCTTTGACAATTGACATGGCTTCGCTTCTTCCTACAGAACAAGAAGAAGAAGAAAGTTGAGAGCTTTATTCCATACAGAGATTCAGTTCTGACATGGCTGCTGAGGGAAAACCTTGGTATGAGGCTTTATGCACCATGCACATACCTTCTTAACAATAACCATTTCTCTCTATCACATAAAACATTGCATATTACAGTCAATATGGTCAGTTTAACTGTGGTATGGTGCCAAAACATTAAAAAGATTCCTGAAGGACACAGTGTTTTTCATTTATCAGGAGGAAACTCGCGCACAGCTATGGTAGCAGCTCTGAGCCCTGCTGATATTAATTACGATGAGACGCTCAGCACGCTCAGGTAAGAACCACCACTGTACTTTAGACCAATAACCTAGGGTCATGTAACACTAAAAATGGTATGTTGGTATGTTAAACGGATAGCTCACCCAATACTGAAAATTCTGTCATTAATTACTGTCGGTCCAAACTAGACCATCGTTCATCTTCAAAACACAAATTAAGATATTTTTGATGAAATCCGAGAGCTTTCTGAACCTGCATAGACAGCAATGCAACTACCACGTTCAAGGCCTAGAAAGGAAGTAAGGACATAGGCTAGTTAAAATAGTCCATGTGACATCAGTGGTTCAACTGTAATGTTATGAAGCTACGAGAATACTTTTTGTGTGCAAAAAAAATAAAAAATAATAATGACTTTATTCAACAATTTCTTCTCTTCCGTATCAGTCTTCGACGTGGCTTTACGAGAGTACCACGATGCTTGTTGTTATTTTTGGTTTCTTTGCACACAAAAAGTATTCGTGTAGCTTCATAAAATTAAGGTTGAACCACTGTTGTCACATGGACTATTTCAGTGATTTTTCTTGCTGCCTTTCTGGGCCTTGAACATGGTAGTTGCATTGCTGTCTATGCAGGGTCAGAAAGCTTTCAGATTTAATAAAAATATCTTAATTTGTGTTCCGAACAAAAGACTTACAGGTTTGGAATTACATGAGGGTGAGTAATTAACAACAGAATTTTCATTTTTGGGTGAACTATTTCTTTACTGGCTATGCATTACTATGAAGACTTCATCCATGTCATTAGATGTCATTAGCCTCAGCAGGTGATGTTTTGAATGCTGAACTATTTGGAACATTCTGATACTATTATGGATAGATAATAGCAATATCAATGTCACAGGTATGCTGACCGAGCCAAGCAGATCCGCTGCAATGCCGTCATCAACGAAGACCCCAACAACCGCCTGGTGCGTGATCTGAAGGACGAGGTGGCCCGTCTGAAGGATCTGCTCTATGCTCAGGGTCTTGGAGACATCATTGAGAGTGAGTCACCCAGATTTCCTCTCAGATTCAAATGCTGTGAAGAGAGTTATCCTATGAGTAAAGCAAACATTCTCTGTACTTATGTTATCAGAAGCCAGTGGGTCAGACAGCTCTAGGAATGTGTCTGAAGGACTTGTCTTTTCTCTCTCTTTTTCTCAGCATATCGGGCACAGGCTCCTGGAATATCTGCTCTCAAATGTGTGTATTTTGGCACCTTAAATGCTTCACAGCTTATGATAACTCAGGGGTCGGCAACTTTTGTTTTTGTTTTTTCTTTTACATGAAATGTAGTTTAAAAAAAAAATATTTACAGTATATTACAAATCTGTTCATAGCAGCTTTATATTGGTAATAAAACCTTACTGTTTTAAAAACAAAAATAAAAAGCAGGGCCAAAGTGTGTCACCCATGCAGCACTGTGAACAGGACTGTGTAACTCACATGACAGGATTTATTTAGGTGACTCACTATTGCGTGGATCAGTTTTTGGTTTGATACATCATGATTTTTCTTATATTTTTGCTTTGGTGGCGATCATTCATTAATCTTTTATTATAATCGTTTACATCACATACCAACATTCACTCTCCAGAGCCTATTTTACTCATATTTGCTTGATGAGTGGTAATTTTGGAATCTGACTTCAACATTTTAAAATAAACAGTTAAAGAATATTACAATCATACAATAAATCCTCTGTCCTTTTTATGTGTGTGCCAATATTGACCCTTTCTAATGTTGCCGGCCCCTGTGACGGCCAAAGCAGGAATCTCTGGACCACCAAAGTCTATGCTGTGCAAATCAGTTTAAATAAAACTAATTAGTCTGACAGGCAACACTATTATTGGACACTGCTTCTTTGATGGTCCAAAGGTGCTCTAGAGGTTTTGCCTCTATGTGAAGCACAGGCATGTGGTCAGCCATGCGGTTTGTGTAGTCACAGATCAGTATTACATTGAGTGTTCAGTTCATCTCCATGCTCATTATCTCAAGCATGGTCCAATGAATTTGAGGCATGAGGGAAAAATCCATTAATAAAACAAAAAAAAAAAATCTAATTTGCTTGAAAAATAAAAACACACAACAGCGTCCTCAAATTGATGCCGTCTGCCCTGCGCCCTGCAGCTTTATAACCCTTTTAATTAGCTTTTCAGCTTTGTTTGACACTTTCTACTCTTCCTCCTTCCCCTTCTTTTCTGCTTCCATGGTTTTCCTTTTCTCTTACCAAAATTTTTCCTTTGACTCTCCAACCTGTCATTCCCATGTGTTGCCCAGATTTGTCCAAATACAAGACTAATCTCAATAGCATCCAGGCTGTCAATCAAAGAAGTGATTTCTCCACAGTGTCCAATGCCATGACAGGGATGAGCCCCTCGCCCTCTCTCTCCGCTCTGTCCAGCCGAGCTGGCTCCAACAGCAGCCTGCATGACCGGATCATGTTCAGCCCGGGAAGCGAGGAAGCCATTGAGAGGCTGAAGGTGAGAGAGAGGATGATGGGATGGATGGTTTGATAAATGAATAAGGACCAGTGCTGATCGTTTTAATGTCGACCTCTTTTCCAATTAGGAAACTGAGAAGATAATCGCAGAACTCAATGAAACTTGGGAGGAGAAGCTTCGTCGCACTGAGGCCATTAGAATGGAAAGGTTGGAGACCCCTGAGAGGGCTTTTATCTTGAAATGTGTCTGAAATTTAAGTTGTGTACTTCATTTGTTAAATAAAAATCTTCTGTTTTCATTAGGGAGGCACTTTTGGCTGAAATGGGTGTGGCGATGAGGGAAGATGGAGGAACCGTTGGAGTCTTTTCACCAAAGAAGGTTAGAAGATCAAATGTGTTTTCTAAAAGGAAGCTAGTGAAGTCATATGCTTCAATCAAACACTTCTTTATGATTTGACTGTTTCAGACACCTCACCTGGTCAACCTCAATGAAGATCCACTGATGTCCGAATGCTTGTTGTACTACATTAAAGATGGAATCACCAAGTAAGAATGTTGATTATTTACAACCAGTATTTTCAACCATGGTCCACAAAGACATTAGTTAGTTAACATGAACTAACAATGAACAATACTTCTACAGCATTTATTGATGTTAATATCAACATTTACTAAAACATTTAAGATCAAAATCTGAATCTATTAAGGTAGTTATGCACTGTGAACTAACTTGAGCTAACTTTATTAACTACTGTTGTAAAAATATATTACTCATTGCTAGTTTACTTAATAAATTACCTAATGTTAACACATTATACCTTTTTGTAAAGTTATAAATTGTAAACATTTAAACAATTTAGCATTTCTGATTATATGACCAATCAGTAACTAATGATCTGTTAAATAAATACACAAAAACTTTTATAATATTGGCTACTTGTAATATTATAGATTATAGTCATAGAATGTTTGTTTTTTTATATCAAAAATGTATATTTTTCAAGATTCAAGATTTGTATTTGTCACATACACGATTATATAGAGAGTATATAACCAGCAGTGAAATGTGAGTCAGGTCCGCTCCATGGACAGTGCAAATATTATAGAATACAAACACAAGGAAATATACATAAAATGAAATAAGTAAAGAATAAGATATAAAGAACAAAATATAAAAATGTGCATGACAGTATACTGTAGACTTAAATATTAAGATAAGCAGGAATGTACAAGAGAGGAATGTGCAAACAGGTTGTACATGGTTGTCATGTAGCAGCAATACCAAAAAAATAAAAATACCAAAACACAAAAAGTGCTGTGTGCAAATGACACTGTCAGTATGAGGTAGAGAATAATGGATATCTTACTGATTGTTAAGTGATTATTAAGCGGAGTCATGTTGATGTTAAGAGGCTGAGTTTGAGTTTAGGAGCCTGATGGCCTGGGGGATTAAATGATCATCATAATGGAATTTTCAATACATGTTTTGTATTTTTTTGGTATCTCTATCTGTTTCCCTTCATTCTGACATATAGCCTCCATATATTCCTGCAGGGTCGGCCGCGAGGATGCCAGCAGTCGGCAGGACATTGTCCTGAGCGGCCACTTCATTAAAGACGAACACTGTATCTTCACAAGTACTACAAATGCGTTGGGAGAGGGTACGGTGATTCTGGAGCCCTGTGAGGAAGCAGAGACTTACGTTAATGGGAAGGAAGTGACAGAGCCCACTCTTCTCAGATCTGGTAACTCTTCAGTTTCCAGGCTGAAAACAAGCCCAGTCTGTTGAAAAACTTTTTTTTGGTGCTTGTAAGATGTTTTGACCCTGTCTGTTATCTATCTTAGGTAACCGTATCATTATGGGCAAGAGCCACGTGTTCCGTTTCAATGACCCTGAGCAAGCACGGCAAGAGAGGGAGAGGACCCCGTGTGTAGACACACCTGTCGAGCCAGTGGACTGGGCCTTTGCCCAAAGAGAACTACTGGAAAAACAAGGCATTGATATGAAACAAGAGATGGAGCAGAGGTACAGTAGCACTTCTGTCACTAGCCCTCTTGTGGTCCTAAACCAGCAAAAATCTGATCTAGATATGTGGAGCTGGGGGAGGTGGAAGGGTTTCAGGACTATTTAGCATCTAGGTTTTGCGCCTTCATTCTGATGCTTACATCATTTACAGGTTACAGGAGCTGGAGGACCAGTACCGCAAGGAGAGAGAAGAAGCAAGCAACCTTCTGGAACAGCAGAGACTGGTAAGCCATTTTAGATTAGTAAGAGCTTAATTAGTCTTTAAGTAGTAGAAACTCGAAGAAGCTTGCAGTGAAACCAAATTTCTCACTGATTTTTTGTTTAGGACTATGAGAGTAAGCTGGAAGCTCTTCAGAGGCAGGTCAACTCCAGATATTACCCAGAAACCACAGAGGAAGAGGAGGAACCAGAAGAGGAAGGTGGGTAACACAGTTTAAACCACTTAGGTACTGTATGATCTGATCCATATATCAAATGCATAATTACATTATCACATGACTTCATGTTCTTAAAACATGCAGTGTTTAGTTGTTTCTTAAACATCTCATTTGTAATGGGTTCATATTTTGTTCCTGCAGTGCCATGGACAAAGCGAGAGACAGAACTGGCCCTCTGGGCTTTCCGGAAATGGCGATTCTATCAGTTCACCTCTCTCAGAGACCTGCTCTGGGGAAATGCAATTTTCCTCAAGGAGGCTAATGCCATTAGCGTGGAGCTAAAGAAAAAGGTACACTAAAATAATTTAGGTCAGCCTAATGATTGGACATGCCTAATGAGTTGGATAAATTGTTTCACTTTTTCTTTGCAGGTTCAGTTTCAGTTTGTGCTACTAACGGACACACTGTACTCCCCACTGCCTCCTGACCTCCTGCCCCCCAGCATAGCCAAAGACAGGGAGAAAAGGCTGTTCCCTCGCACCATCGTAGCAGTAGAGGTTCAGGACCAGAAAAATGGTGCCACACACTACTGGACCCTGGACAAACTCAGGTACAGCGAGACTAAACATGCACAATATGCACATAATGCCCACAAAGTGAGTCTAGCCCTGAAGTTATGGATCAGGAATTATAGTTCAGATATTTTCAAAATGGTGGCGCTTTTGTGGTAATAAGCTACTTTTTATGACAAGTGGTGTAACATGAAAAAGTGCTGCTTTGATATCATATGAATATCTGCCTCACATGCTGCATTGAGAAGTCTGATCCATTTTAGTAAATTGTTTCTGTAAATTACTTCAGACGGTTCATGTAAATAAACAATTCACCAAACAATTCAGCAACCCTCATTGTTTTTGGTAGCAGAAAAAATTTGCTCTGATTAGATATATCTGATTGTTAAAAAGACATTGCTCTATTAAAAATCTGTTACATACTTTTTGTTTTTACATTTACATTTACATAACTGTCATGAACCATTATTTGTCATTGCTAATCAAAGGCAGGTGGTATTAGGTGGACGTTTATTCTCATTCTAAAGAGACATTTGGATACACCATATGTAGAATGAATCATGAGTATTTTTGCTGTCTTCCTAGAAGAAAAATATTATGCATTTTAAATGCATGTAGCTGGTAAAAGTTAATTTCACCCTTTAGGAACAGACCAGAACAGCATATTGATTATCTCAAAGCTAATAGGCTAAAGCTAATGAGGTTTAATGCATGTTAGCTGCCTTTTTCTTTTTGGTTTATGCTTAAAAGGTGAGCATGTAAAGAGAACATTGCAGATAACATTACAGAGCGTGGTTTGTTACATTTGATGATGCATTACTATTGTCATTGCAGACAAAGACTGGATTTGATGAGAGAAATGTATGACCGAGCATCAGAGGTGCCCAGTAATGCAGTCGAGGACTGTGATCATATGATGTCCGGTGGTGACCCTTTCTATGACCGCTTTCCATGGTTCCGTCTGGTTGGTCGGTGAGTAATCAATCAGTCAAGTTTGTATGCTCTAAAGTGCTAAATGGATGCTGGTATTCTCACTGTACATGACTGGAAACTGCCTATGATTTGCATTGTGCTTTTAATGAGGGTTCCTTCACTTTTTTTGTTGAATGGTGAGCTATGTGCAGCCTTCGTTCAATGAGTTTTGCTCTAATTTTTCAGTATTCAGACACTTCAAATGCTAAAGCTAAGCTTGAACACTCCTCACCAAACACACTAGAAGATCATTAGCCAAACACAAATTGGGAGGCTCATGGCTTTATGCTGACATATTGTACATGTGAGCGAGTGTTTGCAACAGCGTGTGCACGTGTGGTGTTGTACTAACCCAGTTCCCGTGTTTTCGGCTGCACCAGCACTCCCATTCTCAACACGTGCATGAGCAAGCGCATGAGTGACCGTACCCTCTCCCCCACCCTCTCCGACCCTGACTCTGACATAACCGAGCTTGCCGATGAGCGGCATTATGGGAAAGTCGAGGAGGAGGAGTTGGATGACCTGGACGATGAGATCTTTATGGAGGACCCTGGCTCAGAGCTTGGGAGAGAGGAGGAGGAGGAGGAGGAGGATGGTGTAGGGGAGCACTGCCCAGGTGTCAGCGATGGCCAGGACCCCTTTTACGACCGCTGGCCTCTGTTCAGTTTAGTGGGAAGGTTGGTGAGGTTTCAGGAGCATGCTGACAGAGGAAACTAGCTCTTTCACACTGAGACACAGATAACAGGGTCTGTTACTAGAACTTTCTAACAGGGCACCAAATACAGAAAAAGCATCGGTAGGGGTTAGAATATCTATTGCCAATGTAAAGATCAGTTTGGTCATTTCCTAAATGTATACTCATGGTTTCGGGTAAAACATATCTTTATGTCAGTCAGTATTAAAAAGAAAATCTAATTTAGTTTTCTGCTAAACAAACATTACCGCCATATTTTCTTCTAGTGTTCTACATTCTAAAGTAAATTTCTTGGATGGCATTTATTATTACTATCAATAAGAATAATAAGAATTTTGTTTTTATTTTTTTAATAAATAAATAAATGTTGATGCCATTCTGTTATGTCAATGAAAATATGATAAAATATAATAAATGTAGTTATGTATATATTAAATGTATATATTATGTAATACATAGTAAATTATTTATATTATTATTATTATTATTTGGATTTTAACAATAAATCAATATTGATGCTGTTGTATAATGTCAACATAAATATAATACAATTGGGTACATTCAATAATAATAATAATAAACATTTTTTGATTTTAATAATAAATAAACAAACAAACAAACAATGATGCCATTCTAATGTCAATGTAAATGTAATAAATAAAATGTAATAAAAATAATAATAATTTCTTTATAGTCTGGCTTACAAGATTTGACTTTGAAAGTGTGAAACTCTTGACCTGATCTGAAGGCAGTTTTAATGCCTCTTTCTGTATGTTTAATGTGTTTTACTTACACAACAAACCTTTTACCTTTTTTATGCATTCTTATGCATTGATAAATGTTGCATACAGTGTTGAAATACACAATTTCAGTGGTGTCTGAGGTTTTCAGTAACTGAATGAGAGGAAACCGAACAAAAAGAATAGCAATGTCAAGATACTGACTGTGAAACACAGTAGATCACTGGTGACAGATCCCTAATGCGTGTTTATTGTAACAAAGGGCAACTTTAGAAATTTGAAGGCATTTGAACATGGGTGGCTCTACAGGATAAAATTAGTAGTGTTGCGTATGACAGTCACGTCAATTCTGCCGTTTTGAAAGATACAGCATTGTATGGCAGCATAATACATTTTTGTCTGCTCTTCTCCGAAATGAAATTAGTGTCCTCTGCAGAATTCCGTTGTTTCTGTGATCAGTATAAATCGGTTGATTGTTTTGTCTGAAAAGCTACAGCGCTCAAGATGAAAGAGCTGGTTTCGACTACAGCAGTCTCAATCAGGCATGCCAGAACTAAAATTTGTACCACAGTTTTGGATTGGCTCCCACACTCTCACTTCCCTGCGCACATGCAACATACAAGATTTGTGATGTGTGTTGACTGATTTATCATTTAAGTTGATGGGGGTCAAATTCATGTATGTTAATGTCATTTCAATTTTTTGCTTTCCAGTTTGCATCTGGCCCAACAAGCCAAATTTGGAGTTTTTTTTCACTAAACATTTTGTTTATCTGAGCATGCTGTATTTGCGCCTCACCAATCTTGTCGAAAGCTCCTCCCCTCTGGCCACACCTCCTGCCACTCTTGAACCCTGCCTGTCAAGCTTCGTCCAGCAACACATTGGGATCAAGAGGGCAGATCTGAATTGAATGAATATATTTGTCTGAACGTAGACAAGACGTAGGCCAATCTGTCACCAAACTTACCTGCATTCGATATCTATTCGATGTCTAGTTCAGGGATTTCATAGACACATATCTGAGACATGGAATTGTAATTAAACCTTCAATCAGTTACTGAAACATCAATTAAAATCAGATGTGTGACAATGCATTTCCATATCTTCACCTATGTTTATGGCTTGATAATTTAGATCAGTCAGTCAAAAGTTATAGTGTAAAATAGCTTGGGGTGCAGTTCTCTTCTATATGCATGTTCTTGAAACACTTTCACCAACCACCACATAAACCAAAATCCTCGCTACCATCACTTTCTGTATCATTTTATGAGAATGGAGGCTCTGATAGAGTATTCACAGATGAACCACAGACTTTTTGGCTTTCACTGGAGCAGCTTCTTGTTTGGTTGCTTTTTTTGTGTCTGATGTTGTCTTGTCTAGTGGCAGTGTGGCTGAGTTGATCTTCACTGACATATTCCCATTTAAACTTCTTTTTCCATTAATGTTAACCCTTTTTTCTTCTTTTTTCACCCCATCAACTGTCTCAAATCCCTCTTCTTTCTTCGTCTCTCCTCCTTTTTCCCATCATCCTCTCCTTCTTCTCCCATAGGGCATTTGTGTATCTGAGTAATCTGCTGTACCCTGTGCCATTAGTGCACCGTGTGGCTATTGTAAGTGAGAAAGGCGAGGTCAAGGGGTTCCTCCGCGTGGCAGTACAAGCCATATCACGTAAGTTCATCTTCATGATACTTTCACAAACCTATTTTGAGCAGATTCCAGAGCTAACCTGCATGGTGCATCACTTTACATTAATTATTGTCACTTTACATAAAGTATTGTTTGATATTTTTTGTAATAGTATAGGAGTACCACACGGCTCAGTATACAGACCGATTATGTTTTCATATTTCATTGGTAAATTCTCTTGTTTTATGAATGAAATTTAGATGTATGTATTTTCTTCCTTTCTTTCTCTGATTATGTTTAGAATTGTTTTGTGCAAGCTTAAATATGATTAAATCTTAAATTGTTTCCATAATCTTTAATTTTTTGTCACAGCTGATGAAGAGGCTCCTGATTATGGCTCAGGTGTGAGACAATCAGGAACTGCCAAGATCTCATTTGAGGATCAACAGTTTGAGAAGGTTCGTTGTGTCACTCATTTCATGTAATTGACTCTGTTTTGTCTTGGCAAATTAATTCTCACAGTTATTATTTCAGAAGTTGAGTTTGGCTTTTTAGGTATACATTTTTTTTGTATAAGGTGAGACACCATCAAGAATTGTTTTTCTCTCTGCTCAGTTCCAGACAGAAACATGCACTGGTGGGATGTCTCACACAAACACATCTCAAGAGGAGCTGCGCTTTGTAGAAGGAGAAGGACAAAATTCAGAGATGGGCCTCAGTGCTGATGAGGTCAACAACAACACCTGTGCAGGTAATATGTTTTTTTTTTTTTAAATAATAATAATAATAATTAAATAAATAAACATTACTGGTGGCCTCATTTATTTATTCATAAGTGACTGATATAAATTTTGCACAATACATTATGATGAATTTATACATGTCACAACATAAAATAATTTGCCTAGTAATCATGCTGTTATATTTTTACTATTAAAGTAGTTGTAAATAGTAATATAAGTGACTTACACAAGAGTTAGACAGTATTTGTATTCTAATCTGGTCTGTTTTCTCATGCATTGCTGCGTCTAGCCTCTCCTGATATTCCTAACAGTCCTCTGAAGGGTGGTCTGGAATTTCCTCTTGATGTGACTCAGGAAAAATCACTCCAGCATTTGAAAATCGGAAGCAACTTCACCTTCAGGGTCACAGTGCTTCAGGCCTCTAGCATCTCTGCTGAGTATGCAGATATCTTCTGCCAGTTCAAGTGAGTAGATGCTTCTCATTCATAGATTTATCAGGATGAATTTTCCATAAAAACTGTGCTGTACATCTGACAGATTTTAGGGGTTGAAAGGCAAATACTTATGCACATTATGCATTTCAGCCACAGTGTTTTAGATGAACATTGTTTTCATGCTGCTAAATTTTTTGAAAGTTGCCACTCAAAAACATTGTGCCCCATCTGTTTGAATGACACCTCTGCAAACACTCATCCAGGATGCTCATAAGACATCTGAAGCAATCTCATCTCAGTTGTCCTGTGTCTTTTTCTAGCTTTATTCACAGGCATGACGAGGCATTTTCCACTGAGCCATTAAAGAATACCGGCCGAGGGCCTCCACTGGGATTCTACCATGTACAAAATGTAATCAACCTTTGTGACATTTACTAATTAAGTAATTCAACCATGTTTTAGATGTTAAATCAAACATAAATAATTTGTGCGGTTTGCTACTATTGCAGATATCCGTGGAGGTCACCAAGTCTTTTGTGGAATACATCAAGAGTCAGCCAATTGTTTTTGAGGTGTTTGGCCACTACCAGAGGCAGCCTTTCCCTCTGCTCTGTAAGGACATAATTAGGTGAGCAACTTGTTTTTATATTTTTTTATTATCATACTTTTTAGTCGCCTACAATGTCAAATAAAATGTTCTTTCCCTATAGTTCATTACGTCCAACAAGAAGGCAGTTCCCTAGAGTTATGCCTTTGTCAAAGCCAGGTGAGGTGATGATTTGTCTCATTTCTTGACCAGTACATACAGTGCTTGTGGTCTGTCCGTGTCTGAACTCTGTCTCCCCCCAGTGCCCGCCACTAAACTTAATACGCTGACACGCTCAACCGCTGGCCCCTGTCACTGCAAATATGACCTTATGGCATTCTTTGAGATCTGTGAGCTGGAGGCCAACGGAGAGTGAGTATCTGATAAACACATTGTGGTATATCAGTTCCTAGTAAGTTACTCATTGAAGCCTGTATGTATGGTAGGCTATTCATATATAATGTAACCCTTGTACCTGTTTGTGTACTTTTTTTAGCTACATCCCAGCTGTTGTTGATCACAGGGGTGGAATGCCCTGCCACGGTACATTCCTGTTGCACCAGGTAAACAAGAATTCATCTGTCCCTATCAACCCATTAAATGGTAAAAGTTGGGGGTTGTTTTATTTTTAAGATTTATTAATGTTTTTGAAATAAGTCTTTAATGCTCACTATTTATTTGATAAAAAATAATAAAGTATAAACAGTTAAATTGTGAACATTATTACAATAGTATTTGTTTTCTATTTTTGTACATTTTAAAATGTATTTTTTCCTGTTATGGCAAAGCTGAATTTTCAGCAGCCATTACTCCTGTCTTCTGTGTCACATAATACTTCAGAAATTATTCTAATATGCTCATTTGGTGCTCAAGAAACATTTCATTGTTATCAATGTAAAAAACAAAAACAAAAACAAAAAAACATGGTGGTGTTGCTTAATATTTTGTGGAAACCGTGATACATTTTGTTAGGATTCTTTGATAAATTTATTTAAAATAGTTTGTAACATTACTTTTGTAACATTATAAATATCTTTACTGTCACTTTTGATTACTTTAATATTTCCTTTCTGAATAAAGGTATTTATTTTTGTGAAAAAAGGTTTTTACAGACCCCAACATTTTAAACTTTAGTGTAAATTGAGATAAAAATTAAGAATTTTGGATTTTCACCTTTGAAATATTTTCCGCAGGGCATCCAAAGAAGAATTACAGTGACTATTGCCCATGAAACTGGCAATGATATTGAGTTGAAGGAGGTTAAAGAGCTCGTCATAGGTTAGTGCTATTTTTTTTTTCTCTCAAAAATACTTTATCAGAATCTCTGGCTTCCATCACATTAAGTGCTAACTGGCATAGAGGACAAATGGAGATGTTATGGCAAATGTTCAGGCAGAGTTTCAGGTGACTCAGCATTTCTTCTTTCTTTTTTAGGGCGTATCCGTAACACACCCGAGGCGGATGAGACTATCATCGACCCCAACATCCTGTCCCTCAACATCCTGTCTTCAAGCTACATACGACCATCTTATGATGACAGGTACACCACTGATCCTTCCTCCAGTACCTCTCAATAACACAATGCTTTTAAAAGCTGTTTTTGCTATTTGCAATATGACTACTGTCAGTACTGTGTCATAATAAAACAGCAATGTTAGCAATAACAAAGTATTTACATGAATGACATATATTCAGATTATTTGTGACCCTGGACCACAAAACCAGTCATAAGTCTGGTATGGAGGCTGTGCGTTTGCAAGTCGATGCTTAAAATAAAGCTGCTCTTAAGTTTCATTGAAGACTGACGTGTTAACAGTTTTATTTAGGCTATAGGCCTATAATTCATTGTAGGCTATAATAGACCTGTTTAAAAAGACATTTTTAAAACATTTTCAATGAAGAGTAGCCTAAGCTAATAGCCTAATCTTTTATTATCCTCACAGCGCGTCAGTTATGCGTTGATGCGCTATGAAATTACCGGTGGAGCAAATTAATCGTAATATTAATTTAATAATAAAAGCAACCTAACAATAATAGCCAGAATGTAACAGGCCTACATTAATTGGAAATGCCAAATACTCTTAATAATGACAATATTTAATGCTTTTGACAATATCTCTGTTATCTTCGTCTTTCAACACACACCATCTTCTTATTGCCCCCCCCCATGCCACTGCATACATCAACGGAAAGCTTATTTATTCAGCTTTCAGATAATGTATAAATCTCAATTTTTTTTTAAAAATCGACCTTGTGACTGGTTTTGTGGTCCAGAGTCACATTTGTATTATGTATATATTATGTATATAATGTCAAATTAATTAATATATATTAATCAATTACTCTTAACCCTTTAAGCCCTAAGAGTCCCAAAAAATAATATTCATAATCATATTACTCAGCAACCACTAAATGGAATAACAAATTAGGTATCATTTGAAAGCTTAGAATCAGCTTTTTAATGAATGTAATCATTTTGGTCAGCTCTAAACGAGTGCTGAGCAGTCCCTCTAAACCTGACTGTACCGCCGGCGGGACGCCCCTAGCTGTGCAAAAATTAATAATCATATTTTTAAAACTACAGCCTTGATCAATGCAATATAGGTGTCATTTGAAAGCTTAGAGTCTGAACTTTACAATGCATGTAGCAAATGGAAAAACTCCTAAGTAGTGCTGAGTTATTTGCTGATAAACTGGAGAAAAAAAATCAGAATTTTTGAAATATTATTTTTGTACTATTTACTGTAATATGTCAAAAACATCATAAAGCTCAGATAGTCATGTGTCATATGTCATTTGAAAGCTCTCACGGAGTAGATTACAGTATAATTGTTTTGGGGTTTGACTAAACTTGAGCGAGTTTTTGTACGTGAAGCCCCGCAAGACCATATGTAAATAATAAACCGATGCAGCATTTTTGTCACGTTTTGGCTCGTAACTTCATGAAACATGCTCCGATTGTGGAAAATTGGACATCGTTAGTTACAGCAGATTATCACGATTAAAATGAGCCAGTGAGTCAAAATGAATCAATATAATCTAATAAATTGATCATGAGATTTTGCTCATGCAATTACGACACATAAAACCCCACAGGCGCACAGATGCGAAATAAAACTAAAATGTAGCTATCATGTGGCATTTTCGCTTATAACTTCATGAAACATGCATAGATTGTAGAAAATGGCACATCATTACTTACAGTGGATGCTCCCGATTGAAATGAGTCCAAGATCAACATAATCCCATGCTTCGATCATGAGTTACTCCACGTGAAAGAACGATTTTAAAAATGCCCATTAGGGGGCGACAAAGGCTAAATAAAAAAGGCTACCTTGGTTCCAAATGCTGTAACTTTTGATTTATTTATGCGATCACCACAAAATTTGATCCAGATAAAGCTCACATATAGAGGAACATCACCAAAATTGTCCTCCTACCTTATTTCCTTCCTGAGTTATTGCATGTCAAATAAGAAAGATATGTAAAATTTCCCTTGAGCAAACTTAATTTTTTTTGTCTCTTATCAGCAGTTTCTCAGCATGAGAATGTTCAAATTATTATTATTTTTTTTTAAATGTAAAAAGTTTTCTTTCAAACGATACCAACCTTTTGACTCTCCTTTCTAGAGATTTGGAGTTATGAGTCATTATTTTTGTGCATGTCACTCAGAAAGATTTTTTTTTATTAAAAATGCCTACCTTTGTTCCAAATGCTGTAACTTTTGATTTCTTTATGCAATCACCACAAAATTTTAACCAGATACAGGTCACATATAGAGGAACATCACTAAAAAAGAATGACCCCCCTACCTTATTTCCTTCATGAGATATTGCATGCCAAATTAGAAAGATATGTAAATTTTCCCTTGAACACACTTTTTTTTTTTGCTGTTTATTAGCAGTTTCTCAGCATGAGAATGTCCAAATTTAATTTTTCAAACGATACCAACCTTTTGACTCTCTTTGCTATAGTTATGTCACTCAGGAAAAAAAAAACTTGCCTTCAGGGCTTAAAGGGTTAATATTAATTAAAATGTGTGCTAACAACACTAAAACCTCATAACTAATTCACATAGATGTATTTAAATGTAATTATATTCTTAATATTCTAATTATTTAATGAAATAATTAAAATTAGTGAGTTTTAATTCACTAACATGGTAGTTTCTTTATTGTGTCCTGTCAGAGTGTCATTGGGAATTGACCATAGGTATGTTTTTTCGTAAGCATACAGATTTTTTTAAATTAATTAATTTTTTGTTGTTGTTGTCATTGTTGTAACCCACCTTACAACCCACCTTGTACAAATAAAGGAAAAATATAAGCAGTGATATAATTCTCAAAGCTGTTTGCAACTTTTCAGGACATTTTACCGCTTTGAGGCTGCATGGGACAGCTCCATGCACAACTCCCTCCTGCTGAATCGTGTCACTCCATATGGAGAGAAAATTTACATCACCCTCTCTGCCTATCTTGAGGTGAGGAAGACCCTTTCAAACTAAAGTGATCAGATTATGACATTTTATTAATGTGGGAGATACTGGAACTAATCAGAAGCAGTATAAACCAAGTAACAGTAAATTCAAGCGACACAGAAGTTTAGCTTTGAATTTGATTATATGATGTTCCACTAACTTGCTGCTGTAATGTTTAGATGGAGAACTGCACTCAGCCCACTGTCATCACTAAGGACTTTTGCATGGTGTTCTACTCAAGAGATGCTAAACTTCCTGCGTCACGTTCCATTCGAAACCTTTTCAGCACTGGTGCCTTTAGGCCCTCTGAGAGGTGAGGAAAGTTTGCTGGCCTCTTTTTGCAGTCAAATAAATTGATTTTGAGTTAATCAATGCACTATTTCTAATCTTTAATGCTCAGGACTTGATATCTAAAATCACTTGGACTATTATTGTAATTGGTGTGTCTTTTGTGTCTCAGTAACCGTGTGACTGGAGTGTATGAATTAAGCCTTTGCCATTTGGCTGACATTGGAAGTCCTGGTAAGTTATCATGTACAAATTCAAATGTACAAATTATCTTTATCACATAAATATGCATATTGAATAATTTTGTTGTTTTGCCATGATGGTGCAGGTATGCAAAGGAGGCGCAGACGGGTGCTGGACACCTCAGTGGCGTATGTGCGTGGAGAGGAGAACCTTGCGGGTTGGAGGCCCCGCAGCGACAGCCTCATCCTGGACCACCAGTGGGAGCTGGAGAAACTTAGCCTTCTACAAGAGGTAAAATATGGTCCACCTGAATGTTTAAGGGCTTTTATTTTTGGATATAGTCTGATTTTTGTCTTCAGTCAAGTAAATGATTGTGAGGTGTTGGCTTACAGGTGGAGAAGACCAGGCATTACCTTCTGCTGAGAGAGAAACTGGAAGCATCTCTGCTGCTGGGACAGGACTCATTCTGTGGCAAAGACCTGATGGACTCACCTAAGGCCTCCAGCCCCATGATCAACCCAGTATTCAGTCTGGGTCTGGACAGTCCCAACGAGAGGCAGAGGGAGCTGGCTGCCAAGGTGAATGTTGCCGCTTTATATCCACATACAGTGGGGAAAAAAATATTTGATCCCCTGCTGATTTTGTACGTTTGCCCACTGACAAAGAAATGATCAGTCTATAATTTTAATGGTAGGTTTATTTGAACAGTGAGAGACAGAATAACAACAAAAAAATCCAGAAAAACGCATTTCAAAAAAGTTATAAATTGATTTGCATTTTAATGAATGAAATAAGTATGATTTGCATTTTAATGAATGAAATAAGATACCTTAATGAATTGTTTGCTATGCCAACAATAATAAAAAATAAAAATAAATAAAAATAAGACTTTCTCATTTCATTAGAAAAAAGAAACATTGCAATATATTATTTGAAATTCTGTGTGAAGCTAATAGAGACACATTCAGTTTTTCAAATCATGTTGTTCATGTCCCTATGTTAAAATTTGGCCTTGGTGAGATTAAGTTATAAATGTTTATTACTGTTAACTGCTCTTGTATTAAATTGAAAACTGCCACTCTGAAATGCTAAAACTTTTTATGTTGTTACTTTATGTATTTTATTCCATTTTCCTACGTTTTTTCTCTTTTCAGTGTGTGCGACTGCTCATGCACACTTTCAACAGGCAGTACAGCCAGGTGAGCAGCAGTCTCAGTGAGAGCAAGGTGAGCCTTTACTGCCCTAGTGTCCATCCAGACCTTGCCTCATTCTTTTAGCCATTTAAAAAGGCATTTTAAAAATGTACTTCACTTCACTTCTCTCAGTCACTTATTTAGAGTAGAGCAGCATGATTAGTGTAATAGATGCTTTAAGGGTAAGCATGGAATTTTCTGGAATATGATGAATGAAACACTTTTAATGCGTTGCCAGCTTTATCATCTTGGTGGTGCTCTTTTTTTTCAGCTGTCAGAGATGTCTGCATCGCTTTTAAGAGACAGTTCTTTTTCCCCTCTGAGCACTTTAACACCCTCCTCCACCTGCCCGTCACTGGTGGATGGTCACTATGGCAGTCCAGACCTCAGGTCAGTGAATTTTCAACACAAAACACAAAAGTTCCTGTTAGTATGATAACAATAATACTAGTTCTCTAGAATCAGCCTATACGGTCTGCTCAGTCTCAGAACACCTCGAATACGTTACAACTAACAGGCCTTTCATGTTCTATGTTAATTTACAGAGGTGCTGAAGCAAACTCTGGTGCCTCTAGCCCTGATCTCGACCCCTTCAGCCCTATAGAGAGAAAACCCAGGAGCTGCACCTTCATCCCGAACATCCAGGAGATTCGCGTCAGGTAGCATCCCAAACTGTCCCGGAAATTTACCGCCTCAACTCAATTTTGACTTTAAAAGTACACTAAAGCTTTGTGTAGGCGGGCAGCAAAAAACAGACTTTTTGGTGTATTTAATTGAATGTTTTGTATAACATTGCATCTGCACCACTAGGTGTCAGTATAACATTCAAGACCACTGTTGAAAATCTCCTGTCCTTAAAACGTTAAACATCCTAATGTATCCTGTTATTGATTACTCTGTAAATAATACGGCATCTATTATTTTCCTGACTACAGCCCCATTGTGTCAAAGAAAGGCTATCTACACTTTATCGAGCCACACACCAATGGCTGGGTGAAGCGGTACATTGTGGTGCGGCGGCCATATGTCTACCTGTACCGCAGTGAGAGAGACTGCGTGGAGAGAGCCGTCATCAACCTGTCCTCTGCTCAGGTGGAGTACAGTGAAGATCAGCAGGCCATGCTGAGGGTGAGGCCATTTATTTATACCTCGTCCAATGACATACACATGATTACTGAGGAAAGAGTTCTGCTAGCAATAGTTGTCCACTGATTTTGTTAACCCATGTGATGTTTGGTTTCCAGGCTCCTAACACTTTTGCAGTGTGCACTGAGCACCGCAACATTCTCCTCCAAGCAGCCAATGACAAAGAAATGCATGACTGGCTGTACGCATTCAACCCACTTCTGGCAGGAACTATCAGGTATTTAAAATAAAATTATTTTATTTTATTTCAGTATTTCACCACACAAAAACTGTGGTTGCAACAAACTAGCCAATTTCTTTTCATTTGTTTTTATATTTTATTTGATCACATTGCACGCAACCTGTCTGTGTTAAACACTAGTTTTGTTATTGTTAGCCAACATATAGTTTTTGTTAAAATAATTACAATAATTAAAATAATTTAATTAAAATAAAGCTGAAATAAAAAAACTGAGCTATAAGGTTTGTTTTGGTTCATTGCACAACAGCTCCACTGCTAAGAGAATCAGCTTTCTTAAAGTTTCATTGTTTATAACATTTCTCTCTCTCTCTCTCTTTTACCCAAAATTGGAGAGCAGTGATGCTAAATTACCTGTTATTGATACACTGAACGCAAATAATTCAGCACATTTTCACCACTGGATGAGGGAGATTTTATTTAGGTTATATCACATATTTTAAAAGAACTAAAATTAAAACTAAAATTTAAATGAAAATACAAAAATAAAAGCTGATTCAAAATAAAAAATAAAAATGTAATAGTATATAAATAATACTCAAATAACACTCTTGTGTTGGCATCTGCCTAATTCTACCAGTAACCAGAACCAAAATGTCATAGAGTTAGATTGGACCATCTTTGTCAAAACAGACTCTGGACCACTTTTTGAGTTGCAGCTCAGCAGTTGAGAACCACAGCTGTAACTGGTCATGATCAATGATATTGCTGAATTTCTCCTAATCTCTCTCTCTACCCACAGATCTAAGCTTTCCAGGAGAAAATCAGGACAGATGAGGATGTGAAAGAGTTTTTTCTCTGGCTGAAACAACAAACAGATAGCTAACAGGCCGTTGTGATGTAATTAGGTCATGTGATCATAAGTGCCCTATCCCCATGTCATCACAGCTGCCTCTTGCCTGCCCATCCCAGCATTCCCCTCTCAGTCTGTCCATGCCAACCATAGACTGTGGGCCTGGCTTCACAGAGTATGTGTGTTTATGTGTGTGTCAGGCCATATTTAGTGTAAATTTACAACATTGGAATATATTCAGCACTTCCCGCTAACATAGCTAAAAGCTAGAATGGCAAAACAGCATCTTAGACACGGCCCTACTCTTAGTTCATTTGTAAATGCAACTCAACGCTCTGTTTGTGTATGTGCTTCTGCAGAGTAGATGTCAAGTGCTTTTACCTGGGCTTCAGTAGTTGCCTCTTGGTTTTGATCTGTCATGATCATTGTGATTTATGAAGGGATGCAGAGCTTATTTCGAGGTCACCTTTTATGCAGTGGACGACAGAAGATTGCAATGGATTTTAGACTAAAAAAAGAGGTAAATGTCCGTTATTTTGACAAAAATCAGCATTGGAAAAGTACAAAATGTCTGCCATACAGAAGTTTATTTTGTTTTTATTTTTATCTGCAATGTCTTTTTTACATTACATCTTTACGTTTACTTATTTATTAAGCATTGTATGTTTTATAAACATCATTTATTAAGAGGTCACTATTTGTGGTGTGCTACGAAAAAAAAATTCACCTTGCACTTTTAATAATGAGCTTTATTTAACAGGTTCATTTTGGTTCATTTGCACAAGAGCTCTGCTGCTACGAGAATCAGCTTCTTTAATCTTTCTTTATTTACAACTTTTCATTATTTGCGCACAAAATTGGAGAGCCGTGATGCTAAATTACCTGATACTGATACACTGAACGCAAATACATCAGAGCTCATTAGATTTTTATTTCTGTTAAATCACATATTTCAAATAACTTTATGCAGGAAGTTTCTGTAGCTTAATTGCATCGTAGTTCCTCATTTGTAACTGCTATGTTCAGCTCATCCTAGCCTTACATGTTATAATATATTGAATATCTGTATTCAGACCTCTTACACAGTGTTTCCTAGTGAAGCAGCAATAAGATCAAGTCTTGTAAGAGAAGATCCAGTTTTAGTGTTCCAATATATAACAAAAAGTCTGATGGCTTTTACCAAACCAATATAGTAATTTTTATTTAGCTTAGCTAAACGGTTCATTATTTCGTGAGATGTATCAGTTATAATAAGCAAATACACAAACACCTGGTTTTTGCTCCACCCTTTGCCTTGAAACTAGGAAGACAGTGTATAGGCCTACTAAGTATAGTAAACTGTCATGACAGTTACATCTTAGAGGTATTACCTGAGGCCGTGTATGAATCTCTCGTTTGGCTTGGTTTAAGCTCATGCTATTGGTTAGCCAGCCATTTAGCATGTTGCTCATGTTGCTGTTACAGATATCATGAAAGAGGATTGATGTTTTGTGCCATGGGCCAGCCAACCCAAAGAGCACAACGTAGCAGCAATGTGAACGTAGACGAGAGAGTTCAGCAGTTCTGGTCTTTACCTCTCAAAATGGTTTCTTCATAAGCAGCAGTATAAGTATGCCTTGATAGACTCTTACGTGGATTATGGATCTGAAATGTAAATTAGAGACAGATGTTTAGGTTTTGGACAATGCTGACAGTCATACAGTACCTCCCAGTACCCTGACATTTTTATCCATTCCTGTCTTTGATAATGCTATGTATATGATAGCATGCTGTACATATTTATTCAGCTTTTAAATGAAATGTATCAAACAAATCTCATTTACCTCCATACAGTATAAGAGTAGCATTTACATAAAGATAATAGATTCAGCCGTATTATTTTACCGAATTGAAGGATCACAGTCGACTATGAGCATGTGGTGTTCGCATTGACACGGTGCCCTGAAAACAAAGCATTCAACAAGACTTTGTCAACATACATATATATTGCAGATAAACAAGATTTTTAAGGTTTGTAGTTGATAATGTGTCTCTCTTTCACTCTCAATCAATCATTTGTGTTACCACATCTTTCCGAGCATCATTTCAAATAAACATGTTTCATCCATCCAAATATTCCAAGTTTAAAAAAAGAAGGAACTCAATATAAACTAAGTGTACCTACTGTAATTGCTTCAATATTTCTGTTGATTTGCTCTGTATATAAACCTAAGTGTGGCCTAGCACACGGCTGTAACCACTTTATACCATAATGAATGGGCTGTAGTGTACTCAGTGCTCAAGTTCTTTGAGTGTTGGACCTGTGTCTTCTAATGTCTGTGGACACTTAACACTTTGTCAGGTGTGAAATAAATGTGAAATATGCGCAACGTTGCTCGAGTCTGGACTTATTTTTTAAGTCAGAGGTGCCACAACTTTTTAATATGGCCATTTTTAATTTTCAGGGCCATGGGCTGCATGTACAGTAAATGCTGCATTACATCTCTATTACAGTATGTTTAAAAAAATATATAATAAAAAAAAATCATCAAAGGCCAACTTTGGCTCACAGACCCTAGTTTGTTCAACTCTGATCTAAATGTCTAATTTAAAATATGTTGTGATAGAATATCTGTATTCAAGCCTCTTACATGGTGTTTTCCTTGCAAGGTGCCAATGAGATAATGTCTTGAGAGAACATCCAGTTTTGGCATCTCTGATCTGAATGATAAAGTAATTTAAGATATGAATCATTCTTGCATAAATCTGGACAAAAAATAAGCATTTTAGTCAAAAATTACTACCTGCTTTCTTGATCACTTATGGCCTTTCTAACGTTTCAAAGTAATGCAGTATCTGGGAATATAAGCAGATGTATGTTATCACATGAGGGCTCTTTTTACACTTCTAATTATAGCTTAGTATCTCATAATCTCAATTTAAAAAAAAAAAAAAAAATCTCATAATTGTGATTTACCAAAGCAGTACTTTTTTTGTGTCAAATAAGCTTCCAAAGAAAGAGGGTTATTTAATAGTTGTGTCGCATATATATGCTATTCAAATTTTATTAATCAACTCATCCTACACAGTCTTCTCTCATATACAACGTAAAAGGAATGTCTGATTGATTCTATAATAAATCGATTCATCTGCAACTCTTTTCTTTCTCTGAGCATGCGAAAGTCTGATTCATTCTTGTAAATCAGTTCATTTGGATGATTCGTGTAAATTAACAGATTAAAAAATTATTCACAAGCCCTGGTTTTGGCATCTCTAATCTAAATGATCTATTCTAAATATATGATCTTAAATACGTTTAAATTATGATCACTTGCATCATTTAAGGATAAAAAATAAGCAATTTATTCAAAAATTTGCCTTGTTCACTTACGATCTTTCTAACTTTTCAAAGTAATACATTGTTATTGTATCAGGGACTATAAGCAGATGTATGTTTTCACATGAGGGCTCTAGTTACATTTCTGGCTCAGTGCTTATACACCCCCTTCATCTCTCCCATGGACATCTGTCAGCAAGCTCAGGTATCATTTTAGAGAGGGAGCGAGGGCTGAGAGAGATAGTTGGGTACAGCCCAAGGACCCCTGCCACTTCTGTTCTGACTGGCCGAGGTCTAGCATGGTGCTCCACAGGGCCATTCAGGCCGCTCGTGACGGGGATGTGGAGGCTCTGAGGGCCCTGCATGAGTCCGGATGTCTCAGTCCGACCATCACAGATGCCCAGGGAGCTTCTCCCGTCCACCACGCCGCCCGCTGCGGGCAACTGGACTGCCTAGATTTTCTGGTGAACGAAGGGTGTTTCCCCTGCCACACTCGAACGAAGAACTGCGCCACGGCCGCCCATGATGCTGCTGCCACTGGGCACGTGCGGGAGCTGCAGTGGCTGCTGAGACAGAAGAAGTGTGGGATTGAGGTGAGTGCCATGATATATCGAGAGATAAATTACATTTGACAGCTGGATTGATGGTGCTCTTGAGGAGGGGCTGCTGTGTCAGATTTTTTTACTGTCAATTACACAGGTCATTGATGATGGATGTACAATGTGAGTAAAGAAGCACCTCTTTTATTAATATCACTGACGGTATAATAGCGTATCAGTATATTGAAAGGTCATTGTGATGTACTACTTACTATGCCCATAATTCAGAAGCCTTCAAACTGGGTACTGGATGCTGATGTGTCTGTCTCTGGCCTACAGGATCGTGATGGCGAGGGAGCGACGGCCCTGCACCTGGCTGCCAGGTTTGGCCATGCGGAGGCAGTACAGTGGCTGTTGTTTGAGGGAGGAAACACAGAGGCAGAGACAGATTGTGGAGCTCGACCTGTCCATTACGCTGCAGCCAGTGGAGATCTCACTTCCCTCAAACTGCTCATGTCCTGCTCCCCACGGTAAAACACACAGACAGCTATTCACCTTTTAGTACATTTCACAAGAGCAGTGTACTTTTAGCCTCTAGCTTGTCAAGTTAGAAGCTACTCATAATTTCAAGTAGTTGAACTGCTCTTTTAAAAAAGTGGCTGGCTGCAAATTACTGACAACTTACTATGTTTAGGCAATTTAAAGTGATAGTTCACCCTAAAATGAAAATTCTGTCATCATTTATTCATCCACCTGTATGACCTTACTTCTTCTGTGGAACACAAAAGAAGATATTTTGAAAAAATAAGAATTGTTTGCTTTTTTTTCTCCATACAATGGAAATCAGTGTCAGTGTCAATCTGTTCAGTTACCAACCTTCTTCATAATATCTTATTTTGTCTTCGGAATAGTCATACAGAGTTGGCATTTGGCGTTTGTTTTTTAAGACAAAAAATAACGAGGGTGTTTGGAATCTCATTTAGGGAGAACATCAAACTTGAACAGATAAAAATACTAAATGTTAACTAAAAGAATATAATTTAATTTGTTTATATAAATGGGTCGAACACATAGTAAAGATCAGCAGCATATAAATAAAAAAAGACGTAAAGACGTTTTTTTTGTTCAGTTCATTTACATGAACCATCCAAATGAACTGCGTTGCTTCTGTTAGATGTGCCGATGCTACATGTGACTGTCATGTGTGTTTACATGAGTCCACCTTGAGTCATGCTTAGACAAGTATACATAAAGACAGCAGCTTAGAGTCACGTTGCCATTTCTTGAGAGCTGCTCATCAGGGAGGCTAGGGAAAGGTCATCTGACACGTCAAACTCGCCATCTGGGCTGTCCTCTATAATACATGAAGAGACACTTGCCTGCCACATGTTCCCACCTGTGGGTTTACTGTACATCTACACTTCTACTTGATGCAATAAAGCTTATACCTCTCGCTAGCTACATTAACATGATGCAACCAAATAATCCATAAGAAATCGGATTGATATAGATGGATCAATCGGATTGAAAGGTCTTCTTGTAAACACCTCAATTGATCTGACTGAATCCGAGTGAAATTTCAATGGGATAGGAAGGGGTGGTGTAGATGTGAAATATTTGGATTAATTAAGCATATTAAGTGCTTGACTCAACTGGATTTAAAATACTATTTTAAATTGGATTCAAAAATACTTTTTGCACATGTGCAGTGCCGTGATCCATATATTTACATACATTTTACATCTTAAGGGTCGGTCACACTACACTTTTCGTTCAGCTTTTCTTTTTAATAGTTAACTTTTAACTATTTTTTTATTATACCAAGCTGATTATTCACTAAAAACTCCCAGAGATCATGTTTTCAGGCCATTTTAAGTCTTATTTTGATGTAACAATGTGGTTACATCTAAGTTTTTACTTTTTAAAAATTAGTCTTCCCATTAAAGGGATAGTTCACCCAAAAATGAAAATTCTGTCATTAATTACTCACCCTAATGTCGTTCCAAACCTGTAAGACCTTTGTTCATCTTCGGAACATAAATTAAGATATTTTTGATGCATTCCGAGAGCTCTCTGACCCTCCATAGACAGCAAGGATCCTAACATGATCAAGGCTCAGAAACATACCAAGGAGATTGTTAAAATAATTCATGTCACATCAGTGGTTCAACCATAATTTTACGAAGCTACGAGAATACATTTTGTGCGCAAATAAAACAAAAATAATGACTTTATTCAACAATTCGTCTCCTCTGCGTCACCCTATAGTGCCATTTTGGAGAATATCACACACGTAAACAATGTATGCTGTTCTGTGTCAGCCGCACCGTATCCGGATATGCCGTTTAGTTTGTTTATGCTTTGATCTGAACGCAAACAACGTATCTGCGTACATACGTTGCATACGTTGTTTACATATGTGATACTCTCCAAACGTATGTGATCCTCTCTCGTATGTGATACTCTCCAAAATGGTGCATAGTGTGCTTTTTTTAAAATAAGGAAAACAAACAGGTTGCGCTTTCTGCCGTCTCGGTCTTGAACAGGAGCGCTTCACAAAAATGAACCGAAACTCAGCGAATATTTGATTATTTGTGTTACAATGCAAGTAGACAGTGTTTCGTCTTATTCGTTTTATTCAAGAGTTATAATAAAAAAAGAGGACTGGATTAAAACTATAGGTTTAAGAAGGGATGTATGTTATGTTGTTAGTTTATAGATGCAAAGTCTAAAATGTATTATTGGTGCAGGTGTGTGGACTGCCAGACAGGAACTGGGGCCACTCCACTGTATTTGGCCTGTCAGGAGGGACATCTGCATTTGGTTGAATACCTGGTGAAGGACTGCGGTGCAAACGTCCATGTGCAGGCCAAAGATGGCATGAGTGTGTTGCATGCAGCTGCCCACATGGGACACTATGCTCTGGTGGTCTGGCTGGTGAGTTACAGCTGCTTCAGTCACTTTGTCATTTCTCTCAGGTTTTATTGTATATTTGAGTTAAATCTAACTCTCTGATATGGATCTTCAGGCCTCCTTCACAGATCTGGATCTGTCCTGTCAGGATAAAGATGGAGCCACAGCACTGCACTTCGCTGCTAGCGAGGGCCACCATCGCATTGTGGAGCGTCTTTTACTCATGGGAGCAAAAGTCCTGAAAGACCTCTGGGGTGGGACCCCCCTGCATGATGCAGCGGAGAATGGAGAACTGGAGGTGTCTGTCACGTTCCTTTAGTTCCAATCTCAAATCCTTACCATGAACGCTCAGAGGGTTATACAGTAGTGTTTGAAATGCTTTCATGACAGCTCTAATCTCTCGTTCCCTCAGTGCTGCCGAGTGCTGCTGAATAATCACATCAGTCCACTGGAGAGAGATTCAGATGGGTTTACTTCAGTGGATCTGGCAGAATACAATGGCTATCATGACTGTGCCAACTTCCTCCGTGATGCTGATGCTCATGTAAGATAATTAGTACTTTCTTCAGCACAACTTATTTAACTGAAAGCACATTTTTAATTAGATGTTTTTATTTTCACTAATTTACATAGTTCTCTTAATTCTCATGCAATTTCTTGAATATACCATATACACACTCACATTCAAATTTTGGGGGGTTAGTAAGATTTTGGTTTAAATTTATTTTTTTTTTTAAGAAGAAATGAATACTTACATACAGCAAAGATTAATTAAATTGATCAAAAGTGACATTGAGACATTTATAATATTCCAAAAATAAATCCTGTTCTTTTAAACTTTCTATTCATCAAAGTATCCTGAAAAAGAATAATGGTTTCCACAAAAAAATATTATCAGTTCAACAATAAAAATAAGATGAAATTATAAGAAATGATAATAAGAAATGTTTAAGCACCAAATCAGAATGATTTCTGATGGATCATGTGAAACTGAAAACTGGAGTAATGGCTGCTGAAAATTCAGCACTGTATCACAGGAATAAATTACATTTTAAAATATATCATCCTAGAAAAAAAAACTATTTAAAATTGTAATATTTTACAATATTGCTGTATTTTTGATCACATAAGTGCAGCCTTTGTAAGACATTTTTCAAAACCATAAAAAATTGTACCCTCCCCAAACAAAAGGTAGTGAGTATGTGTATATGTGTATGTGAAATTGTGTGAAAATTGAAAGAAAAGGGAAAAAAGAAAAATGTTATACAGAAAAAACTTACAGAGAAATTAAACTTAAAGGGATAGTTCACCCAAAAATGAAAATTCTGTCATTAATTACTCACCCATGTCATTCCAAACCTACAAGACCTTCGATCATCTTCGGAACACAATTAAAGATATTTTTGATGAAATCCAAGAGGTCTTATGGGTTTGGAACGACATGAGTAATTAATTAGTATAGCCTACTTAAGTATAGCAATTAAGTACTTTAAGACCCATGAATATTGCATACATTGACAGCTGATGATGGTGATTTTGGGAATACTCCACCTTGTGATAGCAAACTGTTACTGACACCTACTGGCAAACACTCTACTTCTCTAGCATGAATATATTTGAGCTAATGAAATAATAGCTCATATTGGCTGAGTCATGCTACAAAATAGAGGACAAGGCACAAATATTAAAGTGCATTTATTAAACCACACACCGCAACCAACCGAGTCATTCCCGCTGAAGAACCTCTCCATTATTTATCAGATATGGGACAGGATATTCTTCACAGGAACATCCTATTCAGAAGGCTGAACAGATACCACTAATCCCTTAATAACGAAGGCATTAATAGTTTGATTATAATTTATCCACATCTTCTGGGAGTAAAAGTGTTGACAAGTATTTATTTATTCTTGCGGAGAAAGCTGTCATATGGGACAATTAGAAAAAAAAGTATAATTTAATGAAATCTAATGATTTTAGTTGTATATGCCTGGTCCTTTACATGCATTTTTAGAATGAATATTTAGAGTGTGGATGGACTCAAATGGATCATTTTATGTTTCCCCCTAATGTCAGCCACCATTTGTGAGATGGACAAAAGTTTAGAAGTCTAGTCGTACCAATACGCTATACATAATTTGCTAAATACTTATATTTCAGCTCCGCCTCCACTGTCACTCCAATGCAAAAGGGCATCAGATACGTCATTGGTTCATAAATGAAGTGGAAACTATGTAAGTGTCAGCCTTTCTTTTGATAGCATAACTACGATGGCATATTAAAACGTTATGGTTGGACTCAAGCTAATTAGCAAGACACTTAGTACTGTCTGGTTGGCGCATGAAGGACCTATCAGCTATCACTCACGCCCCTCTCAGCGTGAGCTCCAGAGCTCCAGGGGCGAGGACGATATGTGATCCTCCATCTCAGATGTCAGAGGCTCATAAGCGCAGTCAGTGTTTGTCAGAGGGCATTTTACTCCAGTGTGTTTAGAGTCGCTCATGCTCCGTCAATCTATCACAAAGCCAACGAGAGAGAAAGCGATGTGGTGTTCTCACCAGTTTTGTTTGTTTATGCTGACATGCATTGGTTGTTTTGTTTTGAGTGTATGGGTCTCCCCAAAGGAAAGTTTGAGCAGCACAGTGAGGTTCTTGACAATAATTATTGTTTACAGGGGGAATAATTACATAAGATTAGTTTAATTATTGCCACATAAACTAGATGAGGAAAAAGGCAGACATAATTCAAAATAGACTGGTTATGCTAATATAAAAAGGAACAATTTTCAAAAATAATTACATTGACTCTAAATGACTCTAATTTGGCATAATTTTAAAAATGATAATGTAATAGAAATACAAAATGTTTGTATAATATTGCTTTATCTATTCCAACATTCCACCATATATAATATGTTCATAAATGTTCATAAATCTAAAATTTACATACTTGGAGAAAAATCATATTGAGTATAATTAAACTGTTTCCATATTTAATAATACAATTTAAATATAGTTTTATAATATAATATAATATAATATAATATAATATAGCCTGCAAATTAATAAAAAAGGTGTGATCAGATGCATAAAACTGCTTGATCTATTCCACCATTCCACCATATATATAGAGGAAATTGTCTAAAAATGGAGAAAATTCTGTTAATTTAAAAGCAAAATTTACATATTTGGGAGAAAAATCATACCTGAGTAAGTAAAATGTGACCATATTCATTCATAATACTTAAAGAGATAGTTCCCCCAAAAATAAAAATTCTGTCATTAATTACTCACTATCATGTTGTTCCAAACCTGTAAGACCTTCATTCATCTTCATACGTCGAAGACTGACATGGAATAGAAGAAATTGTTGAATAAAGTCCTTATTTTTGTGCTCTTTGCGCACAAAAAGTATTCTCGAAGTTTCATAAAATTGCAGTTGAACCACTGATGTCACATGGACTATTTTACCGATGTCTTTACTAACTTTTCTGGGCCTTGAACGTGGTAGTTGCATTGCTGTTTATTGAGGTTCAGAAAGCTCTCGGATTTCATCAAAAATCTTCATCAAAAAAGGACTTACGGGTTCAGAATGATTAACCTTTTGAGCAGTACGGTCCCAGATATGGGATTTTTATTTCCGTGCCCCTGGGAGTACGGTCCCACATATGGGATTTAGAACATTCGTTGACGTCGCATAACTGCCAAATTCAAACTGTGGTTTCGCGCGTTGGCTGGTGCTGAGCCAGAGAGAGACGTGCACTGCCATTGTCATATTATCACAACTATGCAGTGTTCTTAACCACATAATGCATATTTTAGGTTTCAGACATTTAAATACACATAAGTACTAGTAAAACAATACATTTAGAGCTTGTAAAATACACACAGATGCCTATGGAAGCAACAATAACAATCCATTCAAATTTAATTTGCCGATGTGTTTTATTCATATCAGATACACATAGTGTAAATAACTATAAAGTTCACTCTATTCTTCACCTAGTTCACTGGCCACTTACTTGCATGTATTTTGGGAGAAATTGATGAATTTACGTGCTGTACAGATCACGATCAAGATCATTTATAAAGGTGTTTAAATTACAAAACACACTCATTTACACATATTTGTGAATCGGAATATCAGATTGTCCATGACATGGTAAGCAAGTTTGTGAATATATTAAATAAAAAAGGAAAAACGAAATAAAAGCGATCCATCTGTCATACAGTGTTATTGTGGCCACGGTGTGTCACGTGACAATCATGACGCGTCGCCATGGAAAGGGCAAATGTTCTAAAATAACGGTCGGTTAAAAAAACTCACTCTGGGGGGACCGCTAGAATATTTTAAACTCACCACTGAAAAGGTTAATTAATGACAGAATTTTTATTTTTGGGTGAACTATCCCTTTAAATATAATATAATATAATTAAAATAAGAGCCTGCATGAACTGCCTGTACACAAATAGAATTGTTGTGATCTAATGCTTAGCTAGAGTGGCCTGATCTGTTTCTGCTGCATATCTAATGGTCTGTGTAACTGATGTGTGTTGACCTCTTTGCTTCACGGTCGGTTGAGGTGCATGTGACAGACAGAGAGGTATTAAGTGAATCACCTTTAAATTTGCGTAACGGCAAATCAGTTAGGGTTGGATACTAATGACACCTCAACAGAGATTAGAACTGTCTGTTCGTGTACGTGTATCGATTCTCCATCATGCCCTGTTCTTTAATCTTTGCCCTTTTGTGGAATTGAAGTAATTCTCTAACCACAGTCCAAGACATTCAGAACAGCAAATAGTGTTCTGTGACTGTAGTGTTAGTTCAATGTGAGAAACACAAAAGTGAGGAACGTGTGGCAGCCTTTAGATGTTTAAACTTGTAAAGACAAACGGTTCACTTAATCCCACCCTTTAATTATTCATACTTTACTATGAAGACCTCAGTGTAGTGTGCTGATCTTTAAGCGTTTGGCCACTGGATGGCTGGAGCTCTGATGTGATTGTGGCTGCTCTCATTACACTCAGCTGTTAGACTTGTGAAGACCTAACAAGGCATGTACTGTAAGTTATTTCAGATTACTTTATAACAAACATAAATGTAATTGTTGTTTTACTTTTCTGAAGAAAAAAAAACTGCAGCATTGCATGGGTTTGTTTTATGATGTGAAATGTATTAATTAAATATGTATATAAATTGGTAGAAAAAACTCTGCCTTGAAAAATATCTTTGAAATTCCTTCAAAATAACTACAGTATAGAGTATTGCTTCTTGATTCGAGGATTGTTTCGCCTGGGTGTGTAAAACTAAAACTCTAAAATAAATATCAGGTAAATACAACTGCCTTATTGGGAAAATATTGAGCATATATAAAATTATTTCCCTTTTTTTTTCTTATGGAATAAGAAACAAGTTTCAAATTGGAATGTTGTCATGAAAGACCATATAAAAAGTATGACTAAAAATATTGTGTCATTACAGTGCGAGCAAGTAATGAGGTAACTGATGGAAACACAGACTGACACATTCATCATGTTTAGCTCTGAGAACTAAATTTCATTTTGTTAAAATAAATAAATTAGACCCTAAATGTCACACTTTTAATTATACACAGATAATGCATGATTGATAGTGTGTGAAGCCTCATTTAGTGTTTGAAGTAAGCTTGTTCAGACTTAGCCGTCTTTGTGATGCTGCTCTTAAGTGCTACACTCAACGCACACATGCTTTATCTTTGCATTACTAAATGTTACTACTTTAGTAACACTACTAATACACTACTAATACGATCCAAACATGCTTTATGGTTGTCTGATATATGGATGTACACTACTGTTCAAAAGTTTGGGGTTGGTAAGATTTTTAAATGTTTTTGAAAGAAGTCTCTTTTTGCTCACTATATGACTATATGTGTTTATTTGATTCAAAAACTTGCAAAAACAGTTATATTATTAAATATTATTACAATTTAAAAACACATTTTATATTTTAATATATTTTAAAATGTAACTTTTTCCTGTGAGGGCAATTTACAGTCTTCAGTGTCACATGATACTTAAAATATTATTTTAAGACTTAAACTATTATTTTATTTAAAGTATTATTACTGTATGATGATTTTCTTATTATTTATAGTATTGAAAACAGTTGTGCTGCTTTTTTTTACTGAAACTGATACATTTTTAAGGATTCTTTAAAAAACAATACTTAAAATGTAATTATTTTGAAATATTATAAATTACCATTTTGATCTTTACTGAATAATCAAGTATTACTTTCTTTAAAAGAAATCTTATTGATCCCAAACTTTTGAATGGTAGTGTATGAATACATGTGTACAGTAGCCTACATATGACAAGGTTAAAGTATGTCCTAACTTTCTGCTGTTGCAATGTATGGCACATGTTATTATTAATGTTAAAAAAGAACTCAGACAGCTTTGAAAATAAAAAAATATATAACAGCAAGAACAGGGTTCACAAGTGGCCATAGAGAAGTCAATCACTGCAATTGCAGGTATGGGTCATTTGAACCACCCGATCAGATGACTGAACTCTATAGGCAGTTTTCCTTTGTTAACTAAGTGGGAGGTCTGCTATACTAAACAGTTTGAGCTCCTGTTTCTCTTTTCTCATGACTTTTTCCCCTCACTGGGGGCTGTTCACAGATCAGGGTGTACATTGTGCTTCAAGACCTGTATTTTGCGCCAATTACTAGAAGGAAATTGAGTTTAAATTTAGGAAATCACTGTGTTCTCTTATTGCTTTACTTCAGCAGTCTGCAGATATTGTTCTCATAGAAGAGGAAAGGACCTTGTTTAGCACAGCTGACCCATACCAGGATATTAAGGACCTGTCCTGTGAACTTGGACATAGTGGCAGGATGGAAAATAGCAAGGTGATGATTTTTAATTATGAACTGATTTTAAGCAAATGTGACAGGACACGCTTGTTCTTAATCACTTTGGCTGTTTTGGTGTTCCTAGCAGCCGGTGAACGAAGTTCCTCCCCAGCCTCGTCCCTCTCCAGCATACCCGGATAACTCATCCGCATTACCAGCTTCCGCACAGACTAAGAGAGCTGGAGCTGGATCCATTCAGCACATGCAAGTGGCCTCTACAGGTGAGAGTGCATGACCCTGCATGTGTTCGGCTCAGGCGAGAGTATACATGATCTTTTATCTGTAACCGTTACAGATTTCTAACTGACAAAAAGGTCAACATCCATAACACCAATAAATTGAATATTTAAGTTAACTAATTTTCTCTGTCTTTGGTGTATAGCTGTAACTTCATTCAACATGAAGAAACACTTTGAGGAAGAGGAAACAGTTTTGTCCCATAAGTCCATGAAGTCGATGAGACAAGCAGGAATCACAGCGGTCTTCACTGGACAAACAATAAATGTATGTGCTAGCTTCAATATTAAAAAAGTAATCCTGCAAATCACAATTGACCCTAATTATCTTTCAGGTCTTATTGTGCTCATATCATCAGTGTACGTTATTCCAAAGAAAACAAGTTTCTTCATAATTTATCATCATACCGACTTGATCTGCCAGACGCCCATTTCTACCAGAATTCCAAGAAAAAAGTCAGAATCGCGAGATGTGAACTCAAAAATTACAAGAAAAAAGGCTGAATTGCAAGATATATAAACTTGCAATTTTGAGAAAACAAGTCATTCAGGATGTTAACTCAAAGTTTTGAGATATAAACTGCGAAAAATAAAGTTTGTCTGACAAAATTGTGAGAAAGAGCTGCAATATCCTTTTATTACCCCCCGCCCAATATCTACAGACTGATTGGTTGTTGTAGGTTATGCAGCCTTTTAAAACCTTGCCAATAGTAATGTAATTCAGTGCTGATTAATACAATAAAAGTTGCAACAATCATATCAAAAAACTATAAATTTGAAAAAGGAGCATTACCTCTGGATTCTTTTTTGTTTTGTTTTGTTTACATTTATTTTTATATTTTAGACAAAAATATTATTTTAGTTAATAAGATTATGTAAAATTAAAGCAAATATTTATCATTTTATATATTAATAAAAAAATGCATTTGTTGTGAAACCTGAGCTCATAAATCTCGTTGTTAATGCTGAAATTATAAGAAATCAAATAACTCTTCATCAATTAACATTTTCATCAGTAATTGTATTTACAAGATTAACACTGTTTGAGGCACTGTTGTTTACTTGCCCTTCCTAAAAAAAGGGTTTTGGTGGTGTTTCGGGGAGGGTGGTAAATTTTCATTCAGGTTTGCAATGATATTTATTTTGATTTGAAGTGAATGTGTTTATTTGCAACTGAGATGATATGACGATATTGATTTCTATGGGTTTGTATGAATCTGTTTACAGAAAGGACAGAATGGAATTGTTCCACTTGAAGCATTGGAGGCAAATCTTGCTGACATTGATTCTCTGATCCCAACTCATGATGAGAACGGGAGGCCCATTGCTGAATGGAAGAGGCAGGTTATGGTGCACAAGCTTCAGGCTCGACTGCAGGATGAAGATGTCCACAGCAGAAAAGTAAACTTCTCAACCCCAAATTCCAACATAAAAGCCCTTGCATAATGTCATACAACATTACAATAAGAATTGTTTTCTTACACAGGACAACAGTGACCCACATATCGAGATGGACGGTTGGAGGTATTCCCAAGTCCACAATGTCATTTTGGGCCCCTTTGGAGAACTGCTTACTGAAGATGACCTGGTCTACTTGGAGGGACAGATTGAAACTATCTCCCTTCAGAAACGATGCCAGGCCTATGAACTAGAGCTTGCTCGACTGGCGGAGGAACTCAGGACCATCCTTCCTGCTCCCATCGTTAATATCACCGTCAACACCCAGTGCCAGCATCTCCCAAACATGGAGGAATCTCTGCCTCTTCCTGTGTGGTACAATCGTATCTCAAATATAGTAAAGAGCATGTCACTGCTCCTGACAAACCTCTCCGAAACAAACAGTGAGGATGGGATCAGTAAGATGCCAAACACAGATCTGGCATCGGTATTTACATACCAGCCAGAGAGGCAAAGTTCAATCAGGGGACGAAGGCAAAATGTGGAAATGGAGATCCAGCAATCAGGAGTTTCTGTGAGAAATCTGAGGTCCAACTTTGAGGGTCAGATAGGAAACATCTACCCATTTTCTGGGCTTTTAAACAACACATCAGACACAAGGCAGCAAAAACTGACTACATCAACAAATTGTAAGGAGAAGCCAACTCAAAGCACTGATATAAATCACATTAATGACAGTGCCATAAAGTGCCAACAGGCACCAGGCAAAGATTCAAATAAAGTGATGGAGACCACCTGCTTGCGAAAGGAGCGTATCGTTATCCTCTTTTTGAGCCACTGGAAAAGGTCTGCGTATGCAATATCAATGCGAGCCAAGATGAAACAAGAGCTTGGCACTCTTACAGAAGAAGGAATAACAGCTCCAGTCTCCAAGCCAGGAACCAGATCACTGTATCATCTTTACAGGCAAAGAACTGCAATAGAGAATATGATTGGCAACTGGAAACGCATCGCCTCAGGGGTCCCATCACGACAGATCCGGAGCCTCCAAAGGAAGCACGTGACCTACTCGCCCGAGCAGTTCCTTCCTCGTGTGGACGGCGCTCCTGTTGCTTATGACAGCTTGACCCTTGACTTGTTCATGCTTGGCTATTTTCACATTCTTGAGCAGGACCTCCCAGCTGAGGAGCGCAAGATAAGGCACCTGCTATGCTTTGAGGTGTTCAACCACGTGGGGAACTTTCCCTGGGAGATGGTCCGAGACTTCCACCGGGCTGTCCTCAGGGAGATTGAGGCTGGGAGACGTGAGTGGAAAGATGGTTTTGAGGACATCAAAATGCAATACTTTGGGAAAAGAGAAAATGGGATTTCTAAGGAATCCACAAAGAATTCTAAAGCCGTGCCACAGGTTATCATCGAGAATACCATATCAAATGATGGAGGACATCCCAGCAGAGATGGAAGCAGTGATTTCTCAATGTTTAGTAATGATGAAATTTGTAAATATATTGATCGCAGTTTCACCTTCTGGAAAGAGAAAGAAGCAGAGTTGTTTGATTTTTGAGGTTTTTGAATGCAGTGATGGTTTAATCTGTATCTGAAGACTATATAATTGAGAAATTATTTTGAATGCAAAATTTTTTTTAGGCTTTTTGAATACAGATAATTTAATGACAAAAAATATGTTTGTTACATAATAACGTATGTTAATTAAGTGCTTTGTAATGCACCATCAGGTAAAATGTACCTTATATAAATAAATACCAACAATGAATCTGGCCAAAAGAGTCTTACAGCCATGCATTCCACGGATTTTTAAGTTTGCCCTTTCTCTTTTATAAATAAACCATTGTTTTGTTTGAAAATTGCTGTTTTGTGAGATGAATCATTCCTGAGTCCCTTATAACTTCCTGTTACACTTTTTTTTTTGCACAAGAAACAACCCGACATTGAGTTCAGTACACAAATATACATGTATGGAGGTAGGTGAAATGTGTATGTGACCCGCAGGGATGTTCAAACCACCCTGAGGGGCTGATGAAACATATAAGATGGAGTGTAACACTTATATAGCAGTGGTGTTATCACAACCAGAAAATCACTGAACATAACACATTTACAGTTTATACAAGCATCAAATCACTTTTCATACATTTTAGCAGGAAGGAAATGTTGTGTATATTATAACACCTTCAGGGAGCTTGGTTTCTCTACTGTGCTAAACACACATACTGAACACATTACACAAATAAGCAAACCTTAACTTGAGCTAAGGAAATGACTCTTGCTGTGGCATGCTAATGCTAATTGACTACAATCCTGTAAACACCTTTCTCCTTGACATCAAAGTAAATGCTGAATTGGTGGGTTTTTGTTAAATGTGAGCCTAAATCATCACAATTAAAAGAACCAAAGACTTAAACTACTTCAGTCTGTGTGCATTGAATTTATTTAATACACGAGTTTCACAATTTGAGTTGAATTACTGAAATAAATGAACTTTTCCACGACATTCTAATTTATTGAGATGCACCTGTATGCTGTGATTAGCTGCTTTCATTTAAGGACTAGCAGCAACAGTATTTCAAACACAACTCCTTATTCATATCAAAATGTTAATGTTTTATATAATACTATTTCATACAAGCAACATACTATTTATGCTTAAAGTACAGTAATCTGATTGTATACCTTTTATTCTTTCTGTCAGTATACAGACTCTACTTGTGTAATGTGTTCCCATATCTAGAGAGTATTGCTTAGTAATATAAAATTACTAAATAAAAGTTATTTTATACATGTTGAGGGATGTTTTTGTGATTTTATTGTCAACGTTATCTCTAGTAAACTTAGCCTAGTTTTCTTGCCTATTTTTTTTTTAGCCCCAGGCTGTAGATTATGAAGAAATCTGCAGACAAACAGACTTGTCAGGATATATAACATGCATTGAAGTTTCCAGGACACAGTATTGATGTCACCACTAATATTGGACACATAGTCTACAATTTGATTTGGATACATTTTAATGTCCTTCTCAGTTGCATGAGATTTCTCTTTTGTTTTAATTTGGTAATTTATTGTTTTGCTGAAAAAATAAAATCATCATCAAATACCTCTGTACTCTGAAACAATGCTCCTTATTTAACATCTCATAGACACAATGTGCTGGAGGAGAAAGATGTATTGATTTATGTCCAATAGGTCAAAAGGGCATGCTTGGATAGTGCTTGGTGATATTATTTGCATATTTTACTGACACAAAATGCCAAGTTGTGTACTAAAAGGGATGCTAGTTTGAACTGTGAATCTCTCTCCCTTAATTTTCCAGTCGCTCTACAATTTTCATAAAGGTAAAACCCACAGAAAACACAAACATATTCTCCTTATTTAATTGCTTGTACTATATTAGTTACTCTGTAAGTTTCTGTATATAAGGAACCTAGGCCTATATTAGTTACTGTATAATACTATAAAATTACCAATAAATAAATTACCATATTTTATATATAGATTAATGCCACCGTAAAATTACAAAAATGTAAATTTAATCTAAATATTAATGTTTTATAATATCAAATTTATATTATAATGTGCACACAGACAAAGGTTTTGCAACATTTTGTTTAACACTTTCCATTCGATTATTATTCACAGGATGTATTCACTTGTACACACAGAACGGTCTAAATGCAGCCTTGGGTGTCTGCAAAAGACACAAGTAAGCGTTAAAAGTATATAAATATGTGTTGCACTTTGAGATGCAGATGCAAACATTGCTGCACGGATGCTCGGCCTGCGGTTTAGTGTGCGAAGAGAGTTTACGAGAGACGTTTCCGTAAACACACAGTGATATCAGACGGGCGTATCGCCACTGCTGCGCATGCGCACAGGGCTGGAGAATTGACATCGCGGAGCAGCACTGCAATATCCATCGATTCGGGACCGAAGATTATCCATCTGCATTCTCGCAAGACTGGTGCCACCTGTACATATTAATCCATACCAACTGTGTCATTAAAGCAATCATGTCCATGGGAAGTGACTTTGGGAACCCTTTACGGAAATTCAAACTTGTTTTTTTAGGAGAGCAAAGCGGTGAGTCTTTGGGTTTGCCACGACTGGGTTTAGACGAACCCATTAACCTTTTGCATGAAGTACATTAGTATGTTGTTGAGTCTTTTGTGTATCCGCTTGTTTGTGGTGTTATTTCAAACGATGTTATCTCTCCATCGATTCCCTGTCAAACAAGTCGGTTGCATATGTTTAATTTTTGATTAGTCATGAAAATGTATAGCTATGCAGCGTCATTAGACTACTAAACACCCATTTGTGAATATAACGCGATATAATCGTTATTTCAACAACTGTTATGATTGTCACCTGCATTTTCCATTGGAAGCAGAAGGGCTGATATTATTGATCGCTGTTATTCTAGCGCAGTCTAAATCGCTCAAAACAAATGATATATATGAAATAATTCAATCGAAAGACATGTATATCGCCGTGTTTGTATGTATCTTCCTGTAAACATCCACTGATTTAATGTCACGAAACAGAAAAGCGCAGAGGCTTTGCATTTCCCGTGTGTCTACTGGAGACACACCCAGGTTGGCAGTCAGTGTCTGTGGGATTCTTCAGCAGAGCAAAAATAAAAACCTCATGCATCATTTCATGAGCAGTCATAAGATCAGCCTGTATAATATGACTAGATATCGTGGTTTATTCATTTGGCCGGATGATGGTTTTATCAGTGTCACTGTCGGTGTTTGTGAAGACGTAATCAGACGGGCATTTGAGATCATGTCTGTCATTTGATGACTGGACATCCAAATATTGAAAATAATAACACTGAACATGGCGTCACCGTAAAGTTCACTTGTTCTTGAGATATTTTTGTCTTACATTATCCAGTAATGCTTATAGCTCCTAATACAGTGTTTATCTATTCATCATTCGCTGTTCGAATGGAAAAAAATGGACAGGCAGTCAGACAGAGGGCCCTCTGTACTGTATAAAACAGCATTAGATTGTGATAAGTGATAATTGCAAATTAAGTCTAAATGAGCTTTGACAGCTGTCTGCATCTTGTCTAAATAATAAATCCTATGCAGCCTGAATATGATGATGGATATTACCACACCTGCATAGAAAAACTGTTATTTTCCCTTTATTTTTCCATTTTATGTCAGCTTCTGAAAATTCTGTCATTGTTTGCTCACCTTCATGTTGTTCCAAACCATCTTTCTTCTATGAAACACAAAAGGAGATGTTAGAAAGAACAACATCCTCTCAGTCACCTCTTATCTTTTTTCCCCATATAATGAAAGTGAATCGTGACTGAAGAAAGGAAGTCATGCAGGTTTGGAGCAACATGAGAGTAACTGATAACATGGTTTGCGTGGACTGTCCTGACTATCATCAGAAGACCACTTGTATTCTGCTGTCCATGGTCCTGAAGCTCTGATGGTCAGATTTGGTTGATCTTGTCTCAAGACATCAGCAGAACAACTAGTGAAGTCACAGAAGAATGGGACCATTATGCCCTTTCGTTCTATGAGCTCCAGTATAACTATTGGCATTGTGCCGTTTGGTGATTTTAGTATCTCGGCTCAGCCTGACAAACAGGCTTGACCAGACTGGCCTGAAAAGAGCAGTCCTCTTGTGTATGAAATGTGTACTCGGGAATTCTGCTGTCACAGTGGCTCCATGCACTGCTACATTTTTGTCATTTTTCCCTGTCGCCATAACTCTAAATGACAGTGAAGTTCAAATGACATTCTCTATGTAATCCCTTAAGAAAAGTATAGTCATTTGAAGGACGGAGGTTAAGACAGCATATGTTGCAGTATGGTAGTGTAATTCAGTTACTAGAAACAGTGTATAGGGTTGGTCTGGACAAACAAGTTATTAATCACTTCAATGCATGTGATTCATCAAAATATTAATCTTTTCCTGGTTTTGTTGGTTTGTTTTACAGTTGGGAAAACATCGCTGATAACAAGGTTCATGTATGACAGTTTTGACAACACTTATCAGGTATGCTATTGGTTCTTTCAGTACAGACACCAAAGAGTTTTCCAGATAAGTCTATGTTATTTTGTATCTTACTTTGAATCTTATTATCATTACAGGCAACCATTGGAATTGACTTTTTATCAAAAACCATGTATCTGGAGGACCGAACTGTAAGAAGCTCTGGAACTAATTATAATTAATTATTATATTTAATATATAAAAATATCAAAATCTATCATTATTTCTACAAATATGCCTTGTGTGTTTTTCTTGCAGGTGAGGTTACAGCTATGGGACACCGCAGGGCAGGAGCGTTTTAGGAGTCTTATCCCGAGCTACATTAGAGACTCCACAGTGGCTGTGGTGGTGTATGATATCACAAGTGAGCACCTTAAACACACACTTTGACCGATGAAGAGGTGTAGAAGCAACTGGTTTTGTGTCGCCATTGATGAAATAGGCATTTAACAAAACTCACTGATTTCTTTTCCTTTTCTTCTTCCAGATGTCAATTCATTCCAGCTAACCGCCAAATGGATTGATGATGTCAGAACAGAGAGGGGAAGTGATGTTATTATCATGCTGGTGGGCAATAAAACAGACCTAGAAGAAAAGAGGTGGAGTCTTTTATATTAAAATTTAATATAATATTTTGTGCTAGAATTAATTTGTGTCACTATAGTATCAAGTTTTCATTTTATATTTTTCTTTTTTTTTCAATTAATTTACTGAAAATTGTCATTTAAATTTAATTAAAATTGTAACGCATTATGTTGGGATTTGCTCTGATAGGCAAATCACTATAGAGGAGGGCGAGCAGCGGGCCAAAGAGCTGAATGTGATGTTTATCGAGACTAGTGCAAAGACTGGCAGCAATGTTAAACAGGTGAGTCTAAAAGCGCTACAATGTCTGCTCAATGGCAAATGGACTTGATCCAATAGAGTAATTTAATTGAGATCATGCCCTGTAACATGACACATGGAAAGCTCTAAAAAGATTTGATTTAGCCAGAGTTGTTGCCCATAGGGCTTTAGTCCACTCTGGGAAAAAAATCTGATTTCATTCTCTTTCTGTTTGGTTTAATAGTTGTTTCGGCGAGTGGCTGCTGCTTTGCCCGGAATGGAGAGCCTGGATGATAACAACAAAGAAGGAAGTATCCTTTAATGCATGACATTTAAAGCAGATAAGTGTCATTTTTGAAAATGTGTCCCAGGTTAATATGCAGAGACAAAATTAGTAAATTAATAATTAAGCCATATGTAGGTTGATAAACACAGTGGCTGTGGTTCTATCAAAACTTTTAAGCATCCCGTCCACCTAGACTCTGGAACATCATCTCAGCCAATACTGTGAGTTTGGGGCGGGACTATCTGTTGGTACGACCAATGACAGATGAAGAGTGTTTAGAAAGCGGAAAACAATAGTTATTTTCCCATTCACATTTCCACTAGTGAAACAGAAATTACACAAGTCATCATAATATCAAAATAGCCTACTTAACCCAAGTTCCTAGTCTTATTGTGCATGATTTATAGCCATACATATATCCTTTTTTTATAGTTGACATCATCGAGCCTTATTTTTTTCAAACTGTCTGGCTTCTTTTCCAAAAACACAGACTTTTCATGACATTTTTTTCTTTCTGATTATGCTTTTTCACCTAAAGATTATACGATTATAAAAATAAAATTAGATTTAATCAAATAAGTTTATTAAGAGATAACATTAATAGTGGGAAACTGCTGAATACATTAATAAGGCAACACTATTTTCTTGATTTCCTTGACACACAACCCTTCTCCAGTGATTGACATCAAGCTGGACAAACAGCCAGATCCTCCGGCCACTGAAAGTGGGTGCTCCTGTTAGTAGAAAGCGGTTCGGACCTTCATTAACACCACACGCTTGTTCTGTTGCTTCCTATGGGTCCACGTCCAGTTGAACATTATGATCGGATATAGGCTTTTTACATCTGAATGGGTCTAAAATTATATTCCTCAGTTGCAAGAACAAAAAAAAAACTACACTGTCTGTTTAATTGCCAAAATAATATCATAGGTAATTCAAAGTGTCTAGCTAACAGATTCATATAAGACAGGAAGTGGCATGTGTACCATCTTCGGACAAACAACATTCAGAGTGGATTATCGGTTGTTATGTTTTGTATTTTTGTACATTACAAAAAGCACTAAATGATGCCTTCACAAAAAAATTGAGTTTAAGATTCAAGACGGGTGACAGAGTAACTGTCTTTCGTCCATAGCATGCATGTAAGACAACTTTTAGAATCTGTCATGTCCTTTGGTCCATACACATCGATAGTATCGAAACAAAAAACTCAGAAGTAATGAAAAAAAGAAAAAAGAGAGAGGACCTGTTCAAAGTCTTAGTGTGGGTCTGTGTATACAGTACATCCTACATGCTAATCCAGTACCAGCCTCCATGAGAGGTGTGTGTACTAACCCGGTTAACCTTTAAAGGTTGCTGTTGCAAAGAACCAATGGATTTTTCTGCTAGCTTCATGTATACACTTTAGATCCGCCAGGTGGTACTGTATTGTATATAGTATTTATATTATTGTGAACATCCATCATTTAGACGTGGTTTATGTTCACTTGTACAAATGTTATCTTTTGTTTTCTTTGTTTTTTTAATATGACAAGGGCTTCACTTTTATTTTCTCGGTCTCACCTGTAGCCATACACTGGTAGTAAAGTATTACTTATGGTTTGGGCATTTTGCTGTTGCCTTATACTGTTTTACTCATCCACCAATTTTTTTTTCCTGAAAGAATACATTATTCCTGTTAAACCCCTTTCAGATGTTTTACAGAAATATGTGAGTTGATTTAATTTTTTTATTATAATTTTGTATTTTGCAGCCAACCAGAACTAAAAAGAATGAGATAAGTATCATTCATTGGGTTGGGGTGAGAAAGGCGATTTTGAGGTGAGCCTTAGGAAACAACAGATTTTCATTTCAAATACATGCACTTTCTTCTGGGTTCTGACAAGGAAATGTATGGTTCACCACATCCTAAAGTAATGAAACAGACAAATGATTGTCGTATCCTTTGTAGTAAAGCTCTCGTAGTTTCCCGCACATGCTGAATGGATGTGTAGATTAAAATTCAAAATGCTAGATGTAGGCGAACACTTTCATCCTAAAACATAAAGACCTTTTAAAACAGCACTGAGCTGAGAGAGAATGTACCCGCCTGTCGTCCACTCACAATATTCTGGTTATCGAAATGTGAGTTATTTACGAATCTCTGGAAACATAGTATCTTTAATATTTAATGTATTTGTTTTTGTTTTCTATTTTGAATTGTTTACATAAATGCACTGATTAACACCACTGATTGTATAGAGATTAATTTAGGATATATTAGGTATTTATAATATATTTAATGTTAGTGCGAGTTTCTTTCTGGTGCCAATAATTCTATTAACTGAAACAAAAACGGACATGAGGAATAACTGTGACTGAATTGTTGGTACTAGGCTTGACTTCAGCTTCTGGGATAATTTAAGGGGCCGCTAATATTAACTGTGGGGAGGGACTGAGGTTAATGAGTTTTGCATTGACAGGGCACAGAATATGTCATCTATCACATTCATATTTCTCAAGCCTCCGTTTCCTCTTGTTAGCTTTGTCATCTTTCACTTTTGTACACTAGTTGTGCCTTCTGTTATTGTGGCATCACAATGCAAAGCTTTCATTGTATGGCTACCTGAGAACACATACGTTACAGAACGGTGGTCACTGACTGGTCGGCCAGACAACTGACAGATTTATGATGAAATTGTTGTATTCACACCATCTAGCCAATTCACAGCTGTCGAGAAAAATTGCAGAACAGTCCCGTGCAAGCGGAAGGTTGTATGTAAAACAGGAAGTTGCTGATGATAGTGTGAGGAGATTGAATCTGTCAGAGTTGTTGCCATAGGGTTGTGTAGAGCAGTGTAGTTGGCTCTTTATTCACTCTGTAAGGACATTTATGAGCATGACATCTGTCTGAAAAAAATCAATAAAATCCATGTCTTAATACCAAACTGTCTACTGCTACAATGCTGAGTGTGCTATTATTTTATACAGAAGTTTAAGAAACATGTGTGTGTGTGTGTGTGTGTGTGTGTGTGTGTGTGTGTGTGTGTGTGTGTGTGTGTGTGTGTGTGTGTGTAAATTGTGTACTTTTTCAACCAAGCAGAAAGTTCTAATGATTTTTTTTTTCAAAACTCACTATTTTTTATGACAATTTAAGAAATATGTTATGTTCAAGGTTTCATTTAAAGTTGAAAGCAATGGACACTTTTCACAGACTGTGATGGCAAATTTCCACATTTGTTAACTTTGTAAATCTAGCATTTTTATTTTTAAAAATTTTAATGTAAATCTTCAACATTATACTTGGTGTTTTCTTACCTTGGTCTTTAATGACATAAAACGAGTTATCCCTGCTATGTGAGTGTTTCTAATAATAAGGCTAAGGAAGTGACGGCAAATTTAACATCTTTCTCTCTTTTGACCAACGTAATCCATCTCTTTATTTTTTTTCCTGCTTTTGGAAAGTCATAGAAACTTTAAGGTGATTTTTGCTATTGTGATTTTGCTAAATATATTTTTTGTAGTTTCCATTCATAGACGTTTCCCCAAACTATGATGACTTCCGTTTCTCAGAACCCTGGAAATGTGAAAAAGGTGCATTATAGTTTGAGTATAACCTTGTTGGAAAATCTCAAAGACATTAATAATTCCCACGCAACATTACAAATGCCGCATTAATGGCTAATCCAGATCCAGTGCATTTATTGTGATGCACAGAGACTGGGATTCCCCTTGGCATGGAAACTATAGTCCTCAGGAGAGACAGGTGACTGAAAATAGAGGCTCACATGATTGAGAAATCGTTTCTTGCCCAACTGTGGACTTTCCAAGCAATACCGCACAAATGAGCATAAATGCGAACAAATAAGGGGCAGGTATTTTTAACCAGCCTACAAGGTGCAAGTTAGTGTTTTAACTGTAAATAGAAATTCAATGTCACCACTTATCACAGCAGTCTTATGAATAAATGGCCCCTAGAGGCTCCAAGAGCACAAGAGTCATTTGTCCACCAGTCACAAAAAAGCCATGCCAATCACTGACAGCCATCACACCAAATAAGAGGAAACCAGCTCGGAGATTACAGGTATCTCTAGTCCTCATCACCTGCATCTGTTGTAAGTACTATGTTAATTTTTTAGCATGTTTAACATCAGGAAACTAATCAATATGTACCATTATTTCTAAAGGTTGAATGATGACTGATAGTGTTTAATTATTAAGGTTAAGAGTCTTTGACCATCAGGGGGTCTGCGGCAGTCCTGACAATTACTGTTTGATCTCTAACTGATTTTTGACAAAAATAAACCAAAATTCAGCAATTATTAATAGACGTTAATTTCAGTCAAAACTAAAGCTCAGCTAAATTTTTATTTGCAATTGCTTCATTAAATGTTTTAAATAAAAAATTAAAATGACTTTTTTTTTACTTTGTTTACATTATTTTAACGAATAGTAATGTAAGCTAAATATGTAAATACATGAAAACGATACTATATGCCTGCTACTGTATTATAGGCCCCTTTTTGAAGTGCAACATTCAATTTTATATAATATATAACAAGGGATCCCTTCTCTAAAAAAGACCTCTAATTTGTTTACGTACTATTTTATGCACATGATAAAACAATTGAATCTTTTTTAATTAATATCTGAAGATATATTTAGTGCTCTCAAAACACCAGAGCCAGAATTTCAGTGTAAATTTAGTTTGTGATTACAGTATATGCAGGACTCTTGTGGAAGCATGTCTAGGGTGGAAGGTTACGGAGAGTCTGACCTGCGCTCACAACTACGAGCATGTAGGACTGAGATAGCTATGGCAATCCATGACCCTTTCCCACTGCTGTATGGGCTGGCGGATCACAACATCATCTCTGAACAGATCCTAAGGGTGAACATTTTCATCAAAATTACATTCCTCAGCATAATTATAAATATGCGTAATCATAGTACATTAAATGCTCATACTATTACGATTAACACTTAAGGAGACTTTAGAGCGAAAGAAAAAGGACGGGATCCACAAAGCTGTCTACTCACTGCTCACTTTGATACTGGACCAGGATGCCACAGTCCTCCAGGGCTTCTGGAGCAATCTCTGTAAAGAGTACAATAAGGAGTGTTACCCAAAACTGGAATCCCTGTTTATGAACCTTCCCAAAGGTACAGTGCACAGGTCTGGCAAACATAAGTAGGTTGGAGGATTAATTGCAGTTTAAGTGATGATAATCTGATTTGGCAGGGTTAAAGCAGGTGGCCAGACATGCAGGGAACCCCAGGCTTGAGCTGCAGGTCCGCAGCCAGTCAGGCAAGAAGAGAGGGGTGGCCGAAAAACAAATGACCCACCGGCCACATCACACCAAGAAAGCCTTGACCTCCAGCTCAGGTAGACACTGGCATACACACAGATATTCATAATTCTGTTCGTATAGCAAATTCCCAATTAACAAAAATATGTCCTAAGAACATATTTTTATATTCAAAAATATGTTCTAAGGACATATTCCCATTACGTTATGGAAACATTATATTTGAGTGTTCTCTGTACATTCAATACGTCAATTAAAAAAAAAAAATGTTTAAAAACGTTTTTCTTGGTTATGTAATCTTTAAAGATAACATTAAAGGGATAGTTCACCCAAAAATGCTAATTCTGTCATCATTTACTCACCCTCATGTTGCTCCAACTACAACTAGCCTAGAACAACTACAACTACTGCTTCAGAAACACATTCCATAAATAAAGCATAATGTATTAAAAACCAGCTAACTTTGAATGGACGTTCTATTAACATTATCGGAAGAATGCTTGTTCATAACTTTGAGAGAACATTGCTAGAACGTTCTTCATTGTTCTGAGAATAGCTGGGCTGGAGAAAATAGTTTTTTTGTTGTTGTTGCTTTTTGCTTTCCTGACACTTCTTTCTATGACCTTGTGATGTGACAGTCAAGTTAGGTAGTTTTCATTTAGTTTGAATAATAAGCCAAACAAAATAGCAACCGATTACTATTTATTAAAAACTGCTTACAAGGCCCAATGTACCATTTTTACATTTCCGGTGATTTCAGAAGCGAAGTCGTAATGGTTGGGATGAATGAAAACTACGACAAATATCATTTTTACATTCCCAAATAACAAAATATAAAATCTACGATAGTGTTTCTATATAGCCTTCCAAAAGAGGAAAAAAATACAAGATTGACCACGGTGGCCAGCCGTTTACAGTTTTCTGTAGCCTAATTTAATGCCAGTATTACAACACAATAACACTAGTAGGCCTATAAATTTGCCTACAAATGTTTTTTACAGAAAAGATTCTAAAAAGTGTGAAAAAAGTGTGATTTGTGATGTTCGAATCATTTAACAGCACACATGCTTTTAACATTCATGTACTACATATTATGTCGCTTATATACAATAAATTTAAATAATTAACTTTGTACACGCAAGGGTAAACTGCACCTTCATCTCTGTTTTGTGAATGAGAGTAACGTTAGGCTAGTTCTTCAAAGATTCCCCTACTACATCACGCTGCACTCACAAACGATCGGCCGAACAAAGGGGTAATGTTTACATAGGCTAAGACTAACATTTAAATGCATATAAAATAAAAATCTCATAAAATACTAAAGCTACTTAGCAGTGTTGTCTCGACAAATTAACCCTTTGTAAGAAAAAAAAATGTTTACGGACGCTTGCAAGCCCTCATCGGTTCTCCACGAACCACGTGATATTTTTATGATCAAAAAGGCGAATTGCGATTTATAATCTGAAGGAACACATGTCAGTATGTATGGCCATGACAGGATGCTTCTATTTGCAAACATGATAGTCCTGATAACTCAATGTCTTCACTGTTCCAGGAAGCAAAGGCAAGCTGATGAGAAAGACAGATGGTGCAGCACTTTCTCAGGTCTCGGTGGGAAACGGTAATCACATGTTTGTGTAAAGTGTGTCATTAGAAGACTATGCATTATAGTAAATGAATGAGATTGCAGATGAATAAATATATGACTCCCAAAATGCAGGGGTCCAGGCTGTATCTACCTCAGTCCAGAGGGCCGTGACTGTGTCTGCCAGTGAGCATCCCACTGGCTGCGGGACAGTGGAGGGGATTCTGATCCAGCAGGTCATTGAGTCTGGTGAGCGTAGCACACTAATACAGTACTGACAGACTGTGATGAAAGCCTTTACTTAGCTAATGCTTTAGCTCTTAGTGTGTGTTTTGATAGTGTAACCTTGCCGTGTAAACAATTTGGTGGTTCACTTTGGCAGCACAGATGTCTCAGCTGCTCTCTCCCGCAGGAGGTGCCAAAAAATGCATCAAGGTGGGAGGAGAATTCTACTCTTCTGGCAAACTGGATGAGACAGCTGGAGTGCACACGGCACAGACTGCACAAAACTATATTCACCAGCAGGGAGAGCCAAGCACCAGAGTCATGGATGTAAGTGATCAAAATTTGTTTGTCTCATGGAAAATTACAGATGTTGAAGAAAAAACTTCTATACTCCTACTTGAAAAAAATTCTATAGGCATAAGCGGTCATAATTTTAACCTGGTACAATAGGTAAATCACATTTATGATGCATACCGTATGTCCAGGTCGAGCATAATGATGATGAATGTACCGTATGTAAAGACGGTGGGGACCTCATCTGCTGTGACGGATGTCCTCGCGCCTTCCATCTCACCTGCCTAGTGCCCCCCCTAACCTCCATACCCAGGTACAGATTATTCATGTGATGCACAGGCCACTGACCGTACCAAACCTAGAGCTGATCTATGACTGCGCTCATCATTATTCTTTAGTTGCCAAGTATTCTGCCAAGCTTAAATCGGTGTTGAAAATCTACATAGTAGAATACAAAAAAAATGAAATAATAAAATGAAATTATTAGTATAATAATTGAAATTAAATATGAAATAATTTTGTCGCAAATTTGCAATTAATTTTCAATGTCACAGATTTACTTGTGACATGATTTATTTTTACTTCCAAGTTTAAATAAGATTTAAAATCCCAGTTTAGTGTGGTTTTTATACTTTTAGGTGGGTCTCAACCAGAGATCCAGTACCCACTAGTGGACCGCAGCAAACTTTCACTGGAACAGTGGGATGACTTACAATTCATCTGAGTTATATTATTAATTAATCTGTAATATTATTAATACATCCTTAAAATTACAGACTAATATTATTAATTTGTCTGTAATTTTAAGAATGATGTCAAATTATTAAAATTTATATTTTTTATTGATACAACTTTTTAAAAATAAAATTCAGTAATTCACTTAATAAAATTACTAAAGAAATGCATAAAATCATGCATAAAAGAATGTGTTAAATAACTGTTATTTCTGTTTGGTTGTTTAAATACAAGTAGTTTTGTTATAATCAGTGATGGGAATAATGGCGTTATAAATAAACGGCGTTACCGTTACTGACAATAAAATGTGGCGTTATTATAATTTATTATAATATTATTATCATTTTATTTTTCAGTTCATCTGAATGGATGCGCAGTGTAGCTGTATTTGACGTACCGTAAACTCTAGTGTGAAGCGCACGGCTCGCCGTAGCTTTGCTACGGGGACTCTCCATAGGCGTAATGGTTTTTATACTGAACAAACTGTGTGTTCTATTGCCCTACACCAACCCTACACCTAAACTTAGCCCTCACAGGAGACTGTGTGCATCTTTAGATTTTCAAAAAAACACCATTTAGTATGTTTTTTAAGCCTTTTGAATTACGGGGACATAGGCAGTGGTAATACCTCTGTCATACCCATGTTATTATACAAATTTGTGTCCTCATAAACCACATAAACCCGTACACACACACACACACACACACACACAGATACAGAGCGAGAGAGTCTTTCATAACATGCAGAATTGACGCGCTAGATGTAAACGATATTCTTTGTTGTATTTTCGTGTCAAAATAACGGAGTTCCTTTGGAATTCTTCAGCTTTTAAGAGCTGCCGGGTTCTCTGGTAGTGGGCGGAGCTAATGCGCAAACGACAATCTCATTGGCCGGCGTTCACCTACTATCGTCCCTGTTTTGATTTCAGCAAATCATTTCGAGCGAACCCATTCAACGTGATTAATATTCATGAACCCAGCAGCTCCTTTATCCTTAGTGCGTTTTATATTGTTATTAGTGGTATAATTCGTAGTAGTTTTGTTATCTTATCTTTTTTTTATAGAAACACTAAATGACAAACAATATCTTAAGCACCACCACAAGTCCTAAGTTCAGTCAACATGACAAATATGAATTCATACTTGGTTATTCTAATTACTAAAGTTCTATTATCATATAATGCTAAATTATCATAATATCATATTATAATGCTTGACTAACTGATGCTAAGTGTCAGTAGATAAATAGTGCCGATTAATATACAATGTTTTATAATAATAATTTATTCTATTTAGTGTCCATTTCATTCATTTAACATATTTAATATTGGGGCATCCAAGTTATTTGACATTTGAACATTGTTTAAAAAAAGTAACGCAATAGTTACTTTCCCTGGTAATTAGTTACTTTTATAATGATGTAACTCAGTTACTAACTCAATTACTATTTGTGAGAAGTAACTAGTAACTATAACTAATTACTTTTTTAAAGTAACGTGCCCAACACTGGTTATAATTATACAAAATAGAGATGGAAATATCTTAACATTTATGGTGGTGGGCTTTGAAGATTGCTTTGGACAATGGGGAGCCTTCGAGTCAAAACAGTTGAGAATCACTGCTCTATATGAATCTCTATATGAATGTGTTTGTTTTCAGTGGTGCCTGGCGCTGTCAGCTATGCCAGAGCATCAGAGCGAAAGACAGAGCATACACCCCTTTGCAGGTAAAACATGACAAGAGTAACATTAAATCTACTGAAAACAGCATTTTCCTACTAACTGAAGTTGCATTACAGTCAAGCACACATAAATGTACAATATGAACCGTCATGACTAGTGATGGGAGATTATTAGTAGTCATTGCAGTAGTAACGTCTCTGCTCTTATTTTTAGCCTGCGGTTCAACCTCCAGTGACAGAGACAAGCTCCAGCTCTGCTGTGGACTTCTCTTTCTTCTCGTCTTTGTCCTCCACTTCACTCTCCACAGTCACAGGAGGCAAAAGTGTTCAGCCCATGGGCCTCCAGGTAACACTTCCATGTGACTCAGAGAGAGACACTGTGACTGAGTACACGAGAGCACCACATGTACACACCAAGGATGATAGCTATAACAATAAATGTAACTATAACATTTTAATAATAGCTGGAATCACTCAGAAGGATTTTTATACAGCTGATGAACAATAAAAACATCAGCAGCCAATAAGAATCCAGCCGACATTAAACAGCTCAAGCATTTAAAGCAGTAGACGACATTACTGTAGTGTGCTTATAATTAACTGAATGTTACCATACGTTGGTGGGGATGCTAATATACTTGTTATAGTTATCTTTATAGTTATCGTTCTTTGTCTAAACACGCCTCTATGAGAATAATAAACTCCACACCACAAATATAATGAAAATGACACAGAAAAACAGTGTCACTGGAATTACCTTCAGTGATACCTTGATGAACAATTAAAAACATTGACAGTCAATCAGAATCTGCATGATTTTAAAGAGTTCAAGCCTTTAAAGCAGCAGACGACAAAACTGCAGCACACTAAATGTTATTGTGCATTGGTGTGGATGCTAAAGCAGTTATCATTACAGTTTTATGAACGTGCCTTTACTATGTGTGGAGAAGTAATTCATCCAAAAAAAGAAGATGTGAAATCATATACACACCCTCATGTCATTTCAGTTGTTTAAATCATCTATATCTCTGACATGTGGCAGGATTGTGGTAATATTCAGCTGTTTATATCTCTGTTAGTCTTCAGATGGTGAAATGGTTGGGATGAGGATGGCTTGTGGAATTTGCCACCTTACCCGAGGAGAGCTGATCACCTGCCTACAGTGCCTGCAGAGCTATCATGCCCTCTGCAACTTTTCAAAGTAATGATGTTATTTATAATAGAATAACTGTGAGTTCTATCATGTTTTGTATCTCAGTCACTCCTTCTCTCTTCCCCTATTTGTATTTTCAGTGGAAAGTCAAGATGTAGAAATTGCTGCAGGTCTTGGGGCCCTGAAAGTGAAACATCATCGAGGAGTCTTCAGGTAATCCATATACATTAAAACAGCACTTTGGGGCCGGCTGACCTCACAGATGTTATTAGTCTGGTTTATTCCCACAGGTGAGTCAACACATGACAGATCAGGGCTTAACGCCATCAGAGCAACTGCTCATCAGAGATGAAACGGACTCTATAATGGGGGAGGTGAGGTCATGTTTTTCAATAGTATACAAATAAATTAATAAATGCAAATGTGAGCAATGGAAACTGTATATACATGAAGCCACAGATGAGATGCCTAACTGGATATTTGTCTTGATGAATGCAGAGCTCTATAGATGGGATCCTGCAGTGGGCTTTCCACAACATTTCACGTCCTCTTTCTGAGTCTCAAGGCTATTTCCAGTGATTCAGTGAGTCCACTGGTTCATCTCTGCTGTGCCCAAACATCAAATCTCAGTATAAGGTTCCTCCTCAGTGTTAGCTGGACTAATAGAGCATACAGATTCAATAATGTGAAGAAAATGAATGTTTATCCATTTCACAGGTTCTTTTTATTTTTTATAATCTATAGATCACAAACGGTTGTTGCTATACAGGGTTTCCACCAATTATTGTTTTATTTGAAACTAATATTTGGGAAAAATAAAATATATACAAAACAAAATACATTAAGATAACTTCACCCAAAAGGTAATGTTCAGCTAAATGTTTAATTGTCCCTCCCACATTAAACTGTATTAAATACAATAAAAATGTAAGTATATGTACATCAATGGTATTAGACGGATGTTATTATAGACCTTAAACAGGGTATACAAAACACTGTATTGAATTTTACACAGATGAAAATGAGGCTGTTAGAAAGAAATATAACTTTGCTTCTGAGACCCAGTGTGAGCTGTATGTACAATGTAATGCATGGTGTGAAAATCCTAGGTCATTTTTGAAACTCACAACTTTCAAACATGTTACATGGAGTTTTTGTCTACTGAGAGTCTTTTGGAAAGATGTTTGGTCAGCTGAACAATTGGCATATTGTTATACAACAGTACAATACATTGAACACACACTGTTCTCAAGTCACAGTCTTGATTTCATTCGTGTCAAAAATGAAATAAGCCACCAAGGTCTATAGAGGTCCCTACTATCCACAAAGGGGTCCATTGGCCTTGGTTGAAGACACTTGGTCTAGATAATAATGAAACCCAGATTTTGATGAAATATGCAACGTGGACTTATTGTTCTGGAATGTCGACATGCATGTGATAACCTCCAGATATAAAACAATGGCTCAAGAATAGATGAATAGATTTCTATTTCTGTCTAGCAAACATGGAAAACGTGTTCCCATTTTTATTAAAGACCCATGTATTCACCACTTTGTTCTATATGCGCAAGTGTGCTTTTGTGTGTACCTGGTATTACCTACGTTAAGGGGACCAAATGTCCCCACAAGGACACTAGTAAATTTTGACCTTGTGGGGACATTTTTTGGTCCCCATGAGGAAACAAGCTTATAACTCATACAGAAGGATCTTTTTGAAAATCTAAAAATGCAGAACATTTTGTGTGAGTGGTAGGTTTAGGGTAGGATTTGGGTAAGGGGATAGAAAAATACAGTTTGTATAGTATAAAAACCATTACATCCCCATAAAACATGGAAATCCATCATATGCAAGTGTGTGTGTGTGTGTCTAAGTGACCCTATGTGGGCCTTCTGTGCTCTTCTGAGAATGGTTTTGACACATCCCATGGAATGCATGGTCCAGAGCCAACGCTGTCAGTTTTCCTTTTTGGCCTCCTCAGGAGACAAAAGAGAGTGGGAAAAAGAGAGAGGAAGAGAAGAAGAGAGAAAGAGAGCACTTGGAATGTTAATGAGAACCATGTGGGACTCCTGGAAATGTGCTGTTGCTAATGTCAAAGCATAATGTATTATTGTCAACAAAGAGCAAAGCTTCTCGTTTGCTTTCATAAGGCTTCGTACAAAAACAGTGAAGTGACCCGTGCAGTGGGAATTTATCAGAAGTCTCAGTTTATCAATGTTTTCTTCTACCTCAGTCTTTAAAGTGTGTGAATGATCGCACTCGGGCAGATGGTGTTGTGACAGGCGAGGGGCCAGACGTTGTTGGAATGTTGCGGGGTTGCTATGGATACCTGTCCTTTAAGGCCCAACAAATAAGGAGCGGGGAATGTATTACGGTGGACCTTAAATCTCAGTAGAGCATGAAGGAAAATGTTTTTATATGAGAAGACATTTGGCAATGCAGACAGCATGCATCAATGAGACAGGATACATCACAGGCTGGTTCTGTTTTATCTCCTGCAATGCCAAGACACTTCATGTTTATGATGTGCTAGTCTAAGTGTTCAGGCAGCTTTTATATATCAAAGACATTCTATATTCTTTATGTCCTGTCATTGATTTGTAAAGTTTGAAACTGGTGCCAAAGTTCTGCCTAAAATCAATACAAGTGGTATATGAAGGAAATAAAGAAGGGCACAAGCAGTTGTCAAATGAACCTAAACTATGATATTTCTTAGTTTCCATTTTAATGACAAGAAACATTTGTGAAACGTAAAAAATGTGAATGTAAAATTTGTTTAGTTTCTTATAGAAAATTAAAGATGAAGTGTGTAAATTTTTCAGTGTTAGAATATCCTATTCCAGCCTGATGCAGAGACAGCTACTGTATAAATACATTATTTGTATCCCTGTGAAAACTCTGTTTTACATGCATCCATGACCAGCTCGACACACAGCAACACTGGTCCAACCACTGGTGTGAGTTTGGGGCCAGGCTATCTGTTTGTTCAACCAATGAAACAAGTTTGAAAACAGTCTTTGGCCACACATGAATATGCATATTTCCCTACTATATAGTATCCATAAAACAGTAGGTGAAAAGCACCTGAATGACGACCTACTTCTGGCGATTCTGAAGTACACAACCAAAAAATGGACAGTTTACTACAAATGTAGTACCGGTATGTCCAGATTACATCATAGTATATGCATTCATACTATACAATCTTTTGTTGACCGGCATAAAGTAATTTCTTATTTAAAAAGTAAAGAGTATGCAATTTTAGATGCAGTCCTTATTTTTGCATTTGCTCCTAGTGTTATAAATATTGCGCTTCAGCTTTAAAAGCAATTGGATTTTTTTTAATTTGCTTAAAACTCATTTATAGCGAAGCTTCTGTGGCATTTAAACCTTGTTTAATTGATTGATGTGCACCTCTGAATCTGCGAAGTGAGATTTAACTGCTGAGGTAAAATCATTATAAAGACATTATGAGTGGCACATGCACAGTAATGTTCTAGATTAACATAAAATATCTTTTTTTTAGACATCCACTTAAGTTCTCGGATGAGTGATCCTTATCCTTCAAATCCTGGAACATTGCTGAGACCTGCCCAGAGGAATTAACTGTGTTAGACTATGCACTTTTGTTACTCTTCTGCAAATCCACATTGTTCATTTACCTGACCTACAAATTCCAATTATCCTTCAGTCACTGTCAAACTGTCAGTCTTATCGGCAACCCCATCCAGATTCACAACGGGAGTGTTTGGGTGTGAAAATGAATCATTGATTGGGAGCAGTGATGCACCTGATGCTCATTTTTTCTTCATCGCTGCCATCATAAATTAAGTTTTGAGTGTTTTCCATGCTGAAACTATTTCCTTGATGCATTCATACATTTCAAAATTCATTTTGTCTATTTGAAAAGAAGGCATGACCTCAGACCTTAAGAGCTCTCTTTCTCAAAGATTGCTCAAGCTTCTCTGATTCACCCGGTATGGCTTGTACCCAGGCCCCTTTCCATTCATAATTACTGCAATACAGCATATTGCACAGTCCTGCACATCTATTCCAGCTGGAAAGATAATTATTGGCAGAGTCGAGGCACAGCAGCATGGAAAACCCAAGCTACCCCTAATAAAAAGCATAGAACTTCTGCTCGCGGACCTGCATTTACTGGAATGACTCCCTAAATAATGTCAAGTAGTTCACCTGTTTTAAATTTGCTTGAAACCCCATGATTCTTATTCCATGTTGGAATAAGAACGTGAAGATTGGTTGCAATGCATAACAATAATCCCAGTGTGAGCTGGCTTCTATCTCATCTCTGACAAATCTTGCGCAAACCAGCATTGAGGAATGTGAATAGATCTATAAAAGGTTAGGAGGTATGTATTCTGCATACCTTCAAATGAATGGTACCACAATTATGCAAAAACAAACAGTGTATTATCAGGAACCACATGCTTGTCATTTCTCCATATACTTGTGTTTGTTTGAGATAAGCCCTGAGTTTGTACTCAGTATAGGTTCTTTATATAACTTTTAATTGCTATGATTTGGATTTGGCACATTTCTAAGAGACTGACAGATTATTTTCTCATTTACATTTGAGCTGTTTTTATATGTCAGAACCTTGGCATGTTTTTGTTTTAGTTCAACCGAATAATTTGACACTGGTGATTAGTGGCCATTTTTGAAAGGCACAGATGTTATTATCACTTTTAGATGCTTCTTCTCCCTTCTTGATTCTCCCTTCTTGTCCTCGCCGGATGCGCTCTGTGAGTTTCCTGTGATATGCTGTTGGTCATGCCCTTCACATTCCTCCCATAATTCCCATGCTATTGCTCACACAAATACTCAAAACACATATTTGTGCCAGCCTTTGCTAAATATTTGCAATGTCCTTTGACTGTTTGATTGTGCTGATGTTTTGAACAGTTCCTATTGTTGTAAAGAGGATGTTATAATTCAGAGGAACTATGGCTAAAACAAAGCACACAGATATAATGAAGGCTAAAAGAATAGCTTACACAAAAAAAAAGCCTTCATGTCCTTGTAAACTCGACTTATCACTATTTTTCTGTGGAACAAAAACAGGAAATTTCCAAGGAATCTCCTGCTCAATATAATGAGAGTGAATGAGGGCTGTCAAGCTTCATAATGACAAAAAGCACCCTAAAAGTATCATAAAAGTAGTTAAGACTCATAATACTACAGTAATTACTAATATCCATTATGTTATTAAGTCTTAGGAAGTCTTGCAAGACATTGTGCAAGGGAACAAACCAAAATGAAAGTTATTTTTGACTGAAAATCTAGCAATGTGATGAATGTATCATTCTTTTGAGTTGAATCTTTTAGATCATTAGTTTGGAACGTTTGATTAACCAGTTCAAAACTGATCTAAATGATTCATTTACATATTGGATTGAATCAGTTCTCAAGTTCAACTCACTGATTCAGTGTGATGGAAATGGGTATGAATACAAGCCCAGTGGAGTGGAAGATTGAATTACGAAATAATTACTGTCTGTCCTTCAGCAGATTTTATGACACAATTCTTTAGAAAATACTTTTATTAATTATTAATACCAATTATTAACACTTTGATGGTGTTTTGCATCCTTTTTAAAGTTTTCTTCTGTTCCACAGAAGAAATGGTTTTGAACAACACAAGGGTAAATAATGACAGATATTTTTCATTTTTGTGTGAGCAATCCATGAAATATTGTATTTCTCCCAAAACTAAAGGTAATAGAGAAGAATGTACCAACAATCCTAAAAACAACAGTATGCTCACATGTTCATGAAATAATGCTAATTCAGCAGATGTTTCACAACCTTCAGAGATCCTTGAGTAAAGGAGATGACCTGTTGCATAAGCAGCACAGTTTGACAAAGAGTTCATGTTGTAATAATTTGAGGATGTCTTGCAGGTTTTTCTTCTTTAGTTGATGTATTGTATCAGGCCTATTTCCTTAGATTCCTTCTGTTACAAGATGAATGACTCTGTTTTACTTCCATATAACCTCTGTTATATAATGGCAGATTGAACTCAATACCAGCCTGCATGAAATGCCTGTATTTGTGCCTCTTATTCACTGAAGTGTAACAGGACACAGAGAACTAGGCTGGCTCCATGTAAACAGAGCCTTTGCTCACATAACTTCACCCAGTTGAACAGCATCTCCCCAGTGGAAAGAAGCTGGGTGAATTCTCAAACAAATGTTTTGGCAACAAGTCAGCACAGCACGCACTTACACAATACAATCTGGATACAGATAATTACCAGAAACTACGTTTCTGATAAACTATATTTAGCTGAGATGTGGATCAGATTTATTATATTACAAAAAGCCAATATTAGGAAAAACTAGATTATCAAAGCATATGTTTGTATTATCCCACACATTATCTTATGTTGAGTTAAAATGGCTTGTATTTAAGGACATTCTTCCACAGTGGTAAAAATAGTTTGCTTGTGTGCCTTCTACACAATGACTCTTTTTCAGTGTGACAAAACACTATTTTAAGGTCACTCAGCTGACAGTTTCTCAGCAATAAAGAAGCTAATGTGCATTTTTGTGGTATTTTATATTATGTTTGTACATTGAGTACAAAACAGCTGAGTTTAGACACCATTTTAAGAAGTTTCCGACATGACCTTCCGTCTCTCTCTCTCACACACACACACACACACACACCTGCATTATTTGTCCACTATCTTATCAATGTGCAAGCACCATTAAAGATAAAAAGATGATTCATGTAGTGCTGAACACTACAAGGAACTCACCTGTAAACACTGGACAACTTTGATTGGCAAACTTTGTTGAGTATGTAACATATATGTGATACCCAGGAGTTAATAAAACTACAATAATAATAATAATAATAAATAATTAAAACTAACTGATTCTAAACTTTTGAATGGGTGTGTATATACAGTGCCCTCCACTTATATTGGCACCCTTGGTAAATAGGAGCAAAGGCGGCTGTGAAAATAAATCTGCATTGTTTATCCTTTTTATCTTTCATTCAAAAAATTCACAAAATTCCAACGTATCATTGAAGTAAATCAATTGAAAGTGGGGGGGGGGGGGAATCTCATTGTGAAATAAATGCTTTCTCTAGTTCATGTTGGCCACAATTATTGGCACCCAATTATTGCAACATTCTTTTCCCAAGATAACAGCTCTGAGTTTTCTCCTATAATGCCTGAAGACTTTGGAGATCAGAGACCATTCCTTCATACAGAATCACTCCAGATCCTTCAGATTCACAGCTCCATGTTGGTGCTTCTTCTCTTCAGTTCACCTCACTCATTTTCTATAGGGTTCAGGTCAGAGGACAGGGACAGCCATGGTAAAAGATTCATTTTGTGCTCAGTGACCCATTTTTGTGTTGATTTTGATATTTGTTTTGGATTATTGTCCTGATGGAAGATCCAAACATGGCCCATTATAAGATTTCTAACAGAGGCAGACAGGTTTAGATTTTTTTATCTGTTGGTATTTGATAGAATCCATGATGCCTTGCATCTGAACAAGATGTCCAGAACCTCTGGCAGAAAAACAGGCCCACAACATTAAAGATCCAGCAGTATATTTAACCGTGACATGGGGTAATTTTTATCCCCGTTTGTACTAAACCCATCTGGTGGGTTTGCTGCCAAAAAGCTCTATTTTTAGTTTCATCTGACAATAGAAGCCAGTGCCATTTGAAGTTCCAGTCGTGTCTGACAACTGAATATGCTGGAGTTTGTTTTTGGATGAGTGAGGAGAATTTTCTTTGAAACCCTCCCGAACAACATGTGGTGATGTAGGGGATGTTTGATATATATATATTTTTAGGTTTCTGACCCCAAGACTAATCTCTTCAATTCTCCAGCTGTGATCCTTGGAGAGTCTTTGGCTACTCAAACTCTCCTCCTCACCGTGCATTAGGATGATATAGACACGTCCTCTTCCAGGCAGATTTTTAACATCTTTAGTTGATTGGAACTTCTTAATTATTACCCTTATGGTGGAAATGGGGATTTTCAATGCTTTAACTCTTTTCTTACAGCCACTTTCTATTTTGTGAAGCTCAACAATCTTGTTCCACACATGAGAACTATATTCTTTGGTTTTACTCCTTGTGATGGATGATTAAGGGAATTTGGGCTTTGTTTTCCTCATATTTATAATACTGTGGAACAGGAAGTCATGGCTGGACAATTTCATGCTCCTAGTCACCCTGGTGTGCTAAAAAATGTAAATATGAATGGGAATATACTTCAGAGATATTTTACTCATAAGCATTTCTAGGGGTGCCAATAATTATGGCCAACATTCATTGGAGAAAAACATTTATTTCATCATGAGATTTTCTCCCCACTTTCAATTGATTTACTTCAATGATAGGTTAGAATTTTGTGAATTTTTTGAGTGAAAGATTAAAAGGATAAACAATGCAGATTTATTTTCACAGCCGCCTTTGCTCATATTTATCAAGGGTGCCAATAGTAGTGGAGGGCACTATACTGTATATATGTTTGGGATCAGTAAGATGTTTTTTTTTTTTTTTGGAAAGAAAATAATACTTTTATTCAGCAAGGATTCATTAAATTGATCAAAAGTGACAACTAAGACATTTATAATGTTACAAAAATATACTTTTAAATAAATACTGTTGTTTTGAACTCTGTATACATCAAATAATCCTGAATAATAGGCCTATGTATCACAATGTCAATACTGATACGCTAACAATAAGTGTTTTATGAGCAGCAAATCAGCATATCAGAATGATTTCTAAAGGATCATGTGACACTGAAAACTGGAGTAATGGCTGCTATCCTATCACAAGAATAAATTACATTAAAAAAGTAAATTAATTACATTACTAAATAAATGACATTTAAAAAAAGAAGTATATATACTTTTGTGTATATATAGAAATGTATATATATATATATATACTTGCTGAGTTGAATAAGAAAATAATCAGCTAAATATATTTTAAAGAGAGATTTAGACTTTTTTTTAGTCTAGTAAACTTCATCGCTACTAGTACATCTATTTTTTAAAAGTTAGACAGTTCACTCAAACCCATATTTAACTTTCATTTATTACAGTGTGTATTTGTGCTATTTATTTTGTTATAATTGTGTGACATTTAGTCAAATGTGCACAATAACTGTTCATAAACTTTTAGGGTCTACTCTATAAATATCCTTCTTCCTCTTGTCCTCCATAACCTTGGTGGGCAAAACCACTGAGTGTGAGCTATGTGCTGGATCAGCAGGAGTGGGGGCAGCTATTTGCTCAGGGGCACATGGCCGGTTAAAGCAGGGACTCACATGAATAAACGGCATTCTCCTGATCCAGTGCAAAACTATTTAGGGGATCTGCACCAACTCCATCTGTAATTGTGTTGTATGGCTTGTCACTTCCCATGTCATGTATTTTCATTCATTTCATTGCATTTGCAATTGCAAGCCCCTGTTGGATTTTATGGAGCAATTCATAATTCTCAAGAAAAATCAGAGTATGAACCTATGTGTGGAATGAACAAGTGGTCTTGCTGTTCATTCCACATTTACGGCTTGTCAGCGAGTCATGAGAAGAATTTGAACGTGGGACACCAGAGGTGAGGAATGTTGTAGATAAGGCTAATTGTGTCTATAATGACACCGAGAGAGGGTGCAAAGGATCCTATTCACACAAAGACATACTGACAAATTTTTAACATCACCAACTGACATACATAAGGTTCTGCGATTTCTTTTATACAAATCCTGGGCAGAATTTATTCTGTTCTTTTGTTAGTTTTGTGTTTATATACAATCTTCCCTTATGGAAAGAAAATATATTTTATTATACAAACCCGATTCCAAAAAAGTTGGGACACTGTACAAATTGTGAATAAAAAAGGAATGCAATAATTTACAAATCTCATAAACTTATATTTTATTCACAATAGAATATAGATAACATATCAAATGTTGAAAGTGAGACATTTTGAAATGTCATGCCAAATATTGGCTCATTTTGGATTTCATGAGAGCTATACATTCCAAAAAAGTTGGGACAGGTAGCAATAAGAGGCCGGAAAAGTTAAATGTACATATAAGGAACAGCTGGAGGACCAATTTGCAACTTATTAGGTCAATTGGCAACATGATTGGGTATAAAAAGAGCCTCTCAGAGTGGCAGTGTCTCTCAGAAGTCAAGATGGGAAGAGGATCACCAATTCCCCCAATGCTGCGGCGAAAAATAGTGGAGCAATATCAGAAAGGAGTTTCTCAGAGAAAAATTGCAAAGAGTTTGAAGTTATCATCATCTACAGTGCATAATATCATCCAAAGATTCAGAGAATCTGGAACAATCTCTGTGCGTAAGGGTCAAGGCCGGAAAATCATACTGGATGCCCGTGATCTTCGGGCCCTTAGACGGCACTGCATCACATACAGGAATGCTACTGTAATGGAAATCACAACATGGGCTCAGGAATACTTCCAGAAAACATTGTCGGTGAACACAATCCACCGTGCCATTCGCCGTTGCCGGCTAAAACTCTATAGGTCAAAAAAGAAGCCATATCTAAACATGATCCAGAAGCGCAGGCATTTTCTCTGGGCCAAGGCTCATTTAAAATGGACTGTGGCAAAGTGGAAAACTGTTCTGTGGTCAGACGAATCAAAATTTGAAGTTCTTTTTGGAAAACTGGGACGCCATGTCATCCGGACTAAAGAGGACAAGGACAACCCAAGTTGTTATCAGCGCTCAGTTCAGAAGCCTGCATCTCTGATGGTATGGGGTTGCATGAGTGCGTGTGGCATGGGCAGCTTACACATCTGGAAAGGCACCATCAATGCTGAAAGGTATATCCAAGTTCTAGAACAACATATGCTCCCATCCAGACGTCGTCTCTTTCAGGGAAGACCTTGCATTTTCCAACATGACAATGCCAGACCACATACTGCATCAATTACAACATCATGGCTGCGTAGAAGAAGGATCCGGGTACTGAAATGGCCAGCCTGCAGTCCAGATCTTTCACCCATAGAAAACATTTGGCGCATCATAAAGAGGAAGATGCGACAAAGAAGACCTAAGACAGTTGAGCAACTAGAAGCCTGTATTAGACAAGAATGGGACAACATTCCTATTCCTAAACTTGAGCAACTTGTCTCCTCAGTCCCCAGACGTTTGCAGACTGTTATAAAAAGAAGAGGGGATGCCACACAGTGGTAAACATGGCCTTGTCCCAACTTTTTTGAGATGTGTTGATGCCATGAAATTTAAAATCAACTTATTTTTCCCTTAAAATGATACATTTTCTCAGTTTAAACATTTGATATGTCATCTATGTTGTATTCTGAATAAAATATTGAAATTTGAAACTTCCACATCATTGCATTCTGTTTTTATTCACAATTTGTACAGTGTCCCAACTTTTTTGGAATCGGGTTTGTATATGAACGGTCAATATATTAAAGAATTTTCAGTAGATTGGTAATTATATACAATAATACATTGTGGTAATATATTACAATATACTTAATAATACATAAGGAATAGCCGCTTTCCATATATTGGGGAATATATGTCAACATATATGGTGCTCGTATAGTCACATTTATATGGGAATATGTATTAGCAATATATGAACACAATTCAAGGTAAATATTTATTTAAATATATTTTCATATATGGAATTATATATTCGTAAATATATAAATATTGACTACACATATAATTTAACATATATGCAGTATAATGTCACATATATATGCGAACATGTATGCAAAATATATGTATCCAAATATGAGCACATTTATTGTGTCATGTATGTGTGAATATATATATTGAATATATATATATATATATGTGTGTATGTATGTATATATATATATGTGTGTAATGTATTTTCACATGTAGCTACTACATATTAACATTTATATGGGAACATGTATGTTACATATATATGTAACCAAATCTGACAAATATATTATGTATATATTATATATATATATTAATATATTATAATTCCTGCCGGCCCGAAACTCGAACTCGCAACCTTTCGATTACGAGTCCGACTCTCTAACCATTAGGCCACGACTTCCCTTTGTGCAATATAATGTCTATGTGTGTGTTTATATATTAATATATAGTAAATATAATATTGTTATCTACTAAATTTATGTGAAAATACATTTGTACTATATATATACAGTATATATAACTTGCTACGTGTACTGCGTTAGGCTAACTGAGACTTGTCACAGCACTTGCATATTATTGCTCTTTTGTTGGTTTGATTGCTATTGTCCTCATTTAAGTCACTTTGTATAAAAGTGTCTGCTGAATGATTAAATGTGGACGTTTATTTGACTGAATCTGTATAGAATTGGGGACCTTTGTAGGCATATTGGGAATGTATATTTGAGACATTTAATTTTGTATGTAAACCCGTGTGTTAATAAAAAGGAATGAGTGTTTCAATAAAGCTACGTAGTACTGTATTGTTTCAGTCTTATTGCTAAATATATATTTTATATGTCTCAATATATGGCTATACATGGTTCATGTATATATTGCAGAATATTGAAAAATATAAGCACTATATATAAGAGTCCCATATATCAAAATATATTATTTCATATATCACATTATATCTTCCAATATATTCACATATATTTTTGTTTCATAAGGGTTCTAAAGCAGCAATTGTCACTTACTGTATAAACATTTCTTTATCTGGTGTTGTGAGGTTATTGCTCATGTGACCAGCACCAAAGCGTTTCATAAAAGAGCATGCGTCATTTATTTCTCATTCCCACTCAGTCTCATACATTCACAGTACCAGAATGTTGTGAAAATCTGTGTGAATAGTAGTGAACCACTGAATCGGATACAAATGATTCTTCCAAAAATGATGATTCATTCAGGAATTAAAAAAACCCCACTGTCTTTATGAATGAACCATTGAATCATTCACTCCACCAATTTGTTTAAAACCACAGAATCAAGAGAGCTAACACTACACTTCTCATTCCCTTGACTTCCATTCATACACATGCAAAGGACATGTTTATACGAATTTTGCTGCATTCCAAAGTTTGGTGAATGCTGACCTGCAAATTTGCATCACATGAAGTTGTGTGACCAACAGAAGACTGATACGTCATGTTGTGACCTCCTAGCTGAATTAAAAGACAGGAAACTTTAAATCTGCAGATTTGCAGTGTTACAGTAAAGCATATTTTTACATTTTGGATATATTACATAGGTTTAAAAAAAAAAGACACAGAGTTTGACGCCATCTTACAACCGCTGCAGTATTTAAAGAAATGTTTCACACTCCAAGTCTAATGTGACCATGACTTTATCCTGGAAGCAAACAGTGTTTTGAAAATGCGTTGTAGTGATTGTATAAAAGCTGTATCACACAATTATGCTGCCTCCTTGTTAGTAACTTCTCAATATTGCCCAAGATGTCATTGCTAGTTCTCTTATGAAATTTAGAAAATGAATAATCGAGACTGGAGGCTTGTAGCTACACATCTTTTTAACTAGTAACAGCAGAACCAGTGACGTAGGAAAAAACTTACACACACACTAGCTCCTGCTCAGGACCAGCTTAAACCAGCTAAAACCAGCATGCTTCAAAACTAACCAGCATATGCTGTTTTTTTTTTTCAACGGGGTAGTTAAATGGGGACATTTAACCCATTTAATCCCACCGGTCACAATAGTGACCATAAAAAAAGTTTACTAAAACCTTACTGACAGATGTTTTAGTGCACTTCCTGCAAATATGGAAACAATAAAGGGTCTCAATGAAATATGCGCAGTGTCACATGATTAGTGCAAATTGTCACATGACCAGAGCAGTTTATTTACTATTTGCACCTTGAGAAGATGATAACTGCATCAAAGCTCCAAAACAAAAGGCTAGTAAAGTATGTTAACATAAAGATATGACAAAGATTTTTGGTACACATTATCTTTAAGGTGTCTAGTATTAATATATGAATTCAGATATATTCAGTTTTGTTGAGTGTGGTCATAGAATGAGTAAACATGTTGATGGTCACAATAGTGACCGGTGAGTGAACTTAGGTATACAATATAAATCCAGTTGCAGTTGTTAGTGAAAATTGCAATAAAATGTTGCCATGACAAAATATTGCACTAAATTAAAAATTCAAATGTTACAAAAAATGTATAATATTGATGTTGAAATACTGGTAGCACTAATATAAAAATTTGATGTTATATTTTACAAAAAATAAACAATTTTGAAATACGTTGATGGTTGTTTTTTTTGTCTTTTATCTCAGTGTTACTATCAATGTTGTATAAGTTTTTTTTATGCATAATAGTAACCCTAGAATGTGATCAAACTGTTTAAAATAGCTGGGCTGAGATATATAACCATTTTTATGACTGCAGAAATATGTTAATTCAGTACACACATTATCCACTGGGCACAATTGTGACCGACCATAAAACACAATTTTCACACACTTTTCCAAAACAATTTCAAAACATAATTATTGATTATTTCAAAGGGTTATTAATTACACATCATTTGGATATTTTCATGGGATTAAATGGGTTAATTACTAAATGGGGACTAATTGTTGCAAATTAGCTTTGGCTATAAGCACTATGCTACACTGATAAAAAATATTTTTTGGTGAAGTAAATACTACATAAAAACAAATGTAATTTCTACATTAAATAATTTAGTTCAGGCAAGAATTAAAAAATTTAAGTAAATTCTATAGTAGTACTCAATTTAAGCTTGTAGAAATTAAAGTTTGAACTTATAAGTATATTTTACTTGGAATTGTTTGTTATGTTTACAAGATTCTTTAAGTAAATATCAAAGTTATGATCCCGTTTTTCCCATCATGCACCGGGGCATGAATAATTAAAAAGGTTAATTTTTTCACTGTTTTTGAGTTGTATTTACACTGTTTTATGGTTGCTTTTGTTGTTAGGTTTAGTAACTTACTGTTTTGTGACATCTGGACTTGATTTTCTACTCAAAATGACCCATTCATACTCAAACACTATCCATTCGAACAGGTCTCTATCCACAGTTCATTGTGTATGGTGTAATAATTATTGAGGTTGCGTGACATTTGGGTAATAATTATATTGCTTGGACATATTATCTTAAAGGGATAACAAGCTGTCTACTTGCTTACTTACATGTTTGTGAGTGAATTACATGCTTTAATAGCATGGTTGTTTTCCAGTGCTACATCAATTGAGTACATTTTAGAAACCATGACTGAGTGAAATGTACTTAAGTATTGCAGATTTAACTTAAAATAATTAAGTAAAAATTACTCATCAAACTCTAACTGGCCATGTTAAATTTACTTATTTCCTTTGCTAATTTGACCTAACTTAGTTAAGTAGATTTTACTTAATTCAATACTTACATTTTACTTAAAATTTATGTGTGCAAAAACTTGCAAAATAAAAATTAAGTAAATCTTACTTATTGTTTTTTTCAGTGTACATGCATGGGATGACTGTTACTTCAGTTTCATCTATGTTTATTGTATCTGTCCCTAACAAATAAAACATTAAATAAAAAAATAAAAAAAACATTCCATAGACTTCTATTGTTTTTATATACAGGTAGTTTTAAATTACAGCCTAACCCAAACCCTATCCCTATCAGAAAACTGCATTTTACATTTTTTAAACTTTATAAAAACTTTTTTATAACATTTTTATAACTTAAAACTTTATATAACTTTTAAAAAACGTTATTTGCTTTATTTTTATAAAAAAATTCCCCTAATGACGTTGTTCCCAAAAGTCTGATTTGTTAGATTTAGCTCACTTTGTGGAAATAAATTTGTCCCTAAATAATGGTTAAGTAGATAGAAACACACACACACACACACACACACACACACACACACACTGGTTTGTTTGATTATATAAATGAGGACGTCATGTATGTCTATAGATTTTTGTTTTTATGATATATTCCACATCCTAACCCAACCCTTAAACTAACCCTCACAGAAACATGCATATATATGCACATTATTAGATTTAAATATAATCATGATTTGTCCGATTTATGAGCTAGTGATAGTGAGGACACATAAAATGTTCCTGTTAATGTGTTCAAATAGATCAGGTTAATAAATTATTTTTAAAAAGAATATTCCAGTTGGTTGTCTTTGAAGACATATTTATACTGATATCAAAGGCTTGTCTTAATAGAGTTCTAGATAAAGTGGCCTGGAGCAGTGGAGGTCTGTAAACAACTTAGTTCATTGTAGGCTGTCTCAGTGGCTCATGCTTCAATCGCATCTTAAATCACAAATGTGCCATGAAAATATGCCAGGCCATTTGCGGCCAATAAAGGCAGAATTGTGATGAGAATAGAGCATCCTCTCTAGTCCCCCATACCAAGAGCCTGCTATGCACGACCCAAACAACCACATCTGATCCCTGTTGTGCTGAGTTTAATTCTCTCTGTATTTTCTTCTTTCAGTTGTCTTCTATTCTAAGTCTTGTGATTCTTCTAAAAAGCCCACATGGCAGTTTATAACTACGAGGTTTAAGATATCAGGGTGGAGGTTGAAAGAATGGAGATATTCCAGTTTGGCTCCTCAAAGGCATTGTTGGAGAAAAACAAAGCAGGATGGCTTTTACTGAGGGGTGTCAGATGGAGGTGCTTTGATGTCTTCCCATTTGTTTCCTTGAATGATTTTGAGGAAGACTCAAATTTTCATAGATTTGTACAGACTTGCCAGTGACGGCTTCCTTCATTCACACCTGCAATCAAGTATTCACATGTCCAACACATGCCTGTTTCCCATTGACTCACTGTCTGAGACTTAGTTGGAAATACCCTGCTATCAGTTTAATCACGAGGGGAATGCGTATAAAGGATTGCTCAATATCATAACATGGGAGCAAATGAAGTTTTCCTGGTTATTTTAAACATCATGCTCTTTGCCTTTTGCCCTTCCATCAGAAATCTGCTGCTTGATCTCAACGTACAGTCCAACCCGACTGATTAAACATTCCTGCAATTCATTCTGTGGAATTACACCCATGCCCATTTATTATGGCTTTAGTTAGGAGGAACCTGAGGATTCATAGACAACCTCAGGGAGAGTAAGAAAGTTACCACCCTGTCTGCCATAGCAGGGTGTTACCTCTCTGTTTCTGCTGGTGACTTGTTTTGGATTATTAAAAATTTGGAATAATTAAGATTATTAAAACAGCGAGAACAGTAATGTTGTGAAATAGGCTAATATTATAATTTAAAATGACTATTTTCTACTTGAACTGATTTTTTTAAATGTATTTAATTCTGTGATGGCTCAATTTGAAAATTCAAAGCTGAATTTTCAGTACAAAGAATAGACAGGACAGATACATTAAAACGGTGAAAGTAAAAACGTAAGTAAAACGTAGCTAGTAACATACAAAGATTATGAAAATGTAAGTACTTGAAAATATGCTTAAACATTTATAAGATATGCTTAAATACACACAGGTTGATCTTCTAGTTATTGTGTACTCCTATCTTGTGTCAACACGTTTGCATACCTTTCAGATTGGGTCACACCTTTTGACACCTTTTCTCTGTGAATGTGACATCACTGCTCAGCTTCTCTCCAGTAAAACAAGGCTTTATGTTGCCATGGAGTTACTTCGACCACAACTGGGCCGTTTTCTTAAATTACAGGACTTTCAGTGAAAACTATGGTGAAAACCTGAGCGCTCGTAGCTGCTGTAAGAGCCCCGGTGGATGTAAGCGGGACTGCAGCTGCTGGGTTAAATGGCTCTTTTGATCCCTGAGCTCACACATTCCGATCATTCCAGGCGCGCTCAGTTATTTATGAGAGCAGAGCGCGCGCCTACTAGCTCATAACCCAACCAGACCTGAACACAACGAGGAGATAAAACACACACAGAAGACATTAGTTGGATTACTTGGATTATTACAAATGCCATTAAAAGAATCCGTGTGGAATGAAAGTTTTAGTTGGTAAGTTAATCGTTAATGTTCATTCTACAGACATGGAGTTTAATGATCAATAGCAGCGAGCGCGTTCAGTAGTGCCTTAATCGGCAGGAAAATATATGAAACTTTATGTGTAACACCGATTCATCCGAGTCGATTTGAGGACGATATATTGTTGCTGTGTAAAAGTTAGAGAAAATTGTATCAAGTTTATGGCGTTTAATTCGCTCGGGACGTATTAATAGGAATAATGAAGATTTCACATTGAGTTTCTGTGAGCGCGCTGCTTGTCTGGATGATCACTATTATTATTATTATTATCATTATCATTTTGAATAGTTTTTGGTAAATGGAATGTGTTGTTTTGGTTTTATTTTGGAATTGCTATTATTTTATATATTTTTTGTAATTATTTTACATAATTATTTTAATTTACATAGTTGTTTACATTATTATTATTATTATTATTATTATTATTGCTGTTGTTGTTGTTGTTGTTGTTGTTATTCCTAATTTTAACTATATGGTACAAAGTGGATATGGCTGACCTGTCCCTATCATAGGTGCAAGTTAATATAGTTGGTTTTGTCATTAAACATTTGCTTATTATTTGATTTAAGCAAGTTAAAACATGTTCCCAAATTAAGCTCGTTTTTAGGTGACAATATTTTTACAGTGTAAAGATGACTTAGATTTAAATTATTTTATCTTTATCTTATATTTTTTATCTTTTTACTGTTGCTTAATATGACACTTTCTCTAAATTTATGTATCTATCTATCTATCTATCTATCTATCTATCTATCTATTTATTTCAAATAACTATTGACTATTTGAAAAATCATAGTCTTTTCTTGGATCGGTCTCTTTCCCTCCAGGTCCAGTTCAGATCATAAATACTCGTCTCCATCAAATAAAATGAGAGGTGAAGAAGCATCTGGCACTGTCCTGCACAGACTAATCCAAGAGCAGCTTCGCTATGGAAACCCCACAGATGCCCACACACTCCTGGCCATCCAGCAGCAGGCCCTGCAACGAGGAGGATGTGTTGGGGGTGGCAGCGGAGGGGCTGGTTCTTCACAGTCTTCATCTGAGAGCCTCAGCCAGGAGGAGCCCCAGTCTCCTCAGCTCTCTGCGCGCCAAGAACCCCAGGGTCAAGAGCACCAGGTCGACTACCAGCACTCTGAGAACTACACAACATACCCACACCACGGCGAGGAGCTGCCCACCTATGAACAGGCCAAGGCTCAGTCTCAGTATTTGGCCTCCCAGTGGTGCCAACCACACAGGGGCTACTCACTACAGGATAGTGAAACCATCCCGAAGCCCTGTGAGGAGGAAGAAAGCTGGGACCCAAAGCGAGGCCACGTACGGTCACTCAGTGAGCGGCTTCTGCAGTTTTCAGTAGAGCGCAGTAAAATGCCTGCAACATGTTCTGCCAGTTACCCTCAGATACATGAATATCATGCAAACCAGCACTTACAATACAGCCAGCAAGGACTGGAGTACAATAAGCAGGTTCCTTATACCGAGTACCCCTTTCCTGCACACCAAGCAGCGGAGTATGAACATTACAAAGCACCACCACCATTTCATTCCCAGCACAACAGGTAACAACTGCAAAATTTACACTTAACCACAGCTGACATTTGATTTGGTAACACAGTATATGCATTTCCTCCAGTTCTGACGTACTTTATAGGATGTGTCATTATGACTAACTGTCTGTTGGCTGATGCTATGGCTAAGTATGCAATATGAGACGTGCTGATGTAGTTTGTCATCCAACTACACTAATGTACTAAGATGAACTGAATCTGATAGTTTAGTTTTTATCTAACATGATGATTATTACCTTGTGCAGACTTCAAACACCAGAGGTTTGCCATAGACTCTCCACATCTCCCCCTGCTGGCAGGGAGGTCACGGCTTGCAGTCGCAGTCAACTGGAAATGCTCATGAATGAGAATAAAAGACTGAAACAGGAGCTAGAGGGACACACTGAGAAGGCCCTCAGAATTCAGAAGGTAAAAGCACATGACGCTGAAATTTACTTTTTGTGAAAAAAATTGGAAAATTAGGTTTTTGGGCAAGGCTCAGGTGAAAATACAGATCTTAATGGGACAACTGTCTGAATTTAGTAATTTTTCGGTTTAATAAAACGACACAGGCTATATGTGTCTTACAACAGGTTATAGGTAATGTTGTATTATATCTTACAACAATTCTCTTTCTGTTCTATTTACATTCTATATTTAATGAATAGTGGCAGGCTGTTTACAACAGATTATATATGAAAAACTTTCCATCACATACTTTGTTGACTTACAAAGACAGAGACACTTTATTTGTGTATATGTGAGTGATTATTACATATTAATTATTACATATACTGGATAAATAGAACCAGTAAGTAGAACAAGATTATTTTGTAGTTTTCATATGACTTTGGCTAAATTCCAAAAGTCAATGAAATGTTTCCAATGGATTACATCGGTGCAGTTAAGCTGTTGCTCACTCTGAAAGAATGATAATTACACAGGTTTGAGCGCTTACCCATCAGGCCACTGCCTTGTGTAAACATGCCTGGGATGATGAAGTCATGGTTAACGCCATCCTGGTCTTTCCATATGGGACTCCTGAACACCACCTCTGTTCTGTGCTCTTAAAGAGCAGTCATATTTACAACTGCTTGATGAAATTTCGAGAGTGGAAACCAGTCAATCCAATAGGAATCTACAGTTTCGAATGATGGCGAAAAAGTTCAGTACATAGATTTTGCTAGTTTTCAAAATGGTTACGTAAATTTGCATGCTGACCAACAGAAAGCAGACAGTTTTGAAAGTGACTTCTGTGACTTCCGTTATGCATTGCTACACAATTGACAATAGACCTTTTTTTGCCCACAAAATTTCACTAGTGCAACTGCGCCTTTAATCATAACCAGCAACACTGATTGCTCAGCATCTTTAAGTATTTCTGAGACAGTCATTGTTAGATTGACACATATGACTTGCTATTTACAGTAATTGTCTATTCTTTTCCCCCCAGCTGGAACAAGAGATCCAAAGGATCTCAGAGGCCTACGACACTCTGATGAAGGGCTGCGCTAAAAGAGAAACTCTAGAGCAAGCACTAAGAAACAAGCTGATGGCTGAGATCAAGAGACTGCAGCATTCAAGCATTCAAGCGGCAAAAGAAGCCGAAGCTGCTGACCAGAACCAGCATGTTATTGAGAAGCTCCTTCTGCAGAGTGAGTTCACGAACACGACCACATTAAACCTCATTACTGCTTCACATGCTCTGGATACTTCTTAATCCAGAGTTGCACTCCATATGTGAAGATCTGTTTTTCTGTTGAGTCGTTTTGCTGAAAGAGGGAACATGTTTCCAATTAGAACATTCCAGTGCAGGAATTTCAGTCACATAACAGTACCTTAGCTGATCTGAACAGTCAGAAAAGAGGATTAAATGTCAGATGTGACTTTAGCTTTGGATGAGACAGATAACCACTGTCACTGCTCTTGTCTGCTTCACATGGACAATTAATGAAATGTTCTGCTCAGCGATCACTTGCTGTTCACTAAGAGTGGGAAGATGATGATGAGTTTTCCAGTGACTGATGGGAAATAAGCAAAACAGCCTGAAGCTCTGGGATGTGGGTCAAAGTGAGAGTGGGTCACTGCTTCTTCTTCCCTCTGCATTCCTTAAGCGCTTGCGTAAATGAGGCGCTCTGGATTTTGCGATTGAATTCCTGAGCAGGAAGTCAATGGGGAGTGGTGCTGGAGAGGGCCTGCATAAACATTCCTTCAGCTTCTTTCTCACGTCCTCACATAAATCTCTATGCTTGTTATGACTGGACATAATTGATTAGTATGTACTGAAAACATGTATGCTTTTGGCAGATGCTTTTATCCAAAGCAACATACTTTTCTTTTGTACGCATTTCATCAGTACTTGCATTTGAACCTGACTACAAGCTACACAGACTGTCAAAAGATCACCATCACTTAAGAAATTGCTCACAACAGAGAATAATATAATATAATATAATATAATATAATATAATACAGACCAATGGTTGCAGAACCATTTATCTTTAGCTTTAATTATTCTTTAGATTTAATTTATTTTTATTTTTTTAGTTAGTTGCCTGTACTAATCTGTATATTTTAGTTCATTTAAGTTTTATTTCAATGAATGAAAACTATTTTAATAGTTTAGTTAACAATTTCAACTAAGCACTTAAATTTAGCCTACAAGAATGGCTTGGAACTGAACCAATACTTTGCTAGATTAATACACTACACAGATTATTTATCAAAACAGTAGAAATCATGTATAAATTTAAATATACAAATAGATGAGACATATTGTGACATCACAGCCAAAATGCCACCATCCACGCCACTTTTTAAATATCAAACAACACCCATGAACGTGCCTAAACTTGGCATGTGGGGACCATCTTCGGCTCCCAAATCAATGGACCTGTTCATATCCATTTAATTTACAAACACAGATCTCAATTTTTTTCTATCTTCTCTGACAGATGAAGAACAGCAGCTTCAGTGTGCACATCTGGAGCAGGAGGTTCAGCATCTGCAAAATGAAGCGGAGAACCATCAGCGCAGAAGCGAGGCCCTGGAGACAACACTGAGGTCCACGCAGATACGCAGCCAGCAGCTGTGGACGGAGCTGCAGAGGAAGAGAGCGTATGTGGAGAAGGTTGAGCGTCTGCAGGGGGCTCTAACTCAGCTGCAGGCGACCTGTGAGAAAAGAGAAGGGCTGGAATCACGTCTGAGAACACGGCTGGAGCAGGAACTGCGGAGCCTCCGAAATCAGCAGGTACTGAGACAAAACATTACTTTGTTTTTGTTTTTAATTGTTCAGATGTTTCTTAGCATTGTATTTCAGGGCTGTTTCCTTCTGGTGAAGCTAAGAATAGCTTGAGACATCAGATCAGGACATTGCAGCGATCTTACACTTTATTTGCTCTTCTTTGTCCACAGCGGCAGCCGCAGCCAGTCTGCGGAGCGTCCCACGTGAGTGTCTCCACGCTGCAAGAGCTTCTGCGGGAGAAAGAAGAACGCATTCTGTCGCTGGAGGCCGACAAGATGCGCTGGGAACAGAAATACTTGGAGGAGAAGACCATGAGGGAGTTTGCAATGGATGCCGCTGCCACCGCTGCAGCTCAGAGGTAAAAAAGGAGATCAGTGTCAAAATCTTCAGAACATATTGTGCTTTTTAAACCAATTTCTAATTGCTTTCTTCCTTAACTTTACAGAGACACAACCATCATCAACCATTCTCCCTGCCATTCGTTCATTGAGGAGCTCCCATCATTTGAGTACAGGAAGCCAGGAGGTAAAAAACAGGTAAGAGAACCACCTTCAATACACTTAAAAATAGATTTCAGTTGCGTTTAATGATCCATTTTGGATTTTAAGATTGTATAGGACTCATAAGGTTAATATGTTTTCAGGATCCGTGCCCTGTACGCCCAAATCCTGCAGAAGGACACAGTGATTAGCATCCTGAAGCAGAAGCTGCAGCAGGAGCAGAAGAGAGAGTCAGGTGCTGAGCCCTCCATCACCATCGCTCATTCAACGATCACCCACTCTGCCCAGGGCAAAGGTTAGTGTCAATGCTAAGTAGCGTTTTCTAGCTAAGATTTTACCAGCTAAATTAGTGTTTCACTAAAATTAGCATTAGTGTTCTCTGCTAATTTATGTGCTTAAGATTCGGTAGTTGTTGCCTGACTAACATTACCATTAGTGCTTACTGTTAATTAGTGTTAACTAGTTAAGCATTTACTTGTTAAGTTATTAGGTTTTACTAGTTGCTAGCTAAGTTAACTTATATTGTGACTAACTTTAGCATTAGAGTTTACTGCTAGTTAGCAGTTACTAGTTAAGTTAGTGTCTTACTAACATTAGCGTTGCTGTTTACTAATAATTAACTTTTACTAGTTAGGTTAGTGTTCAGTGATAATTAATGTTTATTTAAGCCTTTACTAGTTACTATCTAAGCTTTTACTAGCTAAGTTATTGCCTGACTAACATTAGCATTAGTCTTCACTATTAACTAACTTTTACTAGTTAGTTGCTTATACTAGTTACTAGCTAAGCTTTTACTAGCTAAGTTATTGTTTGACTAACCTTAGCATTAGTGTTTACTCCTAACTGGCAAAGTGAGTATGTGACTAACATTAGCATTAGAGTTCACTGCTAGTTACTAGTTAAGTTAGTGTCTGTCTAACATTAGCATTGATGTTTACTATTTATTAACTTTTTCTAGTTAGGTTAGTGTTCACTGATAATTAGTGTTTATTTAAGCCTTTACTAGTTACTAGTTATGCTTTTACTAGCTAAGTTATTGTTTGACTAACATTAGCATTAGTCTTCACTGTTAATTAACTTTTACTAGTTAGTAGCTTATACTAGTTACTGGCTAAGCTTTTACTAGCTAAGTTATTGTTTGACTAACATTGGCATTAGTGTTCACTGTCAATTAGCTTTTACTAGTTACGTTGGTGACTGACTAAAATTAGCATTAGTGTTCACTCCTTATTAGTAAAGTTAGTATCAAAGTTAGTATCATTGGTGTTCACTGCTAAGCATTTCTGAGAATAACACGAAATTAGAGAAGTTGTTACAAATTCTTATGAATCTTTTTCCAGGGAAGAGTCATTCTAATGACCAGGCGACTGGTACGCCCCATTCGGCGCTTGCTCCGGTAACAGCCCCGGGACAACCTAAACCAGTTCTGTTAGAGAAACAGACAACAGATCAAACCTCCCACACAGAGACCAGCTCTGGTGAGTCAACTTTTAGCCATTTCTGCGTAATATGGGATATGAAAAAGTAACTGAAAATATTACACACTAATTGAGAGACAAAGATTAAAAGTCATTTGTCAAAAAGTCGTTTGGGATCTTTTTAAATAGGTCTACCACTGATGGCTTTCTCCTGATGTAGTCCCTCATTTTGTGATAACTGATTAATATTTGTTAATATTTTTCATAGATAACATCCAGAAAGCACCATCTGCTGTGGACCTTTTCAAGGGCCTGGATGAAGTGACGGCTGAAGCAGTGGAGATCTTCATTTAATGAAGAACACTTGGACAAACTGCCCCACAAAATAAATGTTGAGGAGCTCTGGGAGAGATTAAATGAAACCACATCACTATACTGTTGTGAAGCAAGAGTCCAGATAAACAGCAGAACTGCTCAAAAATCTCATGTGAAAGAGGGAGCTGAGCTCTTCTCTTAAAACTACATCTCCAGTCTGCTATGTTTTGACAGATAAGGCAGTAAACTGAATTACAGAGACTTAATGCTGCTGGTGAGAATCCTATATTTTTGGGGGATTTACAGCCGTTCTGTACAGGAAGGTGGACACAAACTAATTGTCCTCACTATTGCATTGGCCCTCCTCTCAGAAGACCTGTGGTAACTTCACCACATTCCAGTTCAATTGACTTTCTTCTTGAGACTGATGCTCTTGCATGTATCTTTTCCACCCCACCTTTATCGATTGTTATTACATTTTTCTCATGTTTTTCTATTTATGGCTGCTACGCCCTTCAGCAAAGTTATTCTTTTACATTGCATTTCTAGGATCGGCACGCTTGACACTGTCACGTTGTGCGAGACAAAAACATTATGTAGACCTAGTAGTCTAAAAGAACTGTTCGAGAGGAAACCAATTGTATTATATTATGATTTGCTTTCTTGTATTTTCTTTTTGAATGTGTTCGCTCTTAAATGGCACACTTGCTGGTCAAGGTGTCATATCAAAGTAAATATTAATATATATTTTATACAATTGTTTTGTTGTGTTGGAATGTAAAGCTGAGGAACTGATGCCAAAGAGCATTTCAGTAAAGTTCATGTGTTCAAAACACATGGCCAAGGGTTGACCTCTTCTATTTAATCAATGAAAGATGTGAATGTTCTGAAACATTTCATACATTTACAATAAAGCTATTAATATATAATACTGGGTTTTTCTTGGTTTGTGAAGCCCTTGGGAAATTTTTGTTGGTATCAGCAAGCACCATCTACTGGATTTCAGCCCGTTTCACACATTCCAGGTTTTCTCTCACACATACAGTCCGAGAAAGATGAGCAATTAAAAGCGAATGCCAGTGAGGGGCATTCCAGCTCTCATATTTCACCAAAGAAAACATTGCGCTATTTCCTTCAGGCTCACCTTTAGCCACATTTTATACTCAGACTTCTGAGGCATTCAGACAAACATTCTGCTTTTGAGAGAGAACAATAGTTAGCTTGCTCAAAGCTGACTTACCCAACATTGACTAACCTATCGGGCCTCCGAATACTAATGTCACTGACAAAGCCAACTCAATATTTCTTAGTGTAGTCACATGCTTTGAAACATGGTATTGATGTCACACTCTGTGTTTCCAAATATAGAACAAGGCAACATCTGTATTAGATGTGATGTTTAGCTTTTAACTAATTGATCTTTGTGACAGTAATGAGAGGCATCGTAGACTCGCATTGCTCAAGAGGAAGTTGTTTGTGGGTGATCTTACTGTAAGTCAGTTGTTTACATAGTACAAGGTACTCAACTGTGTAAAAACTGGGCAGCTCACACATACCCAACATGCAATCCTGCTAAATTTTGTATGCTTGTTTTATTTCCTTGTTTTTAGGTCCAAATATCTGAACATGTCATGAAAACACACTGAAACTTTGGAATTCAAAATTTTATTAAACTCTGGAAATAAAGTTTTATAAAGATTTTAAAAAGTCTGTTTTATTTAAGAAAATATTTGAGATTCTGCACAAACATTTTGCTGAAAATATAACTTGATATAACTTGTCCCATGCTTAAACATATAACATATGCTGATAATATAACTTGTAATGAAACAAAAAAAAAATCTAATAATAAAATGTCAAATGGAAGAATTTTCCCTTGTGTTCTCAGAATTTTAAACCGCACTGTGCATTAAAACCTCTCAAAACTGACTTGTAAGAGAAGGTGTATAAATAAACCAATTAATGTTTTGTAATAGAAGGTGCATAAATAAACCAATTAATGATTTAATTACTAATAAATCTTTAAATACATTTTCTTCAAGGGAAGGTGTAGTTTATGGTTTTAATTATACTTAATTATACTTAGGTGAAATTAAGAAGTCAATGGGAGGTCGATAACATTAGGGTACAATGGGACAAAAAATGCACAACATGTTGATGGCATGTATGGTAAGCTAAAGCATGCTAGGATGCTTCACTATTTATGGTATTTCACAGACAAAAGTTTGATTGATGAAGGAATCTCAGGAATTCAGGTCTCAGTTGTAACAAAAGTGAACAATGCTTGTTATTGAAAATAAGACGGCCACGTCTTACATATTTGCTACACTTGTAATGCCTCTGATTATGACCTCCATTGTTCATTTTTGCATTTATGCATAAATTAAAAACATGTCCCAAACAGACAATTTCCCCATAAAACTTGAAACCTGGCACATTACAAACTACTATTCAAAAAGATACTAACTAAAAGTAGCTACTGAAGCTTTATAAGTGGAAAATATCTGTCAAATTTTATATTTTAAAGATTATTTACTATTAAAAACAGTATTTATCTGGCAAAAGAAATAGATGATATCAGGATGTCAGCATCAAACCAAGTTAATGTACACTACAGCAAACAAACAAAGCAAACAAACAAAAGTGCATCATGAACAAATGAACACAGTTAATTTCATTTCCAACAATGAAAACTCAAGGAAATTGAATTCCTGTAAAATTCATTCAAAACTACCCTAACTCACTGGACTGCCATACCTACATTAAAAAAAAGCAAGTTTGTCAGACAACGGAAAGTATGAATTTTCAGTAATGCATAAGGCGTGAATTGTAAGTTACAACCCGAATTCTGGAAATGTTGGGAAGGATTTTAAATTTGAATAAAATGAAAACTAAAAGACTTTTAAATCACATGAGCCAATATTTTATTCACAATAGAACATAGATAACATAACAAATGTTTAAACGGAGAAATTTTACACTTTTATCCACTAAACGAGCTAAGTTCAAATTTGATGCCTGCTACAGGTCTCAAAAAAGTTGGCACGGGGGCAACAAAGGGCTGAAAAAGCAAGAAATTTTGAAAAGATTCAGCTGGAAGAACATCTAGCAACTAATTAATTCAATTGACATCAGGTCTGTAACATGATTAGCTATAAAAGGGATGTCTTAGAGAGGCAGAGTCTCTCAGAAGTAAAGATGGGCAGAGGCTCTCCAATCTTTGAAAGAGTGCGTAAAAAGATTGTGGAATACTTTAAAAACAACATTCCTCAACGTCAAATTGCAAAGGCTTTGCATATCAGATCATCTACAGTGCATAACATCATCAAAAGTTTCAGAGAAACTGGAAAAATCTCTGTGCATAAGGGACAAGGCCGAAGATCTTTGTTGGATGCCCATGGTCATCAGGCCCTCAGACGACACTGCATCACTCATCGGCATGATTCTGTCATTGACATTACTAAATGGGCCCAGGAATACTTCCAGAAACCACTGTCGGTAAACACAATCCGCCGTGCCATCTGCAGATGCCAAATAAAGCTCTATCATGCAAAAATATGTGAACATGGTCCAGAAGCGCCGTTGTGTACTGTGGGCCAAGGCTCATTTAAATGGACTTTTTCAAAGTGAAAAAGTGTTCTATTGTCAGACGAGTCCAAATTTGACATTCTTGTTGGAAATCAAGGACCGCGTGCTCCTCCAGGCCCGCTAACGAGCCCGAGGGAGCTCCTCCTTCCAGCAAAGAATATGGCAAGCCCATTATCAGCCTTCAGTTCAACAAGTCAGCATCTCTCCAGTGCCCGCTCCTCGACAGCGTGCATCCAGTGCATACGCTTCTGGGCAGTCCCTCCAGAGCCCCTGCATGTTTTGGAAGGCAGCTATGAGATGCTGAAAGGTTCCGTCCAGCTTCCAGAGCAACATATGCTGGTTCCGCCCAGCTCTCCAGAGCCCCTGCTGTGTATTTCAGCCCAGGACAATGCAAATCCAGATGCTGGTTCCGTCCAGCTATCAAGAGCGCCCCCAAGAGGCAGCTCCTCGCAAGTGCCTTCGTAGTAGCAAGTGCCCTCCAGTGCCTGCAGTCCAGATCTTTCAACTATAGCCCTCCAGAATATTTGGCACATCATTAAATGAAAAATACGTCAAAGACAACCACAAGACTCTTCAGCAGCTGAAACCTCAATCACGTCAAGAGTCCATGAGCGCACCCAAATTCCAAAACCAAAACTCCAGAAACTCATAAGTGCCTCGATGGAGCCCAGACTATTTCAAGGAAATTTTTAGTAGGGCTCCGGCCGAAGAGACCGAGGTGGGGGCTGGGGCCCACCATGGCCCCCCAAGCTCCTTGATCCGTTATGGCCTCCTGAGCTCCCTGCTCCGCCATGGCCTCCCGAGCTCCCTGCTCCGCCAAGATGCTACGCCATGGCCTCCGAGTCCCTGACATGGCCTAGTCTCCTGATCCGCCATGGCCACCCGAGTCCAGTGCGGGACGCACCGTTCGGGAGGGGGGAGTACTGTCAGACCTGTGTTCCCCATGTCAGGTGTTTTCCCTCCTCTCGTGCCCATATTTGGTCATAAAATCCTGTTCCTGTCCTAAACATTTGTTATGTTCCATCTGTCGAGGGGTGAGAACCAGAAAGGCGTAAGTGACATTTCACCAACTTTACAGGAGAGCCAAAACCAAAAAATTACTATAGTTTGATTTCTGTTTATAAGCCCAGTGTTTGTGTACTGATGTTTCAATTGTTTATAAAATAAAAATTTGTACACTCATGGATGACAGTACTTTTGCCAGTAGAAAGAGCAAAATTAAGAGCTTTCATTTGATGTATATATCTCCGTCTCACCAAAAATGTCACTTACGCCTTTCTGGTTCTCACCCCTCGCTATGTTCTATTGTGAATAAAATATTGGCTCATGTGATTTGAAAGTCTTTTAGTTTTCATTTTATTCAAATTTAAAAAACGTCCCAACATTTCCAGAATTCGGGTTGTAAATGACAATTCAAATGAATCATTGAATATTTTTTGTTCCAGGTTGAATACATTTTTAATCACATTTAAAGCACTTTCAAATGCAGTTCTTGAAGCAGACATTCAACATAGATCACTGTCAGTAAGGGTCAACATATAAGATCAGTCTTTATATAAAAAAAAAATAATAATTACAGTAATGGATTATCATGACTCAGTATCAGAACATTTTAAGTACAGTTTATAAATCATAACAGCATTGCCATTTAAACTGATAACAGAAAATAAGAGGGAATAGCTCTTCATCATGTCGGGGGAGTTTATGACCTCGTCTATATACACCGACAATATTCACATGTGCTTTCAATATTTGCAATAAACCATCTTTAACCAAATAACATTTTAACAGGCAAATATGATGACGACACCGTGGCACTGGATCTTCATACCAACACAAGAACAAACTTGGCTCCAGGTGAGTTTATGTAAGCTGAGAAAATCCTCCTGGTTGGAATGAAAAGGTTTAGCATTTTTATAGCGGGTATGGGAACCAGGAAACATGCGATACACTGCAATTCATCTTGTTTACAAGAGCAGTGGAGGCCTTTTCCTCCTCACAGAGAGAAATGCTGCCAACATTCTTTCGACTTTTGAGAAGCACTTGACATTTTTTACCCTTGGGTTTCTTCCTCAACATGAACAAAATGGAGGGCCGTGGAGCATTTGAAGGTCAAAGGGCACATTCCTGAAGCTTGAAATGTGGAATGCCAGCAAATATGAATTTTTCTAACCGTTTGAGCGAGGGTGCAGTAATCCGCCTTACAAATCAGAATTAAAGCGGTTGGGAACATTGGTGTTTGTTGAAAAACAACATTAGATTTGATGTTAGATGAATGTTGGGTCAGCACAATCAGCCAAGAACCAAACATTTCTGAAAACCATATTAATTTTCAAACGAATCCCGCATGAATTAGGTCGGCTTGCTGTCCTGGCACATGCTGGTTGGATGTGCTGTGCTCTCAGAGAGTAGATTGATTACTTCAGCTGCACACATTTCCAGCATTGATTGATGACTGGATGGAATAACCTTCAATTTGGACTCTCTCTGAATGATAGATCTGAAACATGCTGCAAGGGGAATAAATTAAAGCAACCTTGCCTTCATATTTTTAAACTTTACCACAATCCAAACCATACCTCATGACTGCAGCAGTGCAAGTGCAATGATGAAGAGCAGTAAAACCACACATACCCCATCCATGACTAAAGCTTTACCATTGTGTGTTTTAATGGTTAGGAATGACAGCATTTCAAATGCTAGTCGAGTGCACGGCTGCAATTTTAGAGCTGCTGTTTGAAAGTCTCAGCACTTGGCCACGATTGCCTTTGCTAGGCTCTTTATTTAGAGGAATGCATTAAAGCATTCCTGATCAATTAATTGGCACGAGTAACGTGACAGTTCAGAACACAATGGAACGCTTTCCAAAAAAACTGCCTGTGTGAGTCTCAAAACAAAACAGACTGTCCACAGACTTTTTAATTAAACCGAGCGATAAAGTAATACACATAAAGATAATTCATATGGGGCATTGAAAAAAGACAGGATATGAAAAAAGACAAAAAGTACTAAATTTAGGGCTATAAAAGGTAAAAAATGAATGCAAGCTATAAAATAAATACATTTAGTTCAATTAAAAAAAATGAATGCATTAATGTCTTTATATGTCACAAAAATTCAACACTTTTTCAACACTGATGATAATAAGAAATATTTATTGATTGCCAAATCAGCATATTAGAATGATTTCTGAAAGATTGTGTGACACTGAAGACTGAAGTACGCTGCAATAATTTAGGAATAAATTACATTTAAAAATATATTAAAATAGAAAACATTTTTAGGGGACATTTTTTGTGTAGTCATCTCAATGGTAAAAAGTGTACTTAATTATATTATATGTATTTGTTTCTTATCTCTGTTTTGTTTGGTTCTGGTTTATTTTTTGTGATGTTGTTGTTTTGAAAATCTAATAAAAAGGAAATAAAAATAGTGTCCCCAATTCCCCTGAATTTACCCCTGTACTAACCTACTTACTTTTCCAAGTAATATTTCAACAATTTGTTTTTATTCTGTAAATCCTTTATTTACAAGAAGGTCTGTTGACTGATACAATTGCTCATAACTGTTCAAAGACAGCTGTGTTTGTAATAAAAAAAAAACTACTTTTTAGCATCCACCGGCATCCTATGGTTGCAATAGAAAAATAGCTCCAGACTGAAGGTTTCAGATGTCAGCTTGGGTTAGTAAGGCTCCATGACGTTGTGGTATCAAGAACATGTTTCTACTAACATGAGGCTCATGTCGGTAAGACAAAATGAGGCTCAGGGCTGAGGAGAAATGGATACATTTCACTTTTAGGCATGACATGAATAAAATGGTTTTTGGAGTCCCCCACAGTGAAGTGTTGTGTTTCTGACTTCTCCCTCTCCTGCCCAGGGTCCTGTGTTATTATTTGGTAATAGTGAGCACATGGCAAAGTGTGCGTCAGGGCCAAAAAGTGTGCTCTACACTCGATTACCATGATTGCTGTGAAGCATTCATGCTGGATTTTCCAGTTTTAGCACAAGGCTTTCTTTCAGTTTCATGGAACGGCTGAATTGGTCAAGAGGCCAGGGGTTGAGAGAGGCATGCTGGGATATTTTTGGATTAGTGGAAGAATTAAACAGTAAGAGAGGCTGTGAAAATCCCAAAAGTCCTAAAAGAAAATCCAGCTTTGCCAGCACAGGAATAAATTACATATTAAAATATAGTAAAACAAAAAAACATTTATTTCAAATCATCTGTATTTCTGAAGAATTCTTTAAAAAACATTTAAAAAAAAATCTTACCAACCCCAAGTTTTTGAACAATAGTGTATGATGCACTATATATCATTTTAGGACATGAAGAGTTAAATATATCATATCAATATATTATAACCAAACTGCAAATACTACAGACTAAATGTACAATTATTATGAATGAAATGTGTGAAACGAGTGCAATTTAAATTGTGGAATATTATCATTGATTACAAATTGTTCCACTAGTCATCATTCATTCAAAATTAAATTCGGAGCCATATTGATTTTTACATTTTATTGTTAAATATGGTTCCATCAAAGCAGCATTAGATAGATTAGAATTAAACTGTAAAAATACTGCCACCTAGTGTAACATTGCAATGCAAAGTCAATGAGATGGTGGACTACTGAAATAAAAATAAATACTCAAGCCTAAAATTTTTTTGAAATATATATGCACATAGAAGAAACAACAAGCAAAAACATTATGATTTCACTGACAGATCTATACTAGTTACTGTTACATATTAAAAAGTGATGATCTTAAAACTGATTTCTGACAGCAATTATTATTATTATTTAACCTCCACAATATACCAAAGATTACATTAACAAATTCATAGTATAATTATTATGGTAAAGACCTAAAAAAGAAATGCCACAAATAACAATCCAACTACATGTTGATCCTCCTTGATTTCCGCACTTTTGGTATCTCATTCAGATACATGTCCTTGTAAGAGGACAGGAGATCACTTATTCTATAACCCTGCAAGACACAAAGTCAAAGAGGATATTAACATATGCACAGGTGTGACACTTGCTATAGTTGTGTGTGTGTGCTATATTTACCATAGAAGTCTCACAGAGCAGAGTGTTGCCCTGCACTAGGCTGCCGATGGTCAAGTGAAAATAGGTGTTTCCACTAGACCAGGAAGTGATCTTACTGAACAGATGCATCACAAGCACCTCCTGCAGGCAAGCCAGCCAAAACACGTGTTAACTTCACAAACTACACAATGCTGAGGTGAGCTGTACATTAGAGTTGTATACAGACAGATTTGTACCTTTGTCTTAGGGTTGATGATACTAACTCCTTGCTTGCTGACTGATAGCGTAATAACACTGGGATAACTCTTCTCTGAGGTTTGCTGTGAGAAAAAGGACAGTCAGAGTCAAGAAAACAACCCCTCTTCTTAGCAATTAGGGTTATTTTTAGAGTTGTCCTGGTTACCTTTACTTCAAAGAAAACACATCCGAAGGTAGGCCACTGTGAGATCGTCTTCAGGAACTGGAGTTTGGCTTCATCTATACTTATGCCTGCCTGCTTGTTGTACGCGTTGATAATGTGCTGCAAACCAAAGACCAGAACAATTCTGTCATTCACTGTAATGTTAGGGAAGGGGTTACTAAAATATATTATATTAATACTAATGCCTCATACATTCTCAAAAAAAGATCTCTTATGTTCACCAAGGCTGCATTTAACATTAAAACACTAATATAGTGAAAAATTATTACACTTTCAAATAATGGTTTATTTTAATATATTTTAAAATGTGAATTTTCAGCATCATTACTCCAGTCTTCAGTGTCTCATGGTCCTTCAGAAATCATTCTAATAAGTTGATTTGCTGCTCATTTCTTAAAGGGATAGTTCACCCAAAAAAGACAATTCTGTCATTAATTACTCACCTCATGTCGTTCAAAACCTGTAAGACCTTTGTTCATCTTCAGAACACAAATTAAGATTTTTTTTTTGATGAAATCCGAGAGCTTTCTGACCCTGCATAGACAGCAACGGTACTACTACGATCAAGGTCCATGTGACATCAGTGGTTCAACCGTAATTTTATGAAGCTACGAGAATACTTTTTGTGCACAACAAATGGAAATATAATAAAAAAATAATATAATAAATATCTTAATTTGTGTTCTGAAGATGAACAAAGGTCTTACAGGTTTGGAATGACATAAGGAAATGACACAATTTTCATTTTTGGGTGAACTATCCCTTTAATATTATCACTGGTTTAAACAGTTGTGATGATTAATAGTTTTGTGGAGCCCATGATATTTTTTTTTCAGAATTCTTTTAGGAATATAAAAAAAAGTTTAAAAAAATAATGATTAAATTATGAATAAAAAACAACTGACAACAAACTTTTGAACATACAGACATACAGAGCCATATAGTAAATAAGAGGCTTGAGGATCACCTTTTTCCAGTCATCAACAGTCATGATATTCTGCTGATCAGCTGGTACCAGATCTTTCAGCATTCTAGGGATCATGACAAACTGTGATTTATCCGAATCAATCTGAATACGCAACAGCAGTCCTGCCAGACTGATCATGTCCTCTTTAGATACACTATGGTAACCCCGCAAATACTTTGGCAATTCCTGGGAAAATAAAAAGAAGACAGTTAGGCAAGGTTGCACAGCATAATAGAGTGTCACAGGAAAAAGTCCTAAAACCCAGAAATGAGTTGGCATTTTTACACTTCTGGTTTTATTCCCCTTTTATCAAAAGGTTTTGAAATGGGTTTATGGTTAAATGGGTTCACAAATGTTAAATGTCACAAAAATATTTTTTCATAAAATATATCAGTAATACCCCCATCCTGATTTTTTAGCTCTTTACTTATGAAAAAGGTGGTGGCTAACAAGTGGATAAATGGGACCTTGGCTAAATGGGAGGTTGGCGACCTTTAATGTCATCACACCAAATAGGTAAAATCTGAGTCTGATTTTACGTAGATTTTAAATAAAAGTTTAAACTGGTGTCGGAAGCTTAGTGGTGGTGATATTGAAATTGTGTGACAATGTTGTAGTTTGTTTATAGCCTAACTTTTACTTTTTATATCTGCAATTGTATTTAGGATTGTATTTAATCTTCATTTGATTATCTTGAATAAAACTTGTATGAATCATAACTTTGGTTGGTCCCAGAGCTTATTTTCTTCAATAATCCAAAAGCCATTGGAAAAATCCTATTGGATATTCGTAGAGGGAACCAGGGTGATGCTAACTTCTAGTCTGGCCTACAAAAATATTATCCCTGCAGCACAAACATTTGATACACTGTAAAGGCCATTGCACACTCAGTCAATTTATGCACGTTGAAAAATAAAGGTCATACCTCATGTTGTGTCAATCATGTTTACACACTGCCTCCGAAACTTTCGTCCGTCATAAAAAAATCAGGATCAGGTTTGATTTTCTGCGTTTTCGCATCCGTAACAAGCTTTTTGATAGGAAAGGATGCCGAATACAAAAAAACCCGGAAAAACGCATACGAAAATTTCAGACTCAGTGTGCAATGGCCTTAAGGCAGGTTAAAATGATGCTGTTCTAGAATTCAGCTGACAGTATTTGGCTTGACCAGATAAGGAATGATGATCAGATAGACAACATACCTGGGGAAAGTGGAAGGATAGGTCAGCAGTTACGTCTTTTCCTGGGATCACATTAAACCAGAGCTTCCTCATGAAGAGCACCAGGTAAGGGACAATAATTGGAGTAGCTGCATTCAGGATCAATAATATTTATAGTGAGTGAGAGTCTGATTATAATGCACCTACTGAATAAAATGCTGGATTAATTACAGTAGTTAGTATGTTATACAGCTCACCCTCTTTGACTTTTTTCCCTTTCTTGACAACATCTGTGAGTTGCCTGAGGTTGTCAAAAAAGTACTCTTTAGAATCCATACCTACTACCTGAAAGAATCAGACCAATGAAGATTAGCATGGACCTAAAGCAACACCATCAGGAAAAACACAATGAATGAAAGGAATCATGTCTGAAACCTTTGTGGATGTTTTAACAAACAGACTGTATCCATCTGATGAGGAGAGCCGGAGGTCTTTGGCAATGTTGCGGCATAAGTCTTTGATCCTCGTGGTGGTGGTCACCTCAAATATCTAAAATAAAGAAGGAAGGTTTTATAAATGGCTGAAAAAAAATGATTAAAATGGTTAAAATAATTTGTAATGTCACTGCTTACTTCAGATGTATCATTGGGAAAATGAACTTTATGGAAGATCTGAGTACTGTTATTCTGAATGGCGTCCACTTCCACCTGGTGAGGAGGCAACTTCCTTCCCTCGATACTGTATGAGACAATAAACATTGCTTTTTAGATTGATTTTAGCCCTCATGTTCTGTTCAAGTTGGCATCCAATGTCTATATCACACTACACCGATAGACAAACACCAACAGACATTTGTTGAGTTTTGTTGGACCAGTGTTACCGCTGTGGATGCAGTAAAATTGGCTGTAGGAGTGAGAGTGTGTGTATGAGTGCATCCCAGCACTGGGTCACAAACTGACTTTTGTTTACTTTGTTACTTTAATAAATTTCCTGTATAGAGATCCACGATCCTGCCAGCTTGCATTCGCTTCCTCACATTACAAAATGCTGCACACTTTACTGAGGTATAAAAGCCGCCATTGGTAAATTAAGATGTGGATGTACCTCAGTTTAACTTCTGTCATGTCAAATGTGATAAGACTTTGTAGTTTTGGATGTTGCCATATTGAATTTAACAAGGATGAAAACTAGGGATAGACTTAAGTCTTCACAATGACACACTGTATAAAGGTCCTAGAAACTGTTTTATGAAATTTTTGTCTACTAAACATTTTTTTTCCAGAAAGATGTTTCATCAGCTGAACAATGTTGTTAAACTGTTGTATAATCCATTGAACGAACTGTACTTCTATTCCTCACAGCCTCATTTTCATTCCTGTCAAAAATTAAATATGGTGCCACCCTAAGTCTATACAGGCTTGACTTTCGTTGCACGTTCTTACACAAGTATTCAAGCCTCTATTGTAAGCTGCTGTTTGAACAGTAGGGGTAAGCGATATGACCAAAATCATGTATCACAAGTAATTTTATTTCATGGTAATTATGTTTATCACAATATAGTTATTTTTGCTTTAAATTAGGTCTTTATGATATCAAAATGTTAGATGCCATATAAATTTCAGAATTCTTGTCACCAGTGTCAATATCAAAAAAACAAACAAAAAAAAGCTGGTTCAATACTCCCGGGCTCTATGAGCACCGTTTTTATGGGCACACCTCTCTGACAGTGCTCAGAAACAGTCTCTCAGACAGCGGATAGAGCATATATGAGTACTCTTTCGCTGCTGATTGCATTTCAATGGCTCAAAATCAATTGCTTTTAAACCACAATGCTTAAAAACACGTGCAAACGATACATTTTCGTGACCACAGCAACGTCATATGAGTGCATAACTGCGATAGAGACGATAGTCTGAAATCTCTACTGGTTGATAAGTTTTTACCCATTAATCATGTCTACTGGTATATCGCCCACCCCTAGGCACATTTCACCTGCTAGTAAATGCAGTTGTGAATGTAGCCATACTATAATCTAGTGACTGTCTGTGTTGGTCGGTGTGTGTAGTTGCAGCATGAATTAGCCTTAAGAGACAAACTGTTTGAGTATGTAAAGCTCTACCTGAGCATAGCTTGCATCCTCTGCAGGCAGGCGGAGGCCAGAGGCTCTCTGGGTCTGGACTCCAGAAAACGTTGAGCATATCTCAGTAGCAACTGACTTGGTGGAAAGAGACCACAACACAGCCACAACAGCTGCCAACCTCGCTCCAAACTCAACCTGAGAGAGAAACAAACAAGAAAAATAAGATAAAACAAAGCAACATTAGATCATATTTGGGTACCAAAACCAAATGAGTTCAAACTAGCTGACAAACCCATAGCTGTTATTAGACATCTGCTTCATTATTTGGCAGTAGATCTCATCTCTTAGTTCCACGTGTGCTGTTGCTGGCCCAAAGATCTGGTTTGTTAAATCTATGGGTGTCCTTACATGCTTGACTGGATAATCTCCCATATATTTAAGGATAGGTAGAGACAATGTTAAAGAAAACGGTAAGCATCATTCATTAAAATTCACTCGGGTCACATGTACTGTAATACACAAAATACAACTTCCTTCATAAGGAACTATATTAGTTATATTATATTATATAATATTATATTATTCATTTTCCTCGTTTGATCAATCAGCAGGAAGGATATCTGTGAAGCAGTCACAAGCGAGGTGGCAGAGCTCTGAGTTGCCCTGCAGGCTCCTGAGCAGCGGCTGTTTTAGAGGCTCTTTGCTGTTGGCCCACAGTTTCTCTTTGGCCCCTCCTTTGCCCCGGCCACCTTCTTTTGAATCCCTGTGACCCATTGAAAGAGGAACAAGATGAGCATTTCAGAAGCTCTGGCATGTTATCAAAACTGGTAACTTTCAAGCAACTTTTTTGGAGCAGTTTTTGTTTATATCAGGTGAGATGAGTGCAAAGTGTACATGTGTTACCTGAAATAATCAAAAGAGAACTCCTTGAGCGTCACAACAGAAACTTTCTCTGTGCTGAGCTCCTCCTTCTGCGGCAACACTGGCATCACTGACTTTCTTCGTGCTGGAGTCAAATTCAGCAAATTCTAGAGGATAGAAATCACTCTTAACATTTCTATTCTTGTCAAAAGCAAAAACAAAGCATATTTTGTGAACCTAAAAAAATGGTTTTGAAAAAATGTGCATGTTAAATGTGTTAAGCGTGCATTAAAAATCTTTAAATGAAGTTTCTTTAAATGTTTAAAGGCAGTTTGAAATCTTTAACTCCCTTAAAGACAAAATCTTAAAACACTGATAAAAACAATTAATTTAATAATGACCAGTGCTGAGAAGTAATTTCCTCCACAAATTAGTGTGAAACAAAAGAATCATGTTTACCAGTGTTTCTTCTGTAGGCCTGGACAACATCGGCAAAATCCGAATGGCATCTAAGGAAACTGCTCCGGTTTGATTTGTCCTCTCATTCCTTGCTTTGATCCACCTTTCTTCAGAAGAAAACTCCCCATCATTTATGATAAACAGTACATCACCCCTTCTGTGGCTCAGCACTGCAGGATCCTCTGAAGGGAAGGAAAAAGAACAAAAAAAATTGATGAATATCCAAGCAATTTTGTCCAGTTCAAGAACCAGTTTAAATGTTAGAATATCCATCATCCCAAATTAATGTAAGAGTGATTCTTACATTTTAGTTCTTTACATTTTACTTACATTTTAGTTTTAGGAGAAATCAGTTTTAAACCTTTTTTTATTGTCTCTTTAATTACTTTTTTGGTTCTGACCTAAGTTAACAGGATGTCTGTATGTGGATGTTTAACTTCCCCTCTGGTAATAAATGTAAAACTGCTAGTAGAAATTGTTAGTATGAATACTTACAGAGAAATGTAATGTATTGAATCAAATGTGACATTTGCAACTTTGAAAACTTTTTTTTTACAGTGTACATTCACACTTTTTCATAAGAATTCAAAAACACATGTACAGCTTCTGATTGTTAAATCGAAGGCTTTTTACCAAAAAGTAAAAAAAATTATTACTATCATACATCATCATCACACATTACTTGTCAAAATTGCAAACAGTCAAAAGTGCTCCTAAAGTTGAAAAATCTGTAAAAAAGCACCTTGTCTGCTAAGGTCCTGTATTGCCACAGCGTACTCTGATCTCTCCTTAAGCCCTGAGATGAACATGTTGACCAACTCCACTAATTCTCTTCCCTTCACAGCCTTCAGCTCATACATCCCCTTCGGAGTCATCAAACACACAATCCCAGCAGAATTTTCCTCACTGTAGGAGAAAAGTTAAGAAGGGAAGGAACGACAGAAAGGAAAAGAAGAAAAGTCAGCTGGTTCATCTAACAAATTAGACTGAATCTGCAGAAAGAGTCTTTGAAGCTTAATCAATGCTCAGGTGTAATTTAGGTGCTTCTCCATGGAGGTTTGTCATAAAAAGCAATGTTTTACCTCATTTCGATACTTGACACCTCAGGATAAGAGAGCTGTAGAAATGCGGCTTCTGTCACATCCTGAAAGAAGACCCCCTTCCAGTTCACAACAACTACAAACTGGTCTTGAGGCACTGTGGGACCTGAACACAAATTTTTCACAGTAAATGATATAAAAAAAAACAATGAATTCCCAAAGTCAATGCATTAACGTGATAGTTCACCTAAAAAATATAATTCTCTCATCATTTACTGACTTCAGAAAAACATTATTCTTTCTTTTGTGGGACTCAAAATTAGTCACTTGTAGCCAAATGTCCAAGCTCCTTTTTTCAGTACAACGAAAATGAATGGTGACCCTGACCGTCAAGCAAGATTTTTAGTGAACAACAACTTAAATTTCAGTCTGTTCCTCATACAAAACTATCACATGGCTTCAGAATACTATGGTGTATATTTATGATGTTTTTATTGTGCCTTTTTTATCTTTACAGCTTTGTATGGAAAACATCAGCATGAACTTTCTTCAAAAGCTCTTATTTTGTGTTCCACAGAAAAAATAAAGTCTTAGAGGTTTGGAACGACATGGGTTTATTTAATGACAAAATGTTAATTTTTGGATTAACTACTGTTATAGGAACTAAGAATAGCTTCTTTTTTTACCTGAAACAATTTGAGCCTCATAGAACTTGGAGAAATAGATTGGCCACTTATGCTGTGCATATGCGACAGTCTCCTCTTTCACTTCATAGGCAGGTTTAGTAGAGTTTATGTAAGGACCCTAGGAAATTACGAAGGATTACTGCTTGCATTATTCTCCAATCACTACGACCAAATAAAAAATTGTGCAATGACTGTATATAGAGCATATGGAGTATAGAGTATATTGAGCATACCTGTGTGTGTGCAGAATGAACCATCTGCACTAGCTTGACCTTTGACTTGCTCTCAATTAAAGTCATGTTCATGCACTCACGAACAATCTTTTCTGCGGTTTCCAAACTGCTTTCAGAGCCATGCTGTACATAGTAATGTTTGGCAGCGAGCTGTACATAATCATCCTCCTAGATCAAAATTATAGGTCAACAACAGAGGATAAGTCACAAATCTCATTCCTTTTAAAATTATATAACTGTTCAAAGAAAGAGCCTAGACTGACCTTATCAGACTGATAATCACCACTTTTGAGTCCGTGGATGATCTGCCTGTAGATGAGCTCTGTGCTGACTCGGTCAGGTGAACAGTCGTGCCATGGAGTGAAGATCTCTTTGCGGAAGAAGAAACGCCAAGGAGCATGTTGTTCCTCTCTCCCTTGCCTCTTTTCATCCTGCTCACAAATGGACACAGTGTCCAAGACATGCTGACTGCCACTGCCAAGAGACCACATCTGCAGCAAGAGATGCATATAATGAGGACTTTATTACTATTGCTCATTAGTTATATGCGACTTATTTCACCGTTCATCTTGAAGCCATTCAGATGATACAAACCTTCTCATACATTGCAGCATATAGGGAGAAGCCGTAAGTGTCCTGCAGGTTTATTTTCTGGATAATTGAATCGCACACCTCTGCAGAAGTGCTGGCTGAATCCACAGTGAGGGTGATGCTTCTGCCGTCCATTAGACTCACGGCTACTGTAATGGGCTTCTTGTTCTCTACAGACTTGTAGGAAAGAAGGACTTGTCATATTTAGAATAAGGGGAGTATTCTTCATCTTTTCAGAGGGATTGCCTACCTGTAGTTCAACCCAGCATGGTGGCTCACTTCTTTCTCCGTTGGCTAAAGTCCTCCGCAGTCGCTCTGAACAGTAGGAGGAGTACTCACTTGGCCCATAGCGTATGAAGCTCTGCAGGTACTGTGGCCAAAAGATTGCGGAACATAACACATAACATTACGTAACGTCACATCACATGACATCACGTAACATAACATAACGTAATGTCATATAACGTAATGTCATCACATTGCGTCAAGTCACGTAGCATGTCACGTATTGAAACGTAATGTGACAAAGTAACGTAACGTAACACAAAGTAACATAAGTTACAACATACCAAAACATAGCATGAAATAAAACATCACTAACATAATAACAATACATAAAAACATAACATGATATAACACAACAAAACAGTATGACATAACATAACAACATATAACAAACATAAGAAAAACCACATGACAATAAACAAGATATAACATGAAATGAGATGACATGACATAGCATATACAGTATATAACAGCATAACAAGACATAACAACATAACATAAAATATAAACCATGACAAAACACAACAAAACAAAACAACATATAAAACACCAAACATAACATATAACAGCATAACATAACACAAAACATAAAACAATAAAACAAAGCATGACAAAACAAACAAGAAAACGTAGCATGACATATAACAACATAAAACATATGACATCATAAAATAACACACCGCAACATAACATAACACAGCATTACAACACATAACATGACATAACAAAATAACTTTAAACAACATATAACTGCATGACAACACATAACACAACAAAATATAACATAAACCAACATATAACAACATGACACATAACACAACAACATGTAATATGACAAAGTATAATATTAAACAGCATTGCATATCAACAACATAACAGCATATAACAACACTTAACATTCAAAATATCACACCCTGATATCACCCTGCACGTCTCTTTTGTGATAATGAGTGGATAAATTCACATCAGCTCTTAGATAACAGAACGGAAATCAAATAGTATTTCATACCTTACTGAGGCGATCTGTAGGAGGGAAAATACCCAAACAGATGGACAGAAGAATCCAGCCTCTGTTTGTACTTTTGTGGTTCTTATTGGCTGTTAACTGCTTAAGGATCTGACAGTAGATTTCATCTCTGAAAAACATATAAACTCATAAAGATGATATATTCCACATTGTGAAGAATGTAAATGACAAATGGCCCATTACATTCACCTTATATCTTGTCGTACAATAGCATATCCCACAATAATATGCAATTTCTCCAATGGTGTCATTGGACGATCATAAGTTGCTCTCTCTCCAAACAGTACATCCTCTTCCTCCTGAACAGCCTGCAATTTAGGTTGTGGTTGTGGTTGTGGTTCTTCTTCTGGCTGCAAATTTCATTAGCATGATTATTAGGAACCATGATGCAGTTAGCTGTGGGTAATGATCAGTGCTTTAGTATACCTCTTCTTCAGGAATGGCTGAGTGTTTTCTCTTCCCTGTCCCCTTCTGTTGCTTCATTTTTTTTCTCAAAAATTTCTGCAATTACAAGACCAACAAACAAATAAACCGACAAACGTTTGTTTGATGTAATATAACGCTATAAGACAAGCAACAGTCACATTTATGTTGGGTTATTGACTATGACAGTATTTACAGTATTTAGCAGTTCTTTATTTGTGGTCCCCTTTGGTCTGGATTGGCCCTTTGATGTATTTTTTTTAAAAGTGTAAATATAAAATTTTCTTCCTCTGCATTCACATTAAAATCTTTATATTGTTATGTCTTGGAATTTTTTTTTTTTCACCAGAAGGCATTTTACCTGTGTGTGTACAATAAAATATTTAAAGCAATATAATATAAACTAATATCAAACAGCACGAAAATGCATGTTGCTCTAGGCTGGTCTTCACAGCAGCGTAGGCACTGAAGGTACTGTGGAAGCTGAACAGCTGGTAAGTGTAAAAAAGGCAGTGTTTTATAGTGTCTTGACTGTTTACCTGATCTAATCCAACAAGGCTACTGAGTCGCCGCGCTTGTCTCTGACCAAGGTTCATCTGAATGGGATCAGCTATAGCAGAAACACGTTCTTGCTTCGGCTCTGGAAGATCTCCCATAAATCTCAGTATGACCCACCATACTGTCAAACAAGCCTGGAGGAGGAGGGAAAAAGCGGAGAAAAAAACACAGACACAGTTGATCAACAAGACTTGCTTTTGATGGGAACATGTTTCTAATGAGAACAGCACTTGCCAGGGCATCCCCTTCATCTTCATGGTAGAGCAGGGGTTGTCTTAATCTCTGTTGAATATGTGTGTGAGTAGATGATCCTTGGAAGTGTAAAGAAGAAAATTTAGAGAAAGAGAACTCATCGTTCTCCTTCTCTCTCCTTCTCCTTCTCCTTCTCCTTCTCCTTCTCCTTCTCTTTCTCCTTCTCCATCTCCTTCTCCATCTCCATTTTTTTCTCCTTTTCCTTTTCCTTTTCCTTCTCGTTCTGCATTTGCTTTTCCCTTTCCTTCTTGTTCTCATCCTCTTCATCTTGATTGTCTTTACTGCTGTCTGGTAATAACATCACCTTCCTCTCCCTTACAGGGCTCTCTACTAATTCTACCTCTTCTAACTTCACCGGCTCGGCCTCCAAATCCTAGAAGAACATCAGGAACAAATCACCTTAAAGTTAATATTAAACATCTTGCATTGTTAAATGTCTTTGAAAGGCATAATGGACAGTATTATCACTGAATATAGTATCCGTTAATTGATTGTGTATCAACAATTAAAGTTGGAGCTGACATAGGCTTATTGGATTTAGAAAAATTAATTTTGATCAGGAAGTGTTTGTTCCCGTCAAATAGGTGTCCTGCTTCCTTTTTGCGCTTTGAAGATGACTCTAACCTCAAATCCTTGAGGTGCTGGGCCCTCTTGTCCTACTATTGCACTGGGAAGGAAGCCAAAGATATTCTCCAACATTTCCTCTTCATCCTTATCCTGGGATTTGGCAGCTTCCTCGTTTTTTCTGAGCAGCTCCTCTAGGCGTTGCTGAAGCTCCAATGCTGTACGTTCCTGAGCCTCTTTTTCTTGCGCAGTCAAAAACGCCTAAGACACAACAAGGGTATGAATGATAAATGCTTAATATTTTTTTTTGCGGAAACGGTGATACATTTTCTTCAGCGTTCTTGAAATGAACAGAAAAGTTTACAAGAACAGCATTTATTTGAAATAGAAAACTTTTGTAACATTATACATGTATATAAAGTTAATTTTGATCAATTTAACACATCCTTGCCAAAAAAACATTTTTATTATTATTATTTATTTAATCTTACTTACTCTACACCTTTGAATGGTAGCATATCATGGTTTCCACAAAAATATATTACGTATCACAACTGTTTTCAACATTGATAGTAATAAAATATGTTTCTTGGGCACCAAATCAGCATGATTTCTGAAGGATCATGTGACACTAAAGACTGAAGTAATGGCTGCTGAAAATTTAGCTTTGCCATCACAGGAATTTAAAGTTATTTCAAATTGCAATAATATTTCACAAGTTTACTGTATTTTTGATCAAATAAATGCAGCCTTGGTGAAACTTATGACATAAGAAATCCAAACATTTGACCGGTAGTGCACATAAAACAAAAACAAAACAAAACATTCTATACTAAAAACCAGGTGTTCTGCTCTGTTCCACTATACACTCACATCTGTTTTCATTTTCTTGAGGGTTTTCCTGGCCAGCAGTCCTCTGGTCTGTGACTGCAGCAGTATCACTGCATCTTTTTTGCGTTTCAGGTCTTTCCTTGCGAGGTAGCCACGGGTCTGTGTTTGCAGAGTGATGGCTGCAGCCCGTCTGCTCATATACTCCGTATGGACCTGCCGACTGCGCACTTTTGCCTGCAGCCGAGTAAATCCTTGCTTGAGCTAACAGGGAAAACAGAAACAATAAGAGGCATGTTTCATTATTTCATTACACTAATTTTAAAACAAAACGTAAGGGCTGCAACATAGTCATTATATCGACAATAAAAACCAGGTGTTCTGCTCTGTTCCACTATACACTCACATCAAGAAGAACACACACAGCACTGTGCATCCAAACTTCGTTTGGATGAATATGTAAATATATATTTTCTTGAGGGTTTTCCTGGCCAGCAGTCCTCTGGTCTGTGACTGCAGCAGTATCACTGCATCTTTTTTGCGTTTCAGGTCTTTCCTTGCGAGGTAGCCACGGGTCTGTGTTTGCAGAGTGACGGCTGCAGCCCGTCTGCTCATATACTCCGTATGGATCTGCCGACTGCGCACTTTTGCCTGCAGCCGAGTAAATCCTTGCTTGAGATTATACTAACAGTGCAGTCATGAAAACTTAAGTAAAGTGTTACATTTAATTGTGTAATAATTGTAATTACATAATAGCTTTTCTAAAGCTGAATGACCTTTATTTATGTTAGAATATGTTAACTTAATATTATAATTGCAAAAACTGAATAATCAATCAAAGTCACTAATTAAATAATCGAGATTAGTCGATTAATCGTTCTAATACGTTAGATTAATGATTATCAAAATATCGTTTGTTGCAGCCCTATACGTATACTGTAGAGATCCTGCATAGCTTACTTGGCAAAAGTCTCTTCTGTCTCTGTGGCCACGCCAGTTTTTCTGCAAAACCAGAGCTGCCCTCCTCTTCTTTACAAAATTTGCTCTGTATGTGAATGATAAATGACTTAATTTAACATTGCTGTACAATTACATCAAAAATACTATGCAGACACGAGGCAGTGGGGAACGAACCTGTCCTTATGGGCAAGCATCACTCTTTGGATGATAAGTGCCTTCCTGTAAAGCTCTTGCTCTCTCTCCAGTTCTAGGAAGGAGTCATGATGATCCTGCCACAGAGAGAAAGAAGAAAACACACAGTGCAAAAAAATTCTTATGTGAAAAAATATGACATACTGTTTAAAAGTTTAGGGTCAATAAGATTTTTTTATGTTTTAATGTTGAAAGAAGTATATTATGCTCACCAGGGCAGCATTTATTTGATCAAAAATACAGTAAAACAATAATATTGTGAAAATACTTACAGTGTGTCCATTTTATCATTTTAAAATGTAATGTATTTCTAAAATTTGAACGTTCAGAAATCATTCCAATATGCTGATTTTATGTTCAAGGAACATTTCTTATTATTATATGTTTTTTTGTGGAAACTGTGATATTGTTTGATTAGAATAGAAAGTTCAATAGAACAGCATTTATTTTTGTAACATTATAAATGTATTTACAGTGACTTTTAATTAATTTAATGCATCCTTGCTGAATAAAAGTATTCATTTCTTTAAATAAAAATCTTTCTGACCCCCAACTTTTGAATGGTAGTGTATGTTTAATATAATCACAAAAATGACTTTAGTGCCTTTAGAAATCAAATTTACAGGAATGTATACTGATAAGATGTAAAATTAGTACAGAGAAATATTACGCCTAAGGTACCCTGAGAAAGACTTTGGTTTTGCCAATCTTCCAGTCCTCTTCGTCTTTGATCATAGCCTTGCAGATGGCTGAGCAGCAGTTTGCAGCAGGCTCCTGATGAACAAATAACAATATTTCCATTTATCAAATCATTCCAACCTGGTACATTCATCATGTTTAAAGCTGAACATGTAATTCTTTTCATTTCTCATATGTCGGCTTCATTGCGTACACAATTATAAGTGAATCATTCATAGTTTGATTCACAGTGCATTAACTAATGTTAACCAATACAACTACTGCAGACAACTTCTGCAAATGCAGAGACTGACATTAATTAAGATTAATAAATGCTCTAGAAGTGTTGTTCATTGTTGTTAGTTCATGTAAACTAATGTAAAATGTTAAGAGACTTTTAGATCAACATTATATATACATGATTCCTAGCAACCAATCACAGCTCTGAAATTAACTTTATATCAGAAGGCAATGATTGGTTGGAATTATGCAGGATCCTCTAGGGATGTTGATTAATACATTCACACAAGCACACTAACACACCTAATTAAACTATATTCATCAGCTATCACTTTATAATAATTCTCATATTCAGAGCATCACATCTGTAAACAAACATATTAGGCCCATACAGTGTTGGGGTCACATTGCACGGACTTCAGGAGCACACGGTAGCGCTGCAGGAAGTCTTTGAAGCTGTGCCGGATGGGATATCCCAACTTGCGTATTTTAATGGTCTCCATCATTCCAGAGTAGCGAAGCTGCTGCATGCAGAGCTCTCTATTAAAAACCTGAAAAGCAGGAAAAAGAGAAAGCATGATTTGATTACAGTTCTGATGGCTACACAATATAAAATATGTAACTATAGGCAATGTGAATTGGTACCATGGGCATCTTTTTGTCACTTGGTTTGAAGCAACGTATGAAGAAGGGCTGACAGAGAGACAGGGCCTTCATCAGAGAGTCCAGGGACTGACGGAACTGGCCACTCAGAGTAGATATCTGCCGCCGCGAATCATTTACTTGCTGTGTGACACAAAAAAGACAATATATTGCAAAGCTGTTGCCATTGTCCAGTCAATACTGTCAGTTTACCATATAAATGTCCCATACTCGCAGTGAGCTCTTTGGCGTCATGATAATTTTGTTGATTTTGTTATTGTTCTTGACTGAGTTTGTATTCGTCTCCTTTTCAAAGATCTGTTTGAGCATCTTGTTGGAAGATTTCTGAATCAGCTCCATGATGTCCATGCTCAGGGAGTCTCTGTTCTTCTCCAAAAATCCTGACAAAATACAGCACTTTCAGATCAGAGGCAATTTGCTTTTTAAAATAACTATTGGGAAATGCAGTATGCATGTTATAACTGAGTCTTTAAGTGATGAATTGTACCTTCACAGTCATAATAAACCGTCCCAGCAAAGTGCTTAACCCCAAATTGCATGCCATGGTTGCTCTTGGATGACATGTACAGTTTGTTTTCATTATGTTCTTTGTTCATTTTGTTTAACATCGTGGCATCTGTTCCCTGCATTGAAAACAGGACAGCGCAAGGTGAGCACAGACAAAATATCCATAAGCATATAAACCACTCATGTAACTTATGAAGCTCACCTTAGGAAAGGTGCTCTCCTCATCAATCAGAGCTAGTATGTTGAGAGGTTTAAAGGCCAGCAGGTCCAGGGTTTTCTGGTTGTCATTGAAACCAATGCGCTTCCATGAGATTCCTTCTTTACTGTACTCTTCCTGCTCCAGCTTGAAGATGTGCCCCACAAAGAACTGCTGCAGGTGCTCATTGGCATAATTAATGCACAGCTGCTCAAAACTAAACATAAAGCGGGCAGAAGCACAGAGAAATTATATTTACAACTCAAGTATGGGTACTGTGTCAATATCTATCTATCTATCTATCTATCTATCTATCTATTCGTCCATCCGTCCGTCTGTCTATCTATCCCTGAAATTATACTTAAATGTATTAATGACCCTAGTAAAAAAGTAATATATTTAAAATACATTTATTTCATACTAAGTTCAAATCTATTAACATATTTACTGACATATTGCTTGAGACTTCCTGATATAAAAATTATAATCAAACTTAATTTGGAGTATCACTTGTGTACAATGCACATTTTTTAATGTTAAAGGGATAGTTCACCCAAAAATTTTGAAAATTCTGTCATCATTTACTCATCCTCAAGTAGTTCCAAACCTGTATGAATGTCTTTGTTCTGCTGAACACAAAGGAAGATATTTTGAAGAAAGTTTGTAACCAGGCTGTTTTGGGGCACCATTGACTTCCATAGTAGGAAAAAAATCTATGGAAGTCAACCAGATCTGCTCTGTTTCCCACATTCTTCAGAATATCTTCCTTTGTGTTCAGCAGAACAAAGACATTCATACAGGTTTGGAACTACTTGAGGATGAGTAAATGATGACAGAATTTTCATTTTTGGGTGAACTATCCCTTTAAGGTTAAAATGTGTTTTAATATCACTAATGATGAGGATTGTATAATCTTTGAATAATATCAGCAAGATGTTTAAAGTATACCTAAAGCAAACTTGCAATAGTTCTACTTCAGCACAATCAAATATACTATATTTTTAATTGGATCTCAGCACTACTTAGTTAGTTAGAAACTTTATTAATCCCTGTAATGGGAAACTCATTTGCCACCATTGTTCATTACAAAATAACACAATAAATTCTTAAACAACAAACACTACATCACAATCGAATCAGTCCATCAACAATCCATTTGCCACCACTGTACTTTGCAGGCAACACAATAAATAACAACAATAAACACGAGGCCAGTATTAATCCACATACTAGTTACACCACTTCATTAAAAAAACCTAGAAGCACTTCCGCACAATTAAACTGCATTAAACAAAATTAATTTAAGACTTTAAGTATACCAGTTTAGTATACTATTTTTATCAAGTACATAAATATGTAAATGCATTTGTAGTATACTTAACATATAACAAATGTATTTCAAATACATGTTAGTATATTTATTTATATTTATATTTAAGTACTTTAAACCCCTGCTAAATAGCCGCATTTTAATTTTATCATTTAATTTTTTTATTTTATGATAATTTTTTTATCATTTTTAGTTTAGACAACAGATACGTACCTGTTCTGAGGGAAGTTCTCAAAGCCAAAAATATCAAGCAGACCAATGGACTTGCGTGTGTAAGACGGCTCATCAGTCTGGGGTTTGTGAATGGCGCTGTTTATTTTTGTGAACATCCAAACAAACAGCCTTCCGTACATGGCCTGTCAGGGAGTAGAAAATAACATTAATTCACATGTGCAATAATAATGGGAATTTATGAAGCCTGAATGATGATTGTATATACACCATTGTTCAAATGTTTGAGGGTCGATAAGTTTTTTTTCTTCTTCTGGAAAAAACTAGGACAGTTGGACAGTATGGTGTGAGGATGTGGGTACCTTGGCAAAAGCATCTCTGGTGTCTGTGGCCTGCTCTGAGCTGAGGGGTTTCGTGACTATCTCTCTGTTTGTCATGAAGGAGCGATGGGTAAGACTCTTATCAAGAACAGCATCATCCACCTGCAAAGTGACAGAATTACTGTCATCAAATACATTCATACAATCAAGCAAGCTTTTAAAAAATGAATTGAGGATAAAGTGCTAAAAGCAGCATTGGCTCTAAAGAACATTTCTCTGTACCTCCAGCAACTTGGCAGTGACAGAGAAATGATTGGATGTCATGACGTCACAGCTGTCCATGTTATTCATTATGGTGCCTGAAAAAGATCAGGAGCAAATCAGTCAACTTTATGATATTCCTAACTACAATAACTTCTGTGTGTGAAATGTTATTACTGTAATAGAAAGGTTATCGACACTAACTCTGAAAGTCAATATTGCCCATATGGAGAATGGCAGCGAGTAATTTGAAGATTTCCCAGCATTCCCTGTCTGAGAAAGTGAGGATCTTTAGAGCAGAACGAATCCGTCCGAACTCATCGGTATCGTCCCGACCATCCCATGTCAAACAACCACCCTAGATAACCATCAGAAGAGTCATTTATTGCACTTGTGCCTGAGTCAATGATTATCAATATTACAACCTGATTAAGGAATCTGAATTAGAGAGCAGGAATGATTTTAACACTCAGTGGATATAAGACCAATATGGTATACATTTAAAATTGCCGAAAAACTAAAAAGATTAGGGCTAAACATTTACTGAATACATGAGCAAATATAAAAGTATTACAAGTACTCTCCGCTCTAAAGCATAATAAACTTGAATTGAAGCGCTCACCTCGGTCAGGTACTTGAACTGTGATGCATCACCAAGAGAGAGAATCTTTTTATGTTCACTTTGCATCCCAGATAACATACAATAAAAAATGTGGTAGTTCCTTTCCTGAGGTGCCTAAAAATGAAAATAAATAAATTAATAATTAAATTATCTTAAAATAATGAAATTAAATTATTAAAATAAAATGTATTTACTCCATTTAATATTTTAGGTTTTAATCATTAACATCATAAATATTAATTAATATTTATCAAACAGAAAATATATATTTTATAAGCAATTTCAGCCTATTTGAAACTAATGAAGCACATAAATATGCATAGCCAGTCAAAGGCTCTTAATGTTTTTCTTAACACATAAGGTGAACAATCTCAGTCTAAAAGGTACAAAGCTGTCACTGGGGTTGTATCCTAAGGTACAAAAGCTAAAAAAGTATATCTTTCTATCTTATTTGGTACTTTAAAGGTATACATTAGTACCATTTGAAAGTGTAGTGACAGCTATACTTTCTTTCTGTAAAAAAAAAAAGGCTTACCTGCTGACAGACACGAGACTTCTCCAGCAGGTACTGCTTCATGTGAGCTCCCTCTATAACGCCCCCTTTATTGAAGAAGACCTCCACGTATTTCCCAAAGCGGCTGGAGTTATCATTCCGAATGGTTTTGGCATTCCCGAAGGCTGTAAGACATGCATAAGTGAGACAGCTTTCTATGGAAATGATTGACATAATCCACCAAACAAGCCTGATCAGGGCTTACCCTCCAGGACAGGGTTTGCCTGGATGATCTGCTGCTCTATCCAGGAGTGCTTCCCGCTCACAGCAGCCAGGAACTGAAGAATCAGTTTAGTGCTTTCTGTCTTTCCTGCACCAGATTCTCCACTGACACACAAACAAACCAAAAGCATTTATTACGTATTGTTTGCCAAGATTTGCATGGAAAACTTTATCTTGTAAATTAATAAATATAAATGTGTTCAAATTCATTAACACCAAGCTTGTGTATGACTAAGTATTAAATAAGAAGGTGAAAAAAAAGATCAAATATGTACCTGATAATGCAGCACTGGTTGCGATTGTTGCGGCGCATGTTGTAGTAACAACTGTCAGCGATAGCAAAGATGTGCGGTGGGAGCTCGCCCAGTTTACGCCCGTGATACAGGTCCACCTGCTCCGCCGTGTAGATGGGCAGCATCTGATAGGGATTCATGGCCACCAGGACAGAGCCAATATAGGTCTAAACAGCACACACAGAGAAAACTACACATATCACATAGCTTATATACAGAGGGATCCAAACAGAAGAGACCACATCTGGAAATCTGGGATTAAATTAAATTTAATTTAAAAATTAAACAGAAACCGAACAGATCGATTCTTTATACAAATGGTCAGATGTTCTTCTTAAGATCTCACACCACTGGATCATGTCAAATCATTCTAGAAAACATGATCATTGAGTTTTATACAAAGCTGTTCAGTGTTGCTGTCATTAAGGCAGAAGCACTATAGGTACTCTACTAAGACACTATGCAATTCATTCACTATGCAATATTTTAATTCACCTTTTCAACTCAAATTGTTATCTGCATAACTGAACTTGTTATTAAACAACTGTACTCATTTAAAAAAAAAAATGCAATTTCCCCCACTGCTCTCAGACATAGATATGTATACGATATGCTCTCAGACCATACTGTTATCGCAAATACAGCTAAAAATACATCACACAATCCATGAGGTTTATGGTAAAAAAAAGACAACTGTTTTGTTTGCCAGAATTTTACTGCATTTTTAATTTTATAGATTAAATCTAAATCTACATTTAACAAAAACTTTATATTGTAAATGTGAGCAGAAAATACAGTTTTTCACTGTAAATTATAAGATGATTTGTTCTTTTTTTCTTCCAAAAACTGTACATTTATCAGTATTTTAAAGTAAAGTTACATGAAACGTCTCATTAGATCTATTGCAGTTTTTCATCATATAGAGTAAGTGAATTTACCATTAACTTAACAGGTTTTTACTGTATTTTTAGCCTTCCACCATTAAAATTATGATCACTATTTAAAACTCAAATACTAATTAGGAAAATAATTATATTTAATTTGATGACTACAGAGGCTGACTAAAAATCCACAAACCAATTTAATTTTATATAGTAAGCTGAATAAACTCACATATATACTGCCCTGTTTGTGGCGCACCAGCAGGTTTCTGAGTAAACCGGCTTCGCTGAGGTCCCCCAGTTGGACCATGTCATCCACACCCTCCACTGAGGTGGGGTGCATAGGCTTCAGACTGGCCTTCTCCCCCTCTGGGATATAGCGCTCCTGGGAAACCAGCACAATACATGAGATTCATCCAACTATACACGATGAATTAGAATACTAGAGTAATATAGAATGTGTTGTTATGTAATATTCCATTACAGTAGATTATTAGGGGATAGCAGGGCTATATTTGTAAGGGTATATTTAATTAAGTCATTTTCTTTATAGACACATATCTTAAAGCCTTGACAAAAAGGGTGTTGCCACTATTGCCATTATAAATGGCCTATAGGTTTTTCTGTTAAAAAACAACATTATTATTAATATTTAATATTATTATTACATGATGTAAACATAATTAACACATTGATAATTGATCAATTAAATTAAATAACCAATTAGTAAAAAATAGTAAATGGCAAGACTACATAGACACACTAACAAATGTTTATCAAATATCTCCACTACTCAAGATGACAGAGTGAAAAAAATGTGTTTAACTTGGATTTAAAAGTTTTCACTGATTAACTGAATTTATCAAATTTGTAACATTTAAAATCACAAGTGACACTTTTGCTCCAATTGGATTTTATGAAAAATACCCTTGTACTGACAATACAGATTACAGAATTCTCTATAATATTTGATTATAGAGAAATCTTAGCCTGAAGGACAGAATTCTCAAAAATAAAAATTGTAAGATGGTACTGTATGTAACTGGATCTTAAACTCAAAACCAAATAAAAGCCCTTGTGACATTTAGCGCCGGTCTCTCCTACTGTATAAGTCATCGCCGAGTCATGTTTTTACCTTCCCTTCATCATCAATCAGGCAACACTGTCCACTGGCTGAGACCTTCACATACCCTCCAATAGGAACCCCAATACTGGAGTCAATCCAGAAGTGATCCCCCTAGATTCAGATTCACATTAACTACATTTGAAAACCAAACACTACTCACAACCAACTCAAACATCACAATTTGACAACAAAAAACATATTTCTTAGGGCAAGAAAGTAAATTAAATAAATGAATACACACCTTTTTTAACATCACCATTTGAACAATCCCTTTTGTCCCACAGGCATCTAATTGAAATTAAAATCCCCAAAAGATAAGTAAATAAATATATTAACCAGTTGGAAATGTAACCCTCATTGAAGTGTGTACAGCTGAAAACTATGCCTTGTATGAATCTTTTCGTTAACTGTGGACAACCCTCGCTGACTGATTCCGAGAAGGAATTAAAAAAACATTTGTGTCCAAACGTAATTTTTCCATTCGCTTGTGTGACAGCAACAAGGAAGTGTCCCTAGTGTTCATTCTTTATGGCCCCTAGACTTTGCTCCATCATGGGCTGATTATCACCATCAACCACTGAAGAGACGTCATTAGCAGTCCGAAAGCTTGACTTTTTGAGGTTCCAATGAGCTGAATTGCAACAAAGTCAGAAACAAATCATAAATTAGACAATGACTTGAAAATCATGAGCTTTTAGTGGCTTGATACATTTACATGTGAAATCTGAAATGCAAATCTTATCAACAAAAAAAATCCCCTATCCATTAACTACCCACGATATGTGCCTTTTGGACTTTTCATGTAAGAGGTAGATGGTACCAGAGGACAGCTTTATTATTTGAGTCAGAGCGGCTGTTAAGCAGTAAAACTGTGAGATTCTAGAGGATACATTCATTTATATAGTCTCACTGCACAGATACTGGAATTGCTTGGGCGTCATATATAAGCAGTAGTTTTAATAAGACGATGATGTTGCACGCACTGATTATACAGAAGCAGTCAACAGGTTTCAAAGTACACAGTTAAGGCCAACACCAATACATCCTTATTTCCTGGAGGTTGATGGTATATTCTGACTTATTATAGCCCTTAAAAACATTAAGGGATCAAGAAAAAAAATATCTTCAGTACAGCAGCTGCCACTTAGATAAACATAATTAATGATTATGTTGCTCTGTGTTATGCTCTGTGTTATTAGTCTCCATGGTGATAAGACGGAAACCAAACCAGCTGGATAACTCTACAACAATAAATGACTCAAGAAAGGAGGGATCAATTATGTAAGTGCTTAGAAACTCCAAATGTTAGTCACACCCTAAAACCGATAACCATTACTTATCTAAACACATTCTTCAGCCCCTAAGACAACCAGACAAGGATCTTGACTTGGACAGTGGCTTCATAATATAGGCCTAAATAAAACGTGTCTGGATTGTCACATAGGGAAAACACAATAAACAGCACCTTATTTCAAGTTTTTCAGGAAAAAATACTAAATTTAAAGACCTGCTTGTTTCAAGGAATTAAACTAGACTATCACTGAAAGGTTTGGGGTCAGTGTTTTAAAAGAAATTACTAGCAAGAACGCATTCAATTGATCAAAAGTGATGAAAAATGTATCACGGTTTCCACAAAAATATTAGCCAGCATGACTGTTTTTAACACTGGTAATAGGAAAACATGTTTCTCAGGCAGCAAATCAGACTGAAGTAATGGCTGCTGAAAATTCAGCTTTGCCATCACATGAAAATATATTAAAATAGAAAGAAAGTTATTTTAAATGGCAATAATATTTCACAATTTTGTGGTTTTTATTTCCCCTTACTTCCTTTAATGTTTTGGCCATTCAGTAAATCACAAACTAATCAAAATGATTTCCAAAGTAACCACATGAAACTTTATTGCTCAAGCTAGCTACTGTCATTGAAAGTTTGTTTAATGTTTATAAAAGTCTCTTATGCTCACAAAGACTGCATTTATTTGATAAAATACAGTATAAACAGTAATATTATGACATAATAATTTCAAATAAGTTCTCTATGTTATATAAAGGGGTTCATGAATGAACTGCCTTTTTAATTATTTTGTACTGTTCTCTGATGTCCCCTTATCATGTTATCAAGATTATACATCAAAAACATCATAATTTAGAAGTAATAAGCTATTTTCTGTCCTGTTTTTAACCCCCCTCATCAGATTCAGAACGCTCTGTTTGAATAGGTGTGGCGGATTGTAGACGCGGAAGTAAACACCCACTGCTATGATAGGCATGTTGTGTATGTTTGACAGACAGCGCAGATTCCTCACAGATGGACACTGCTGTGATTTAGATTAAAAACATATAAACGCTCAGTATATATAACAGACAAAGAATATAGTGATCACGTAATGAAAACAGTTACTCACAATTGTGTGGTGCAAAATTACTGTTGGGATCCAATATATCACAGGATCGTCTTTTAGTTTCAGTCTTTCTGAAAATCCCGCATCGAATTGTGCCTTGTTTGTAAATGAATCCGCGGTAAAATTAAGTGAACAAAGGCTCAAGTTCTACTGACGCGGTCTGGAACATTAAAAATAAAGTTCATCCACTCTTTCCTATAATACTGGGATCAGAAAAAAGGTAGTGCAAAGACTGTTTTTCCACAACTTGGCATTGAACAACATCTTGTGATCGGAGCCATCTTTATCGTTTGATTTCTGCATAATCCTGCATTCGACCCGCTTATGCGCGAATCGGTGGGCGGGGTCAAACAGGCAGCGATGTAGAAGCAGGCGTTGATCTTCCTCTGCGGAGGCGGAGTTTAGCCACACTATTACATCATAGAGTGGTACATTCCACAAACTGTCATTTTAGCAGACTGGATTGAATATTTAGCTGTTTTTACTAACAAGAAAGTTTTGAGTTCTAAAACTTACAGAATGTTTTTATAGTACAATGGCTTCTTATTTGTCAAAAGATCAAATTTTGGTTTCTCAGTACATGACCCCTTGAAATTAATCTATTGTTTTTTAAATTGATTTATTCTGGGCATTTTTGCCTTTATAGGACAGATCAAAAACGACAGGAAGCAAAGCGTGATAAAGATGGGGGGGGGGGGGGGCATTGGGTTGGGTCAGGAAAGGTCCTCAAGTCGGGATTCATACTCTTGACGCCAGTAGCGCACCAGCAATGTATGTTGGCATGCTGCCCACAAGGCTATCAGCGCCAACAATTAATATATTGTTAAGTATGCTGAATCGATGTAAAAATAACTTAAATTTATCAATGTTGAAAACAGTTAGCTTGCTTAATAATTTTGTGGAAACTGATATATTTTCCCATATTTTCTACTGTTCTTTTGATCAATTTAATGTGTCCTTGTTGAATAAAACTATTATTATTATTATTTAAAAAAATTGTTGTGTAAATACAGTAGTAAGCAATGATTTTGTTGCTTTTATCAGAGGGAATACACCAATATCAACATTTGTATTAAATTAGACTTTGTAAAAAAACAAAAAAGCATCCACAGATTCATGTACAAAGTTTCTTTACTTCAGCAGCGGAGTGCAACATGAGATGTCATTCAAAATGAAACTGAGTGATCAAACATTATACAAGGCTTTATCTTTGCCACAAATTACACTGCTTCAAGCAACTTAACTGGAAAAATAAACATAATATTGTTCATTTATGAAGAAACAAAAATGGAAAAGGGCTTATTTTTTTTTACATACTTAGGTTTAACGTAGATACACAACTGTGTGCATACACACAATTAAATCTCTCCTCTAAATTGTGATTGACATGTCATATCTGAACATGATTTCACACCTTTAATGCTTGAATGAAATCCCCCCCAAATAAAGAGCCAATCCAGAAAGCCGTAGCTGGAGCAGTGCTTGCAAGACTGATGACACATAAAACATTCCTCACAAATCAACAGGCAGTGACGTGAGAACGTAAAACAACGCAGACATTTAGACTCCATTAAACCTTCACCAAACCCATCCAATGAGGCACACAGAAAGGCACAATACTCCATTTCACCAAAGCACCTTTAACGTTTCCCACAATAAACGTGTGGTAAAATACAGTCTTTGTTCACCTAGGACAGAGAGCACGGTGTTGTTATGGCTTCTCAATTCTTATTGTTTCGAACGCTACAATACAAAATGGAAACCTTTCAGTACGAAGAACAGCCATTGTGTAATACTGCCATTTGGTGTTTAATACAGTACAGACTGTCAATACCAGGTCATCATTCAAGGCACCCAAATGAAAAAGTGGTGAATATAATCTATAGACTTGAAGATGTACATTGCTTTTACGGATATCTGTGGTTCATCCATGGATGATTACATATAACTTGGAATAAAATGAAATTTTAAACATCCAACAACTACTCCCAAGTAACCTCTGAGACTGAATTAAGACGTCTTGATTGAAATGAAACATTTAGACACTCATATTTCAGTGAAGATACAGTTAAGGATACATGTTGTGGTTAATTTAACATTGCTGTTCCCTACAGATTCTGGGAAAGGAAGGGTGTGCCAGATGAAGACATCTTGCCGACAGATCAGGACTGTCTTCTGGTAGAGATAGGGCGAGGCAGGTCAGTGTGCCTGCATGCTAGGGGTCGAGGTGCAGGAGGGTCTGTGGTCGTGCTGAACTCTGTCCCATATCTGGTCAGTTTGTCTCATGCTCTGTCCTTACGCTTCAGCTTATTGAGCTTCTTTGTGCTGCTGTTCTTGTTGAGCAGCTTCATCACACGCTCCTTGTGATCCAGCACCTTCAACATGGAGTCACGGGCTTCTGTGATCTGGTCCATCACCAGCTTGCAGCGTTGCATGTTGCCCTATACAGAGAAACAGTATCATGATTAAGATCAATTAACATCAATTGAGTATCATTCACAATTTTTGGGTCAGTAAGATTTTTTTTTTTTTTTTTGGGAAGAAAACACTTTTATTCAGCAAGGGCAATGCATCATTCATCATTCATTCAAGGGCACATAAAGTTGATCAAAAGTGACAGTAAAACATTTATAATGTGGCAAAAGATTTCTATTTCGAATAAATGCAAAGCATTCCATACTGCAAAGAATGCTGAATAAAATGGAACAGTTTCCACAAAAATAATGAGCAGCGCAACTGTTTTCAGCATTGATGATAATAAATGTTTCTTGAACAGCAAATTATTTCTGAAGGATCATGGGACACTGAAGACTGGAGTAATGATTGCATCATAGGAATTAATTATATACTAAAACATTAAAATAGAAAGCGTTTTTTTAATTGTAATAATATTTCACAATATTCCTATTTCTACTGTATTTTTGATCAAATAAATGCAGCTTTGGTGAGCATAAGAGACTTCAAAAACATTTATTGACCCCAAACTTTTTTACTATAGAATGTAAAGATGCACGGATAATAAAATAAATATAGGCATCACAACATGTATAGTATGTATAGTATGAAAAATTATATTTATTCTGAGATTACATTTAACAGGGTTATTACACTAAATCATCATTATTAAATAATTTAATTAAATAATTTATTGGGGTGTTAAAAATTAATTTAAGTGAACACTGCAATGAAGTTCAAGTTGAGCTTTATTGTCATTCCGCTACATGTGGGGACAATACAGTGGAACGAAATGTCGTGCCTCACGGGTCCACGGTGCTACATAAATACAGACATAAATACAGACATACAACAATGAAGTAAAACACTATAAACCTATACACAACTAACCTACTGACAGATTTTGTGTTTTCCCTATACAACTAAAGATAAAGATAAAAAATACAAACTATGCGAATGCTTCACATAAATACTGTACATGTGCAGAGAGAAACATTGTGAGTCAAGCAGCTAGCTGAGGAACAGTACAAAATGATTTGTGGTAGTGCATGAGCATGTAAACATACATATATTGCTGAGTCTTTTGTGGGATTGTGTACACATAGCAGTGTTAGGAAAAGTGTCTGGTGCATAGAGGAGAGTGTGCTGCTACAGGTGGTTTGTAAAATTCATCGTTGCACAAAAAAGTTCACAGTTTTTTCTTTGGTGTGGTAAGGTTGGGGGGTGTTTTGGAGGGGGGGGGGGTGTCCATGTTTCAGGAGGTAGGGGTTTGCATGGAGTTTCAGAGGGGGGCGGGGTGATCTGAGATCAGGGCTCTCACAGCCTGGGGGAAAAAGCTGTTGAGCAGTCTGGTGGAGCGGGCTCTGATGCTCCGGTACCGTCTTCCTGATGGTAGGAGCTGGAAGAGACTGTAAGAGGGGTGGGTGGGGTCCTTCACGATGCTGTTGGTTTTGCTGGAGCATCGTGCAAGGAAAATGTCCAGGATGGATGGGAGAGGGGCACCGATGATCTTTGCAGCCGTGTTCACTGTCCGCTGGAGGGTCTTACGGTCAGCAGCACTGCAGTTCCCGTACCAGACAGTGATGCAGCTGGTCAGCACACACTCAATGTCGCCCCTGTAGAATGTGGTGAGGATGGGTGGAGGGAGACTTGCTCTTTTCAGCCGGTGGAGAAAGTGTAGACGCTGTTGTGCCTTCTTGGAGAGTGACATGGTGTTGGTGGACCAGCTAGTGAGATCCTCCGTGATGTCACCAACCCAGGAATTTAGTGCTGCTGACTCTCTCCACAGTCGAGCTGTCGATGGTCAGTGGGGGGTGGTCAATGGAGTTTGTCCTCCTGAAGTCCACCACAACCTCCTTTGTCTTAATCACATTGAGGGACAGATTGTTAGCGCCACACCATTCAGCCAGCTGTGCCACTTCCTCTCTGTAGTGCGTTTCATCGTTGTTGCTGATGAGACCTACCACTGTTGTGTCATCAGCGAACTTGATGTGGTTGGAGCTGAACTTGGCAGTGCAGTCGTGGGTCAGCAGCGTGAAGAGCAGCGGGCTGAGCACACAGCCTTGTGGGGCACCTGTGCTCAGTGTGGTAGTGCTCGAGGTGTTGTGGCCGACACGGACTGACTGAGGTCTTCCGGGTAAAAAAATCCAGGATCCAATTACAGAGGGTATTGTTAAGGCCCAGCAGGTTTAGTTTGTTTATGAGCTGTTGTGGGATTATTGTGTTGAATGCCGAGCTGAAGTCAATGAACAGCATTCTAACATAGGAGTCTTTGTTTTCTAGGTGGGTGAGAGCCAGGTGGAGGGTGGTGGAAATTGCATTGTCCGTAGAGCGGTTTGGACGGTATGCAAACTGGAGCGGATCGAGTGTGTTGGGGAGGCTGGTTTTGATTTTTTGCATGACTAACCTCTCAAAACACTTCATTATGATTGGAGTCAGTGCTATGGGAGGGTAGTCGTTTAGGCAGGACACAGGTGATTTCTTTGGTACCGGTATGATCGTTGTGGATTTGAGACATATGGGGACGACTGCCTGGCTCAGCGAGGTGTTGAAGATATCTGTTAGGACATCCGTCAGCTGTGCAGCACAGTCTTTCAGTACACAGGTATGTTGTCAGGACCCGCAGCCTTTCGTGGGTTAATCCTGGATAGGGTCTTCCTTACGTCGGCTGCAGACAGACAGAGCGCCTGGTCGTTGGGAGGTGTGGGCAGTTTTTGTGCAGGTGTGTCATTCTGCATTTCAAACCGTGAATAAAAGTGGTTGAGTGTATCAGGGAGGGATGGATCATCATCACAGGCCTGTGGCGGGGGCTTGTAGTCAGTGATGGTCTGAATGGCTTGCCACAGGCTCTGTGTGTCTCTGCTGTCCGTGAAGTGATTGTTAATTTTTTGAGCACCGTTTTGCATTTTTGATGCCACAGGACAGATTGGCTCTTGCTGTTTTGAGGGTGCTTTATCTCCTGATCTGAATGCTTCATCTCTGGTCTTTAGCAGCCCACGAACCTCTGCTGTCATCCACGGCTTTTGGTTTGCACGTGTGGTGATGGTGTGGGTAGCATCAGTAGGTGAGGCCGTCGAGGTCTCGAGGTAAACAAAGCTTAGCCGAAGTATGCGTTGCCGATATCCAATAGGCCTTGTAGCTTCTCACAGCCTCGGCGAGACATTTTTGTATTGCCGAATCCAGGCTTGGTCATAATGTGTTCCGGAGAGAGATGAATTCGCGGAAATCAACAATCGCGCTTTCAAACAACATTAAAGACATAAAATTGATCGCACCGTCTTTAGGAAATAAACGCCGATAACCCTTATGAAAGTGTGGGTAAAAGTGATCAGTGGCCATCTTGGATAGGTAATCATAATATTTGATCGTAACCAATGTCGCATGTAACCCTTATGAAAGTGTGGGTAAAAGTGATCAGTGGCTCTAACAGGGATGTACCTCAGATCCGATCCAGAAAGTTGATTCTGAGTTCATTCCGATCCGATCAAAAGGGCAGCTTTTGTATTTCCACTGTCATCGTCCGTGTTTATGCAAATAAAAAGTTTTGATTTTTTCACTAATTCCTTCAAAAAACTTGTATAATGATTAGAGTGCTATGGGATAGTCGTTTAGGCAGGACAAGGGATTTCTTTTACCGGTATTTTGTGATTGAGACATAAGTGACAACTACCAAATTCAGTATCTCAGAAAATTAGAATATTACTTAGACATCACAAAGCAAGTTTTAGAAATCTCGGCCAGGTATGAAAAGTTGAGGACCCGCAGCACTCAATACTGATAGGGCTCCTTTTCCTGAATTACTGCAGCAATGCGGCGTGGCATGGAGTTGATCAGTCTGTGGCACTGCTCAAACCGTGAATAAAAGGTGTTATGGGAGCCCAGGATGATCATCATCACAGGCCTGTGGCCTTGTAGTCAGTGATGGTCTGAATGCTTGCATATCGCTCTTCTCTCTTCACGTGAAGTGATTGTTAATTTTTTGCATATGACCGTTTTGCATTTTTGGCCACAGGACAGATTGGCTCTTGTACTGTTTTGCAGGCTGCTTTATCAAGTCCTGTTGAAAATGCTGCATCTCCATAAATTTGGTCTTTAGCAGCCCACGAACCTCTGCTGAACGGCTTTTGGTTTGCACGTGTGTTGACCTTGGACCTTGGTGACATGGTCACAAATCATCACATGCACTTTTTGATGTAAGCAGTCACAGTGGATTCTGTGCCTACTCCTGCAGGTCTGTGTGGTTGTTTCCAAAGGTGGCCGCAAAATTTACTTTCATCAGAGAACATCTTTTAAACGCTTCTGATGCTGTCCAGTGGCTTGTGCGACACTGAAAATGTCTTGCATACGTCTGTGCTGTAGTGGTTCTTGAAGCACTGACTCCAGCTGCAGTCCAAACTCTTTGTGAATCTCCCCCACAGTTTTTGAATGGGTTTTGTTTCACAATCCTCTCCAGGGTCCGGTTATCCCTATATGCTTGATTACACTTTTTTCTACCACATCTTTTCCTTCCCTTCGCCTCTCTATTAATGTGCTTGGACACAGAGCTCTGTGAACAGCCAGCCTCTTTTGTAATGACCTTTTTTCTTGCCCTCCTTTGTGTCAAACAACTGTCAAGTCAACAGTTTCCCCATGATTGTTAGCCTACAACTAGACTGAGAACATTTGGCAAAACTTTGCAGGTGTTTTGAGTTAATTAGCTGATTAGAGTGTGGCACCAGGTGTCTTCAATATTGAACCTTTTCACAATATTCTAATTTTCTGAGATACTGAATTTGGGGTTTTCATTAGTTTGTCACTTATAATCATCAAAATTAAAAGAAATAAACACTTGAAATATATCATTCTGTGTGGAATGAACGTATACCTTATGCAAGTTTGCACTTTTTGAATGGAATGTGAAATGCACCAATAACAATGGCCGTGAATCCCGCGGCAGATAGAACGGTCGACACTTCTCTGCCACTTTTTTGTGAGTTAAACACAATCTACTAGACGGTGAACTTAATTTTAATGAAAAATACTACATGAAAAAAATATATAGCTGTTTACACCTGGTCACTTCATGCGTTTTGTAATATAAATCGATCGCTCAAACCACCTTCGTCTGGGCCACATTCCAGACGAAACTGGACAAGTGTAAATGCATCTGATTGTTCATATGTGAATTTTACTGCTCCCAAAATGTAAAAATAATAAATGTGTGAGACCGTGTTATAGGCTATATGACAATCAACTGAATGAGTCCTAGGGCTGTGTATCGAGTTCGATACTTTTTAGGAAAACAAACACACAACGAATCCCTTGCCTCATGCTGTGTAGACCACTGAGTATCGAAAAAGTCTGGTCGTTCGGTACCAAATTTTCGATACCTAAGGCGTTAATCTCATCAACGTCAGTAAGGCAATGAGCCTGAGCACTAGAGTGTGTTCTACTAGAAGCGACGCGGCGCCTGATTGATCTTGACATCAGCGAGGCAGAGAGAGATTCAAAAGCGTACGGAGCAGTCTTGCTCTCTATTCAGCTCGTTTATACACAGACTGAAGCGCGCGTGACGCTCACGATGATTTCAGCGTCTGCCGAAACAGTGTCTAAAAACATGAACAACATCCCCAGAACTGCTTGCGAGTCACTTCATGAGAGTCACATCAGAACTGTAAAGGTGACGGCAACCCGTCAAAATAAAAGTTCGAGGTTTAACTTGGAAGACAGTGCGGCAGAAATATATCAAATGCCTTGTAGTTCAGCAGAGTACATACTGCTACTACTAGGCGATTATTAAAATTCTATTTTTAAAAAAAAAGTTGATCACACAACATTTCTTCCATGTTTTAATTTTTAGTAAAATGCGTTGCCAAAATAAATATAAAATTTGGCGATCAATAATAAAAGATAAATGAAATTAATGTTTTATGCCTTCATTTGAAAACCAGATACAGAACACAGAATTTCTTATGAATTCGCGGTAAATAAAACATTTCATAAGGCTATTTTAAGAATACATTTGAATAAACTAAGTAGTTTTTATGCATTCAAATAATTAGACATAGGCCTAAACACCAGAATCTTATGGTGAAAGAAAATAAAACACCCGGACTTATGAAAGTGGATAAAGATTTTCAATTTCTAGAAGTCTTTAACAACCTAGAATCAAATGAATAGAAATAATGATTCTGTCTGAGCTATGTGTTTTAAAACGAACACGCAATGTAAATGTAGCCTAACAGATGTGTAAACTGAAAACTATTTGAGCTTTATTGATTAAGATTTATTGTGTTGGTAAAAGTGCAGTGGCTCAGGAGATGAGTCTTTGAGTCTGTATAAATGTCAACAAGCTGAAAAAAATACCAAAGTTTTTTGAGATAATGATCCAAAAATATCTGAAAAAAGTATTGGCCAATTCCAGGAATCCGGTATCGAACTCTATCGGTATCGAACATTTTATGAACGATACCCATATAATAGTATACTGCGCTATATTTTTTTTTTTTTTTTTTATGCAATACATCGCCGCGGACGAGTAGCTGAATTTCTATACTTCAGCAAGCAGATGCGCAAACTGCCGCGAACTTTTTTGAAACTGAAAGTAAGTGCAGACACTCAACACACAATCATACATTAAAAGTATAAGACAAACTTATATTTCCAATTTTGAAATGATGAAAAATAAAATGCATGATTTCGTTGACGTGAACTTCGTTAAATTGAAATATAGCGCGGGAATTGAAGATGATTTACATCCGTTTTGGTGAAGACACATTTCATGGCCGTTTTGTAATATAAATCAGACGATATCCGCTCAAACCCCTTCAGGAGGTGGTCTGGCCACATTCCAGACGAAACTGGACAAGTGTAAATTTGCATCTGATTGTTGAAAAACATATGTGCACAATTTTATAAAATGTAAAAAGTGAAATAACAAAGTGGGGAACAAATGTGAGATATGTGAAGGACTAAATCTGGTCAAATGTTACACATTGCTCTTTGCATTGTTGTAAAATACATTAATGAAAACAAGTAAATGTATTTATTTATAAATATAAACTACAAAATTAAAAGACATTTCTTTTAAATATATAGCACAGTAATGAAGGCAGCAACATATGATAGAGGAGTCCTATCCTATCTATCATATGTTGCTGCCTCCATTACTGTGCTATACATTAGATTATTAATAGCCATGATAGGACAGTACAAGAAACGCTATAAATAATATTTCATTGCGCAAAAGTATTATAATACGAAAAGCTCCAATAGAGAGCGGTACATAGCGCTTATGCGCTTCCTGTGCGCAGAATGATGCACTTGAAGCAGCACAGAGTCACAGCGAGCAGCTCCGGTCAGAGAAGTTTAAAGCACAAAGGAAAGAGAGATTGATGCGTAGTTTATTAAATCTGCGCAATAGTTTTTTGAGCCTTTTCTTTTAATGGTTTTAAATCTCAGTTATTGAGCGCTCTTAAAGAGAGTTTCATTGTTTTGACTGTCTTAACCGAACGCAACACGCAGTTTGAACGCTGAACGGAGGATGACAGACAGCCGCAGCAGAGAGAAGAGTTTAATGAACTTGAATTTAACGACTTAAATATTCATCTGTACACTTGGACTTTGACTTTATGGTGCTTTATAATGCTTTGTGCTTTCGTGGGGCTTAACAATAACACAGAATAGTATACACACAATATCAGATTTGGATCGGTCTCGTCTCTCCGATACCCGATCTGCAGGAAATGACCGGATCGGAGCCGATACCGATCCTGAGTATCGGATCGATGCATCCCTAGCTCTAACCTGAATGAGCTCATTTATACGGTGAAGATCATCATTGGCTCCAGCCTTCTTCTTCGGGACGAGGCCTTCCTGGAGAGTCGTCAGACGACTGTAAACATCATGTTCCAGATTTGTCTGCAGACAGGTGACAAACTCATTCACACTCATTCTGACATAAGCTTGACATCACCAGAGAAAGAGAAAGTCTCACCAGCTGCATGAGCTGAGCTGCACAGAGGTGCATTTTCCAGCCCTGGGCTCTGCACACCACTCCTTTCTGATTGGCCACATCCTGCAGGGTGCCTTTCTTGTCCTCTGATTGGACAAGACAAGCTGGTATTAATGAATGATGATAGACTATATAATTGTATTAATGCAAATAAGATACTGTGTGATGAGCCTAGACAGACCCTTGACACGGATGTCGCTGTATCTCTGAAAATGGTGGTATGCCGCCTTCCAGGGGTTGCGGTAGTGGCGCAGTAGAGTGATCGGAGGCCGAACTCGGGTAGGAACATACCGAACTCCTTCTTCATCTGCAAACAGATTAAGAAACAGATACACTTAATTTAGGCATTAGAGGCTACAATGTTTTAGTAATGTAACTGTGTTTCTTAAAGTGAAAACTTCAATATCAAATCATATTACATAACTTGTGATAAGTCAAAATTGTACAGATAGTCCCACAATTGGTGCAACAATCAGTGCAACTGTAGTTGCTAGTCATTTCCAGGACAGCTTACAAAAATATTTCTGATCTTTATCTCTATGTTGGTTTATCTTAATCCAGCAATGTTATTAAGTTTGGCCTCTGTTCTGTTATGTTACGACACCGTCAGTGTTGCCATTTCATAATGTACTATTTAGAACAAAGGTTGGCTGACATTCACAGGTAGAAGGCAGTAAGGAGTCTTAAGATATTATGTTAGTAAGTAAGTATCACTGTAGTGTTTGCTGTACTGGTTTTTAATTTAATTTTAATGTGATGATATTACTTATATAATTTAACAGCAATTTATTAAAAGTTAAACAAAAATTTAATTTTTAAAGCCCTATGAAATGTTTTTTTTTTTTTTTTTTTACCAAATTCTGTGTTTTCCATTCATTTTCAGGATTCCATTTGAAAATGGTTTCATTAAATTTGAAAAATCAAAAGCATCTAAGTAATTGATTTTATTTAAAAAAAAAAAAAAAAAAAATGTATTGTTTTATTTTTCAGAAATACTGGTAAATAAATTCTGGTAAATATTTTCTTCTGATAAAAATTCCTTAAAAATAAAGTTTGAATAATTTCATTAGTAGTAACAGTACTATCATCACATTAATTAATGTGTTTCTGTCACAGTTTCTTCAAGTTAAACAGAACTTTTATTTTGACGGGTTGCTGTGAAGACCCTTAAGTTTCTGTTTGTATATGATATGAAGATAGTTGTACTCAAAAGAAATGGTAAAATGCTTATAAAGTACCTCTCAGAGCAGTTCTAGAGATTATGTTCATGGGTTTATGTAATCATATATTGAGATGGCAGAGGCTGAAAACACTGTGAACATCACGCATGTTTTGGTATGTGTGTAAACGAAACTGTGCATCTGCGCCATTCATTCACACAGAGACACACAGAACATGCAGGATTCATATTTGAATAGCATTTTCGCGGCTTAATATTCACATATTCAGACACTATTTCATATTGTGTTTTGATTTAAAGGTGCACTGTGTAATATTTAGGATGATCCATAGACAGAAATGCAATATAATATACATAACTACGTTTTCAGAGGAGTATAAAGACCTTACTTAATGAACTGTTATGTTTTTATTACCATAGAATGAGCGATTTATAACTACATATACCGTGGGTCCCCTCACATGGAAGTCGCCACCATGTTTCTACAGTAGCCCTTAACGGACAAACTGATCTACAGACCACGTATCGTCACTATGTTGTTCTCGCGAAAAAACACTGACACAATGATGAACAAGTAACAGTAATATTCGCAATGACATCCTTTATTGAATAATTAAGTAAATATAATTCCTTAATTTACCTTTGTAAAGAAACCTCATTGCTCTCTGCGGTCTCAGACGACGGCATCTCAGCCCTGTATCGGCCACCGTAGCTTCTCTAAAGGGAGGGGTGAGCGGGGGACTGAGCCGTTGGTTGCAATTCGCAAACTCAACCGCTAGATGCCGCTAAAAACTACACACTGCACCTTTAAAGTGTTCTGACCTACTTTTGATTGACATTCCACATTATACAGTAAAGTCAATTTTTATGACTGGATTCCACGATTCTGTCCACATTTTCCACATCGCTGAAATCACAGGGCCCTACAAAAAACTTTCCCCCAACTAGCAGTTCTGCAATGCAAATACCTATAAATAATAATAATAATAATAATTTAATTTATTATTTAAATTACAAAATAATACTTAAAAAGTAACATTTGAAGTATCGTAGAAGTATTTTTATTGAATTTAAATTTGTGCTGATCCTAATAAAATAAAATGAAAAAATTCTAATAGTTTTCAAATCCTATTCTAATAAAACAAAAAAAAATAATGAACACCATTGTCCTACAAAGTGAACACTGTCAGATTATAAAGCCACATGGTCAAGGACCTTTCTGGATCTTCTAACAATCTTGAAGAAACAGCTTCATAGTAATGAAGCTTACCAATGTATTCTTTAGGAGGAGACTTGCGTTTCTCTGCACGTTGGCTGAGGGGTTCGGGTGGGAACTTCTCCTCGTCTGTGCTGTTGGTCTCCATCATCTCGCTCTCCTCAGTGGAGATGACGTGCTGTTGCTTGCGGGGCTTCTTTCTGGGTGAGGCTCCAGGGGTGATGTCTGTAGCAGGGACTGCCAACATCTGTGTACCACTGTTTGGCCCCGATGCCACTGAGGGAAAGAAGCCGCTTTATTAGTTAAACCATGAACTGACTGACACTTCTGCCTCCTGATATGCGTTTCTCTTAAGTATAACATCATTCTACATCATCTTTTCATTGTTTTAAATATGTACAATATTGGTTGAATGAATTAATCTCAATGTCAAATACAAGAGGATTCGTGTTCAGGCTGATATATAGGTTGACTATTAGTGTAAAATCTTGTTTGCATAAAGATCCCACCTGGTTTTGTACTATCCATAGGCTCCGCCTCCTGCTTAATATTCATCTCTGGGAGGGTGGAGCTGATGGCACATGCTGAATTAGTGCTGGCAGCTGGCTGAGTGGGCGGTGCCACTACATTGGCCATGGAGGGGATTGGCGGGGTGACAGCCATGGCAGCAGGTATGGCTGAAAGAGCAGGAGTGGGTTGAGAGGGGGGCGCTGCTGACGTCAGGAGGGAGGGGAGAGGTTGAGAAGCCAGCTGGGAGGGAGGTGGTCCCACATGTTGAGGTTGCTGTTCAGTTCCCTGGCTAGGAATAGTCTCTATTGCAGCAGCTACTGATGGAACAAGACTCATGTGGATATCAGGTTTAGTCTTCACTCTGCCAAAGAGTTTGGAGATTAAGTGTTTATAAAGCTGAGCGGTGATTAAAGACCAAGAAATACTACAAAAATCAATAAGATCAATGTGAATACTTCATACCCTGCAGGACGAGGTGAACCTGATGCACTTCTGATGTGTCCATCGATTCTGGGGGTTGTGGAGTCACTGAGCTGACTTGGGATCAGGTTCTTCCTAACAGCAGCACTTTAATAAATCAACAGAGACAGATTAATGACAATTTATATATATATTTTTTTAAGAATTTTAAACTACTAAACTAAAACCATACTAGAATGTCAGAGAAACTATTTATGGTAGATTTTCATCATTGTTGTAATTGTTAACCACATAAACCGAAAACTATAAAAAATGGTTTTCAGTATTTCAAATAAAGCTGAAATAAAATAAAACAATCATTAGGCAACAAACTAATGTAAATGTTTGTTGAAGTACTATAATTACTAAAACTATAATAAAAATAATACAAACTAATAAAAAAATTATAAATATGACAAAAGCAGAATTTCTAAATCTTAAACTAAAGTTAAAATGAAAATTAACTAAATAAAAAAAGCTAATTCAAAACATTAATAAATACTTTAATCTATAAACAACATGATTCACATGAAAAGAAAAGTGTTGGTCATATATATTTAAAATTGTTGGTCATATTTATATAAACCATTCTGTATTATATAAATTCAGAAGGAAAAAATGAAATTATATTTCAAGTAAAGAAACAAACACCTAAAACCTAACACCTTTTAGTATCAACATTTTGTGAAATATTTTGCAATATGACACTGTTTTGATGATAATTAAGTAGTTAGCAATTAGCAAAAGACTTCGTTAAAAAAATATTTTAAAATTTTTAAAATATTTGTTTAAATTGTTATGTAGTAATGGAAGAATCATGGTGGTAGTCATTAATGTATTTTTTTATTATTTTTTCTGGAGAAGATGATTTTCATTACTGCATTACAGTAATGAAAATGTTTTCTTCAATTAAAAGATATTATACTTTATATTAGAAGACATTATACTTGGGAGGAAAATAGAAAGTAGTACTCCTAAAAATAGTTTTGATATTCTTAATTTCCAAAATATAATTTTGTTTTTTGATTGTCATTTTGGAGTGAAACTGGAATCCGTATTCCCTTTTGTTTTCTACTGTGCAAATTGAATCTACGCACATATGAAATATGTGTCAATATATAAATTGGTGCAGGTCTGTTTCGTATTTTTTTGTGCTGGTAAAATATGATTTGGACATATCATAATGAGATTTACACTTGAACAATACTATGGAGAACATGTCAATAGCGGGTTTTTCATGCTCACCCCTCATTGGCATATTTCTTGCGCAAAATGCTGGGTCGAGGAGACGTCACAAGTGAGGGGGTTCCAGAATTGGCACTCTGATTGTGTGTCTGGGACACAGTGGTGGCAGGCTGACTGTTGTTGAATGCATTGCTAATAGAGTTAGCCACTAACGTGGAACCATCAGCCAGAACAACTGAAAAAACAACAACAGAAACACTCATCTTTACTATATTTTGTCATTTCAATGATTGAGTGCTTGGTATGAACACATGTGGAGAACTGAAGGTGTATCTTAAGATTCACAGCTGATCTGAGGCGCCTCACCTGAAGCTTTAGACTCTGTTGGGGGCTGATGTTGGTTGACTGGTGTAGGCTGAATGCTCGGGGTGGTGATCTGGGCAGACGTATGAAGGCCCTGGGCTGGGATGGGCGTGGGTTGGATGCCCTGCGCTGCCATGGCAGCTGGTTGGATGTTCTGAGTGTTGATCTGAGTAATGCGGTCAACCGTCATCAGCTGCATGGAGTTCAGATGAACTGCAGACGCGACTCCTACACTGGCTTGAGTGGGCATGGCTGCACTGGGCGCCTGAGCAGTTACTGTGTCCACATGACAAACAACTGTTAATAATCTAAAACCAACATTTATTAGTATCCACCAATGTCAATCAAGTTTGCAGTGGAAGGAAATAATTTATCTAATTTGATATAGCACCATGGTACCTGGATAAGGGCGTATGGATGACACAGAGCTGGTGATGGGGGTGTATGTGTGGGTCAGCGGGTACGGTGCTGATGGGTAGGTGGGCAGGAAGTACTGAAACTGCATTGGAACAGATTGTCTGTGGAGAGCCATAAAACATCCCATTAAAAGCAGGGCAAACAGACATATGGTTATCCTATACCTGATGTGAAAATAGCCAGTTTGCTGCCAAAAACACATTTTAAATGTAAAGTAGGTGGAAAAAGAGCTTATGTTCTTCAACATATTGAATAGACAGGATTTATACCTGTTGTCAGTGCGGTTCTCCATGGTGATGGGGTTGGGAGAAGAGCGGTGACCAGAAATAGGGATGAGGTTGCCCCTTTCTCCAGTGTACTCGGACTGGATACGTGGTGACGTGTGTGTGATGGGCTGCGGGACCACTTTAGCTAAAACAGATGGGGCAAAATCGACAGTTAATTGCATCAGTTAAAGCTTTTACTATTTTACAAACAAAATCTTCCTAGAAAATCTGCTTGTAAAAACAACAGCTCTGTTGCAACTATGTAAATGCATCATAGGTGCATTCCCAGTTTAGTTAGACTGTTAAATGAATACATGCACAAAGTTTCCTGCATTCATAAAGTCATTTTAGAGCAAGCCTGTTCAGTCTGCCATTAAAGTCGTTATGCCTCCAGGCAGTTATTTCTAGCCATGCAAGTACAGCTCCTATCGGTTTGAATGCAGAAGAAATTAAATCTATGTAAATCACAATTTAATATTTCAAACCAAGAATACAATGACAACAGTGATCTGACAGCTTTGAAAATTGTGCAGTGTTTTCCCAGCATAAGTGTCTTAAGGACTGTTCCACAGTTGCATGTGCAATAATTGTTTATGGTTCATTAAACAAACATAAAAAAACTGATAAATCTCTTTCCAATAAAGATATGTGAAACTTTACAAAATTGTTATTAAAAAAAACACAGTAATCTGAAAAATAAACATTTTAAATATATATTTTATAGTTTATATTTTTAAGTGTAAAGTTTTCAGTGTCACATGATCCTTCTAATATGCTGATTTGGTGCCCAAGAAACCATTATAAATGTTGAAAAAAGTTGTGCTGCATAATATTTTTGTGGAAACCATAATACAGGATTTTTCAGGACTTTTGGATGAATAAAAAGTTCAAAAGTAGTATCTATTTGAAATTGTTTTTTTATAACAATGTTTATCCCTTGCTGAAAAAAAGTATTAATCTTTTGATTCTGACGGCAAACTTTAGCACGGTGATTAATGTAATCAAGAGTAAATGAACAGTCAATCGGCCCTGCGATATTGCGATTTGAGTATGCTTGGACTGTCTCTGCCTTGCACAGTGATTCTATTCTCTGATTCTATCCTAAGGAAATATTATTGATCACATTACCCCATTAAAAGTTTTGCACCTAGCTGGGTACAAAAAGGTAGCCAAAAGTAAATAATAATCTGCTCAAACTCTAAAGTCTAAATTGCTCAAAGAAGAGTAAAATGGGGGGTAACTCTTTATTATTTATAAGGTGTCCTTGTTACACGTTACATGTACTTACTATTATAACAACAATTAATTATGCATAATTACATGCAAATAACCCTACGCCAAAACCTAATCCTAACTATATAGTAAGTACATGTAGTTAATTAATATTACTCAGTACTTAAATGTATAATTACATTGTAACAATGACACCTTAAAATAAAGTGTAACCAAATGGGGTAATTACAAATGTTAACAAATCTGACTAAAAAGTACGCAATATCTCAATATCAATATTAGACAACACCTACAATACCTATACGTCTGTGCTACTAGAAATAAAAACAATTCCTGAGCAAATGAGCTAAAGGTAACTTACCCACAGGAATGGTGGATGTGGTCACTGCTGTGGCATGAGAGGAGTGGGAGGCCACCGTCATAGTGACAATACTGCTACTGGATATTTGAGTGTGTGGGGTGGAGCCTTTAAAAATGTGTTAAAATGACACAGCAGGTCTTTAGTACTGTAATACATACAGTATCTCACAGAAGTGAGTACACCCCTCACATTTTTGTAAATATTTTATTATACCTTTTCATGTGACAACACTGAAGAAATTACACTTTGCTACAATGTAAAGTAGTGAGTGTACAGCTTGTATAACAGTGTAAATTTGCTGTCCCCTCAAAATAACTCAACACACAGCCATTAATGTCTAAACCGCTGGCCACAAAAGTGAGTACACCCCTAAGTGAAAATGTCCAAATTGGGCCCAATTAGCCATTTTCTCTCCCCGGTGTCATGTGACTCGTTAGTGTTACAAGGTCTCAGGTGTGAATGGGGAGCAGGTGTGTTAAATTTGGTGTTATCGCTCTCACTCTCTCATACTGGTCACTGGAAGTTCAACATGGCACCTCATGGCAAAGAACTCTCTGAGGATCTGAAAAAAAATAATTGTTGCTCTACATAAAGATGGCGTAGGCTACAAGAAGATTGCCAAGACCCTGAAACTGAGCTGCAGCACGGTGGCCAAGACCATACAGCGGTTTAACAGGACAGGTTCCACTCAGAACAGGCCTCGCCATGGTCGACCAAAGAAGTTGAGTGCACGTGCTCAGCGTCATATCCAGAGGTTGTGTTTGGGAAATAGACGTATGAGTGCTGCCAGCATTGCTGCAGAGGTTTAAGGGGTGGGGGGTCAGCCTGTCAGTGCTCAGACCATACGCCGCACACTGCATCAAATTGGTCTGCATGGCTGTTGTCCCAGAAGGAAGCCTCTTCTAAAGATGATGCACAAGAAAGCCCGCAAACAGTTTGCTGAAGACAAGCAGACTAAGGACATGGATTACTGGAACCATGTCCTGTGGTCTGATGAGACCAAGATAAACTTATTTGGTTCAGATGGTGTCAAGCGTGTGTGGCGGCAACCAGGTGAGGAGTACAAAGACAAGTGTGTCTTGCCTAGTCAAGCATGGTGGTGGGAGTGTCATGGTCTGGGGCTGCATGAGTGCTGCTGGCACTGGGGAGCTACAGTTCATTGAGGGAACCATGAATGCCAACATGTACTGTGACATACTGAAGCAGAGCATGATCCCCTCCCTTTGGAGACTGGGCCACAGGGCAGTATTCCAACATGATAACGACCACTGCCTTGCAAAAGAAGATGAGGGTAAAGGTGATGGACTGGTCAAGCATGTCTCCAGACCTAAACCCTATTGAGCATCTGTGGGGCATCCTCAAACGGAAGGTGGAGGAGCGCAAGGTCTCTAACATCCACCAGCTCCGTGATGTCGTCATGGAGGAGTGGAAGAGGACTCCAGTGGCAACCTGTGAATCTCTGGTGAACTCCATGCCCAAGAGGGTTAAGGCAGTGCTAGAAAATAATGGTGGCCACACAAAATATTGACACTTTGGGCCCAATTTGGACATTTTCACTTAGGGGTGTACTCACTTTTGTGGCCAGCTGTTTAGACATTAATAGCTGTATGTTGAGTTATTTTGAGGGGACAGCAAATTTACACTGTTATACAAGCTGTACACTATAGCAAGCTTTACATTGTAGCAAAGTGTCATTTCTTCAGTGTTGTCTAGGGCTGGTCCGAATACCATTTTTTGAGCTTCGAAGCTTCGGTATAAATCAACATAGAATATTCGAAGCTTCGGAGGGAGGGGCCTGAACATATTTTTATCTCTAATAAAAGCAGGAATCTCTGTGTGTCTGTCTGTTTGCATTTTTATTATGTTGAGAACCGTTCATCCAATCGACTTCACGCGTGGCGGGTGTGTTGCTGCGACGCAGTGTCGCATATTGGTGCAATATGGACACGTGACACGTTCAGAATTAATAAACTTTTAATAAACTACAGAACAGCGCGAGCCGGAAGCGGCGCGCTTCACACGGGCAGGGCTTAAATGCTCCGAGAACGGACACTGCACTAGTGATACAAAACACACAGGTCTGTTAAGAGCAATACTTTTAATAAAGTAGCCCAGTGCTTAATTTGTAAATTGAGAGGTCCCGGAATAAAGCGGGGTAACGGATCTGACATGTGATTAGAGGAGGGAGAGGACCAATATTTAGTGATTGAAAGCTTGCATCAGTTGCTTTTATAGGGTTCGTATACAGTCATGAAAAACCTGGAAAAGCTATGAAAATTTAAAACAGCAATTTCCAGGCCTGGAAAAGTTTTGTTAAAGTCATGGAATTTTATTTCACAAATTTCTGTATAATAGAGTTATATTTATTTCTGTATAATAGAGTTATATTTAATCAGGTCCTGAATTTATGTGTATATCGCATGGTTTTACTCATTCCCGCAGCTTTCGAGTTTATAATGAGGGACATTCCTGCAAACATTTATTGAATATAGCATGAAGGTTAGATGAGTAAATAAACCCACACAAACTGTCAGATTAAATCAGTCATTTGAAAACAGCGTGAGTGATTCAGCTGGACCGCGTCTTCTCTCTCTCAATCTCTCAAAGCGGCTTCACATCAGCGCATCTCGTCTGCACTACAAGAGCTACTGCACGCTGTCGATGATCCAAGACGTTCGCTCGCATCTCGGGACAGTTGACAGAAAGAAAACGGATGCATCGCATTCGGTTTTGTGATAGCAGAGTGATAACAGTTCACGTCGCGTCTTTTGCACGCTTAAATTCATCATTTCAAATGTAGATGTGCGGCAAGCGCGCTTATAGCTAATAGAAGATTTTTCATGAAATATATGCATGCTATAGGTCAGCACGAACGTCTTTCATTGGCGAATGGTCTGTTGCAAATGTTCAGACAGGCGGACAAGTTGAGAACCGTTTCGCGGGGGATGCCAGGTGTTCAAAAAAAAAAAAAAAAAGGATATTCGAAATTCCAATCTCAAAATTGAAAATCGAATGCAACCCACCGAACGCATATTCGAATAATCTAATATTCTGGTCCAGCCCTAGTGTTGTCACATGAAAAGATATAATAAAATATTTACAAAAATGTGAGGAGTGTACTCACTACTGTGAGATACTGTATGTAAACATAATAGTCTATGCAATTTGCATGGATGTCTCTGAATCACTGGTGTATAGAGTAGAATTATCACCCACCTGTTGTAGTGGGTGACGGTGCAGTATTGGTGGCCTGAATTGGAGCCACTGTTGCAGCAGCAACAGGTGTCACAGTGCTGAAAATGGGCTTCTACGACAGAGCAAAAGAGAGGTATAACTTCCTGCTTTTTTTATATTTCCAAAAGGATGAGGCAGAATGATTTCAACCTGTGCAACAGAGTGAGAAAGGGCTTTCTGAGCAGCAATGGCAGGGTGGGAGGGCAGGGTGATCCGTGTGGGCGTGTCCCGTGAGGGCGGAGGGCGCTGGATACTCAAGGTGGCTTGGTGTGGGTGGATTGTCACTGCCGAGCGACTGGAATCCAGAAAAACAAAACCAGACAGTTTAATATTTTCCATAATTCAACTACTATAAATATAGAGATGCACAGAGATTATTATTTTTTTACTGAAACACCGAAACTGAACATTTATTTAATAACACTTAAATAAAACTGACTTGTAAACATTTACATTGCACACAAGGCATAAATTCTGTATCAACTTTTTAATGATATAATGATTTTTCTACTCCAATTCATTTTTTGACTAATATAAACATCTAAACAGAGGTGGTGATAAACCATTCCATTCATTATATAATGTATGTTTGAATAAATGTCATGAAACCAAGTTAAGAAACCATATACTTTACATGTAAGAATGTGCATAAAATGTTCCTCACTAAGGTTATTAGTTTTAGCTGATAAATAAACAATAGACAATAAATGGCTTATGTAAACCTGTTTACGTAACAAGTTTACAAGCTGATTTATTGATGTCTTTGGTTGAAACACTGATTAAGCATTTACATGATGATACAGTAAGTTGTTCTATATCTTTCAACATATCTTGTGTTTATTCATATTTATTTCTTGCTATAACTAGTACAGAGAAAGAGATGTTTAGTTCATGTGTGCTCTGCCCTGCCACCTGATCTGAGGCAGATACAGCCTGTCTTGCCACATTAAAGAGCATCAAAATTACATTTATAGTTTAAATTTCATAATAAAATTGGCAGAATTTGAAACGCCAGACTTGAGATTATATGAAAACTGTTTTCCGATTATAGGATTATAGGTGAGCTACAAATGTTACTACAGTGAGCTACAGTGAAGTTTTGTTCATGTACCACCTGAAAATAGCAAAGACTAAAGGTTCATCAAAATGAAAACTGATTAAAACTGAGAAATTGATATTGGAAACCCAGCACTAGTGTCCACACAACTGACATGTTTACCTGTTGTAACTTATCCACGAAACAGATGCTGACACAGTCATAACGCACAATCGAAGAAGCGCTAATTAACCGTTATACAGGTGCATCTCAATAAATTAGAATGTCGTGAAAAAGTTAATTTTTTCTTGTAAGTTATTTCAAAAAGTGAAACTTTCATATATTTTAGATTCATTGCATGTAAAGTAAAACATTTCAAAAGTTTTTTTGTTTTAATTTTGATGATTAGAGCTTACAGCTCATGAAAGTCAAAAATCAGTATCTCAAAATATTAGAATATTTACATTTGAGTTTCAATTAATGACCATCCCTATAGTATAAATTCCGGGTATCTCTTGTTCTTTGAAACCACAATAATGGGGAAGACTGCTGACTTGGCAATGATCCAGAAGACGAACATTGACGCCCTCCACAAAGAGGGTAAGTCACAGAGGGTCATTACTGAAACGTGTGGCTGTTTACAGAGTGCTGTATCAAAGCATATTGACTGGAAGGAAGAATTTGGGTAGGAAAAGGTGCACAAGCAACAGGGATGACCGCAAGCTTGAGAATACAGTTAAGCAAAGCTGATTCAAACACTTGGGAGAGCTTCACAAGGAGTGGACTGAAGCTGGAGTCAGTGCATCAAGAGTCACCACGCTCAGACGTCTTCAGGAAAAGGGCTACCAAGCCACTTCTGAACCAGACAACGTCAGAAGCATCTTACCTGGGCTGTGGAGAATAATAACTTAGTGGTCCAAAGTCCTCTTTTCAGATGAAAGTAAATTTTGCATTTCATTCGGAAACAAGGTCCCAGAGTCTGGAGGAAGAGTGGAGAGGCACAGATTCCATGTTGCTTGAAGTCCAGTGGAAGTTTCCACAGTCAGTGATGATTTGGGCTGCCATGTCATCTGCTGGTGTTGGTCCACTGTGTTTTCTGAAGTCCACAGTCAACGCAGCCATCTACCAGGACATTTTTAGAGCACTTCATGCTTCCTTCTGCTGACAAGCTTTATGGAGATGCTGATTTCATTTTCCAGCAGGACTTAGCACCTGCCCACACTGCCAAAGGTACCAAAAGCTGGTTCAATGACCATGGTGTTACTGTGCTTGATTGGCCAGCAAACTCGCCTGACCTGAACCCCATAGAGAATCTATAGGGTATTGTCAAGAGGAAGATGAGACACACCAGACCCAACAATGCAGATGAGCTGAAGGCCACTGTCAAAGAAACCTGGGCTTCCATACCACCTCAGCAGTGCCACAAACTGATCACCTCCATGCCACGCCGAATTGAGGCAGTAATTAAAGCAAAAGGAGCCCCTACCAAGTATTGAGTACATATACAGTAAATTAACATACTTTCCAGAAGGCCAACAATTCACTAAAATAGTTTTTTTTAAATCGGTATTATGAAGTATTCTAATTTGTTGAGATAGTGAATTGGTGGGTTTTTGTTAAATGTGAGCCTAAATCATCACAATTAAAAGAACCAAAGACTTAAACTACTTCAGTCTGTGTGCATTTAATTTATTTAATACACGAGTTTCACAATTTGAGTTGAATTACTGAAATAAATGAACTTTTCCGCGACATTCTAATTTATTGAGATGCACCTGTAATTTCAGCCCTCTAAAAATGTTTCAATACGGTGGGTCTTACCCGTGTACCATGTCTCCAGAGTGGGCAGCCACTGTAGTGATAACCGGAGACTGAGGTCTGGTTGCATTCACGGGAGCCACTACTGTAGGCAGCACTGCTGTAGAGGTAGTGACTATAGGCCTAGACTGCAATACAAACAGATATGTATGAAATGCATCAGGATGAATCTGTGTTCAATAGAACTGACAACATGTGTTAGATGTATGAACCTGAATCGGTTGGTGGATAATGTGCTGGACTGTAGGCTGCCCCGTGGCGGAGCTCGGACAGGCTGCTGGTCTCAGAACTGTGGTTCCTTTGGAACTTGACATCACAGCCGCAGCAGCCGCTCCTGTGACAACAGAACAAAAGTCAGTGCGCCAAAATTACAGTTGGTTGAAATAGAAACCTGGTTCAAATCTGTAACTTGCCTCTGGGTAAATGGGAGGTGAATGGATGCTGAGGGGCAGCAGTGGAGCCGATCTGCAGCGCAGGGGCTCCGCTCCGGATGATCTGCACGTTGGTCATTAGATGATGCAGGTTACCAGTGTGACCCTTATTGTGCCAAAAACAACAATTAAAACCAAACCAGACACACAGCAAGACCTACTAATGAGGAAATATGACCCCCTACCTATGGGGCAAGAAGCTCATGGGGTGAATCCTTTCACATAATTTTTTTAGAATATATAAAATATATGTCATATTATTTTTAACTATTTATTTTTTGAGAAAAATGCATATTGTACATACTAGATTAAATATTCTGTGTAAATGTAGTAATTTTTATTTAGTTAAATAATTGTGAAGGAATAAAAAATAAAAACACCAGCAACAACATGCCACTCTGGCCCTTCTCCCACAGTGCATCTTACCCAAAGGCTCCAATTTTGACTTGTTGCTAATAAAAATAATAATAAATAAATAAAATACAAAATAAAATAAAATAGCAAATAACACTTTACAATATAAATCAAAATGAATTAGTGTCTAACATAATATAAACAACAAAGTAAATTTATATTTAATAAATTGAATATAATAACCAACATAAAGTAAATATATACAGTATATATATATATATATATATATATATATATATAGTATATATATATATATATATATATATATATATATATATATATATATATATACACACAGTATATACACAGTATATACACATATATATATATATATATACACACACACAGAGGTACATCTCAAAACATTAGAATATCATGAAAAAGGTCAATATTTTTTGTCACTCATTTCAGAAAGTGAAACCCATATATTATATAGATTCATTACACAGAGTGAAATATTTCAAGCATTTATTTCTTGAAATTTTGATTATGGCTTACAGATAATGAAAACCCAAAATTCAGTGTCTCAGAAAATTAGAATATTACATAAGATCAATAAAAAAAGAATATTTTAAACAGAATGTCAGGCTTCTGAAACGTATGTTCATTTCTATGCACTCAATACTTGGTTGGGCCTCCTTTTGCATGAATTACTGCATCAATGCGGCGTGTCGTGGAGGTAATCAGCCTGTGGCACTGCTCAGGTGTAATGGAAGCCCAGGTTGCTTTGATAGCGGCCTTCAGCTCATCTGCATTGTTGGGTCTGGTCTCTCTCATCTTCCTCTTGACAATACCCTATAGATTCTCTATGGGGTTCAGGTCAGGCGAGTTTGCTGGCCAATCAAGCACAGTAACACCATGGTCATTGAACCAGCTTTTGGTACCTTTGGCAGTGTGGGCAGGTGCCAAGTCCTGCTGGAAAATGAAATCAGCATCTCCATAAAGCTTGTCAGCAGAAGGAAGCATGAAGTGCTCTAAAATTTCCTGGTAGATGGCTGCGTTGACTGTGGACTTCAGAAAACACAGTGGACCAACACCAGCAGATGACATGGCAGCCCAAATCATCACTGACTGTGGAAACTTCACACTGAACTTCAAGCAACATGTATTCTGTGCCTCTCCACTCTTCCTCCAGACTCTGGGACCTTGATTTCCAAATGAAATGCAAAATTTACTTTCATCTGAAAAGAGGACTTTGGACCACTGAGTTATTTTTCTCCACAGCCCAGGTAAGACTAGGGATGGGTATCGTTAAGGTTTTAACGGTATTACTACTCTTACCGATACCGCTTATTGATCCGGTACTTTAACGGTATTCTTATCAGTACTTTTTGATATATATATATATATATATATATGACAGATTAGGAGCTGAATTAACATTGCTTTATATTCTGAAATGTAAAATAAATATTTAATTAAATGAATATAAAACATTAATTTGTAAATGCATTTTTTGTGTTTTATATACATAAGATAAGATACAGTAAGAACATGAACAAAGAAACAAAGTTTAAAAAACTGACAAATATAATAAAACAAATATACAAATGAAATGAAATAAACAGTGCTTTCATTTTTCCATGAAGGTCTACTAATATTAATGTTCAGGTAAGTAATAGTTACAAAATAAATCTAAAAAGTAATCAAATGTAAATGAGCACTGCATAGTTTTCACTGTATGTATTGATAGATTAATGCTTATTAAAGCTATAACGTTATTAAGAGCTGTGGGGGATTTTATCTCACATTTTGTTTTTTGATTAACATTGATGGTCCAAGCGCCAGTCTGTCACTTTAAGACAATATATTGACACGCATCGGATTTTCTCCCAACTGTTCTGGTCCACTTAAGTCATAAACGGTGTTTAAGTGAATACTCTCGTAGACGGCCATTTGGACATATTTTGTGTGTATTTGATCGTTTGGACGCCCGAAGCTCAAACTGTATTTGCCTGTCCGTTTTGGAGCGCGCCGCGCAGGCACGCACGCACACACACACATTTCAGCCTGGGGAACAGCGTCTCTCACGCGGATTGTACTTTCTACGTTTTATTAGCAAACATGTCCCGCAATTTAGCAACAGTAAAGACGGCATCTTACAACAATCACCGATTATGATTCTGACGTTAAGTGTTGGTTAGGGAGGAACGAATGCGCACCACTGTAAAGGGATGGAAGTTGTGCTAGAAGAAACGCGGCTATAATCCTTAGAAGCCAAAATAAAAAAAAAAAAAAAAAAAAAACTTATCTTAATATAACAGCCACAGGCCTAAATCGTAAGCAGATGTTTGAATAGTTAGTTCTCTCATCATAATTAAACAGGGCTTTCATGTTGCGCGTGCTGAAGCTCCTCTGCGTGAGCGCGATCTCGCTTCTGAATTGGGAATAGCAAAAATGCATAATAGACAAATGTTTGAATATTATTGCACATTAAAACAGATGGCAACTCTGGTGAGAGAGAATTTGCAAGATAATGTGTATATATAGCAACAATAAATGTATGTGTGTTTTCTTAATTTCTCCAGTACCGACAGCAGAACCGATAACGTCAGAGCTTATCGATACTCCGGTCTTTCATAATTTAGCCCCGAGACCGATTTAATACCGAGTTTCGGTACCCATCCCTAGGTAAGACGCTTCTGATGTTGTCTCTGGTTCAGAAGTGGCTTGGTAGCCCTTTTCCTGAAGACGTCTGAGCGTGGTGACTCTTGATGCACTGACTCCAGCTTCAGTCCACTCCTTGTGAAGCTCTCCCAAGTGTTTGAATCAGCTTTGCTTGACTGTATTCTCAAGCTTGCGGTCATCCCTGTTGCTTGTGCAGCTTTTCCTACCCAAATTCTTCCTTCCAGTCAACTTTGCATTCAATATGCTTTGATATAGCACTCTGTAAACAGCCACACCTTTCAGTAATGACCCTCTGTGACTTACCCTCTTTGTGGAGGGCGTCAATGTTCGTCTTCTGGATCATTGCCAAGTCAGCAGTCTTCCCCATTATTGTGGTTTCAAAGAACAAGAGATACCCAGAATTTATACTGTATGGATGGTCATTAATAGAAACTCAAATGTAAATATTCTAATATTTTGAGATACTGATTTTTGACTTTCATGAGCTGTAAGCTCTAATCATCAACATTAAAACAAAAAAACTTTTGAAATGTTTTACTTTACATGCAATGAATCTAAAATATATGAAAGTTTAACTTTTTGAAATAATAAGTTACAAATTTTTTGAGATATATATATATATGTGAAAAAATTTACGGGTATTTTTCACAGAAATAATATTCAAATTTTTCTTTTTTTTAGGAGATATTAAAGGGGTCCTATATATATACTAGAACATGCTCTCATTCTTGGTGGTTGAAAATGAGCCTGGACTCTATTAGGTCCGGTTTGATGAAGGCCCGCCTTCCAGCTGTCCCAGTGCATTGTGATATCGTGCAGTGCAAGCACGGATATTTCAAGACATGTTAACCTGGTATTTTGTAACCAACTTCTACAGAAATGATGCTCAAAAATATAAAAAGTTTGTAATAAAAATTGGTGGTCCTTCAGTCACAATGAGTTTATTTTATCTGATACCATGAAAAAAATTCCTGCATCAAAGATATTTACCAAATTATTGAAGACTGGGTCATTATACATGGCAGCTGTATACAGAATCTTAGCCAGTGATTTATTTGAGCACTAGAATAATACATAATAATAAAGTGAGGATTTCCTGGGCTCTCCTGGGTAATCACATGCTGATATTCTACAGATGCAAATCATACATGCTGCCCAATATAGTCAATATTCACATTATAATGGCCGAGGATATCTGTGAACAAGTAATACGCTGATTATTACAGATGTTAATCATTACAGGCACATTCTCCACAAAACACGCAAACATATATCCCTATCGCAAGTTTTCTCACCCCAGCCTGACACAAACGACTCTATTAGGTCCGGGTTTGATGAAGGCCCGCCTTCCGATCTAAAAAAGAAATGTGTAGTGATTAAACCAGGTTAGCAGTGGATCCGTTATCGTGCATGTTTTGGTGTTGTAGATTGGAGAATCGTGCAGAACCTTTGCAAGCACGGATATTTCAAGACATGTTAAAGTGGTAACGTTATTGTTTTTTTTTGTTAAATCACATTTTAGATAGGATGTCAACAACAGCTTAAAAATAACTGCATTGACTATGTACAGATAAGTGCAATGGTAATATGTATTATGTTTATTGTTCTTTAATTATAACATGAATTGCACTGAAACTGTTATACAGTTGAATTTATCTGCCGATCCGATCACCGATACCGATCTTTTTAAAGACTTATTTTTATCATGTAGTTTTATTTATAGTGATACTCCAATCAGTATTTTTAGACATTTATTCGGTGCCTGAGTTCTTGAGATTGTAATTGCGATTATTAATAACGATTATTTTGAACAGATTTATGCCATTGTTTGAAGCTGCATGCCATATTTTTATATAAAATATATATTTAAAAAAAGGCTGAAAACACTCTTCCTGAACTTTTATTGCTTTTCTATAGCATTGAGCCTCAAATGTCAACTACACATTGGTTTGGTTTCTTCTTTAAACAAAAAAAGGTAAAATTATGCATAGCATAATAATGTTATACTAAAACTAAAAGAAAAAAAAAAGATAAAATGGTCTACTAAAGCTAAATATTTCATTTAGAATTAAACAGACGGAATTTCAAATTACAGTAACATTTTGCAGTACAAAGGGCTCCAGACTAACATTGGAGAGCAGTGGCACCAGCACCTGATTTGGTAGCACTGAACATTTAATATTACAAGTTTAAAACAGGAACTTGAGTTCAGAGTAGCAGAAGCTTGAGGAGCAGATGTAAATTTGACAGTACCATTGTGAAAACTGTAACAGCCTCATCTTTTATACATAACCAAAAGTACAGCACCTCATTACCATGGTAAAAAAGTAGCCTAACTATATGGTTTCTATGGTGTTTGCATTGAAAAACAGTAGCCTAAAGACATTCAGTCAATTACAAATCCACATGTAATTATATTCCATTACTCCTTTAACATATTTAGTATATTAATAATATAATAATACTCAATATGAATATCCTACTTTTCTGCCACCGTACCGTTGTTACCGTTAGTGTTACTACAGTAAAACTATGGAAAATGTGGGTGATTTGTGGATGGAAACGTCTTCTAACTGGATCATTGTGCACTGTTTCTGCTGCTTACTGCATCAGTGTTGATGAGAATAACAGCTCCGATTTATTTGGCTTTAAACTAGTTTAAATTAAAGAGAAGTGATTTGTACTGGATTTCACAGCGTTTAGTGCGTGATCGCGACTGCAGGGTCACTGTAATAAACGCATGCGCTCTAAGCTCGCGCTGCGCTGTTTTCTTTTGAGGCGAGCGGATAAAAGGTCAATGTGGCGCGCAGTTCAAACGAGTACCGCTATTTTGTTCCGCTTTTGACACGTTTGGTGTTTAACATATCTATCATGCACAACAGTGTGACAACGACTATCAGTTAGACAAAATGTCTTTTTTATCCAGTGTGTTTGAGTTTGTTAAACCCCGCGCTGCAAACACCTCTTAAGCACACAGAATAATGCAAGTGGGTATTTTTAATTGTTTATTTATTTTTGTAATCGCGGCTTTGAACGATTATGTAATCGTGGCATCCATAATCGTAATCGCGATTAGAAATTCGATTAATTGTGCAGCCCTAGTCCAGGGTCACATATATAATTAGCAGCATGTTTATTTCTGAAATTAATTTGGAGATTCAATGTGAATATATAGTAATTATTTCAAATTTTTATGTAATGTGAGATAAATCACTGTTACAGAAAACCGTGCACCTGATTTAAAAAAAGCCCTTATATGTAAGCCAAATATATTAAAAGTAAAATAAAAAGTATTACTAACCTGCTGACCACTGATGGTCGCCACAGGAATAACAGAGGCCTGTGCAGACTCCATGGTAGCGGTGATATGACCAGACACCTTAGGGGGGAGAGTGAGGTGGCCCGGTGTTGACACAGGTGCTGGAGCTATTACACGGCTTGGCATGGGCATCCTCAGAGCAGACTGGAGTAAAGAGAAGAGAGATGTAAGCAAACATGGACATACCTTTTTACATTTGCTTACTTTTGACTTTTCAGGAAGATGACAAGAGGAATCAGCTTTATAAACTGAAGGTACTTGTAAATATACCAGTATACCTTCAGAGGACCCTCAGTGAAGGCTAGGGAAAGACCCTGAGGGAGGTGGGATGGTGGTGCTGACACAGAGACAGGCATGCCTGGCTGGATGGGGAGGTGCTGAGGGAGAGGAGGGGGCAGAGACTGAGCTGTTCCGTGGGGCGGGGGCTGAGTCTGGGGTTGGGGGTAGGGTCGCACCACTACCGTCTCCTGCTTGTCATCTCTGAACACTGTGGCTCCGCTGGACATCAGCTCACGTGGAGCATGATTAGAGTCTTCATGTCCTCCTTAAAGAAACCCCATTAAGTCAATTGATGGTGTAAATTCAAGACTGTATTTTTAGAATCATCTCAATGAGTACAACATCTTCAAAGTTTGTTGTCATCCACATTTGATATGCAGGGTTTTCAACAAGTTGTCTATTTCCAACTACACCACCGTTCAAAAGTTTGGGTCTGTATGCTTTTTTTATTTTTATTAATACTTTTATTCAGCAATGATGGATTAAAATGATCAAAAGTGACATCTAAGACATTTATAATGCTACAAAAGATTTCTATTCATCAAAGTATTCTAGATTCCACAAAAATTCGAAGCAGAACAACTGTTTTCGGCATTTGATTGTAATAAGAAATGTTTCTTGAGCACCAAATCAGCATATTAGAATGATTTCTGAAGCATCATGTGACAATGAAGACAATTCAGCTTTGCCATAGCACAAATAAATTACATTTTAAAATATAGACAACACTGGTTATACATTTTTAATAATTTTTCAATTTTGTAACTGTATTTTTGAACAAATAAATGCAGCCTTGGTGAACATGAGACTTCTTTTAAAAAACATTTTAAAAAATCCTACCGACCCTAAACTTTTGAATAACAGTGTATATAACTAAACATTTACTAATGATCTATTAAGCATCCACTAACATTACTGAGGCGTAAGAGTAAAGGTCTAATTCTTTATTTTAGTCTGTAATAGTCAATGTGTCTTAAACCTGTGTTCTTCTGACTTCCTGGAAGTCCTGTCGTGTTGCTGCCTGCTGTTTGTCCTTGTCCCAGGCCAGATGGGAGTCCTGGACGTGGATACTGCTGAGAACTCATCTTCACAACCTCTCACGTTCGTCCTGAAGAATCAGAGGATAAAAAGGACACAATGCAGCATGCAATAGAGAAAATGTGTTTAATTCAAACAAAGGACTACATCACATTTAATTGTCTGCAGGTTATTACTAGATATATGGAAAGCTCACATTAGAGAGATGGTGTACCATACAAAATGCTGAACCAAGCCAGTCAATATCTTGTGTTCAGACGGTTCTCTTTCATGCAGTATGTTATAACCCCAAAAACCAGAACTATTAAATTGAATAAACGACAAAACATCCCCAAGCGAAGGTATATTTCTCAAATATCAGGTAGCAATGCCCTTTTCGCAACAGTGTCATGCCAGTGAAATACGCTTACTAGGGTTAGACAACCTTCAATTTCACGACAAATGCGAAATCAACACCACCTGATAGCAAAGTAAACGCATTTAATCTGGCTGTATTATTTCTGAACGCTCGTGAATGTTACACTGACGATTGTCAGGACACCAAAACGGGCAGCTTTTGTTCCTGGATGGGCTCGTGAGGTTAATATTCATCTTGTATGTTAAAACACATATGTCGTCTAATTTAAAACACAGATCAGTTCATATCCATATACTCTGCCTTTTAAATAAAAAACAAAGAAAGGGTTTAAGAAATCAAAACAGTCGCCCAAAGATCTTACGAGTCATTTCAACGAGACGTGATCATTTCCTCTCAGATACACATTAACGGTCGTAATTCTGCAACTGTATGCATGTGAACGCGAGGAAAACGTTACCCTAGCAGCATTGTTGTGTTTACAAATTAAAAATCGCAAATTTACCGTAAACACGACGCCTGCACTCTCCATCCGTTTCGTATCCCGGCAAATCGACCATTGGCATCAATGGGAATCTAGCTGCAGTAAGTCACTTCCGTTCTTGAATTTCAAAATAAAAGTCGTCGAATCCGGATTTCCAGTTCATTGGCAGGAATCTGACAGGGTTCGCATGTTCTGAGAACTATCCACACATGACCTTCATCGCATCACACTTGTTATAACGACCCTAAACAATTTTACTACACACTCCTCCAGTTTACGCCATAACTTTAGATGTTATTGGTTTGTATAGGTATGAATATAGGTCCTTTCAATATCAAATTTGGTGCCTTTCAAATCTGAAGTAAAAGTTATGGCATTTTGTTAAATTTGACCCGATTGCAATTTTAATTGACTGGACTCTATCTAAGAGGCTTAGATTAATTCTATTTATATTAATTCTAATAGATTAAATCTATTAATTAAAAAGTAAAAATTCACATGTTTATAATATTTAAAGTCTATTAGGCCATTATAAGTTCATGAAGGGCTGGACAAGGGCTAAACGATTAATTGCATTTGCGATAATATCGCGATATGAAAAAACTCGATTTTTCAACCGCAGTGGCTTCAATTACACTGTCACGTGACACGCAAGAGTAAAGAGGTGAAGACCACAGTTGCCAAGTCCGCGTATTATACGCGACTTTGGGCTTCTTTTTTTGTAAAGTTGCGGGAAAAAATCCCTGGTCGCGGGTTGCAGTTTTTTGGGCTTATTTAAAAATATGGTTGCTTGTTAGGGAAATCTGACAAGCAACTTAGTTTCTTTATTTATGTTCGCCGTATTCTCCAATGCATTGATTGACACTCTGTCTGCTCGCAGTTAATAACCAACCAGTGCAATAATATAAGAGCCGTAGAGTCATTTGCCAAATGTTCCGCTCATCATTGGAGAAAAATCACATTCAAAAAGACGCGTGACGCTGTAATCCAAGCGATGATAGAAGAAGACGTAGAGGAGTGGGGTGACTTTCTTTTAGCCTAACTTTTACAATGTTTTTGTAATGTATTAATTATCACAGGCTGTAATAAAAAAAACAAGTAGTTATATCCTAATACTAAGATTAAATACATTTGGTTTGAATAGCCTGGTATGGCAAGATGTCTTAAAATGTATTTCTTTTTTTAACATTTAAACTTAGACCACATTATTAGATTACCTTTTGACTTCATGAATACACATAAATGACATCTTAATGATTTTGTATTATATTTTTTATATAATATATATAATTTAATATAATATTTTTATATATTTGTCTATAATATTTATTTGCCTTTTTGCTTTTTTTATGTCATTTATTTGATAGTTAGATGGAAGAAAAACCTGTTTTTGACCTCAAAATAAAGCACGTTCCCTCTGTACACGGCTGTAACGAGCAGTTTTGTGGTGCTTGGAATTCTTTATAATTAATTAAAACCAAATATTGCCACATTGATGGCTCAAGAAGGTGTAATTGTTCAAAGAACACATTGTTTCATTTTAAAATATAAAAAAATTGTAACCAAGTGTTTTTCAAGTGTAATATAAAGGCTAGGGACAGAAAAATGGACATTTCCATAGAATGGCCCCTATATATTTTAGGCTATAAATATGTTACAGCTCCACTTTGAAGCTCTTGTGTTTTTCTCCTTTTCCATCTCTCCAATCTTTTTCTGCTCACAGGTGATTGGAGATGAGTTTTGTTCCCACTTTTGTTGCAGATTGCTGATTTTTGTAAAATAGCTTCTGTTTTTGCATTTCAGATAAAAGAGTGGTTTCAGTTTAATATGTTTCAGGCTCATTTATTAGTTATATTTAATTGTTAATAAATAATATTGATGGTAATAAATCATCCCAAAAAATATTGGGCTTGTTTTTGAAGCTGCGGTTGCTTATTTGTCTCGTGAGAGTTGGCAACTGTGGTGAAGACCGATCGGTGTATGACATCAAAGTACGGCGAGAGAAAGCATAAGAAGACGTCCGCTCTCTTATAGCTCTCGCAGTACTTTGATGACACACAACGATCGGTCTAGCAGCGCTGCTTCAAGTCAGTCTTCAGACTCAGAGGAACAAGTTGGCACGCTTTACGCTAGGCTACACGCGGAAATGTTTGAAAGCGTATGAACGTGCGGCACTTGGAAATTACTCGAGCAGTAACAGTGTTATGGTGCATTTATAGGCTATATAATAAGTTAATATATATATTTATTTATTTAAAGTCTGTCTAAAGTTAACAGACAGTGTTTAAAAAAGTGCAATCCACATGTTTACATATATGTTTATTACAGTGACTTTGAATTACCTAAATACTGAGTGTGGTAAAGCAACAGATTTGTTTTTATATTTCTGCAATCTACTTTAGTTTGTGTGATTTGTTACTGACTTTCATATTAATGTTTACACCAGGCTTATTTGTCAGTGCTTTATGTTGTCATAATTATTAAATGCTTACAAGGCTGGAAGTTCAACAAATCAGACAATATACTACTGTGATTGTAGTTTTCAGTTCATGCATCACCTAATTTCATCATAGCATATAGGATTGGCCTACAGAAAGGAATATTTATCTTTTATCTATCCAATATTGTGTTGGTCATACTATGCAATGATTTATTGCTTGTCTTTGTTGAATAAAACAGAACATTACATTTACATTTACATTTAGCAGATGCTTTTATCCAAAGCGACTTACAAATGAACATACAAGAACATAAATAGCTTTAAAAAAGTATTGCATATTAAAGCAAAATCACAATATTGGAAAAGAAAATCGCAATTAGATTTTCCAAAATCGTTCAGCCCTAGGTTGGACAATGAGTCAGTCATGTTTAAAATGTTGCTATAAATAATCAACATGAGGTGTCTTCATTTTGTAGGCACAACACAAAAAGATCATATAAAATGTAAATTTATAAACACACATACTGATATAAACTAAACGTGGAGAATGAACTTTAATGGTTCCACAATTTCAGCTTTCAATATATGATAGCCTATATAATGCACATTGTTACATATTTACATAAATACTGTAAATGATCCCATTCCCCTTGATATGGATATGCTACTTCTTATGGTAGAGAAGCAAACACAGCGAAAAGACCTACTAGACGTTTCCACCATGTACTTCAAGTCATATGGTTTTGGATTTATTATGAACATTTATTGTATTTGCAATAGTCCTGAGGATAGCTGATAAATGTATAGGGTTGTGAGTGTTGTATGCATATTCCTGCAAGTGATTATTCAGGTGTCAATCATGCACAAACACCGATCACTGCAACTTTCCCATGATGTAACATACATCTGCCACAAATGTTTCACTGAAAACATTGTTTACTTTATAACCATACATTATTGAGAATCAAAAGGGTAACTGGCAATCGACAATGAAGAATAACATGTCAAGCAGGTATGCTTTTAAAAAAGCAATGTCATCAGACAATACGTATCTGACACAAATACATTTTCACTTGTATAATACTTCAGGTGAACAGAAGACTCTTTTTTCCAATCGCACCATTGGAATACAGACAAAACGTCCCCCTTTCAATCTGTGTGCATATTCTCTCAAGTGATTGAATAATCAATAATATGACTTCAATAGATGCATTTAAAAACATTGACAAAAATCTGTACATTTTTGCAAGTCAATATTATGTGTAAAAAAAAGAAAATAATCATAAATATAGTTATCAGATAATTACAAAGCACTGAAGTGACCAGAAAAAGTGCACAGTTACTTAAATAAACTACAAAAAGAACCTCAGATGCGTAACAAATTGACTTCATGTCGCTGACCATCAAGAAACAGAATAATGCACAAGACCTTCTCAGATCACACATGCAGAACGGTTCTCTCGTAACGTGTTCTCTCCGGAGAGGTATTAAACCGTGTTTAAAAGGGCTTTGAATGTCAATTTCAGGCATTTTAATGTTGACAGATAATTTTTGGTCATCCAAAGACCAATGAGAGACTCACAAACAACATGATATTTTAAAAAGGCACTACAAAGGCAGATAGTTTTTCCCCTTTAGCTGATCCGAGGGAGCATCTATCACCAAAGCTTGAGAGTATGTACTTTATCCAACAAATGGGGCTACAAAGCTATGCAGACAAAAACAGTATGTCGATAAGGTTTGATCTAGTTGGGCTCTTTCCACGCCACCACGCTGTGCTGAGTGGTTGACGTACGTGGAGCAGCAGAGTGAAGGGGTAGAGAGGGGACACAGTCTTTCAGTCATCGCCCCTGCATGAAGGCCCGAGTGAAGGATCCTTTCCACCAGTGTTATAGCTTTGGTGCAAAACCAGTCTTGAAATGTACCTACTTGTAATAAGGTATCTCATCCACGGTGCCTATGCGAGATCTTGTCCATTTTGGACAGTATTGTGCCAACAGTTTGATTCTTAGTGCAATGCGCAGTGCTGTTATTAGATAAACCCTGAATACCGCCCCTTTATGCCCCTGGTCCTTTTGTTTGCTTATTTCTATTACAGTATAAAGTTTTTTTTGTTTGCTCATTTCATTTTTGTTTGTTCCTGTGCATTTATATGTTGCTTTCAATACCTTTCCCTCTGCCCCCAGTCAGTTTAGAGGCCTCTCTCACACAAAATCACGGCCGAGCAGCTTCCTTGTGTCATGTGGACGTGGCTTCCAGGTAGCTCTGGAGTTTACGTACAGTCGACTCATCCAAGGAGAACAGGTCAAAGTCAAAGGTTGTATTGGTGATGTTGAAATGGCCAGTCTTTTCTATGAGGTTCACAATCTAAAAGACACAAATGCATATGTCATATGGCAACCAAAAAGCAGCAAACATCACTTCTGAAAAGTGACAAAAGTGTCATGAACCACACATAAATCAGCTGTTCTACAACGAGAGAGGCTACCAGAAATCTTAATGAAGGATGCATTAAATTGAAAGTAACAGTAAAGACTTTTACATTGTTTCAAAAGATTACTATTTTAAATAAACGCTGTTATTTGAAACTTTCTAATTCATTAGTGAATCCTGAAAAAAAAAAAAAAGATGGCTTCCACAAAAATATTACACAAATAATGATTTCAGAAAGACCATGTGATACCAAAGACTAGAGTAATGGTTTTTGCTTTGCCATCAAAAGAAAAAAAATTGCATTTTAAAATGGAAAATAGATATTTTAAATTGTAATAAAATTTCAGAAGATTTCTGTTTTACTGTATTTCTGATCACATAAATGCAGCTTTGGTGAACATAAGATAATCCTTCCAAAAACATAAAAAAACCTTTGAACCGTAGTGTATGGTAATACTTTTTAATGCATTAATCAATATTCGAAGGGAATTTTGGTATAATGCATGATGATATTGGCATTTTTGTTTTTATAAAAATGTATTAAAGGACACTTTATTTATTACATTTATTCATTAAAGAATACTTTTTACAAACTTATTAAATGAGTAACGTTTGAACTTTTTTTTAAAACACGCTAGAGATGGAAACATTCCCCTAACTCAAGGATCACCTAAAATACACCCAAATAAAGAAAAAAGTTATTGTTACCTGCTGTAAAATGTTCCTTTCTCTCAAAGCCATCAGCCTGCGATGGAGGTCCACAAGCTCCTCTGTATAAGCCTGTAATCAGATCAATCATTTAAAAGCTTCATTGTAGTTTTATGTGCAATAAAAAACAGTATTTCAGTCACTGAGGAGTATGATGAGGAGTTATTTACCCTTCCTACCTTGTCGTATCCCCTCTTGAGCACTTTCTCGCGGGTGCAAGAATCTGGGCTCTTTTTTACTAACATCTGACAAAGGACAAAACGATTTAAAATCAAATTCAAATATCAGTCAAACCAAAAATTATTCAGACACCAGATATAGTTTTGATATATTTTTACTAGTGGGTGCAGGACACTATAGTTCATTTATGTAAGTGAGGATAGCCAAATAAAGTAAACTGTGACATATTATACCCAAAAATTCTTCATAAAGTGGACTACGGATAAAAACGGATAAAAATTTGGTACAAAAATTATTCAGACACTTTGACCCGACCAAGTGTTTTTCTTTCATTACTAATGCGACCCTTTTTACACCACAGACTGAACAAAATTAAGCATTTCTTGGTAATTGGTTGACCTAAATTGGTATTATCTAATTGTGTACTTAAATTGAAGTCAGCTGACAGCTATTCAACCTAATTCATTACATACCTTTCTATCAAAGTTATCTGACATTATCAAGATGAATTTGTTCTGACTCAGTTTAACTCTGAGTTCTTGACATATATTATTACCATTTTCTAAACTATAGCAAATAAACTGTGATAATGTGAGAAATGTTGAAGGTGTCTGAATAAATTTTGGTTTGAATGCAAACCTGATTCACTGTAAAAATGATTTTTCTAGGTTGTAAATAAAACAGATCTTTAGAGCATATTTTACAAAAAAATACTATTTCAGTCTGTAAATTTCATGTTCAATTATGTACATTACTTGCCAATTATTTGTGAAATTTACTAGCAATTTCTGAGTGAAAATAATTTCAAAGTAAATCCTGCACCAATTTATATTCAGTGCATAAACCAGTCCAAAGTTTCATTGCAATGCAATGCCAATCTTACCTTGAGGTTTGCTGAGCTGAGTTTGGGTAGAGGTGAGGGGGCTTCCTGGCTGGGAGGACGGGACTCCTCATTACCATCACTCTCACTGTCCATACTTAAACTGAAAACAGGAAAATTAACTTGTTAAAGGAATATAAATTGCATTCAGTGTGCAACATGACTATGGTAATATTAATGTGTGCACATTTGCTTTTGATTTTATATGTTTCCTTTTTAATAAAATTGAACTGAAAATCAAACAAGACCAAATTAGATCAAATACAAAGTCCTTGGCACAGACCGAGAGTCCTGGTTAGGTGGAGTTGCCTTTATGGGCGTCCCAACCTCAGAGCTGCTGTCATCATCAGAGCCTTCAGAGCGCATATCCTCAACCATAGAACGGAGCGGCCCTGGACACAATCATCACGTTCAACCAAACTCAATGAGGTGACACACTCCTGATCGTACAATTCATGATTAAACTCCGTACCTTGACCTTGCTTCTGCGACGGCTCAAAGTCAGAATCAGAGCTGGAGCTGGAGCTGGAACTAGATGGACTGGATGGAGCCGACTGCTAAATAAACAGCATCCTTGAGCTTCCCTACATTCAAATACATGTTCTGCTGATGGAAAAACCAAAACATACCTCTGATTTGAAAGAGGCTTCATCCTCAGAGTTGGATTCGTCGGATTCTGGCTGCCTTTTCACTTCCTGCACCTCTGGTTTCATCTTTGTCCAGTGGCCTTTATCTTTAGGGGTTTTCTTCTCGGGGTATGTGGAGGGTGTTGTTGAGGTAATGCGGGGAGAGTTGCTGCTGTAGCTTCCGCTCACAGGCCCCTTCATGCCCTCAGAGCCCATCCTCTTCTGTTTCTTAGTACTCAGCTTCGGAGACTCGGTGGCGGACGAGGGCCTCTTGCTCGGGGCACGAGCGTCCAGCTGTCCCCCTCCGCCCGGCACCGCTCCTCCACCTTTTGGAGACATGCCATCCATCTTGGACTCTCTGACTGTGAGTTTGGGCTCTTTGAAGGCTGCTTTGGGCACAGTTTTCCCCTCATCTTTTCCTCTGCCGTCTGGGGCTTTCTTTGAAAAAGAGGATGACGATTGGTCTCGTGAGGACTTGCCACTCTCGCGGTCGCTCTCTTTGGATGTGGCCTTGCTCTCTGAATCCTTTCGTGTGCGCTCTCGGTGCTCTTTGGTTGCTTTATGGGCTTTGAGGGCTTTGCTGCTCCCACTTCCTCCATCTTTACTTGACTCCTACAATAAAAATTTTGAAATGACTAATCATTCAGTACATACTCAGAAGCAACCACATATCCACCCAGAATAAATGAGCTGGTTCACTGAAACGTCAAGTGATAGTTCACCCAAAATTGAAAATTGTCACCATTTACTCACTTTCATGTCATTCCAATCCCGTTAAACTTTTGTTCATTTCCGAAACACAAATGAAGATATTTTTAACAAAACCTCAGAGATTTATGTCCTACCAAAACTTTGACGCTTCAAAAAATTCGTAAAGACACTGTAAAAGTAATACATGTGAATTTAAAGGTTTAATTATAAGATATGGTTGACTGAAGCTCAAATTAGAAGTCTGCATTTTTTGTGACCCGATGCGGCACGGGACAATTTTTGAATTGCTGAGTATGGGTGCAGGAGGGAAGATATCGATGTGTGTGCGAGAAACAGGAGACAGAAAATTACTCTTAGGACTTCCGCAAAATATAACTATCCAAAAATAAATGAAAGGTTACTCAAATTCATTTCATGTTTTAAGGAACAGAATGTTATTCATCTACTGTGTTAAAAAAAACTGTTTACTGCCACAGGCTTGGATATTCTTGGATATGTTTTTCATTTGTATGTGACAGCCAGGGAAAGCACCTTTCTTTTTTCTGCTGTGTCATGTGTGTGGGAATTGCTATGGCACTGGAGTGGAACAGAATCATATTGGAAAGGGACTGAAAAATTTGCATAACGTAAAAATCTAACTACGGGATTTTGAAGGCAAGAGTGGGACAAAACATAAAAGAGGAAGTGGGAAGAAATATAACTTATTTTTAGCAGAAGCAAGTCAGAATGTTGCAGGAGCAGGACTGAAAAATGTAAACCTCTAGTTCAAATGTGTTTGTTACACAAACCTCTTTGGTTTTACACGTCAAGCAAGCATATTTGATGTGTTCTATGCATATTTGTATAACGTTTATATGCAATTAAAAGCCTAAATTAAATCTGATCGTCATATAAAGTGATTGTATCTCTACAGAGGACTATCATTAAACTGCTCGATTTATCTGGATTAGTTTAATTATCTCTTCATTAACTTTTTTGGAAGTTTCTTTGGAATGGCCTTTCAATGGAAGGTCATAAATCTCTCAGTTTCTTAAAAAATATCTTAATTTGTGTTTCAAATATAAAGGGAAAGTCATATAGCTTTGGAACAACATAAGTAAATGATAGAATTTTCATTTTTTTCCATTTAAGCAAAAAGATATAAGATATTGAATATCTTAAACATTTTAAATATATTTAGAAAATAATTGATTTTGAATAATTTAAATAACTTACTGACCAAAGAAGGACTTTATTACTAACCTTTACTGCATGAGAGGACTTGATCTTCTTGGGGTCTGAGAAGGCAGAGAGTGGAATAGTAGGCAGCATTGGATAATCTGGACTGGGCCTTGGCATAATCTCCGCTCCCTCAGGAATAACTACAGACTGGGACACGAATAACATCCCAACAGTAAGAGAGAATGAGAATCCGTTGAAAAGAGCTGATTATAGAGGTAGAGAAAAAGCAAAGACAAACAGCCCCACTCACCCCACCGGCCTTGACCAGCTTGCGTCGAAACTCGTGTGTGGGGTTGTTAAATGTGAGCTTCTCACAGCGCAGGTGGTTGACAGGTGGGTTGCCCTCCAGGTTCAAGAAAAGGTCATAATTAAAGCACACCTTTTTAGGCTCCTCCTGTGACAGAAGAGTCAAGCATGTTCAGGCTTTATAGATAAAAACAAATATTTAATAAAGAAAATGTGTGAAAAAGTATGAACGTCAGTATCAAACCTGAACCTCAGACTAGCAGTGTGTGAAACATTTACAGTAAAGTTAGGTCAAAGTAAAGTCTGATAACATTTCAGGGAACAAGAGAGAAATGGAAACTGCATAAATATTCCACTACGTATTCTGGAAAAGTAAACATGCAAAATGATAATGATATGAAATGGAAGTAAGTCTTAAAGCGAAATACAAATTCACATATTCTTACCATTTATACCCCTCCAAGTTCTCTGTAGTTCAATAGCTTCATGTCAATTCTCTGTTAGCGTGTCTGTAAGCTCCCAGTGCAAATACTGAGTTCATCTAGTTGTGTGACCTTTACCTTTACTGAATTGCAAAACTCCTCATCACAACATTTTTCCAATACTGGCAAAATAACAGCCTCACACATCTAAAAAGACTGACCGTTACACTGCTGAACTGCTGAAAAGAAATGCAGATATTGCTGTAGATATGGGATGTGCTCACCTTGTTTTTGAAATAGACCTCTATAGGCATGAGAAAACCAGCATAGCCTGACTCATCCACTTTATACGGGGGTTCTTTACAAACTGTGAAACAAGACAAATATTGTGAAAAATGTATTGCTAAACATTAACAGTTCACACTGAAACAGAAATATGAAACTAGAATGCACTATGTACATGTACATACTACAATATGGTGAAGTGAGCTATTTCTTTGCCACTACTGACACAATGGAATTGCAAAAATAAAATAAAAATTCCGAACAGGTTTCCGCAACACTCCCCCAAATCACACCATTGGTTTATCCAGAGTTTGACATATCAGACCACTCAAACAAACAGGGAGATACTTTGAAAGCACTCCAGAGACAGTGTTTACACGTTTTGGGAAGTCAAACTACAAATGGCTTACTTATGGTTGTCTCTGCACATTTAACTGGGATAGGAGAAAGTAACATTAAAAAATGACACACTTCACCTTCAAATACAACACCTGGAAAAAAATCAAGAAATCATACTTAAAGGATGTTTGTCCAGGTTTTTTAGTTTGTGGAAAATAAACAAATCACAGATATGACACAAAAAGCTAAACATTTATTTGTGAAACATTCCTAAAAGAAATTGAAGGGATAGTTCAACATTGTTTAGATGTAAATAAAAGCCTGCATTTATTTTGTTTATCATATAAAACAATCGTATCTCTTTACAAGACTTGAATTAAATGACTCAAATAATTTGTATTAATTTTATTACACCTTAATAACCTTTTTTGATCTTTTAATTTTGGTTACCTGGACTTTCAATAGAGGGACAGAAACCTCTCAGATTGCATTAAAAATATCTTAATTATTAACCAAACTCTTTGCAATCACATGAGGTTGAATAAATGATGACAGAATCTTTTGAGATATATTTGTCTGTCTTACAAAAATCAAACAGGTATGAATTCTAATATATAATACTATTAAACTGAATGCGTTTTAAAAACACAATAACCAGAACAATATCATCAATCAATCCAAATTGTTTCAATCTCATACAATTTAGCTAAATATTGATTGTTCAACAGCTAGCCATATTTTAACCACGTTCATACTTTTTAACTCAATAATAGTAATTGTTTTCACAATACACAGATTCACAGATTTATGCTAATTCTATGCAATTTGAATATGCATTTTTAAATATTATTATTTAAATAAAATATATGCAAATAGTTAATAAAAAGAATAGAAATCTTACCTGTTTAATTTATGCATGACTGACAAATATGCATCACATTAAACCTATGTTAAAACTGTAATCCAAATAAATGGAAATGTTTTATTTACATCTAAATCACTGATCTATAATAGAGACAGATCTATAGTCATATGCTGGAACTACACAAAGTATATTAGTTTGGGCAACAGCATGAGCTAAACGGGCAGGATTAATTATGATAACTCAACAGAAGAAAATGGGCATACACACAAATGGTTTCTTTAATTAATCCTGATTGAAAGGGACTTTAACCTACATGGCTGTGAATACTGTATAAAGTTACAGTGTAACGACGTTGACTCAAATTAAAACCTGCCTCTCTTGGGTTTTGGGAAGCTGTCGTGAAGATGGAAGACAACTCTCTCCACAAAGTGCTGGATGTCACACGCCTCTGGGCCTCGAACAAACACCATCCAGTCATGTGTGAAGCCCTCGGTTGTGACTTTCTTCCTCAACTGGGCTCTGTGTCCCAGCTCCAGTTTCACCTGCACAGTGCACTGAAATAAGAGGAAAGCAGCAGTCAATCTGTAAGTCTTTTCTATTCTGAACATGAGTCCTACAACAGTAGTACTGTTGAAATGGAAAAAAAACCCTGCAATACTTCATCAGTGAGTGACATGTATAACTCAGAGTGAAACTAAAAAGGACTAAAATAAGCTCTTGGCCAACTTCTCGACACCAATGTTATATCTACTGTTTATATCTGTGAGAAATCAACCAGCTTTTGCTCTCTGACATCTAGAGACGGAAATTCACAGTTCTGTGACATTCTACATGCGCGTGATGGTTTACTGTTTACAGCTTTTCTTGTTATGGAAACAAAATGACTGATAGGCTTGTATGAGTTATCTCAATGGTTAATAAATTCCTTGCCAGAGTTGACTGAGTTTGCATCCTATCTGTGCCTAAAACATTTTTACAGTGACTGCATAACACAAAACTACACAAGCAGTGCATGTCAAAAATAACTGGATAAAAAGTTTGTCAATTCATAATTGATGTTGGCTTGAGACAGCCTGGCAAGTAGATTTAAATGCTTAATGTTTCAAAGTCTATCAGACAGATAGACAGACAGAGATATCAACATCCTATATTATATTAATATATGTAACATACTATATTTTGATTATTTCTATTTTTTTAAATCAAACAATAATGTCTAATGAAATAGCTATTTAAATTGGACTGAATTCAAACAGTTTACAGTGTATAACACTTGATTAGCTAAATCAAGCCAATAAGAGCTCTAGAATTTTGCATAGATAAGGAACTGTTATTCAGTACTGACCAGATCTCTGAGGTATTTATTTCTGTTGAAATTGGTCTGATGTTGTTTAATTAATTAATTGTGATTATTTATATCCATGCAAAGTTGGTTACTTAAACTTCAAAGACATAGCAGAATTTCATTTCACTCTTCTAGCTCCATGTCAAAAAAGAGGTCTGACTTTTCTTTAACCATTTAAAGATGCACACAGCAGATTTAATATTCCATCACTCAATATTTATAATCTAAGCTTTGCTTTTAATACACAAGCCAAAATTACTCAAGCGCCCAACCTTGAAATGGAAGAATTTTCTCCTGATGACTGTTTCAAATCCTAAGTGAGCACCCTATCTAGACAGCATGTTTGATCGCGGAAGCGTTCGAACGCGCTCCTAGGGCTCCCAAAATGCTGTCTATGTAGGCAGTTCACTAGGTTTTGAGACAGGTCCAGGCTAGCTAAACACAGCTAGTGAGTGCTGGAACTCAAGAGTCCATCTGTCCTATAAGCCAAATGCTGAGGTTTAGAAAAGGACATATTGGTTTCTATAAGCATATCTTCGTCGCGACATAAATTTACATAAAACGCTAATGTAATTCCGCGGGTTTCCTACTTTAAGCCTCGTAAGAAGGATTAGCTGGCTAAGTTAGCATCCTAACCATCTTCACAGAAACGTTGGCCTCGTCTTTCAGTATAAATGTTTTGGTGATAAAAACCAAGCATATTCCTCACTACTGGCTGTATGGCAGTGTCAGTAAAGTCGTATTACCATGTTCTCCATTGTTGCCTATGTTCCGGTTGTTTAGTCTATTTACAAAAGCGTTGAAGTAGATTGAATGTGCATCCTCGCTGTTACACATCTGATGGAGTGTGAAGGGAGAAACTGAAGTTTCAACAAATGGCCGCGACACTGACAGTTTTTAAAATAAAAGCAGAATGGCTCTCATCTCGGTGTCTCTTTCACATATTTCAGATACTTTTTTTATTTGCTTATACACTATGCAAATACTTTAAGTTACTCCACCTAGTACTGTATTTTACGGAAGTTTTTCAGTCACTTTCTATCGTGCATTTCTTAAAGTATTTATTTCAATTTATATCTATTAATTACAATATAATGAAATGCAACTATACAATTTATAAACATTACATAGACTATTATTAAATACTTAAAAACACAAATTCCTCCACAGAAATTCAGGTAGATTTCACAATAAGATGAAACTCACTTCACTTCAGGCTTTATTTGCAGGTAGCGAACAGCACAGAAACTGATTTTAAAAACGAAATTGTTTATTCTTGAATAAACCGAAATAGACTGAACATTTGGCATCATTTTGTGTTTTTAATTCTGACACATTATTTTTTTTTAACATGATTATTGTTCTCTATTGCAGATACTGCCTACTGTAAAAAGGAAAAATAAAAATGCAGGTGACATAATATTACAACATTACTGAGTATATATATATATGCCATTCCAAATTATTTAGTGAAACCTAACAAGACATTTTCTTAATCTAGATGACTCATAAATGCTCACTGAAGATAAGGCATGCAGCACTTCATGTGTTTGAATAGTGATATTGACAGATCCAGACCACAGATGCTTGAAGTCCACACTGTCGGTGAAATGAAAATTTAGCATCTCCCCCTGTAAAATGCTACTACAAAAATGATTTGTCAATCAGCAGGTTTAGCATCTCATTTCATGTTAGAGCTGTGTATAAGTTGAGTTCTCAGAGTTTAGTGAAGTCTTAGCCAGTAAAGATGCGGTGGCAATCTCTGTATCTGTAAAATACACAGAAGGTTCAGTCTGGTGAGATAACATCCCTATATTGTGTACTTACTTTCAAAAGGCTAAAGGCTGGAATACAGTGCACTACAGGACTTTTCTAATCTAAAGAGCTTTTAAAACACTAGGCATCATACACTTGCTGACTTTGTAAATGGTTAGTTACAGAGAAAAACTGAGCACCATACACTAAACGACTAAGGATCACACACACACACACACACACACACTTAAAAGCTGCTCCAAATACAACAAACTCACACAGGAACATGCGCCTTGTTATTAGGAGACACAATACGAAAACAATGTGTTCTAAAGTTGGCTCAAAATATCAGACATAAATATTAAAATATCAGACCAATTTTTTTTTTTTTACAATGTATTCCAGCCTTTACTAGAATTTTCTCATGTGCACAATCCCCATTCCTTCAAGACCGAAATGCACTACACAATTTTTAATATTGGAACATATTTTAAAACACTAGGCCAACTTTGTAAATGGTTACAGCAAAAAACTGGACATTTTACACTAAACAACTGAGGATATTCAACATTCAAATCCTTCCAAAAACAAAAAACCCACGCAGAAACATTTGCCCCTAACCCTAGACACATGACAAATGAAAATCATGTGTTCTAAAATTGGTTGAAAATACGTTTGATATCCACTGGCTGGATAGGTTCACAGTCTGAAACTAAAAAAAAAAACAGTCATCATACACTATGGCCTGGTTCTTAGACTAAGCCAGGACTAGGCTATATAGTTCAATAAGGACATTCAAGTCATTTTCATTAACATGCCTTAGAAAAAACATTGCTGGTGTGCATCTTGAGACAAAACAAAGGCACTGACATTTTTAAACAGCTCAGAATTACATTTTAGTCTGGGGCTGGTCTTAAGCCTTGTCTGTGAAACCGGGGGTATGTGTATTCTGTGAACTTTGACAAACAAAAACCTGCAGACTGGCTCTGACTTCTGGCAACTAACATTGACTCATATAGACTGGAAATTGGGGCAAAAATCTATGCAAAATCATGTAGTGTATTCCAGCCTTAAAGGGATAGTTCACCCAAAAATGAAAATTCAACCAAACAGTTGACGGTAGCCATTAACTGAAATTCATACAGGTTTGGATCCAAACACAGCAGGTTTTGAGTAAATGATAAGAGAATTTTCATTTCTGGGCTATCCCTGTAACCCAATGAAATAAAAAAGTGCACTTTATTCAATTAAACAATGAAGTACAGAAGTCATACCATGATCAGTGTTCACTTTGCCCCCCGGGTTCTTGTGTTGGCCCTCAATGTGAGCGGTCATCTCCCCCCGGTCTGGGGTGCAGTGGCCGCACTGTAGGCAACTGTACCGACCTCTTGTGTGTTCCCACAGGATGCGGCAGTTGAAGGACTGACCTGACAGATTTAATTAATGGGGAATCATTAAAATCAAAATTAACTCAAAGACTATTATACTCATGGTTATACGTGCACTGAGAATGTTTGTAGACAGACAGAAAAACCTTCACCGGTAAAAGTATCAGATTGAGCTGGAAAAAGAACCCAGTGATCAATGACATCGGCTCATATATACAAGAGCAACACAATTAAAACCATCATTAAACCCAATTTAGACAGATGAACATGGGCACAAAGGTGTTGGAATTAGCAAGCGCTGTCAACTTCTCCACACATCGTTAATTATTATGATACAGCACCATCTCTTGACAGAAATGACCACCTGATTTTTACAAAATGCTAATGGGAAGGGGAAAAAGTGAAGTAAAGGAACACCAGCCCTGAAAGCACACTCTCTGATGTTTTATTGCATGTTAGTGAAGCACCCAGACATATGCGTTTAGGATCGGATGGGAGTGGACTGAGTCGTAGAGCTAGATGGCACACCCAGGGAAACACTGAGCCCGGTTAGAGCAGGGGAAGGGGAGGAGGATTAGCATCTAAAGCATAATTTGAAGGAAGATCTGATTGTTCCCTCAAGCAATGTGTGTGTGGATTCTCTGTGCCTCACCTGGACTTCATCTCTATTTAAACTCTGACTGCTCGGAGAGTTCCATCTGTGCAAAAGGGGCCTGGGCGGGTCTGGCAGGACAGTGCAACATAACAAAACACGGTTCACTCAAAGCGGCCATGGCCAAGGCTTAGGCATTTCCCCCCCAAGTGACTTAAAAATTCCCTTTCATTAGGACTCACACCTGTTGATAAGCAGGTGAGATCAGTTGAGCAAACTGGAAAATACACAGGTGAACAGGGTCTAAAATGCAGGATGATTTAAGGAACACTGGGTCTCATTCAATATTAACTGTGCGGATTTGTATTCATGTAGACAGAACTTCTCATGAAAAATGTCTGCCTAGTTCACAACAAGTGCATACGCACATGAATTTGTTCTTAACCTTGTTGAGTGAATTTGGATTATTATAAATGACTGAAAGCATGCCCGAAGTCATTAGGCAAAATTAAAGTTTGGAATAATAATTATTTATATTTATATAAATTTATTATTATTGATTTATTAAAAATCTCTTATGCTCACCAAGACTGCATAAAAAAAAGAACTGAAATTGAAATATCATTAAAATTTAAAATACATATTTTCTATTTGAATATATTTTAAAATGCAATTTATTCTTGTGATGGTAAAGATGAATTTTCAGCAGCCATTACTCCAGTCTTTAGAGTCATATGATCCTTCAGAAATCATTCTAATATGCTGATTTGCAACATTTATTATTATGAATGTTAAAAATAAAATCTGTAATATTTCTTTATATTTTCAAAGTTTTATTGTATTTTTGATACTGTATTTTTGATCAAATAAAAGCAGCCTTGGAGAACATTTAAAAATCCAAAGTTCTTATTTTTCTTTTTAATTTTTCCAAACTTTTGACCATAAGTGTATCTATTTAATCAATGTCATATTATCATGTTCTGCATTTTTATACTGACATTTTTCCATTAATTTAGAATGTTTTAATACTTTATTTTATGAATCATGATCAGATTTCATGCACAAATTCATGTGTACACACAGTTAGTGAATGAGACCCATTGTGAGCATTGACACTTGTTTTAAGTTGGCTTTCCTCACTCACAGAGGAAAGCTTTATGAGATCCATTCACCTTGGTTCTTCCTCCAGACTGCGTTGGATCCTGGTGGTGACAGCAGGGGCGGTGAAGCGGACAGACTCGGAGGACCAGACCTAGGAGACCTCTGCAGCTGCTGTAGGCCCAGATCTGCCTGGAAGGCTGGGTTAACAGGAGACAGAGTAGGTGGAAAGGAGCTGTAGGGAGATTCTGGTTGGCAAGGAAGATTTTGGATCGAGGCAGGATTTAGAGTAGCAAGGGGCACAGTTACAGACCCTGCAGGTATGGGGTTAGCGAATGCGTTGTTTTCTGGGGGCCGCTGGGTTACTGGCATGCTTGCCAGTGTTGGATTTGTGGGCAAAGAGGGCATAGATGGCATAGACTCCATCTCCTCAGGTTCATTTGGGGCTAAAATGGGTCCAGATGATTCCATGTCAGCGGAAGTGGGTGGAACATTAGTGGGATCTGCGTCAGATGCCATTCCAGTCTCTATTTTTGCAGCCTTGTTCTTAGCAACTTTAGCACAGGTCTGCAGGTGTTTGAGAAGAGTGCGGTAAGAACGCAGTTTGGCCCTGCAGCTCTCGCACCTGAAGGACATAAAAATTATGATAAAGAAGAAGCATAAAGCTGAAACAAACATTAGAGCAGAACATAAGTGCTAGAAAAGTAAAAAAACAAAATAACTTTATTTACCTTCAAATTAAAGAATAAAAATAATTCAGCAACAACTGAATGTAACATTTTGTCTGTCAAAAAACGTGCACAATACATGGTAGTATTTACAAAAACTCATACTACCGGATGTTTTAACTATGTCATTGCATTTTTATTTATTTTTTTGTTTACCTCAGAATTTTTTTATATAAAAAAACTAAATAAAACATCAGAACTTGATCGTCCTGTGTGACAACAGACTTTTCTTTGGTGGCGTATGCCCCACTTCTTTTCATAGAGACATTCAACGAATGTTTCCAAATCAGAGCGCCTCTATGAGAAATTATGGACTGGCAAGAAAGAGTAAAATTAAATAACCTTATTAAGAAAGAAACCTAAAAGCAAATCTATAAGAACTCACAGGAAAAAATAATTTGGCTTGTGGTGGTGCCTCATATGTTCCATTAGCTGCTGCATGTTGTTGAATGAACCATCACATCCTATATGAGAGCATAGGAAGGTTTTCCCTAAGAAATAAAGGACAGTGCATTAGATACCAAATTTCTGACGTGACACTGTTTCTGATTATAAATTAATTGATTAAATGTTTGCAAACAGCATTTCATTCACCAAGTGCACTAGTTAAAAAAATAAATAATAATAAATAACTTTTTGTTGTTATACCTGGAAGAGACTGGGCAGTGTTCTTTTGATGGTCCTGAAGATGACTATTCAGTGCTTCTGGGCTATTGTAGGTTCTCTTGCACCCAAAAAACGAGCAGGAAATTTGATAGCCTGGTGGAACATTGCATATTAGTTCTACTTATACTGGGCTTTAATATGCATGCACATTGAAACAGAAATTTAAAGCATAGTACTGATAAAGGCATATGTTACCCTCCATTGTGATTGCTTGTAGTTGAGGTAGAGTGGTTCCTCTTCCAGCCAGACCTGCACCCAAGGATAACAATTGCTCTAATTTAGACTAGATAAATGTGATAAAATATGATATAGTTCAGTATTGCTCATACACACTTCCAGTGAATGGCACGTAGTAAATTCTAATGTGCGTGTGCAAAAAGAAACATCAAAGTAGACGTACCTGTGTAAGACGTAAGCAATTAGTAGAATAATATGCACATGATCAATAGTGTTTAAACAATAAGCAATCCATTGACTTTACTGATAAAACAGAACATCTCACCAACGTAAACAATCAGGGACGTGCAGACGCACGAGCTAACAGACAACAACAAAACATCGCATATCTGCTTAGAACACTTGTGTTCGTGAGCAATTATTTATAGTGCACTTACTTTGAATGGATTTCTCAAAGCTTCTTCTTTTTTAAACCAGACATTAATTCAAATGAAAGCGGTCATCTAGCTACACCGTATTTCCACCCTGTCTAGTACGTGCGTTACGTTCGCAATTAAATATCGCGAGAACATACGTTCCCGTTTTCATTTCGTCGTTCACTGATGACAACAGAAGATTTCATTTGCATTAATCAATATTCCACGGAGCACTGATTAGGAAATCTTTTGTTTTACAACAGATTTTATTTTTGTAAGAGAGTTTTTGGTCATTTGTTATCCACACAGCATGTAGACAAGGCACATAAATGAGTACATTTCTGTAACAGTTGCTTTCCGAGTCCTGTGCATCTTTTAAGTTCTTTTGTTGTTTAACCTTGTGCTTGTGAGCAAATTAATTATTTTATTTTTACTGAAATTTATCTCAGCTATATAGGCCTAACTTACATGTTTGGACAGTAACGTCATACTGTTTTTATTATAAAATTATGTTAAAGAAAATAGCCGTGGAAAAAATGTTTTGCTAAGAAAATTAACAAACTTTTCTATTAATCGTTTAGTCTGCATTTACATTGCTTATTGCACATCTGGTTTGATAAATGATATTTTCTCCTGTTCATTGCTAGGGTTATCACTGCATTTCGAAACTGAACCCCACTTGTATATGAGTGATTATGAGGGATTTAAATGTCACTCCCAAAACTTTGCTGCGTGAACAGGATGCAAAATCTGAATATATTATGTAGTCTAGAAAGAGAGAATGCGTGAGAGTTGGCAGCCAGGTATCAGAAATAGATTCGAGTACTGTACACAATATGGATACTACACTAACTAAAGTAATTAATGCATCATTTCGTTTGGAATTTCATAGGAAATATAAAGACCAGTAGATGGCTGCAGTGAGCCACACATACTGCCTGCTCCCTACAGACCAGTGGTTCTAAACATGAATTTAAGTTCAATTAAGTTATTTTAAAATAATCTACCAATAAAAAATGCTAAAAAAAATGAATAAAACTTAGATGTTTAACTTATGACTTGAACACAATTTGAAACCACTAGCTGTTCCCAACAATATTTACATCAACTTATGCATATATTTATATGACAGTAAACAATAAGTAATATATATATAATGTATTAAATATTTTATATATTAAATACATGTTTCCTGACGTGTGTTGATTTTAAAACTGTATTAATTTTTCCACTGCCCAGTAGATGGGGCAATAAACAAGTCCAGTGTAACGTGACGTCTGAGGCTGAGACTACTAAATAGATGACGTTAGGACAGGGGATGCTCCGCCCCTGTAACTGAAATGTCCAATAGTGTTCTGAGTTTTTAATTCTGACTCTCAAAGTAATCATTTTGATTGGATGTGGAATGCAGAGTGGGCGGAGTGCAAGATATGACCTTATATATGCGTAGAGCTCTCACTTCGGTTTACAATTGACAAACACAGAGTAGTAAGCTATTACACGGTGGGTTGAGCAACTGCGTGAACGCTGGCGTCTCACGGCTAGTAACGGGGTAAGAGATGACTCCCTTTCCACTAACTTACCTAATGATTCCTGGACCTCTTTTTGAGAAAATAAAACTCCAGTCTTTCTGACTGCAACCGCATGCAGCCCAGAGATAGGTTAACGTTACTCGGTCATCCTGATTAAAAATAGCTACTGACAGCTTGTAAACTAAGATTAAATAGATTAACTACTTGCATAAGACTTGTCAGTTGATATATTTCTCAATTTTAATAGGAAGTTAATTCATTTGTTTGACTTTTTTTTTTGCCTCTTGCAATGTAAAAAATATCAAGTCTGTACATGAGCTTTCCTCTTTTCTTAGTCTCTCAAGAGCATCTGTTCAGGGCTGATGCTGTTTCTGTCTGTCTGTGTAAGCAGAGTCATCTGTTGCACGACCACCCTGAGGTGATCAGACCAGAGGTGATCAGTATTTGATCGAAAGGAGCCACTGCACTGTGATTAAGGCACCAAGCTGCATACCATTATCTGACCATTTGAAAACATGGTGCAAAACAAAATCACGGAGGTCACAGGATTCCATCGCTCCTTCAAGGTTGGGAACGACTTGTCATTTACCAGAAAGTGTTTTATGTGAAATGGCAGACTTTAATTTGTGACACTTTTCCTCCTTTTCCCAGGGGCAAAACCCTTTCAAGACTGATGAATTCATAGATATGGAACCCCATGTTGACTCATCCTTCATGTTAAACCGCTTGCCAAGGCCTGGTACAGCTATTTAGCCTACATTTTCATTAATATTGATTGTCATTATCAGTCTTTGAGGTTGACGTAAACCCTGGTGAGATACTTATTGAGGAGATATTGCTTATCTCTCATGCTATGTTAGGCAAAGTTCATAGCTTGATGGACATGGCACACATTATTCATCTTAACTGTGTTTTTTTTTTAAAGAGATGCCATCCAGCCAGCCCATCAATATCCCTGATGCCAAGAAGAGAAATAAAAAGAAAAAACGATGCAGAGCCACTGACAGTTTCTCCGGACGTTTTGAAGGCAAGCCCTTTTTGTTTAGCTTTTGTAAATGTTTAAGCCTGGAGTAGAGGTTCGCTGACTGTGGAGGGAAAATATTATGTTTTTTTTCCTTTGCAGATGTTTACAAACTACAAAATGAGATTCTTGGAGAGGGGGCTTATGCTGTTGTTCAGACCTGCATCAATCTGATCACCAATAAAGAATATGCAGTAAAGGCAAGTATCCGCACCCTCTTTTATTTACAGCAGCATATTGCCAAACAAACTGTTGTCAGTGCTCATACAACTATCAAATAATCGGTGTCTTATCTATGTTCAGGTTAAACTCCAGTTGCAATAGCAAACTACCCTCTTAGGCCATACTCTCCTTATGATTGCTCTGGTTTTGCTGTCACAGAGTCCCAGACTGTAATTGGAGCTTGCTGTAATTGTGTTCATTCTAAGCGGTTAGCAATGTGATTTGAGCTGATCTTGTGATGTCACTCATGACACTGTTTTCAAGCAAGTTCTATATTATTGCAGTATTTTGTAAAATGAGTGATACATGGATAATGTGCATCAACCAATGAGAAAATAAAAGGCTTAAAGGAGGTAGAAAATTAAAAAGAATTAATTTTTTTTTTTTTTTTTTTTTATTACAAAAAATTACAAAAGTGCTGAAACATTTGAAGTGAAGTGAAAAAAAAAACATTTTATGTTTTAATATTCTGATGTATAGGCAAAATTGGTTATATTATAAAATATACTAAAATGTAATGCAATATGTATTTAAATATTTTTATTTATTTATTTCTTGAGTTGCCCCTTAAATGAAAATTGTCGTTAACTCACCATCATTTTGTTACAAATCTTTATAAGTTTCTTTCTTTCTTATGTTGAACACAAAAGAAGATATTTTGAAGAACCAAACAGTTATTGGTCCCAGTTGACTTCCATAGTAGGAAAATAAATACTTTGGAAGTCAGTGGGGACCATCAACTGTTTGATTACCAACATTCTTCATAATATCATCATTTTTTATGTTCAACATAAGAAAGAACCTCATACAGGTTTGTAACGACATGAGAGTGAGTCAATGATGACAGTTTTCATTTTTGGGTGAACTATCCCTTTAATGGAAATAATAGTAGCTATTTCTGCTACAACAAAAATGTGACCGATTAATATAAATAATATTGTGCAATCTGAACAGCAGAAGGGGAACAAACTTAAAGAGTGGATTCTTCTAAATCTAAATTTGAGTAGCTGGAGGACATTGTTAGTATGTTCTCTTAAATTACTTCATTTCAGAGCTTCAATGATGTTTATTAGTGAACCCTCCAAGTGTTTGACAATAGGAAAATGAATTGAGGGAAGCAAACTTTGGCTCTTAGTTATGTGTCCTGCCTTCAATGTAGAGTGTTACATAAGAATAAAAGGGGGTTTATGCTGGGACCGATGGCTCTGTATCAGTGTTTCAGCCCTCTTCAGGAAATACAGGACTCTAGCTTTCATTCATGGTTGTTTGAGCTGTGTCCATTTTTATTTGTTATGTGGTGTTATGTGTACTTCTCTCTGGAACAATGGCCTTCCAGCTACTATGCAGCTGTGGAACAAAAATATAAATGACCACAGTGCCTGCTCAGCAGAGAAACTTCCTCTCTTCAGTTGTGTAGCAGGACATGTAATCTTTGAAAAAGCAGTGTGGTGTCTCTCGCTACATTGGTTTGACCTCTAGTAGATGGAATGGTAATATATAAAGGAAGCTGTGGGTGCTAAATGAAGCGGGATGTTCATGTGGCATTTCATAGCAAATGTTCTGTAACTTGCGAAAGGGAATGTAAAATTGAAAACAGCAGGTTCTCCACATTGCTGATGTCATGGAATATTGTCCATGAGTCTTATGAGCTGGTGCTCTTATGGAAGCTGGAGAAAGATGAATTGTTTTGTAATTTGCATCCCATTTGCTGTGAACTGTATAATTAGGGTGAAATGTTTGGCTAATGCTTAACCTTTTGGGATACTGCAGCAATGCTCATCTACACATTAAAATGAATGGACACTGTATGAATTACATGGAATAATAGTCTTATGCCAATGTAAATGGGTTTTATTAGGTACAATCAAAGGGACAGATGGCAGATAAACCAGCACATGGATTGAATTAAGAGAGGCAACACATTTTGTAAGCCCGAGCCGTTTAGAAACATACACTACTGTTCAAAAGTTTGGGGACAGTAAGAATGTTTATTTTGACAAACTTATACTTTTATTAAGCAAGGTTGCATTAAATTGATTAAAAGTGATTTTAAAGACATTTCATATTTTCACAAAAGACTTGTTAAACAAATGCTGTTCTTTCTATTCATTAAACAATTTGGTTTCCTCCAAAATATTAAGGAGCACAAGTGTTTTCAACATTGATAAAAAATGTTTCTTGGCAGCAAATCAGCATATTAAAAAAAATCTGGATCTGAAGGATCATGGGACTGGGGTAATGGCTACTGCAGTTTCAGCTTTGCAATCACAGAAATAAATTGCATTTTAAAATATTAAAATGGAAAACATTTATTTTAAATTATAAAATTTCACAATATTACTGTTTATACTGCGTTTTTGATCAAATAAATGCAGGCTCAGTGAGCATAAGAGATTCCTTTCAAAAACAGGCAAACGCAAAACAGCAGTGTAAAGTTCAATAGACAAGTTCTGCTTTTTATATTCCATTTAAGTTCACAGCTGTACACTACTTATTACAACATTCCCAGTTGTTGATGGCCTTTCGATGGCTGTGCACCCAGTAAGTGAAACCAGAAAATTGGTGGCATTGTTGGTTCTATTGGAGAATTTAATTGTCATTTAGTCAACCCTTCTTTTGGTGTGAGTTCACTGCAACGTCTGTACTGCACACATGGTCTGGATGCCCTGTATTTTGTAAAACCTGATCGTCTGTCTAGTCCGCCAGCTTGTAAAGCCTGATGACCATGTGGTGACCTGCTGAATCAGTGGTCTGAGATGTTATTTTTAAGGCAGGCCGTGGCGTGTCATCTGTGTGCTTGCTAATCTCCCACACACGCCGAGTGAGGGTGTTCCACAAAGGGACACGCAGATCTGTCTACTCAAGCTCGATACTGAGATGACGTGGACATGTCTGAGGGGTTTTCCACTTAAAAACAAATGTGTACTTTAAGGTCTGTGTCCAGGTAGCAGAAGAGCCTGTCAAAACGGACTGAGAGTTCTGTAATTCAAGGTCGGAACACAATGTGTCCTTCCTAGGGTGTGTATTAGGTCATTAATATGATGTCTCCATGTTATACAGATAATTGAGAAGAGGCCAGGCCACAGTCGGAGCCGTGTTTTCAGGGAGGTGGAAATGCTCTACCAGTGCCAGGGCCACAGGTACGGGACGCTCTGTGTGACACTACTGATCTGTTTGAAACCTCTATAAGGGAAAATTGCATGTAATGGTCACAGAAATTCCAAAGTGCATTGTGACAAACTCTGGGGGAAAAAATAAATCCAACATGGTGGTCAAGGGGAGAAATTTTTTATTTAATACTCCAAACTAAACTGAAGTACTGATTTAAAAATTGCTGATGTAATTAGTAATGCTGATTACTGATGTAATTAATTATTATTTATGCATCTTTATGTTTGAAGTATCATGCATATAGCTTAGCTAAATGAAAACGGTATTGAAATCAATTGTGGTTAAGTCTTATGACTGTCAGGATGCCGCCTTAGACTGCTGCCTACATGACTGCAAGACAAGGTTTTGGAACAAGGCTTGAGAAGCTCATGAAGACTAATTGAAAAAGATTCTTTTAAGCTTCCTTACCGTGTGTATAATTAATGGCTAATGTTATTGTCTTTTCTCACCACAGAAACATTTTGGAACTGGTTGAATACTTTGAGGAAGAGGATAAATTTTATTTAGTCTTTGAGAAACTGAGAGGCGGTAAGTTAGTGTGTGTTTACTACTGATATTGTATTTACGTACTAAGTTATAGGTATAGTTCACCCAAAAATGAAAATTGTCATTTTCTCACCCTCATGTTGTTACAAACCTGTATGAGTTTCTTATGTTGAAGAAAAAAAAAAAAAAAAAATGTACATGATGGCAATTTTCATTTTTGGGTGAACTATTCCTTTATTTTAAATAGTAGTTGTAGTAATTCTCAATATTGCTTTTTTTTTTTTTTTTAGTGTATTTTTCATAAAATAAATGCAGCCTTAGTGAGCATAAGACACCAGTAAAACATTTAAAAAAAATCTTACCTACCTTAAAACTGGTTTTGTGTGTATTCATTTTGTAAAGAATCTATAGTCCTAAATCTTCATGCATTCATTTATATTCCCAGGTTCTATCTTGACTCACATACACAGAAGACAACACTTCAATGAGCAGGAAGCCAGCATAGTGGTGCAGGACATCGCCAATGCTCTAGACTTCCTACACAACAAAGGTTGGGACCTTTAGTGTTGATGCAACTTGATGTTATCATGCATTCTATATATTATCGATATAGATGATTGTTCATGTTATGTCTTGTTATAGGGATGGCACATCGAGACCTAAAGCCAGAGAACATCCTCTGTGAACATAGTGACAGGGTGAGTCTCTCTCTGTACATGAGGAGACATGAGACATCTGAGGAGAACACGCATGCACTGCATTTCTGACCAGATTTTTGACAAAACTGTTGGGTACAGTAACGTTTTATGTGCTTTTTGTGCTCTTGAACGAAAACGTGAATTGACCCGGTTATTTGTTTAGGAATACTCCGTGGCCACTCTTAACTCATTTCACAGTGGAATTTATGGATTTTTTTCCCCCTATTCTTTTCTGTAGATCTCTCCTGTGAAGATCTGTGATTTTGATTTGGGTAGTGGGATCAAACTGAATAGTGACAGCTCTCCCATCTCCACCCCTGAGCTCTTGACTCCGGTGAGTTTAACACGTATATTAATGGTTGACTGATATGGACTTTTTGATTGCTGATATCTTAGACAGCAGGGTGGCCAATGACCTATATGATATCACATTATTAAACTAGAATAAATAGTAAATAACATGTGCTGCAATGAAAATTGTATTTATTCAAACAAAATATTTAAATTATAGTATTTTTCATTAATAAAAATGTTAAAAACATGAATAGCAGACCAATAGGACAGGTGATTGTAGGAGAAGGAAAAAGTGAGGGGAAATTTTTTGCATTTTGATTAAAGATTTTTTTTAAGATTTATTCACAATTATGTTTCCATATGGACATTGTCACCTACATTTAATTTGGCGTTACATAAATCAAGCCACTAAATCTAGCCAGTGTTTTAAATGCCATTTTTATTGCCACTTCACTGCATTGGTCTTCTAGATATCAAAATAAGAGCAGAGATAAAGGTTATTGATTTAAAGCCACAACCAATAAACCTCCAAGTGATCACCTCCAGTAACCGAGTTTTGTGAGGGTTGAACATCTGTTTTGATGTGACGTGTTACCTTGGGTCACAGAATTGTCAAGATTACAGATCAAGGAACACAGTAGACTAACAGAGGTTTAATTAGCTCTCTGAGACTGAAGGGAACAGGCAAAGGTCTTTTAAATGCAAATGTCTTCATGTACAGAGAGCATAAACAAAATACCTCAATCTTCTCACCACACCCTGGGGTTTTCAGATGCTTTTGAAGTGTTCAGACTGTTACTAGAGGCTTGTGGTTTTGTATGGTTTGTTCTTTCCGAGTTTTTTATTTTTCATGAAGAGTTTCCTCTGCACCCGGAAGGAGGAGGGTCAGAACTTGGACTGTGAACCCTCTCCATTTACCTTTTTGATTTGAGCATAACTACATCAGGATGTTCAAAAACAAATCCATGGCACAGTCCTACATGGCATTTTACCTTTTCATTTTCAACTCATTTCATGCTTTACTTTTCTCTCTGTAGCATAATGGGTTTAGTTCACTGAAAAACAAAAACAGTCATGTCGTCTTAAAAACATGCAAAGGTTTTTTTTTTTTTTTATGAAAACAGAGATTGTTTCTCCATTTAAGTTATTACCACTAAAACTGATCATAAAATTTATGAAGACATCTTTAAAGTAATCTAAATGAACTGAGAAGTTTAATCCAAGCCTTCGGAAGACTTGCACTCACTTTGATGAACCTATTTAATTTAGCCATGTACTCCTATTTAAAAATTGATGAACACATCAAATATGGTAAATGGAAGCTCAAAAGTGCTTGATAAATCTTGTGGGTTTTGAACATTGAATAACGGATGATACAGTTTTTATTTGGTGAGCTATCACTTTAAACAGTTGCATTTTTCACCCACAACTGTGGTTTTGCTTGCTAGAATAGTGATCTGGGAAACTCCCTGGTTTTGCCAGAGCTAAAGTCCTGTCTTGCCATGATAACATTCCCTTCATAAACATCCGAGAACATAGTTATTGAGACTGATGCAATGCCAGTGCTAACTTTCAGTGGCTGAGGTCACTGACATAAACAAGATGACTTATTTATCATCTCTGTGTACATTCAGGCTTGCCCTCTGTGCACCGTTACACTCTTGTACCCAGCAAACTATATGCAAATCCTTACCCTGTAATGTACATGTTGTCTGGAAACACAGTTTTTAATGATGGTAGGAGGTGGGTGGGGCTGCTCCTAAGCGACAGCAAATCCTAAGATTCCTCGTGCACAGAGGAGCATTATGTAAGAGCCCAGTCATGCTGAAAGCAAAACCAGCCGGGCAATAAACTGACAATTGGGGATCATTGCTGGACATATTTCTATTCCTGATATGGGACAAGTAAATTGTTCCAATTGTGCTCCCACAATTAGGTGATCTTTTATTAACTTAGATTGGTTAGCCAGGAGCTCTTACTTCAGATTACAAGGGCCTCTTTCTGTAAAACCACACAAGGCACATGTTGTCATGGCACACTTTATTTTTGTTGGCTATTGCATTTCCTTGAAAGTGGTGCCCCTGACACATTTACAGAGCTCAGCTGGTTTGAAGGAACTTGGCGTGTGCTTGCGAGGTTACTGAGGCTTAGGCATAGATTTGTCAGGGTCAGAGAGATGGCAGTCCTGGCTTTTTTTTTTTTTTTTTTTTTTTTTTTTTTGGAGTGTCCTCTGAGGACATTTAGTCTCCTCCCCCTTGGCCTGCACAGAAACATCAGCATAACGTCTTCAGTTTCCTCCGTTTGCATCAGTGACTCATACAGTAGTTGTGTAACAATCTTTTACCAGACAGCTGCATTTCCATAAAAATAAATTAATTTGCTCATGTCCCGCTAAACTGCTAACCTCCTCAGTTCGCTCCCCCTGTGTGTCTCTGTTCGTTGCATTAAGTATTAGTGCACCATTCAGAATGTCCATTTGTATGGGTGTTATGTAACACTCGCTCAGGGTCGGGACTTGTTTATCCCCAGCCGGTGTAGAGCGGCTTAAATCCTTTTTCTTCCCCCCCCCCGAGCAGCAACCTTTTGGCCTAGTTTCCACATGACGCAGTACAGACAGCAGCAGCAGCCTGTGGGCCCTGCTGGAACAGTTGGCTGACGCGTCCAGGTCTGAATCGGATCAGGCCACCCTAGCTTAACTCAGAACAATGAACTTGATAATGCCCTGCAGGTGAAAACAAACAGGAGAGGCCAAGCCGAGGGAGTGCTGGTAGCTCTGATAAATGTTGTAGCTCTAGATGGTTCACCTTGTTATTTATCGTACTTTTGAACTTGTCCAACCAAGTGACATACTGTTGGGACAGTAATAGTAAACATGAAGTGAAACCAGGATTGTTCCTCTCTGCTTTACCCACTGAGTTCTTGTGGCCTTTAAAACCCATGTGGGAAATTTGTGGACTTTTCCTTGTGTGTATGAGGACTTTTATAGTACGTACTAAAAAGTTTATTTTATTCCTACAGTGTGGCTCAGCTGAATACATGGCCCCTGAGGTGGTGGAGGCCTTTAATGAGGAAGCTAGCATCTACGACAAGCGATGTGACCTGTGGAGCCTTGGCGTCATCCTCTACATCATGCTGAGTGGATACCCGCCCTTTGTGGGTCGTTGTGGAACAGACTGTGGTTGGGACTGGGGAGAGCCCTGCCAAGCCTGCCAGGTACACCTCATACTTGGGCAAGATACATGGTTTTCTGGGAAAGCGTTCGGTATCGAAAGCAGTGAAAGTTCAAAACTTTCCATGGAATCGTAGCAGGTCTAGCCACCTGGTTTCTTAGTCGGAGTTTGACAATAAGGACTGCCCGACTAAATCGTCACTAGCCCTATCGGGCTGCGTTGTCACAAGTTTATTTACATACATTTACCAAATTAAAAAGGGGGAAAAAAAACTTGGGGTTGAGTCTGAATAGTAATATTTCTTCTGCAAATAGCTGTTTAATACCTTTCCTCACAATGCGTCCACAGAGCATGCTGTTTGAGAGTATTCAGGAAGGCAAGTACGAGTTTCCAGAGAAGGACTGGGCACACATCTCTCCTGCAGCTAAAGATCTCATCACCAAGCTGTTGGTCCAGGATGCCAAAGACCGTCTCAGTGCTGCCCAGGTTCTGCAGCACCCTTGGGTCAAGGGGGTATGTCTATTCCCTTCCATCTCTAGGATTCCTGAGACTCTATTTAACACCAATTCATTATTTGCTTCTTGGGCTGTAAATCGTGTTTTGTGACCCATTTCTGTTGTTCTTTACCTTAGTGTGCACCCAATGCTGTTTCTGCATCCATATTACATCAGAGGTGAGTATATTGCATACTAAATGTTCTGATATACTCGCAGCAAAGGTGTTTTTTTTTTTTTTTTTTTTTTTTTTTATTCTTTGCTTGGAGGGTCAAAAGAAGTTTGAAATACCTGAGCACACCTACCGATTAAAGGGTTATTTGACCCAAAAATGAAAATTTGTCATTTAATTACTCACCCTCATGTCCTTCCAAACCTGTAAGACCTTCATTCATCTTTGGAACATAAATTAAGGGCGCTTTCACACTAGCACTTTTGGTGCGCACCCAGGTTCGATTGACGTCAGAGTTCGGTTCGTTTGGATGATGTGAACGCTGTCATCCGACCTCGGGTGCGCACCCGCGAACCGCATCAGAGTCCGCTTAAAAAGGGTGTCTGGGGTTCGGTTCATGTGAACTCTGGTACGGTTCGCTGCTGATGTGAACGCAATCGTACCAAATCACGGAAGTGAATCGCTATTAATGCCATATTATTTGATAAAAATGTGTGTTTGTGTGCCTTTCACTCACTTTCCTGACGAGCGTGACTGACGCGCTGCAAGCAGAGAGCTGTATGTCTCATTTATGTTCGCCTTCAGCGTTCTTTAGAGCATTAGCAGTACATTCGTAAGACAGACGTAAGTGGTTTATGCACTGAAGCTTTGTAAACAAAACGAACGGTTCAAAAACGTAAATATATAAAAGCGCAGAGAGCAATCTTATGCATTTTGCCGCCTTCTCCCACGCCGTCGTTACTAAGCAACGGGGTAAACAGCTGCTGACTTGATGACTCAAACGAACCACGGTTCGGACCCAAATAAAATATGAACGCAGTCCAGCGGGGGCAGTGGGAGGGGGGAGCAAACGAACTCTGGTTCGGACCAGGCAATCGAACCAAGTGTGAAAGCACCCTAAGAGATTTTTGATGAAATCCGAGAGCTTTCTGACCCTGCATAGACCGCAACGCAACTACCACGTTCTAAGCCCAGAAAAGTAGTAAGGACATCGTTAAAATGGTCCATGTGACATCAGTGGTTCAACCGTAATTTTTTTTTTAATGCTTTTTGTGAAAAGAAAACAAAAACAGCAACTTTATTCAACAATTCTTCTCCTCTGCATCACCATCTGCCGCCATTCACGAGAGTACCACAATGCTGATATCATATGGACTATTTTAAAGATGTCCTTACAATGTTTCTGGGCCTGGGAAAATTTCAGTTACATTGCTGTCTATGCAGGGTCAGAAACCTCTTGGATTTCATCAAAAGTATCTTAATTTGTGTTCCAAAGATGAACGAAGGTCTTGCGGGTTTGTAACGACATGAGGGTGAGTAATTAATAGAGGTTGACCGATATTGGATTTTACCGATAACGATAGCTAGGTTGGACCACACTGGCCGATACCGATTAATCAACCGATAGTTTTTAAAATGGATACTGAACGAAAACTAAAATAGAGCTTTGCTATTTTTAAAAAAGCAGTAACAGTACTGAACCATACTTTGTAAATGAATACAAATTTAGTATTAATATTAATTATTATATTGATCATTAAAGTTTTTTCATAGTTTACTAATGTTAAAAGAAGAAACTTTAAAATTTAAAAATGAAGCCTATTAGTAATAGTAAATGTTGAAATGAAATGAACACACTCTAACAAGGAACATCTTGTTAGATGCTCTTATTGTTAAGTATCACCATTTCATTTCAACAGTCATGCTTAAAGATGGCCATCTTGAAATACCTACACAAGGCCATATTAAAATTACATGCACAGGTTATTGATATTGTATGTGTACTCTCACATTTTATTTGCTGCTATTTTAGAACACTGCATTATTATCTAATCAAAATATAAAATAAATGCAAGTGACACACTGTGCAAAAGCGAAGCGCTGTGTCTTGGAGAAGTCACTGGTATCACACACACACCGGACGCGTCACGTTCAATTCAAGCAACGGTCCAAAAGGGTTTATTTAATCACCAAACGGACATAAGTTTGCTTCAAGAATGAACTATGTGGCATAAATGAGTTTGAAGTTCGGTGTTTAAAAAAAACAGAGCAAACGGAAAGAGAAAGCACGATCTGTATTACAGCTCTCTATATGAAGCATACAGACTGTATTGGAGTCACAGAAAGACAAACGTTTTGCTGAAAAATGCACAATACATAATTTATCGCCTAGGGTGAAGTCATTATATTTGTCCCAAATCATTGTTAATGTAATTTAATAGAAATCTATGTGAACGGCGCTCTGTTCCGCGGCAGGATTTTCTGTCGGCTGTATTTAAATGCGAGTCTGGAGTTTCCCTCTCTGTGCAGCGCGCAGTGTCACATGCCAAAACAAACAACACGTGCTGTCAGTGATTTCCGCCTCCAGAGGCTGCTCTCGTACTGTATAATGACAGCAGACCATTCTCAACCACTCCAGCAACAGATGCAACACGGAAAACTATCGGCATGGATTTTTGCCGATAACCGATAGTTCCGCAAATCAACTATCGGTGCCGATTAATCGGCAAAACCGATTAATCGGTCTACCTCTAGTAATTAATGACAGATATTTATTTTTTGGGGTGAACTGTCCCTTTAAGTAATTGCCATGGAGTAATGGAACTGCAGTTTAAAATTGTTTACCAGCCAGAACAAATTTTTCAGAAAGTTTGCTTGTTTTACCTTGATGTTGTTGGAAATGATGCCATGCCAGTTTGTTTTTCAATTTTGCTTGAAGTATATTGGGGGCTTAGTGATACATTTATAAATTCCAGCAGCAATAGTTTTGACTGAGAATAGCAGACCTTTAATCATGCCATCATTACATTCTGTGTTTTTTCTCCAGGGGTGGTAGCGCTCAGGACCTGACGTTCTTTGCGGGGCAGGCCGTAGCCATGAACCGGCAGCTGGCTGAGAGGGAAGAGAGCGAGGAGCAGCAGCAGCTAGAGAAGGAGCTTTCCTCCCCGCTTATCCTCTCCTCCAGCTCCGGCTCCATGCTGCTGTCTCCTTCCTCCAGGTCCAAGCTGGCCCTCCGCAGGAAGACCGCAGGCAGCCAGCACCGAGGGCCGGTGTGTGCTGCTGAACTGCGCCAGCTCCTTGCCCCGCTTGTGATCGTTGGTGACTGTGCCTGATCTCTACCATATTTTCCAGCCTCCACTCTCCACTGACGACTATTGATGACACCATATCGGAATCTTCAACTAGGCAGTGCGTTGACATCTTGACCTCTCTGCCCACTTACTTTGTGGGCTCTAAGCTCTTGTGAGAAGGACTCTCATGTTTGTAGCACTTAAAGCACCTTAAATGCCCCTGCAAACAGTTTTGATTGGGTAAAAATCTTGTTGTGGCCAGGAAAAAACTTGTTGACGACTGAGTCCCAGGAATCTGTCAATATAACAATGTTTACGAAAGACCTTGGGAACCAAAGGACTCAAGTTGCTTTCATTCATCTAAAGCTGTACCCCACCTAAGCCATTAAATTTCTAAGCATCAGGAAAAACATTCTGCTCTTTGCCTTTGAGCTCACATGGGACCCCCAGCGGCCGAATCATTCGATTTGTACTTATGCCATATTTGAGACTTATTTCTCACTCCCAAAGTGATATTGATGGCAGACTGAGACTATGTAAGTGTTGCTGGGACTCAAGTGGCAAATGATTTATTATTCAAGTTATCCAGGGCAGAAATTGCAGCCATGTTGTGTGGGGTTTCTCTAGTCTGAATTTATTTATCAAGGACCTTATTTACCAATTTCACTCCACTGTGTAACACTTATTTTCTGCCAAACGCAAATCTCAGCAGTGTTTTCAGCAGAAACCTCAGGATCTCTTTCCGAATGAGAAACCAAAGCATATTTTAAAGCAGAAAGACTCGTTCTATGTTAGTTCATTGGTGTTTTACATTTCCGTTTTGTCCTCGCACTGGAAAGTTTAGCCTTTTTCAGGGAGACGGAGCAGTGTAGCGCAACTTTTGTACTTGGCCTCTCAGGAAAACCGGAATTAGTTGCATAATCAGATTTCCTCCCCCTTTTCATTTCCGCATGTTTCATCCCCTTTTGACCTGAAATATAAGGAACTGCCAGATATCCATTTCAAGGTTCTGTAGTGAATTTAGAGAAATTCTCTACCATTTTCATTTCCAACTCCATTTTCACCATTCATTCAGTTAGTCATTGAACATTTCGTGAACACAAGGGCTCTGTCAATGACTCCATTCACTGTTTGAATAAAGGTGGTTATTCCATGAAAAGACCTTAAGTCCTCTGTTAGCCTTCATTTTGTACTTGTAGACTGATATCTAATGAAAAGGGGAAGCTCAGATATGCAAGAATACCTCCAGACATACCAATGTGCCATGCTGCTATATTACTTTGCCCATTCCCTCGCCCCCACCCTCTTTTTTTTTTTTTATTATTTGTGTGTTGGAAAGGGAGATTTTTATCTTCCTTTTTTAAAGTGTCAGTTTATTTGTTTTTAAAAATAAGGATGTTGAACTTGTATGAGAGAGTGTGTGGATCCCCCCCCCCCCTTTTTTTTTTTGGTCCTCAGTGAAGCATAGACCAGCTCAAATTGTTCTTAAATGATACTTGTTACTGTTGTTCCGCAACTTTACTGTTTGATCACTTTAATGTTTGATCAAAGTTTTTCTTGAATAGTGTCGGTGCAAATATGCAGATCATCCAGGAACAAAACCAAGTGCTCCTACTCGCTCTGAGTGAAGCAAAGCCTATCTTTTTTTTTTTTTTTTTTTTTTTTTTTGTGTAAGCATTTTGTTCGTGAAAAGCATACACAGTTGGATTTCCTCTTTTTCTGATGGAAACCACCTTGGAATATTCTGAGTTTAGTCTTTCTTTCTGAGAACGACCTAATTGTTTTTTGTTTTTATTTTTCACTTTCACAATTTTTGAACCCCCGCCCCCAATACATGAAAATGACTAGTCTACACTTATTTTATGGACCAGTGGTGTAGCTTTCATGTTTATCTTGTATTTTCATGTGGTTGTACCATTTGTTTCTCATCTGGCCCAGGGGGGCAAAATAAAGAACATGGAGAATTGTTCAACTACAATGGTTAGTTTTCTTGTAAAAACTCTCATAATTGACTATATACCTTAACTCAGGGTAGTATTATTATTATTATTATTATTATGACAAACAGCCTGCCACCAAAGTTCAGTTTTGTATTAAAAGAGAACATCTGCATCTTTAAAGATGCTTTAATGATCAGCTTTTTCCACATTTCATATAAACATAAATCTAGAGAAAGATTTAGAAAAAGGTGCTTATTTCTTTCTATTTTTTTTTTTTTTTATTAATTTAAAAAAAAAAATATTCACACAAATTGCTTGTGCTCATTTGTCTCTATCACTGTCCTTCATAAACGCTCTCGGACGTCATTTTTACGGGTCTGTGTGGATAAGAATAAGATACTCATATCACAGCTTTGGTAAACGTTTCATGATCCCATAACAGGGGTGGACTGGCCATCGGGAGAACCGGGAGAATTCCCGGTGGCCTGGCAGCCAATTTGGCCCGCTGCCCTTTTTTTTTATTTTTTTTTATTATTATTATTATTTTATATTGTTGTTGTTTTTTGTTGCCAACCGAATGTACTAAAGTGATTATTTCCGAATTCGCCATTCAATAATAAAACTCTAATAAATCATGCCTTGACTGGCAACGCGATTCGCCTCGGCGCGCGCTCCGCTCATCCGCGCGTCCGCCAAAAGGACGCGAGACTAAAATGGAGTGGAAGCGCCCAGGTGGAGCAGAGAGGCAAAACTGTCCTGTTCAGGGCTTCAAGTGCAGGGGCCCGTTTCAGAAAGGAGGTTGAGAAAACTCTGAGTATGTTAACCCTGTAAATGAGGGAAACTATTGGTAGTTTATCTTTGTTTCAAAACTTGGTTTGTCAAACCCATTAAACTGCAGGGTAAGTCAAATGTTTTAACAGTAGGCTCAGAGTCAAGTTACTGTGCAACTTACGCTGTGAACCTAACCTGGTCTGAAGGACAGGTTTTCTTCGGTAAACCCAGAGTTTCTTTCCATCTCCTCCCCTTTTTAAAGTGTAAGCGATGTTTTAATACCTCATTCATTCATTCACGCTGCAAAATTGCTTTTCTTAGTATTTTTGTCTTATTTCAAGTACAAAGATTTTAAAATTCTTAAGTTAAGATGCATTTTCTATAGATAAAAAATTATCTAGATATTTAGTCTTGTTAAAATATAAAAGTGCTCTCGGGTAAGAAAAATTATCTTAATGCAAACGGAAACAAGAATGGGCTATTTTTTATTTATTACCGCATTGCCAGATAATTTGCAAAATAAAATAAAAAATCACTTGAATTCGTCATGGAAACAAGACTAAATTACTGTATATTATTTATTTTATTATATTTACACCATATTCATGTGCAATTTATTTGAGCAGTCCCAAAATGGTAGTTTTCTTTAAAACATCGGAGATTATTATTTATCACATAAGTCTGGCTGTATGCAGATTTTAAGGAAAGTGTGCATCCCTCTCACTCATTCTGAGAATGTTTTCATGAGCACAAATCCGTCAAAGAAGTATCACAGGACTGTAGGTTAGTGGTGTAGAAATTTAAATGAGGCTAATCTGATAAATGACGTTCACTTGATAACATCTTTCTGTGACGTTGGAAGTAACCCAATAATCAGAATTTCCTTCAGGATCTCCAGTGTGTTTGGATGCATTGATGTCAAGCATATCTCCATCATCACACCTTCTGAAAATGAAACTGATTACTGTATGGAATGGAAGGATGCTAGATGGAGGGGTCGTACGAGCCGTAACCACCACCACAGCTGTTAAATACACTAATTATTCACAATTAGTCATCTTTATTTCCTAATACAAAAGCAAAAGTTATTCTTTTTACTTTTGGATTTTAGAAACCTTCCAATACTTGACCATCTCCTCTTCATCTGTCAGTGCTGCCTTCTTGCTGTCGACAAGTCGGTAGTTAATGTTATTACTCTAATTAAGAAATGTAACAGGTTGGATTAGAGAATATTTAATTATGTGAAACGAGTGTTAGACTATGTGGAAAAAGCTGCAGCGCGTTGAAATAGACATTGAAGATATTTAATGTCAAATGTTTGTAAAGTCATTTAGCCCACACCCATGAACCTTTCATGTTTAAAGCTTTACCTTGATTGAATTGTGTTTTTATACTTCATTTTTAGTTGCTGCCACGTTCTTGTTTCTTGTTTCTGTTTATTCCTTTTTTTCCCCTGTGGCCATGGGATACCATTAAAATGAATATTAGTTCAATAATTTACAGTTTTCAGGGACGTCCATGCATATTATCAACAGTTATTAAGTTATTGACAGTTATTAAGAATTAAAGTTACACATTGACGGAAGTATGCGTGCTGACGTCTTTTGGCGGAGCTGTTGCCATGGTGAATCGTAATTTCGGAGCTCCACTGATCATGACAATAGAGAGTGGCGCACTTCGAGTTGAAGCGTAAACTAACACAATTCAGCTGTTCTGTAACCGATACCCCGTACTGTTGCCCACCTCAGAGTAAGTCAACTCTGAGTTTCAAGTTTAAACTCAAAGAGTTGGTTGTGAAACGGGCCCCAGGTCAGTTACATCTGTAAATACTATTGTAGTTTCCCTAAACGTCTTTTAAGTGTTAGTTAAACATTAAACTGCTAGCAAATGTTAACGGTAAATGCTGTCAATTACTGTCCCAAACTTTTTTTGGAATGTGTTGCAAAAGGTCATGAATGACTATTGTAAAGAGAAGGATGTATATTTAGCAGACAAATGACATAGTTTTATAATAGGAGGAGTTTGACCAGACAAAACATGAAATATTTTGGTTCATATTGTCTGCAATGAAATACAAGTCAAAGTAAATTTAGAAATCACTACTATAGTTAAACCTTTAACCACAAATTAATAATTTGGTTTCCCATACTGTCCCAACGATTAGTTTCTGATTTGGGGTATTTGTAGTAAAACTCTGGTTATACAAATAGTAATCAATCCACCAAAAGCATGGTTACTTTTACCATAGGTCTAATAATACCATGGCTAATTTTCCTTAGGACCAAACATGACCCATGATAATGCAAAAACATATTCGATTTTAAGTTTTTTTCTATAAAGATATATTCAAGATGTAGCTATTATTGTGCTAATTTTGACAAGATAAAACAATAATGTAATACTTATTTTTTTCTAAAATAAATGTATACTATGTGCAAACAAATTACAATAAGGTGGCTGTTTTGCAACAAGGTGCTGGAAAAGTGACGGGTGCAAGAAAATTTGTGAAAAAAGTAAACATACACATGAGAGACATAGAGATGTCATGGAAAATTAAGAGACTAAAAAGGAAAATGGAAGTTCAAAAGATAACCTTTAATTATTTTGCATGGCCCCAGCCTAGGAATTGAAACTTTTTTATGCAGTGATGATAATGGCCATACAAAAAATATTGTTGTCTGGTTTCAAAATTTGTTGTGGGTATATGGGATGGCCTGGATGAGAGTGAGATTTCCCGACCTGAAATTTTGTTCCAGTCCGCCCCTGTCCCATAACATATAGTTCACATGCATTAAGAGCATGCAGGTCACATACTTTCACATGTAGTCTAAATGCTTACTGCCTGCATATCAGCGAGACCTTCACCTAGACAAATACGTTGAGATGCCTTTCTGAATAACAGCGCACGTGGATTTGTTTACTGTTGGGTATAATATATCTAAATGTTTTACTTTTATTTTTGGGTCATAGTCTCAATGGTGATTATTTTGTGGTATATTATGGTGTTACAAAAATAGAATTCAATAGAATGTTTTTAAAATATTTTTCCCCATAAACCGGTAGTCTGTGATAGCTTACTGCAGGCCGTGCTGACAAGAATGTGATTTACCTGAATGTTTCGTAAGGATGAGCGACTTGTGTGTCAGAATAGCTAATATTATGTCCTCGTGCTGATCAGAGATATATAAAAAAAGGATATGATAAATGGCTGACAATAAAAAAAAAAGCCCGGTTTCACAGACGGGGTTTAGACTAAACCAGGATTAGATCATAGTTCAATTAGGACATTTAAGCAATTTTTATAAACGTGCTTAGAAAAAACATTAGTCTACTGGTGTGCATTTTGGGACAAAACAAAGACACTGATATATTTTAAGATCAATCAGTGCAAGTTTCTTTCAGTTGAAACAGCTCAGACTTAGATTTTAGTCTAGGAACTAAAACTTGTCTGTGAAACCGGGGGGTTTTGAACAGGAATAATAAACAGCTCTATATAAAGTTAATCTGTATTAGGAAACGGCTGGGTTGAAAATAAACACGAGCTCCCCCAAGTGTTGAAATCCCGTCATTATTTTGTATACACATAATTTCACTGCTAATTTACAGCAACGTAAAGAACAACATTTTACATGTTTTCCCCTGAAAATGTGAGATGCGGTCATTTATGTTCAATTCAAAATTCAAATTTAAAAAAGCTTTATTGTCTTTCTTAGACTGCTGGACAATTGTCTTTGACAGGATCCTTATACAAAACAAATATATTTTACATATATGAAAAACAACAACAACAAATCTTCTTATTTTAGACACAAATAGCAAATGAGATAAATATTTATTTTTATTTTTAACCAGATGGGAGTTGTTGAAAAGAATCATGGAGAGGATATAGGCAAACTGATCAATATGAAAGAGTTTCCTTGAGATGAGACTTGTGAAAATTTATAAACATGGCTTTATTTAGCTAGTTAGTTATTTGTTAGTAAAAATGCTGAGAGGACATTATCAAACACAAAGCTTTACCTGTGAAAAAAAGTGTTCATTTACATCATCTTCTGTAACTGTTCACAAATCAAGAACTAGTGCAGAAAGAAGGTCAGGATCCACAAGAGCATCGGACATTAGACTTATGAGCAACACAGAGCATCTATATGACATTTACAGATTCAGCCTAAGAAGAATATTGAATTCCGTATAACATCATGCAAGAGAAGATATGGAGAACATGATTTATTAGAAGCATAGTTTTTCATTTACATGACAGAATTTCAAGTCATTTTTCAGTGCTTCTGGCACACAATTATCAGTGCTGCAGTTATTGATATGATGAGGAAAACCCCTGTCTTGAACAGCATGTACCATATCAGCACTGGCTCCAAGACCCCTTACAGAGACCGAGACACACACACACACACACACACACACACACACACACACACATTCAGTTACATGCAATGCATTAGAACTAAAGCTGTAGCTCTAAGATTCACAGAGTTCATTCACTAGCAAAATAATACAAAAGTTTTTATAAATTACATGAGATTATGAAATTGAAATTATTAAATTGAGATTGAAGTTATCAAGGAAAAGGGACAACTGTTGCAGACCTTTTTAACTGATCTTTTTCTGTGCAAATCAATATTCAATTAAATTATTTTTTCAATTGTAATTCACTTTGGGACCATATCAAATCTTTTAATATGTTGTAGTGTAATTCACAATATTTTTCTGATGCGTGTTATGTTTCATAGGTCAGAGCAATTTCTTAGGACAACAGAAGAGTTAAATGATATTGCATTACACTTATCAACAAAAGTTATATTTTGCTCATCCTGTAAATGTTGTACCATTGCATTCCTGGACGAAGCCAATCAACCAACTTTAAAGAAATAGTTCACCCAAAAATGAAAATCTGTAGAAAAATTATTCACCCTCAGGCCATCCATGATGTAGATGAGTTTGTTTATTCACCGGATCAGAATTGGATAAATGTAGCATTGTATCACTTGCTCACCAATGGATCTTCTGCAGTGAATGGGTGCCGTCAGAATGAAAGTCCAAACAGCTGAAACACAATAATCATAATAATCCACAAATAATCCACACAACTCCAGCCCAGTTAACATCTTGCGAAGTGAAAAGCTGTGTGTTTGTAAGACACAAATCCGTCATTAAGACAAACGATCCATTCAAACGAGCTTTCTATCTATAATATTGCTTTCTTCAGTGAAAACTTATCATATTTTGGCCAGAAGCAACAGTTTAAAGTTAAAATGCCTTAATGATGGATTTGTTTCTTACAAACAAGCTTTTCACTGGAGTCACGTGGATTCCTTGTGGATTATTGTGATGTTTTTATCAGCTGTTTGGACTCTCATTCTGACGGCACCCATTCACTGCAGAGGATCCATTGGTGAGTGACATAATGCTAAATTTCTCCAAATCTCTGATCTGATGAAGAAACAAACTCATCTATATTTTGGATGGCCTGAGGGTGAGTAAATTTTCAGCAAATTTTAATTTTTGTGTGAACTTTTCCTTTAACATGAATGCTACTTTAATGATTTATTTCAATAATCTAGATTGTATACTGATGGATTAAGTCTCAGAAATTAAAATGTCAATGGAGAAACTTACTTGATGGAGTGTGGCCTTGGTATGTGGCATTAGTCAGAGAGGATGATGTTGTATTTACAGTGGTTAAGTATTCTGATATGTAAGTTGAAGAAGAACTACAGTCTGAATCACACACACACACACACACACACACACACACACAAACTTTCTTAAGTTATGAAGTTTTCAAAATTGAATATTTTTAAAGAGCCAAGAGGATTTCACACTTACCTTTCACTGTTACATGAACCCTGCTATTTGAACCATTCTCTGTTTGGCAGCTATATGTTCCTGAATGAGTCTCATTTGCACTGTGAACGTGTATGGAGAGACTGTTATTCGAAGACTTAAGACTATGCTGAATTTGTTCTTCTTTCAACAGTTTTACATGGCTTGATGGTCCATCACAATTTAACTGACATGTGAGGGTGAAGTCCTGACCGGAGCAAACACTTGATCCTCCTGTCACACTGATACTGGGCTGACAGCCACCTAAAAGAAATAATGTTAAACATATAGCTCTCTAAATATGTCTGAGTAAAAAAGTTACTACGTACCTTTTTGAAACTTACCACTTATATGTGATGAAAGGAGCAGCAGCAAAACGAATTTCAGAAAGCACATGTTTGAACTGAAATGTGACCAACCATTGAGGTTTGAGAAGGACTAACCCTGCAGAGAGACAGGAACTCGCAGGTCATGAACAAATTACCCAAGCTGTGGCTTTATCAGTTGATGAGCAATAAGATAAGCAATAAAAATCCCTCAAATCAAGAATGTTTTGCAGGTTTTAATGAAAAGGTCATCTCTTTCTCACACAACAAACAAGCATCTAAATGATTTTTGCGTAATTTGCTGTTGTGTTTATTTTTTATTTTTACAGCAATTATGGTATATAGGAATTCAAACAGACTTTACAATTCAATCAAAACATCTTGTCACCTACCAACTGCGATGACTAAATTTAGGCTACTAATGACTAATTATTGTTATGCAGACATATATAAGCCTAGGCATACACTGCCTTTCAAAAGTTTGGGATCAGTAAGATTTTTTTATGTTTTTAAAGAAGTTCTTACACTCTTAAAAAAAAGGTGCCAGGAAGAACCAAAAAGGGGCTTTCGCGGCGATGCCATAGAGGAACCATTTTTGGTTCCCTGAAGAACTTTGTGAAAGGTTCTTTAAAGAACCGGTGTTCTTCTTGGTGCCATAAAGAACCTTTTCTGGTACTACAAAGAACCCTTTTTAAAAGTTATTCAAAGAACCACTGATGAATGGCCCCATTTCCTCCAGATCAATATCCTCACATTTATCATACTATAATTTATTTTATACTGTACCCTGTACATAATACAAAAATCCAGAAGTAAAAAGTCTTGACAAGATATATGATTAAAATGTTTATTGCATTTACAGTATACATCAATGCAGTATACATTTTAATGTTTTTAAAGAAGTTCTTATACTCAAGGCTGCATTTATTTAATCACAAATAAAGAAAAAAACATTATTATTGTAAAATATTAATTCAAAATAATGTTTTTCTATTTTAATATACTTTAAAATATAATTGACTCCTGTGATGCTGAATTTTCATCAGCCATACTCCAGTCTTCAGTGTCACATGATACTTCAAAAATCATTCTTATATGTTGATTTATTATCAATGTTGGAAATAGTTATGCTGCTTAATATTTCTTTTGGAATCTGTAATACTTTTTTCAGGATTCTTTGATGAATAAAAAGTTAAAAAGAAGAGCATTTATTCAAAATAGAAATCTTCTGTAACAATATATGCTACCATTCAAAATTGTGGGTCAGCAATATTTTCTTTCTTTTTTTTGAAAAAAAAAAAAATATATATATGTATGTATGTATATATATATATATATACATCCTTGCTGAATAATATATATATATATATATATGTATGTATGTATGTGTGTGTATATATATATATATATATACATCCTTGCTGAATATATATATATATATATATTATTCAGTAAGGATGTGTTAAATTGATAAAAGTGATAGTAAAGTCTCATTTAAAAGATTTCTAAATAAATGCTTTCTAGTTTGAATAAATGCTGTTCTTTTTAACTTTTTATTTATCATAGAATCTCGGCTTATATAGCCTTGGGTCATCCCTGTTATACAGTACATTTTATGCTTTGTAAACTTTTATGAATATCCCGTTGTAAGGAAGTATTTCTAAAAAGGTATAGCCAGATTTCAAAAATATATTGAGCAAATTGCTTCAATGTTTTCATGTTTAAATAACAACCAAAAATATTAAAATTAAACACCTATGTTTAATTAATTAAGGACTTTACTGTCACTTTTGATAAATGTTATGCATTCTGAATAAAAGATTCCCCCTAACGATAGTAAATTTACAAATAAATAATATTAAAACCCTTCTCCAAACTAACATAATTTAATTGTGTTCAGTATTTTATCTAGTATACTAAGACAAAATGTTGGGTACATGAAAATGTGGTGAATAATACATAATACATTATCAGTTTTGTAAAAGAGGTCGACACCAGTTTCTACGTTATCCGGTTCAGTTTCTCACGTAGTTTTACGTTGAATGAAACTGCGCATTATTTTTTCCGAAGAGCGCGGAATTGAATGACACGGTATTCTCCAAACACAACTACGCAAGATTTGCAATTTAGCCCTAGTAATGTGATCGACGACAGCGGAGGAAACGCGCCAGCTGTACGGAGAGGCTTAAAGAGACATCAGCGAAGAGGGAGAAAAAATGATAATGGCTTCAAGGAATGAGCATTAAAACTGATGTCCAAAATGGGAACTGTCATCGACTTATAATACAGGGATCTAGGTAAAAGTGTCTAGTCTGTTGATACGTCTTCCTCCTTGAACGATGTACGGAATATTCCGTGTGCGTAATTTAGACCAATTTCGACTGCTCGGGATTAAGGAGTTGCCCGGTTAATGGCTGGCAACAAAATCTGTGTGCTTGTCAACAAATATTGCTTTGACGTATGTATAATGTGGTTGTAGACCATAACAAGCTGTCTTTGATTTTTCATAACCCGCTGGTGTTGTTATGTTGAGCTCGCTGAAGCGCAGGCCACATATCGTTAGCTTGTTTGGGCTAGTTAGCGCGTTAGCCTGTGTTCACTCATTTCTGCTGCTTAGTTGGCAACTCAGTGGCTAACTGACAACGTTAGCTCTTCAGCACTCGAGGATTCACAAGAACGTCCCTTTTTTGCTGTCTTTACGTTCATATAATGTACTTTTACAAAGAGAACATGATGTACCAAAATATGTTCGGAGTTTATCTTAGTAACTGTTAACTTTCTTTCTCATACTTTGGTGGCGAGCTGAATTAGGCTAGCAGGCACATTCGTCTAGTTTATTTCCCGCAAGTTAGCCCTTTAGATGTCTTTTCGAAATAAATATTTGACAGTTTAGCGCGTTTTGATTTCTCGAGCAATTTTTCATTTCATTTCATAAGACAGGCTGCTGAATCTAGAGGGAGGGCCAGTGCGGGCCTGATATATCACATTTGTTGGCATTGTAAAACAGTTTTGTTGTCGATGCATGTAGATCAGGCCTGATCCGACATGAGACGATGGATTATAGTCTTAGCTGGATGGTTAACTTTATAGATCTGATAGCATTTAATCATAGTTTCTGATACTGATACCTTGCCATTGAATGTGCAATGAATGCTACAAATCCACAGGCAGAAAATAAAGACATTGTTTTTTTTTTTATAGACTGATATCAAATTTTGTGCATCATAACAAAATGGCTTGATGTAAAGACACCAGTTTTCTTTTTTTTTGTCAAGATGTAACATGTCAATTATCTATCTATCGATCGATTGTTCTATTTTAATATTAAGAATAAGCTTACTGGGCATTGAATTCTTTCAAGTTTTATTTTAAGGGACATTCTCTGTTGTTAAAAATTCTATTCAATTTTATTTGTATAGTGCATTTCACAATAAATATTCTTTCAAAGCAGCTTTGCTGAAAGTGTGTTAATGCTATCAAATTGTTTTCGGTGGTACAATCAGGATATAATCTGTTATTGGTCAGAGATGAGTGTGTCAGAGTAATATCCATATGGCACTAGTATATAGCTATAAGATAATACAGGTTATGTGGCTAGTTTTGTGTGGCTAGGAAAAATAAAACCATGGACGGCGTCATCTGTAACATCTGGCGAGGTGCCTCTCTCCGCTAACAACATAACCGAGACACTCGATCCAAGATGACTCCTGCTCATCTTCACACAACCTCAGGCCTCATCTCGAGCTCCTGAGGGATGTATTTTTAGAGCTGGAAGTCAGAAACGCTAGATAACATTTCCTGTAGGGAGATGGTCTCTGGTTTCGTGTCCCTCAAATGTTGAGACTCTTAATTGTGTGTTTCATAGAGACTGTGATAGTGCAATGCTGATGTTTTCTTGCAACACTCTTTATTGTATGTGTTCTGTTTTATTTAAGGTATAACAAGAGATTGAGGCTTTAAATCAAAGCAAATTGTGTTTAAGTAGAACTTGTGTAAATGTTGTAATCCATTGTCTTACCACAAAGTGTTAAAAGCTGCTGTGGTAGTAACTGTAATAGATTTATAAAGTTGTAATTGGTAACACAAGAAAGCTTTCTTCTTTAGCCCTGAGATAAAAACAACAACAATAATTTTAGGTTATTTTGGGGGTTTCTTTCAATATATTTCTGTTTAAGAATTGTTAAACTGTATTTTAAACCATTAATATATTCATGGGATATTTCACCCAGGAATGATATTTCTTTCCAAACCTGTATGTAGGGTTGCAAAAAAGGCGGAAAATTTCTGAAACTTTCCAGGATTTTTTGGAATATTTCAGAAACTTTAGGAAAGTTGCTGGAAATTTTCCATCCCCTTGCAACCCTACCTGTATGACTTACCTTTTTCTGTGCAACATAAAATAAGATATTTTGAGAAATGTCTGTTTTTTTTCTTTGTCCATAAAATGGAAGTCAACCAGCAAAATAATTCTTCAGAATATCTTTATTTGTGTTCTGCAGAAGAACTAAGGTCATACAGGTTTGGAACAACATGAGGGTGACTAAATAATGAGAGAATTTTTATTTTTGACTGAAAAGTCCCTTTAAATCAGTAGTGCAATGTGTACTTCTTTCCACCATAGTGGAACATGTGCCAGGTTCAGTTCTCTGTGTGTACTTTTAAGAAGTCTGTTTAGTGCTAATTGTGCCTTTTCTTTGCCCCAGATATTCTAAAGTGTTAAGCTGCTGATGTTCCACCAGTTTCCTCTCGACAAAAACTTTGATATGCTCTGCGTTCATACTTGGACTCAAGGAATGCCTTACACATCTCTGCAAAACCACCTGGAGGGGATGCAAAGGATGGAAACCAATGCCAGACACCGCCTCACTTTTACCAGCTAGGGTCGTGTACATCTGTCCTTCTCCCAAGGAACGTTCTTCTCTATGGTCGGATTTAAGGAATATTCCATATGATGTCTTTGCACTGAATCATATCGCCCTTGGATTGTCTGCTATACCATCCCCATCTATAAAAGCAGTTAATGTCTAGTTTAATCTACATGTTTAGAGCTGTGTTGTGGATAAGCCATTCCCTCCACTCTCTTTCTCTCTAAATTCCTCTCCATCCCATTCCCCGTGCCCCTGTTGTTAGTTGTTTTGGTGGCTCTGTGATTTTATGGCAGTGGAGTAATCGTGGAGAGGCCGGGGTATCACAAGCTTATGGATTTTGATAAGAGAGGAGGAGGAGGAGGAGGAGGAGGAAAAGGAGAGGCGGAGGAAGGAAAGAGAATGTCTAAGACTGGTGGGAGCAGGACAGGGCATGGGGGTGGCCGAGGCTCTGGGACCAACTCTGGGGTGCTTATGGTTGGCCCTAACTTCCGAGTGGGAAAGAAGATTGGCTGCGGGAACTTCGGCGAGCTTCGACTCGGGAAAAATCTTTACACCAATGAATATGTGGCCATTAAACTGGTAAGTTCCTCACAAAACCAGTTGATATTAGCAGTTAATGGTCACTGAACTGCAGCTGCTGCTTGTAGTGTGTGTGCTGTTAAACATACAGTAGTTCATAACATCTAAACCACATTAGATTAATATGCAGTGCATATTAATATGCTTGTGTTCTCTTTTGTGCACCCAGTTCCTTTTTACACTCGCATATCTCCATGTAGTTGCTGTACTTGTACTTTTTATCCTACCACAGATATAACCTCTAAAACCTATATGCTGAATATATATTTTCTTCACAACACACAATTCTTTCCCAACCTGTGGTGAGGAATGTACTCTTAATGAACAAAATATTGACTTTTTGAGATAATATACATATTTCCATGCTAAAGCAGTTTATCTTACAAGTGTATGAACATGCAAATATGCATGTAAAAACAATGTACTGAACAGGAATCCTATGACTTTACCTACTTTTACTTTTATGCTGCAAGATGTATTTCTCTTTTCCTAATCACATGTCTGATCAGTGATTTGTAGGCCCAAATGTATTTTTGGGGGAAAATTTGTGGAATGGACTTAAATGTAGTAAAATGTGTTCTGTATGCCATAAATGAGTACTACACTCCTATTGGTAGATGAAATTCTATACCAAATTAGATTTAATAAACGCTAAAAATAGATTTTTATGAAAATTGTAGAAATATATATTTTACATATAAAACAACCATTTAAAACGTTGGGGTTATGAATACTTCTTTATAAAAATATATATAAATTATGTTAAAATAAAATAATTATTTTAAGTTGTCATAATATTTCTCAATATTAGGTTTTTACTTTTTTAGATCAAATAAGTGTAGCCTTGGCAAGTGTATGAGATTTTTTTTTTTTTTAAAAACTTACAAAATCTTACAGATCCCAACCTTTTGAATGCTAGTGTACATATTTGTTTTTTGATTGGTCAATGTCGTAGTGTGGAAATGGTGTCTTACCCTCTCGGTTGGAAAAATGTTCAGTTTTTTTTTTCTGGTTAGTTGCTGTGCAGGCCATGCAAAAACAATTTAAAAACTCTTCCTCCAATATTTTAATTGGATTTGGTTTCAAGCCTGCATATCCAAAATACACAGGGAAAGATGAGTTAGTGATTAGAATAATATCTAGGGACATTTTAGTAGCCACCCACATTGTTCGTGAGCAACGCCGGCCTCAATTTTCATGTATTCTGTGTAATGTAAGATGTATTCTGTGAATACTTGAATTCTGTAGAGTCTCACCACATTACAGGAGTCTCAAATTCACTTTTCTCGTTATTACTTTTTATTACTTTTACCATGTTACCAACTGTTCTGCTTTGAAAGAAATTTGTCACTTTTATGTCGTTTAGCTCCTTGCTCTCACCTTTACAAATCCTTAATTTAATCCTTAAATAAGATCCTTAATCACACTTACATTTGGTGATAAGAGTGAAGCAAGTGATGTATGGGTCTGTTGAAAACAGCTTCACGAGGATGCTACAACACTGATTTCAGCTCTTCATTCTGCTATGTTGTGAAGATAGAGGTACATGTCTGCCTAGTGGTGTTGACTGTTAAACAAGACAAATATCCTCTCTGAAGAAGCTGCATTACCCAATTACTGGTACTAAATAGAGGGTCTTGATGTTGCTCTGATTTGACTATTTATTAGTGAAAACCCATGCTGGAAACACACGATATAAAAGAGTAAACCTGGTGTACTCCTCACTCTCCACTGCTGGGTATTTAATACATCCTGTGGCCTTTATGCAATCTGTTTGTTTTTATTTATTTATATATTTATTTGGCTCTTCCATTCTGCCTCCTGCTTAGTAGCGCTTTCCTCCGCGTGTTCAGAGGTGCTGGTGCCACGGATGACTCAACCCTGGATCCTGCACTTAACTGAACACACACGCGCACACATTCTCTCACTTACATTATTTATTTAAAAACCGGCATTCAGCTAAATGGACCACCTCATATTGATCGCTTAGTGATGGCATAACCTGAGTCTTCCAAGCCTAGCAATATCCTGAAATAACATATTAGTTGTCTTTGCCACTCCCTTAAAATAATATTTGCTTAATATAAGGATTCACAACAATATAAAGCATTAGTACCACGTCAGTTATCCAGCTATAATTTACAGCTTTAATGCTGAAGCAACGTTAATAACTGGCTTTTTATTGCTACTTAAGATGGTTACAAATACTAATTATGTTAATTTTGCTTTTTCATAGGAGCCAATCAAATCCAGAGCACCCCAGCTCCATCTCGAGTACAGGTTTTATAAACAGTTGGGGAACTCAGGTAAGCAATATGCTGTACCTCTGTCTATTTTTCTCATGTTATCTACCACACATTACTTTAAAACTTTGTTTTGCACCCATATTCACACCACAGTTTGGGGCCATTTTCTTTGTTGTAGAGCTTATGCTGTCCACATCCTATTTACAATTGTGAGTTGCTTTTAGCCCATCCTGTCCACATCCTCTTTTCAGCACAGATGACGAGTTTAATCAGTACAAGCTGTGGTTTCTGTGCATCGATTGCTCTATTTGCTCTGTTCTTTTCAGACAACGTTTGATAAGACTTGTAGGACAGAAAGAGGCTAACTTGTATTCAAAGATGTGAAAGGTTAACCTATAGCTTATTTCAACAATCAAAGAATGCCTGTTAAGGCTCAGATGAAATAAAACCTACAGTTGCTGGTTGAAGCGTTTATCTCTCACTGCTGTTGAGCCAGGCATCTCTGTTCCCAGCATTAAGGCCTCAGACCCTTTTTTATTCTGCTATACATTTTTCATGAGGGGAGCTTTAGAAAAACATGACACTGTACACTGTCATATTCACTCTTTCTTCTGAGCAGAAGTTGTATTGAGAATATATTACTGTGTGTGTTTGTGGTTTCTCAGGTAGTATTTTTGTTCAATTCCCAGGGAACACACATACTGATAAAAAAAAAAATGTATAGCCTGAATGCACTGTAAGTCGCTTTGAATAAAAGCGTCTGCTAAATGCATAAATGTAAATGTGATTGTTGTCGAAGGTACTGTGAGATTGACTGGAGTCTTAAGCCAGACTAGGGCTTGGAGATATTGATAAAAATCATGTGTCTTGATATTTTTCAATGTTCTACTTCTAACAATGTTTGATGTATCTGTTTACATATAGTTTTTTTTTTTTTTAAAGGAGCCATATTTTTTTTTTACCAATTAGCCATCGTTGTAAGCTAGATTTCATTTTAAAGTAGATGAGTTTTTAATGCTTAATGCTATTGAATTTATTAGGTAATGTTTTCTTCACTTCTTCTGTGAACATTATTGATTGTTGATGCAAATTGTGCGTTCAACTGATTAATTGAAATGGACAGTTTGGAAGAACTGGTTAGCACAAACAATTTAAACTTCCCAACTCTGTTTTTGCTCCTGAGGTAAATGAGAGATATTTAAATTAGTGGTTCAGTGGATCACAAATCTCACTGGTTGAATCATATTACAGTTTTTGAGCCACGAATTGGATTGTTTTTCGGATCAGCAAAAAAAATTTCAATGTAATATTGCTTTCCATTTATTATTAAGATAAGTAGTATTTCTTCGATACCACTGCAAAAACTACTAGCCTAACTAAGAAAATTCAAACGTGATTAAAGAGACAAATAAACAGCCAGTAAAAATGAGAACAAATACACAAATTACAAGCATTGATTAAATACAACAGAACAATGTTTCATATAAAATAAGGTCGGTATTCAGGTAAAGAAATTTAAAAATAAAGTGTAAAATAACACTGCATAGTGTTCACTGTATAAATTAAATAGAATAATCTGTCAAATCTGTGTTTTGTTGTTTGATGAGCATTAATGACAGCAGCAGGTATTTATAGGCTGTTGTCCCTTTGAGACTTTATGCACGGATCCAATATAATGATACACATTCGATTTCTTTCTCAGCTGTTCTCGTTCACTAAATACGTAAGCGACTGCATTTACCAGAATGATTGTCGAGATCAGTATGTTGTCAATTTTATGTGTATATAGGTGCGTTTACATGGAGCATTGTAATCGATTTAAAAGTCCAATCCGAATGAAAATGCTCCATGTAAACACCTCAATTGGAATAAAAATGCCCAAACCGAATGAAATTGTAATCGTTTTGAGAGGGGTGGAATAAACCTTTCTATAAACCGAACAAAATTAAAATTCTGCCTTGTAAATGCTTAAACCAATTACTTTGCGGCATTCTGGAATTTGGGGACACCGACACTACAGTAGAGACTGGGAAATAGTGGAGGTAGAAGTGAAAATTTAAATTATACAGTTAAAAACACATTAGAATGGAGAACGCTTGCTGTGTAATGAACTGCTATATCTGCTCTCATGACCGGAAAACAGATCTGAAATGAAGCACGCTTTTCAGCTTAGAAACAACACAATGGTGACAGTATAGCTCAAAGAAAATAAACAACTTGACCAAAATTTGCCTTTGTCATTTATTTATTTATTACAGATTCATAATTTCCAATCTGCTTGAATTTTTAAGTGCTCACGCCATAAATAATGTACGATTAAAGGCTTGGAAATGTTATTTGTGATGCAGCTCGTTGCGATCACTCTCCGTGTTCATAAAGCAACGCTCCTTTAGGTTCAGCAACTCTTTAAGTACAGTAAAACGTTTTAGTATCACAATACAATTAATTTCAGAGCTGCATTACAGAGGGTCGTACTGTTATTTTATCCCTCAATGCTTTACATTAAGAAATTATGGCGATATGATGAGTGTTGATCAACTGGCTGACATTAAGCTATATTGTGTTTAGTATTTTATCTGATAGATATATATGTGCAACTTAGTTATTAGAAACTGCAAACGAGAAATCAATTTTGTTCTGTGTGTGGTACGATCGAAGATTGCCGTATAATTTCTATGAACGTGTAGGCCTATGTGTTCTGGCCACATGACTGAGTGCTCAAATGGATGCAAGGGATTCAAATATTAGTCTGTTTATTCTAAACAAGCGCAAGCAGCTATTAAAAATATTAATGCAAAAAACAGGGGCGTTTTTTCCTCTGGTGATTTGTAGGCTATTTGTTGTCATTCGGATTAGATAACGTCTCATGTAAATAGTCCACCGAATCTTTCAATCGGAATGATTTTAATCGGAATGACAAAAAGTGTACATGTAAACGTGGCTTATGTGTCTGTTCAAACACAAGGAGAACAGTTTCAGTTTCTCTAAAACTCGCTTTAAAAAAGCGCGCAAGTAACGAAACGAGTTCCGTTTTGCCTTTTCTTTTGCTAGAATGGTTTAAAATCGCTTGTGTAAATAAGTACAAATGATAAACTTTCATTCTATTATGGTTAAATTTTGCAATTAATCTGTGGATCACATGCATGCCAAACTGTGGGGCTTTGTCCGTAAGGATCACGGATCAACTGCGATCTGCTCAACCTCTAATTTAAATAGCTTTTGTTTAACACTGTCATGAAGCACAAAAAGTGTGCGTGAAACTAGTATTCACAATGTTCATATGTGCCTAATAGATTTCCCAGCCCAATACCTATCATACACAAAAATGTAGCGTGTATCAAGATGTCTTAAAATAGATTCCTGTCTACCTCATAAGACCTGATAATTACTCCTAAAACATCTAAGAATGCCGAACACCACATAACAAAAGATGATTGTTCCTTGTCTTTATGTAATCTTATGTAATCTGATTTTAGTTAATGCTGTGCTAAATGGCCAGTTTGTACTTAAATTTCAGAACTGTGGATCTGTTTTATATCTGCATATATTCGTGTCTGTTCAGAGGGTGTTCCTCAGGTGTACTACTTTGGGCCTTGTGGGAAATACAATGCCATGGTGCTGGAGCTGCTGGGCCCCAGTCTGGAGGACCTGTTTGACCTCTGCGACAGAACCTTTTCCCTCAAGACCGTCCTGATGATCGCAATTCAGCTGGTCAGTGTGATCTCTCACTCATATGAGACAAAGACGTAAAATAATAAATAAATATTGGTTCCAACATATAGCCTACATCTATCATAGATCACACGGATGGAGTTTGTGCACACAAGAAGTCTGATCTACAGGGACGTTAAGCCCGAGAATTTTTTGGTGGGTCGGCCAGGGACCAAGAGGCAACATACGATCCACATCATCGACTTTGGGCTTGCCAAAGAATACATCGACCCTGAGACCAAAAAACACATCCCTTACAGGGAGCACAAGAGCTTAACAGGGACCGCTCGCTACATGAGCATCAACACACACCTGGGGAAGGGTAAGAGCCACACACAGAAAGTGTGGAAAGATTCGCTCTGTTAGGGCTTAGGAAGGGTTATTAGAATTTCATGGGGGATAAAGACTAAAGTACGCCTTAAAACCTAGCTTAGTTGTTAGTGACACAAATCTCTACATGCTCAGCCACAGAACTTAGATTTAATCATGAATTGGTGAGATGCAGGTGCTCTTTTTGGCTCAGGATTTTGCACTGGTTTTGATTTTTATGCTAAATGCATACAATCATTTTGTGCAGTGAATTAAGACTCGTGACTGACTGAAGACAGATTCTAGTGTAGCTAGTGGTTTCATAATTTTGCATGTCTTTTTATCTTGCAGAGCAAAGCAGGCGGGACGACTTGGAGGCGCTGGGTCATATGTTTATGTACTTTCTACGAGGCAGTCTGCCCTGGCAAGGTTTAAAGGTATTGTTGTAGGTGGTTTGCTGCCTTCATGCATTTTGATTTAGGAGTTTGTTTCGAAAACAAATATTAACTGAAAATGATACCATTTTAGAAAAATGCTGTTTGTTTTATTCTGTTACATTTCTTTGAATATCTTAAAGCACAGTTTATGGTATATATGGGGCATTTAATCATTGAGACTCCAAATAAGGTAAAATAAAAATCTATGGCTAGAGTTTCCCCTCCATTCAATTGTCTCATTCTCTTAACTGTGTTTTGATGCTATCTTTCAGGTTTTAGAGTCTTATCTCACTCAGCTAAGGTCTGAAACAGTGATGAGCCCCACTATCTGTCACTATTATGGAAAGTCAGCAGAATAACCAAATAGCTATACAGCCTTGATAAGCTGACCTATTTAGAAGACTAAAAAACATACCTTTTAAAAATGTTTGTTTACAGCTTTTTCTCGTTTATAGGAGGAAAAAAAGACTTCCTTGTTTCTTTCCTGTTGAATGACACATAGTAATCATAATCCAGCTTATTACAGGGTTCCCACTATAATGGAAAATATGGAAATATCAAGGAAGAATCATAAATGAAAAGTAGTCTTATTAATTCCTAAAGTAAATTTCATGAAAGTGTCGGCTCTAAAATATTCAGTTGGCTAGAAATTCTGAGCTCAAGTCTTTATAGGATTAGGACTTTAAATGATGTTTTCCAAGGGTTCCACTTAAATCCAAAAGTATACTTTTGATGACGAAAATTGCATCACAAAGAAAGCTTTCTTCATTATGCAATTTTCATCATCAAAAGTGTCACAGTACAACAGCCAGACTACTAGGTAGTTCTGCACATATGTCAAACTTAAGTGTAATTATTCTGACTGAGTTTTAGTAAAATTAACCATTGGTCTTCCATAGTAGAATACATTTAGATCATGATGACCAGTTAAAACCACACATATAGCACCTCAGTACCATGGTAAAAATGTAACTATATGGTTTCTAAATATTTGTATGAAAAGCAGTAATCTAAATACATTTAGTACACAGTAAATGCACAAACGCTGTAGCTTATTCACAGAAAATACTGCAATTATATTCTATTACTCCTTTAAAACATGTTTAAATTAATAATATAATACAATTTGATATTAATATCCCACATTTCTGCCACAATACCATAGTGCAGTTAGTGTTACTACAGTAAATATATGGTAAATGATGGCAATTTGTAGATTAAAAACCCTTCTGACTGTATCGTTGCACACAGAGTCATTGTTCTTTGCTGAATTAAAGGGGTCATATGATGCTATTTTAAAAATCATTATTTGTTGTATTTGGTGTAACAGAATATGTTGACATGCTTTAATGTTCAAAAAACACTATTTTTCAAATACTGTACATTATTGTAGTTCCTCTATGCCCTGCCTTTCTCAAACGCGTCGTTTTCTACAAAGCCCCTTCCGACAAGCGCAGTCTGCTCTGATTGGCCAACTGACCCAGTGCATTGTGATTGGCCGAACACCACAAGCAAGCGTCGGAAATGTAATGCCCCTTACTGTAATCGCGAGCTTCAGCTTTCAAGTTAATTTTATCAGTTCAAGCCCGAAAGGGGAACAGAGTCGCGTGACAGACACAGTGATGATGCTCGTATGTATTTGCAGTACACAAGCCGTGGTTAAGACTATTTCTGACGGGCTGTACACTCTGCTGTGATGTGACCCTGTTCCCCTCACACACACTCACACACGACGTGTTACGCGCAAAACTCCACATTTGAACAGTCAATAGCAAATACATGAACTAATAACAAAACATACTTACAGTCGCTGATTCAGAAGCGCCAGATTGTCTTGATGTCTCGGAATTTACCCTTTTTTTTTTTTTTTAAATAGCCTTCGTGCATAGCCAGCCTTGTACTCTCCTAGGTTCACGAAACTGTCGTCCATAAAATGCGTTGCACAAATTGGAACATTTGGGTTGTGCTGTTGTGTTGTAAACACATCTTAACCAATGATTCCTAATTGCATCTACTTCCGGAAGGCCAAATAAAGTGCTTTTGCTTTTGCATAGAAACACAAAGTGTCTCTCTGACATGGCTGCATCAACACTACTGCGGTTACTGAAACCACGCCGCCTTTCTTTGCGTGAACATTTGGGTGGCATTACGCAAATATTTCCACATCGTGACGTAGACATGTGGAGGCGTGTTTGAATGAGCCGTTTTAGGGGGGCGTGGACGAGTCTTAACTTTTATAAAGAATATCTCTTTGGGTTTGAGACTTTAGTCTTTGCAACTTTAGGGATCTCATCTATGCACGAACAGCTTGTAACACTCCAAAGAGAAAGGAAAACTTGAAATCGCATCATATGACCTCTTTAAAGCACTTCACATTGGATCTCACAGCGCTGTTTAGAGGTCATGTTTAGAGGTCATGACCGAGAGTTAAAGTATCAGCAAGTAAACGTATCTGCTCTAGTGAGCTCATGCCATGCTGCCGTTTGAACTTTTAGCCGAGCAGATAAATGGTCCGTGTGGCGCGGTTTAAATGAGTACCACTGTTTCATTCCGCTTTTGGCTCATAAACATTACATCGAACATTTATTGAACTCATTTTTGTTTTATCGAGGAAAATTAAGTCACAATTTTTGTTTTATGCTAATACTAATAGTATAAAAGATAGCAATTTACTGAACAAATGTCCTGTTTCATTCATTAAGGCTGACACACTGAAGGAGCGCTATCAGAAAATTGGAGATACCAAAAGGTCAACCCCTATAGAAGTGCTCTGTGAGAGTTTCCCTGGTAAGCCCGTTCTTTTTCAAATGGCCACATATCTTGTGTTCTCATCTCCAGTGCATTGCCTTAACTTTGACATACTTTCACAGAAGAAATGGCCACCTACCTGCGCTATGTGCGGAGACTGGATTTCTTTGAAAAACCGGATTACGACTACTTGAGAAAACTCTTTACAGACCTCTTTGACAGAAATGGCTATGTCTTTGACTATGAATATGACTGGGTCGGCAAGCCGCTGGTGAGTCTAATTGGATGTCATATCATAAACCACTTATATATGATATAACCAAGTACATGGATGTTGAGTTTCCTATGTGTCTACACAGCCGACTCCAATAGGACCCATGCCTAGTGACACACCTCTGCAGCCCAGCAGCAGAGACAAAGCACAACCACAGACCAAAAACCAGGTGGGATAAAAGTCACTATACTCTAATGCTTCTATAAATTACACACATTCCTTTTTTGTGCAATTTCATAGTATATGGTGTTAAAGTGTTAAAGGAACACTCCACTTTTTTGGGAAATAGGCTCATTTTCCATCTCCCCAAGAGTTAAACGGTTGAGTTTTACCGTTTTCGAATCCTTTGAGCCGATCTCCGTGTCTGGCGGTAGCACTTTTAGCTTAGCTTAGATCATTGAATCTGATTAGACCATTAGCATCTCACTCGAAAATGACCAAAGAGTTTCGATATTTTTCCTATTTAAAACTTGACTCTTCTGTAGTTACATCGTGTACTAAGACTGGCGGAAAATGAAAAGTTGCTATTTGCTGCCGTACCATGGGTGCAGCAGGCGCAATGATATTACGCAGCGCCTGAAAGTAGTCCCCGGCTATATCATAACTACAGTCAGGTCCATAAATATTGGGACATCGACACAATTCTAACATTTTTGGCTCTATACACCACCACTATGGATTTCAAATGAAACGAACAAGATGTGCTTTAACTGCAGACTGTCAGCTTTAATTTGAGGGTATTTACATCCAAATCAGGTGAACGGTGTAGGAATTACAACAGTTTGCATATGTGCCTCCCACTTGTTAAGGGACCAAAAGTAATGGGACAGAATAATAATCATAAATCAAACTTTCACTTTTTAATACTTGGTTGCAAATCCTTTGCAGTCAATTACAGCCTGAAGTCTGGAACGCATAGACATCACCAGACGCTGGGTTTCATCCCTGGTGATGCTCTGCCAGGCCTCTACTGCAACCGTCTTCAGTTCCTGCTTGTTCTTGGGGCATTTTCCCTTCAGTTTTGTCTTCAGCAAGTGAAATGCATGCTCAATCGGATTCAGGTCAGGTGATTGACTTGGCCATTGCATAACAGTCCACTTCTTTCCCTTCAAAAACTCTTTGGTTGCTTTTGCAGTATGCTTTGGGTCATTGTCCATCTGCACTGTGAAGCGCCGTCCAATGAGTTCTGAAGCATTTGGCTGAATATGAGCAGATAATATTGCCCGAAACACTTCAGAATTCATCCTGCTGCTTTTGTCAGTAGTCACATCATCAATAAATACAAGAGAACCAGTTCCACTGGCAGCCATACATGCCCACGCTACCACCACCATGCTTCACTGATGAGGTGGTATGCTTAGGATCATGAGCAGTTCCTTTCCTTCTCCATACTCTTCTCTTCCCATCACTCTGGTACAAGTTGATCTTGGTCTCATCTGTCCATAGGATGTTGTTCCAGAACTGTGAAGGCAAGGGACTGCTCATGATCCTAAGCAAACCACCTCATCAGTGAAGCATGGTGGTGGTAGCGTGGGCATGTATGGCTGCCAGTGGAACTGGTTCTCTTGTATTTATTGATGATGTGACTACTGACAAAAGCATCAGGATGAATTCTGAAGTGTTTCGGGCAATATTATCTGCTCATATTCAGCCAAATGCTTCAGAACTCATTGGACGGTGCTTCACAGTGCAGATGGACAATGACCCAAAGCATACTGCAAAAGCAACCAAAGAGTTTTGAAGGGAAAGAAGTGGACTGTTATGCAATGGCCAAGTCAATCACCTGACCTGAATCCGATTGAGCATGCATTTCACTTGCTGAAGACAAAACTGAAGGGAAAATGCCCCAAGAACAAGCAGGAACTGAAGACGGTTGCAGTAGAGGCCTGGCAGAGCATCACCAGGGATGAAACCCAGCGTCTGGTGATGTCTATGCGTTCCAGACTTCAGGCTGTAATTGACTGCAAAGGATTTGCAACCAAGTATTAAAAAGTGAAAGTTTGATTTATGATTATTATTCTGTCCCATTACTTTTGGTCCCTTAACAAGTGGGAGGCACATATGCAAACTGTTGTAATTCCTACACCGTTCACCTGATTTGGATGTAAATACCCTCAAATTAAAGCTGACAGTCTGCAGTTAAAGCACATCTTGTTCGTTTCATTTGAAATCCATAGTGGTGGTGTATAGAGCCAAAAATGTTAGAATTGTGTCGATGTCCCAATATTTATGGACCTGACTGTATTTACTTAGCTGGGGACTACTTTCAGGCGTTGCGTAATATCATTGAGCCTGCTGCACTCATGGTACGGCAGCAAAGTTCCTTGATTATTACGCCGGAATGAGAGTATAGTTCCTAGCCATATCGGACTAGAAAATCACAACTTTTCATTTTCCGTCAGTCTTAGTACACGATGTAACTACAGAAGAGTCAAGTTTTAAATAGGAAAAATATCGAAACTCTTTGGTCATTTTTGAGCTAGATGCTAATGGTCTAATCAGATTCAATGATCTATGCTAAGCTACGCTAAAAGTGCTACCGCCAGACCCGGAGATCGACTGAATGGATTCAAAAACGGTAAAACTCAACGGTTTAACTCTTGGGGAGATGGAAAATGAGCCTATTTCCAAAAAAAGTGGAGTGTTCCTTTAAGTTGCAGTTCAATTGCTTTGAGTGCCACTTGAAAATAAAATGAAGGAATTAATAATTTTTTTAAAGGGGTCATATGATATTGCTAAAAAAGAACATTATTTTGTGTATTTGGTGTAATGCAATGTGTTTACACGGTTCGAGGTTCAAAAAGCATTATTTGCCACATACTGTACAATATTGTTGCTCCTCTATGCTCCGCCTTTCTGAAACGTGCCGATTTTTACAAAGCTCATCGTTCTGAGAAGCGAGGTGTGCTCTGATTGGCCAGCTATACAGTGCATTGGGATTGGCCGGATACCTCAAGCATGTGACGGAAATGTTACGCCATAACACCATGTCTGCATTTGTGATCGTAGAAACGCCAAACAAGCACTACTCTACACAGCTTTGAATAGTCAGTAGCAAATTCTTTAAATATCGAAACGTACTTAAAGGCTGTGAGTCAGAAGAACCAGACTGTCCTTGCGACGTTGGAATTGCCCCACTTTATAGTGTTCACAGCTATTCATATGGTTCATATTGTAGGCCACTCTCACTCTCCAGGATCAGGAAATAGTCCTCCGCTGCACACACTCGAATATTTGCGTTGTACTGTTCTGGAACAGTGTTGTAAATATAACTTTACCACTGATTTCTAGTTGTGTACTTCATTTGGAAGGCCAAACAAAGTACTTTTGCTTTCACAACGAAACACGCAGCGTCTCCATGACATGGCGTTGGCAACAACAATACTACAGCGAGAATAAAAGTTACGCCGCCTTTAATTGCGTGTAGGTTTGGGCGGTGTTATGCAAATCTTCCCACACCGTGACGTAGACATGTGGGGGCATGTTTGAATGAGCCGTTTTAGGAGGGCGTGGCAGAGTCTTAACTTTGATAAAGAATATCTCTTTGGGTTTAAAACTTTAGTCTTTGCAACTTCAGGGATCTTATCTATGCACAAACAGTTTGTAACACTCCAAAGAGAAAGGAAAACTTGAAATCGCATCATATGACCCCTTTAATAAGTAATAATTATTATAATTAATGAAACAAGATTGTTCAAACTGACTAATATCCATATTTAAAACTGTTAATTTAACCATTATTTATATTTTGTAATGAATACATTTTATTTTATTTAATCGTGTGAACTGCACATTGGCATTTTTTAAACTCAGTTACTTCAGTCATTTAAAAATAATTAATTAATATATTGTTAATTTAACTTTTTTTAAACTAACTAATTGAAATGTATTTATTTGTTAATTTGACAAAATACTTTGTTTGAATTTTATTGATTATTTTATGATAATATTTATTATATTTGACATTTCACTTTCAGTTTTACAGTCAAATCCTTGTTGATGTAAAAGAGGAAGAATGGGCCACAGTTATTACTTTTAAGTACCAGAATGTAACCATGTCAACAGTATCTTTTTGTTTCACTCATCAACAATCCCAAGACAACTTCCTGTAGCCAGAGTAGTTTTTGCTAGTCTGAAGAGCTGCTAGGGCTGCACAATTAATCGAATTTCTAATCGCGATTACGATTATGGATGCCACGATTAGATAATCGTTCAAAGCCGCGATTACAAAAATAAATAATAAAAAATGCCCACTTACATAATTCTGTGTGCTTAAGAGGTGTTTGCAGCGTGGGGTTTAACAAACTCAAACACACTGGATAAAAGACATTTTGTCTAACCGATAGTCGTTGTCACACTGTTGTGCATGATAGATATGTTAAACGCCAAACGTGTCAAAAGCGGAAACAAAATAGCGGTAGTACTCGTTTGAACTGCGCGCCACACTGACTTTTATCCGCTCGCCTCAAAAGAAAACAGCGCAGCGCGAGTTTAGAGCGTATGCATTTATTACAGTGACCCTGCAGTCGCGATCACGCACTAAACGCTGTGAAATACAGTAAGAAGCACTCGAGTTCAGCGCAGAGTTCTCCAGTACAAATCATGTCTCTTTAATTTAAACTAGTTTAAAGCCAAATAAATCGGAGCTGTTATTCTCATCAACACTGATACAGAAAGCAGCAGAAACAATGCAACAACGATCCAGTTTCAATCCACAAATCACCCACATTTACCATAGTTTTACTGTAACGGTAACAATGCTAAGGTGGCAGAAAATTTTCATATTGAGTATTATTATATTATTAATATACTAAATATGTTAAAGGAGTAATGGAATATAATTACATTATTTTGTTAATTATTCTATCAGTTAATGTGGATTTGTAATTGACAATGTCTTTAGGCTACTGTTTTTCAATGCAAACACCATAGAAAACATATAGTTAGGCTACTTTTTTACCATGGTAATGAGGTGCTGTACTTTTGGTTATGTATAAAAGATGAGGTTGTTACAGTTTTCACAATGGTACTGTCAAATATACATCTGCATCCCAACTCAAGCTCCTGCTACTCTGAACTCAAGCTCCTGTTCTAATGTGCATTTATAACAGACAAAACTTGTAATATTACATGTTCAGTGCTACCAAATCAGGTGCTGGTGCCATTGCTCTCCAATGTTAGTCTGGAGCCCTGATCATATAAATTGTACTGTAAAATGTTCTGTTTAATTGTAAATGAAATATATAGCTTTAGTAAACCTTTTTTTCTTATTTTTTTTTAGTTTTAGTATAACATTATTATACCATGCATAATTTTACCTTTTTTTTGTTTAAAGAAGAAACCAAACCGATGTATAGTTGACATTTGATGCTCAATGCTATAGAAAAGCAATAAAAGTTCAGGAAGAGTGTTTTCAGCCTTTTTTTAATATATATTTGATATAAAAAATATGGCATGCAGCTTCAAACAATGGCATAAATCTGTTCAAAATAATCGTTATTAATAATCGCAATTACAATCTCAAGGGAATAATCGACAATTATGATTTTTGTCATAATCGTGCAGCCCTAAGAGCTGCCATTTCTTAAAAAGCTGTCATTCTTTTAGATGGTGGTATTTCTATGTCTTGGTCACAGTCCCTTAGATAAATGAAGTCCGTTACATTCTAAGTTTGATATGATTGGCTAGAGCTGTTTGTGAAAGATAAGAGCTTAGCTTTCCTCTCCATCTCTGCATGTCGCGTGCTCTCTTGTTTTTTCACTCACACTTTTATTTCCACCGCTATCCTGTTAGCTAGAGTAGTCTGCTTGTGCATGGAAGGCGTTCCTCTTTAAACTCGTTCTGTTCTTTTTTTCTTTACACCCTCATCTCTTTTCAAAAACATCTCTTATGCCCTTTGCCACCCCCCATTTCCTTCCCCCCCATCGCTGTCATGCCAGTCTCCAGAACCTAAAGGAAGTGAGTCCCAGCCCACTCCCGTGACCAACAGGGAGCTCCTGGGGTCGCACCTCACGGCCGATAGGCTCGGGGGCTCTGTCCAGGTACTGGGTGTTTGCGCAGTACTGCATGCCGTTGGTGTCGATCTCTTCCTTTCTCTGTTCTTGTCTTTTTGTTCCTTTCATTCTCTCACTCAAGACACCTCTATCCATTTTCCAGCTGTGAACACTTAAATGGTCTTTTCCTCTCTTGCCTTTGTCTAACACACATCACATGCACACTCTTGATGGTTAGGCTTGGGATCTGGTGACTTCAGTGTGAAAATACTGCTTGTATTGTATATAAGTAGCCAAGCAAGACAAATGGATGTTTGTTTGTGTACTTCTAGTTATGCAGGGTGTAAATTTTCATTTGAAATATATTAGTCCCAAGATTTCCAACTAAACTCATTTTCTGTGTTAGCATATTTCCATTATCTAACTAAGTGCTGTTCTTTCATTTTCCATTTCCCTACATTCTTCTTAACCTTCCCTGGTTGGTGCTAAGCAACCTGATTTTTTTTTACATTTAAATTATTTAAAAAAGTGTCCTTAATAGGTTACTAAGCCCCAACCCCAGTTACATAAACTGTTAAATATGAAGTGCGAGTTAGATGAAATAAATTCCAGTGTGAACCGTGGTTTTGTGTTATTCATCTTTGCCAATCTGTACTAAAAACTCATTGCCTGCTTCTTTAAATTAATGTTCAGGTTATGAGCTCAACCAACGGAGAAGTGAATACTGATGATCCCACGGCGGGACACTCCAACGCTCCCATAACTGCCCCTGCTGAGGTAGAGGTGGCCGATGATACAAAGTAAGTACATTTTTATTTTTATTTTTTCTTAAAACATTCATTTTCTTTTTAATTATTTGCATGGTATTCTATACTGTGCAGTTTTCTTTGCATATTTTTAGTGTATTCAATAAAGATAAAGAAACTGCAAAGATTTGATCACCAGCCACTAAGGTTGCAGTGTACAGTCAAAGAAAAATATAGGTTTTGGTTTCATTGCTAGGAATCAATCATCAGTTTATTAATTCTTATATTAAATCAGTGTTTTTATTGTTAACGGCAACTCTTTTTTTGTAATTGAAATATAAATATTATATTTAAAAAAAAACTTAATGTTTTAAATAATTTCAAATGTTTCCTTTGCAACTAACTGAACTACAATAAGTTTAAGTTATAAGCGTGAGTAAAATTACTAAAAATGAAATAAATTGAAGCCATATATATATATATATATATATATATATATATATATATATATATATACAGTGAGGAAAATAAGTATTTGAACACCCTGCTATTTTGCAAGTTCTCCCACTTAGAAATCATGGAGGGGTCTGAAATTGTCATCATAGGTGCATGTCCACTGTGAGAGACATAATCTAAAAAAAAAAATCCAGAAATCACAATGTATGATTTTTTAACTATTTATTTGTATGATACAGCTGCAAATAAGTATTTGAACACCTGAGAAAATCAATGTTAATATTTGGTACAGTAGCCTTTGTTTGCAATTACAGAGGTCAAACGTTTCCTGTAGTTTTTCACCAGGTTTGCACACACTGCAGGAGGGATTTTGGCCCACTCCTCCACACAGATCTTCTCTAGATCAGTCAGGTTTCTGGCCTGTCGCTGAGAAACACGGAGTTTGAGCTCTCTCCAAAGATTCTCTATTGGGTTTAGGTCTGGAGACTGGCTAGGCCATGCCAGAACCTTGATATGCTTCTTACAGAGCCACTCCTTGGTTATCCTGGCTGTGTGCTTTGGGTCATTGTCATGTTGGAAGACCCAGCCTCGACCCATCTTCAATGCTCTAACTGAGGGAAGGAGGTTGTTTCCCCAAAATCTCGCAATACATGGCCCCGGTCATCCTCTCCTTAATACAGTGCAGTCGCCCTGTCCCATGTGCAGTAAAACACCCCCAAAGCATGATGCTACCACCCCCATGCTTCACAGTAGGGATGGTGTTCTTGGGATGGTACTCATCATTCTTCTTCCTCCAAACACGTTTAGTGGAATTATGACCAAAAAGTTCTATTTTGGTCTCATCTGACCACATGACTTTCTCCCATGACTCCTCTGGATCATCCAAATGGTCATTGGCAAACTTAAGTCGGGCCTGGACATGTGCTGGTTTAAGCAGGGGAACCTTCCGTGCCATGCATGATTTCAAACCATGACGTCTTAGTGTATTACCAACAGTAACCTTGGAAACGGTGGTCCCAGCTCTTTGCAGGTCATTGACCAGCTCCTCCCGTGTAGTTCTGGGCTGATTTCTCACCTTTCTTAGGATCATTGAGACCCCACGAGGTGAGATCTTGCATGGAGCCCCAGTCCGAGGGAGATTGACAGTCATGTTTAGCTTCTTCCATTTTCTAATGATTGCTCCAACAGTGGACCTTTTTTCACCAAGCTGCTTGGCAATTTCCCCGTAGCCCTTTCCAGCCTTGTGGAGGTGTACAATTTTGTCTCTAGTGTCTTTGGACAGCTCTTTGGTCTTGGCCATGTTAGTAGTTGGATTCTTACTGATTGTATGGGGTGGACAGGTGTCTTTATGCAGCTAACGACCTCAAACAGGTGCATCTAATTTAGGATAATAAATGGAGTGGAGGTGGACATTTTAAAGGCAGACTAACAGGTCTTTGAGGGTCAGAATTCTAGCTGATAGACAGGTGTTCAAATACTTATTTGCAGCTGTATCATACAAATAAATAGTTAAAAAATCATACATTGTGATTTCTGGATTTTTTTTTTTAGATTATGTCTCTCACAGTGGACATGCACCTACGATGACAATTTCAGACCCCTCCATGATTTCTAAGTGGGAGAACTTGCAAAATAGCAGGGTGTTCAAATACTTATTTTCCTCACTGTATATATATATATATATATATATATATATATATATTTTAGTGCTGTCAATGTTAATCACAGTCCTGGACTGATTAATCATGATTAATCACAAATTTAAAATACTAGGATTTACCTGTAAATGTGTTGAAATAAAGAAATGCATGACAAACTAGTTTAAGGAAACAGAACCTTTCACACCTCCGCAAAGTATGAGACATAATCCTTATTATTCTTTTGTTTTTATTCAGCCATTATCAGTCTTTATACTGGCAATAAAACGTTTACCAAGCCACATCACTTCAATCCCAGTACACATTTACCCAACTATTATCAAAAGTATTTCTAAATAAATACAACAAAACATTTTCTTGCGACCTTACATGAAGTATTATGATAAAATGCATTATGAAGAAGAATTGGACCTGTTCTGCAGGTGCATTAGAGCTAATATTAGCATCGTTCTACATAAGACAGTTTATGAGATTAATAGTACACTTTTACTCAGAACTCACTTTAAACCACCATCGAGTGTTTGTAATAACTTCATTTTGCGATCACATACACTTTGGGCGGCCGCGGTACATTATATAAGTAGCCCAAAAAACCGCAACCCACGGCTCTGTAATTTTTCCCGCGACTGTACTTTCAAAATAGCCCACTTGTGAGTGGAAAAACCCCAACCCTGGCAACACTGGTTCGCTGTACCCTTTTCACATATGAGTATAATATCTCTCAAGCACTGTCTCTCTCTCCCTCTCTCTCTCTCTCGGACACACTCGCTCTCTCTCTCTCTCTCTCTTCTCTCTCACACACTCTCTCTCTCTCTCTCTCTCTCTCTCTCTCTCGGACACACGCTCTCTCTCTCCACGTTCGCTTCACTTTCGTCTAGCCTCATAATCACACAATCTAAAATTACTAATATCACATAGAATTTAGGGTGGATAGTGTGTACATTGGGACGCAGGCAATGATTACCTTCTGCGCTGCGATGACGGCAAGAAGTTGGGGTCAGACCTTATCAAACGATTAATTTGCGTAAAAAAAATATTAACGCGTTAAACTTTTTAGATTAATCACATGCGTTAACACGTTAAAGTTGACAGCCCATATATATATATATATATATATATATATATATAAAAAAACGATAACGCTTTACAATGAGGTTCATTAGTTAACATGAACTAATAATGAACAATACTTATGCATCATTTATTAATGTTAATTTCAACATTTACTAATGCATTATTAAAATCACAAATTGTGTTTGTTAGCATTAGTTAACACACTGTGAACTAACAACAATGAATGACTGTATTTTCATTAACTAACATTAACAAAGATTAATAAATAGTGTATAAATGTCTTCATTGTTTGTTTATGTTAGTTAATACTAGAGCTGGGCGATATGTCAAAAAAATAAAATCTCGATTTATTTTATTTATTTTTTTCCAGAACGTTTGACCGATTCTCGATTTTTAACTAGTCAACTTGAAAATGTAACTACAACATGATTCAAATAACTTTTTTCTTTATTAACCCTCTGAAGTCATCAACATGATTAAACAAAATCACTTGTTAAATATCTTTGCAGAAAAGATGCATGAACTACAACTACAAATTGTACAAACTTGTCTTATACATGTTATATGTTCAGAAATAATAGGCTACAAGAAAAATGCTTAAAAGAAATTCTCAAAATCAAGGTAATTCAAAATGACTGATTTTATACATAGATTCTGAAAATTGTACATTTGTAAACTGAACACTTGTAAATAACACATGTACATTCATTTAAACAGTTACATGTTTTTTTTCTATATATTTCTAGTTCTGTATGTAGTGCATTATTTAATTTTCTGTTTTTCTTATATTAGTGATATATTTCATCTCTACTGTGTAATTCCTATGTATGTCTGCATTATCATTTATGTTTGCACTATGTCCGTACTTTCTTCTGCACTGGAAGCTCCTGTCGCCAAGTCAAATTCCTTGTGTGTGTAAACATACTTGGTAATAAAGCTATTTTCTGACTTCTGAAGGTATAACACAAGTAGACTGTTTATTAACTATAAATGTTCTGTAAAAGCAATGAACAGCAGCTTTCATCCTGTCACCACAATACAAACATTAAATATCAGACATACAGTAGTAGTTCTTTACTGTTTTTTTATTCGATTACGCTGCTTTTCCATTGTTTTTTCAATGTAAACATGGACGTGTTTGACTGTTGCGCTCACGTCTCATGCATGAAACGGCATTCTAAAACTGAGGCGCTCAAGTTAAAAGAAGTTCAACTATTCCACTGCCTGTGACGCATCTTTGTCAACACAAACACACATTCTGTGTGAATGGCACCTAGCCATGTATTCTAATCACGGTCCTTCACAGAGCACGTCACACGTGAGCAGTTAATCACGTGCGCCGACATGCGGTTGGATCATTCTTTTTACTTTGCTGTTATCATTGGCATATTGTCAAAGTGTCTAATTCAAACGTTTGGTAATATTTTATTCAAAATCGTGATTCCTCTATTTATAAAAAATAAAATCGTGGCAAAACATTAAATTCGAATGAATCGATAAAATCTGAAAAATCGCCCAGCCCGTTTATACATTAACTAATGTTAACATATGACACGTTGTAAAGTGCTACCAAAAAAAACTAAAGAAATAAGCGCACAAAATTACTAAAATTAAAATGAACACTAAAAAAATAACTTTTATTTTAAATAATTTAAAATATTCATAAATAGTATAATAGTCCGATATAAATAATACAAAAATAATACACATCACTTACATTTATATTTTTTTCAGTATTTTCAAATAATATATGCAATACCACATGGCAAGTTAATCATGCTGTTAAAAGCTCTTCCTAAGCTTTTGTACTTGTATGCCATCTATACTATAGTTGGCCAAAAATATTGGTAAATAAGAAAAGAATGCTGGAGCATGTGGAAACTGTAGTTGCCATGGGCTTAAATGGTTCAAAACATTGTTACAGCATTGTTTTGTTTACTTAAGCACCAGTTACATATAGATGTGCACAATTGTGCAGTCTAATCCCATGCTAACATTAGGATACATTTGGGCCTTTCTTTCTGCTGGGTTTTTAAAATTTGCTTTCAACTGCCTAACTTAGATTGTGTTTGACTAGTTTGAGAATGAAGGGAGGAAATTGCAAAGCCGTCTTCAACTCCTTCGCTCTTTTCAGGTGCTGTTGTTTTTTCAAGAGGAGGAAGAGGAAAGCGCTACAGCGGCACAAGTGAGGAGGAACATCTTTGAGACGTTAAGATCACTGGTGCGTTTAAAGTAAAAAATAAAAGCAAAGGACTTGAGCTGAAACGTGGAGCTCCACCTCAGAACAGAAACTCACTGCCTCACTTTTGGCATCTGCTCAGAGGACACACCTCAGTACTCTGGGCTCTGACACTCTTTGTAAGGAAACAATTCAGTGGAACAAATAAATATATTTGTACAATGCGGGACAACAGAAGAGACCTCAGTGGTCAGAAATAAGATTATATATGTTATGTGACTTAAACCCAGATGGACTGATTAAACTTGTATTTTAGATGACATGCAAAACCATTATTTGAGAACTAAAAGGCAACCAGACTCACACTTACACACAGGCATCCGTTCACTTTGACACACTGGCTGGATGAGTGAGTGATGTGCTCCATGGTGTTTTTGTTTTTTATAGGATCAAAGTAAGTGGGGAGAGACTGCTGACTAAAGTATGGAGAAAAAAAAACGGAATTCAGACAACCTATGTAAATTCTGTCGTTCCTTTTTGTTTTTGTAATTTAAAACGTTGTTTTGAAGATCTGCTCTCCCAGTTTTACTCATGTTGTAGAATGTGTGAACATTTTTTAACCGCTCTTAGTGTTTCTTTATTTTCTCTCTTGCTTTTTTACTACTTTTTTCCTGTCAGTGTCGATGTGGATGATGATGATGTTGTAGCACAGTGGCTGGTCTCAGGTACTGTGGGAGACGGAGAGAAATGCATTGGAACTCTCCTCTGTGAATTGCACTTTTGGGGGAAAAAGCAAATTAATAGGAAGCAGGAAATAAAGGCAGATGTGGGATCATTTATACAGCAGGCTGGTCTCTCCCAAAGGGACAAAAGTGATTCTCTCAGTCAAAATTGTGCTTGTTTTTTTTTTTTGTATTTCGCATTAGATTAAGTTACCTGGGAATCATAGTTTGTGCCTTTCCAAGTAAAACTTTTAACACTAATGTGTCCCTCTCTACGATTCCTATCCAGGTGAGGTGTCCATGGACCTCTCAGATTGTTTGTTCTCTACCGTGCGCTCCATGCCAGTCTAATGGAGCCTGTTGGCATTTCTCAGATTTCTTTTTCACTGTTGTAAAGTGCATCATAGCAAAGCTCCGTGAAGACGTGAGTCTGTGGGTTTATACGCAGGAACAGAGGTTGCCTATCAGAATGAGGATGTGTATTGATTTACATACCTATTAAATGTTGCTTTTCTTCTATGCCTCATAAGATGTTACATGTTGTGTCTCTGCACAATCACTGTTTTGAGTTTATGGTTGTGGTTAATTATTGCGGTTATTTCAGTACAGTCAACATCACATACCATACAAAGGCAGTTGCAGTGAATCACCAGGATGCGGTGCCATAGAACACATTTGGAGCTACAGAGCAAGGGCCTTAACGTTTATTGCACATGAAAGTAGATGTCACACCAATGTAGTTTATTGTACAGTGCTACAGCAGGACATTTTTACACTTTCAAATGACTTATTTTTTCTAATTTCTTAGATACAGCAGAGCCAACCAATTATGACATCCTGTGATTTTTTTTTTTCTTTTCAATTAACATTTTTATAACAGAAAGTCAAGAAACATGAATGGACTGTTTTTAGATATAGTGAAGAACAGTGGTTCTCAGCCAGTTATTCATGATTTGCTGGACAAGGGTTAAGAATAAGGATTTTGCTCAGTTTCTTACTGATAAAATATTTTAGAGCTTGAAATAACTAGAACATATGTATTCTTTATAAAAATGTTCTTGAAGTTATGTGATTGTATTAATTTACATGACTGGAAGGGTCTAGAATTCACACTTTTAAAATCCGCTACCTCATATATCCAGGTTTTTCAAAACAGTGAAAATTCTGTTTTTGTTTTAAAAGAAAGTCATTGAGGGGATGAATTAAAGGGATAGTTCACCCAAAAAATGGAAATTCTGTCATTTTTGCTCACCCTCATGTCGTTCCAGACATGTATGACTTATCTTCTGAGGAAAACAAAAGAGATATTTTGAAGAATATTGGTAACCAAAGAGTTTTGGTTTCCAATCCCATGGAAGTGAACAGGAACCAAAAAGTCATACAGATTTGCAATAACGTGAAGGTGAGTAAATGATGACAATTTTTTTTTATTTTTGGGTCAAACTTAGTTGTGACATAAGAGAGTTAATTTAAACGAACTAAATACGTTTGTTGCTGAGTGGCAAGAAGTAAATTTCGTGTTAACTACCATTTGTATAACCACCAGTTTTACTATAAATACCATAGTTATTAAACTATGGTTAATGTGGCAAATCCGTGGTCAATTTGTGGTTACCGTGGTTTAACTATAGTAACCATGGGTTGGTTTTATTTGTAGTAAAACCATGGTTAATTTTCGTAAGGGAATGGATGCAGTGTTGCCAGATTTCCTAAAAAAAAAAAAAAAAAAAATCTAAATCAACATAAAATTAGTGAACTACGGTAAATCTCTTGAGCGCACACAAGATGAGGAAAGAAAAGCAGAAACACAGGAGGAATGTAGTATATGTAGAGTGCTGCTTGAACACCAGGTGGGGAGATTTGTCAACTGTTACGTTGTGTCATGTGGCTCAAGTACTATCAAACGAAACAAAAAAAGAAATACGCGACTGTATTGCGGAAATAAGTTTAAAACTGCGTGTTAAGGAAATTAAAACCACGACTGCTCGTGCTCATATTTTGAAAACAAGACCACCATAGTCGCTCGTATTAAAGAGTATATGGCAACACAGATGAGAGAGGGTGTGGCTTAATAAACACCTCATAACAACATGAGAAGAAAATCAAGGCGCTACGCTATACTGCGTTTTTCGCAGTAGACAAATTCACCATTAACCATGCTGCATTAATATTTACCAACATGACATATAAAACTGTAAATCTCAATACATGAAAGAGAATATTACAATTTCAATTCGCGCCTCCTCCATCGTGACTCATTTACGAAGTCAGCTGACCAAATCCTTAGGAACCGACTCTCACTACAGCGATGGACCGAGAGCGTTGAACCTCACCAGACTCATTCTCCCTGCAGTGAGGAAACCGGCGCTGGACAGGACAATATGCTCCGGTGGATAAAAGGGAATACGCGTTTTTAGCCGACTGTATCGCGTTAATCATGTCGGACTCCTCAGAAGCCTCTTTACCCGCTTTCAGGCGCTTGAGTTACTCGGTGGGGCATTTTCTCAACGACCTGTGCGCCTCTATGTGGTTCACATACCTGCTGGTGTTTTATCACTCAGTGCTGGGCTTTCAGAACACATATGCTGGTGTGTTGCTGCTAGTGGGACAGATAGCGGATGGAGTGTGTACACCGCTCATCGGTTATGAGTCTGATAATACACCCGGCTGTGGATCATATGGGAAGAGAAAAACATGGCATTTAGTCGGTGAGTGACGAGGGTCTTAAAGGGACAGTTCAGCCAAAATTGCATCTGTCATCACCTTTATGTTGTTCTAGACCTGTATAACTTTCAAAATACGACTTCAGGGATGAACATTCACTTTAATTTTTTTATATTATGTCCTTAGTAAATTATGACACAATTGTTTTTGGGTAATCTGTCTCTTTATCTCTTGCATATTAATGTATGATATATTATTCTCATTTGTGACCCTGGACCACAAAACCAGTCATAGGGGTCGTTATCTGAAAGCTGAATAAATAAGGTTTCCATTGATGAATGGTTTGTTAGGATAGGACAATATTTGGCTGACATACAATTATTTGAAAATCTGGAATCTGAGGGTTCAAAAAAATCAAAATATTGAGAAAATCACCTTTAAAGTTGTCCAAATGAAGTTCTTAGCAATGCATATTACTAATCAAATATTATGTTTTGAAATATTAAAGTAGGAAATTTACAAAATATCTTCATGGAACATAGTCTTTACTTAATATCCTAATGATTTTTGGCATAAAAGAAGAATCAATAATTTTGACCCATACAATGTATTGTTGGCTATTGCTTTTTGTGGTCCAGGGTCACATTTCCTCTCTTTTTACTCTACCTAGGAACTATTAGCGTCCTGCTGTCATTCACCTTTATATTTAACCAGTGCCTGGGCTGTGATCTGAACACTCCACAGTGGGTCAGTCTCACTTACTTCACCCCCTTCATCGTCATCTTCCAGTTTGGATGGGCGGCCACCCAGATTTCCCATCTCTCCCTCATTCCCGAGCTGGTGACTTGCGAGCATGAAAAAGTGGAGCTCACTGCGTACAGGTAAACTCGTGCAGATCTGAGCATGTAATGATCAACCATTCTCATGATGCTTGTTTGGAGGACTTTGTCTGTAGTGATCGGGATGATGTATTAGCTTTTTATTGTGTTTTGGTTTTATCCGTTAGGTATGCCTTTACGGTGATAGCCAACATCACAGTGTATGCAGTGGCCTGGCTGATGTTTCATTTTCAGACTCAGGAAGGAGATGATCCCGCCATTTCGGAATACCTTGGCCCGGTTGACATCCCTGTTTTCAGAGTGAGTGCTGATGTTCTTGTGCTGAACTGAACCCTTGGTCATTTCATCCTGCATTATAAAATAGCTCAATTTAAAGACCCTATGATTTTAATTTTTTTTGTGACCGTGTGTGCTAGTGTACTCCTAAAATATCTTTGATCAAATAAATATATTTAAAAAATTTAAAGAAACAAATTTCTGATACAACTAATAAAAAAATTATTAAAATAAATGCTGTTCTTTTTATTCATTACTGTTTCCACAAAAATATTTAACAGCACAACTGTTTAACATTGAGAATAATAAGGCATGTTTATTAAGCACCAAATCAGCGTATTAGAATGATATCTATCTATCTATCTATCTATTTATCCATCTATCCATCTATCCTATCTATCTATCTATCTATCTATCATCTATCTATCTATCTATCTATCTATCTGAACTAACTGTAGTTCAGATCTGTTAAAATATTTACTGGCATATTGCTTACTGATATAAAAATTATAATTAAACTTTATTTGGAGTGCTACTTGTGCACAATGCACATTTCTTAATATTAAGCCTATAATGTGTTTTAATGTCACTGTTGATGAGGATTGTATGATCTTTGAATAATATCAGTCTTTAAATGCTAGATATTTAAAGTGTAGCTTAAGTATACTTGCAATAGTTCCATTTCAGCACAATCACATATACTTCAGTAAATCTTAAGTTGGACTTCAGCACTACTTCCACACAATTAAACTGCATTAAGTACACAATTATTTGTTCCAATTTAGCAGACTTCAAGTATACCAGTTTAGTATTTTTATTAAGTATATAAAATATGTAAATGTATTTGTAGTATACTTTCAAATACATTATAGTATGTTTATTTTTCACTAGGGTAGTTAAATAGGTTAAATGCATTTAATCAACAGTTTATGGTTTTCAGCTGATTTTTTTTGTAGACTAGTCTTTTCAGTCTTTGCTTCTGTTGATGTTAACCTACAAGGTTACATAATGCAGGCCTGGTCAGAACAGCCCTGACAAGCTTCATGCAGTAATATCTGTTCACATTCAGGGTCTCAGTCTTACAGTAGTGGGCATTGGAGCCCTGTTCTCGCTGTTCTTTCACCTGGGCACACGGGAGAAGGGGGCACGTCCCCGTCAGGAGGAGGAGGGCTCTAGTCCTGGGGAGTGCCAGCCTCTTCTTAACAACACCACTGTGTCTCCTCCCACCAGTCTGCTGCAGTGGAAGCACTGGCTGAGACAGCCATCATTCTACCAGGTTAGCAGGATATACCCATGTTACTTTTCAGTGACATGTAAGTTAATTCTCAGCTTTTGTGATTAATCTGAATAGTGGCTTGAAACACAATGTTATCACTTAATCACAATGGTGTGAAAATGTTCAGGATACAGTATTTAGTAACTGTCTGTCAATATCATCTCTAAACCCTGCTCTGTTATTCAGGTGGCTTTGCTTTATATGTCCACCAGACTGATAGTGAACCTGTCACAAACATACATATCCATGTATCTCACCTACACACTACTGCTTCCAAAGGTAAGACAGCTATAGTAATGCTACACTTTGTACCCAGTTCATCAACAAAGGCATCAAAGGAAAAATGCAGTGATCACTGTTTGATCCTCTCTTTTGCAGAAGTACATAGCCACCATTCCTCTGGTCATGTTCCTGAGTGGTTTCGCTTCCTCATTTATCATGAAGCCGCTAAGCAAGCTAATAGGCAAATGTGTGAGTATGAGTTTGCGTTCGTGTGATTGAAATATAAAGCATATACCTCTTCCCCTTGTTGGAAGTGATTAACAATCCAGAGATACCAGTCAGTTTTGCTGCGTCATATACATGTGATGATACATGTGATGAGTTGAGCGCACACGAATGCCACCATAAAGTCGTAATTACCAGTGGGGAAATGTGTGATTTCCTTTGAGCCAAAGCTTTATAAGTTGGAGGTATGTCAATTATAGATTTTAAAAACACACCTGATGTGCATCCTTGTTAAATTAGTGCTAAAAATCTTCTTGTCTTTATCAGGAAGTAAAAAAAAGAAAACAAAATGGGAAATTGCCCATCAAGTCAATTTTATTCTTACCAAAATAACTGTTAAATCACGTTGCAATACTTCCCTTTTATTTCTAATCAATGGGTGTTGTAATTACCAAATAGGATTTGGTATGAAAGCATTACAAATGCATTCCAATATCACTGATATTTAGACTATTAAAAACATGATGGCTTCTTTGTCAAGTCATTCTAAACCTTTTTGACTCGCTCGCAGTTGACTTGCTCTAATGATATTGTTTTTAAAACTATTGTTATTTTTTAATGTACAGAAACCAGTAATAAGTAACTTAAATAATTATAATTAAAATTTAAATTACATTTCAGGATTCCAGAAGTTCTAAGAGCCAAATGTTCTTCAGGGGTTCTACTCTTTTTAACCAATGATTTTACATCATTTTTTTCAGTTGTTTTTGATTTACTGAATAAGGATTTAAAAAAAAATATTTTTTACTCACAATTTCTACCTCATGCAGGTGTTTCAAGAGAGCTGGAGCCCTGATTCTTCCAAAAACAAAAGAGAAAAGAAAAGAGAGTTGTTGAGTGGGTGAATTAAAATGAGAAATATCTTGTGCAGTTGTTTTAGTTGTGTAGTAGTTTTAGCTTATTTAAAGCTTGTTTTGTCTTGTTTTAAATCATTTTGAAATTGAAAAGTGAAAGCCGTGACATGTTGCCAAGTATGGCATCCCATACTTAGAATCTGTGCTCTGCCTTTTACCCATCCAAGTTCACACACACAGCAGTGAGTAGTGAACACACACACTGTGAAGCACACACCTGGAGCAGTTGGAAGCCATTTTGCATCAGTGCCCGCGGAGCAATTTGAGGTTGCTCAATGGCTCTTCAGTCATGGTATTGAAGGTGGAAGAGAGCGCTGTACATTCACTCCCCCCACCTACAATTCCTGTCGGTACTGAGACTCAAACCCACAACCTTCAGGTTACATGTCCGACTCTCTAACCATGAGGCCACCTAGTGGGCCTCGGCCCCCTGATCCCCTGGTCCCCTGGTCCCCATCCAGTATTTAAGGGACCATCTTAAAAATGACAATGAAAACGAATCGAAAAACAATTCCCTAGACATTTTTCATGTGCAGTATTGGAAGCTGATACAATATGATAGAAGGACTTTATTTACATTAAAGTGTCCTTTTTTCTTATTGACAGATGACCTATTTTTTGGGACTGTTGCTGATTCTTGCGTTCTCCTATTGGGTGCTGCTGGACGCACACATGGGAGAAAAGGTGTATGGCGCTGCAGTCTTGCTCGGAGTGGGGTCCGCTACCATCCTGGTGATGTCACTTGCCATGACAGCTGAACTCATAGGAGACCAAACAGTAAGTGCTGATATCATTCAGTAATGGAGAACTGAAAATGAACAGGAACCGCTTGAAGCAAATGTTTTGAGTGTATTCAGTGCTAAAAACTTCAACAGTAACGCATGATTGAACCAGTAAGATATGCAGATGTTTACAGAAGTGAAAGGCATATGCTTCAGAGTGACTAGTTTCAAAAGTGTAAAAATGGATGCAAGGAACTAAAATTGTGCTATTAAAGAAGTGTTCAAGTTTCTGATAAGACTTTTTTTCTTTTCCTCCTGACAGCAAAGTGGTGCTTTTGTTTATGGAGCTATGAGCTTCACAGACAAGGTGGCTAATGGTCTGGGAGTTATGATTATTCAGACGCTACATCCCTGCCGGTAAGTGTGTATATCCCTGCATAGTTGCGTGTTAGAATTTGAAGTGAGTGAGAGAGACTGTTTTAATGTTTTCATTTTATGTTTAGAGTAAAATAAAATATTTTGAGCGTTAATTATTTTTAATATTTATATTTACATGTGTGATTTCTCTCATATAGCACAATGGTATGCTGTCCAGACTGTGTGTGGTATTACCACTATATCATGGTCATCGTCACTGGTGGAATGGCCGTTTTAGCAGCGCTGAGCCTCTGCACGATCCTTATCTGGCCTATAAAGATTGTGCACTGTAAGACACTTGACAAAACTATAATTGATATCTTTCTCACATTTAAACATGTACTTCCTCTTTGACTGACTCTGTTTAATAGTGTTACTCAATAACCTCTTCACCTCATGGCTGACATGATGTTTTGTATTACAGTATCTATGCAAGATCATTTGAATGGTTCAATAAACAGCAAAGACTTTAAGGGTGAGGGAAACATGTCAGCATCTGAAATAACAATCAGGAATCTGAACTAAATGATTTTCTCCACAAAAAACAATCAGAAACTTCAATCATCCACCTTTAATTTAAAGGGGTCAAATCATGAGGCAAATTTTCCATTCAATAGAACTTCCATTCAAATGTTTAGGGTCAGTCATATTTATTGAGAAATATTACAATTTAAAAATGACTTTTCTATTTTAATATTTTAAAATGAAAGTTATTCCTGTGATGGCAAAGCTGAATTTTCAGCATCATTACTGCAGTCTTCAGTGTCAAATGATCCTTCAGAAATCATCTTATTATTATCGTCAGTGCTGCAAACAATTGTAATATTACTACTTTTTTGCATCAATATTCATTAATGAATATAAAGTTCAAAACAACAGCATTTAAAAAAAACAGAAATCTTTTGTTACATTATAAATATCTTTACTGTCAATTCAATGTGCCCTTGCTGAATAAGACTATCAGTTTCTTTCAGAAAATCATACTGACCCCAAACCTTTGAACGGTGGTATACTGTACATGAATTTGTGCATGTAATATCTGATGTTTGTATTGTTTTTGTAGATCTGTCTGAGGTGACTGGCCTTATGGGGAGTGATGGAGAGGACTCGGAGAGCTCTGAGCAGCCATCAGTCGACTGAACGAGCATCTTCAGCTCTGATGCAGAGAGCGTTTGGTTGACACTTACATCACAGTGGTGAAGGTTAGAAATCAGGTTTTGGTTTAGAATTATCTTTCACACAGGCCAGTGTTTGCTAATGTAGTCTATATTGTGGCCACATCTTGACACATAAGAGAATTTCACTGAGAGCCAAATATGTGGTGAATTTTTAGAGGTGATTAGTTGATATTACTTATGTGTCCTGTATTGTGGCTTTTCATTTCATAGTTCTCACTTAACCCAGCAGTCTGCATAGACAGACACTTTATGAATGATCTTTATTATGCACATTTTTTATCATTTAAAATTTGTTTTTATTTGTGATTATAAATTTAATTCAGTTATTTCAAGTCAAATCCATAAAAACAAGGGAATTTTTTTATATAAGGACTCTGCAAATGTATTGATGTAATTACGAAGTTAATGCAAGATGCACATGTTATGATGCATCATTTCAGGTTATATTAATCAATCCATCTAACTGTTCCATAAGGGAATTCATGAAAAGGGAAGAATTGCTATTTTAAATCAGGGGACATGAAGCCATGTGTTGTCATTTCAAGGCATATTTTCAGGTGTGAGATACATGGGTTATCTCTGTTAGGGACCAGAGAGTCAATGATGAGCATTTTTCCCTGTAACCACTAGCTTTTTGTTTTCTTTCTTATTTTTATATATGCATAATTGTTTTCATATGTAAGACAATTGTGTCTGACAACATTTCTGTATCTCGAGTTGATACCTTGTAACCTGTCTTTGTAACTAGTTACTGATTAGCAGGAATGCAGTGTCAGTGTGAGTAGTTTCAACATCTGATCAGCTGATCTCACGTGATGCTCAAGACTTTTAACACTTAAAATAAATTGTAAAGACTGACGCTCAAATGTAACTGGAATGAATTAAATAGTCAATTGTAGTGGAATCAATCAACAAAATATGTATGTTTGTAAAAGACAATTGTATTTTATTATATTTGATGGCTTGTTCAAAACATTTTAAATAAAAGTTTTTTTTAAATTACACTGTGTTTTAATTAAACATTTATATTATATATGTTATAAACATAACATAATATTTATATTTATTTAGCAGGGAAGTCATTAAATTGATCAAGATTTCTCTTTCAAATAAATGTTCTTTTCCTTCTTCAAAAATCTTTAACTGTTTCCACAAAAACATTACACAGCAAAACTGTTTTCAACATTGATAATAAGTAATAATTCATTAAAAAAATATCAACATGATTTCTGAAGGATCATGTGACACTGAAACACTGGAGTAATGATGCTGAAAATTCAGCTTTGCTATCACCAGAATAAATTACATTTTAAAATATATTAAAATAAAAAAAAGTTATTTTAAATTGTAATAATATTTCACAATATTACTGTTTTTAATGCATTTTGATCAAATAAGGTGAGACAACCTGTATGTACCTGTTATGTAGTTTTTGTCCACAAGGTGGCAAAAGAGTCCAAGAGGTGGATACAGGATCTGATGTTTAAAAGCTAAATAATGCCTGCCTGTTGTGTGCTGGCTATGTGACTGCATTCATTTCTGGGTGCTGCAAACAATTCACATATTATGAAAGAGACTCGTTGATTGATTTTAATATTGTTCACACATTATTGTAATAAAAGTAATGAGGTTTTTTTATTTTATTGCTTAAAAAGTTAGTATAACGAGTATTTTGCTTCAGTACATTAGGTGCTTGATGTTATTTCTCTTAATATAACAGTGTGGGTAGTGTGTATGGTTTTAAAAAACAAGAGGTAATGGGCATGCGATTTTTGGTTATTTATCCAAAACTGGAGTTCATTTATTTGTCAATGTGAAAAGCATTTCAGTTACACCTCTGATCTATTCCTCTCCTGTCATGTACAACACCACTCAAAATTGCCCACGGGAAAATCCCACCAAATATTTATTAATAACATCTTTGTTTTGAAGCGTAGGAAATAAATCAAAACCATGCGTTCAGCTGTATCCTATTAAGGGGGCAATTATCACTAATTGGAACAGCATTTATAGAAACCACAGTGAATTATCCATTATGTTATTGTGTAACAATAGATTGTTTCAGAGACGCTGTACGCCGCAGCACACAAGCGATGACTTTTCTTCTCTTTGAGCTTTAAACAATAACAGTGTTGTGTAGAAGTTACATGTCAGTACAGATGTAGCCTATTTTCTGCCTTTTCAAGCATTTTATTAGTACTTTCAAAGAAACCTTCAGTGTTTTTGGACCGATCTCTGATCCGAGGATCATTTGTGAAAACGTATAGCTTTCCCATTGCATTATAAAGAAATAGTTTTCCCAAAAATAAATTTACTTACCCTCAGACAAGTTTGTTTCTTCATCAGAACGGATTTGGAGAAATTTAGCATTACATCACTTGCTCACCAATAGATCCTCTGCAGTGAATGGGTGCCGTCAGAATGAGAGTCCAAACAGCTGATAAAAACATCACAATAAGTTACAAGTAATTCACACAACTCCAGTCCATCAATTAACATCTTGATACAATAATTGAAAAGCTACATGTTTGTAATAAACAAATTCATTTTTTAGAGCTTTAAAAAAAAGATTTTCAAACGAGTCCTTTATCTATTATTTATAATATCCCTTTCTTCAGTGAAAAAGTCATCTCGTCTGAATCAGGAGAGAAATATGCACAGATCAAACCGTTCACAAGCTAAAACAGTTTTAAACAAATATGTTGGTGAATTTTAATGTGAGAGGACAACAGGGGAGAAATCGTTATGGATTATGGACTGGTATTTTTGGCCAGAAGCGTCAGTTTAAAGTTAAAATGCCTTAATGATGGATTTGTTTATTACAGCTTTTCGCTTGATGGACTAGAGTTGGCTTACTTGTGGATTATTGTTTTTATCAGGTGATTCTGACGGCACCCATTCACTGCAGAGGATTCATTGGTGAGCAAGTTATGTAATGCAAAATTCTCCAAATCTGTTCAGATGCAGACTCATCTACATCTTGGACGGCCTGAGAATTAATACATTTTCAGCCAATTTTTTTTATTTTTATTATTATTATTTTTTTTCTGTGTGAGCTATTCCTGTAAGTGCAGTACTGCTTATACACATAAAAAGCATCTAGTAAAACATACAAAATACATTAGTTTGTGCCTCCCGCAGCCCTTAACGCCTGCTGTTTAATTTAGACCAGAATCATGCCATAGTCTGCTCCTCATTAGACTCAAATCTGTTTGCAATGAAGACTAAAATCTACAGGCAAGCCATTCTTTTAATTTGCTTTATTTGCATATTACCGTGCAGGTCAGCCAGTATATTTCTAATATGCTTTGTGAAATAATACTAGACTGCTCCCTGAAGATCTGGAACACTCTCTAAAGTAAACTACTAATGATGCTATTAATCACTGCTTTCTTTCTTTCAGCCTGCTTTTCAAGACATTCTGTCATTTAATGGCAAATATAGAGGTTTTATTCTTTCCATATTTAGCCAAGTTTATTGAACATTTAATGTATTATTATTTTGGAAGTGGAAGCAACACTCTGATTTGAGTTTACACTTAAGCTTGCAGATGTATGATATATGGTCAAGTAGTTTTTCTGTTTTTCTCCAGCATTTATTTTCTTCTGCCCTCAGTGTCTGTAAAAAGGATGGATGAACTTTCTCTTTATGGCCATCGGGTGGTGCCAGAACTGCTTGTTTATGAAGGTCGCCATATCGTGATTTCAACTGTGCAAATATAAGAACATGATTAAAATGTTGTAGCCAATGAGTGCATTGTCCAGGTGCACTGCAAATATTGGTGAATTCAGGAAAATTGGACCATATTTTGAATACACCCTATATTTATAAATCCAAATTAGATAGGGTTTGCATCAGGGTAATTATAGTCAACTAAAACTAAAACCATACATTACTTGAAATAAATAAACTTTATTTATGGCGCTAATTATTAAAACTCATATATATATAGGTCTACTAATTATACTAAATTAATACTGGTTTGCGTGCATCTTAAGTCTACAAAGATGTCTTTATAGTGAGTTGGTTGGATCATAAGGTGTATATATTCTCAATCTTTGTGATATAGGCTCACACACCTTGGTTAATGGTGTATACTTGATCATATGTTATTAGAATTCAAGCATTTAACCTTCGGCATATTCTCACAGCTGACAAGAAAAGGTCTGTTTTTCACTCCCCTGTTAAAACACAACACTTTAAAGCCTTTTAGTCAGATGGCAAGCAGTGCCCTGTTGGTTAAGGCAAGGGAAAAATCCAGGAGGTGAAACCTCAGAGAGATAATAACACTGGTGTGGTTTTTATATGGGGGAATCCCAGAGTCCACAATCACATCCATATTGGCAGCAATCAAACATGTAGCAGGTCCTAAACATTTACTGCACACACTCATTAAAGATGATTAAAAACATCATGGAGAGCGGATCAGACAGGTTTAAATGGTGAGGGACATTTAAAGACTTCACAGCCTAATTGAAAACAACAACAGGAAATAGAAACTGTTGGTGCAGTAAAAAAAATAAACGCTGTTAAAGAACAAAACATGATCAATCTGACAATGAAACTGAAATGAATAAAGTTGACTGGTAAGTAAAAAAAAGAGAGAGAGTTTTACAACAAAAGGCCTAAATTAATGAAAATAATCAGCCTAAAACAGCTGGAAACTTTGCAGTTTCTTTTCTCTGTTCTATTCAGTTTTGAAATAATGCCACAGTTTCTTCTGATCAAGCATTTAGTGCATAAAACCTCTGCTTTATTACTTGTTTGTCTTTTTAGAAACAAAGTTACAGTCACTCACTAGTCACTACATAAATAGAATGCTTCATAGTTTGGAGTTCAAATAAATAGAATGTTTCAAAGTTTAAATAATCGGAATGTTTCATATTTTAAAGTTCAAATAAATAGAATGTTTCATAGTTTCAGCTCTGCAAATAGGACTCAACTTTGGCTTTGCATTTTGCCGTGTACGTACATTCATGTAATGAGTTGAAAGAGAGGTGAGTAGAGTGATAAAACATCATCAGCAATAAATTTAATCATCTTTATTTACTGTTCTCTGGTGTATTGGTCGGTTCGCTCAGTGCTTTCAATGTTTTATTACTATTTAAAATATGGCTATATTCATTTTTCATCATATTACATCATCTGGCACTTTAGAAATATATCTGTTTATTATCCATCAAGCTACTTTGTCCAGGGCTATAAATGTTTGTTTTTCCATCCAAAGACAATCAGTGTGGATGAAGTACATATCCAGGAGGAACACCATGGGTCAGTTTCCAAAAATCACTGTGCAAGTGCACATTTCAGTGTCCCAATGTGTTAAAACAGCACTGATTTGGGATGCCAGTAGCTTTTTGTAAATTATATAGATGGAAGTGGAAATTATTATTATTTAAATGTATTTAATTACAATTTTTATTTGTATATAAAAGTAGCTTTTTGTAAATTAATTTGTTTAAAAAAAATCTAAACAATATATATTTTTGAAGTGTACAATTAAAATTAATTAATGTAATTAAAATATATATGTATATTGAAGAGTTCATTTGCAAAAACAGAACAATTTTCAAAAATCAAGTTTTTTTTTCATTGTGCATTACAATTAGTCTAAATCACACTGCAGTTGTTTTTTTTGATTAGGTTAAAAAATAACAAAAAAATACAGCTAACTAACACAGTGAAACAATAAAAACATGATAACATAATAAAAAACAAGATTTTTGAAAGAAAAAAAAAACGGAGTTATCTGTTTTTGCAAATAAACTCTTTATATACACTGACCAAAATTATAAATGCAACACTTTTGTTTTTGCCCCCATTTTTCATGAGCTGAACTCAAAGATCTAAGACTTTTTCTATGTACACAAAAGGCCTATTTCTCTCAAATATTGTTCACAAATCTGTCTAAATCTGTGTTAGTGAGCACTTCTCCTTTGCCGAGATAATCCATCCACCTCACAGGTGTGGCATCAAGATGCTGATTAGACTGCATGATTATTGCACAGGTGTGCCTTAGGCTGGCCACAATAAATAATGGGGGGGGGTCCGAAAACCAGTCAGTATCTGGTGTGACCACCATTTGCCTCACGCAGTGCAACACATCTCCTTCGCATAGAGTTGATCAGGTTGTTGATTGTGGCCTGTGGAATGTTGGTCCACTCCTCTTCAATGGCTGTGCGAAGTTGCTGGATATTGGCAGGAACTGGAACATGCTGTCGTATACGGCGATCCAGCGCATCCCAAACATGCTCAATGGGTGACATGTCCAGATCCTTGCAACATGGGGCCGTGCATTATCATGCTGCAACATGAGGTGATGGTCGTGGATGAATGGCACAACAATGGGCCTCAGGATCTTGTTACGGTATCTCTGTGCATTCAAAATGCCATCAATAAAATGCACCTGTGTTCATTGTCCATAACATACGCCTGCCCATACCATAACCCCACCGCCACCATGGGCCACTCGATCCACAACATTGACTTCAGCAAACAGCTCACCCACACAAAGCTATACACGCTGTCTGCCATCTGCCCTGTAAAGTGAAAACCGTGATTCATCCGTGAAGAGAACACCTCTCCAAAGTGCCAGACGCTATCGAATGTCGGTTACGACGACAAACTGCAGTCAGGTCGAGGCCCCGATGGGGACGACGAGCTTGCAGATGAGCTTCCCTGAGACGGTGTCTGACAGTTTGTGCAGAAATTCTTTGGTTATGCAAACCAATTGTTGCAGCAGCTGTCCGGGTGGCTGGTCTCAGACGATCTTGGAGGTGAAGATGCTGGATGTGGAGTTCCTGGGCTGGTGTGGTTACACGCGATCTGCGGTTGTGAGGCCGGTTGGATGTACTGCTAAATTCTCTGAAACGCCTTTGGAGACGGCTTATGGTAGAGAAATGAACATTCAATTCACGGGCAACAGCTCTGGTGGACATTCCTGCAGTCAGCATGCCAATTGCACGCTCCCTCAATATTTGCGACATCTGTGGCATTGTGCTGTGTGATAAAACTGCACATTTTAGAGTGGCCTTTTATTGTGGCCAGCCTAAGGCACACCTGTGCAATAATCATGCTGTCTAATCAGCATCTTGATATGCCACACCTGTGAGGTGGATGGATTATCTCGGCAAAGGAGAAGTGCTCACTAACACAGATTTAGACAGATTTGTGAACAATATTTGAGAGAAATAGGCCTTTTGTGTACATAGAAAAAGTCTTAGATCTTTGAGTTCAGCTCATGAAAAATGCGGGGCAAAAACAAAAGTGTTGCGTTTATAATTTTGGTCAGTGTATACAGGTGCATCTCAATAAATTAGAATGTCGTGGAAAAGTTCATTTATTTCAGTAATTCAACTCAAATTGTGAAACTCGTTTATTAAATAAATTCAATGCACACAGACTGAAGTAGTTTAAGTCTTTGGTTCTTTTAATTGTGATGATTTAGGCTCACATTTAACAAAAACCCACCAATTCACTATCTCAACAAATACCAGAATTTTTTTTTAGTGAATTGTTGGCCTTCTGGAAAGTATGTTCATTTACTGTATATGTACTCAATACTTGGTAGGGGCTCCTTTTGCTTTAATTACTGCCTCAATTCGGCATGGCATGGAGGTGATCAGTTTGTGGCACTGCTGAGGTGGTATGGAAGCCCAGGTTTCTTTGACAGTGGCCTTCAGCTCATCTGCATTGTTGGGTCTGGTGTCTCTCATCTTCCTCTTGACAATACCCTCAATACCTAGATTCTCTATGGGGTTCAGGTCAGGCGAGTTTGCTGACCAATCAAGCACAGTAACACCATGGTCATTGAACCAGCTTTTGGTACCTTTGGCAGTGTGGGCAGGTGCCAAATCCTGCTGGAAAATGAAATTAGCATCTCCATAAAGCTTGTCAGCAGAAGGAAGCATGAAGTGCTCTAAAATTTCCTGGTAGATGGCTGCGTTGAATCTGGACTTCAGAAAACACAGTGGACCAACACCAGCAGATGACATGGCAGCCCAAATCATCACTGACTGTGGAAACTTCACACTGGACTTCAAGCAACATGGATTCTGTGCCTCTCCACTCTTCCTCCAGACTCTGGGACCTTGATTTCCAAATGAAATGCAAAATTTACTTTCATCTGAAAAGAGGACTTTGGACCACTGAGCAACAGTCCAGTTCTTTTTCTCCACAGCCCAGGTAAGATGCTTCTGATGTTGTCTCTGGTTCAGAAGTGGCTTGGTAGCCCTTTTTCTGAAGACGTCTGAGCGTGGTGACTCTTAATGCACTGACTCCAGCTTCAGTCTACTCCTTGTGAAGCTCTCCCAAGTGTTTGAATCAGCTTTGCTTGACTGTATTCTCAAGCTTGCGGTCATCCCTGTTGCTTGTGCACCATTTCCTACCCAAATTCCTCCTTCCAGTCAACTTTGCATTTAATATGCTTTGATACAGCACTCTGTAAACAGCCACACCTTTCAGTAATGACCTTCTGTGACTTACCCTCTTTGTGGAGGGTGTCAATGTTCGTCTTCTGGATCATTGCCAAGTCAGCAGTCTTCCCCATTATTGTGGTTTCAAAGAACAAGAGATACCCAGAATTTATACTGTATGGATGGTCATTTATTGAAACTCAAATGTAAATATTTTGAGATACTGATTTTTGACTTTCTTGAGCTGTAAGCTCTAATCATCAAAATTAAAACAAAAAAAAACTTTTGAAATGTTTTACTTTACATGCAATGAATCTAAAATATATGAAAGTTTCACTTTTTGAAATAAGTTACAAGAAAAAATTAACTTTTTCACAACATTCTAATTTATTGAGATGCACCTGTATATAAAATATACAGGTGCACTTTTTGGCAAAATGGCATGAGAGAGTGATTGGCAGTGACAGACCCTGTAGAAAACAAGCTGTCAGTGCCACATCAGTTGTTATGGAAGGAGGCAGCTCTCTCCTCTAGATATCTCAGAATACTGGACCTCTAACCACCAGGGCCTGGGAAAAACATGAACTTAGTAGTGCTTTCCAAGAATGACATGTATTCATTCTCCTTCTTTAACATGATTCAGGCCCCAAGGCCTGATTATCAATGACTAACATGGTCATATTTCCAATGGCTGATTGTGGAGAATCTCTTTGGACCATGTTGGTGCCATATGTTACAAATTGAAGCCAGAATTCAACATTCAGTGCTAAAATATGCTACAAACAAAAACACTGGGAAATTAACTGGAATTTGTCCATGAATAACTAGACAAATGTATTACTAGACATGAAATACATTTTGAATATTTATCTAACTCGGTAGAGTTTGAAGAAGAGAGGTTTGGATTTGGTCACGCATATCTGTGTCATCTGACGTCTCTGTTGGTGTGATTTAGTATCAGTGCTGGTTGGAACCGACATGTTTTATTCACTGTTGCTGCAGCGGGTGAATAAAAATGAGTGAGAGATGGAGAAAAGAAGAGATGGAGGAGAGAGGAAGGGAGCATGCTGCCACTGGATCGTCACACCCACCACGTGTGTTGTGTTTAGACAGCTGCTGTTCAAATGACCTGCCTGTGGACAAGAAACATGCACTCCACATAGCCGTAAATCATTTCTATTATGGAGTTGGTAAAGCTTACAGAGATCTCTGTAGAGCACTTACAGTATAATAATTGTCCCTTCAAATTATAGTACCATATTATGCTCTGACATGCAACCATACCTCACTGGATTGGTTTGACACCTCTCTAGGTGTGTAGTTTTTTTTAGTACTGATGTTCAAACCGTCAGCATTATTTCAAGCGTGAAATTGCTTTTACACAACAGTTCAATAAACATGTAGCTGATAAGTAGCTTACGTTTTAGACAGTTATTGTCATTTTTTTCTCTGCCAAAATATTTCCAAACGAAGGCACAGCAGCAGAAGCAGCGGTCGCATGCAACACACAACAACAGTGGTGTGTTTTATTACTGAATGAATAGGGTAAGTGTTTCTGAATGAAACAGTTGAGTAAATGATTCAATGTACCAATGTGCATACTATCCATTCTAAATTTTGAGATTAGAATATGTGTCTCAAAGCATAGTATGTTCAAAATTGCCAACAGAGCTTCCCAAAATTCAAAAGTGTAAGGGCCCCTCCCCAAAATAATTAGTAAAATCTTCAGGGGCCCTCAGCCCCCCCAAAAGTGAAGTTTTGTCCTTGCCAGGGTGTATAATAAACAAGTGGATTGTCTCTTTGCATAAAATTACATAGTTTAGGCTATTAACTGTTGTTTCATTAGCATTATGCACTACCATAAAATGTACAAATCATATCCTAGTGAAGGTAAAATTATTATCTATATTCTGTTTAAAAATAAACTGCATCAAAAATCCAAAACACTGCATATTATTTACAAACATCACACTAATTAAAATCCACACCTGTAGCGAACAACAACATTTAAATGAAATTACAACAGCTACATTTAAAATAAAGGATGATTTGATGGACTTGAACTTGAAAGTTCTGCAAAAGATGTGAGTTCAAAAGTCAAAGACATCTGTCTAGGTCGTGCATCTTTACATAGAAAAACTCTCCGGTTACGAATGTAACATCAGTTCCCTGAGATAAGGGAATGAGCGTTGCATCGCTGACGCTATGGGAAAACTCCTGTTTTACTCTGGTACTGAAGCCTGATTTGTTCACGTTTGTGTAGCTGCACAAACCAATGGCGCTTTAGCCTGCCAAAATGGGAGGAGTCATATAGCTATATGAGCTGGCTCAGAGAGCCATTTAATCAGAATCACTAGTCTGAAACTTGTTTGAAACTTTAAATGCCCTAAAACACTTTTTTTGAGATGTTAACATACAGATTGCACATCAGTGAAAACAATAATATACCTCATTATGTCTATTATTAGGCGAAAAGTGGTTATTTAAAAAAACAAAACAATTTGGAGCAATTTTGTTCTTCCGGTTCAAAAAGCATAAATTGAACCAAAGTGATGTATATACATTAATTTGCAGTAGTGATTGGCTGCCGTGGCTGGAGAGTACGCATACGTCATCAGTTTTCTGAGCTTTTCTCAGTATTATTTATGAGAATGAAGTCTTATGATCCAATCACTGTGCTGTATTATGCATGAGGTCATCTTACAGCAGAGAATTCAAATTTAATGAAAGAGCTGTGCTGTCAGTTCACCTCTGTAAACGTGACCATAACAACATTTAATATGTAGCAACACTGGAGCGCGCATGAGAGAGTGGTTTCTGCGTGGAACACCACGATGAGTTTAACAACACTCCCTGCGCGGACCATAGTTCATATCCCGACTGGAGCAAGCGTGTTTCATGTTTATGTGAACATTTCATATTCTTTCGTGCTCCAAATATGAACCGGCACGGTGTATATGCACATATCATATCTTCTTCAACTAAAAGATGCGCAAGGGCACTGATACAGCGGCATGTATGATCATGAACTCGATGACACGATGGATTATTCTGATATAGCGAACTATGATATAGACCGAAAATTCAAAGAAGAGTAAACAGTTTTAAACTGACGTGTGTCATTTATTCTGAGAATGTAGTGCTGGTAAACGTGAAAATATTATTAGAACTTTTAAATGTTCTTCTTCATTTTTCATATAGACCAGTATCTCTGTTTTTAATTATTTCAAATAATAATTTGTCAGAACATATTGGATTTGTTCATGATAGTTGTTAGTATTCTCTTATGATCTTGAGACATCAATATCATTATTATTATATTTTTTAAAATATATCAAGGTGGCCCCTTATCTCCGTTGTTGATTTTTTTTTTCTTTCTCTGCTCACATTTTAATATTCATTTGTCTGTATAATGAGTGTGTTGTAGGTCTGTGTATTATTGGTTGTTTTCTCCTCTCTTCCCACCCTCGATACTCCCACTTTTCCACAGATTTACACGCCCATTTCTTGAGTTTTTTTCAAATCTGAGGTGTGAACAACCAGTGCTAAAACAGGGGCATTTCATGACACTTTAATTACACAGACAAGATCAGATTTTAAGTTGTAAAATCTAATGAAGGGAGATGGCGACGACCAGCCGGTGCTAGGGCTGTGACGGTGGCAGATTTTTACCACCGCGGTGGTAATGGACCAACAACCACCGGTGACACGGTGTTGTGTACATATTTATATATATAATTCTGAAACGCAAAAATAAATAAATGAGGCTCAATCATCTGTTAACAAACGTGCGTGTTTATTTTAGCACTTCCGTCAGAGAACACTCAGCCAGCAAAACGCTAATATTCATCAAAGAAATAATACAGTTAAATAGGAAAGTAGCCTTAAATAAAAAAGTTAAATACACCCTGTCTACCTCACGCGAGCGGCGCAGCGAGAACCCATTATAATCAGTGATGCTGTCTACAGATGCGGCGAGATAAGACACGACAAATCCCTCACAGTAAACTGCCTCGTCCTATTTATGGCGTACTGACACAAAGTTCAAATGTGTCGGTTGGGTGACATGAATGAAATGATTCCAGATCGGCGATGTAGTATTTGGTTTTCCAACAAGGCAGAGTCGGGCACCTCTATCAGGGGGGCATTTGAATTTCTTGGGGGAGCACAAATCACGTGCGATCTGTGATCGCGTGCAGTTGCTGACGCTCGCTAAAGGGCAATCGCTTTCTTATGTGCGTTGTTTTATCGGTTTCACTTTCGCTTTCGAAATCGATCACGTTCAGCAAGGAGGGGAGAGGATGGAAAGTAGGGGGCACAGTAACTCGTTTGTCGTTTGCAACAAGGTCCATCACTCATCACGAAATTAATTTGCTGAATGCAGAATAAACACATTTTCCTGCGCTCAAACCTTCCAATCTAAAGGAAACATGGCGTTTGAGGTAATTCGTGAATTAGCAAAGATTTATAGTCTAAATAAAACAATTTGCAACTGTTACTATATTACACTTGTATACACAACTTTGTATTATGCTTGTTATAAAGTGTGTGACGTCACGTGCACTACCGCCGGTGGCAATAGACAACCGCGGTGACAACTGACCACCGCCGGTGTCACGGTGACCGTCACAGCCCTAGCCGGTGCCCACACAAATCTTCCCGATAGAAATTCCACTGGACCACGCCCAGGAGGAGGCCATTCCTCTAGTTGAATGGGCCCTCACACCTATAGGGCATTGCATGCCAACAGCAGTATAAGCCATGGCTATAACATCTACTATCCAGTGAGATAGCCTCTGCTTTGTAACAGGCAGCCCTCTTGTGCGGCCTCCAAAGCAGACAAAGAGATGTTCCAATTGTCCGAACAATTTAGAATGCTCAACATACACCCTGAGTGCCCTGACGGGACACAAGAAGTTGGGACTCTGTTCGCCATCCACCATGGGGAGAGCTAACAAGGAAATGACCTGGGCTCTGAACGGAGTTTAGAGCACCTTAGGCACATAGCAACCCCTGGGCTGGAGAATGACCTTTCAGTCATTAGGCCCAAACTCAAGGCAGGAAGCATTAACAGACAACCCTTGCAAGTCACTAACCCGCTTGACCGAGGCCAGGGCCAACAGCAGAGAGGTTTTTAGTGACATGGGCCCCAAGTCAGCCGTTTGTGGAGCGGCTCGAAAGGAGGGACCTTTAGAGCCCCTAGGACAATAGATAAGTCCCATGTTGGTACAGTCCCTTTAAGAACTTAACGACCAGGTCGTTTCTACTGATCGATTGGCCAGCCACGAGAGAATGATTTGCTGTGATCGCTACCACATAAACGTTGAGTGTGGAGGGGGAACATCCAACCACTCCTGAAGGAAAGTTAGCACGTAGGACATGTCACAAGAAATCGGGTCCAGTCTTTGACTGACCATTTAAAGGCGTAAAGATGTCTCGTAGACAGAGCTCTAGCCTCTAAAATGGTATTAGTGACCAGGGGCGCCATAACGGGGGAGAAGGTTAGGACGATTCCAAGGGCCCGGCGAGGGAGAGGGGGCCCGGGACACATTTTTTACAGAGAGGGAACGCAATCGTGGGGGGGGTGTCTAGACTCCCGTCGAGGGGCCAAACATGAAGGCTCCACAGTAGAGGTTTTCACGGGTCCAAAAATTCGTACCCGAACCCGAAGAGACCCGTAAATATGCCGCACGGAACCGACCCGCACCCGTATTTCATTTGAAAGTGGGACCCGAACCCGTGCAGACCCGAGAAATGCCTTAAATGTACTACCCGGACCCTACGCGGACCCGACCATTATTCGAAAGTTGGACCCGAACCCGGCTGGGAAGACACAGACCCGACTGTACCCGTCCCGATCGGCACATATTGCACAGCAAATGCTATTAAGTCAATAAAACAAGTTGCGAAAAAAATAACTTTTTGCCTGTTAGCAGCCTTCTCCCTGACTGCGATGCAATCCTCCTTGCCAATAAATTTCCATCCATGTTAGGCTGTTCCTCTCTCTTGCCGACTGAAACAGCCTTCTTAATCCACTCATTATTACAGCTTTAAAAGTCTACTTGCTGTCACGGAGACGGATGACTAATGCAACTTCGCTTTTTTTTTTCATCTCGAGTCAACTTCGACTGTTACGTTTACCCTTTTGAACTAACGATACTTTTTGTTGGTTGTAATAAAGACTCGGAGCAATTATTTTTTTTAGCAAAAAATGCACAGAATTAGAAGTTCGTTACACTTTACTGCATGCGTGTTTAATAACAGGTGCATCTCTTCAGTTTTGTTTCAGCTTTTTTTTTTTCACATCACTCATGAAGTAATCCATGATTGCAGTACTACATTAACTCCGCCCGCGCTCTGTTTCTGGCGGCTGAGGAGGTAACGCGTGTGTTTTTTTTCTTCCACCTTATTTCCCGCTCACACTTTTCTCATCCTAATTTTACAAACTGCAAGTTACACACACGCATGCTGACTGACACTGATCTCTGGCGGGTGCGGTGTTCTCCGATCGACTCGTGGAATTGGCCATGGGGCTGCAGACAGCAGCTGAATCAACTCCGGAAACCATGTCTGTGTTCTCCAGAGTGTGGCCACAAGGAGGAGATCGCATTCCGTCTCCATGACTCACCTGATAATCTGGGGTAGCATGGCGATCGGAGGAAAGCATATAAACGTGTGTTGGGCCAGTCGTGGGCCAGAGCATCCTATTGTTTTGAGAAATAAATTGGGCAGTGGTAGTTGTCTTCTGAGGCAAAGAGGTCCACCTCTGCCTCACCGAAGACAGACCAAATAATTTGAACTCTCTGATCAGGATGGCTTCTGAGGCTCCGGGTCTAGCACTACACGAAGGCGAGGACCTTGGCGCTTCGGGAAGGTATACTTCCTGGCCACCCAGGGGCGCTGTTGAAGCCCAGGCTCTGGCTTTGGTGGGGGCTGAGGCGGCACCGACTTGGTGGATTGCTGAGTGGATGCAGTCTTGGTGCGACTTGCAACAGCTGCTGAGCTGAGGCACTTGGGCAGAAAATGATGCAGTGCTTGCAACATCTTTTGAGCCTCAGTGAAACGCTCCATGAACTTGTCCACGGCAGGCCTGAACAGTCCCTTGGGCGAGACTGGGAGTCGAGGAAGGCCATTTTCTCTGCATCCCTGATCTCCATCAGTTTGAGCCATAGGTGGCACTTCAACACCACCAGATAGGCCATGGCCTTGCAGATCGGTTGAGCGGTTGCCTTGGTAGCGCGCAGGGCCATGTCCATTGCTGTGCGCAGCTCAGTGAAGGCGTTAGGATCCCGCCCAGACTCGTCCATGTCCTGGAGAAGTTTGGCCTGAAACACCTGAAGCACCGACATCGTATGCAGGGCTGAGCCGGCCTGGGAGCTAGGTGTACCCCTTCTCTTCTGCGGCATCAACAAGTGGTGAGAGCAGCTGCAGTGGAAGGCTTAACACACGCTGAGTAGAGGGCTCGCCATGTCTTGGTGAGCTTGTCATGAATTGGAGGCATAAAAGGAGCTGGCCGCTGGCGAGAGGATGGCTGATGAAAGAACCACTCATCGAAGAGGCCAGGGGCGGGCTCTTCCAGGGCCATCCATTCCAGGCCGAGTTCCTCCATAGCCCTTGTCAGAACCCGGATCAGCTCCGCGGCCACCCTCGGCCATGCAGACAGAGACGGAGAGGGGGCTTCAGGCTCCTCGCTGGAACACACCAACCTCTCAGAATCAGACGCCATCGATGGCAATCTCATCCTCAGTCACGCCAAAAGAAATCAGGCCACTCACAGCCGACGAGGGGCGCTGTTCCTCCTGTGTTCCTCCACACTGGTGAGACGAGGCGTTGCGGGGAGAGCGAAGCACGCAGGCGCTGAGCCGACGTGAGTACACCCAAGCCCAATGGATGAGAACTGCTGCTCCGCTGTTTCTCTCTCTTAGGGGAGAAAGGAAACGGGAGAGCAGGGCGGGGAGGACCGCTTTCATGGAAAAAGGTCATCCGCGAGCGTAGACCGGCGAGACTCATGTTCTCGCAATGAGAACATGAGCTGACAGTAAGCGCAGCCTCTGCGTCACTCTCACTGTGCCCATCCGAGTCGAGCAAGGGATCCTAGCATGAACTGCACTCGCGGTGTGACATTTGAAACAATGTTACGGATTGCTCTTTTGGAAATTGCTCTATTTGCTCTTGTAGAGAAAGCCGGATGGTCGCAGGGGAAGGCTGGATCACTTTCACTGCCGGGGCTCTTCAACGGCGATGAGCAGGTGAGCGTCTTCCTTCTTTCTTACTTGCTTGCTTTGGCTTCGTCGCAGAGTCAGTGAAGAGATGGTCTCATCGCTGAAGGAGAAGATTCTAAAGAAATGGCACTCTGAGCCGGCCATTCTGAAAAGCACCATTGGTTTGTGCATGTACACAAACATGAACAAATCAGGCTTCAGTACCAGAGTAAAGCAGGAGTTTTCCCATAGCGTAAGTGACGCAACGGGAGAGACCGTTTGATAGGAACTGTGGAAAAACAGCACAGTGGAATGCAAAATGTTCACTGTAAAATTCACAATACTTATTCACAAACAATCTGTATGGAACACGCAAACACAGACAAGCGACAAGTGATACAAATAATTAAAAGTCTTAGTGCTGTTGGACTCAAAACACAGCTCTGCAAATCAGATTTGAGGACCAGAACTTAATTTTGTATTAAAAAAGGACGATGTTGAGAACATAGTGGATGTGAACATACTGGGTATGTTGAAGTTTTTCCTGTGCTCAAACTGGACTGTTTTAGAGGTTAGTTTTTTGATTCAGTTCATAATTTGAGAAAAGAGACGAGAGACAAAGAAGAGAAATTTATTTGAGTATGTAATTGTAAAAATCAGCTGAATTACATGTGAACAAAGGAAAAAAATAGCGTCAAGACTGAGGGGAAAAGATCTTTAACCTACTGGCTGCACTTATAATATTAAGTTTATTAATAGTAAAAATGCTATTTTGGAGAAAGGAATTAAAACCACATTTGAATGTTGAAACATTTGGCCTCCACTAACAAATATGTTTATTATATTTGAGCATCAAGTGAAAAGTGGAGTAGGAATTATTTGAAAATGACATGCAATTCCTGTCATACAGGAATTGCATGTCAGTTAGTATTGAATAAATAGTATTTAGCATTCATTACTGCATATTTAAAACATCGATCACACGCTGCCCGATTATAGTAGTAGCGCATACTAGATGGTGCTGTACAATAGAGTATAATAAGTAGTAATTGTGTGTGTGTGTGTGTGTGTGTGTGTGTGTGTACTATCTGATCATCCCGCAAACCGATGTATTCTCAGGAGTCACCCAGCAGCTCACTCCGGTGTGTTAATATTTGCCTCATTTTAGATAATTTGTCATTGGCTGGAGTTTGTGAGGCTGATGAGGAGCTGATCATGTGACACGAGGCTGAAGCCAGGCTGGGCTTGGAGAGGGGAAATGCACAGCATTCCTCAACGATCCCTACTGAGGACTGGCTGAAAACCGATAGCACTGAAGTACAGCACACGGCACTGCTATAAGGGCCCGATTCAAACAGCACGGCACGAAAGAACGATTCAGATTCACTCTCTAGCACTAACATAATTTTTCTTCATTTCAGTTTAGCTTTAAACTGCTATGCAGAGTTAATTGTATTTATATGAACTTCAAAGTAGGAATACGGGCTTCAGAATGATGGTTTAAGCAAATGATTTTGTCTAAATTATATTTAGCCCAGTTCTGTTCAAAGCGCCCACACATCTGAAGCGCCCTGCTTTTGTATGTGTACACATTTGTGTGCGGTTTTTTTAATGTGTCAGAAACCATGTGGCACATATCAAGTTGGTTTGTTAAAGACTAAAGGCATGGAAGAGTGTCTGTTAACATTTGTAGTGTGAGATAAATAGTTCCCTCACACCTCCTCTTCTGTGCAGTGGCAGCGAAGGACAACTGATCCCACTCTTTAGTCATTCTGTGGACTAGCACGATGATGGAAAACAAAAACCCACGCCTTCACTCTCCACCCTTGAAGTGGTCTTTCGGCTATTCCCCTTGATATTGTAGTCAGAGTTTCCAGATTTAATGAGGGAATTCTTTCCACTCTGAGTCAAGAGTCAGTACAAGTTTCTTAGCAATTTATTTTGACAATTGTGTTAGGTAGGAGTTGCAAAGGGGCGGCGTTTGTACGGAGAGTGTGTGCTTGTGTGTTTTCTTAAAGGGATACTGTTCCCAAAAATGAAAATTATGTTATAATTTATTAGCCCTCATGTCGTCCCAAATGTATATGACTTTCTTTGTTTAGCTGAATACAAATAAGTATTTTTAGAGAAATTATTAACCTCTTCGAGTTCGTATAATGCAAGTCCCAACCTTGTTCCTGGTGGTGCACCAACAGTAGGCCTACACAATTTGGATGTCTCCCTCACCTGACCCATACATTTCAGGTCTTGGAGTCTCTACTAAAATGCTGATGAGTTGAAAATGAAACAGGGTTGGGAAACAATAGCTGTGTTCAAAATCGCCCTTTATACCCTCTTTCACTATTTCATATATTAGTCTACTAATATACAGTAGTCCAGTTGAAGGAGTGAATGAAAACTAGAGAACGAATTGCTTGCTGAATAATAATCACGTGAAACTTAGCAAACTGGCAGCTTCAGTAATAACTAACAGATTTATTTTGAATTCTGTCATGGAAACTAGCATGTATAATACTTAAAGGGATAGTTCAACCAAAAATGAAAATTCTGTCATTAATTACTCACCCTCATGTCATTCCAAACCTGTAAGATCTTTGTTCATCTTTGGAACACAAATTAAAATATTTTGATGAAATCCGAGAGCTTTCTGAGAAAAGAAATCTTGAATGAGTGCTCTAAATATCGCCCACTATGGTTTCAGACACCAGTACAAATGGCTGTCCCCTCAAATAGAGCCCTGGTTAAGTGTATTTCAGATACACCTACTGATCCAAAAATTGTGTTACACTTCAGAACATTTTTTTTTCTGTGCAGCATTATATACTTCTACCCTTCATAAAAAGTATTCAATCTCTCAATGACATTCCCATCAAGGGCTTGAGAACCCAAAGTTGTATCCCTAATTAGGGAGGACTGGAAAATGAATTAGGGAATCTTGTAAATCTAGCATGTAAATAAAACACACATTGGAATCCAGTTGCAGGGCTTGCCGCGGTTGCCCACCAGTGTGTTTGTGAAGCACTCTGGCAGAGATCCTGATCAACCCTAATCAAAACCAAATGAGAGAGAGAGAGAGAAAATGGAAAGTGAGAAAAAACAAGAAGAGAAAGAGAAAGTGAACATCATTAAAATACTATCCAACGCAATTACCAGCAGATTTAAAACAGATGACTCAAGCATGTTTTTGTCTTACCAGATCATCCAGATTAATTTCTACACATTATTTTTTTGTTTACACAGGCTTTCTAACTGCTTCCCGTCTGATTATGATAAAAGTGAATGAAAACTGTAAGTCATCAATGATACTGTTACTATGATGTAACAGTGAGTCTGTATGTCAACAGATGACATAATGAAGTTTGCATGAATACTAGTTTAGGAATTTTGTTTTTTGAAATTCTTTTGATCTTCAGAAAGTCTCTTAGAAGACTTCTTAACACAAAAAAACTATATCAAAATCACTATATCAAACTTGCTGAATAAAGGGAAACTGCTGCAAACCAAACAGTAGAAGATGCAAATCAGCTCTGACTCATGCACTGCTATCAGATATAAAGTGTTTGATAATAGTATTTAGTATCGTGGAGATCTTCTCGCCACACTGCCAATTAGTCATAATTGGTAATTGGAAAACTAAACTCCAGGGTTCACTTCCACGTGCTGTCAGTTTGATGCCAGACAGGAAATTGAAGGAAATTTTCCACGGCCTCCTGACCAGACCCTGTTTGGAGAGAACACTCACATGCACGAGATGTTATTTAATTAAATATCTCATTAGTATGACTGAAACCTAAAATGGATTTCATATCCAGGAAGCTACTTTTAAATTGTAGCTTGTCAAAGTACTAATGAATTAAAGTAGCTCGACTTCAGTCAAGTTGCTCTTGCAGTTAAAGAATGCTCTTAATGTTAATTTAAGGGGGCAAATTATATTCTTTAAAAGTTTGTGGTTGGTACATTTTTTTCTTAATGTTTTTGAAAGAAGTCTCTTATATGCACATGGTATGGGCTTCATTTATATTTTTAAATGTCATTTATTTCTGTGATATATTTTCAGCATCATTATTCCAGTCTTCAGAAATCATTCTTAAATGCTAATTTGTTGCTAGAGAAACATTCCTTATTATTGTCAATGTTGAATACTTTTGTGGAAACCTTTATTCAATTTTGTCGGGATTCTTCAATGAATAGAAAGTTCAAAAGAACAGCATTTGTTTGAAAAATGAATCTTTTAAATGTCTGGTTGCACTTTATTTTACAGTGTCCTTGTTACAGTTTAATTATACTTTTAATTACTGAGTAATATTAATTAACTGCATGTACTTACTATATGGTTAGGGTTAAATGAGGTTTTGGTTTACTTGCATGTAATTATGAATAATTTATGACTATAGTAAGTATGTAACGTGTAACAGTGACACCGTAAAATAAAATGTCCTTATTTGGATCAAATTACACTTTTGTTCAATTTAATGAATCCTCGCTGAATAAAAGTATTAATTTCTTTAAAGTAGTATATATCTGGTGCAAAACATGATCAAACATGTAATATACAATATAATAAAAGCAATGAAAATGAAAACTAAATTGAATCTATTAGAGACATTGTAAAAGATTGTGATTTGCCATTTCATTTGGCCATTTTACAGGGTCTGCTTGTTAATAACTTTCCATAATGTGATCATTTGCTGTCAATGCATTTTTTCAAAACAAACTCAACAAAGTGATAATATGCTAGTTGTCCCCAAGTCCCTTTAGTAACAGTGAGGTTCTTTGGTCCAGTTGGGTCCGTAATTAAGCGTGTAAATCAGTGGAAATATTTTACCTGCTGCAGGGGGCTGATTGTATTGAATATACAGATGAGTTATGATAAGGCAGCACAATAACAGGCCTGTTTCTGGTCTTTATGAATGAGTCCACTTAATCAGCCTGGGGAGGAAGGTGCAAAGCCTCTGGGACAGATGTATAATATCACTACTTCCTTCCATAAGCCTGTGCTGCAGATTTATGGTGTGGCTACTTTGTTAGAAAAACTCTCTCATGTCGTCTTCTGCCCCAACCTGTTTTCCTTCTCCTGGAGTTTTAGTGTAGTGTTGTTTCCTTCACTCGGGGAAAGAGGGAGTTGCCATTAAAGCAACAGAGAAGAAAAGGAAAGGCGAAGTTCATTTGGTGCACTCAGTATTTTTGGGTTTATGTTGTACTGGCCTATATAGCATCATCTAGTGCGGTGGATGCAGCATCACACAAAAGCAAGTGATATCGTTGTAAAAATAGAGTTACAGAGATAAAGTGAGCAGTTTTGACATCATGTGATCTCAAAATGGAGGCTAACATGAGGTGACCCACTCAATGTAAAAATTAGTTTTATTAGGCTACTATTTCATTAAAAAATGTAATGTGGGAGAAGGATGGGATGAGGAAAAATTCAATAATTATACAAAATAAAAATAATAATTAATATGTATTTATAATTATAAATAAACTATTTATAATAATAATAATAGTAATTATTATTATTAGTAGTAGTAGTAGTAACCTATAATCATATATAAATAAGCTATAATATATAATCTAAAATAATAATAATAAACAAATGATCTGTAATAATAACAACAACAATAATAATAATAATACATTTATACATACATACATACTTTATAATAAAATAGCTTTAATATATAATAATAATGATATAATAAAATTAATAATGCAATATAGCTAATAATGCTAAAAAAAAATCTGTGATATATACGTAATCTATTGTTAAAGTCCAAAACCAGAAAACCCACATAATATCTATATCTATCATTATTATTATTAATAATAATAATATCATGTATCATCTAAATTATAATGATAAATATAAGATCTATAATAATAATAATAATATGTATATTATAATGATAAATATAATATAAATAATAATAATAATATGTAAATTATAATGATAATAATGATAATAATATGTAAATTATAATGATATATAAATGGTCTATAATAATAATAACAATAACAACAACAACTGCTAATAATGCTATAAAATATCTATAATATACAATCTATTGTTAAGGCCCAAAACCGGCAAACCCACATAATATCAGTATTATTATTTTTATTATTATTAATAATAATATAATGTTCTCTAAATTTTAATGATAAATAAAAATCTATAATAATATGTAAATTATAATGATACATTTGGTCAATACTACTACTACTACTACTAATAATAATAATAATAATAATATGGTCTATAATATATAGATCCATAGTCAAATTTTTGACCCACCAAATTATAGAGTGCCATGACATCCATTGAAATGGAATATCGTGTCTGATGCCTCTGAATGTTATTCTAAAAAAAGAAAATTGACCGACCTGTTTATTCTCAAAATTATTCATTAATCCAACTACTTCAGATACACAAGATCCAAAATTGAGAGAGATTGAAATGTTTTAGTTAACTTGTGCTCCTTACAGCTATTAAATCATTTCTGATAGATTTCCTCCAAAATGGAACATTTATAGTTTGACCTCAAATCTGTCTCTCTCTCTCTCTCTCTCGCCTGAGCGTCTGTGTACCTGAGTGATCAGTAATGAACCGTGACACAGAGCAACATCACTGTTGACTCATGGTGAGGAAATGAGAGTCAGACAGGTCTGTGCGGGGAGGTTTCCTCTTCTGGGACAGAGACTGAGTGGCTAGGGAATGCTGGGATTGTTTGCTTTGATGATTTCTGGGTCTGAACTGCTCCAGTAGGCATTATCAACCTCTCCAAAAGGCAATTTGGAAGACTTCCATCAAGGAAAGCAGAGGTTGTTTGAGGATGGATCATTAGAAAAACAGTTGAAATTCATTTTAATATTCTGTAAACTACAACATATTGATCAGACTGAGCCAGTGTATCTCATGAGGTCAGGAGTGTCTTCTTTTGGGGCTCTCAGAGCATATTTGTCAATGCTCAAGTATATCACAAACAAGTTTACTGAAGTTGTAAAACTGTCATCATTTACCAATGATGTCAACGATGCATGTCGTTCCAAACCCACATGTTATTATTTTAAATTGCATCTAACCCGTGTTCATGTCCAGAATAGAATTCAGTGTTGTGTTTGGGTTAACTAAAACTACACTACAGTTTGGATACTATGTTTTTGAGTCAGTGATATTTACACAACATTTTAAACCTGGACGTTGATGTCAACGAAATCTTTGGTGGGGATGAAAATTATGAGTGAATAATGGCTTCATTAATAAAGAAACTTAGCATCAAAAGACTTGGACTACATTACATTAGGACTGCTATGATACTTTCATGAACTACAAACATTTTTTAATGAGTATTTATGAGCATGTTTTATTTTCCCTTTCCTTTCTTTGTAAAATATCTAAGAATCCATTAGAAAAACAACAGAACATTTATTTTAATATTTCATTATTAATTTAAATATTTAAAAAAAAAACAGAAATGTATTTTAATATTTCATTATTTAATATATATATATATATATATATATATATATATATTTGAAACAATATACATTTAATTGAGAAGCAATACTGCATAAGATATTAAGACTTTCCAGATCTTTCTACAGTGGCAGATTTTTTTCCATGTTTTTAATGATTTTTAGACATTTTTACTAGAAAATAAGTTTTTTAAAAAGTCATTAAGAAGTCTTTTTTTGCACTGTGGTGCTTCTATGGTGTTTTTTTGTTTGACAGCCCATGATTCCAATTCATTGTTATGGCAAGACCTTTTCATATCCATGGTGAAAAAAAAAAAAAAAAATTATTCCATTAAAAATGGTATGTTATCTGTACAAGTCTACACATGAGACCATAACCCATGTGGCCATCATTATAATAACTCTTTTTATTTTTACATGGTAACTGTATTCATTTCCCTCTGAGATTAACAACACAAGAGCTTCAGAAAGCAAAATAATTATTACTATAAGGAGCAGCTATACATAAGAAAAGTGTCTTTTTCAAAGGTAACGGCTGGAGGAGAGATCAAACTGCAATTCCAGCCAACTCTAGTTTAACTGGACCCCCACCCCATTCTCTCTCTCTCCCTGACTGTCTCCTTCTTAATGGGCTCCAGATGTGGAGGTTGATGGGGGTGAGCTGTCCGTCCGTGGGGAGGCTCTGTCAGTGGGCTGGAGGGTGCAGAGGGATGTGGGGGTGGGGTGGACGTATGATCAGGGCCGCCGGGGCTCAGGTCAGAGTTAGACAACATCTGGAAGCACTTGGGGTCAGCGAGCCCAGGCTGTGAAAGGTAAGATGGACGCCCAGGCTGGGGGGACAGAGGAGACAACATGAAAGTTGTTTTTTCTTTCTCTTCTAGTGGCTTCCTCGAACAACTCTCCTAGGGACACGAGCAAAGCTTTTTCATTATTTATAGAATCAAAAGTGTGAACAAACCTATATAAGCGTAGTAGCCCACCTGAGAACATTACGGGATAAAACTTACGCATGTTTTAGAGTCATAAATTCATTCTGAGGTGTTTGGTTGATGTTGGCGCGAGGACAGTAGCGATTCCATCCAGCTTTCTGCATGTGTCGTTAAAGATCCTCCAACCAGAGACTCACTTTGTTAAGAAACCTTCAAGGCCCATCGACCTTGAAATAAATGGTTCAAAGAGGGTTGTGTCAAGCTGTCGAAATAATAGGAAATGGCTCCCTCTCCAAAGTGAACATCCCATATATTGCAGGTCCTCAGAGGATGGCTGTATTTGGAAAGGGTTTGACTCATGAACTGCTTGGATCATAAAGATTCCGCTGTTAATTGAATGGAACGAGCCCAGCTTGTGGGGAGAAGCCACATGAAAGGATTCACAATTGTAATAATGAGTGGAATTTTAATATAGATGCATCATTTAAGAAAAAGCTCAAACTGGGATCGTTGAGAAACACACTTCTTGTCCATCAACGTTAACTTGTGAGAGGTCAAACAATCAGGAACATACACTGCCCTCCAAAAGTTTGGAAACGCCCTAGAAAATGGGGTTTTGGACAATATTTTTAATTTGTGATCATTTTGCACTGATAAGGGACAACACAAACTATGAAAACATATTTATTTACATAAACAGTTTATACATAGAAAAACTAAAATTTTCAATTCATCAAAATATCCACCATTAGCAGCTATTGCAGCTCTGCATAATCTGGGCATCCGAGCTGTCAGTTTATTCAAACATTGACTTGATATATTACTCCAAGCCTCCTGAAGGATTGCCCAAAGATGATTCACACTGGTTGGACACTTCTTACGGACATCACGGTCCAGTTCCTAGTAGCTCAATTGGGATGAGGTCGGGTGATTGGGGAGGCCATTCCATGACAGACATGATGCCAGCTGACTGTTTCCTCTCCAAATAGGATTTGCACAGCTTAGAAGTGTGCTTGGGGTCAAGCTCAGAAGTGTGATATCGTCCAAAACCCCACTTTTCTAGGGCGTTTCCAAACTTTTGGAGGGCAGTGTACACAGACCTCATTTGGACTTATTGAATGCAAAGAGGCTGCTGCCAGCTGTTTTTGGAAAGCAACATAACATTAAATAACAATTAAGTGACAATTTATTTAATGTAAAACTATGTTGTCATCTGTTTTTTAACAGTTGGAATGACAAAATGTTCAAACTCATCTGACTGAAGCTGTTCTACTGCCTGCAGAGGTTCATTTGGGGACCTTTCAATCATTTATTTGTTTTGTCTAAATAAATAATAATAATTTAAAAAAATAATAATAAATTGTTTTAATACTAAAAGTGAATTTAGGCATCACAACATTAAAATATTTATTAGATATAAATATTATATACAGTATATTTTATATATAATATTTATATTAAGATTAACTAAAGATTACAGTTTGTCAAATTATTATGTGTATTTATATACTATACCTTTCAAAGGTTTAGGGTCTGTTAGATTTTTTTTGTCTTATGCTCATCAAGGGTGCATTTATTTAATCAAAAACAATAAAAACAGTAATACTGAGAAATATTACTACATTTTATAATAACTTTTTGATGAATCTAAAGTTCAAAAGTAGAGCGTTTATTTGAAATATAAATATTTTGTAACATTATAAATGTCTTCACTGTCACTTTTGATCAATTTATTGTGTCCTTGCTGAATAAAGGTATTAATTTCTTAATAAATAACATCTTACTGACCCTAAACTTTTGCACAGTAGTATAGATTAAATTGAAATGACCGTTAGATGACAGCAAGGGTAGTCTAAAGGTAAAAAATGAGCATGCACAATAATGTTGACCAATAAGTTAAATAAAAAAATGCTAATATTAGCCCATGACCAATACGGTACTGATACGGTGCTTCCATAATTTTTTGACAATTTAAAACAAAAAATATTAAGCATGTCAAAAGCAAGTATCCCAGTGCAATAACATCTAATAATTTCATCACTGCTGTTTGAGAATCTCGTTTTATCCCACAAAACATGATGTCAACACATTGTTGGGCCATATTTAAAGAGTTACATTACAGTGATGACAGACGACAGATTTCTTTCACGGAGCTGAAAGACAGATGAAAAGAAAAACAACTCACCGGCTCACCCCCTTCCTCCAATTGACTGTCTCTGAGGTCAGTCGAGGTCACATGTAATCAGCAGACCAAGGGAGCCATCAGGTACATAAACAAGCCAGTGTCAGCCGTTCAAAAACAGCCCGCGGCCACTTAAACTCAAACGATCGTTTCCTGTGCCATAAACAGACTGTTTTGAAAGTAAACATTCCCGTTCAACAAAAATTTAACAGCGCCGGGCCTGAAGACTGCTTAAAGGAATCAAAGTTCACCACGTGACACCAAAAACTCCATCATCAGGTAGTAAAACGCTCCTGTCAGCTGATTTTCTCTTCAAACTTTAAAACCTTTTCAAATCCAAAGCAAATACACAAGCACTTTAATGGAACGATAGCTGGCAGGGGAAGAACAACAGCGCTAGAAGTGTTTGGATCTCACTGTAAATGGCCAGTTTGATTAGTTACATTTTGTCATTTCCTTACTTTGCCCTGTATACCTTAGAAAAGGCCGAAGTGGAGAGGAAAACGGGTGGAGAGGAAAAGAACCGCAGGAATTTTTGCAAAGCATTCTGCTGTTTCTCACGAAGCCCCCAGGAGTCCCGATGAAGAGTTATTTTACAGTTTAAAGGTAAATGTTCACACAGAGAGGAAGAAAGGGTAACAACCATCTATGGGAGCCTACAAACACACTTTGAGAAGTTTAGCTTTGGAAAAGCACATGTAACATCTGCGCTCGCGTCTCTAACTCTCACTACTCTCGGGTTTCTGAATGATTTCACCTGCTTTCTATTGCGTAATGGTGTAAATTAAATGGGCCAATAGTGGGAGTACGTTTTTCATCTAGTTTTATTCTAAAACACTTCCTCCAAGGCTATAAGTACATAATGTAATGGGATTTAATATCTGATATGTGGAACTGTTGCCAGCAACAGAACAAACCAGAGAATAAGAGCAGACTATATGTTCAATAATGAGCAATTGTGGTAAAAACATGGTCAAATTGCTGCAGTGTTCTCTGGCAGGCCATAAAGACGTTCGAGGACACTCTAACTCTGATACGCAATGTTGTTACACTGCTTGGACATCTTTATTGCAAAGGAATATTACATGTTTAGATATATTTAGACAATATAAAATGGTAAAATCAACTAGGCTCCAAATTCATTGCTTACATACATGGCTAGAGTTCTGTATATGCCAAAATGAACAAATAACCCCAGCATGTTTTAAACTGAAAACAGTGAGGAGTGATTTTAGAGTACGGTAACAAGGAAGCCAAATTTCACCCGGTTCCAAATAATCAAAATATCCAAATCCCAATTTGTGGCCTCAGTGCATATTTATGAGTTCCAAGGAGAAATCAAGGGGAAATCCTAAAAACTTCCCAGATGTCCACAAGATTGTAGTATATGGATTCCACAGAGGTCATCAAATCCCTGTGGTCAGCAATGGTCTCGAGAAAGCAATCTATAGTAAGCCACGGTCTTCAAACGGGATGACCACACTCATGCTGCCACAGTGAGTGTGAACAGAGAAAGTTTCCATTTTGTGCTTTCCAAAACTGAATTTTCCCACATGTCATTTTCTCACACGCCAAGAACATGACAGCCTTATGTAAATCATTGTTTTAGGAAAGCTCTGTACCTTGAAGAAATTCTCCTTTGCTTCTTTTTCTCGATGGATAAGAGTAAAACACATATAAGAGGACAGAAAACAACAGTTGTGTCAATAGTACATTGGGATTGTTCTCTGACATGAGTCTCTGACAGCCCTGCTGTCCTCTTCAGTTGACGGTGGGTACCTGGTTCAGGCTGTATTCTTTGGCCTTCAGTCTCAGGTTGGCGATACTGTTGGCCATATTCATGCCCTGGGCTGGGTTATTGGTAGCACATGATGGAGAATAAGTTGCCATGGCGCTGTAGGGAAAGGGTTAAGTTGTCAGGATGAGATTTCACACTTTTCCTTAATAATAAATAATTAAAATGCATGCTCTGTCTGTATTCATTTTATTTATGTTTGTGATGAAAATGCAGTACTATTCTGGGGGTTTTATAACTTCATGCGTATGGACAGCATTTGTGGCACCAAATTTCTGATTTCAAGAATTTAATATTTTTAAATAATTAATTTAATCCTTTTAATAATTTTGACTATAAAATGTTTTTACAGTAACAAAAAATACCAAAATGTATGATGGTATTTTCCCTAAAAATGCTTTTTACCCGAGCTGTAAGGTCGTCTAAATCATCCAAACTACTTTTGCAATTTATGGTTATGTATCACTGATATAATTTCTGCAGGTGGAGTTTGCACAATTCAGGTAAATAGTGTTTTATGGATAGTTACTTTTTAGCTACTTGCATTGCAAATATTTGGGTAGCACTTTGCAATAAGGTCCCATTAGTTAACATTTGTTAATGTATAAACTAAAAATATGCAATACATTTGTTACAGTATTTATTAATTTTTGCTAACATTAGTTCGACTATTCATTAGTTTGTGCATGTCAATTAAATAATATTAACAGATACAACTTTTGATTTTATTAAATGATGGAAGTTAACTAACATTAATTATGCACTATAAGTATTTTTCATTGCTTGTTCTTGTTAACTAATGTTAATAAATGGAACTTTATTGTAAAGTCTTTTTGTATAGATTATGGTATAGATTTTATCTAAATTATGCATTCCCTGGAAACTGAACCCTTGACCTCAACACGTTTAATATTCAAATCTCATGGTTATACTTTTGAAATTGTGCAATAGTTAAATATTTTAAACATTAATTCATAAGTAAAATACTTTCATTTAGTTTCATTTTTAGTTAAAATGAGGGATGACAACATTATATTGATGCCGCACATGCTATCCATTGCCAGAATACTCTTATAACTTGTGCACAATAATGTCCACACCAACAGAAACCACAGCATTGGTAATGCTAGTGCATGCAGAGGCATACAAATTAGATGAGCTCTAACCTGTACGATGGAGAGCTGCCCCAGGACAGGTAGTCATTGGGTCTGGGAGCGGCTCGTGGGACAATGGGCTGCTCTATGGCTGTTACTTCTCCTGAGAAAGACTTGAGCAACGAGGCATTTTTACTGGCCAGCATTGCACGTTCATTTCGCCGGAACTTAGCCCGCCGATTTTGAAACCACACCTAGAAAATCATGAAAGGTGCTCAGTTTGGTATATATAGTGTGTAGAACAGCCTTACCATCAGAATGGAGCATTATGAGAAGGTAAAGTATAGGTATGTGCCACTGATCCACATGAATAGACCATTTCAGGATAAAACGATAAAATAGCTAACCTGCACTCGAGCTTCAGTGAGGTTGACCCGGCGTGCTAAGTCCTCCCTGACAAAAGCGTCGGGGTAGTGCGTCCTCTCAAACACTCTCTCTAAGGCCTGCAGTTGGCTGCTGTTGAACGTGGTCCTATTCCGCCTCTGTTTACGTTTTTTCTTCTCCTCTGAGTTGAGTTGCTCATCTAGGGGGACAAACACAAGCACACACACACACATAAGGATGACATGAATATCCCCATTATAGGAGGTCTGTACTCATTAAACAGGCTTACAGCCTGGAAAAAGGATATTATATTCATATGGTTACGGTTAAGTCAAATGAGTGAAATAGTGTTTGTTATGGAAATTCAATAAAAAGTTCCAAATATTTTTATTTTAAAAAGAGATGGATGTATATAACTGTTTAATGGACAACCGGCTCAAAGAGATGCAGAGAGTTAATACAGTTTTAGACATTATCAACACACAAGTTTTAGGTGAATAACCCGGCCTGCCATAATATTCAGTTTGAGGTCAATATGACCCCAGACCCTTCTCCAAATTGTGTGTGTGTGTGGGGGGGGGGATACATATATATAAAAAAATACATGTATTTTTTTATTACTTTTTATACTGATATTTCATAACTTTTCCCCATGATCATGTAAGATCTTTTTAGAATTTTTAACTTGATTCTGATGCTTTTTATAAGCACTGCGAAACATTTTTGACATAATGTAAGTTAAAGGAAAATGTTATCAAATAAAGATATTGATACATCTTGTAGTCTAATACTTTAATGTCAGCCATTCTTAGCATAATATTATCTAAATTATATCACACAGACAGAAATGGAATACAGAACATACAGTAAAACTATGAAATAACATGCAATCATTAGGTTTTAATGGTATCTAACACATCAGCCAAAATGTAGGCTACTGTAAAATAATAGAACATTTATCAGTTTTCAACTTAAATCTGTCTTCTACATTATTCTGGCTTCTTCTAGTAGTAAAATGCCAATTCTAATGTCTGGGCCTGTTTTGATCCGTGGAAAAGCAGATCGTTGCAGTCTCACTCCTCTTTGGACATCACTCAGCTCTTACATCGCTCCATAAAACTTCCCAGAGAGAAATACCCCAGTGACGAATTGATTCACCCCAATTCCTCCAAGGCCGAAAAGTCAAAACAAAGTTGAAAGAAGAGGTTATCAATGCCGGGCCCAGAGCATGAACAGCTACATATCACAGCTGTGAGCTTTAGTGACAACGAAAATCCTCTCAACTTTATCATCTCCACTTCAGAAGTCTTTTATCTTAAAATAACACATTTGAAGTCACATCTGAAATGTTGACTAAATTGTTCACAAAATAATAAAAAAAATGTTTACATTGGCCATCAAGCCCTCACACGAGCCTTAAATCGTGTTGCTAGAACTTTATTTTTTCCGAGGAACGGAAAACTTTTTATTTATTTACGTTTATTTAGTTACTTATTAAAATTCATTTTGTTTTAATCTTAGTGGCTAGGTTAACTTAAAAAAATATGCATGTGAAAAAATAAAGCCTATCATGTAGACAAATATGCAAAACAAGACTGTAATGGTGGCATTAAGAGGCTTGTGTTTACAATAATTTTCGTTATGTCTCAAATTGAAAATTTCGGATATGATGCAACAATATACAAAGTTCATTCTAATAAATTATAGGCTACATTCAGTTTGGAAATACGGTCTAAAATTATAGGCCTGTTTAATTTACGATTTGAAATGGGCAAATAATCATTTTAGTGACTCATTCATAAAATAATTAATTCAATGCAAGTTTGGACTACGTCTTTAAAGCTTTAAATAACCTAGAATATTAAAACTATCTATAGAGCCTTTTTCTTATTATGAATTTTGCAGATTCTAGATCACTCGTTTTGTTGGCTTCACTGAGAAGAAAATAATAAATAAATAGAAAATGGGCCTACTATCAAAATTATAGGTCCACATGCATGACAGACTGCAGACTTACAGTCTGAAAGGTTTGCAAAATTATCACTTTTAAAAAATTATTAGAGTATGTAGCCATATAGGCCTGCCAATTAAAGATAATTTAGCCTAAATTGGGAAAACCCTAAACAGAAGTAATTTTCCTACTTTTTTCCCCCTTGTACGAGTTGAAATCTTAGCTATAATAGTTTCTAACTAAATTAGGAAAAATTATTATCATCCTGATACTTAAATGCTACGAATGTTTTGCGCCACTAAAAGAGTCCATGGGACATGAGGATCGTGTTTTGCTGATGGACTTACTCTCCTGCTGTGTCGTGTCGCTGCCGCTGGTCAGCCCCGGAGACTCCAGCATACTCCTGCCCGCCTCTCCTGCGCTCTCCTCCGCTTGAGCTCCCACCATCTCCCGCGCCTCCTCCAGATCCAACAGGTGGCTCACGGAAAAGTTCTTCTTCGCCTGTAAATGATCCTGATTTGCGGTGATCGGACTCTCCAGTCGGCTAGGTAGCGTGGCTTGTCTGTCCATTACATGAGCATAGCTGGAAGTCATGACGCAAACTGACGAAACCCGAAATATCCTCGAACCAACCGGGTTAAGTCTTGACCATAAACAATCACTCTGTGCTCGACAAATAGATCGATTTTGACTTCTTCATCCGTAGTTCAGACAGTGTCACGTGGATCCAAACAATTACCGCTATTTTACTGGACTTTATGGAAAAAAGGCATCACCGAAACATCTCCAATTCAAGAACTCCAAAGTGACTCCCTCTTAGCTTCTGTAACAGAGACGTTCCCCTCTCGTTCCGAGAGTGAGGGAATGAGTAAACTGGCGAGAAAGGTTTGATGGCACAGATGAACGACTTACGCCCAATAGTAGGAGGTCAGACGAGCTTCTCTCCGCTTCTTTCTCCGGTACTTCAAACGGCACACACCGGCGCTGAGGGGGGAGCCTGAGAGCAAAATACTCGAGCATCTGAAGCCCTGGGGAGGGATGATAGACATACAAGAAGCCCTAATTACGTGGCTATGCGTTTAACGAAGTCATATCTCTTTCTCCACCCCTAACATCCCACTGAAATACTCAATAATTAATGGGTCAACGTGATAGTTTTTTTGTCCTGATCTATTGAGTTATTCAGAAATATATAAAAAAAGCAATTAATACAGAAACGGACTTGCATACAACTGTTACATTAACATAATTGTAGCAAATTCCTAATTAAAATTATTTGCATATATATATATTATTATTATTAATTATTATTAACATGCATTTTCTGATTTAGCCTATTTTCTTTGTCGACTTTGTTTTAAACCACATTTTAAAACATCTTTATTGATCAGTATTTGTCAATGACCATAAATGCTGGCTAACTGAACAGACTTCTGTCCCTTGCAGTGATCTCAATCCTTTTTTTCTTTCCATGCTGAATAAAATAGTCAATTATGTGATCTCAAAGACAAGTGTGAATAAAGGGACAGCGATATTGTTAAGCTTGAACACTCAAAATGATTAAGTTACACACTGGCAAAGCTTCTGGATAATATGAGCAGGCCTCGTGCGTTCTGTGACGGTGTCAGTCCATGATGTGACACTAAAATGTTGTTCTTTTTGAATCGGTTTACAGATCGAAGCAATGTCGAAGCATTGCGTGCGCTTTTAAAGAGTCTCTGGAGCTCTGCATGTGTCGCAATGACATGAGTTCAGGCTCCAAGCTGCCTCCGTCAGCCTCCTATAGGTCTGGGAAAAGAACACTTGATGCCATCAAAGGGGCGCAGATTGAATCCAGATGTGCAGTGCCTCTCTCGTTCTTTCCGTGCATTTAATTAAGGAGCTTTGATTGAGGAGATCTTTCTTCATCATTAGCTTTCCCCCAAGATCCCATTTCTCCTGTGCCAGCGCGCAGCTTTGCTTTTATTATTATTATTTTACTCTGCCCATAAATCTGCCACATATCGAAACCTTGAATCTTTGTGAAGAATGAAAGTTCTTGCCTCTTTAAGGAACGCAAAACTAGGCCCGTATAGCAGGATGATTTTTTTTATCAGCCTCCGTAACATATTTTTCTTTATGAGCAAGGCTTAAGAGCAGGATAATCTTAATATGAGAAAAATACATTTATGCACTAAAACAAAATTACAGTAATAAAAAGTAAACGTCTATAGCAACCTCTATATTTCCCCTTAAAAGTAGGCAATAAAAAAGTAAAATTGTAAAATGTACTGGATAAAGTAAAAAGAATAGGCTAATCTGGAACGATTAAAACATTAAATGGTTGCATAGGAAAAAAAATGACAACAGTCATTTAGTCATAAATGAACTGTATTAAAATGTGTCTGGTTTTATTTTGAGGACATCAGTTGCCTTGCTTTTATTATTGGGAAGGTGCAAGAAAGATCATACAGGAATGATCGCACTGACAACAACAAAAAAGATTCGACTATAAACCGAGACGATCATTACGCTCTTTTCATCCGCGTTAGACGGAACACAAGGCAAAACAAATATATTAGTATTTTATCATTATGTTTTAGTAAGTCGTCAACCGCATTATAACCCAGAATAACTGGGGGGGAAAACTGATTTACAGCTGAATGAAATGAAAATCGCATATTAGAAACAACGACAGGGACCTATATTTTTTATAATATAAACACAAAGAGAATTAAAAAAAATGATAGGCTATCAATAGACGGCGATATGCTGTAGGCCTAGCTATATGTTTATTGACAATAACAGACGTTGTAAAGTAAACAATAGAACTAAATTATTACTATTGCCTCAAGAATATATGAATAAAAACATTTCGCAACATGCAATCCAGAATTACATCCAATACGAAATTTGCTTCGAATAAATAGATAATTAAGGATAAAGTTAGCAATTAGTAATAACCCTTCTTAAACATTTGGATTGATAGCCTACTTTTTTTTTTTTTTTGATATGCTATAGTTTATTTGATCAATCATAATGCATAAATAAAGTATGCATGGCTAAATCAACACAGTATGTATAATATTAGAGAGAGAAAAAATCAAATTCGTTTTATTTAAATTACATTTTAATTTTTCTTTCTTCCTCCAGGCTGTCAACAACACGTTTCATGTAAGCAACTCCGTTTTGTTGCAGCTTTGCACGGATCATTTCACACATATCACATGTCCATATGATTATAGGGATCAATTGGCGGATCATTTGGATAATTATTATAAGACTCGAGGATCCTCTTGTAATTGGGGCTCGTGCCGAACCCTTCATAATAATACTGCCTCAGTGGACCTCAGTGTGCATTACAAACATACATGTGTACACCTTCCACGACATTTGTTTTCAGCATCGGGACATTTTCTCATAACATATCACGTTACTCATAACATATGTTTGTCTAACGAGCACAGCAAGGAAAGAAACAAGGGCCTGAGAACTAACAGATAAGGTTTATTAAACAGAGTAGATGCACATTAAATTATCTGAATATGTCTCACTTTGAAGAAAAAACAAACTTTAGTAAAGCCTGCACGTGACTATAAAATCACTTAATTTGGAGTTCAAAGTTTTATAGTCTCGCTTTACATATATGAACTTTTAACACTACTTTGTTTTTTTTAAACCGGTTATAATGAAATGCTAAACATTTTATAAACCGCTATTAAATATCATAAATGACTTGCATTTTAAATTCTGCAGCTGTCCTGACTTTAATTCTTAACCTAATATACAAGATATAGATGTTCTAACCTTCCCTTACACCGCGCGAAAAAACATGTCAAGTAGTTATTAATGATTTATTGTAATCCAATTATTTTAACCCATTTCGTTTACATACTGTGTCAAAAGCTACAATCTATAACTAATGCGTGGCCAGCGGCGTTAGTGCTCTGTATTTATCTCACAGTCTTTTTACGTTTCATGTTACACACTTTTCCAAGTTGTCTGTAGAGGAACCCCACTAAATTAAAAGCAGATCCAGAGGAATGCTGCTCTATGAAGATGAACTACTGCATAAACAGTCTAAAACTCGCCTTCTTTATGAAGATGATATCTGAAATGATTGTGCTTAATCCTCCTTTAAAAAGTACATTTATACAGGGAAACAAGTAAAGCACCTGCCTTGAAATCTTTTTGTCTTTAACTGAAAAAGCAAATTTATGAGGATATAAATAGAATATATTTAATGTATAATCTTCTGTCTAATTTATTTACTATATTGCATTGGCAAACAGCATTTGCAATCTATCTTTCTCAGGCAAATTAGACTAAAGGAGACTAAAAATAGACTTAATAAAATGAAAAATGTAAAGAAGAAAATTTAATTGAATAAAAAAAACAAATTAAATTAAATATTAAAAGATAATAAATATTAAAAAGCAATTAAAAAAAAAAGCTGAACACTGATGATAGAGGACCGTGTCTATATGTTCCTATACTGGCCAGTAACCACTCTAAAAAATTTTTTTTATATATTTTACCAAGACAACGCCTGATCAAATCCAAAACAAAAACAGATCCCATACAGAGATCAGTCTTACTTGTGTGTTCCTGTTTTCTGGCCTCACTGCAATGCAGAGCGATTGGGCCAACATCTCTGACTGAAACACATACAACAATGGTCATTTCCTTCAAATTATCCCCTCGGTTGTCTTAGTTCATAATATATTGATCGTCTTGGCCTGGACAGCAGCATTTAAGCACCACCTCTTCACATTCCAGAAACCTCAAGGGACTTAAAGCTGTTTGGAAATTAGGCTCATTCTTATATTAACCCTTTGACCCTGCCGGCCGACGGGCTGAGGCTGTGAAGAGGAAGGCCAGAGTGGCTAATTGATGACCATCGCTGAGGGGAGAGAGCATGAAAAGATAAACAAAATTAAGAGCAGTGATGAATATCACCTCTGAAGGAGCGAGAGGCCAGGAGAAGTAGTCATTTATTAACGGGAAGTGTTAGGCCATTAGCCTGGTTATTGAGTGATGGGCCAATGGCAGGCTCCTATTGTAGGTCCTCATGAGAGAGAGAACTGCGATCATAGGCAGCGATAGCAGTCGTGTTGGTCTGCTTCAGCTTTTCCCAAACGCAAATGTAAGTTGACTGTGCAGATTGCGACGCTAATCCAATTTTCCCTCATTTGTCTATTAAACTCTGATTTTATCAGCAGGCCCGGTTCTGAAATCAGAGCCTGCTTTCCTCTTTTGGCATTTGGATGGTTATGGTTTCAGGAGGAAACCATGTAACACAAGCAGAGATGTGAGACAGTTGATGTGGATGTGTGTATTTGGGAAAGAGAACGCTTGAGTTGGAACTTTAAAACAGTTCGTTGACACCCAAGGTCCAGCTTCACAGAGCTGCCTATTAATATCTAATAAAGTTTCCTGAAACCGAAACGGCTATTAGTCACAATATGAGGAATTTCTCTGTGCCAGACTGTGCTGGCACAAAAAGGGGCTCTGATAGAAAACACATGGGCTGCAAAAGATGGAGGGGGCCCATCAATGAAAATATGATAATTGTGTTTCTAAGACTGAATACATTACTAGTATGTCAAGACAAAAGACAAATTCAGGTCAAATCCATAAAGTCATATTTCTTTCCACAACGATGCCTGAGGACAAATGTCAAATCAATTTGTAACGGTACATTGAGAAGAAGCAAATATGGGATATTAGTGAAGAAAGACTGTATTATTTCATTATTTGGGATTGACAAGATAAAAAAATTGAAAACTGTGAAAAACTACTTTATTTGATTTTATTTAGCATCAGCATCAGCTTTGTAGAAGTGCTAATAATAGCGGGTGGAAAAGACTCACTGCCGTTCAAAAGTTTGTGGTTGGTATAAAGTTTCTTATACAGGACTTTCTTATTAATATCAATGTTGAAAACAGTTGTGCTGCTTTATATTTTTTGGGCAAACCTTAATATGTATTTTTTTCAGCATTCTTTGATCAATAGAAAGTTCAAAAGAATTGTTACATGATATATATTGTTATACATGATAAATATTGTTACATGATAAACGCCTTTAATGTCACTTTTGATCAATTTAATTAATCCTTGTTGAATAAAATCTTTCAAGTAGTAAAAGTAGTAAAAGTTACCTTATTGATCCTAAACATCTGAACAGTATTGTACATATGAAGAGACTGGAAAAGCTTAGCACCAGACACAAGTCCAACTCCAATAAAGTACATAAACTTCTGGCGGTGCGTAGATCCAAAAGTAGCTGAAAGATCAAAAACAAATAAGATCCGCACACAAAAAAATAGGCCAAAACACTAACATGAATTTATTATCCAGAGTTTATAACGGTTTTATTATAAACCGTTTTCGGGCTTAACCCTTCATCAGTGCCATCACACTGATCACAGCATCACTGGCACTGATGAAGGGTAAAGCCCGAAAACGGTTTGCACACTTTGCACTTTATTTGTGGCCTCTGGATAATAAATTCATGTGAGCATTTTGGCCTATTTTTTGTGTGCGGATCTTATTTGTTTTTGATCAGTATTGTACATAAAAGAGAAAAATGCATTGTTATCAACAAACAGAAATTTTGTGTGTTCATCATGGTTGGGGCTAAGATTGATATAGTGAGCCACCTAATTTCAACACACCATAACCCCTCTGAATGAACCATTGAATCACAGCTAATGAACATTTGAGAGCACTTAATCAAAAATAAGCTTTGTTTATGAACAGGATATGTGTATTCCACCATTTCACTCTTTAGGTTTATTTATACTGGGTTAACCAAACCTAAAACACACAAATAAGAAATAAATCAATGCGCTGGATGCAGCGAGTGTCGCTGAAGTTTCTAAACTCTCAGACACAAAGGCAGCTTGTCATTGCTCCTCCAGCGCTAGCAGGACTTCAGAGAGCATTTTCATCGACTATCACCCATTAACTCACACAAATTGGCAGCCAACTTTTCCATCGATATGATGAGATGTAAATGCTGGGGAGCCCGAGGCGAATGTAGCCATGGCAGCATAAAGGATTCAAGCAGGAAACAGGAAATTAGGTTTCAAAATATTTTAGATTTGCACAGTACATTCACAATGGAGAGCATAGACTGGAAGCTCAGTGTTGCGTTGTAGCCTTGGGAAAACCTGTTGATAGTAAAGTATTGACAATAATATAATGATTGTTACAGATGACACTAAAATATTAATGGAATAGTCTCCTGCAGAAAGAACACAAGTATTATGACTGTTTTTAATCTATAATTAATCTATTATCTATATATATATTTTTTAATTTGTTGTTTCATATCACTATCAAATTGTCTGTAAAAGGAAATTAATAATTCAATAATTGAGATCTGAGTAACATGTTCTAAACTAATAAATTGCATAATGAATTAATTTTACTGCATCAACAACATGCTGTAGTATAAAAACAAATTATATGCACTGTGAATTGCATTACAAATCATGCATTCACACACATTATTTGATACTTTTTTTAGTAGTTATAGTTATAAAATTCATCTAAAGCTGAGCATGAAAGAAACTTGACATGATTTATGGACAGGAAATTGCCAGTCAGATATTCTCTGAGACAAGAAGTTAAAGAATATCAAGCCAGCTCCATGAACACAGCAGCCCAAGTTCAGAGGTCCTTTTAGCCTTCAGCTTTGACATATAAAAAAAATCTTGCACTGCTCTGTCAGGAGAAAAGGTAAGATAAACAAAGGCTTCAAGGAGGACAAAAAGCCAAAGCCAAAGTGTATGGATGTGCTTGCATGTCCCTGATGTGCGTTACACTCCAAATCTCTGATTGGCAGGCTTCACTAATCACTGTGTTTAAAGAGGCCACATGCTCTCTGGACAACCCTGACCTTACTTTGGAGGATGTGTCCCTCTTCTTAACCACCAATGGGCTCCCTTATTCCTGTTCTGAATTTGTTCTTTAATTTCCAGTTGTGACCTTGCAGCTGTCCACATCTGAAGTGAGTTTGGGATGCTGAGACCCAGAGCAGGGTGCACCGGTGCAGGGCACTCTTTCCAACTCCTGGCCGGGGCTTGATCACTGAGCATGAAAGACAGAAGGTTTTAAGAATTGTGTGTGATTTTTGAGGACTTAAGTAATGAACAATTAAAGAAACAATTAAGCAATATCACCCAAGAGAGCTTTCTAAGAATATATAAGATCAACACCATGATATGAAAATGCATACGATTTAACAAAATCAAAATGAAGTAATGAATTAGAAAAACATGGCATGGATTGAACTAAAAAGGAATGAAAATATATAAAAGTTGGTCACAAATTAATCTTGGGAACTATCTTAATCCATAATATCTATTTTTTAATGTCCAGGGCTCTATAATTGCAAGTGTGATAAAATGGCTATATAATGGTTCAATAAAGAAAAACTTAATACTGAGTGGTATCTTACATTTTAAACACAATGTTGCCATTTACTTTGTATATTTCTGCTCCACCAACAAAATAATTTCAAATGAAGCCAACACAGAACTGCCATAGTGGTGTTTTGCTCCTGAATGAATCAGTGTTTTTGAACAAATTGGTTGAGTGAATGATTCAGTGACTCGCTGATAATAGATCTGTTTCTGAATCAATTAGTGTTTCGAATGAACTGTTTGACTGAATAACTCAAACTTCTCTTGTCGAGAAAAATCCCCATCACTAATACACAGACTGACAGTGACTATTTTTTAGGTTAAACCTGGAAACAAGTTAGCATTACACTCCTCCTGGTTCCAGTGTCCTGAAGTCAATGTAATGGGTGTTTGGTTAATGTGAGCTTTTACTTGTCTTAAAAGGGTGGTTGCTCACAAGTGGCTAAATGGGGCCACGGAGGTTGTTGGGGATATTAAATGTCATCATGCTGAACCGAAATCTATTCACTAGTCCGTTTATACAACCTTGTGTTTCAAAGGAACTTTCAAAGAAAAAAAAAAAGAAAGAAATATACATATATATATATACAGTATATTTTAAATAAAGACAAGTCATGCGACCATGATGTAGTTAATTTATAGCCTAAGTTTAGCTTTTTACTTCTGCTGATTGTAAACTTTTGTTGGTCACTGAGTTGAATTTCTGCAATAACCCAAAAGCATTGGGAAAATCCTATTAGATTTTTGTCAAGAGAAACAGGGCGATGGTAACTTCCGGGCTGGCCTACAAAAATAAGTCATCACTCCAGCACTCTATGTCAGCGCTATTGGAATGCCACTCAGCCAATCAAATTTGAGGACCAGAACTAACTGTTGTATAAACTCATTTAAACACAAGGTTTTCATGAGATTTTTTGTGTTTGGCATTAGAACTGTCAATTAGAGAATGAATTGAGCACACCAGTTAGTGGAAGCTGAACACTCTTCTGGGAGTGTGTTACCATCAGAGACTTCCCTCATGTTTTCAATTACCATTAGGAGCAATACATCTCTATTTCCTGCACAAAAGCCAGGTTTCTTGATCTAGCCCCAAATGTACTTACTCATACATAATCAAACTAAAGTCATGGTCAGCTGCAGGGATTGTCAAAACCCCAGTGCCCCAATCAATATCTCGTTCCCACTGACCTAAAGTCACAGAAACCCCTTTCCCAAACCGAAAACATTCAAGCACAGTTCAGCCAGAATCCCCAAATATTGCATTTCAAACAGTAGCGATCTCAACAGAATGCATAATAATATTCAGCCTGTCCAATCTAATGTGTGTATCTGAGTCATATATGTATTTTATTTATACCAGAGTGACCAGGGTGAAGACAGGTTTGACAGGTGGTTGAGGGAGGTGATGAAATTAGCGAGACATACTGTACATTATATGTAAGAAGGCCACTCAGAGGACTTGCAGAAGGGTCAGCCAACCTTAACTCAAAGCTTGTCAACTGAGATCTTCAAAATGACCCAATATTGTTGATTTTATCAGTGTTGGTAATGTTAATAACTATGGTAGCTATTTTTTCCCCAATCAGCTGTGCAGTATGACAAAATTCACTGATCAAATCACTGATTTTACAGTATGGCACATTATGGCATCAATTTACAACCCGAATTCCGGAAATGTTGGGAGGTTTTTTAAATTTGAATAAAATGAAAACTAAAAGACTTTCAAATCACATGAGCCACTATTTTATTCACAATAGAACATAGATAATATAACAAATGTTTAAACTGAGAAATTTTACACTTTTATCCACTAAATGAGCTCATTTCAAATTTGATGCCTGCTACAGGTCTCAAAAAAGTTGGCACGTGGGCAACAAAGGGCTGAAAAAGCAAGACATTTTGAAAAGATTCAGCTGGGAGAACATCTAGCAACTAATGAAGTTGACATCAGGTCTGTAACATGTTTAGCTATAAAAGGGATGTCTTAGAGAGGCAGAGTCTCTCAGAAGTAAAGATGGGCAGAGGCTCTCCAATCTGTGAAAGAGTGCGTAAAAAGATTGTGGAATACTTTAAAAACAACATTCCTCAACGTCAAATTGCAAAGGCTTTGCATATCAGATCATCTACAGAGCATAACATCATCAAAAGTTTCAGAGAAACTGGAGAAATCTCTGTGCGTAAGGGACAAGGCCGAAGACCTTTGTTGGATGCCGATGATGGACTGTTTCAAAGTGGAAAAGTGTTCTATGGTCAGACGAGTCCAAATTTGACATTCTTGTTGGAAATCACGGACGCTGTGTCCTCCGGGCTAAAGAGGAGGGAGACCTTCCAGCGTTCAGTTCAAAAGCCAGCATCTCTGATGGTATGGGGGTGCATAAGTGCATACGGAATGGGCAGCTTGCATGTTTTGTAAGGCACTATGAATGCTGAAAGGTATATAAAGGTTTTAGAGCAACATATGCTCCCTCCAGACGACGTCTATTTCAGGGAAGGCCTTGTGTATTTCAGCAGGACAATGCAAAACCACATACTGCAGCTCTTGCAACAGCATGGCTTCGTAGTAGAAGAGTCCGGGTGCCGAATTGGCCTGCCTGCAGTCCAGATCTTTCAACTATAGAGAATATTTGGTGCATCATTAAATGAAAAATACGTCAATGACGACCACGAACTCTTCAGCAGCTGGAAACCTATATCAGGCAAGAATGGGACCAAATTCCAACACCAAAACTCCAGAAACTCATAACCTCGATGCCCAGACATCTTCAAACTGTTTTGAAAAGAAGAGGAGATGCTACACCATGGTAAACTTGCCCCCGTCCCAACTTTTTTGAGACCTGTAGCAGGCATCATATTTGAAATGAGCTGGATAAAAGTGTAAAATTTCTCTGTTTAAACACTTGTTATGTTATCTATGTTCTATTGTGAATAAAACATTGGCTCGTGTGATTTGAAAGTCTTTTAGTTTTCATTTTATTCAAATTTAAAAAAACGTCCCAACATTTCCAGAATTCGGGTTGTAATGTAATGAGTTGCATTTTACATTACATTTTTATTATTTTAATTATTTTATTATTATTTTATTTTTTAAGTAAAATAAATTATTAGTTCAATGGTTTTTAGTTTGCTTTGGGATGTTTTAGTACAATGTAAATTTGTGTTCACACAGTTCCTGGGTTAAAACATATGGAACACAATTGTAATAACATGCATAAATATCAATAAACAACCAATACTTTAATAGTAGTATTTTTTTGTATTTTGTATATTTATTAGGGCCATGAAGCGATTGAAAAAGTAACTTATTAAATGCATAGGTTTCTGTCATTATTTGTGAATAATCACACTTAACATTTTAATCTGTATTCATAAATATACATCCCCCCAAAAGTTAGAATTAACATAACGGAAGTATATTTTAAATCTGTATCAGTTTAATGGCATGTTTTTAACAAGTTCTACCAAGGCCAGCATACCAATATTAGTTTTTAAGGGCTCTACGCATGATCGCTTCTGCATTCAGCCTCAGTGGCCACAAAGGACAAAGAAATACTGATACAACCCACCTTTTACGTATATGGTATAAAAGCTGGAAGATGCTGTGTTTACGATAGCAAATATTATATAATGTGAATTAGTAATACAATTGAATGAATACTGAATATAGGCTATATATAGACCTACCCAATGTTTGTCGCCACCTACTGGTGCATAAACATAACCTGCAGAAAAAGTCACAGAAAAATCCCCACCACTGATACGACTGACAATCTGTGAAAGACACAAACATAGATAAGTGGAGTGATATAAACAGTGAAAAGTTGGGGTACTATATCATTGCTATCATTACAAAGTAAAATAGTAAAGAATATTGCACAATATTAGCATTATTGAGTCTTTTCTGCAGTTTTTCTTTCGAAAATCACTCATATTTACAAACTAGTCATTGAGCTTGGCAGCTTGCAATATAAGCACTGTTGTGACCACAGAATAGAACTTTTCCACCAATTAGTCTGGAACCACCTCCGATTTGCTTTAAACAGGGTGCGCTGTCCTGTGGAAACTGCTTAGCAGTGGTTGTAACGCCAGCTGATGTGTCTGACCACCAACTAAACATCTGGGGTTGAGGCAAACTTCCTTTGGCCTATGGCGGGGTCTGAACTCAGATACTGCGTGTCAACAACAGTTGGTTTAGTACTGGGTGATGCTAAACATGTCAACACACCCTCAAATTACACTGTAAAAAAAGAAATCTCAAAAACTTGAGGCAACCAGCTTCAAGACCTGTGGAAATAAATGATGTATCAGTTTAACAGTTAAAGTTGTAATGCCTTCATCAAATATATTGTAATAAGTTGTGGATTCAAGTTCAGTAAGCTTCCATTTTAACTTAAGCTGATTATAACAGCAATGTGGAAGTTTCTTAATTTGTCAGTTTGTTGAGCATATGGGGTTACATCTGTACACCAAAAATAGTTGCAATATATGCATTCATTGAAATGGAAGACACTTCACCAAAGAGAATTCGGTTGCACTTTATTTTGATAGCACTTCAGACATTCTACTAACTATAAGTAACTTTGTAACTACATGTCAACTAATTATCATTAATTTGCAACTACATGTCTACTAACTCTCAGAGTAGACTGGTAGGGTAGGTTTAGGGTTAGTTGAATAAGCTGACATACTTGCAAAGTTTCTCATAGTCAGAATGTTGTATGTTGTGGACTCACCAAATAAAGTGTTAGAAGTTATTAAGCAGACAGTCTACTAATACTCTAATGACTGCTAGTTGACATGTAGTTGCAAAGTTACTTACTGTTAGTAGAATGTCTAAAGCGGACCATCGAAATAAAGTGTTACCGAGAATTCTAATCACTACGGCTAATTTAGTCAAAAACATTATATAAAACTAAAACAACTATTATTTTGTCCCCATGCTTTAACCAAAAACACATTATTCAAGTGCATCATCAGGGATCAAACTGAGCATGCTCAGCAGCCTGTTCATGGACCCTCATCTCTAAACTTGGCATTGTAAATTCTTAATAAAGAAATAATTCACCCAAAAATGAAAATTTTATATTAAAAAATATTTTTTTTTCAACTTTTTGTCAACTTTTTCTACATTCGATAGTTTAATCAGTTTGTCAGTCAGAATGGAAGTTGATTTGTTTTTACATTGCCCTCATACATAGATATATTTGCTTCAATTTAGATGTTAAGCTCAAAAAAATTAAGCAGATTTAATATCAGTTTTTCCTCTACACACATTAAGGTACGGTCACATTTACCAATGTCTGGCAAATTTTTGCGGGTGAAATCCAGTCATATCAATAGGTATGCAAGTGGCTGGGAATTTTCCCTGAGGGCAAAAGATTTCCTTGCACAAAATTCACACATTTTTTAAGTTAGTCACACCGCATTGATCAACAAGAGGCTACTTAGTTGGAAAGTGACTTCTTTTTGAGCTGTGCTTCATATACTGTACATCACTACCTTATAGACAACAGGCATTTTTAGTATGTGAAATTGGCTGAAAAAACAGTACAACATCCACAACAACATGTATGTGCTTGTCTCACCTATTTAACACCATTAAAATGCCACCACTTGTGTAAGTATCAGAAAAAGCAAACACTGGCTAAATCCATTCGTTTAAGTGGAGGACAGGGTTAATAGCTAGTTTATTTAGTTAAGCTCAAATTGTCCTTTTGTTTTCCTTCAGCCCAATAAATAAACTCTTGCCGAGATATGGGCTGATTACAACTGAGTGAGCCTCTCAGCCACATATAGAGAGAAGAGAGAGAGAAAGTGTGCTGTGGGATGTTTACAGAGGTAATTGAGTGTAGAGGTTCACCTCAGGGGCTTTAGGACAAACATTCATAGCCATATTCCCAGTTTATTATGCTTTCCCATATGTTTATTAGACACGATTGGGCCTCACCCAAATACACAACCCAGTTTGTCACATAGCACACCTGAAGTGCACCGAATATTAAAATGCACTCTTGCCATTCGTTTACTTTCAGAACATGTTTTTACAAGATTCTTTATGCAGCTCTATAATAATTATGTGTTATTAGACCTATGACAACATACGCTGCTTTTGTAGTTGATCAATAATATTGTGATGCATGGCCTTGAGGGCCTATATATCTGTGGTATCCAAGCCAGTATTTCAGGGGGCTCACATCTGCAACCAATTGGACTTCTCTACTGCCCATCTGTGCTGAGGTTTGCCTAGGTAATCTCAGTCTATTGGGATCCCAAGTCTGGAGGGAACAGCACAACGTCCATTATAAACCCACCATTAGCATTACAGTCTCATAATTGTTGCAATGCCCACTGCAAACCAGGAGAACAAAAGGAGGACTGAAGCAGCCTCTGGCAGCAGAGATGATGGAAATCATTTCAAATTTGGCGTCAAACACAACTCTCTGTCATAAATGATTCCTGTCAGGCTTGGTGGGGCTGAACAGAGCAGCATCGTGGATGTCTGCAGTGTCAAAAATAGTCAGAATGATGGAGGAGAAATACCTGCGCTCTCAAGATTTGCAGCTTTATTACTTTAGAAATGATTGCAACCGCTTGTCGTGTTTCTTATAGAGCTCTGTCATTCACAAACAAGCCGAATCATGCAACGCTAATAGTCCAATTTGGTTGTTCAATTATGTGCTATTTGCCTGAGGTTGGATGTGTTGTTTGTTGAAAAATGGAAAGTGGTGGATTTTATTCTGGGTAGATCTAAGAAAGGTCTAAATTTAGATTGGAGTCGTTTTAAAATGCCCATATCTAATTAGGAATGCATGTAAACCTCATCCCTCACATAACAATGCACAGTTGTTTTCATGTTTGGTTCGTATTAGGGAACAAAGGAAGTACATGGTGTTCTGTTGATCAAAACCATTGAGAGTGACTCAACAACACCAGACAAGAGCTGGGAGTCTGTGCACATGAGGAGCAAATAAAGTGAACTCTGGCACTGCAAAACCCATAAACCTGTGCAAAGCTCTGAGATTCTGAGGAAACCTGGAGAAAAAAGTTACAGATTGGTTTGGAGTGTAGGAGGCGCTGCTTACTGAAGGTATGTTGATTGATTAGTTGATTGTAGTAGGCGAAAAACAGCATGTGAACAAAGTAGTATGCCCAAATTCACAGTATCCATAAAACAATAGGCAAAAAAATCCCTGGATAAACTACTATTTCTGGCAAGTTTCTGAAGTGTGCATCTGGTGGACACTTTATTGTCCCATGAGTGCTTTGTGAAAATGGCTCATCTGACACTGGTACAGTAGGTCACATGACAATGACAACATGACTAATGTAAATTCATATTACACATATTCATACTATATAGAACACACTTTTTTAACAGTCACTAAGTAATTACTTATTAAAAAGAAGAGTATGCATTTCAGATGCAGCCATACTGTTTAGAACCCAGGAAGCTAAATTTTGGATGGTGCTAGATGCTGTTGATCTGATGGACCCATGAACAAATGTCTAATGGTTTTAACTGATCTTGGGTCAAGTTTAATCACTTTGCAAAGTAAATTTGTTCAATTGATTCAAAGTTTCGAAAAGATTTGTTTTTATAACTACTATAAAGTGTTTTCTGAAGGAATGTTGAGTGATTAGTCAGTGTGCATCAGTGTTTTTTAACTAATCGTTTGAGTGAATCATTTTTTTGGCTGCATTTGCACTGCACGCTACTCGCTTTATGGCAGAAATAATAAGAGAAACATGCTAGTACACAGTTCTAAATTCAGTAATTGACTCACTTATTTTGCTCCTGAAAGAATCAGCGTTTTTGAACTAATTGGTTAAATGAACGATTCAATGACTGATTCATAAAGACAGATGCTGTGTTCGAAATCGCCCCGTATAACCTCATTCACTATTCCCTACATTAGTCCACTTGTCAAGTTGAGTGAAAGAGTGAAAGCATTCACTCATTGAGTATGCAGGGCTGCCACATTTGCATAGTTTCTGCTTGCTGTTTAATAATCATTTGAAAGCTCCAGTAGTAATGAAAAGATTAATCTTGAACTCTGTCATTGAATCTAGCATGCATAAAAATTCATTAAACTGTTTAATAATAAATTAAACATATCTTTATACCTGTATGCTATTACGCTGTGCTCACATTGGACCAGCGGTTTGGAAAATGAATGGATGATTCAGCTGCAGGCGCCATCTTCTGGCGAGATGCGGGAATTTAGTCATTATGGGTATTCTCTCGCTAGCCATTGAATGTACCGATTGCTTACTCGTTATTGCGGTGCATTGTAGGATTGGAGTCCAATACTGCCCTAGTTAAGTGTATAGGGGGTGATTTCAGACACAGCCAGTCACATAGTTTGTTCCTAAATGAATCAGTGTTTTGAACGAGTCATTTGAATGAACAAGTCAATTACGCTTGCCGCCACCTACTGGTGTAATGATATAACCGAAAGAGTCACTGAAAAAAAATCTCCAACACTAATGCAATCTTGCTGATTAATGTATTTAATTTAATTAGGTATCGAAGGTCAAAGGCTTTAACCAAAAAACGTGTTTAAAATTTTTTTTGAGTCACATACGTGATAAATCACATTAATTAGCCTCATTTATGAGGTTCCGTGCATAAGAAGACACACATGCAGTGTAGAAAATCCCAGTCTTTTTGGCATTTACAGTAAACTCCAGACTCAACTGCTTTTTTCATATATCATTTTTCATAATTGCAGGGAAAGATATGTTTTTGCGAGGGAAGCCTGCGAATAGCCTCCCTGTGGTGAGTGTTGTCCGTGTAAACAGGCCGGTTGCTACGGAGCGGAGCTGTCAGATGATGTGTGTTATTGTGGAGCTCCGGGCCCTTGGCACGGCGCAAGTGAGCCCGAGATCAGAGCGTGGATCTGGGCCGCTTCTCCACATCGCTCCCTGAGATCTCTTAAAAAGCCATTAATGAACATCTGGTTGAGATTACTTCAATATTGCCATCAGCAAGAGAGCGCTGGCAAACATAGCAACCCTCTATGTGTGGCTCCACTTTTCCCATTTCTCCCCTTCACTCTGGCCTTAAAATAGTTGATGTGCTCTTTTGAGTATCATTTATGATAATGAGAAAATAAGCAGCTGGTACAGACTATTGTCCCCTGTGAACCCTGATCTAATATTGGCCTCATGTGGTCAACCTAAATGCACTAAGGCAGTTTGCCACCAATGCCACATTTTCTGTAGCCCAAAATACATTACAGCAGAGGTGTTGCTTTTAGGTATTTGGTATGAGAGTATTCATAATGGCTGTTGTTGTTTATAAGATATGTCGAAAGTCCTGCATCCTGTTTTGCACATTTCCATCAGCTGATTCACTAAGCAGGATGTGGTTTAGGCTGTTAAAAGCATTGTGAAAGCTATTAATAAATGAGTCATTTAACCCAAACCGAGATTTCCTAATATGCCATGTTGTTTTTAAAAACCATGCTTTAGAGGGCTGTAAATAGGTCCAAATAAAACACCACTGCATTTCTGCACTAGCCACAGGTGTCCCGGACTGACATTAATTTGTACTCTTCATGTTCTGTTGATATATGATGACTGTGACTAAATGATGACACAAATCAGCAGACACGGTTCACGAATAACTCATTACTTGTTCATTAAATGTACTTGTAACCCCTTTGGATATGGTCACAAAATTTCTTTCAAACATTCAATTTTATTAGTGTGAATGAGCAACAGGCCATTAAACTACACCGTAATAAAAAAAAAATCCATAAAATTTACGGTAAAAAAATAGCAGCTGTGGTTGCCTAGCAACGTTTTAGGTTTTACTGTTTAACTTAAATTTACAGTTAAATACCATAATTTCATTAACTGATATAATGTTAATATACCAACCTATTGAAGTACTGAAATCTGTTTTGTACCTTTTTTAATACACTGATAACCACCAATAGCAGATGGTGATGAGAAAGTCACACGATGAACCAAAGCCTATCACAAGCAGCTTTTAAATATTAACATATATAGAAGGTGCACAGTGTCATTCACATAAACACCAAACACCATCATGGTAACATACATGAAACTAAAATAATGCAATAAACATTAATTTAACAACATTAGGTGTAGCATACAACCCCAATGTGCAAAACTGATAAGAAAAAACTAAGAAAAAACATAGTTATTTCAACAAAACAAAACATCAAATTTGAAATGTAATGCAGGGAATTCTGGAAATGACAATTTATGGTTATTCACTGTAAATTATAGGTTCTTATTCACTTCCTAGAATGGTATACTACCGTAAAATTACATGTGATGGCTAATACATTTTTTTTTGTTTTTGTTTTTTTAGGGGAACTTACCGTTAATCATTTAACAGGTTTTTACTGTAGCATTTTTACAGCCTTTTACCGTTAAATTCACAGTCATTTTTTACAGTGAACTTACATTTGTTGATTAAGCAGGAAGGGTCATTTCTGAGGTAGTTTCTCTTTGCAACCAATGATCAATTAAAAGTCTTTGGTTTTCGTTACATTGCAAATCATTGCACTGATTTGCATAAAAATGTAACAATATTTTCAGCAGGAGAGAAAAATACCTTTTAAACTTGTGTAGTACTTCTGTATACAGTTCAAATCAATTGATTGGTGTTTTTAAAGTAATTGATTTAATGGATTAAAATGTGTAACCACATCTAATGCTTTGTATTCTATACGTTTGCTGTCTGATTTGGTGTTTCCTAGTCACCATAAATACTGTATACTGTCATATTTTACACTCAAATGTTTAGGAAGGTAGCAATTCCTGCTCCTGTGGCTCAGTGGTAGAGCATTGCGTTAGCAACGCAAAAGGTTGTGGGTTCAATTTCCAGGGAACACACATAGTGATAAAAAAATGTATAGCCTGAATGCACTGTAAGTCGCTTTGGATAAAAGCGTCTGCTAAATGCATAAATGTAAATGTAAATGTAAAAAATAAAAAAAAAAGTTCTAATGGAAGTATCTTATGCTCACCAAGACTGCATTTTATCAAAAATATGGTAAAAACAGTAATATTGTGAAATATTTTAACAATTTAGAAGGACTCTTTTCTGTTTTTAAATATTGTGTACATTATGAATAAATGTGTACATTATGAATAAAATGTAATTGATTCCTTTTTAATTACTCTTCAACAAGTCGTTTCTCCAGTCTTCAGTGTCACATGATCCTTCAGAAATCATTCTAATATGCTGATTTTCTGCTCAAGAAATAAATCAAGATTTTTTTGGTGGAAACTATGATACATTTTTCAGGATTCTTTGATGAATATTAGTTCAAAAGAACAGCATTTACTTGAAACAGAAATACTTTGTAACATTTTAAATGTCTTTATTGTCACTTTTGATCAATTTAATGCATCATTGCGAATAATAAACAAGTTTATTATTGGTACATTTTATTATTTGTAAAATCATACTAACCACAAACATTTGAATGGTAGTGTACAGATATGTGTATCAGTTACTGTGCAATACTGTCCCATTCATAATATTTTATAGCTGTAGAATTATTATTTAATTATTCAATATGAAACATGTTAGTTTCAGATTCAGTATTACCATCCCCTTTTGTGCGCTAGCTATAAAACATATTTACCATAAACAACTGAAACACAATGGGAATATTTCTATGTTAATTACTTTAAAAAAAAAAAACACGGAAAAAGGGACAACAAAAAAACAACAAACTGTTCTGGCTGTTTAGAGTTTGTACACATTGTGTTCCTTCAACCAAGCGTGCAGCCAATAAAGTCCACTGAGTAATGAAAAATGTCTTTATGGCTAAGCTTGAAAAGATGACAGTTCTCAGCATCTCACACTAATCAAATCCTCCTGCAGTAGCAGGGCCAGTGAAATATATGGAGCTGACCACAAAGAGTTAAGCGTGTGAGAGTGTGCGCGAGACTTGCAGCGTGAAGCCCACTCTCCATGTGTTAAAGTGAGTTTAATAAGTGCAGCAGCAGCAGCAGTTAGGAAGATTGAGTGATATATGTTCCATATGGAGCTGAACTCTCCGAGTCTGTCAACTGTGAACCAGTACAACACCAGCAGGCCACTTCAGGGGTGTCATAACATTCACTCTAAACACACTCCCTATTAATTTATACATCTATCATGGCTGGATCTCCCAACAAGATCAGGTGTGAGTTTCTCTACCCTTTAAATTAAAAGAACATGTGCTAGTTTTGCTGTCAAGTTTTCAGTTGTGATCTGGTAGATAGTCACAGTTTAGTTCATTGTTTAGAAACTTAGTTTATTCTACAATGTCCTCATTTGTATATCTGTATAGTTTGTATGTACATATGTTTAAACTGTATTTATCTGTATTTGTACGTCTACTGTCAGTGTTTAATGTTAACTGTATGCACCAAGGGTCTGAGAGTAACACAATTTCAATTCTCTGTATGTATGTGCTGTACATGTGGAAGAATTGACAATAAAGCAGACTTGACTTGAATTTAATTGTAAAGCATTTCAGATCAACCATGTCTCTCATAGCACTCACTTCTGAAGCATCATGACATAGTTCTTATACTCAGTTTATGCAGTCTTCTTGACCATTGGAATACATTGAAGATGACTGTCTGTCTGACAGAAACTGATGCATCATTCAGTACTCAGATCAACTGAATATGCTGAACTTCCTTATGCTGGTTTGTGGTGCGGTTTCTCTTGCTCTTATTGTGGCTCTAAATTGTTGTTTTCTGGCTGAGATCAAAATATTGCTGTCTCTACCATGAGGACCTTTTAAGAGGTAATATTGAACTTGCATGCATGCTTACTGTCTGAAGCAGAGCTGACTAATAAAACATTTAAGGAACAATTGCTGGATGTTAATTGAATTGAATTTAATTGAATTTAAAATATTTTTTTTGTTTTTTAATTCATTAAAAAATTAAAAATGTATCCACCGTTTCTGCAAAAAACTATTAAGCAGCACAACTGTGTTCAACATTCATAATGATAATAAATGTTTCTTGAGCAATAAATCAGCATATTTGAATGATTCCTGAAGAATCATGTGACACTGAAGACTGGAGTAATGGCTTTTGAAAATTCAGCTTTGCCATCAAAATAATAAATTGTAATTTTACAATATTTTATGCAGACTTGGTGAGCATTAGATACTTTAAAAATAATAATAATTCAAAGGCACATTATTGAATGGTATTGGTGAAAAAAAGGAAAAAAAAGCTTTTGACACTTAAAAGTAGGCCTACCCAAAATCCAAAACATTACATTACATAACACATAACAGCTTAAGCCCAAGATTCCTTTTATCCTTGAAATTACCGAGAGCCAATGTTATTTTTCTGTAACAGAGGCCTAATTCACTTTCAGAGAGAATGAGAACACTGCTTTGTTCTAACTTTTCCGAAGACACAATGGAAGTTCCTCCAGAGCCATTTAAAAGGTTTAATATTTTCCACTCTGCGTGTCCAGGACATTTACAGTTGGCGTCAGAATATCAGTTGGTCTGAGGGAGGCACTTTGAAGTGTTTGTGGTATCACCACATCTGCGGGCAAGATGTGCGCCCGACGGGGAGGGGGTGTCGTGGGGTGTTGAATATTGCCTGTCTTCTCCCACATCATGTGACAATGAACAACATTCCTTAACTCTTTCTGGAGCAGACGCACGTTGTGAAACTCTTCCCATCTTCATTCCACATCAGCACCGACATAAATCTGCACGCGGAACTATGATCAGTGGCCATGTTTTTTCTTCTGATTAATGAAGGACTTGGTCGAGGTGCTTATAAGACTCAAGGGGAGCCTCCATGCTAAGCAGTCCTTCAGTTAATTGTTTTCAGAAGGAGCCGCCTCAGGAGGTTACAGTGAAATGTGTCCCACAAAGACTTACATTTCAACAGTTATTATAATATAAAATGCAAATAGGCTAAAATGACAGTAAACTGAAAAAAGGGACAGTTCACCTAAAAATAAAATTTCTGTCATTATGTACTCACCCTCAAGTTGTTCCAACGCTGTATGAATTTCTTTCAGCTGTTGAGCACAAAAGAAGATATTTTGAAGAATGTGGGTAACCAAGCAGTTAGTAACTGACTAAACGGCCAATGTTAACTGTTTTGGCTGTGCAAACCCTTTTTTAAAATATAAATATATTTAATATTTTTATATTTTAAAGCAGTAAATGCAATTTATAAGAGACACCAATGTTTCAGGAGTTTAGGATACAGAACAGGACACATGCTTATTCGATAACTGTTTTATTTTCTATTTGGGGTTATGTATATGAGTTATTGTTTAAGATTAACAGTTTTTTTTTCCCAAGGCATTGTTAGATTCCAGTGTTTCCTGTCATAGCTATGCAAAGATTTGATTTAAAAACAGTATCACAGATATTAAACTATTTCTTGTCATTATTTTAAATCTGTATTTAACCTCAGAATGATCTCAAAGTAAAAAGAGGTGCTAAAGTCTGATTTTGTGGTGGCTGTGCTTTAAAATGAAATTATTATAATCTTAATTTAAGTAATGAAGGATTTTGAAAGTCTGACAGTAATCAGTTTTGAGGACTACTGTAAGGTTAACCCTGCCTGCTTTAAATGTTTGAAAATGATTAACAATTGAAAACATTATAAATTGAGAAAAGTAATCAAATGTAATAAGTTACATTACTTTAATAAAGTAATTGAAATAGTTACACTATTACACTTTAAATAGGGGGAACTTGTAATCTGTAACCTATTATATCTCCAGTAACCTTCCCAACACTGCAAGTGTGAAGCATACCTTTACCCCGGGTTAAAATCTGTGTTTAGAACAACGATAACCCAGGGTTAAACACAGTGAGAAAAGCCCTTTTGTTTTATTTACAGCTTTGATTAATAATTTTTTACAGTGTATGAATGGTTTGTGTGGTGATGTAGTATGAGGGCCCCTGTGTTTGATCCCATTTTGTTCTGTTACCTTATGCATATTATTAGTGTCAGACGTGGCGTGCCGCTCACCTACGGGTCATACGAGGCATGTGCATAAAACATGAGAGGGAAGCCAGAGAACTGAATGAGTGTCAAGTAGCTTTTGAGGTGTAATGACTTCTGAAGTGAGTGTAATGACCCTGAAGGTCACACAGTAGTTTGAAAAACATTCCCTCAATGTTCTGGGCACAATTTTAACAAGTTCAGCCAATATAATTAAGTTGCTGTTTTTTAATAAAAAAAAATGTTTTCCATTTGGGATCAGTATTCTGATGTTTTTTCAGTCTGTCAAAACAGTAAAAATTCTAAATATAGCTAAATACCTTATTGACGCAAATTGTCAACAGTAAAATCACACTGTTATGAAGTACTGAAACAAACAAGCTGGCTCGTAAATGTAGGGCAGCACCAATCCAGTCAGCCCACTGGCACCACACACATCCCACAGTCTGACACATGAAAGTACCTTCAGCTCAGTTACAACAGAACCACAGGACAGCAACTTCATCAACAGTTCAGTCTGCAATAACCATAACAGCCACACCACAGTCATGTTCACATTTCATTGATAACAAATGCGCTGCCAGTAATATGCCAAATGGGACGCCGTTTTCATAAGCTCTTGAGCTCTTCTGCGTTTCTTAGACAGACAGCAGTAGAGCCATTTGTAACTATTATTAAAGTCATATTTCACAGCTTTGCCTGTAAATCACCATGAAATGTTTCAAATTAGTTGGATTACTGTTTTACTTTGCTGTTACTGCTGCAGTGCGTGCTAGACGGCTCTAATGTGTCAGAGGGTGGTTTGCAGGGTGGGCCGGGGAAACAAGCATCGTGTTTCGTGGTGGGACAAAAATGTGCCATATAGCAAATGACTGTAAGCAGAGCGGGCACTCCGTGTGTTGTTGCCATGATATATGGTGAATCCTCAAAACATCAGAAGCAGTGAAATCATTAAAAGTTTAGCCCTGACTGTGATGCATCTGTAAAAAGGAGGTAAAAGTATTTTATGAGTGCAACGTTACACCTGAAAATATCCCTAAAAACACTGGCCAGCTTTCAAGGGACATCGTTGTCTGTTTCAATGTCTCTTGTCTTATGGAATGACAAGAAATAAATGTGGGACTAAAGTTCTGAAATAAACATCTGAGAGAAAAAAAGAAAGGTACCACAGGAGTGCAATGTTAAACCTTAAAATATCCGTTAACATTGGCCTGTTGTCTTGTAGAAACATTAACCATACTGTAAAACTGTGTTAGACAAAAATGTTTATAAAATTTTTTAACATTACAAAAAATTTAACAATAAGTAAATAAATAAATAATTGAAAGTTTAGCCTTGATTGTCATACACTATATTGCCAAAAGTATTGGGTCGCCCCCTTCTAATGAACAGGTTTGTCTACTTTAGTAATTTCTATGAGTACAAATCTTAATGTTAAAGCATATAATGATATTCTAGGAAATTGTGTGCTTCTAATATTATAGCAACAGTTTGGACAGGACCCTTTTCTATTCTAACATGACAATGTCTCTGTGTATAAGACAAGGTTCAAAAAGAAAATGATTGATTCAGTCAGTGTGGAAGAACTTGACTGGTCTGCATAAAACCAAGTCCTAATCCCAGTTTAACACCTCTGGTGTGACTGTAAATGCAGACCTTGAGCCAAAAACTCATAATCAAACACCAATACTAAAGTAGTCAAACCTGTTCATTAGAAGGGGGCGACCCAATACTTTTGGCAATATAGTATACATCCAAAGAGAAAAAGGTACCATGAGTACAACTTTAAACCTATATGTATGCTTTAAATGTCAATCTGTTGTCTTATGGAAATATTAATATTTGCTCAACATGCTGTAAAACTATGTTGTTGTTGTTTTTTAGCCAAAGATGTTTATTTCCCATTTATTTAACTTATCAATCAATCAATCAATAAATACACTCTTAATAATAAAGGTGCTTAAAAGGTTCTTCACGATGCCATAGAAAAAACATTTTTGGTTCCACAAAGAACCATTCAGTCAAATCTCTTTCTTACCTTTTTAACATCTGAAGAACCTTCTTTCGCCACAAAGAACCTTTCGTGAAACAGAAAGGTTCTTCAGATGTTAAAGGTTCTTTATGGAACCATTTAGACAAACAAGGTTCTTCTGGCATCGTGAAGCACCTTTATTTTTAAGAGTGTAAACTGGGGGGGAGTAGTGAAGTGTTAAGGTCTCTGCACACTGAGTCCAAATTTCCACATGTAAAAAAATAAATACGACCTCACGTTGTGTCAATCACGTTTGCACACTCCCTCCAAAACTTTCGTCCGTCAAAAAAAAATCGGATCAGGTTTGATTTTCTGCGTTTTCGCATCCGTAGCATGCATTTTGATTGGAAAGGATGGGGAATACGGAAAAACGCATGCGAAAATTTCGGACTCTGTGCAATGACCTTTAGACCTAAAATTATTCCTGCATAAAAGCAAGGGCCAGCATTGTCTGTTTCAATGTTTGTTGTCTCATGAAGACATTAGTATTTGCTTGCTTACGTATTAAAAGTTTAGCTCTGACTGTGATTCATCTGAAAAAATAAAATAAAAATTAAACCTAAAAATGCCTATAAATTAAACCTAAACATCCCTAAAAATACTGGCCAGCCTTCAAGGGCTGACCTGTACATGGATCCAACTGGATGATTCATTATGAGAAATGAAAACATTTAATTATGTTAAACTGGTTTCGGGTAATGCTATGACTCACATGTGTGAGCCAGCGTAGATCATTATAGTATTGTATAACTGGTAAAGGTCACTAGACTGAATCTGTGGGAACTCATGCAGAGAGTATATCCACTGTCCTGTGCTCCGCTGAGTTTAGTAACACAACTATATATAGGCCACCATGCTGTCGACATTGTTTTACCATTCCCAAACATTACGGATTCTCTCAGTCTTTTAAAATGTAACAATCTATTGGTGTTCACTGCTGAAATAAAGATCAGCATGAAAGTAAGAATGGCTAACATTCATGGTACAGCATAATTTAATATTGCTCATAATATATTATAAACATCTGGTGACTTGGATTTTGGAACACTGTCCAATAGTAAAATACAGCAACACTATTTGTGAAACTGTAGCAGGAAAACTCCTCATCTAAAAGTATTTTCTTTTAAAATTCACCTAAGAGGTTTGTATTGGTTGCCAGAAAAAAAAACTAATCTGTTATCCTATTTTGGAGTGTAAAACAGAGAAGAGCTGTAAAGATCAGCAGGATATAAGAATTCTGCAGCTGGAGCTTTAAAAACCAGCAATGCCAACAGGAATCGCATCTTACTGAATATAAATCATCCATAAAATAGGCCAAATCAAACACACTTTAATGCATCAAGTGTCCAGGACTTTCAACATGACACAAGCAAAACCACAAAGAAAATTTTAATTTTAATTTGGAAATCCGAGGCCCTGAAATTGAATTAATCACTATAATTTATTCTTTACTGTATTGCACTTAAAAGACCAGCTAATCTCATACTGTTGGAGTCAAGTGGCTACTCTTCTCTGGAGAATATAACTGCTTTCTCTTAATCATAAATTAAATTACTCCCTATAAAAAAACACATTGCTAAATAAATCAGTTACTGCAGTAATATAATTAATGTCACAATCTATATGAATTCTTGTTTTATGGAAACATTAACATTCACTCAACTTACTGTAAAACTATGTAAGACAAAGCTGTTTATTTACCATCTATTTATCTTATAAATAAATAAATAAAATAAAAAGAAAGAATGAGAATTACGAGTATAAGAAAAAATATGAAACTCAAGTCAAAAAAATGCAAGGTCTTACATGTTACCCGCATGAAACACACCAGCTTGGCCATCGCTTTTTATAGATCAGAACATCTTGAAAATCGGTGACTCTGTTAAGGTTTTAGGGGTTACCATCCAGAGTGACTTAAAATGGGATGGTCAAGTGGACCACATGTTGTCCTCAGCCAACAGAAAGCTTTTTGCTCTCCGCCGGCTAAAGAAATTTGGTGTTCGAGATCATCTATACAGGTTATGTGTGCCCTGCGTTAGAGTATGCAGTTCCAGTTTGGCACAGTTCATTGACTACTGATCAAATTAAAAGGTTGGAAAGTGTGCAGAAACGGGTCTGTAAAATCATACTGGGACACAGGTATCAAGGATATTCCGACGCCCTCTCCCTTCTTGGATTGTGCACACTAGCAGAGAGACCAACTGTGTCTTGATTTGGCTAGGAAGCTATACTAGTTTTAGAGACTGGCTACCACCACGCCAGATGAGAAACTCAGATAAACTTACAATCCCCAGATGCTGAACACATCACCTATTCCCTATATCTGTAGACTTTTAAATTATTACAGACTTTAAAAGAACTTTGTGTATTCTTATGATGTATTTTATTCATTTCTTTCTTTCTTTTAAATTTTTGTATTTTAATATGAAGTAAATTGGTATTGACATTTTATTGTAACAGCAAAATAATTCAGTGTCCTCAAATGACAAACATCTTTGGGTATACATGTAATGATGCTGAAAAGTCAATAAATCAACAAGAAAGAAAGAATAAGAAAGTATAAGAATTATCCTCCCTACTATTAAAACATTTCTATGTAAATCAATTACTGCAGTAATATAATCAATGTCACAATCTATATGAATTCAAAATGAAGAAATACATGTCGGTTGTTTTATGGAAACATTAACATTCCCTCAACCTACTGTAAATCTATGTTAGACAAAGCTGTTTATTTATAATCTATTTATACAAATAAATAAGAAAGAATTCACGAAAGAAGAATGCATGTCTGTTGTATGGACAAATTTGTTCAGCATACTGTAAAACTATGTTAGACAAAATAGTTTATTTACCCTTTATTTACCTTATCAAAAATGCGTAAACATACAAACAAACAAATATGAATTTCCAATGAAGAAATACATGTCTATTGTCTTATGGAAACATTAACCTTTGCTCAACTTACTGTAAAACTATGCCAGAAGCCATTTATTTATCTTATAAAAATGCAGCAATGAATGAATGCAGAAATAAATATACTTTAACTATTTCTTAATCTCTTCCAATTTTATCTTATTCTAATCGATGTCTGAAATGTTGTATTACTAGCACTTATTGCCTCTTTATGATGAATTGCTTGAATTCCTCACATGTAAGTCGTTTTGGATAAAGGTGTTAAATGATGTAAATGTAAAAAAAAAAAATGAACGAATGTTTAATCAAGCACTTCAGCACTTTAACGTACCACCCTTGACTACAGTTGTGAAAATCAAAACATATGTAGATAAAAACATATTATTAACTTCGAGAAAGCCTTTTTGTTCCAACAATTCTTTTGGAAACACTGTATAACTATACCCTGGGTTTATTTTTTTATTTTTTTAAAGAGGCACAAACCTTGGAGTTACAGTATGTGGTCTCCTCCTCATCTTGCTCCGGTCCTGCAGATGGCGAGCGCGCTCAGCTCCGGCGTCTGTCCCTCACCGACCCTTCAGTGATAGCGGATCAGTACAGTGCGGATGAGCGATGCTTTGATTCTCATTCATGTCAACAGCCTGAACAACAGCCAAACCGACGTCTCTCGCTCTCACATGAACGGAATAAAATGCAGCCGGACGAGTCGCAGTATTTGCAACGGTAACGACAACATTTAGCTTAAACGTACATCACAATATGATAGCGTTATGCTCATTCGGTTATTTCCATCTATTAAAGGGGAGGCACTGCATATATCGTGTGTATATTATGATCTGTGAGTTTTATTTTATTATTTTATTATATATTCTATAGTCGTAACGTAAATCAGGGTCAAATTCACTCGCTTCACTTGCAGATGGGCGTGGCCTACTGTAACCATCCCGTTATGTAATGATACCGGTGTCTCTGCTCAGCTAGACATTTATGTAGCATTTTTGTGCGGTTTCCTAGTCATCTGCACCTATGATGAACGCTCTTACTTTGCCCAGAAATGCTGTTTAGGCTTGGCAGCTCAACTTAGGGGTTGAGACACTGCCAGTGTTTAATGCAACTCACTGTCACATCTGATCTTGATCTCTCCTGTGTCTATTAGGAAGTGTAGGACTGGTGATATAGATGTGCATCCAACAGAAAAGGCTCTAGTGGTGTACTATGAAGTGGAAGCATCCATTTTAGGAGAGGCGGGCAATGCCAGGCACGAGGAGAAGAAAGAGTGCCAGAAAATGTAAGCAGAGATAAGCTGTGTACCCATACAGCATGTTCACACACATACCTTCTCCATTGTTACATATAATTCAACTTTTCTTTACATTTTCTCTATGTTTGTTGTTTAGCATTCGTCTGAGGAGTCTGAATGCCAGCACTGATGTATCCGCTCTGGCCAGAAAGGTGGTGGAAGAGTGTAAAATCATTCATCCATCAAAGCTGGCGGAGGTGGAACATCTGCTGCTGTATTTACAGAACCGAAAGAAGCCCAGCAGTAAATGTAAATACCTTTTTAAAACTTAATTCTCAACTGTAAACAATATAAATGTATTATTTATTTTGGTGGACGAGCAACCTACAATCTATTTGTTTTAGCAATGTTTATTTATCTATTTATTTTCATGTATCATATCACATATAATGGTGACAGCATTTGTTGTTTCATGTTGTATGTCCTTAGTGGAGAAGAAGGAAAAGAAACCATCGAAACCTAGAGAACTTCTGCCATTTGAAGGAATGGAAGTACGCACATTTTAAGTTACACATTTTTGAGAAAGTGAATGTGCTAACTATTAATTAACATGATTAATTAAACATGTTAAATGATGCTTATTTTTAATACATTTCACACATTTACCTAATTTGACATGATAGCTGATTTATTCCGTTCTGTGTGATTTTTACCAATTAATTCAAACCAGATTGAAACTGATCCTCAATTCAAGTGTCGTCTTCTTTCCAAATTATATATAAACCAAACCCAGATGGTATGTTTAAAGTAAAGTCATTTGCAGTCTTTGTTTAGTTTAATTTAATCATTATTGAAGCTCAGCAAATTAAATCTCACCCACGAGTAAAACAACCTCCTTGATAGAAATGTTAATAACAATGTGTTTACATAACAGTAATACTACTTACTTTCTGGATGTGTTAATTCTGACAAACTAGCAAATCTCAAATGCTTGATTGATGAAAAATATAAAATATATTAACAGCCAGCTATAGTGCAAATGTACCTGCATACATACAGTACATTAACGTACATTGTGTATTGTTTGACAAACATAAATATTTTAGTTGATTGAGAGCTTTGATGGTCATAAGTTGTCACTAAAGTTGATATATTACCATATTTTTTTCAGATTGATGAGGAGGCCAATATTAATAAAATCGATGATTATATTGAGCTGTTGTATGAGAGCATGTCTGAGAAGATCAGAGGCTCCACTCTGATCCTCCATCTGGCCCGTAACCCTGATAACCTGGAGGAGCTCCTACATAACGGTAACTCTTTTTTTGTTCTCAATTCACTGTCAACAGTGTTATTATTCTGCAACAAACTGTCATAAACACATGAACTGCCACATAACAGCAGGGATTTCAGTGGTTCTTAAAGCTCTTGCAATATATGTTTGATTTTGTCAGATTATCCAGTTGTTTGTGACTAGTTTGATGTTTTTCAGAGGCTGCGCTTGGAGCTCTTGCGCGGGTTCTGAGAGAGGACTGGAAACACAGTGTGGAGCTAGCAACTACTATCGTCTATGTCTTCTTCTGCTTCTCAAGGTACATCATTTCTGTACAGTTTATTTTTTGTCTTAGTTGTAGTGCTTTTAAGGGCCTGAAACAGAATCGAGTAGGCAATATTCGAGGAGGATTTTAGTGTGCTGACAGCATGCTGATCTTTAATGTGCTGCCAGCATGGTGAAGTGAACTCTCTCTACGAAGTGGCGTCTCTAAATTCAAACCCTTTTAGCATCACCGCTGCAGCCGTCAAAACACAGCTTCATCAACTTATTCAGTACTTCAAAATTAAATTTCAAAACAATTACTTACTTGGACTTTAAATCGCCTACTGTGAGCAATTTTCCTGGTATGATCTGATTGTAATCTGTAAGTCTCTGTGGGGACAAACAGATTTACAGACACTATTGACAGTTACACAATTGAATGGTTGGACAGTGGTTCAACTTCTAAAAATAGTATACATCTCATCTGTTGCACTCCATCCAGCTGTTTTTGAACACAAAAACTAATTATGTGGCTTCCTTAAGACTGACCAGTTACATAGCCAATCAGATAACTCATAACTAGTCGATTTTGAAAATATGTACAGACTGTTCAAAGGTTTGGGGCCAGAATTTTTTTCTTCTTAAAGGGGTGGTTGACTGGTTTTTTTCTAGGCTTGATTGTGTTTATGGGGTGCAGTCTAGCATGTGTTCATGCTTGTTTTTTTTAAAAACGCATTATTTTTCACATAATTTACCTTTATTCCACACCTCTCTGTCCCTTCTCTGACAAACGCCTCGATTTATTTCCTGGTTTATGAAGCCCCTCCCTCGATGGGCTGAGATTGGTTAGCTGGCTCAGTGTGTTGTGATTGGCTAAACCGCCTCTAGAGCACATCTAAACGTCCCGCCCCTCTCCTCAGCGGCATGCGCTCCGGTTGAATTGTAAACAGTGGCGTTGTCTATAATGCTTATCAATTTGAGCCCGATTGAGACCCAGAGGATATTAGTGAAGAGGATCGTGCAGAACCTGTGCAAGCACGGCTCTTAATGGTATGTTTGGTTGTTGTTGTCTCATACTTTTAAATACGCTGCTATTTGTAAGTGCTACTGCTTCTGTTAGCTTTTAATATACGGTTTTATCCTGATTAAAGCTTTAATACAGCACAGCAACTGCACGCGTGTCCATTTATAATGCTTCTCATTGCTGTGTGAAAATAAGTGTATAATTGGAACAGTTTGTTGGAGCTTATCTGACGATCTGAATGAGAGAGAGAGAGAGAGAGAGAGAGAGAGAGAGAGGAGAGAGAGAGAGAGAGATGCAGAGCAGGGCGACATAGTAACAGTATTAAGAACTGCTGCTTTAATGATTTTGAAACTTGTGAATCCATTAGAATCGTTAGAAGACAGAATCGCGATTCATATGAATAGATTGTTATGTGCACCCCTAGTTTCTCTTCCTCTTCTCTAAAGCAGCGCAGCATGGCTCCGCCCCCTTTGCTGCGTGTTCCCGGGGGCAGGGTTTATCTGGGTCCGTGACGTATCAAACCCGGGAAGTAACTCGTTGTAGTCCCTTACCTGTCGTTTTTGTAGGCATTAAACTGCCAGAATTTTAAAAGACGATATCTCCGTTTGCATTGAACTTTCAGCGCCGCAAGTCTGCAGATATTGTTTATGCTCAAACAGCAACATTACACACTAACTAATGTTAAAAAAGTGAAATCGCAATCAACCACCCCTTTAATTTAACACTTTTTTCAGGATGCTTTAAATTGGTCACACGTGACAGTAAAGACTTCTAAATTGTTACAAAATATTTCTATTTCAAATAAATGCTGTTCTTTTGAAAAATAAATAAATAAACCACGGTTTCCATGAAAATATAAAGCAGCACATCTGTTTTTAACATTAATAATTAGAAATGTTTCTTGAGCACTAAATCAGTATATTAGAATGTCTTAAGAAACATGTGACACTTTTAGTGCAAAATTTCAGTAAATGAATTTAATAATAAATAAATTACATTTGAAAACATATTCAAGTAGAAAATGGGTATTTTAAATAGTAATATTATTTCACAATATTACTGTTTTTACTGTACAAATAAATGCAGTATTGGTGAGCATAAGAAACTTCCTTTAAAAACATTGACTCTTGTTGACCCCAAACTTTTTAACAGTAGTGTAGAGAGAGAAGTACGCAGCATATTCTGTTTTGGAGGATTAATATACTACTTCCATTTTTATTTTTTTTATAGAAGCAGATTGCATACCAGATATTCTCATATAGCTCTTGTATAAGGTTGAAATCCTTAAGAAATCCTTGATACGCTCTCAAAACATCTTTAGTAGCTGCAGATCAGGTTACTGCTTTTACTGAGATAGCTGTCAGCATTATTTGAGCTATGAAAGTGTGTGCTCTCATTTGATGGTTTTCCTTGGCTCTCATTTTCAGATGGCTAATGTGGAAATTTCTTTCCGCAAGCTAGAATGACTTTGACATTTGAAGGATGTATTTGAAATGTATGATGAGTTGTTTGGCCTGATCTTTCAGTTCTGTTTATGTACTAATCAGGACTAGAGTATGAATTTCATCTGGCACGTCTGTCTTGGTGTCTCTGCATACCAGCCATTGTCTAGTTCTCCGATTGTATTGCATACATCAGTGACTGGCCGAATGTGCCAGGAGAGGTCGGAGGAGGACAGACCCTCACCACTTGTGTTCTTCCTGCAGTTTCTTGCAGTTCCACGGGCTCATTACACACTATAAGATTGGCACGCTGTGCATGAACATCATCGAGCACGAGCTGAAGAAATATGACATGTGGCAAGATGAGTTAGAGAAGAAGAGCAAGGCTTATATCCTTTTTATCAATCTCTTTGCAATCAAAAAATTAATTGCACAAAATAAATGTGTTAAATGAACTAGATTACTCCTTAACATATCCACGTGAAGAGGACCCTGAAAACCAGAGCTTGCGGAAGGAGTATGAGAAAACCCTTAAGAAATACCAAAGCCTCCTGGTCAAACAGGAGCAGCTGCTGCGAGGTACAGGAAGTGAAATGTTTTATTTGCCACAGTTCAGTAGGAATCATCCATGAGGCCTTGTTTATGTGTTCCTCTTCCTCCCCACGGCTCTAGTTGCATTCTACCTGCTGTTGAATCTGTCTGAGGACACCCGCACGGAGCTCAAGATGAGGAACAAGAACATTGTGCATCTGCTGGTCAAGTCTCTGGAGAGGGAGAATGAGGAGCTGCTGGTGCTGGTGGTCTCCTTCCTCAAAAAGCTCAGCATCTTCTTGGAGAACAAGAACGACATGGTGAGATCTTCTTGGTGCCGAACACATCAGAAGCTTTGAAATACAATTTCATGAGTTAAGAAAACACTAAACACTGCTGGTCAAAAGTTTGGAATGGTTATGGTTTTTGAACATTTTTGAAAGAAGTCACTTGTGCTCACCAAAGCAATGATGAAAAATAATGTAAAACATTACTGGTTATATTGTGAAATATTATAACAGTTTAAAAGAACTGTATTCTATTTGAATATATTTTAAAATGTAACTTATTCCTGTAATCATTAAGCTGAATTTTCAGAAGTCATTACTACAGTCTTCAGTGTCACATGATCCTTCAAAAATCATTTTAATATGCTGATTTGGTGCAAAAAAGATAGTAAAGACATTTACAATGTTATAAAAGGATTTCTATTTCAAATTCTTTTCTTTTGAACTTTGTATTCATCAAAGAATCCTGAAAAAATTATATCACTGTTTCCACAAAAATTTTAAGCAGCAAAAGCTGTTTTTATCAACAACAATAAGAACCATTATTAATAATTGCGCACCAATAATAAATGATCATATTTGAAAATCATATCATTTCGAAGGATCATGTGACACTGAATACTGGAGAGTAATTGCTGCTGAAAAATCAGCTTTTAAAATATATATAAAAAAAGACAACAGTTATTTTAATAATAATAATATGTCACAATATTATTATTTAATCAAATAAATGCAGCCTTGGTGAGCGTAAGAGGTGTAAAAAAAAAACATTTTGACTGGTATATGTAGATAAAATATAAATATGATGCATTGTATTTAAGCCTAAAGCTGCACCTTTAAGGTGTCCTGAAGAATTATGGGGTCATTTATAACAGGAAGTTTCTGTCATTGCTGTGCTGAGGTTCATCCTGGTTGTCCTACACTGCTCCACTGTCAGTGCACCTGGAATCAATCTACTCTGGCTATGAATTCACATTTATCAAGACAGAATTTGTTTTTATTTCTGTATCCCTTAACCAAATCCTTGTTGTAGATAAAAGAAATAGACTTTTGGCTTTGAAAATCTTTCATCATGTTGTACATAAAAACACATGTTGGACAAAAAGAACTGGCTGTTATTGGAGCAGCTGAGAAAAAAAAAGATGATTGTTTGTTTCTCCAGACTAAGCTGTTTTCAAACGAAAAAAGATTAAGTAATTTTATGTAGCTGTTTCTTTCGACTCGAATTGAATGTATTACGTGTATTTCACTTGTATGTTTGTAATAGGCTGAAATGGACACCGTAGAGAAGCTGGCTCGTCTGGTTCCATGTGAACAGGAAGACCTGATGAACGTCACTCTGCGACTTCTCCTCAATCTCTCCTTTGACTCGGGTCTGCGCACCAAAATGGTGCATGTGGGCTTGCTGCCCAAACTCACTGCTCTGCTGGGTAACTCTTCTAACGTTCATATTAATGAGACTGGAACATTGTTTTACTGTAATCAAATAGCAAGGCTTACAGAAGGGGTTATGTACTGTTTTCAAACTTTTTGGTGGCAAGGACTTTTCACAACTGTATTTTTAAGGGATATTGCCTAAATCCCTCAGTTAGAAATTATGTAGAATGTGTATATATCCTACCATTTCATGTTTTATGCTCACCAAGGCTGCATTATGTTCAGAAATGCAGTAAATCAGTAATATTGTGAAATATTATTACAATTTAAAATAAGTATTTTATTATATTTAAAAATGTAATTTATTCCTCTGATGGCAAAGCTACATTTTCAGCAGCCATTACTCATGAACCTTCAGAAATCATTCTAATATACTGATTTGCTGCTCAAGAAACATTTTTTCATTATCAATTTTAAAAACAGCTGTGCTGCTTAATATTTTTGGGAATTCGTAATACATATGTTTTTTCAGAATTCTTTGATTGGAATAGAAAGATCAAAGAAACATCATTTATTTAAAATAGAAATATTTTAATTATAAATATCTTTACTGTCCTAATGAATAAAAAGTATTAATTTCTGTAAAAAAACAAACAAAAAACTTACTGGCCCAAATCTTTTGAACAGTAATATTTAAATTATTATTATTTTTTGTTTTTTTATTTCTTACTGTTTAAAAACTACAGTTATCAATTGAATCAAACAGTCACTGTATTTGTTAAAAGTAAAAAAATTGTTGAAAAAAATTATAAATAATGTTAAATACATTTACTTTATTTCTTAAGTTAAGTTTGACAGCCCTAAAATACATATATATATTTTCTCTTTCATTTTCTGTGCACTCTCTACCACCTTCTTAATAGGCATCCCTGGACCTATTTGAAAACACCCGATTTTAAAAACCTCATAGACCAACTCTTTGCACATCTTATCCAAGCCCAGAAATGTTACTTTCCTAAAGCAGTAGATTAAAAACCAACTGGATAATATAATTTTCCTCTTTTCCATTTGAAATAAACGTTTTTGGCCCAGTACGAAATGAGAGAAAACTTGCATGACTGAACTTAATGGAAAAATGATATTTGTAAGGTTACCAAATTAAAGTTATCTTTAGATGTGCATTATACACTCTTATCTTCAAACTAGAAAGAGACTATTTAAGGTTACATCCAAGGATTTGCGTAGGAAAATCAGTAATGTTGAAATGTTTGAAAACCAACATATGATCTACATCAGAATGATTGTCTTTACAAGCTGCAGAATATACAGTTACACTGAAACCAAAAACCTGCTTTGGCAGAAGCTGGTGCAGGTGCAGATGATGGAGGTTTGGCTTAAATTATGGCCGTTTCTATCAGATATCCTGAATCGAGCAAAGCCAAACACATTTACCCAGTGATTATGAGTTCAGCTAGTCATGTCATAGGAGAATAATTCCTCTTTGTGTCTGTTTTCATTTTCAGTCGTTCACAGCAATCCAACAGCGCTTTTCATGCATCTCTGTCAGGCATCAACCACAATATTTCTGGTAATTTGATGCATATGACATGCATCTCTTTTCCTGACCAGCTCGAGTGACACCTCCACAACGATGCTGCTTTAAATCCTTCTCGTGATTACATCTAAGGGCTTAATTGCACATTTTTTCAATGTGTTAGCCATTTACGCTTCAGCAGTTAGGGCTGAGTTTAAGAGCTGCCTGGCTGCCGTCGTAAAGTCCGCCCGTCTCCGCTTACTCTCGCTGAGGTGAGGCAGCGACGCGGGTCAACGGCGTCTGCAGCCGCTAATGAGAAGCACATGTTCCGGCCACCGAGGGCCCGCCCAGGACGGCCCTCGCTTATTAATGCCACTAAAATATATGCCTCCTCCTGTGTCCCCAATTAAACAAACTAAGCAAACCTCTTCTTTACCTACTCCGCTTTCCCTCACTCTCTCTTCCTTTTTTATCCTGATCCCCAGCGGTCACATCTGCTTCTAATCGCCGATGTGATAATGTGTTCTAGGGTGTCTCGGGTCCCGACTGTCACGGTCGGACTCATAATGACTGATTATCCCATTGCTCTATCTGAGTGTTTCCTATCTCACAGGGGAGTATCAGCATTAGGGAAGAAGAGGAGGAGGGCGTAAAGTGTTATTAATGAGAGTGTTTTGTAGTGTGTGTGTGTGTGTGTATCTGCGGTCTCTCTCTCCCCTGTGGAAAGAGTTTGGATTGTAATCACATACCCCACATGCTCTTATCTATAATCTCTGTGATAAAGGATTCGCTCTCAGCACGAGCCAGTATAAATACATTATCTAACTGACCACGACTGATCAATTTAGATAGCGCTTGAAAAGTTTACATGCGTTGTGAATCTCTCTGAAGGTTTTTTTCTCATCTTTTCTTTAGGTGATGACATGTACAAGCACGTAGCGATGCGTATCCTCTACCACATCAGCGTGGACGACAAAGCTAAATCCATGTTTGCGTATACTGACTGCATTCCTCAGGTGAGCGTTTTCTTCACTTTTGATTCAGATTGGGGCTTTTCGTGATTAATTATTCTGTTGGTTATTTTTTTAAATGAATTTGATATTCCACATGTTGCCCAATACAGAGGTAATGATATAAAGAAACAAAACATTTAAAATGACCAAATAAATTATATTAAATCATATTTAAGGGATAATTCACAATAAAATGAAAAATTCTGTTATAACTCATCCTCATGTCATTACAAATCTTTCTGTCTTCTGTGAGACATACAGTAAAAGAAGATATTTATAGTAACCAAACGGTTTTGGTTTCCATTAACGTGCATCAGATCAACAAAAAATTTCAGTGGAAGTAAGTCAATTGGAACCGAAATTGTTTAATTATCAACATTATTCAAAATATCTTATTTAATATTCCATTGAAGAAAGAAAGTCATTTTGGGGTGAACTATTGCTTTGAAAGAAAGCAAACCAAAATGAATTGTTAACAGGAAAAGGAAGAATTTTCTGCCAGGACACACACATCATTCCCTTCTCTTATCATAGTGACGTTACTGTAATCAGATGACTTCTTCAGGAATGAAGTAATGTAAAGAGGCTTTCGCACCAGAGAAATGTTTTCATAGTTCCTGTAACTATTGGCATACCTGCTTTTTGGCGTGTTCACGCTGCTGGGACTAGGAATGAGTTTATGCATGCTAATGTCTTTTGAAGGGACTAAATTAGCACCTACTTCAGAGTAGATTCTAACTCTGCACAATAGGAACTACCAGTGACATAAGTGTACGTTGATTACGAAACACCAGAACCTGCCATTTTTAAAAAGACATGTAAACACAGTTTACGTAGACTTACTCCACAAACTAACTCCATGAACATGGAGAACAGCGATACATGGACTGACGCCCAGAAACTTATCTGTCCTCTTTCCTCCAGTTATTGACGTTATTGAATGCCGTGCTTAAATGACATCGCTGTCAGACGGCTTACGTCACTTGAGGGTTCCTAACTGATAATGAAATGGATTTTTTGTTTTTTCTTTATCATCAAGTTGTAATTAATATAGATCATATAATCTGCGATTGTATGTCAGGCAGGCCAAAACATGTTCTGTGGTGATACTAATTAAATTTGAAGAAATTTGTATGTCTTTCTGTATGTTTAGAATTAAATAATAGTATAATTAATTGCAGCATTACAGGATACTCTTAATTCTGTTTATTAATTTAAAAAAAATAGTACCTAAACCAGTATGTACTTATCCGGTAACTTATCCGGTTATATAAATATGTGTGTATGTGTAATGTGTGTGTGTGTGTGTGTGTGTGTGTGTATACTGTACTGCACAAGTATTTTGTACTATGCTATTTCAAAGATGTTTTTGCTGCTGTGGTGTGTCATGTATGTATCATGTGTGCACCTCACCTTGTGTTGTAAAGTGGGCTAATTGCTGCGCTGTCTTTCTCTCACATGGCGTTAATGAGATAACAGAGCTAATTTAATTGGAGGGGGCCTCTGTGAGGTCACCAGCAATTGCCTGGGTACAATTTCTCTGAAACAACTTCTGCCCGAGCGTTGTCATCTTTAAAATGCTTGTCTTCTCTAATTGGGTGAAAATGCCTACCAGATGCTTGTAAAAAAAAAAAAAAAAAGTTAAATTCCTCAACCTAATCGCTCTGCCAATCCGCCTGGAGACGGTCGGGGCATGATGTCAGAATAGCTGTGGGACTCCTTAGGGAGGTATGCAATGCTTTTCTTTCTTTCTTTCTTTCTTTCTTTCTTTCTTTCTTTCTTTCTTTTTCTTTCTTTCAGTTGTCCATGCTTTTGTTCTTTCTTTCGTTCATTCTTTTAATTCTGTCATTTGTTTATTTGCTCTATTTGTTTGTTTATGAATTCTTTCATGTTTGTTCTTTATTTTTTCGTTTGTTCTGTCTTTCAGTTGTTCATGTTTTTATTCATTTTTGTTCTTGTTTAATTTTTGCGTTTGTTTGTTCATTCTTTCTTATGTTTGTTTTCATTTGTTCTTTCTTTTGTTTGTTTTCATTTGTTCTTTCTTTTGTTTGTTTGTTTCTTTCTCACTTTCTTTCCTTTGTTCTTATGTTTGTTCTTTTGTTTATTCATCATTTCTTACAGTTGTTTATTCATTAGTTTATTATTTTATTCGTTCTTTTGTTTTTTGTCCTTTCTTTCTTATTTTGAAGACTCCCCTGACTCTTCATCAACATCTAAAGTGTCTCCGTTCGTGTCTGTGGATCTGGTGTCCCTCAGGTCTGTGCTGGCAGTCAGCCTGGACCCTCTTCTGTAAGGGAGGATTTAGGATTTAGATCAAAAGGCCTCACTGCTCTGGGTTCTGAACTGGAGAGGAGAGGCCAGGCATTGGACCCATTCCTCTGCCACAGAGGGATCTCGCTATAATTACTCAAAGCTGTGAGGTGTGTGTGTGTGTGTGTGTGTGTGTGTGTGTGTGTGTGTGTGTGTGAGGAAATGCTTGCAGGGCTTGTGGAGCTATGAAACCATGGAGAGCTCAGAGACAGAGGTGGGAGGGAGGGGATGACTCAGGGGTACGATGCAGGGCCTCCCATTGCTGGTAAATAGGAGCAAGCAGGTGCCAGTGAGTCTAGACTGTGTGATTTGGAGGCCTGGGACCAGGTTACGTGATACTCAATATGGGAAAGGCCTGATTGCTCACTGCTGCCTCTTCACAGGCCGGCGTTGGTCTGGTCGTACCTTCCTGTTTAACATCCAACTGGCCCATACCGTGGCCCGTGCCCATTGCGGCCAGTGGAGCCTCCTCTAACTTCATTTGTTCATCTCCTCATCGCTCATTTTAACCACATGTGCGGAATCCGTTGGCCACTGGCCAGTTATCTCCGTTAAGACAGGCCTGCCAATTCTCTCTCATTGGGCCGTTATCAGCTGCAGCATTGATCTGATTGAAGCGGACTGTGGGATATTGTCTCAACTCTCTCTGGCTTTTGAATGTGTGAAAACACAAATAGCAATCCTTTTGCCAACAATGACAGCACTAATACTTCTCCCTGTCAGGAACCATCATTTATTTCTTTTCTTTTGTTTTCCGTCTGATATTCCACATGCAATACTCCTCAGTTTTGAAATGTGCTTCAATAGGCCCATTGTGATATCATTCTCTGAGGATGTTTGGAAACCACACATGAGCCCTGATGTGACAAACTATTCTGGGCTTCACATTAGATTAAGCTTTTCAAGTTACTTGTCTGTCTGACAGGTGTCAGCCCATTTTTTTTTTTTTTTTTGTGTGTGTGATTTTTTTTTTTTTAAATAGTACTATTTATGAAAACAACAATAATAATAAAAAATATTTAATTTAATTATTATTTACTTAATTATTAATACTGTTGTTGTAACATTGGTTTAGGTACATTTAATTAATACTGATTTCATTATTATTGTTATTGAATTCTTTTTTTTAATTACAATTAAAATATAATTATAACAAAAGATATTAGTAATACAACTAATAAATAATCATTGTCATAAGAATTATACTTAGATGATCTTATTTAATAATATATTTATGTTCTGATTCTTTAGTACTTTACATTTGGAATCACAATGGTTTATAGGAGAACCTGAAGCATGGCGTGCATTATAAGTGAACTGAAAGGACTAAACTGGTCTAAAAGAATCAGAGTTTGCTAAATACAGTGGTGGCCAAAATTATTATTTTTGGAAATGCAAACTGATATTTCCTACTGACACACTACAGCAAAAGATAGAAATAATTGACTTAAAACCATGTTTTAGCTCTTGAAAATACTAGTGTTCTAATAATTTTGGCCACCGCTGTATGCCATCATGTTAATCAGTGTGAGCCGTCAAGCATGTAACACACTGTTTCCTGCAGTTGTGATATTTTTGTTTAAATAAATATGCTCTTGCCTCTATAAAAAAGTAAAAACTCTATCACCGCATATTTTTGGTGCCCCTGTTTGCAGCAGTAAAGAAAGTTGGACAACTTCAGAGTTTCTGACTGTTGTTAAGTCCTGCTATACCTTTATAGTGTGGTCTGGTTATTTAATGTTTTCATGTTGATACCCTGCATATAGTAATTTTAATTGAAATCCTGTGTTGTGTGTGAGCAGCTCATGCAAATGCTCTTTGAACAAGGCGAAGAGAGAATCGACACCGAGCTCATTTCATTCTGCATCAACCTGGCTGCTAACAAGACTAATGCTCATATTATCTGTGAGGGTAAGAGCCTGAATCTCATTTCTCCTGGAATAGCATGCAACATGTCAAAAACATCTGTGTTTACATGTTATAAAGCATACTGTCACACACCAGTGTATGGAATCTGTTCAATCTTATGATCAATCTCTGGCTGATCATGGTTAGTTGTGTATTTGCTCTGCAGGTAATGGATTGAAGATGCTGATGAAAAGAGCACTTAAACTAAAGGACCCGCTGCTGATGAAAATGATCAGGAACATCTCACAGCACGATGGACCTCTGAAACAGCTCTTCATTGTAATTTTAATATTCTGCCTTTCCATTAACAGTCACAAGTTACACATTACTTACTGAAAACATAAAAGCATCATTTAGCATTGTTGTGTTGACCTTCACTATTAATTAACAATACATACTGTAAACGGTAAATGATAATAATAAAACAATTACAAATTAAATTTTAAAAACATTATTTGCGTTTATTTATTTGTAGTATTCTGTTATACATTTGATAACCCAAATATCTTAAAATTTGTAATTTCGTGAAGCAAAAATCTAAATCTTAAATATCTTACAGTTTGTCAATTCCTGTGCTAAATGAACACCTAAAGATATTTTGTCATTTACCCTTCAGGACTATGTGGGGGATCTGGCAGCTCAGATCAAGCAGGAGGGTGATGAAGAGTTTGTTATTGAGTGCTTGGGTACAATGGCAAACCTCACCATACCTGACCTGGACTGGGAGCTCCTGCTCAAAGAGTACAACCTGGTGCCCTACCTCAAAGACCACCTCAAACCCGGTAAAGCTAACCTGTACCTGTTTGTGTTTCAGGATGTATTTGTAATGGAAAGCTAATACACAGCCTGCTACATACAGTACAATGCTACACTGTATGACTGTCTTTGGGCCTTTTTTATTGACATCAAGGTGTTAGATCACAAACTTGACAAGTTTTTCATAATTTTTCATCACCTTTTGCCTGTTCATTAAAAGGTCCTGTGTGTGACAAATCATTTTAAAGAAATGCAAATAAAAGAAATACAACATAAGGTTGTATGTGAAACAGTATCCAGTATGAAACCCTAACATATTAATCTGCAGTGTAGAGCATTGTGCTACATCACATTACGAGACGTCCCTTTATAATCCCAAAAATAAATATTGTAATTTGGTTTCTCTTGTAATTAATCTCACAATTAAATGACACAAAAACACTTTTTTTGTAAATGTAATTCGTTGGCATTTCTTATTGGAGTAGTATGAAACCAGACTTGACCTTTAACCTCTGTGTTTCAGGCTCAGCAGAGGATGACCTGATCCTGGAGGTGGTGATCATGATTGGTACGGTGTCAATGGACGACTCCTGTGCCGTCATGCTGGCTAAGTCTGGCATCATTCCTGCTCTTATTGAGCTGCTAAATGGTAAGTGCGCTGCCAACACTTACACACATTTATTAGCATTGAGCCAGAGCATGAGTGCTTAAAGAAACAAACGGATCTCCAAACCCTCTCGACATAAAATCTTTTTCATTATCGCTAACAATAAAAATAAATTCTAGAGAAAAAGCTCAGTGCTGTTTTGATTTCTACTTTTGTTTGGCCGAATCGCAACAGCTGCCCCCCTGCTTTGCGTGTCTGTAGCCACTCAAGTACCAGATTTCAATTTGGCATGCTTTGTCTTCCCTAATGTGATCTGATGAAATTAGTTTTGAAGAGTTTATTTAGACTAAACTAATATTAAATTAGAATAAATAAACAGCCCATGGCTGCGTGGGACACAGAGGGCTGGTTCTCGCTTTGTGCATTATGTGCTGGGAAGTGACAGTGTTTTCAGGAACAGGAAAGCATCAGGTTCATGGCATGCATCAGATTTGCTGGTTCTGCTCAATGTGAGCCCTCATTTCAATAAATGCTTGATGGCAGGGCTCTTCCTTGCCATGAAAAGAATAAATGTTTAAGAAGCCAAGGAGGTGGAGGGCCAAAATAGCGACCGTCCCAACATATACAGCTCCTCTCGAAGAGAAAAAGGAAAGATACTTGTTTCTTTTGAATTGGCAACTTTTTACTTTTTCCCCATTTCAGACACAATGGTCTCATTTATATGAAATTCAACATCTGAAATGTTTTTGCACTACAAGCCATATAATATTTTATAACTTTGATCACAACAATGCAATAACAAATCTGACATTTGTTTTCCTCGCGATAAGCATTATGTGGCAACGCCGCATTGACAGATGCTTGGGTATTGTTTTATTTATACATAACTTTTCAGCACTTGTGTTCGTATACTCGTTCACTGGCTCTTTCTCATCTGAAGAGGCGCTGACATGTTCTCTGTGATGTTATTTGTAGCTTGTGCAAAGCTTGTGTAGCTCCTTGCTGTAGCGGTATTCAGTTTCTGGTCCCATGGAGCAGCTAGCCTCTTTGCTATCATTCTTCTGGAGGAATTTCGATCCCAGGGGACGAGAGAGTTCTGAGCCAGATCAAAATTGAAATAAAGGCTTTTATTAAAGTTAGGAGGGGGCAGCTACAACCGCACAGTTCTCCATAGGAGCTTTCTGTATCATTTCAGAGGAAAAGTTGATACTTTCCCCAAATGGCGGCTTCTCACGAGAGCTTTCATACATAAACATGATCCACCGGAGGAGGTTTTGAACGTCAGCTCGCATGAACGGGCACCATCGGATAGGAAATGCCTGCGCAGCTGCACTGGAGTGTGCGTGTTTGTTGGTTTGCCGTATCGCATTTCAGCTTAATGCTGACATGCAGATATTCTCGTGATAAGGAAACGATTGTGCCTTCATATAATAATATGTCCGTGAGGAAATATTATTGGTCCAATTCTTCTTTATATGAAGCAAAATGTTTGATTTTGTGAGGTCAAATAATGTTCTTCATCTGCTTGTGTTGCTCTTTCCAGCCCAACAGGAAGACGATGAATTTGTGTGTCAGATCATCTACGTCTTCTACCAGATGGTCTTCCACCAGGCCACCAGAGATGTCATCATTAAGGACACTCGTATCCTTGTTACAATAAATTGGTTTTCCGTGTATGTGCATGTTTATCTGCGCAGATGTTTTGTAAATGGTCTTTGACAGCTGTTTTGCCTGTATTCACTGGTGATTTGATACTTTTGGGTTCTTCAGTCTTGAATATAGCAGCTACATGTAAGAATACATGATTATTTTCACATCCAGACAGAAGGAGAATGTTAAAAAAGCAAGTTTAACTGCACTGTAAAAAGTGGCAGCTTGCATTTGTCACCCTATGGATCTATTTTATTCTATTGATTCAGACTTATTGAATAATATTTTGATGTTACACCATGAAGCACCTTTTTTAAGGTTTCATGACAAAACATTTTACAGTACAGACTAAAATCAGACCGCCAAGACCAGACCAGTGGGACTCAAACCCAGACAAAGGCCATTTTTATGTGGTTTTAAGAAGTCTAAAGACCAAGACCACAAAATTGAAGACTTCAACTCCAATGTAAGATATTTGCCAGATTTTACTTGAAATTATTGTAATCATATGATGGCAATTTTACACTAAGCTGTTGAGCTGTTCACATCCTCATACTCAGTTGTTCTTTTTAATAACTAAATATTTTGTATAGTTTGTATGGCAAAGATGGCCAAAATGGGTACTTCACTACATTAATAATACTAAATACTAACTATTTATAATATTATCAAAAAATAGTTATTAACAATATGACCACTTAATAGCTCTTACTAAATATTTATAAACAAAGACAGCGCACTGAAAATCATGGCTATAATAAAATGTAAAAATGTGCATATAGGTTTTTACATGGCATGATAAAATCAAGACATGAATATTTTTCACTGATTGAAAATTGTAATTATGGTAATTGAACTATGAACTCCTTAACTGTATTTCAAAGAGGCCCCAGCCTACCTCATTGACCTTATGCACGACAAAAATGTGGAGATCCGGCAGGTTTGTGACAATACTCTGGACATTATCGCTGTAAGTATTCACAAACAACCCCACTACATATGTGCACTCAAATCCAAATCAGAGACTTCTGTGTGTGTGTGTGTGTGTGTGTGTGTGTGTTTGCTCAAAGCTGACCATGTGTGTTTACAGTGCTGATAAAATCTAGCAGTTAATGCCCACTCACTGACATTAGATAGCAGTAATTGGTGGTGAACTCTTGAGAGGCAGGTTTGTTTTTGGGAAGTGTTTCATTCACTTTATTAGCCTGCTCGTTAAGCCTCGGCCACATGAAAGCATGCATGTGGGATCTGGTTTGTATCTGTGGTGACAGAGAATGTGCAGATGTATAGCTCTGGCTCAGCAGACTGACATGTTTGACGTTGATATCAAGTATGCAGATTTACATTTTCATCAGCCATTCTGTGAAAAAGACTTTTTCCACTTAAGGTCATTTTAAAGTTTTATAAGTAAGTATACATTTTTATATAAGTTTATCTATTGCATCGTGCCATCTCAAGCTTAATTAATTGATTAATTCATATTATCTTGGTAAATAAATTATACTTTCAGAAGGGTAACAAAATTGGCAGTTTTGCAGATTAACTCACACTCTTTATTTTGATAGTTGACTTTAGACATTCTTCTGTCTCTAAGTCACTTAGACATTGACATGTAGTTGCAAATACACTTATAGTTTGTAGAATGTCTAAAGTGGACTATTGAAATAAAGAGTACCAAATTAATCTGCAGCCTTTCTGAAGGTATAGTTATTTACCAAGATAATATGAAATAATTATAATTAAGCTTGAGATGGCACTATACAATATGTAAACTTTATAAAAGTGTAACTGATTAATTTGACATTAATAGCCTTGCTTAAACTCATTAAGATACTTCTACAATCAGTTATCACTTACTGTTGACAAATGCAGAACAACAAACCATAAGATAACGTGATAAATTAGAGGAGACTACTGTAAAAAACAGGCTGGAACAAACTTAAAGGGATAGTTCACCCAAAGGTGAAACTTCTGTCATCATTTACTCTCCCAAATGTTATTCCAAACCTATATGACTTTCTTTCTTCTGCAGAATGCAAAAGAAGGTATTTTGAAGAACGTTAGTAACCAAACAGTATTGGCCATTGATGAAGAAAAACACTCTGACATTTCTCAAAATATCTTCTTTCGTGTTCCACAGAAGAAAGTAAGTCATACAGGTGAGTAACTGATGATAGAATGTTAATTTTTGGATGAGCGATTCCTTTAAAATTGTGGGTGCAGGTCTGTGTGAGAGTGTACTCTCACTGGCCCTCTGGGCTTTGCATCAGGCTTCTAGCCCCGGGCTCCCGTGTAGCTCTGCGCTGCTGTGTCCACATGATGAATGGACAGAGCAGAGAAAGAGAAACAGGGCTTATTTACTCAGGTTCTGCCACAGGGGGCCTCGGCTGATTAATCCATATTTTCATTCAGCGGAGCAGGCGGCGGCAGGACGCCTCTGTGGGCCTTTAGACCCTGGGACAGAGAGCTGGCCTTGAGCTCTGAGCTCCAGCAGCCCCCCTCCTGCACCCTGCACCCCTCTGTTGCCTCACCGTACAGAGATAATGCTACGTTAATTAAAAAAACTCAACCTCAGTTAGTATGGGTACGGTAAATACTTTGTCTTAGCAGTGATGGTTTAACTTTATAATCGTTATTTGTGACCCTGGACCACAAAACCAGTCTTAAGTCGCACAGGTATATTTGTAGCAATAGCCAAAAATACATTGTATGGGTCAAAATTATTGATTCTTCTTTTATGCCAAAAATCATTAGGACATTAAGTAAAGATCATGTTCCATGAAGATATTTTGTGAATTTCCTACTGTAAATATATCAAAACTTAATTTTTTTGATTAGTAATATGCATTGCTAAGAACTTCATTTGGAGAGTTTTAAAGGCGATTTTCTCAGTATTTTGATTTTTTTGCACCCTCAGATTCCAGATTTTCAAATAGTTGTATCTCAGCCAAATATTGTCCTAACAAACCATACATCAATGGAAAGCTTATTTATTCAGCTTTCAGATGATGTATAAATCTCAATTTCTAACAATTGACACTTATGACTGGTTTTGTGGTCCAGGGTCACATTTAGGGGACGAGCTTTGTGCAAAAGATGTTAGGACGTGCTTCCCAGCTGGTCCGTGAGAGAGTAACAAATTCATTCATTTTCTTCATCATTTGGTATAGTTTAAGCATTTAACACTAATTTTCTTAAAGGGATAGTTCACCCAAGAATAAATATTTATTAAAATTCATCATTTATGTTCCCTTTAACTCCAAACCTGTATGAATTTCTTTTTCATTTTTCAAGTTTAAGTTCAATACACTTTTCCATCCCCAAAGGGGAAATTTGTTTTGTACCCATGGTGTAAAAACACTAACTACCCAAACATCACACAATGTAAAATAGAAAAACCATAATAAAATCATACATTAGAAAAATCTATTTTTTCAGTGAATGATCACTTCAACTCATTCATATTGTTTAAAACGGCAGTGAAAACAGATGCTGATAGGGGTAGTTGAGGCGAAATTGTACTCTCTTAAAAAGTAACGGAGGCCAGTTTTGATTTCATGTTAACTTTAATTTCTTGTGTAAAGAAGGACTCTTGAAAGTTGAATAAGCTCCTTTTCCAAACAGTGCTGGTCCCCAATCAGGAACCCATTAAAGGACCCATAAAGGACACATTAAATTGATCAAAAGTGCCTGTCAAGACATTTATAATGTTCAAAAAGGTTTCTATTTCAAATAATTGATTATTTTTAACTTTCTATTCATCAAAGAATCCTAAAAAATGTATCATGGTTTTCACAACAATTTTTAAGCAGCATAACTGGTTTTCGACATTGATAATAATAAGAAATGTTTCTTGAGCACCAAATCAGCAAATTAGAATGATTTCTGAAGGATCAAGACTAGAGTAATGACTGCAGGAAATTCAGTTTTGCCATCACAAAACACATTTGCACAATATTACTGCTTTTACTGTATTTTTCAAATAAATGCAACCCTTTTGAGCACAACAAACTTCTTTCAAAGACAATAAATATTACCAACCCCTAACTTTTAAACAGTAGTGTATATGTGATTTGATTTATATTGTTTATGCACTTAAATAAGTGAGGGCCTATTATGTAGTCACACTTTACTCAGAAGAGCACTCGTTCAGCACTGTTTCATTAGAAGAGGTTCATGAAGATTGAGGTAGACTAATGTAGACACTCTTGACATGTGTTGGCAAAGGAATCCAATAACACAAAATCAACTGATTTCCCATCTCACCAAAAAGTGCAGGCCGGGCAGAAAGCATACAGCTGTGGGCAAGATGTGTGTTGTGTGTGGCACTCCACCCAGCCTGTGGGCTCCGCACCTTTAATCACTGACTTCACTGGATTCAACCAGAGCTCTGTTTCTCTGTGGCACCATCAGCAGCCACGGCCTATTGGGAAAACCCTGCTCAGACAGAAGCCCTCATTGTGGGATGAAATATATCTGCTGCGGAGGGTCCGGACTGTGTTAGAAGTCTGTGCAACGGTAAATGGTAGATTGCCAGGCATGACAGTGTTTGGGACCCTCTCACTCACTGGAAATCTCTTGTGGGGATTTCAAGTAGAGCTGGCACTGAGATACAGAGTGGCAGCGCTGTTTTGACAACTTGAAATGTATGAATTTGCACAGCTGTGTGGTATAATTTAGGTTAGAGGGTAGTAACACATCTCAGGCGAATAAATATACATGTTTGTGTGTGTTCTGCAAAGGAGTATGATGAAGAGTGGGGGAAGAAGATCCAGAGTGAGAAGTTTCGCTGGCATAACTCTCAGTGGCTGGAGATGGTAGAAAGCAGACAGATGGAGGACGCCGAGCCCTACCTGTACGGAGATGACCCGGACGCTCTGGAGCAGCCCGATCTCTTCTACAGCACTGGTTAGAAAACACACATACACCCCAAACATCCCTCATGGCTGAGACCACGAAAGACAGTCAGCGTTTTCTTGTCTGCTAACACAACTTGATTGACATCCTGTGCCACAACTTGACAGACACGGAAAGTTAAAACCTTACATTTAGATTTCCAGATTTTTGCATGGGGATTGTGATGCTGTATTTTGGCTTGATCGTCCGTCGAGTTGGTGTCATCAAAGGCTTGTCGTAGTGAGAGGTTGTCAGGAAGATAAATGAGGAGAGCTGCTGGGTGGAAGTGGCTCTGCTGGGTCGCTGTCTCATACGTTTGTTTGCTCTATATACTCTGTGTGTGTGTGTGTGTGTGTGTGTGTGCAGACGGTATGATGGCCCCAGAGCCAGGCCTCAGTCCAGACTTCTACAGTCAGTTCCACTCTCAGAATGGAGACTTCAACCCCTGGTGAGTGAGCAGCTGTTACCCTCATCAGCTTCCCTTGCATTAAATACATATGTTAAAAAAAAATGTTTTTAATGTATTTTGTTACTTAATAGGGCTGGCAATTAAAACAAAATTCTTTACATGATTATACCAGTTAACTAAAACATGTTTTTACTAAGAAAATCCCTTTGCTCTTTGTCCCTTTTTGTTGTGAGTGACCCATTTTGTTTCGCCTTGTTGAGTTCAAAGTAGTTTAGAGTACTTTGTAGTTCATTTTTTTATCACGTTTTTTCTATAATTAATCTCAGTGAATTAACTTATTGAATTGACAGTGCTAATAATGAATGATCTCAGTTTTGACCAAAAAAATAATAATTTCATGGAACCATATCAACCTTCCTTGAAATAATTACTGATATCAAATTAATGATGTCACATCCATGAGCACATTAACATATGGCTTACATATTAATGCCTAATGATGAAGGCAAGCCAATCATAATGGTGCTAATTTACATAAAGAAGTCTTAAATTTAATTAATTCATACATTCATCACTCATGTCTTTCCAAACCTGTGTGACTTTCTTCTTTTTCTTCGTTATTTCTGTGGAACACAGAAGAATGTTGGGAGCAACACTGGAGCAAAAAAAAATTACATTTATTTACATTTCTCAAAATATCTTCTTATATGTTGCACAAAAAAAGAAAGTCATACAGATTTGGAATGACATTAGGGTAAATGATGACAGAATTTTAATTTTTGGGTGAATAACCCTGTAGAAGGGCTTCAACTTTATTTCTAAGGTTTAGAAAGAAGTCAAAAATGGTCATGTAAAACTGATTATGAAGAAACCGTTCAAAAAACTGTGATAACATAGCTGGCCTTATTTTTCCCATCCTGGCATCTTGTAGGAAGTCTTTCTCAAGCTTGAGTTTTCTACATGTCAGGCCGTTTGCATTCGTACAGTTGCTGTCTTAGGCTGCAAATACCAACCAGTAGTTCATATTTTTTAAGTACCCTATGATACATATATTTTTTGTTAAAGGTTATTCTTAAAAAAGAAAAAAACTCCATAATAGCATACATCGAAATAAGACTTTGGCTAGAAAACATTGGCATATGAAACATTGCTGATGTGTTCATAACATTGGTCCAGTTCTAAGTGATGCTTCCAGCACTCTTACAAGTCATCCTAATGTTAGCGATCTACAGTACAGATAATATTACATCAGTGATGTACTTATATCAGTATAATTCAACAACGATCTTTAATACATCACAAAAATCCACGTAGTTTGCAAGGCATAATAACACAAACATGTAGTACATTGAAAACGGCAAGTGACAATCTGTTTGTCGCACAGGCCCTAGACCATCAGGCCATTGTTACTGTACTTGTTTTCTCACACCAGTTTGGTTTTTGGGTCTTCATAAAACAGCGTTTTTAAATCTTCTACATTAAACATCTTTAGCTTTTGTAATTTTCTTTTAATCATTTGGACAGTATGATCACAGCTGTTCAACAAAGCGCCAGGCAGTATTCCTCTGTCTCTACTCTGTCTCACATTCTCTTTCTCTCTGTCAACGATACTCTTTTGGCTCAAAAATAAACATGCCTTTCAAGTTCCATGCAGCCAAATATATTGTCCACATTCCTCTACAAACACACACACACACACACACACACACACACACACACACACATATGAGTACAGATGAAATAACATTTCACCTCTCCATCCAATCTTGTGCTCACGTTGACTCTCTTAGGCTGCCAAAGAGCTGATCTGTGAGGAAAGGGATCCCCCACTTGTGTTCGATATGCAGCTCTGATAGTACATACTTACTCTTGTAGTCTAAACTTGCCCTAATAGTGCACACTTGATGCGATCTATTCCACTGGACGTGTTTATTATGCACCGTGTGCTTTGTATGGAGAATGCGCTTCTCGTTGGCCTGTTTGTTTTGGCTGGGTGGGGATTTGGGCACTTCGCAGACTGACGGCTGGGGCGCTGAGTGCCGCTGGGCTGTCATGTGGGTGAGGATAGAAGCGGGGATCCAGATGGAGGGGCGAGTTCTCCAGCAGCTCTTTGTAAAGCGATACATTTCAAATATACACCGAGGGATGGGGGGCAACATTAGGGTCCTGGGATGAATGGTTTAATTTGAGTGGGCAGCTCTGAGTGACAGAGGTTACCATAATAATCAAATAGAGATTCAGTCTTTACTTAAGACGCTTGTGAAACGATGTGTATGAACGCAGGCCTTTTGGAGTGGTTTACTTCACGAGCCAACCTGAGAGACAGGTATTTGATTAACTCGAGTGGTCCATCATGGTATATCGGTACTAAAATAGTACAGCCACATCAAAAATGTACAGTCGTACGACATTTTATCAATGTATACCAAGCAACGCAGTTCAGGCAGTGTGACGTATATGAGATTGTTTTGTAACACATTTAATGACAGTTTCATTCTTTAATTTATGTGTAAATAAAATCCAGATGGTTGCTTGACTGAAATCATTTGCGTGCTTTGTATGGCAGAATTTAATAATGATCAAAACTAAGCAATATGATGATCATCAGATGACAACATCATTTTTTTTAATATTCTGCTGTTCAGAAGTTTGGGGTTAGTAAGATAAATAAGATGTTTTTGTTTTGAAGAAATTAATACTTTTATTCAGCAAGGACACATTAAATTGATCAAAGTTGACTGTAAATACATTTATATTGTTACATAAAAAAAAAGTTATATTCATCAAAGAATACTGGAAAAATGTATTAAGGTTTCCACAAAAATATTGAGCAGCACCATTGAAGTGGTTTTGAACATATATAATAATAAGAAATAATGCTTCTTGAGCACCAAATCAGCTTATTAGAATGACTTCTGAAGGATCATGTGATACTGAAGACTGGAGATCACAAGAATACATTACATTTTCAAATATATTAAAGTAGAAAACAAGTATATATTACATTTTAATAATATTTCATAATATTACTGCTTTACTGTATTTAATACTGTATTTAGCAAATAAATGCAGCCTTGGTGAGCATAAACTATTACAAAATCGTACTGGCATCTTAAATATACCCTGACACTGATGTAATTCTTGCAGTAATTGAAAAATATTGCAATTTTTCAGGATACAAGATTAATCTGGACAAATCTCAAGCTTTGTATATGCATGCTTCCTCCGAAGCCATTTCAAAATTACCCTTTCATCTTGCACTTTCTAGATTTATTTGTCCCAATATTTGGGAATTAATACTCCTAATTTGGAAGACCTCTTTAAAGCCATTTATCCCCATTTAATCATGAAAATGAATCAGAATTTATCAGATTGGTCGATTCTTCCAAATTCTTTTTTTTTTTTTTTGTGATAAGAATGAATATCCTTCTGTGATTATTTCCTGTTTTAAAATCTACCATGTTACTTAAATACAAACTTTTTTAAGAGGATTAATTCTTCAATTTCAAGGTATATTTGAAATCACAAAAAATCTTACTGGCCCCAAATCTTTAAGGCAATTTATGCAGCTTTGGATAAAAGTAAATAATAAGGCATAGAAATGATAGAATGCTTTGGGATTTTTGTGGTGATTGTTCAAAGTACAAATCCAGTACAGATGAAAGAGAAACAAGCGAGTACAAGATCACAATATATTTCAATAACTGTACACAGTATTATCGAACTGTGTCCTAGATACATATAATAATTCCCACCCCTAGAGATTGAGAATGAAGACAGATGAGGTGCTGAATTGAGCTAAAACTGATAAAACTCTGAGTGCGAGCGGGACACAGTGTCTGCAGATGGGCTTCTGATGTCCCTGAGAAAAACCAGTTCTCTGTGCGTGTCTTTTGTGTGCACGCATCAGACTGACAAATCCGCCTTTATTCAAGCCGTGTGCGCTGCGTGTCCCTAAAGCCTTGGGAGCTTGGACGAGAGCGCAGGAGGAAAATAGAAAACAGGGATGTGAAGACGCAATCAGGCAAAGGAAGGGGAAGAAAGGGGGTGCTGTTGATTTGACACAGCCAAGGTAGGGCATGTAACCGGAGAAGTGGCAGGAACGGGAGATCAAAGCGCGGGCTGGAGAACAACTTGGGGAAAAAAGGAGGAGAAACGTCCTTTTATAAAAGAGCCGAGACCTGTTTCCTGTGCAAACACACTCTTCTGAGCTATGCAACAATGTCTGGTTAAAAGGGTATTTTTTATGGGCACCTTTGGCCGTTTCCCCTCCCAGAACGTCAGGGCTGACCTGGCTCCCTATGAGCTGTCAATCCCATCCCCACTCAGCTTTTATTGCCCTGTTTTGAAGCCCCGTGCAGGAAGAGGTGACAGCCTGCCTCATAATTGGACAGGAATGTGCTTGCTACGGATCACAGGCCAGGTCAGTCGTGGAGATAAATCGTAGAATACATTCCCATTAATATTCATTTTCTTATCAGAATGGGTTCATCGTGTCATTTTTGGGCGTTAATATCATCCCGTAATTAATGACGTGATGATACCGAGTTGAAGCACGAAATGAACTCTTGATAACTCGCAGCTATAAATTCTTAGCGCAATAAAAGCTCTCCCTCTGTAGATGATTATTCCAAACTCTGGAAGCCTGTATTTCTTGCTAAAGAACTTGCTTTCAAGGAAAGGCCAAGTGCTGAGGTCAAATTTAGGTGTTGGAGTCAAAAACAGAGGCTCGGAGCACCTACAGGTGGCGCCGACCCACACATGAATCCCTCTTACCCGCTGTTCAAATTCAGCCCGACAGATCTGGCAGGCCAATAGGAAAAAGACATATTTTAGACAGAGTGTGTGAGTCGGGGTGCTAAGAGGAGCTGTGTTTGATTACTGGAGGTCATATGAGGCTAAAAACAACACAATGTAATGTGGGCACATAGGGGCAAAGCAAACAGCTCATAATTTAAAAGCTGTAGGCTTGAACCTGTTGGTTTAGAGGGAGGCAGACAGAGCCAACGGCCAATTTGTTTCTAGAACCGCAGATCTTTTTTGTTTTACTCTCACTTCTGCACTCTGTTTCTTTGCATGAATAATGTCAACTGAATTTTGAATATTTAATACATATTTTGTAAAACCCAGTTTTGTACACTGTACACGCTGTATTTACACAGTCGCCAGGTGCTAGTATAAAGTAGGAGGTAATGCTTACACTGGCATGTGTCCATATCTTGGACAGCAGGTAAATGTTTTTGAGGAAGCTTGCAGTTTTCATTTTATACTCATATAATGGATTATTTTTTTTATGTCACATCGTCAACTCGGAATATAATAAATTAATGCACTAACACAATATACTTCAACAAGATAGCACAGAACAAGAATCACCCAACACAACCAATTGTTGGTTGATTCTTGTTCTTTGATATCTTGTTGAAGTATATTGTGTTAGTGCATTAATTTATTATATTCTTTGTGTTCACTTATTTAACATAATTTTAATGACCAGTCGTTATTGGTGTCAGGTTATGAAATGTGTCCAGTGTGCTTGGACCACTACCACAGAAATTGATACATTTTATTATTTATTTTTCATAACATATCTGTGTATGTGAGAAAATAAATATTTTTTTCTCAAAAAAAAAAAAGTTTGTACAGCTGAAATAAGAGCTGAAAACATACTGCTATTAATTCATATGCACATTTATAAACCCCCTTTAAAAAAAAACTATGGCATACAGTATAAAATGTTACTCATGTGGCTAGTATTCTTGGTCTAGATAATGATTTTAGTGTTACCAACGCTAAATTCTCAAATTCGTCTCACTACGATAATTACTCATTCGTACTAATTCATACAAATTATTACGATTTAGCAAAAATCGTATGAATTTGTACGAGTGAGGTCGTATGAATTCGCGAATTAGATAATGATTTTAGTGTATACATATAATGATATATGTATATATGCATGTACATGTATATGTGTGTGTGTGTTGTTTATATAATTAAATTATCAAATAAATAAAATATACTATATTAAACTGAGTATATAGAATACTACATACTTTATATATATATATATATATATATATATATACACACACACATACTATAGTTAATATAAAATTATATAATTAGATATGCTTTTTTACATCAATTTACAACAAAGTTGTTCTAGTCAAAAACACTTGATGAATTAATGTCTAGTGGCAGCACATGACAATACAGAATCTGAATGATGTTTCTGCCGTCTCTCATGATAATATATATGGAAGAAGGCCATCTAGTGCCTCTTAGAGGTAACATGTTAACAGTAACAGAGGTAACACGATCAACAGAGTTAATGCTCACTTGATTCACATCTTTCTTCAGCAATGGAGCCGACGGACGTCCTGCCACTGCCTACGGCTTTCGTCCAGACGAGCCGTTCTTCCACGGCTACGGATCCACCTGATAGAGCTGCTTCATAACGCCATCTCACCGCTCACTACAAGACCACGGCTATCTCCTAGAAACGCTCAAACCAACCAATCTCTTCCAGAAAATGCGAGCCCACCCTTGGATTTAAAGACAGGTTTAATAGCGAGACCCCAGTAAAATGCTTGGTGATGCTTTATAATAACTTTTAATTTATTCATTAACAAAAAGATCAGTAGTTCATGTACATTCAAATATGTAAAATGTTATTTTATATTCAAAAGTTTATATAAGTTATAAATAGATTTTTCTCATTGTTTGAATGTATGCAAATATGTTAGGCATTGTGTAATCATGCTTAACAGATTATTTGTGTACATTACATTATCTTATATAATGTATTATTATTTATGAAGGATATTATGAAGCGCTGTAGTAAAGTTGACCTAATTTGGGTTTCAGATGTCTTAATCTTACGATTTTAGAGAGACACATACAGGGTACAATTTAATTTGCTTCATGCTTCTACCAGTAAAATAACTGACTTATTAATGACTGGAGTTAGATTTTAGTTTCAAAATAGTCTTTATTTATTTATACATTTTAATGTTTTTTTTAGGTTTTAAGGAGTGCACTTTAATAGTATACAGTATATTCATTGAACTGGAATGAATCTGTTCTCATCTTCATATTCACTAAATAATAATCAGCTAAAATGTTACTGATCGACCGATTTATCCTGTTCTCATTAACCAGATTTGACTGCATAAACTGCATAAACTGCATTAACAGCTTCATAATGATGTAGCATCACTCACTTTATTCAAAATATCTTGCACTAATTGTCATGTATAACAAAACTATATACTGTGTCTGTTAGCTTATATAAGTAGGCATTATTCATCTAAGAGATATTTATGAATTAACCTAATAATGTGCAGGGTTCATTGCTGTGAAAATGGTTGATTCTTATAACACTTTAAGTAAGGTGCTAAATGCTGCCTCTTTTATGCTGTTGTTTTAATTTGGTTATGTTTCTGATTAAGATGTAGCATGTGTCTGTTCATTTTTAAGTCATATTTTACTTAATTTAATTTTAATTTATCACAATGCATTCAGGACCACTCTGTATTTCCAGACACAAAATGTGCCTCCTAACATCTTGGCCTTTGCTGCTATAATGATCCTGTGAGTTTGACAAATTAATGTGAATTGACCTTAACTGCAAGCAGAAGAAATAAAACAATGCACTGATGAATTGTCTCTGTTTTGTTGAAATTTATTTAACAGAACTTACTGTGATCATCATATGTACAAAGGTACTGTCTCATTTTCAGAAAATCTACAGCATGGTATAAAATAATTGTTTAGTGATCAGCACACTCTCGTTATTTACTATAAAGAATGAGTTGTCTGTACAAACCAGCACAACACATTAATAAATTAGTCCACCAAAAACATTTATGTACCATCTAAGAATGTAGTTTCTATTTTTTGTTTGTCATTTAATTTTCCTCACATTTAAAAAAAACTAATAAAATGCTTCAACATTAAAATTATTGAAAAAACTGCAAGTACAAACAGCCCTCTATGCATATGTATATAGTTTTTTTGTTAATATGTTATAAGATAAAGTGTTACAAAAAGAATTCTGTTTACATAGTCACTTGGTTTCTATATGATTATTTTGAAAAGATTAACGTCAATATTTAGATTATTACTGAAAATAGAAAATGTGTATGAAAAAATTATGTAACTAAAAAAATTGAAAATATTAAATGGAAACACTGTAGTTGGTTTTGTTGTCAGAGATGAATAGTTGATAAAAACACATCAACATCATTTAAACCGTTTTAAGGCTGGTTTTCAGCACAAGGTCTCACTACATCCTCCACCTCGATGACCTCCATGATGAGATCTCTGATAGCCTGCACACAGTCAGCGGTCTCTTCCTGGGAATCTGTGCTCACAGCGCTACTCTGGTTCTCCGAATCTGATGTTAAAGCAACAACGCCCCCTACCAGACCATCAGGAACCGAGTCGAGAGGAGGAGAAGCATCCACGGCAGGACTGTCTTGTGTTTCATTTCTATTCTCATCACTAGAAGGCGCTGCCTCACATGCCTTGTTATCCACAACAACGTGCTCATCAGAAACACTGGCACCCACAGCAGTGTCTTCAACACATACGTCTGGGAGAGCGTCAGCGTTGATTGTCAGGTTAACGTCAGGTTGGGCGATATGTACAGATTCCTCTTTGATTTCAGACTTAGGAGGACTTACACTTTCGCTTTCTTCATCTGATTCCACATTTAGGGTTTCAGAGGCGATAACGAGAGGAACAGGAGTTTCTTCAGCTGTTGAGTTGAGATAGACTGCTCGGTCTGTACTAACAGAAGATTCTTCTGTAACTTCATCCTTCTCTTTAGAAGAAGTTGTCTCTGGTTGTGAAGATGAATCTTCTGCAGATGAGATGGTTTCTGGTTTGGTTGAGGACACTTCAGTCTCTGAGACCTCTGGAACGGGTGATGAATTATTAGGTAATGTTGGTTGAGGTGTTTCAGAAACGTTTAATGGTGATGTAGTTTCTGGAGAAGATACTGTAATCTTCACTGTAGGAATGATTGAAGCATCGTGTGTCTGATGGGTGTCTTCGCTGACGGATCTTCTTGATGGAGAGGTGATCTTCTGCTCTGCTTGTTGAGAGAAAGCCACAGAGGCCAATACCTGTGGTGGGCTGGAGGGGGCAGAGAGGGGCGGCGTGCGGCTGTCAGCCAGGCTGCTTTGACTAACACACTGCAGGTCAGTACTGTCAGCAAACAGGTTGTTCTTCTTCAGACTGGCTGCCTCCTTCACCACTGTACAACAAAAATATTGACGAATATGTTGATGTTGGTATTTTAAAGTTATTCATATGTCTCAGACACTCAAAAGAATGTTTACCTTTGTTAACTTCATTATACAAAAGGTTGAGCAGTATGTTCTCGTAGACATTCTCCACTTGAACAAAGTTTGTGTAATCAGCAAAGATGAACTGTTCAAAATTCTGAAGCTCCTGCAAAAAGAGAAAACAATTCAGGGAACATTTCACACAAAACTACCCCTAACTGAAAGTGGTGACTAATCACTACTGTATTTGTGCAAGAAGATCAGACAGAATCATGACAGGCTGACCATTGCCAAATGCATTAATTGGCACAAACACATTGATTGTATTACTGTCAGCAGGGAACAGAAACCCAAAAGCGGACATAATTCCATATTCCAGTAGCCTGAAAGGGTTTCCTGATAGTGTTTACAGTGCTGTAAAATTTTACTAATTGAGTCTGATTCCTGAATGATTGACTCTAATGAACTGTCTCTTTTTAGTGAATCAAACACATACAGTGCTGCCGGCAAAGTCCAATTCCCGAACAAACGGCTAATGAGTCGGTGAATCTACATCTGCCAGTAGTCCAATTCCTGAACAAACGGCTAATGAGTCGGTTCTTCTTAGTGAATCAAATACATACAGCACTGCCAGTGAAGTCCAATTCCTGAACAAACGGCTAATGAGTCGGTTCTTCTTAGTGAATCAAATACATACAGCACTGCCAGTGAAGTCCAATTCCTAATGAGTCGGTTCTTCTTAGTGAACAAATACATACAACTGCGGCTAATGAGTCGGTGAATCAAATTCTGCCAGTAGTGAATCAAATACATACAGCACTGCCAGTGAAGTCCAATTCCTAAACAAAAGGCTCAAATGTGTTGGTCCTTTTTAGTGAAATAAGCACATAAAGCAAAGCCAGTACAGTCTGATACCTGAATTAATGACTCTAAAAAATAGTTATTTTTAGTAAATCTAAAGATACACATTGTTTTGTCAGTAGTATTTTACAAATAATGAATATATTGCCATATTTTTGTTTAGTATTGTTGTTTATGATATAGTTAAAGGGTTAGTTCACCCAATAATGAAAGATCTGTCATTAATTATTCACCCTCATGTCTTTCCAAATCCGTAAGACCTTTGTTCATCTTTAAATTAAGATATTTTTGATGAAATCTAAGAGCTTTCTGACCCTGCATAGACAGCAATACAACTGACACGTTCAAGACTCAGAAAGGTAGTAAGAACATCGTTAAAATAGTCCATGAGACATCAGTGATTCAACCGTAATGTTATGAAGCTACGAGAATACTTTTTGCGCACAAAGAAAACAAAAATAACTTCATTCAACTATTTATTCTCTTTCTGGGCCTTGAACGTGGTAGTTATGTTGCTGTCTATGCAGGGTCAGAAAGCTCTCGGATTTCATCAAAAATGTAACACTTAATTTATGTTCCGAAGATGAACAAAAGTCTTATGGGTTTGGAACGACATGAGGGTGAGTAATTAATGACATAATTTTCATTTCGGGGTTAACTATCCCTTTAGTATTTGTATACTATGTCACCTCTAAAAAGTTTAACAGACTTGTTTTAAATGTATTTATTATTGAAATGATGTCATCAACAGGCAACGAAATAGATTTTTTTTCTTCAAATATTAATCTCTTAAGGAAACCATTAATAGTTAATGAATTAACATGAATCAAAACATGAACCAGAATTATTAAATACTTTACAATTTCCATTCTATTAATTTAATCAGAGAAACAGAGCTTGCTAGAATAACTCTACATAATGTATTCTGTTAAATGTTCAAGAGTAATTAAAAAAAACAAAAAACACTTGCGTACAGTTTTGCAGGCAGGCGCCAGGTTTCTCTTGATGGCTGGCAGAGTGATGTCAACCAGGGCCTCTTGGAAAATCTTCTTTCTTACTGTGCTGCTGTCATAGTCAAATTGCTGAAGTGGAAAGCAAAAGATTCCATAATGATTATGTCAAATTCATTAGACTCATTCTATTGTCAAAATGGTGTACTGCTGATTGTATACACTTTGTAAATGTGGGCAAAGCCAACCTTGAGGACACGCAGCTTGGCTTTCTCCATGACTGAGGCCTGTTTGTCAGGTTTGTCCTTTAAAGCAGACTGAAGCAGGAGCTCAAATGTGTACACAGCATTCTCCATCAACTAAAAAGAGTGGAAGAAATAACAGACATGCCAGAGTTCATTTATTTTCCCATGACCTGTAGAGGGAACCAAAGTTCATGACAAGATGAGGCAATGCTCTCCATTGACTTCATTTTTGGTGGAGCAGTCTATATGACATATATGATCTCAGTATTGTTTATATCCACTACTAAGGTCTGAAAAAGATTTGAAAAGATTTATGCAATTACACTTGAGTCAGAAGGCCAGATGAAGTATTTCATTACACGAACACAAAACATCTAAAAGCCCCACCAAGTCTAACAACGCCCAGTCACTCTAAAAGCTGCAGATGACGCCCACCTGCTGCATTTGACTCTGGGTGCAGTGAACTACTTGTGTCGAGTTGGAGAACTTGAAGCGGTTGCGAAGTTCCTGGAGCTGTTCCTTCAGGACGTTCACATGCTGGTAACAGTCCTCCATCCGGTCACGACCCACCTGCTGCAAAGCCTACGAACAGACAGGCATGACTCATGAGAACTCGAGGGAGTCTGAGTTCAGATGATCGTTATTCCAGCATGATCTAATCACTTCACTCTGCTCCCACTGGAAAAAATGACCTGATTTGCTTCAAGTGTTGTGAAATGTAGCCTTGGCTAAATGTTGAAATCAGCAGATAAATATTCATTTTAAGCACTTGTGCCAAAATGTTGTATTATCACATATTAGTAAATGCTCTCTTACGCTCTGAAGTTCCTCTGTGACTCCTCCCTGAGGGGAATCCTTGCAGATTCGGGTCAGCTCGTCCTCCAGCAGCAGCCTCATGGCCTGGAAGCCTGCGCTGACCGGACCCATCAGCTCCTCCAGGATTGAGGTCAGGTATGGAGCCACGCTCTCGGAGCAGTATTTCACAGCTGGCTCTGATACTAGAACTTAACACAAACAGAAAGAGTCAAGATTGTGCAGAAGAACAGAAGATAGATTTGGTATGGCTCACTCACTACATTTACATGCATAAGAATATTCCAATATATTAATCAAAATTTGTAAGTAAGTGTAACGTGATTGTCTCAATGTAATATAAGTCAATACTCCAGCTGAAGGTTTATTTATATTGAGCTTTATACAATACAGATTGTGTCAAAGCAGCTTTACAGTGTTAAACAAGAAAATAGTGCGTCAATAATGCAAACAAAATTCAATTGTGCTGTAAATCAGCTCTAAAAAAGAGGACAATAGTAAACAGTCAATGTTTTAGCATTAAACAAGATTTTATCATCGTTATGAGGACTAGGGCATTTTAGCAAAATGTTTACTCATTTCACAAAATTGTAATATAGTTAGCACTCACTAGTTTGTTTTAAACATATTATTCATGACAGCAAAAAATCAGTAGCATATAAAGGAGAATATTATTCAATAATATTGATAAATATTAAAGCAATAACATTATTCCCCCTAAAGTGTGCTTTCACTTGAAATAGAGTTAATATGTTTTTGGGGTATTATGAATAATATAAAGAAAAAAATAACAAGTAAAAAGTAAAAAAAAGTACACTGCAAAATATTGCTAAAATATATGTTTTCTCTTTGAGTATATTTTAAAACGTAATTTATTCCTGTGATGGCAAAGATGAATTTTCAGCATCAGTGTCACATGATACTTCAGAAATCATTTTAATATGCAGATTTGCTGCTTGAAACATTTAATATCATCAATGCTGAAAAAAGGTGTGCTGCTTAATATATTTTTGTGGAAAGCATTATTAATTTTTTTAGGCTTCTTTGATAAATAAAAAGTTCAAATGAACAACATTTATTTAAAATAGAAATCATTTGTAACATAAATGTCTTTGTTTTCATTTTTCATCAATTAAAAGCTTTAAAAAAGTATTGCTAAAAAAGTATTAATTTCTTAAGAAAAAAAAAAAAACTTACCAACCTGAAACTTTTGAATAGTAGTGTATATAAACACACAACAGAAAGGAATTGACCATAAGGCTGTCTGTTTATACCTTGCAGTTTAGTTTCCAGGAATGTTTGTGAGTTGATGATCTGGTCCATATCTGAGCGGATGAGCGCCTCCTGCTGTTTGGTGGCTTCTCTGCACTCATTTTTCAAACTCTCCAATCCTTCTCGCAGTTGTTCATGCACAAGCTCGTAGGTCACTTCCACTGTCTAACCACACAAGGAAATAAATAGAAAACACATTCATGCTAAATATGGCCACCATAAACCCACTTCATCATGAACACAGAGCTGCCTTTGTCTACATGTTGCCTAAATGCTAAACATCCCTTTATAGAGCAGTGGCCTATTCCAACTGGCACAAGCCATAAAGGAGAATTATTTTTCATGGTATAAAACTTTTATTGTTTTGGATGGTGTGGGGGCCAGAAAAACAATGGATTTATTTCATAAATACAGATCAGTCCAGTTATCCAGAATGGACCAGTCAAAATGTTGCCCGACTGTGACATTCAACACATAGAGTGTCAAAGTTCTAAGAATAGATGTGAGGAGCAGAGGCTGATCTCACTGACCGCAAACCACACCCTCTTCCTCTCTGGCTTCTTTCCTTTCAGCTTGGGCAACAGCTCTGTCTGCAGTGAGGGCAGCAGCTCCTCCATCACCAGGTTAGCCAGCACCTGCAAATAGACAGTCATTACTGAAGCCAATGATACCAGACTGAGTCAAGACACAAAACACCCACATGGCACAGACTCATAAAGGAAGAGCAAAAGTATTGAATCACTAAATTGTTGTAATGTCACAGCAATGAATCACTGTCTGCAATGGACAGAATCACCACACAGACGTGGCATTTGAGTCCTGTGTGGATATTGAGCTGTATTTATCAGGCAAATAATACTGTCTTATCAATGAAACTCAATATGCTTTGAAAATTACTAAAACTTACAAACTAAAAAAAAATAAACATTTACTTGATCAAAAATATAATTAAAAATCATTTGTAATATGCTGATTTTTGTGGTCAAGAAACATTTCTTATTATTAAAAATGCTCAAGACAGTCGTGAATGTGCAACGGAGACTGATACGGAAGAGAAGAATTGTTGAATAAAGTCATTATCATAGTTTTTTTGCACACAACAGGCCTCAGACTTGATTTTAGAGTGTGCGTACGCTTAAATCTACACCAACGCTCATATTTTTTTTTAAAAACTGCCTTTGACGTGGAAAAGTGCTTAGCGTCATGTCTGAGCAGACGTACACACTTTGTCTTGTCGGAGTACTGCAGGTTTTTGGAAATGTAAGCTGTTCTTGCAGCTCGCTGTTGTAAATGAAAGGATTTGGACAATGACTGGTGATCTTTTATATGTTAATGACATTAATTAGGAGTCGATTACAAGGCAGAGAGCTGAAACCATTCAGTTGTGCGCAAGTTTAAGATCATTTGTAATTCAGAGATTTCACATCTGAAAGAGAGGCGTACGTGCGTTTTCTGTGCATACGTTCATTCTATGAATCACACAAACGCATATTTGAGAGATGATCGTAAGGTCAAATTTAGGATGGTTTCTGTGCAACATTTTATAAATGAGGCCCAACAAGTATTCTCGTAGCTTCTTAAAATTAAGGTTGAACCACTGATATCACATGGACTATTTTAATGATGTCCTTACTAACCTTCTGGGCCTTGAACGTGGTAGGACCCTTGCTGTCTATGCAGGGTCAGAAAAGCTCTCGGATTTCATCAAAAATATCTTAATTTGTGTTCCGAAGATGAACAAAGGGTTTGGAATGACATGAGGGTGAGTAATTAATGACAGAATTGTAATTTTTGGTTAAACTAACCCCTTTAATATTTTTTGAATGGTGGCGTAATAGAATAACATAATTCATTTATGTAACAGTATGTCATTTATTTATTTAAGTAGATGTACAATAAGTACATTGTGTTGGCCTTCATCACTTTGTCAGGGTTTGTGATAGTGACTGATTGTAAAAATAGCTTATTTTACATGTCTGTTTTCAGTTCCCTTAGACAACAACACCTTGTCTGCCAAATTAGGGTTCAAAATGGGATTTAACAATAGCTGGAGGAAGGCAGAGGTGTTTCCTTAAGTAACTACAGGACATCCTGTGAAAGACCCTGCTGGGATCTCAAGATTTCATAACAACAGGAGCTTTGGTATGAATTTTTGCAGGGAACAACATATCAATAATAATTTGTGGTGCTTGCTAAGGCAGTTATGCATGAGCTTTGCCAAACTTCTTGAGGGAACACAAAAGTCTGGCAAGGGAACACAGTTTTGCAAGTGCATGTGACGTTAAAGGGACATGGTGTAGTAAAAATCTGAGATTTTTGGATGTTAACAGCATGACACCTACATCCCTAAATCACTGACCGGCAGCTCTGTCCACGCTCAGTCAGCGACTCCACCAGCTGACCACACTATGATACCTGCTTTAATCACAGCACATTAGTCAGGATATTTGTTCCTCTCTGTGGCCACTACTTCATGACTCATCTGATTCATTCAAAAGAACACTGCTTTTCTGGAAACTCATTCAAAACATGCTTGTGAGTAATATGGAGACCAGGAGGCCCACCTGACAGTCAGTGCCCACCAGCATATCCCATGATTCATAGTGACCCTTCTCCTGCCTGTAGAAGTGAATGGCCTTTAGGAAAGCCTGCACCTCACATTCCATACTCTTCTGATAATCTGCAGAGACATAAGATGTCAGATAAATCGATTGTGTAATATAGAATCATGTGAGCAACTTCTCTTTTCTGGTTCCAGAAAAAAAGGAAAAGACCAAGACACATAAATGACTTGGAAATACTAAGTATGATGAAAGGCTTTTGCATCTAACTTAAATGAGAGAAAACTGAGAAACCCATCACCTTAAATGTCTTGTACTATTAAATAAGGAAAATGAAACAATCTAACATTCAGAGTAACTACTAACTAAACGAGTAACTAACAAAACGTCTCAACACTACTAACGCAACTACATTTTCAGTAGTGTGACAGTATCTCACCTATTTAAAAATATATGTAATTATTAAATAAAATTAATATTAAAACTATATAATTAAAGGCTGCTCTTTTTTACTTTCAGCTCAGTTTTATTGATTTTTTCAGCTGTATTCATCCATTACACAATCATAACCATAATCTAGTTTCAAGATAACTTTTTTGCATAATAAATAAATAGTTTTAAATTATTATATAAATGATATGTTATTATTGTTAGTCAGATTTTTTTAAATATTGTCCTCCTTAAAAGCTTCAGCTAGCTACTTTTTGTTTGTAGCTTCTAAACTAATTTCAAAAGAATACCCTTTCAAAAAGACATTTATTGAAGTGTGCTATTAGTATACTTATTTTAAACTAAAAATAATATAATATAATAATATACTTTCATTTTATTTTTTAAAATAAAGACAAGTATACAGAAGTATACAGAAAAGTATACTGAAGTATATTTGGCCTATACTTATACAAAATTATTTAACTGATACTGTATTTAAGAAAATTAAGACTATACTTCAAAGTGTATGTTTCACAAATTAAAAAGTGGGCTAGAAGTATATAGCTAGTAAACTAACAGTATAAGTTCACTTATGCTTTAAAAAAGTCTGTAACTAGTTGTATATTCAGAGTTTACTCCTGTACACTTAAAAGTATACATTTAGAACCAAAAAGTGGGCCAATTTAGTCTAAAGTAAATTGTAAGTATTAAAGTAGTACACTGACAAATGTGACACAGGACCACAAAACCAGTCACAAGGGTAAATGTTTTTCAAATTGAGATTATACAATATTTGGCCGAGATACAACTATTTGAAAATCTGGAATCTGAGGGTGCAAAAAAAAAAATATATATATATTGAGAAAATCGCCTTTAAAGTTGTCCAAATGAAGTCCTTAGCAATGCATACTACTAATCAAAAATTATTTTTTTATATATTTACGGTAGAAAATTTACAAAATATCTTCATGGAACATGATCTTTACTTAATATCCTAATGATTTTTGGCATAATTTTGTATAATTTTGACCCATACAATGTATTTTTGGCTATTGCTACGAATATGCCCGTGCTACTTATGACTGGTTTTGTGGCCCAGGGTCACAAATATACTATTAGTACATTGGTATTAGTATATTTACTACATAAAGTATTCTTGGAAAATACAACTCTAATTAAGTTTAAAAATTAACTTTAAGTAGCTTGAATGTAGTACAACTTCTTTACAATATGAGTAGCTATGAGTATGAGTAGCTTCCCTAACATTGCTAACGTTTATGATCAATAATGCTCCTATGGCCTAAACGCTAACTAACACATCACTATTATTATTAGTGTTTGTGATTTGACCTTTAAATCTAAGTACATTTGGTATGTACCTCATCCCACAGCATTTGTGCTGCAAACATGAATGACACCTTAAATTGTGAGGCTTATTTCGAAATCTTTTCTAGTTATGTTTAATGTTAAAACAGTTTGATTTTACTCTGTGTAGGTGGTTAACTCTCTTCTCTTACCCAGTACATAAAGCATGAAGGTGTGAAAGAGGAGTCTTTTGCAGTAGTGTGATGAAGTAGAAAATTATTGCACACATAATGCTCTGCAGAGGCAGTGTAACCGCTAAGCAGCAAGTACGCAGGAAGAGAGCGTTGCAATTCTGGATATTATTAGTGTATCACCATGACCACCACAGAAAAACAGTAGTAAACTGATGCAAGAACAGAGGCTGCCACACGCAGCTTGAGGTATCCTCTCATCAGCCTCGCTACTGTAATATAGCATGTGTTTAGGGTTAATTCTGGGTAGGTGTACAGAGAATTAGTCAGAACAGATTCAATAAGTACACTCAAATTGAGCAAACAGAAATCGTTCCCCGTGGGGTATAATCTCCAAATTTGATCATAGACCACAAACGTAAAGTCAAAAGTGCACTCTGAGACAGAGGCTGATCTGATACCTTGGTTCTGATGCCGAATGCAGTCGTTCAGGATCGAGACGAAGCGGGCCCGCTTCTCCTCCTGCTGGAAACAGAAGTACGAATCTCGTCTGTAAGGCAGTCTCAGGTACACAGGAAGCGGACCGGGAACCGCCACCACAGGAACCGAGGGCTCTTCCTTAGAACCTGAACAACACACAAACACTCATTCCAACGTGAAGAGAGAGATCAGGACGGAAAACTAGACAAACACTCACCATTAGGATCAGGGAAGGCCTTGTCTACGACAGCAGTGTACTTCTCCTCTGAGGTCAACACTGTGCCCCCTGTTGGCAGGAGTTTGTGGCGGGCTGGGGTTCCCTTTGTGTATGACTGGATGTGTGAAATATAACAGCATCATGAGAATGTTCAGTCAGAAAAAGTGCCTTTATGTGAAAAGGATCAAAGATAACTTTTAACCTCCTGGCTATCGTGTAGCTCCAGGCTATGGTCGGCACGGACCACGACAAATCTCTCTCTCCACTTTCTGTTGTCATCAAAGTAAAGCACGCTATCCTTGTACAGGACCTCTGAGGCCTGCGGAGGCTCCTAGAAGTGAAATATACTAGTGTCAGTGAGAGTGAAACTCTGCAGCATGAATCAGATAACACTGATAATGTAAGTCAGAGTACAATAAAATCACTACATAAGTTGATGTTGTCAGTATAATAGTGTTAAGATCTCACCTTCTGTTTGAGGAGCTGGGCCTGTCCTGCTCTGTGCTGCTCCACCTCATCCTTCAGATGGCAAAAGAAGGCGACACAGCTTTGCCTTCTGTAATGAGGACTGAAGTTCTTCAGCTCAGCCTCTGTCCGGCCTACACACACATGAAAGATCAGATTAACCTTGTGAAAAAGAAGTGTGCTTAATTGTATTAAATGTGCACTTGTACCTAAGTTTTTTTTTAATCATTATGCTTTAATAATCTTTTGTCATACTTTAAAGAAGCACGCTTTCTTTTTTTGATGTATTGATTTACATACTAAAGTACAAATTAAGTACTATATTTTTAACTGGTGTGTTATTATACGTTGCATTTTAGGTTAATTTATTTTAAATATATTAATTGTAACATCATTGAATATGTGTAATTACAAATATATTTAAATTTAGCACAGAGGTGTAGTCAAGACCAGACCCTCAAAAACCCAGAACAATGACTGAACCCCTCAAGACCAAGATCCAGACCAAATTCAGACCCTTCAAGTCTCAGATCCAGAACGAGACTAGACCTCTCCAGATCTAGACCAAGACTAGACCCCTCAAGATCCAGACCAAGACTATAGACCCCTCAAGATTCAGACCAAGACTAGACCCTTTAAGACCCAGATCCAGACCAAAACTAGACACGACAGGACCCAGATCCAAACCAAGGCCAGACTCCTCGAGACCAAGATCCTCAAGATTCAGACCAAGACCAGACCTTTCAAGACCCAGATCCATACCAGGCTAGACCCTTCAAGACCCAAATCCATACCAAGTCTAGACCATTTAAGACAGAGATCCAGACCAAGATTAGACCACCCGAAACCCAGATCCAGGCCAAGACTACACTTCTGGACCCAGACCAAAACTAGACCCTCGAGACCAAGATACTTGAGATTCAGACCAAGAATACTAGACCTTTAAGACTCAGATCCAGACCAAAATTAGACCCCTCTACACCCTTCAAGACCCAGATCCAGACCAAGACTAGACCCTTCAAGACCCAGATCTAGAACAGGACTATACCCTTTAAGACTTAGATCCAGACCAAGAATAGATTTCAATAAACCAAGATACTGAATTTATTGCAGAATTTAACAATTGTTTTAACACCTTTAATTTATTGTCATACTAGCATACTATTCTGACTATTTCTTCCATATTTTTGTTGTATAGCCTATATTATGCCAAATTAAGCTATAGTTTGTTGAAGCATGCATTGACTGGGAATGGGTGATATGACCAAAGTACAACACAAGAAAATTTACTTTACTATAATACATATCACAATATATCTATCTGTCTAACATATCTACAGTGACAGGTGTTAAGTTAATACAGTGAGATCATGCATCTTATTGTTCCTGTCTCCGAGGGAGGAGAAAGTCCCTGACTCATTCCTAAAGACTGAGCCATCTTTACCACTTCACTGCACTGCCAAAATGACATGGTACAGAGCGCAGGCCTGAGATCATTTCAGCATTATTCCACTGAGCAAACTAAGTGCCAAACTTTATTTGCAACAGCTCTTGGGCTTGGATCCCAATTTCCAAGCTTTTAAAGAAAAATATCCTTGGACTTTCCTTGGAAATATTATTTTCTGCCAAGGTGTTCAGCAGCTGCACAATATGTAATTTACAGGGCACATTAGACATGCTTTATTAACCATTACCACTGCTTTGCAAAACAGTGTCTGATAAAATTTAGACAGAATACTACAGACTCGTGGTCCAGCTATGGTCACAATGATGATTCTGATCACACAGTTGATTTGAGATTACAAAAAGGGTTGTTGTGGAGTTTAGATTCAATGCGAGCCTGATATATCAACTTAAAATGCGATTTTAATTTTGAAAATGTACCTGATTGATATCTTGCCAAGGTAAACAAGTAACCATCACTGAACTCATCTGCTAAAACTTGTTATCATCATGTGGAGTTGTTCAAGATATTACTTAAAAACGTAAATAAATTCTCAGACATTTCTTTGTGTGAGAAAGTAACGGAAATCTTTAGTCACGGATAAACTTCCCTGTTCATTTGAACCAGTTGATCCGGTTCAAAAATTGGACTGAACGATTTATTCATAAATCCCACTTTTTCATTTCAGCTGACTGACTCAATGATCTGATCTGATTTAAGCCTCTCTGTTCCTCACACAAATCTCCCATTTAGCTTCAGAATATTAAAAATATTGCTCATGAGTCATAAGGATTACTTTATGGTGCTTTGTTGTCACGTTTTGTATTTCAAAAACAAACAAACAATAAATAAATAATGACTTAAGTAATTATTTATTTTTTATTTTTGGGTTAATTATTCTTTAATTAGATAAACATTGAAAATAAAATAAAATAATTTGAATATACACATGACAACAAGAATATTCGGTCTTTCACTGAGTGCCAATTCCTGGGTTAAAAGGGAGTGAAGTTGGATATTTAATTATACAAACCCATTAATCAGTTCCTGTTTTTGATTCTCACCATCCACTAGCATATAAATTATACATAAATCATGTATCATATACAAATACATAAATTATAAAGTCAGGAATGGTTCAACCAGCTTAAATGTTAGAGACAAGGAAGGCAAGCAACAAAAAAAGACAGTAATAAAACTGGTACATCATCTCAAAATAACCAATACTCTTAGGCAAACTATATCAAAACACACTATGAGCAAAACAAATTACTACATTTACTACTACAAAAAAGCTACTGTACTACAGTAACACTATAACACTCTTGCTTATCTAAGATCTTACTTCACACTCTTATTGCTTCACAGTGTCACACTTTAAACTCCATCATCAAAAAAATAGAATTCAACTTCTTGAAACATCTTGAAGAAATGGAAAAAAAACTGTTATTTTAAAATAATTTGCTTATTCGAGGCAGATTTCTTTCCTCCTTGTAAACCCCCATCCCCCTCCTCTTAAGGAAGTTTTCCTTATTAGAGTATTAGATTTCAGTGACTTTCAGGGGTAAAGTTGTTTTTAAAGGTGCTGCACAAATACAGTTGGATAGACTTGAACTAAATTGAGTTAGAGAACAGACAGCTGCTCCGAGGAGGGCAGAGAGATGAGAGAGTGGTTTCCTGTAAAGACACACACACCACAAACACACACTTGTGATAAGAGCACGACCGTTGTAAATCCTGGACAACTCAGCAAATATTTATTTCTAAAAGACAGAAACTGAAACAGCTCACCTCTCTGACCATATTCACAACAGTAGCACTGCAGTAGTACTGCAACATTGTACTTAGCATTTTGATATTGTATCACACTGTCCAAATTCACTGAATTTTGAAGGTTTTAAGAATGATCACTGTGTCAGTTATATCTTCTAAAGACTTGAACCATGAAGAGGTGCGATACAAGAGGGCAAAAGTGCATCCAAATGAAGACATATCTACTACACATCCCAGGAAGTCAGATTCTTCCTCTTCAGATTTTTTAATACACAGTGTTTATATTTGTCCTCGGCATCCTTTCATCTGGACTGGATTTCAAACAGCTACTAGTGATAGTGGAATCTTTGTATGGCAGTGGGCCTTTGGTAATTGGTATAATTAAATATAATTGGTGCCTATTACAGGTCCAATGTAATTGCCGGATGTATTGATGCAGATAAATCCTCAAGTCTCAAGAAATCAGAGAGAAAAATGCTGACAGGTCCAATGTATATAAGATATATATAAGATTTACTGAAGTATATGTCATTGTGCAAAAGTGGAACTATTGCAAGTATACTTTAGGTACACTTTAAATATCTTGCATTTAAGACTGATATTATTAAACAATCTTAATCAATAATGCCAATATAACACATTTTAGGCCTAATATTAAGAAATGTACAGTGTGCACAAGTAGTACTCCAAAAAAAATTTATATCCGTAAGTCTCGAGCGATATGTCAGTAAGTATGTTAATAGATTTGAACTATACTTTGTATGAAATAAATGTACTTTAAATACATATATTACTTTTTTACTAGGGTCACGAAGGCTTAATTTATATTTGATCAAAAAGATAATAAAAAAACTGTAACATTGTGTAATATTTTTCCAAATTTAATTCATTTTAAAATGTAATTTATTCATGGAAAAGGTGAATTTTTAATTCCATTACTCCAGTCTTATATCGCACGATCCTTCAAAAATCATGCTAATATTCTGATTTGGTGCTTAATAAATATTTCTTCTTTTCATATTTTTTTTTGATAAAGAAAGTTCAAAAGAAAACAATTTAATTGAAATGGAAATCGTTTGTAAGATTATAAATGTCTTAATGTCACTTTTGATCAATTTAATGGTTGCTGAATAAAAGTATTAATTCCTTACTGACCTCAAACTATATGTATATGTCACAGATAAGGGGGCAGATGGTTACTAATAAACAGCATGTGAAATGAATTGTGTCCAATGATGAGTTAAGCAGATCTGCGGGTCTCTCCCTGGGCAATTCATAAATACAGAGTGTTTTCTCAACTGTTTTGCAGACTATTGCACATCTGTACTATAACTTTGGTCTTAAACTTCCTTCATCTCCCCACACACAAACAGGGTTTTAAATAGCCCCCGTCTCCAGTTTCTCCCCAATCACTGGTATCCTGACAGAGGATGGTGTCTGGGACTTTAGTTTTGTTGTTTTATATGTCCCTTATCCTTTGCTCTACATAATGTATGTTCCTTTGATGCAGGAAAGAGGAGGGTGAAAACAAGGTAAGCATAACCCATGTGAAATCCATTTAGGACAACACAAACTATGAAAACATATCAAACACACAATCATGCCACCCAAAGCTTATAGTGAGAAAAAGAACAAAGCATCTACATGTATGTGTTATTTGTGAAGTGAGGTCATTTCCTGCAAACTCAAGTGCTGCTAACTTCCGAGGCAGCTGTGAAATCAGAAGAAAGGTTCAATACAAACGTTACACCTCGTTACAGATGAGGCCAATGATTTAAACTAAAATCTGAAACTGAAAATGGAAGAAGTGCTTTCCATTCCCTGTATCTACAGTCCTCACAGTGGGACTGGAATAAAGGTTTTCTTTATGAACATATTTCAAAATGTCCTACATTTCATAGCTGAGACAGCCTGAGATACTGCCAAAACATGACATTTATGAAGCGGAACAACCAACAGATAAAAATGACGATATGATGCAGAATTTATATGCAAACTTTGCATTGAACTCCTGCATGCTTTCTCAGTGCCGTGTAACTACAACGTTTTTCAGAACCAGTATCTCTGAAAGTTAAAAATATAATCTGAAGTACGTAAAAGTTAAAAGATGTAGGATATATTTCTTGCTCATTACTCTTAAAAATAAAGGTTCTTTATTGGCATGTTTCGTGAACATTCATCTTGAATATAGTGGGAAAGGTTCTTTAGATCAGTGGTTTTCAAACTTTTTTAAGAGCAACCCTATTTTTTTCTTTTTAAACTGGCATGACCCATATATATATATAATCAAATCACTCAGTCATTGTGATTTTGAGAGAATCCTCCATTTATATGCAGATATCACTCCTGAAACTTTGCAGAATGTATGCCACATTGGTCCTCTTAGCAGCATGAGAAACAAAACTTTTATTCAAATTTTGAATGCACTATACATAGCCAAGAAAGTGCACTCCCTTAATCACTGAAAGGCTATCACTCATTTCAGTTTATTGCGGTCTCAGAAAATTCCGCTATAATCAATGTATCTCTCTCTCGGCACAATCACTCTATTACATCATTTTACCACTTTGTTCTAATCAGAGGTTCGTTTGACTGTGAGTGGAACTCTGGCGCCTCTGATTGGCCATTGCGTTCCAAAAATCAACAGATATGTCTGCGATTGGCAACAATGTTCAACACTGCTAAAACAGAGCGCAAACACAAATACACATTGGATTCTGCCATGAGGTGGCTGCCGCTTACTTTCGTTTTGATGTTTGTGTTCATTTAGTTATTAAAGTTAAGTTTGCCAGTTCCCGATTCCTTCTTCCCTGACCCTTGAACTAGATACATATATATATATATATATATACATTTTCCTTGAATCTTCTGGTGACCCATTTTTTAAGACTTACGACTCACCCGAGGGTCACGACCCAGGGTTTGAAAACCACTGCTTTAGATTATTACAATTTTCTTTACACTATGGTGTTAAATGGTTGTTTTAAGAACCGATCACTGAAAAGAAAAGTTCTTTGGGGAACCCAAAAGGGTTTTTTGGCATTGCTGCGAAAACTTACTTTTGCAACCTTTAGTTTTAAAAGTGCATCTCAAATACTGTAGCTTGCAATACAGTTTTAGAAGCCAACTAATTACACTTTACTGTCTTGTTTTACTGCACTTTACAATGTTTTACTGGCGACACCACTTGTTTAACTCTTATTGATGTTGAGTTATAAGTCCAGTGGTTTGGATGGCCAGCTGAGAAGGGCCTGCTTTTCCCATCACCTCTTGGCCTGCAGAAGAAATCTGTAGCCTGAAACGCCCAACGAGGGAGACAGGCAGCACCATAACTAACATATCAGATAGGAATGCTCTCTTTCCCTCTCTCCTTGTCCCTCCAGTCCAAACTGAAAAATAGCATGTGGTTCAGCAAATGTGAGAAGTTTTTGGAGGAGCTACATTATTCTGTCAGTGTGGGCTTATGAGGGAGGTTGTTTTGATCCTAAATAGTTTTAAATCCTAAATGTTATGTGGCAAGCTGATCACTCAAGTACATACAAGTCTGAGGCCACACTGAAAATCTGGGATTCAAAATCTGATTTAAACACGGAATGTATGAAGCATTAGGATTCTGATGTAAAATGAAGAAACAAATATTTATCTAAACAAATTTGTGACACTGGTCTTGAGAACTTCATTGTACAGATGGTCAGGTGTTCTTCCGCTGAAGCTCAAGATGTTCTTTGGATCTTCTCACATCATGCTGTACAACATGATCATCAAGTTTTAAACAAACTTGTGGAGTTCACGCAGCTTGAGTCCTGCTGTCATTAAAGCAAACAGGAGACAACATTTCTCCTATTCACTCAAATTGTTATGCTGATAATATAATTTTTAATTTTGGACTCAGTTGTAAGAAGCAGAGGTGGTGCTCCAACATCTGACACCATGGATCCATGGCATGGATCATTCTGTTACGTTAACTCCCACAAGCTAAAGATGAGATACTGAAAGGCTGAGAAGCAGCTCTCCAACATTACTGTCAGTTCAGGATAAGGCGTGATAGAGTGACACATATGTCAGTGTGTGACTAGAATCATGAAATGAATCTGTGAGGGTGTGGGTCTGAGGCTTTAACTGCCTCTCAGCGTTGAGCTGTTCTTCTCTGGAGGTTTGGGATGAGGTCCCGGAATGAAGCTCTCGTTCCTTCCATGCCTTTAGAATCAAACTGATTCACTGACTGATACTCCTCCCAACAGCAGAAACACACCCAGAGACACATTTTTCAAAACCTCTTAAACCTCTATTTATGATTTTCACCTGGTGGATGATAACACTCTTTTAGATTTACACTGAAGGAGGGACCTCAGCCAAAATGCCCTAAAGATGTGGGTGGGCTCTTTGGACATATATGTAACCACTAATAAGAAGAGCAATAAGTAACCACTTGCAACATCCTAGCAAACACCCATAACACCCTAACACCTAACTTACCCTAGCAATGCCCTAGTAACACCCTAGCAAGCACTCTTAAAACCACCTAAACCACCCTAGCAACCACCTAGAACACCTTACCAACCACCAAGCAACACCCTAGCAAACACCCTAAAAACCACATAAAACACCAGCCCGATCTCACGGCAATTCGTACGTATTTTTACTCCAAGCAACCTAGCAACCACCAAGCAACACCATAGCAAACACATAGAACATCTTTAAAAAAAACTCTTGAAACACCCTAGCAATCACCTAGAAACAGCCTAGCAATCACCCAGAACCACCCTAGATGGCGGCGCGCACAACAGACGCAGCGGCTTCTCTCTCTCCCGACAGAACGGTGTTTTCGTGTTTTTTGTCCTGTAAGTCGCAATGTTTTTGTACATATTCGTCTCGTCTACCTGTCTTCAAGCGCGCATACAGTCGTGAGTTTCTGCTCGATGTCGGCAGAACCACATTGTTAGAGTTAAACTCCACGCACGCCGAAGAGCTGCGGGACCTCGGTCTGCTCCGGAGGCCTACACCATCACCGACCCCCACTACTGCATCTCGCCCAGAGCGGAGGCGCTACAAGCGGCGTGAGAGGAAGCAGAAGAGGGGTAAGCGCGGAGGTATCCGAGCTAGGCTAGCGGCTAACCCAAACAAGCCAGCTATCCCCACCATCGTACTGGCGAACGTACGCTCTTTGGACAATAAACTGGACCACATCCGACTACTTCGCTCTACTCAGAGGACTGTAAGAGACTGTTGTGTTTTTGTGTTTACGGAAACATGGCTTAACAACAGCGTTGCGGACTGCGCCATTCAGCTCGAGCAGCTAACATGCTATCGAGCTGACAGAGCTCTCGTCGAGGGAGGTAAGAGACGCGGCGGCGGGCTTTGTGTTTACATCAATGATGCATGGTGTCGCGACGCTGTTGTGGTCTGCAAACACTGCTCACCCCTGGTGGAGTTTATGATTATTAAGTGCCGGCCGTTCTATCTACCGAGGGAATATACAGCCATACTGCTCGTTGCTGTATACATCCCTCCCAGCTCCAATAACAACAATAGGAGTGAGGCACTTAATGATCTGTACCAGCACATCAGTGGGCAGCAGACAGCCCACCCAGATGCTTTTCTCATCTTGGCTGGGGATTTCAACCACGCAGACTTAAGGAGTGTGTTCCCAAAAATTCATCAGCATATAGACTTTCCAACAAGGGGAAAAAATACCCTGGATTTTGTTTACACCACACAGAGAGGAGCTTACAAGGCCCTCCCCCTCCCCCACCTCGGAGCCTCAGACCACATCACTGTCATGCTAATGCCTGCATACAGACCGCTCGTTAAAGCTATCAAACCAGTACACAAACAGATACAAGTGTGGCCTGAAGGGTCGTCAGAGGCACTTCAAGACTGTTTTGACACTACTGACTGGGATATGTTTAAGCAGGCTGCCACATATAACAACACTACAGACGTCCAAGAGTACTCAGAGACTGTCACTGCCTACATCACCAAGTGTATTGATGATGTAACGGTCACAAAGTCTATCACTGTCCGGGCCAACCAGAAGCCGTGGCTGACAGGGGAGGTCTACAGACTTCTGAAGGCTCGGAACGCTGCCTTTAGAGCTGGTGATGAGGAGGGCCTGAAGACAGCTAGGGCCAACCTATCCCGCGGCATCAGAGAGGCCAAGAGTCAGTACTCCAGGAGGATAGCCCATCGTTTCAGCGACAGCAGAGACACTCGGAGCCTGTGGCAGGGGATTCAGACCATTACGGACTACAAGCCCCCACCACAGACCTGTGACAGCACCATCCCCCTGCTGAACGAGCTGAATGCCTTCTTTGCTCGCTTTGAGGCACAAAACGGCACCACTGCACAGAAGACTACACCTCCTCCCGGCGACCAGGTGATGTCGCTGTCCCCAGACAGCGTGAGGAGATCCCTCAGCAGGATCAATGCACGAAAAGCTCCGGGTCCTGACAACATTCCTGGGCGTGTACTGAGAGACTGTGCAGTGGAACTCACTGATGTCTTCACAGACATTTTCAACATCTCACTAAGTCAGGCTGTTGTCCCCACATGCTTCAAAGCTACCACCATCATTCCAGTCCCGAAGAAGTCATCTCCATCCTGCTTCAATGACTACCGTCCAGTAGCACTCACTCCTATTCTCATGAAGTGCTTTGAACGGCTAGTCATGCAACACATCAAGTCTGTCCTCCCCCCCTCCCTGGACCCCTTCCAGTTTGCATATAGGTCCAATCGCTCGACCGATGATGCCATCGCCACTGCCCTCCACCCAGCCCTCACACATCTGGACAAAACGGACACGTATGTCAGATTGCTGTTCATAGACTTCAGTTCAGCATTCAACACAATCATCCCTCAACAGCTCATTCATAAACTGGTCCATCTGGGGCTCAATACATCGCTGTGCAACTGGCTGTTGGACTTTCTGACCGGGAGACCTCAGGCAGTACGGGTCGGCAGTAACACATCCAGCACCATCACACTGAACACAGGGGCCCCCCAAGGATGTGTGCTGAGCCCCCTCCTCTTCACTCTGCTGACCCACGACTGCACACCGTCACACAACTCCAACCTCTTCATTAAATTTGCGGATGACACGACTGTGGTGGGTCTCATCAGCAACAGAGATGAGACAAACTACAGGAGCGAGGTGAGCCGCCTGGCCGGGTGGTGCAGTGACAACAATCTCTCTCTGAATGTGGAGAAGACGAAGGAGATTGTCGTTGACTTCAGGAGAGTGCACACTCAGCATGCTCCTCTGACTATCAATGGTGCGACCGTGGAGAGAGTGAGCAGCACCAAGTTCCTGGGTGTACACATCACAGAGGACCTCTCCTGGACCAACAACACTGCAGCACTAGTCAAGAAAGCACAACAGCGTCTCTACTTCCTCCGCAAACTTAGAAGAGCCAGAGCCCCGGCCCCCATCATGTGCACCTTCTACAGAGGCACCATCGAGAGCATTCTGACTAGCTGCATCACTGTGTGGTATGGCGCCTGCAACGCGTCCTGCCGCAAGTCCCTTCAACGGATAGTGAGAGCAGCTGAGAAGATCGTTGGTGTCTCTCTCCCCTCCCTCCAGGACATCTACAGCACCCGTCTCACCCGCAAAGCCCTCTACATTGCAGGTGATACCACCCACCCGACACACAGCTTCTTTAGTCTGCTTCCATCAGGGAGGAGACTGCGGAGTCTCCAGGCCAGGACCAACAGACTGAAGGACAGCTTCATTCACCAGGCTGTCAGGAAGCTGAACTCCCTCCCGTCCTTGCCCCCCCTCCCCTCTCGTACACCACGCACCACTGAACTCTGACCCCCGCCCCGCCCCGCCCCGCCCCCCGCACAACACACACCACACACCACACACACCACACACACCACACACACACACACTGTGACAAGCACCAGTCACTTTGTACAGCATTGGACTGACCTCATTCAACTACCTCTTCTGACAGTCTGAATAAAGACTGCTCTCTTTTTGTCACTTTAATAGAACAGACTTAATAAGCTCTTTGCACTACACCATTCATATTCTGCACTGTCTGTGTATTTCACTGGTTTGCACTATGTACCATGTGCCTTATGCCACTTTATCTATTTTTTTTATTATTATTATTATTTTTATTTTTATTTTTTCCTACATGTCCTTATTTGTATATTTGTGCGTTCTACTGTTAGTGTTTAGTGTTATCTGTATGCACCAGGGAGTAAGAGAGTAATGCAATTTCGATTCTCTGTATGTATGTACGGTACATGTGGTAGAATTGACAATAAAGCTGACTTTGACTTTGACTTTGACTTTGACTAGCAACCACCTGAAACCCATTAGTAACCACATAGCAACATTATGTGGTTGAAAAGCACCATTGACATTTGAAGCAAATCTGCTGTTTACTGGTGGAATCTATTTATTTCCTTTAAATTAAACAAATCTTGGCAGGTTCTGTAGCTCATTTGTGAGAAACGTTCTACAGTGTGTGATAGGAATGCATTCTAATAGAGACAGCGATAAGGCAATCTGCATGTCTTCAAGGTGTTTGGACACATTTGTAATCAAAAGGGGAAATGCTCAGAAAAAATGTTAACCTTCACCATATGGAAAGGGTTAAAAGTGAATATGTTTGTCATGGAAATCCCTACACATCTTCCTCGCACATGGTGAGCAAATGACAGCGTGAACAACCATGAGCATTCCCCCTAGAGCCCCACTGCGAGCTTTAAATGAAGGGTAAAGTGGCAAAGAACATATGATGCTCAGTTAGAAGTCAGAACGGCATGTTTCATTCAAGTGCTCAAACAACAGCATCAGGAAAGTGGATCCAGATTGCAGATTTGCACAATTATGTTCTAATACCAGTTGCTGGTATTAAAAAAGGCAAGAGGACAAGGAACAGAGAATGATTGTGTTGTGTCATCTGATTCCTTTCAGAGGAATTTGCTCAAGTTGAATAGGACACCTCAGCAAGGTGCCATAATACCTCAGTGGGCACAGATGACATCTTAAAACTGTGCTGAGTCCATCAGAACACAAGATATGCTTGAGGTAGTGCCGTCAATGAACAGCATGATATATGTACACTGATAATCTTCTTCTGACCTAACCAGCTTCAAAATAAGAATTTTATTTGAAAATAATCAGTAAATGTGATGACTAAACAGCAACACAAACTGGATTCCAACTGCATGTCATCAGCATTTATTAATCTGTAAATCTGGTGAACATAAATCATAGTTCACAAACACTCTCAAGTTTTAATATAGTGGTACTGTGCTAAATCTCTTTAGAACTAATCAATTAACTTTTTATTATGGGATGTCATTCTTAATGTTATCAGGATGCCATTTTAAATGTAAAATTACCTGGACAAACAAAATGATGCACTGACTTGAAGTACATGATTATGCACCTGCAAAAATAACTATACATGTATTAAATAATAGAATAATAAATAATAAAAACAGTGAAAGAACTGTATGTTTTGCAAGTTTATATTTGCCACAGAATAAAAATATAAAAAATGCAATTGTGACTAATTTAGAGTTTAATTTAGATTTAATTAGAGTTAAACTCTAATTTAGAGTTTAATTCTGTGTTGTTTTTTTATTCACAATTGTGAGTTTATATCTCCAAATTTAGACTTTTTCTTCTCGGAATTGCAAGCTTATATCTCACAATTTTTACGTTCTTCTAGTAATTTTGAGTTTACACCTCTCAATTCTGACTTTTTTTCTCAAAATTCTGTTTATATCTCACAATTTTTACTTTTTACTGTAATTCTGAGTTTATATTAGGGATGCATCGATCCGATACTCAGGATCGGTATCGGCTCCGATCCGGTCATTTTCTGCGGATCGGGTATCGGAGAGACGAGACCGATCCAAATCCGATATTGTGTGTATAATATTCTGTGTTATTGTTAAGCCCCACGAAAGCACAAAAGCATTATAAAGCACCATAAAGTCAAAGTCCAAGTGTTCTGAAGCCGTTTCATAGTTTAATGTGAGGTACAGATGAATATTTAAGTCGTTAAATTCAAGTTCATGTAAACTCTTCTCTCTGCTGCGGCTGTCTGTTATCCTCCGTTCAGCGTTCAAACTGCGTGTTGCGTTCGGTTAAGACAGTCAAAACAATGAAACTCTCTTCAAGAGCGCTCAATAACTGAGATTTAAAACCGTTAAAAGAAAAGGCTCAATAAACTATCGCGCAGATTTAATAAGCTAAGCATCAATATCTCTTTCCTCTGTGCTTTGAACTTCTCTGACCGGAGCTGCGTGCTGTGAATCCGTGCTGCTTCAAGCGCATCATTCTGCGCACGGGATGCGCATAAGAGCTTTGTGCCATCCGTTCTCTATTGGAGCTGTTCGTATTATAATACTTTTGCGCAATGAAATTATTTATAGCGTTTCTTGTACTGTCCTATCAAGGCTATTAATAATCTAATGTATAGCACAGTAATGGAGGCAGGACTCCTCTATCATATGTTGCTGCTTTCATTACTGTGCTATATATAAAATGTATTTTAATTTTGTAGTTTATATTTATTAATAAATACATTTACTTGTTTTCATTAATGTATTTTACAACAACGCAAAGAGCAATGTGTAACATTTTACCAGATTTAGTCCTTCACATATTCACTTTTATTTGTTCCCCACTAAATAAGTGTTATTTCACTAAATGTTTAGATTTTATAAAATTGTGCACTCATGATTTTTCTAGAATAACTTTTGCTGCTAAATTATCCACTAACCTAGTTTATAATAGTATTTTTGTCATAGATTATGAATGGGCCTGTGTACACCTGGTCATTTCATGCGTTTTCGCTGATCTGATATCTATCTGATTTGTTTAAACGTTTCCATTTACGCTTGGCCACATAAATGTGTCTTCATAAAATGGATATAAATCCGATCTTCAATTCCCGCGCTATATATAAATTTAACGAAGTTCACGTCAACGAAATCAAAAGCGCTGCATTTTATTAATTATCAGCTCATTTCAAGATCAAAGACCGCAATAGGAGCGCGCAGCATCAGCACTGGAAAGATAAGTTTGTCTTATACTTTTAATGAAGATGATTGTGTTGACCATCTGCGTCTTATTTCAGTTTCATTCGCGGCTGTTTGCGCGTTTGCGCGTCTGCTTGCTGAAGAGTAGCTGAGTATCTCTTCAGCAAGCAGACGCGCAAACAGCTATATGACATTCAGATATGACTGAAGCATCGCCGCGGATGCTTGTTGCATTAGCGCAGTCATATCTGAATGTCATATAGCCTATAATACGGTCTCACACGTTTATTATTTTTACATTTTGGGAGGAGTAAAATTCACGTATGTGGTTTCAACAACCAGATGCATTTACACACGTCCAGTTTCGTCTGGAATGCGGCCCAGACCACCTCCATCGGATTTATATTACAAAACTCATGAAGTGACCAGGTGTAAACAGCCCCTATATATTTTTTTCATGTTATTTTTCATTAAAATTAAGTTGTCTAGTAGATTGTGTTTAACACACAAAAGAGTGACACAGAAGTATAGAAACTCCACATTGATTTAAAAAAAAAAAAAAAAAAAAACTGCGCTAGGATCGGATCGGATCGGAATTGGCCGATACTCAGAATTTTCTGGATCGGATCGGATCGGATCTGAAAAAATGGTATCGTTGCATCCCTAGTTTATATATTGCTTGTTTGTTTGTTTCCATCATGAAATAAAAAAAAATTAAAAAGAGAATTGCTTTTTATCTCATAATTCTGATTTTTTTCTCACAGTTTGTGAGTTTATGCCTTACATTCCTGACTTTTCTTTTCAATATTGCAAATTTATATCTCGCCATTGTAAGTTCTGACTTTTTTTTCCTCAATTCTCGCAATTCTGAGTTAATTCTTAGTTTATATCTCGCAAATCAGCTTTTTTCCTCGCAATTCTTAGCTTATATCTCAAAATTCTAAACTTTTTTTACTCAGACTTGTGAGATATAAACTAAGAATTAACTTTTTTTATGTGATGGTGGAAATAAACTTATAGACTATATATATCTCATAAACCTTGGCCTTTACAGTTATGCTAAGCAGCATATGGGTCACTTTATAGCATATGAAGGAGAGTCCCCTCTCAGCTAAATCAATCTTAGTGCCAAAAACAAATGACATCATTTAGGAGTTTAGCGGAGGAGGGAGTGGTGAATAGCGCATCATAATTAAGGACACATTCTGTGCAGCGTTTATATGCTGGAACTGTTTAGATTTGTACCATCTGTTACATCAGCCCACACCCCTATACTGCTTTATGTCTATTCTTTATGTTTTCGTCTACATGATGACTGTTTAATGGCATGTAATTAACTGTTATGGGACAAAAAAACAAATATAATCAAACATGCAGCGTTCTAACGACAGCACAAACCCTGGAGTGATCTGAGTCCTCGTTTAACCTGTGTGTGTATACATTGGACAGCACTGAGCAAATACATGCCAGGGGACAAAAAAAAAAAAGCCAAGAGGACGTGGCAAATAACTTGAGTTTTTGGAGCATAAGGGCGGTATTCACTCCAAGACTGAAGCTCTTTCTGTTTCAGTTTATAACCCAGACTCTTATTCTGCTAATAGTTTACCAGCTGAGCCACACTAATGTGGTCACAATGTCAGCTATTATAATTAGTGTGTCATTCTTCTTTGATCATAATAAAATACAATTTATCTGTCCACCTGTATTAGATGTCCTTAATATCACTGCAACTGGGGACATTATAATTCCTATAACTACTATGTGCAATTTATTAAATTACACTCCCATTAAAATGCACTTTTCTTATAAACCAAAGCTCCCACGCAAGAACTTTAACATATGCAGAATTTAGGCAATGCAACCTTTTAATCCAGCATTCATATTACTTTAAGTCAGCAAACAAATGGAAGTAAAATTTGAGCTGAAAAGACAGAACAATAAAGAGAAGTGAATGTTGGAATGAGTTTCCACTCTGCTCCAATACTTCCTGTTCACTGCTGGCCAGATGAAATAAGAGCAAAACAATCCCCATTATGCAGGAACAGCTGTGCTCCCCATCAGGGGAAGGAAACACATTCTCTGCAGTATATGCGCTCAGAATGTGTGACATTCCAGTGAAATCACATACACGCTTTAGTGCATTCACCAAGGCAGTATATCAGAGATTCTGAGAGTGCTGCAAAAGAGCGGTGGAATGCATAACTGAATATGTAAATCTTTGGAAAAAAGGAAATTGTGGTAATACTTTCATTACGGTCTCCATGTTACACACATTAGAAGGTCCCACTTTATATCTTTAACTACAATACTTAATTGTTAGGTACAATATGTTTATTGTGTTCGTGCTATTTTGCAAAACACTTTTGATGCTATTGAGGTGGGCTACAGGTAAGGTTAGGGAAAGGTTTTCATGTTTTAAGGGTGGGTTAAGGTAGGGTCAATCATAGGTGTGATTACAGAAATGTATCACAAATGTAATTACATGCAGGTATTTTTTAAATGCAAGTACAATGCAAAAACTTGTACAGGTATGTAAGTGCACAGTATCAAAAGATTGATTTAAATGTTAGTCATATGGTTAAAGACACAATATAAAGTGGGCCCTAAGTTACTAAATTAGCAACGACGTCTAAATAATAATAAAAAAAACATGCTGATATTTAGAATAACAACACTGTTGCTTATTTGATATTTCCTAAGTGTTAAAGGAATAGTTCATCCAATGATGAAAGTTTGCTCAAATTTACTCATCTTCAGGCTACCCAAGATGTGGATCAGTTTTTTCTTCACTGGAACAGATTTGAAGAAATTTAGCATTACATCACTTGCTCACCAATGGATCCTCTGCAGTGAATGGGTACCGTCAGAATAACATCTGATAAAAACATCACAATAATCCACAAGTAATCCACATTACTCCAGTCCATCAATTAACGTCTTGTGAAGAGAAAAACTGCATTTTTATAAGAAACAAATCCATCATTAAGGCATTTTAACTCGAAACCATTGCTTCTGGCCAAAATACATGTTCAAAATAATGAAACAGTCCATCTGTTGTCTTCTCACATCAAGATCCACCAACTTTTTCACATGAGAAAGCAATATTATGACTAGAGGACTCTATATTTTAGCCAGATGCAACAGTTTGATATTAAAACATTAAAGACGTTAATGATGGATTTGTTTATTACATGCATGCAGCTTGTCTCCTCACAAGATTCTGGATGTCTGGAGACAGTTTAAATCAGCTGTTTCGGCACCCATTCACTGCAGAGGATCCACTGATAAACAAGTGATGTAATGCAAACTTTCTCCAATTCCTTCCAAAGAAACAAACTCTACATCTTGGATTTCCTGAGGGTGAGCAAATTTTCAGAAAATGTACATTTTTGGATGAACTATTGCTAGCCTGTAACATTACAACAAGGTCCACAGAATAATAATAAAGTACATTTTATTACTCAGTATTTATAAATGCACAGCAGAGTCACAAGTGACATGGATTATTAAACTGAGCTATTGCATGATATTGAGCTGCGGGTTCAATGGTGATAGGTGGGGTTAAAGGTGTGGTGGGAGTGTGCACTCAAACTGTTTAACAAACTGATGACATTTCCTGCACTGCAGTAGTTGTCAAAGGCATGTCTGATGTGTTTTAGTAAAGTTATTATTAGTTAAGGTTATTTTTGGAATTCAATTACCTAGGCTAACTAATATAATGATAGATTAATTTAGTGTTTAGACGCTGAATTTTACTGCAAAAAAATAGGCTAATGCAGAAAATTTGGAGAAAATAAAAAATAAGAAGAGTAGGCAACACGAGAAAAACACCCATTCAATTATAGGCCACTTATTTCAACATTAGACATAAGAAAGCTGCGACCGTCATGTCCATAGACTTTCTAGTACTAGATGGAAACCCGTTTACCTCGTATGTAGCTTATTTTACTCTCGTCCAACAGACTGGATGAGGATGCTCCCATTGTGCAGCGTGGTTTGTCGCGGCGGTCCCGAGCGGAGGGTTTTTCCCCGTTAACGTTAACGTTAGTCCGATCCGGTTTTGAAGCGCAGCGACTATTTTGACTGTCAGATAAACTGTGACTCGAGCATCTGAAACTTCCTGAAACTGCAGCAGCGCCGCCCGCTTCTCCTCTCAGCTCTGTCAACATCCGAGCAGCAGCGCTGGACATGTTATACAGCATTGTTTTGACGTTAGGACTGCTTTGTTTGTTTGTTTATTGATGTATTTGCTAATATTTTCAGTATATCTCAAACACCTCTTTGTGTTTTACTGCGAAAAAAAGATTATTTTGGAAAAACTTTTGAAAAACAGTATAGGTCTATTATTAAGATGTGGCATAAAATGGTTAATTCGAAAAAGATTAGAATGCCAAGATTAGAAAGATTAGTGCAAAAGGAAGAACATTAACATGGGGCGCGTCCTCCGGTTGGAATTTTTTTCGCGCAAAGAAGACGCAAAGTTTTACACATGTATTTTGTGTGTTGTTATTCTGAATGAATCCTATTAATTAAGAAAGAAAAGAGATAAGAGAAAGTTCTAAAGGAATATGTAATCCGAAAGGTTTATGTCATTACTCTACTCCCCCCTAGAGGCACACTAGTGTTACCAAAGTCCCTTTTAGTGCTACTCTTATAGGTTATGTACAAATGCTAATATATTATGCTAAATATTAAAATAAATAAAATGCTAAAAATGAAATATGTTATACTAAGTTATAATTATGAAATAATGATGTGATAAAAACTTATGACTTGCCAAAACAGTGTTGTCTTATGCAGGGACGTCATGCACTCATAATTTTTGAGGGGGCACAAGTTGGGGGGGTGGGGGGGGGGTCGTCATGTGACACACAGCAGCCACAACAGCAATTATATGTTTTATTTATTTTTTTCCTTTTTATTCGAAACATTCCCAAATGCATTAATATATCATGAAATATCTTGATTCTCATCTTTATAGATTATGATAGTTGATCTAGTGGGCGATGGTCAAAGTAACCTAATAATGTAATCTATTAACTATGCATAAAAACCTGTTTGTTTACTTAATTAACAGATATGGGTGTCATGGCATAACAATTTTTTAATACGACTGACTTTATATTTAATGTGAATTTAACATTGAAAGTTAATGTGAATAAAAACATTGTAAGTTAGGCTACTAATCATAACATTTTCATTGTACAGAAAGTGGGACACTCACATCGACTCCATCGTGAAAAAGGCCCAGCAGAGAATGTACTTTCTTCGTCAACTGAAAAAGTTCAACCTGCCACAGGCGCACATGACACAGTTTTACTCTGCTGATATTGAGTCGGTTCTGTGCTCTTCTATAACTGTCTGGTTTGGGTCAGCCAGCAAATCAGATATAAGAAGACTGCAGCGGACTGTTAGGACAGCAGAAAGGATCATTGGTGTGCACCTGCCCAGCCTTCAGGATTTGTACTACTCCAGAGTGAAGAAACGGGCAGGTCACATCATCACAGACCCCTCTCACCCTGGACACGACCTGTTTGCGCTTCTCCCTTCAGGCAGACGCTACAGATCTCTGTGCACTAGAACATCTAGGCATAAAAACAGTTTTTTCCCCCATGCCATCTCCAGCCTAAACAACTAACACAGGAATTATTACCTGTGTTCTGTAATTCATGCCTGTAATTCATCCCCCATCTCTAATTATTTACTCTCTCTAGTACTATGTAAATATGTATGCATAATTTTCTATACAGCTGTATATATAGAGTAAATAAGGCACAAATCTGTACATAAATCTTCTGTTCCAGATTCAGACACATTATTATTATTATTATTGTTAAGGCTTATTTAAATGTTCTGTTCTCATGTCAGATATGTATGTTTATATGTATGTATGTATGCATGTATGTACCAAGAGCTTCTTAAAAACCACAGCAAATTCCTTGTGTGTTTGCGCACACTTGGCGAATAAAGCTGATTCTGATTCTGAAAGAGAGCAAAGAACATTTACATTATCAAAGAACATTTTCACTGACAGTCTAGAGTTCAAGCACTCTCAAAAACTCCATTAAAATCACTGAAGCTGTTTACACTTAAATGTTTACACTATAAAATATCTTACAGATTCGATAACACAATTGCACTTTGTTGTTTCTGACGAGAGAATTCACCTGAATGTGGTATTCAGTCAGCGAGCCAGTGAAGAAAACAACGGCATTTTAGCGATGACTCATCTGAACACCTCTGATTGGTCACTGCATTCATAAGCTCAACAGCATCGTGTGTGATTGGTTATAATGCGCAGCACTGTAAAAACGCGTCTGTCTCTGGCTCAGCGCCAGCCAGCGAACGCAGATTTGAATTTAGCAGCTGATGATATGACGCACTGAACGTTCTAATCACGCGGTGTGATTGTATTAAATATAGAAAATATGAATTGGCTATTTTTTTGTCTTTTGGAAGCTGCATTCAAAATCCACTTGGCTCAAAAATCTGAGGGGGCACGTGCCCCCTCACTTTCAATGGGCATGACGCCTCTGGTCTTATGTGGCGGTTTTCTTACACAAAACACACAGCAAAACATGGAGATGAAATCACATAATTATGAACAAATTAACTCATAATTTAAGCTCCTCATTTCATAATTATGACTTAGTAGGCTATATCATATTTAAATTTTTGTCATACATTTTTTGACTGGTAGTTTTTATGCCATACATCATATTACTTTTAATTACTTTAATTGTGACTTAATATCTCCTAATTTTAAATTAGCATCTAGTATTCTTTTTTACATTTTATGTCAAAATGATTTATTTATTTATTTAGTCATTTAGCAGAACTTTCTTCTGGGATGATCACGTTAAACATCAAACAGGTCGCTAGAAGTGCTAGCATAGAATTACTAAGAATTATTTAAAATTACTAAGGCTATGTTTTTCCACTTTTTAAAAATATTATCATACATATATTAGCTTGTAACAATTAAATTGCAATTACATTTATAAAGAAAAAGGAACTATGCACTACATGTAATTTTGCATACTAAAGTGTTAACTGTTTACAACTGACTCACACAAAAAAGACCACATTTCCCAGAGTTCATTTAGGCCCGTTGAATCCGCCATATTGAGCGCAGCAGAACGCGCTGGCAGGGAGAGAGTGTTCATAACATTGAGATGTGAGTATGTAAACAGCTGCGTTTTTGCGGAATTATATGCTTTCTGGTTATCGACGTTGATGTTTTCATTAGCGCAAAAGTTATTATATATCACTATCTTGTCGACAAGGTCTTCGTAATTGATTTAATGGAGCCTGTAAATACAGCATCTGGATTAGCAGAGAGAGTTAGCCGTTAGCTCTACGTTTTCATGACAGCGCAGGAGATAAAACCTTTCCGCCTTATTTTTTCTTTCCAGTTTATTTTGTTTTGGGGTTTTTAATATCTGACGGTTGCTGGAGAGCAGGCACAGTCATGCAATTGACACTTGGTACGTGTAGGCAGATTCTTTCTGTATTCATTGACACAAAGAGTTAGAAGTGCCTTCAGGAGCTAATTTTAGCCTGTAAGCTCTGTGACTGAAGGGTTAGACGGATTAATCTCTTATTATATCATATTGATCTTAAAAAAATAAACAGAAACTGCTGAGCTGATGATTATTTAAACAGGGGTAGAGTTTAGTGGAATAAATAACGTGACAAATTTCAGTTTAAACCAGCGTCATCAGACCATAACATCCCTCAGATGTCAGAGATTATCATAATGAATCGGACTCAGTTGTCCCTATCCTAATCAATGATATTTGAAAATTAAGTTTTGTGTAAGTCCTAAATAGAAAATATTAAATCATGTATGACTTTTGATTTTAAACACAATTGTTGTTTTGTTTTGATTTAGTATCTCACCAAAACCTGTAGCTCTTATAGTAGATTTTGATATTAGTTCCTGCACATCATGTCAATATTTTTCTCTTTGGCTGTTTTTCCTCAGAGGTGAAGGACACACAGTGTATAAAGATGACACAAATGGTCCAGACGAATGGGATTCAGCCCCTCAGTAAGACCTGGGAGCTTAGTCTCTATGAATTACAGAGAACTCCACAGGTAAGAGAATTCATTCACCAGTTATTGTGCACAGTTGGTACGTTCAGGTTTTTCCAAGTGCCATTCTGACTGTATCTTGGTGAAACCCTGTCAAGAGATGGTTTTGGGATATGTAGTAGGACTGAACGATTTTGGATAGTAATCTAATTGCGATTTTATTTAATTTTTTACCAATATTGCGAATTAATATGCAATTATTTTTAAAGATCTTTATGTTCTGTATTATTCAACAAAGACAAGCAATAAATCATTGCATAGTAAGACCAACACAATATTAGATAGATTAAACATAAATGTTATTTTCTGTAGGCCAGGCCTATATGTTACGATGAAATTAGGTGATGCATGAATTGATATGAATGACATTTTTATTTAACAACTACAATCACAGTAGTATATTGACTGATTTGTTGAGCTTCCAGTCTTGTAAGCATGTAGGCTAATAATTATTATGACAACATAAAGCACCGGCAAGTAAGCCTGGTGTAAACATTAATATGAAAGTCAGTAACAAATCACACAAACTAAAGTAGATTGCAGAAATACAAAAACAAATCTGTTGTTTTACCACACTCAGTATTTATATAATTCAAAGTCACTGTAATAAACATATATGTAAACATGTGGATAGCACTTTTTAAACACTGTCTGTTAACTTTGGACAGACTTTAAATAAAATTAGAATATATATATATATATATATATATATATATATATATATATATATATATATATATATATAAGAATATATATATTACCTTATTATATATTATCTTAAGGTCGAAGTCTTCACGAAATGCACCATAACACTGTTACTCCGCGTGTAGTGTGCCAGGGTTGCCAGGTATTCAAAACCCGCCCAATTGCTACTCAAAACTATCCCGATCGCATTTTGAAGGGGGTCCACCGGTAAAAATCGCATTCCAGGGGGTAAAATACACATTTTTAGGAGGGGTTCCCCTGGTTAGATTCGCACTCCAGGGGCTAAATATCATGTTTTTGGAGGCAAACCGTGGACTTGGCAACTGTAGCATGCCAACTTAATGCTTCCTCTGAAGACTGCTTAGATGTGTTTGACTTGAAGCAGCGCTGCTTAGACCGATCATCAAAGTGTGTCATCAAATTACCGCAAAGAGCTATAAGAGAGCGGACGTCTCCTTATGCTTTCTCTCACCGTACTTTGATGTCATACACGATCGATCTTCAAGTCGAACACACCTCTTTACTCTCGCGTGTCACGTGACGGATTGTAATCGCAGCCTCTGCGGTTGAAAAATGAAGTTTTTTTCATATCGCGATATTATCGCAAATGCAATTAATCGTTCAGCCCTAATATGTAGTTTAGTTTTAGACCCTCAATGTAGCTTCTCTGGTATTGTGCCCCTCTAGGAGGCCATCACAGATGGTCTGGAGATCGCCGTGTCCCCGCGCAGCTTGCACAGTGAGCTCATGTGTCCCATCTGCCTGGACATGCTGAAGAACACCATGACCACCAAGGAGTGCCTGCACCGCTTCTGTGCCGACTGCATCATCACTGCGCTCAGATCAGGGTGGGTTTGGGTTATATGTAGGGTTTATTGTATTCAGTTTTATATTATACTGTACATTTTCTTTGAGACGTGAAAAATACATGATCGTATAACTGGATTGTTTTATGTGTGTATTTTCCATGTGTTGTATTAAAGCTGCAGTACGTAACTTTTTTTGATTAAAAATGATCTGAAATCAATTTTTGAGCAATTACATAACCAGCGAGCGTTCAAAACTATCGCCTTACTTTAGCCCGATTCACAACGGTAAGCTTATGATAATGTTTTCTATTTTGAATGGTACTGGTAGGAATTCAGGGGAAATTTGAGCTTGCCGTGTCCCGGCTAATAGGCTATATCGCATGTGAGGATGCTGCAGGTGGTGGATCGTTTATAGCCTTTTCTCACAGCAGCTGGAATTATTAAATTTATCATTTTGATGGCAGATTGTAATCCAGAAAGGATTGTGTTTATGAAACACATGTAAGTGACTGAAATTAGATTATATTCCAATATTAAATGTGCATCTGATTACAGATACGCTGCATGGGATTACACAAGTTTTGTATTTTAAAGAGAACCAGTTCTAAGGAAGAATAATTAGCTTTTTGGGTTAAAATAATTTCTTTATATGAAATTCGAATGGTATGACAATTAGACTGTACAGAAATTGAAATCTACATGTAATGCTAATACACACTACATACAATACACGCAATGCTGATGCCGTTAACATTAACAATTTGAGGACAAAGTATGACAATAATAATAATTTGCACGGTTTGATGTGATAAGAGCTAACCAATTGTTAGATTTAATCACCATTGGTAGCGTGATTTATTGTAATGCTTTTTTCTTCAGTTGGTCAGAATAAAAGTGGCAGACTTGAAACTTACTTGGTCAGATGACAATATCCGGTGAAAATTCTTATTTGGGTCATATATTCCAAGACGTAGGCCACACATACTCCTCAAACATTAGATTCATCTGCGCTGGAGCCGTGCCGACGCACAACCCACGTAAAGAAAATAATTCCTCATATAACTGCAATTGCAGGTTTCAAACAGATGGCGGCAAAGAGGCAAAACTTACAGACTGCAGCTTTAAAGTTATGAAGTAAAATCAAAATAATAATAAAAAAAAAATTGATAGAATATTGCAGTGTATATTATACATTATTTATTTGTGCACAATATTATTATTATTTTTCAAGTAGGCTACTCATAATCGACATAGCGCTGAGCATCCCGAGTTCGAATACTGGCTCAAGCACCTGTCCTGATCCCGCCCACCTCTCTCTGTCCCACTTTGCTTCCTGTCATCTCTATACTGTCCTATAATAATAAAGGCAAAAACGCCAAAAAATAAATCTTAATCTTTTTTTTTATTTTTTTCTCATTTGAGAAGTTTAATTTCAGTTCCATGCCAATTTTAAACTTCTCTGCTTCACAGGAATAAGGAGTGTCCAACATGCAGGAAGAAGCTGGTGTCTAAGCGCTCCCTCCGTCCAGACCCTAACTTTGACGCCCTGATCAGTAAGATCTACCCCAGCAGAGACGAGTACGAAGCCCACCAGGAGAGAGTGTTGGCCCGCATCAGCAAGCACAACAACCAGCAGGCGCTCAGCCACAGTATTGAGGAGGGCCTTAAAATCCAGGCTATGAACAGGTTAGATGGCTGATATAAATGAATGTGGGAATTTTTTTTTTCTCATATTTACATTTGTGAATTCTTATATTATTTAATTTTAGTTGTCATGTTTAGTGTTATCTCTTATCTATGGCTGTCATGTGCTGAAATCAGTTGCAACTTAACAGGATATTGAATATTATGTTTTTACTCTATTGTAAGACAATACTTTTTTTGTTTTTTTTTCATCTGTTTTTGTTACTTTGTTCCTCCACCGGGGTGCTGTAGACTGCAGCGGGGGAAGAAGCACCAAATTGAAAATGGCAGCGGGGCAGAGGACAATGGGGACAGTTCACATTGCAGCAATGCATCAGTGCACAGTAACCAAGAGGCCGGACCCAGCATCAAACGAACCAAAACCTCCGATGATTCGGGACTGGACATGGACAATGCCACAGAGAATGGAGGAGGAGACATGGCACTGGACAGGGCCAGCGAGATTGAGCTGGTGTTCCGCCCTCACCCGACGCTGATGGAGAAAGAAGACACCACGCTGACAAGGTGAGACAGTTCTGTTTTAATTAGTTTTGCTTAACTAATTTATCATAAATTTAGCTATATGCTTTAAACAAGTTTCATTTTAGTCTAAATTTAAATGTGGAATTTGTTACCAGGTACATTAAGACTTCGGGGAACGCCACAGTGGACCACCTCTCCAAATACTTGGCTGTCAGATTGGCTTTGGAGGAACTGCGCAAGAACGAAGAGGCAAGCCCCATCAACGTAGAGGCAGCCAGCGAAAAACAGTACACCATCTACATCCCTACAGCAAACAACCAGTTCACAGTAAGTTTGGTGCCACTTCATCTAGGGCTGCACGATATGGTCAAACAATCATATTCTATCATTTGGACAAGGATTGTGATATGATAAATATTTAACATCTCATACTTCTACTTAGATGTCACACTAAAATCCCTTTCAAGGAAAGTCTGTTCACACGCCTCCAGGCAGCTCAAACAAGACCAAGTCCTATCTAAATGAATGGGGGAGTCCTGAAATCTCAAAAACTGCTCGCTGAAGTCGCAATTAAATTACATATTTCAAATCAGCAACAAAATCTGAAATGAACTGCCCCATGAATGTTGTTTCTTATGCTCAAATAGCGTTAAAAAATCTTATTTTTCAGGCTAGACCAGCCAATGCGCAGTTATATCGCGCTTATGACTGCGCATGCGCATTGGCTAGTCTAGCCTCAGGTTTCTATGGGAACCGGAGCTTCTACCGGCCGCTGCAGTGACGCAATGATTTTACCAATCAGCGATTGGCTCTTTCATTTAGAAGACGGGACTACTTTGCCATATTGTGCATTGCAGTTTCTCCCATTCATAAGTATATGAATGAACCGTCTTTGTATTTCTATAGTCTTGGGTCACACCAGTTTCAACCAAGCTTCATCAAGCTTGTCAATTTTGCATTGCTTTCAAGCCATAAATACTTAGATGACTTGTCAAAAGAAGGAAAACTAAAGATGTGACATCACTTAAACTAAAACTCTTATTCTTATAAACTGTCAAACATGCTTTTCTTCAATATGACAGCGTTCATTTTCCCTCACAGGTCTTGAATGGCTCTTTCTCTCTGGAGCTGGTGAGCGAGAAGTACTGGAAAGTCAACAAGCCCATGGAGTTGTACTTTGCCCCAACGAAGGAGCACAAATAAATCCAGTGAGACACGAGGGTCTGAGCTGACCCAGGACAGACTGATGGTTCATCCTCTCTTCTCTCTCCCGGTTTCTTTCTGTCTTTCTCTCTCTGTTTCTCCTCATCTGGAGTAGACTATTCTCTGGAGCCCCAGCTCCTCAATAACTGTGGCTGCTTTGATTTGTTTTTTATTGTCTTTTTGTATGGGAGCGAGACCAGGGTTGATCATTGGGAATGGGGTGGGAAGGCCATGGAAGTCAAACCAGTGTGGATTCATTTTATTTTCTCCCCCTTTCAGTTGACACAATCATTTCATTGTTACATGTTGAGTCCTTTTTGAGTCAAGAGGACTCAGACGTTGCCTTCAACAAGCCAAAATTTTAGTCTACAAAATGGATAATGCATCCGTAACACCATGAGGAATTCACGCTGAGTGCTTCGTGAAAGACTCTGTCAGAAGGTGGCTTTTGTAGCCAATGGCGCTGTCCTTTAATATCAGACTTGACCAATGATGTTCGCAGAGCTGTAAGAGATTTTAAGTGCATTTTCAGGCACACCACTCTTGTAGCAGCAACATTGTTCACTAACATGACTACATCTTGTCACTGTGTACCAGTACAATGTGATGGCTTGGTTCACATGACGCTGTCATGGCACTAGTCTGTACTACTGTATTGGTCGTCAGATATTTCGGGGATTGTACATACTACATCACTTTATAGAATAACTACCTGGAAACTGTATATTGACACCATTGTTACAGTTATTACAGTACCATTTCATAAAAACATAAGTTGGCGGTTCTACATTTGGACCCAGTTTTTAATAGTTTCATAGATGCTTCATCTAAGACTTTTTAGAGCATGAAGTACTTTTAGTTTGACATCCTTGGCATACCTTTGAGTTCAATGTTGTTGTTTGGAAAAAAATGTATACAGCGTTCTTTGTTTGGAAAATAAATAAAAAATGTATGCAAATTCTGGTGTTGAAGTTTGTGTCATGCCACACTGCTTTTAAAAAAAAGTTAAGTATAGTGGAGAAGCAACAGCTCAATTCCAGCAGATGGGGCTAGTGCTTCAGGTCATTTCAGGCTATGGTCAATAAATCAATAGACAAGTCAAGCAATAGTATAATAATGTTTGTCATGGTGTAAAGACATACCACAATATAAATAAGTGATTAACTTAAGAAAAAAAGTTTATTGATAGTTTGTAAGACCATATATATTTTTTTTTAATTCTGGCAAATACAATAAACAATGATACAATTTGATATTGAATAATTTTTATAATATAATTTGATTCTACATTGTCTAAAAAAAACAACAACTAAAGGCTGAAATCAGTGAATTTAGACATCACAACATTATAAAGTACAGCATGAAAATGGATATTAATTTTGAGATTTGCAAAGGATTACATTTTATCACTGTTTTATAGGATCTTAAAGATTAAGTGATGGTAGCATAGGTAGTCTGAATGTAAAGATAGAGGAAATAAAAAAATACATTTTACTATATATTACAATAGTTGTTTTATTGTAATACAATAATACAGTTTTTATTGTGCTTTCTTTCTAACTTACAGACCCCAAACTATTGAAAGTTGTTTTATAGTGTATCATGTATTATATACAGACCCCAAACTATTGAAAGGTATGGCCAGTAACTTAGTGAGAAAAAAATATTTAAAATAATAATCATGGATTGAAAACAATTGCTCTCACTTTTACAATTTACAAGCTGTGTATTTGCATAATTTGTGGTGCTGTGTACATTTTCATTTATTATGCTTTATCGTGTATCAGAAAGAATCAGTGTTTGTTTAAACTCGCTTGCTTTATCACAGCTGCCTTGTAAATTGAGGATCATAAATTAAATTTTTCACACTTGTGTATATGTATAGACCCAAAATATTACTTCAATAGTAATAAGATTTATTTTATGCTCCACAGTGATGACAGAATGAACATTTTGGGGTGAACTAACCCTTGAAGTATTTAAAAATGTATAAATATCACTGCATTAGTTATGAAATTATGAAATCAAGGAGCCTTTATTTTAAAGAAAGATAACAATACACTTTCCAAGGAAACTATTAACAACAAAAAATTTTGTTAGGTTTTAAATAATCCAGTAGATATACTGATCAAAAGTATATGGATATTTTTTGTCAGTTAGTTTAGTGACTGTGATGAACTCCTGAACAAGACATTAATTCATACAGCCATTGAGATCAAGTTTTTGGTCAAAATATCTCAGGAAAGTCATGTTCTGAGTATAAGAAAAAATATTGTATTAATGCAGTGAAATTTATGTTTCCAAATCCTTTTTGGGTACAACATATTTTATGAACATCAGTAATATTACTAACACTTTACAACGAGTTTGCGTTAGTTAACTTTAGTTAATGCATTAATTAATATTACCCAAAAAATAAGCAATACATTTGTTACAGTATTTTTTAATCATTAACTTTATTTAATAAAAATACAACAGTTCATGCTAGTTCAAAACCATTAAATAATCTCTCATGACAACTTTAGGAGAGTTTAGCATGGATAATATACAAGGCAATGTTAATGTGTTTGGTCTCGGTGGAATAGATCTGCTATGAGCTGCAGAAGCAAAGCAAGCACCGAGACTTGCTACTGCCAATACATCCACAACATGCTGCTGTGAGCATGTAAGAAACACTGCTGCTGCACATATAACATATATGAAATAATAACCCCCATACATATCATACATGAAATCACCCTGCAGCAGATCTATACAGGTGGAGCTGGGGAAGGTGGAGGGTTTCTGAAGCGCTACAGCAAGCACTAGTCAAATATTTAAATGTTAAGCAGCAAGCTCATTGGCTGCTGATGTGAAAAGAAACCAATCAGCTGTGCCATGTGAATAATGATGGGATTATATCAGTTTATATCTGTCATGTCACTTTCAGTTTGAGTTAGAACCTATCGGCCTGCGGCATCTGTTTCATGCCAGAACTTTATATTAACATACAACTTTTGATTTTAATAATATATGTTGTAATTAACATTAACTAAGATCAATAAATGCATTTGAAGCATTGTTCATTGTTAGTTCATGTTAACTAATGTAGTTGACTAATATATACAAATGTAAAGTATTACCGTTATATCTGATTTATGTAGCCTTTATCTTTTATTCTTGTATCCTGTAGCATAAGCTTTTGAGACTGTGATATTTCCGAAGAGGCCTATTAATATGGCCTCAGGTGACCTGCCAGTCATTTTTATGTCAAGAAGAGCAAGTCAGGCCATGTGTGGTTCATGTACAGTCAGAGTTTGTCTGTGTTGGGTCTTACATGTCCGTTCTGCATAGTTTGATATGCGTCCATTCATAATGGATTTTACAGCCTCGCAGCACGGAGGCAGCTGACCCTCACTGCAGTCTCACAAATGTGTTTTTACTAGCGCTCTCAGGGCAGGTTTAATCTCGGCACGGTCGGGGTCATGGCAGGGGTCGCTAACACCCCGCTGCCTTGAAAGGGCCATGAGCTGCAGCCTCCCACATCAAAGATGTCAGAGTACACCCATATAACCTTAAGCACTCTGCCATTTGCAAAGATCAAAAATTATCTCTGTGGAACCGTCACACTAGTCTATTTGACAGAATAGTCAAAGGCATATAAGCATAAATGTCCACATAGTTTTTGGGTAGATTAGTAGGCTTCTGCTGCTGTATGTTTGCTTGTGTTGTTAGTTCATCTGATGCTCACAGCTTTCAGAGATACACGCATGAGATTAGAAAATCTATTAATATGTTGATGTTCATTTTAAACTGTTCTGAGCTTTTAAGCTGGTCAATAATCACTCATCTTTACGTCACCAGCACTCATAGTTTGATGCCGTCTGCTTCAGTGGTTTTCAGATGGCAACATTAAGCAGATATTCCCTTGCAGTCATGACTAGGGACCTTATTTCAACTGTTTCTCTCAGTGTAAGTGTGTGTTCGGAGAGCTGGATGAGAACATTGCCAGGATCTTTCCACACGCACAGCGCTGAACAATTAGATATTCATGCTTTGACACACAGTGACGGAACAGAACCAGCATTCACTGTCTGTGATTAAAGCTTTCACACACTGCCAAACTGCAAAACAGACTGATGAATTTGAGTTCTTTTGCAGTCAGAACACTTTTGCTCATTTTTCTTTCCTTTCACACAATTTATTCCAGTTTAAAGGTTTGGCTGCTCCTCTTAATTCCAGTGAACACTAATCCTAGTGTGATGACACGCATTTCTCTTTATATGCATTTAATTGATATGTTCTAGTAAATTGTGTGCAGTTGCTGCAGATATTTTCTGTTCCAGCATGACTGTTCCTGTGCAATGTTCCAGCATCCGGAGGAAAACCTTCAGTAGAAGAGAAGAAACTACAGCAGCAAGGGTGACAGATTCATGCTTTTGAATCACCAGTATTGTGTTTGGGTGTCCACATACTTTTGGCCTGGTCTCATATAGAATGTAGTAGAATGATCATTAGTATAGACTTGTATACTAAATCTAATAATTTATATAATTTACTATTTATGTAATATACAATTTATTATTCATATTTATATTTCTTTACATTTATATTTGTATTTAGCCTACATATCCCTCTTGACCTGATCTCAAGAAATTTCTGTCTCCAGGAACTATACTAAATAATGTGTATCTTAAAATTTATATATAAAATTACATATATATTTTTTGATTAAAATTATATGTAGTATAATTAAATTGATATGCAAATATAGTAATATATATATTATTAAATAAATAAAATATATTTCATTCAGTATGTTAGATTATTTAAAATAATAATTTCGTAAAATAAAAATTAATTAATTAGTGAGTAATATATAATTTATAAATAATAATAAATATTTAGTATATGGCCTGTGCGTGCATGTGTGTGTGTGTGTGTGTGTGTGTGTGTTTGAATACATAGTTTTTGAGGACACAAATGTGTATAATGACGGGTATTATTATATGGTTTATGACACTTCCTGTGTCCTTGTAAATGGCTTAAAATCATTCTAAACTGTGTGTTTTGAAATTGAAAAAAATGCTTGAGGTTTTCTGTGAGAGTTATGGTTAGGGATTGGGTTAGTGAATAGAAAATATGATTAGATTGGTATAAAAACCGTGTGTGTGTGTGTGTGTGTGTGTGTGTGTGTGTGCGTGCGTGCGTGCGTGCGTGCGTGTGTGTGTGCGTGTGTGCGTGCGTGCGCGCAAACAGTTAAATTCCATTTTATATGACCTCTGAGGTTATCTACAAAGTGATTTCATTTGAGTAATTTAAGTTCTTGTTTATCTCTCTAGCTTCTAGAAAAGGAAACTTCAGGAAATGCTTCTTCACAGTCCATCTACACAACACTACTGATGAACTATTCTCTGTGTAAACAAAGTTCTCTTAGATCCTCTGCATCCATCTGCTGCCATCTATCTTTAAGAAATGTATCATGTTCCTGGACTGTTTAGTTTCTAACGTGCTAATGTTGTTGTTAAGCGCATGCAGACATGTTCTTCACGTTCAAGCCACAAAACCTTTTTGTTGTCGTTCAAAGAAGTGTCAGTCTGTTCTGAATTAAGCCTCCTCAGCCAATGAGATAAAAGTACAAAACGTGCAGTGTTGTGATTGGTGCTCTGTATGTGAATGCGAATGCTGTCCAACACTTTTTGCTTTGTTTAGGAGGTGATAGAAACTCTTCGGCCAAATCTGAGCGCCTGGCACCATGCCACCGTTTGGGTATTTGGGACAATTGTTGGTGTGTTGTTGCTACATGGTGTTGTTTGACTTCCTAAATCAGAGGAACACAGTGTTCACTACAGATCACATGACAGCCTGAAGCCAGTTCTCAAGAAGATCATGCAGCACACGTACACAAAGTCCTTTTACAGAAATCTGAGAGCTTATCTTTACGTCTGTGTCACTGTGTAGATGTGATTTATGACGTACTTACACAAATATGGCATATTTTCTAGCATGGCGTGAGGAATTTTGTCCTAATGTGACCTTTATATGTTTTTTAACCTGCTACTTTCAAATTCAAAGGAAAGTATTTATTGTTTGAGTCATGCATCATAAAAAGAAAACTGAAAGAGTTAATGACTTAAAGTTCAACAGACTTCTATCACACTGCATGTTCTATTTAAAAAGGCACATTGGAAGTTTTTATTCTTTAAACAAAGAATATATTTCCTAATGCCAGTAAATAATTTTTAATACATATATATAACTGGAATAGAAGTTCTTTGGAATCTTAATATATCGTATGTCCATGAAGGAAAGTGTTCTTTTAGAGCAATAATCATGTTAGTTGTGAATATTGATATACTGTAGACATCCATTAGAACAAATGTTCTTCACCTCCACTCTCTGGATTTTCTGCAGAGTTGAGTCCCAGAAGGACTTTTTTCACCCATGGTGTGTGGATGCTTAGCTTGAGCAAAGAGGATTCATCTGAACTGAAACCACATGCTGCATAATGAGATGTGTTCTGGGACTGGGACTGTCATGCTACATAACCAACTCACGTATTTGTCAATAAAAGACTTTCTGACACGCAACTTCTTTGTTAAATAAAAAAAAAAAAAACATTCTGAACATCATATTCCTGTGTTGTGATATGATCTTTGCCATTCTCTTAGAGTCAAGGCACTTTCACACCAAGAACATGAACTATGCTAACTATAACGCTGACTATATTAGTGTATTTATTGTAAGCATGCAGAGCAGTTATGTTGTCTGTCGCTTTAAATGCTCTGATTGGCTGTCAATGTTACAATGTTACAAAGTGATACCAAAATATTGCTACTCTGTATCCTTATCATTTTGGCTGTGATGTGGGCTGGATTATTAAAACCTTTTAGTTATAGTTATCCCTGACAGCACTAGTACATCACAGAGATGTCTATTTGACGTCTTCATTACGTCTGCAAGACATATATTTTAGAGTGTTTGCTCATCATCTGCAATATACGTCTCTAGGATGTTTCCTATCAGATGTCAAATAGACGTGTTTATGATTTAGAATGTATGTAAAATTGATATCTTAAAGATCAGAGGTTTGTCCACAGCAGATACTTTCCAGATGAAGCGATCTTTAACAGACATCTTGCAGACGTATGTGTGATATCTGGGATCATCCTTTGTGTGAACCGACCTCAAGACAGTTATGTCATCATCTGCTTTAATATGCTCAAGCTCTTTAAAATCAGGTGGATTGTGTTTGGCTGTTATAGTTGTGGTGTGGACTTTGCTGTATTCTTTTAGAATTAAGGTGTATTCACAACAAGACTATTAGAACGGATGATAATGATCTATCATAAGCACATGCAGCATGTCATCTGTGCTTTAAATGCATGATCTTTGATTGGCTGTTCAATGTTTTTATCACTCATTACCTGGAAACAAAGTAAGTGTTTCCAATATAGTTCCTCTGTGACCATAGTGTTTTACTGGACTATCCTATTCTCAGAATTAGAATGATTATTAAAACATTTTAGTTATAGTTATCAGTATAGTTATAGCTCTTGGTGTTAACAGTCCCCAGCGCAATCGGGCCCATCGCGGCTGAGTGTCGGCTCACTCGGCTGTGTTCTGGCAGCGGCTCAGCTCTGGCCCAGTGATGGTTGCCAGATTTGGCTAGGCTTTGGATGTGCGGATCTGGCCCGATTTGCACTGAGACACGGCACAGTTTAGACACTTAAACTTAAACCACATTCGGTATTTTTATTTTATTTTAATTCCTATTAATATTTTTTCCTTTTATCCAACATTCTCTTTTTTCCCAGTTGGAAATTAATGATTACGAACTTTAACATTATTTTTTCTTTATGACCATAAGCTTTGGCTGGTCAGAAGACCAGAAGATTTTGGCTGATATATGGGCATGCAGACCCGGACCAGTTTAGGCTGAGTCTTCAATTCCCGCGCTATATGCAAATTTAACGGAGTTCACGTCAATGAAAGCAATAGATATGCGCTGCATTTTATTCATTATCAGCTAATTTCAATATCAGAGACCGCGAAAAGAGAGAGCGCGGCGTCAGCACTGGAAAGGTTAGTCTCACTACTTTTAATGAAGATGATTGTGTGTTGAGCGTCTGCGACTTACTTTCAGTTTCATTCGCGGCAGTTTGCGCCTCGGCTCTCTGAAGAGATGCTCAGCTACTCCTCCGCGGTGATGCTTGTTCCATTAGCGCTGTCATATCTGACTATAACATGCCATATAGCCTATAAAACGCTCTCACACCTTTATTTTTTTAATATTTTGGGAGGAGTAAAATTAGCATATGTGGTTTCAACAACCAGATGCATTTACCATGCAGGCCCAGACCTCCTCCTGAAGTGGTTTGAGTGATCGGATTTATATCCGTCTCGAATGCGTGTCGGAGGGCATTTACACCTGGGGCCTCATGTATAAACGCTGCGCACGCACAAAATGGGCATAGAATTGTGCGTGCGCTGTTTTCCACGCACGTATCCGGATTTATAAAAAATAAACTTGGTGTAAATATGTGCGCACCGCACCGTACGGATGATATACACATTTACATTAAATATTCCCCTCTCTGTGTTACGCACTGTGTGCGTCACGCATATTTGTAGTGGACTCTCATTAATTAAGCACCATTGGAGTGAGATAAGTGAGATAATGATAGTTTTAAACAGCGAGTACTATAATAATTCAGATTTTTAAAAGACATGTTATGAGAATTTTTTTTTTTTTTCTGATAACTTTGCGCACTTACATTTGCGAATATCCACGATTTAATACAATGATGATAATACTTACATTACGGAATTATGGCGTTCCCCATTATACCACTCATTAATGAGTCATGAAGCACTGAAATAAGCCTACACGGCAATAAAAGCTTAGTCTAAAAATATAAAAATATGTCCCTTTTTCGCCAAACTACATTTGGAGTTTAAAACAATTGAAATAATTTGGTTGAAAGAATGATCAAGAATATTAGATATATTCATTTCAAAACTGGATGATGTTGGCGATAAAAATTAATGTGGCACAAAGCATCCTTCATATCTGGATGTATTTGCTTGATAACGCACACCTTTCACCCCAATCTCTGTGGTACCTATAGAGTAGTACTGCATCCTTCATATAGTTTAAAAGAAAAATAGATAGACCCGAGATTCTCTCCAGCGAGTACAGAGTGCATGGAATACATTCAGCCCACCCCCAATTCTATTTATATCTAGACCCGAATGCACTTTGTGTACATTGATTTCATATTCAGAAATATGTTAATAGAGGATTATTTCTTTTAGTAACCATGGTTTTTTCAGATGCACTTCATAAGGCAATAGCGATTCAATTTCCTTGAGGTGATTTTACAGCTAAATTGGGATTTTATACAATTAGACATTTTAGAGATGGACAAACACAACATGCTGTACGGCACAACACGTTGCTCAATATTTGCATCACAAACTAGGAATTCAAGCCCATGTGGTTTATATCTTAATACAATATTTGAGCCTATATTGATTATACATTGTAGCCTATAGTAAATGAGTGCCCATCATCGATATTAAAAATCAAATTTCTGTATCTGTGCAACCCTCATGTGCGGTTCAATCTGTGTATGAGATGAATTTAGATTCAGTTATTAACACTCGATCATTGTAGCCATATAGACCTGCTTAACTATCGAATATTAAATCACTCAGAGCTGTAAATCTGTGCAATAGGTTTCCATGGCACTTTTAATGAGTAAAAGAGCCCTTCTCTGATTAATATTTTATTTATTTATTAAAGATTAATATTTTTATTTATTTATTAGGCCTACTAAAAATCTAAAATCAATAGTAGGTGTTTCCTGGTTTCCTACGACTGAGCCACAAAACCATTAATAATAATAATTTGTGCATATATATAAACAAAAACTATATATGTTGCAGAGAAAATTAACATTTATTGCTTAAATACGCATAAAGCACATTAATAATAATATGGGCTATTTGTATTAAGAAGGGATAGCAGCTTGTTTTTATTCCCATTATCCACACATAAAAATAGACTATCGTAATTGTCTTATTTGTCACCGCAGTTGTTCTTTAAAATAAACCATTTGCGTGTTTGTCCTATGTCTTACTGAACTACAGTGTATTATATCTGCTTCTGTAAGTGCTTATCCACCGACTTCCTAAAATAAAGAATATGGCTACATATAAAATATACATTATACAAAACAGCTAAATCTCAAACAGTGGATCATTTTTATCAACATCGCCCAGCTAAAAACTGCTCAATGTTTAAGTATATCTGCTTCTGTGAAAACAATAATATCTGACTTCATTTAACGTGCAACGTCCCACCTGTTGAGATGAGGAATTTGTTCCCAGAAACATAATTCATATTTCTAGCATAGGTAGGCTATTATAAGCATAGTAGGTTCATGCCGCCCACGAATTAAAGTAGGAATTTGTTCCCAGACTTAATTCTTGAGCCGCTCATATTACACAGCTCTGTTCTCCGAAGTACTGAAGTACTCGGAGATGCCGCCACCAAGCTAGGAACTTAATCTCTAAGTCATAAATTAAAAAAAACACATTTGCTAATTGATTCTAACTAAAACTGTTGTTAGCACTTAATATTTCTGTATATAGATCATTCATAAAAATGCTATATAAAAGAATGCTCTGTGCAAACATCTACACCATAAGCTCTGGGGGTGTATCATAAACCAATGAAATGTGTCGCCCCGCCCCAGCGACACTCAAATGTGTCGCCCGCCCCCCATCGTTGCACTCTGGAGTACCGTGTGGGCGGAGCTAAAGAGTACCGTGTGGGCGGAGCTGAGTGACAAGCACTTGTACCAATTGCCAACAAAACACAGTCATCTGCATGCCGTTTCACACCATCTGCAGTTCTGTCATGACCGATCTTTTATAGCTGGGACCGCTCCATCTACGATCCAAATTCAGCGAATTGGGCCTTGTTTATAAAACGTTCGTCAACAAAACAATGAGAAACTCCATTGCTGAAAAACAAACTATATCCACTGTTCACATAACAGTGGGTTTTTGGGAAGCTGAACAAGGTTATCTTTCCTCACAAAAAAACACACTTCTTTAGAGACATTTTCCCGAGCGAGTCCCGTGCTGCCAGCCTGCGATTGAAGAGCGCGTTGATGGGCGCGCTCTCGTTCTTGCTCTGGTCGATGTGTGCACGGACGCGTTCTTTCCGGGAGAAATGCCCATATAAGGAGTTCCACCGTCGTTTACGTCATCAAGAACAACAATTGAAAAAAACTCTCCGAAACTTGTACGAACCCGGAAGTGAGATTTTTGGCACAGAAATACTCTGTTATACATCCAAATTTTTTTTTTTTAAACTTTGTCCATGCTTAGCATGAGAATCAAACTCTTTAACAGTGTAAACATCTCTGAATGCATGAAACAGCATTGTAACCCCCTTAAAGTCTTGTACCTTTGACGGTGTTAAACATGGTGTCACATGGATGGGAATATGCATGGAAATGATATGCAGATGAGGTTATGCATCGTAAAACGAGGCGTTGTAAGCTCCATATATGGTGATTTCTGGGAGGAGTCGGGGTGGAGATGCATGTATGCACAATCTTCCCGTGACTGGGATTTATAAAGGGATTTTTGCGCAGGTTCTGGCGTACGCATGCTTTTATAAATCTGAAAACTTTTGTGCGTACGCAAAATCTAGCTTTTGTGCGTACGTACACTTTTAGGTTGAAATCTACGTAGAGTTTTATACATGAGGCCCCTGGTCATTTCACGATCGGATAGCTATCCGATTAGAAAAAACGCATGAAGTGACGCAGGGGCCTCATGTATTTTTGAGGCCCCATTTTTTATACATGAGGCCCCAGGTGTAAACAGCCCCTAAAATTGTGAGTTTGCTGACATAGTGCTAGAGTTGAGCTCCAACCATAATCAAACACACCTGATCCAGCTAATCAAGGTCTTCAGGATTACTAGAAACTTCCAAGCAGGTGTGAGTGGGAGCTGGTTGGATCTAAACTGTGCAGAGCTGCAGCCCTCCAGGAATTGAGTTTGACACCACTAGTCTATAGTATTGCGACTGATCTCTTTTTTTGTTTTTTTTATCAGTGCAAAGAAATGCAAGTACTGGCAGCGCATTCAGATGGAGAGATTGAAAAGTTCATCAAAAGATGGCTGCTGCTCACTGTGGACAGAGATGGGGGAGAAAAGAGCGGGCCCAAAAGCAAACTAATTCTACCTAAGGTATGTTCCAAATGTTAACCTTTAACAGAGTTACTATTCATGTTATCAGTCTGAGATTGTCTGACTAACCATACGTGTCATTGTCTATTCCCCTTTTTATTCTCTTTCTGTCAATCTGTTCCTCTTTTAGGGTATGCTTACTTGAGGAGGCTCCTGCAGTTTTCTTTTTTTTTTTTTTTCATTACAGTTTTTTTTAATGTTTCAAATATGTTTAAAATAAATTGTCATCACTCAAGTTTTTGTTGTGTCATTTTTACTTTGGGGGGGGGCACATATGGATGTTATGGGGTAGGCATGGGGTGACTCATGGCGTAGTAGGTGGGGATGCCATGAAAAAAACAGGGTGTAAGGGCCAAACCCTTAATCTTTGTTAAAGTTGCCATATTTAGTTGACATGTAAGTACATGTAGGCTTAACAAGGACACTGTACATTTTCTTTTTTTCTTTTTCTTTTTTTTTTTTTTAATGACATTTTAAGGTAATGTCATTTTGTGGAAAAACAAATAATTCAAAGCTCCGTTTTCACAAAATAAAACTAATTTAATACACATATTTTAGATGTTGTACTGAAAATGTAAAATGTAAAAAATGAGTAAGTGCAAATATATTATTTAATTTAGCAAACAAGACTCAGACCAGTACTGGCCGGCACAGTTTCAGTACCCAGTCCTGGACCAGTACTGGCTAAGTGTACCATTTTGGTTGGCGTGATTTTGGCCCAATGCCGGTGGTGTCGACTCAGTTTTAGTACCCAGAGTTGGGCCAGTACCGGCTAAGTGTTTCAGTTCTTGTCGGCGTGATTGTGGCCCAATGCCGGCAGTTTTGGCAGCCGGACTCGGGCCAGTGTATTTGGGCCGATTCTGGGGCGTCATTCATCCCATGTCCATGCCGAGTCTGGCAACCGCAGCCGGGCCGAGTTATTTCTTCCAGCCTGCCAGATCTGGGCCATTATCGGGCCAAACCTTTTTGGCTACCTGGGTCCTTTAGAACAATTATTAAACTTTATACTTACATTTATTGTTATTGCATTGGTGTAAATGGACCTCAAGATGCTTTGTCAAGCTAAAATAAGTTCTACAGTTCTTTTAATCTGGTGCTCTTGGAGCAAGATGCTGAAAAACAAGATGTCCATGTTAAGTGCATATTTACACGTTCTATGTCAAATGTATAAACAAGTAATCCAGTTGGGGGATATTTTCTGCCTACTGCCAAAAATACAATGCCTGCTTCCCCTCTTCCTCCATTCAGCACTGTGCCCAGCTTCTGTTACTGCTGGCAGTGCGAGCGTGCAAACTTATTCATGTTTACTCATATACTGGATGATTCATTACTGCATTATTCAACTAATCATTACTCACATTTTAGAAGAACTCTCTGGAAAAGTACTGCAATGCTTTTGTAAATCAGGGCTGCTGGTAATACAGGTTGTTTGTCTAGTTTGCTCTAATTCCTAGCAAATATAATTACTGGTAACAAAATACTTCTGTCCTCGAATAGCTCTGCTTATGGGTGGTTCTCCTAATGTTAGTATTTGGTTATTATTATTCTTTTTTTAACCATACCAATATTAAAGTACTGATATATTTTATAAATGTTTAGGGGAACCAAATAATAACATTCCAGGAATGTTCTAATTAATTAGGTTTTATTTTTACAACCATAAAACAAAGTTCCCAGAATGTTCTGGGAACCAACAATGATTGCAAAATTAAGTTGTTTTCCTGAAAGCACATTTGTTCTTAATATATCTACAGAAAGATGGTGTAATTTAGACTAGGAGGCACATTGGCTTTTAAGGACAGTCTTCAAAGGCTGTTAAAGAGAGGAGAGGTGAACAATTAACCTCACATCTTCTAGAGTGACTTTGTGGGCTACGAACTACAAACGTATTATTTCCTGTTTAGCACACTCCTGTTTTGGGGCCAGTTGCCAGCACATACATCCTGGCAATAAAGTGAGTGAAAGAACAGACTCTCTAAACAGCAGTGTCAGTAAAAGCAAGGCATTTGAGGCTGTTATGCATAAGAGCCTTTAAAACCTGTGCTCACAGGCACTGCCTGCCTTATGTAAGAGACCACAACTGAAAAATAATATGGCTCTTACATAATCCTGTTTAAAAGGGTTTAGTGTGCTGTTATACTTGCTTTTTACATTGCACACAGCTGTAAACCTTATTCTGTTACTGAACATTTAGAATACTGGTGATTTTAGTAAATTGTTCAGTGTATAGAAAAAAAAATACTGCATTTGAACTTTGAATAGAATGCAGTTCCTGCACTGTGGTAATACTGTGTGGTTTCCATGTGAGTCACTACATCCTGTGGCTCTCGACATATTTACAGAGCAGAGTTTTATCAAGCAATTCAAATGTAAAAGTCCTTAAAGTAATCAAATCAAATCACTTTTATTGTCACATCACCACAGCACAAGTGCCTTGGTGAGTGAAATTCTTGAGAGCGTGCTCCAGACAGTGCAAAAAAACAAAACAATTTACATATAGACAGTACATATTTACAGAAGACAATGTGCATAATACACATACTCAATATACACAGTGTACTATAAAGACATACTTAGTTACCAATACACTGTATGTACACATTTTACATTATGTACACATCTATACATGGTAATATGTTAAGGTGCAACAGATTATACATTTACAACAGATTAGTTGTGCAATAGATAGTTGTGCAAAGGTGCAACAGATTATACATATGCAATGTCGTGGATGTGCATTGTATGGTATCCAGTGATAGCAGATAGGTTGTATTATTGCAGTGTGTGCGTGTAGTCCAGTAGAACGGCGGTAAAGTGCAGTGCATGGCATGATGTGTGAGTGGGAGTGTGATGTAGGGTGAATTAGTTCTGACTGTTCATTAGCCTGATAGCCTGAGGGAAAAAGCTGTCCCTCAGTCGGCTAGTGCGGGATCGGATGCTGCGGAGACGTCTCCCTGAGGGCAGCAGAGAGAGCGGTCTGTGGGACGGGTGGCTGGAGTCCTTGATGATCCTCCTGGCTTTCCTTATACACCGCCTGGTGTAGATGTCCTGGAGGGAGGGAAGCTCACCTCCAACAATGTGGCGGGCAGTTCGCACGACCCTTTGCAGAGCTTTGTGGTTGCCAGCGGTGCTGTTTCCAAACCAGGCGGTGATGCAGCCGGTCAGGATGCTCTCCACAGTGCAGGTGTAGAATGATCGGAGGATGCTGGGGCTCATTCCAAACTTCCTCAGCCGTCTCAGGAAGAAGAGGCGCTGATGTGCCTTCTTCAGCACTGCGTCTGTGTGAGCAGACCATGTGAGATCCTCAGTGATGTGAACGCCGAGGAACTTAAAGCTGTTTACCCGCTCCACAGGTGTCTTGTCGATGGAGATGGGTGTGTGTTCTCTGCTCTGTCTCCTGAAATCCACCACCAGCTCCTTGGTCTTGTCGATGTTGAGTGAGAGGTGGTTCTCCTGGCACCATTTAGTCAGGGTACTCACCTCCTCTCTGTAGGCCGTCTCATCGTTGTCGGTGATCAAGTACCAAAGAAATAAGGTATATGTTTATGTATTTTCTTTTAATTAAATAACAATTAATACAAACATCTATATATCTGTTCATATCAAGGTTATTATAGTTAACACTATGAAATAAATATTTTTGTTAATACAGTAAAAGGGATAGTTCACATCATTTACTCACCCTCAAGTTGTTCCAAACCTGTATGAGTTTCTTTCTTCTGCTAAACACAAGATGATATTTTGAAAAATGGTGGTAACCAAACAGTTATTGATAGCCATTGACTTCTATAGTATTTTTCTATGCTATGGATGTCAATGGCTCCTGTCAACTGTTTGATTGCCAACATTTGTGTTCAGCAGAAGAAGAAACACTAATATTAAATATTAAAATAAACTCTAATCACATCTCAAATGATGAATTAACCCTAGTTCACATGGCCTCCTTAATAATTTCAGAAGCATATTTCCAGCTTAGTACAGAAATAAAGTACAACCCCAAATCAGAAAAAGTTGGGACAGTATGGAAAACGCAAATAAAAAAAGAAAGTAGTGATTTCTAAATTTACTTTGACTTGTATTTCATTGCAGACAATATGAACAAAATATTTCATGTTTTGTCTGGTCAACTTCATGTCATTTGTAAATATACATCCTTTCCTGTCACTTTGTAATGTTGCCATTCCTTTTCACAACACTTAAAAGACGTTTAGGGACTGAAGACACCAAGTGATGAAGTGTTTCAGGTGTAATTTTGTCCCATTCTTCCTGCAAACAAGTCTTAAGGTGGGCAACAGTACGGGGTCTTCGTTGTCGCATTTTGCGCTTCAAAATGCGCCACACATTCTCTATTGGAGACAGGTCGGGACTGCAGGAAGGCCAGTCAAGTACCCGTACCCTCTTCCTCCGCAGCCAGGACTTTGTAATGTGTGCAGAATGTGGTTTTGCATTGTCTTGTTGAAATATGCATGGACGTCCCTGGAAAAGATGTCTTCTTGAAGGCAGCATATTGTGCTCCAAAATCTCTATGTACTTTTCAGCATTAATGGTGCCATCACAGAAGTGCAAGTTACCTTTGCCAAGGGCACTGACACAACCCCATACCATGACAGACCCTGGCTTTTGGACTTGTTGCTGGTAACAGTCTGGATGATCCTTTTCTTCTTTGGTCCGGAGCACACGGCGTCCATTCCTCCCAAAAAATACCTGAAATACTGATTCATCTGACCACAGTACACGTTTCCACTGTGTGATGGTCCATCCCAGATGCCTCCGAGCCCAGAGAAGTCGACGGCGCTTCTGGACACTGTTAACATAGGGCTTCCTTTTGGCACAGTACAGTTTTAACTGGCATTTGTGGATGTAACTACGTATTGTGGTACTTGACAAAGGTTTGCCAAAGTAGTCCTGAGCCCATGTGGTGATATCGCTTATAGATGAATGACGATTCTTGATGCAGTGCCGCCTGAGGGATCGGAGATCACGGTTGTTCAGCTTAGGCTTGCGCCCTTGTCCTTTACGCACTGAAATTCCTCCAGATTCCTTGAATCTTTTAATTATGTTATGCACTGTTGAAGGTGAAATATCCAAATCTCTTCCTATCTTTCTTTGAGGAACATTGTTTTTAAACATTTCAATAATTTTCTCACGTATTTGTTGGCAAACTGGCGATCCTCGGCCCATCTTTGCTCCTAAAGGACTAGACCTTTCTTGGATGCTGCTTTTGTACCAAATCATAATTACAATCACCTGTTGACATCAACTGTTTCAAATCACATCATTATTTAACCAATTTACCTCATTACTAGCCCTAAATTGCTCCTGTCCCAACTTTTTTTGGAATGTGTTGCAGGTCTGAATGACAGGAAAGGATGTATATTTACAAATGACATGAAGTTGACCAGACAAAACATGAAATATTTTGTGTTCATATTGTCTGCAATGAAATACAAGTCAAAGTAAATTTAGAAATCACTACTTTCTTTTTTTATTTGCGTTTTCCATACTGTCCCAACTTTTTCTGATTTGGGGTTGTATAAATTTTCTTGAGATATCTGATTGAATCCAAGGTCAGCATTCTTGCCACACTGGATCTATCTGTGGAAGATTTTGAATTGGGTTAAATGACCCATCTTTGAGTTCCAGATGTCTTTGTCATTCTCAAGTCCACTCATTTCACAGTGACACTGACTGACCTAACATAAGCACAGCTATCAGGGGCTAACACTGCTCTGCTCTTTCATGAATGGGGCACATTGTGACCTGTAGGCTGTTTCACTGGCATAGTGCTCTCCACTACTGATGTTCATAATCCTCTTAATGCAGCATGTAATCTGCATAGAGATGATTTGACATGATGACATCCAATCTCCACACTACACTGTTCCCACACATCTGAACCATACATTACCATAACCTTTCCATTCATAATTACTGGATTTATATATATATATATATAATTTTATTAAGATGGGGTGGATTTATATTTGCACAGCAATAACAAAGCTTTGGAATTAATTAATAATAATAATAATAAAAAATAGAGTTACTATATTTATCCAAGTAAATGTCTCCATCTTAATTGAGACGTGTTATCAAACAGGCATGCTTTACTAAATGTTTAGATGGATGGATGAAAGTTGACACTCAAATCACTCCAAGTTGAAACGGTTTATTAATTTTTGCACCTTTTTTGTATCAAAAGACAAAAAAAAAATCATTAAGAAATCAGGTCTAACAGATTTAAATACAGAAATTAATGAGATGAAACATGAATTGGTGTTAAGAGTGGCATTATCATCATTGGCTTTTTCAGCATAAAGCAGATACAGATAAGCGTCTATGTAAAAACAGGCCTGCATGCACAAATTCATTCATAAATGGAATGTATGCTTGTCAGCTTTACATGTTAGACACTTACAGAGGTTGTATAAAAATGCTATAAAAAGGCAAAAGATACAATCCCACTGAGGCATTACAACTCCATTTCAGATGAGCTTTCAGTATTCTGTGGTCTAAGACTTTCTAGCTATACATATATAGATCTCATCTTCAATAAGAAAGGCATTAAATCAATGTCAAATCATTCATGATGAACTAAGCACTGCACCATGAACCTCTGCCACAGTTCACATCATAATCTAATAAACCTGTTCTCATGACATTAACCATACCAGCTTCAAATATCACTCTGGGTACTGGCCTTGATAGCAAAAGAAAAGAAAAAAGGAGAGAGAAAGAAAGAAAGAAAAACTATTTACATAGTAATTATGCAATATGCAAAGGCTTCATGTCGCTTTGGGCAACTTCATATAAGCATCATCAGTTTCTCTCCTCAGCGCCTAAACAAATGAACATCAGTAAAACACAATCACATTACAATGTTAGTCAGTTTGAGGAAAGGAGAGATCCCGACACCCTTCAGTTCTTAGTTAATGCCTCTATAAACGGGCTCCACTCATTCTTCTCTGGGTCATACGCCTCCATGGTGTTGAGAAACTCATTGCCATCGAAGCCCCCGACTGCACAGAGCACACCATTCAGCACAGCCAGGCCTGCGTTGCTCCGTGCTGATGTCATGCTTCCCAGCATCCTCCACTCATTCTTGGCTGGGTCATAGACCTCCACACAGCGCAGAGCGTGAGAGCCGTCAAATCCTCCGACCACAAACAGCTTCCCTGAAAGCAGTTGAAATGTACTTAATTGAGGATAAGCCCTAAATTTGACAAGCTTCAGTCATTTTCCTACCAGTGAGACTTTATAACCCTGCTGGGTTTTAAAATGTACTCACTCTCAGGCCATCCAAGATGTAGATGAGTCTCTTCATTAGAACAGATTTGGAAAAAAAAAAAATGAATTACCCGACTTGCTCACCAATGGATCCTCTGCAGTGAATGGGTGCCGTCAGAACAGCTGATGAAAAACAACACAATAATCCACATGACTCCAGTGATGCAAAAGCTGCGTGTTTGTTATAAATCCATCGTTAAAGACATTTTTAATTTTTTAAACTTTTCTTTTTATCCGGCTAAATTACGAGTCCCTTATCCAGAATATTGCTTTCTCCAGTGAAATAGTTGTCTTGCATCAATCAGGAGAGAAATGTGCACAGATCAAACTCTGTCCAAAGTTTCTAAAATATGGTGGAGAATTTTGAGGTGAGAGAATAACAGGGGACTTTTTCACTGGAAGCATGATTATGGATTATGGATTGTTTAAAGTTAAAATGCCTTATTGGTGGATTTGTTTCTTACAAACACGCAGCTTTTCACAAGATGTTAACTGATGGACTGGAGTCATGTGGATTACTGTGATGTTTTTATCAGCAGTTTGGACTCTCATTCTTGATGGCACTCATTCACTACAGAGGATCCACTGGCAAGCAAGTCATGTAATGTTGAAGTTCCAATGAAGAAACAAGTTTATCTTCATCTTGGATGGCCTGAGGGTGAGTTGTTGGTGTTTTTTTGTGAACTATTCCTTTAAACACGAGTCTCCAGTTACCTTCATACACAACCACACCAGCTCCACGACGAGCCACGTTCATGGGGGCCACCAGGGTCCATGTGTTGTTTGCTGGGTTGTAGCGCTCTACTGAGTTTAAGCAGTTCCAGGACTCAGCACCACCTATCACGTACACAAATCCATTTAACTCGCACACTGCCGCCTGGTGCCTCCCTAAACACAGACGAGAGAATGTACATGGTGAATCACGCATTTAGGGTTTTACAAATATCAAAGTCATTTCAGAACATAAAACTGAATTGACATACTGATGTTGAGGGGTGCGCAGCTGGTCCACATTTTTGTCACGGGGTCAAATGAGTCACAATTCTTCAAGCCCTTTTGGCCACAAGGATCAGATCCGCCCACCACAAAAAGCTTGTTTTGCAACGAACACACACCTGAGAAGAAAAAAGAAGAAAGATTATTCACTCCTTTACGGTCCCTACTAGGACTGGCGATATAGGTTTTTTTTATTTTCAGCCTTCAAGACTGAACAGAAAAAGCTCATTCAAACAGATTGCAAATATTCAATACATTGCCTAGGAGGAAGTGATGCCTACCTGAATTGCAACGGTTGGTGCGGAGCTCAGGAACTTGAATCCACTCATCAGTCTTGGGGTTATACATCTCTCCACAGCTCAGCTCATCTGAGTGACCATTGGAGCCACCCATCACATACAGCTCACCCTGAGAGAAAAACATTCATTTAGCTTTAATGGCAGATGCACCAAAGCTGCTCCAGGATTGGAAACCGTGCCTTTACCATTAGCACAGCCATCTGGAAGCGAGCTCGTGGAGTGCGCATGGGAGCGATGAAAGTCCAGCAGTCCTTCTTTGGGTCATAACACTCCACAGTCCTCAAGCACTCTTCTCTGTTATAGCCACCTGGACAGATATCAATATGTACATCAGATCTGCACACTTAGCTCCCGTTTCTATGAATGACAATTCTCTTTCCCATCTTATGTCATACTACATATGTGGTGCTTACATTTTCTATTTGTTTTTCTCCAGCTCCACTACTATAAACACTCTGAATGTTTGTTTTGCAAAATCTGCATGAATGGCATTACAAGGCACACATGGCATCTGTGTGCTCTGGTAATAGGCTAAAAAAACAAATCTGCAAAATAGATTTAATTATGTAAAATAATTATATACAGATATATATTTTTTTTAGGGGTGTAACGGTTCACAATTCACGGTTCGGTATGACACAGTGGTGTCACGGTTCGGTATGTTTTCGATACGGGGGGGGCAGGGCAATTGGTTACATCGCAATGTTGGAAATATTTCCGTTTTAAACCATGAAGGCGAGCCAATGGATATCAAACAAGCACGCGTTTGCACCAGGGTTTGCACACGTGCAAATTTTGTGCAAGATTTATGCCGGTGAACGTCTTAATCTCAGTCAATTCACTATAAACAGAAAGTGAAAGTAAAAACGGAATGGAGTAATGACAGCTTTCGGCATCTGACGCCACATATTCTCTCAGAGACAAAGAGAGACGAATCTACTTCAACATGCTGATAACGGTATAGCCCAGCGCTTCTCAAAGTCCGGACTCTGGACCGGGAGGGAATTAAATCCGGACCCGCCGCAACTTCGTATTTCAAGCGCACTTGTATCACTCAGACCTCCGTGCGTGGCACACACGCACGCACGCGCATGAACCAGTGTTGCAGTGTTTACCGACTCTTTTGTAAGACAAAGCGCATAGCAACTAGCGACATTTTGGATAAACCTTAAGCTTTCATTCAGTAGAATGATGTCACCGGTTTCGCCCCGCGAGCGCGAGGTTTCGCCTTTTCTCCACCGGCAGAGTTAGCAGCGCATTCAAAAAACCGAACTCAGCAGACTTGTGAATGAACACGTACAAAACAGCATTTCCAAAAACCTATCACTGTTGACTGTCTGGGAATGAACATGTGTAGTTCGTCTGTAAATATGCACATAGTTTGTTACACAGACGGACGTTTGTGCTCCATATAAAATAATATAATTCACTGCTGTATAACAGCGTATTGCAGTTATAATTATATATTTTAGCAATTCAGTTGAAGTGAAGATTCTCCCCAGCAAGGGGAGGTTATCACGGGGCAGACAGCACGTTGCCTGTTACATTGTTTGGGCTGCGTTGTTGAGCGCAGTGGCACTGATTTCACACACACTTTAAGCTCATTTATTTTCCAAACTAATAGGATTAGTCCAACGAATCGTTCGGTTTGTAATGCGCACCGAACCGAAAGCCTCGTACCGAACAGGTTCAATACGAATATCGTTACACCCCTACTAACTAACTAACTAACTAACTAACTAAAGGCCTTTAAATGGTCTCTCAGTCTAGTTCTGTAGGCTACACAATCATGGGGAAGACTGCTGACTTGACAGTTGTCCAAAAGACGACCATTGACACCTTGCACAAGGAGGGCAAGACACAAAAGGTCATTGCAAAAGAGGCTGGCTGTTCACAGAGCTCTGTGTCCAAGCACATTAATAGAGAGGCGAAGGGAAGGAAAAGATGTGGTAGAAAAAAAAGTGTACAAGCAATAGGGATAACCGCACCCTGGAGAGGATTGTGAAACAAAACCCATTCAAAAATGTGGGGGAGATTCACAAAGAGTGGACTGCAGCTGGAGTCAGTGCTTCAAGAACCACTACGCACAGACTTATGCAAGACATGGGTTTCAGCTGTCGCATTCCTTGTGTCAAGCCACTCTTGAACAACAGACAGCGTCAGAAGCGTCTCGCCTGGGCTAAAGACAAAAAGGACTGGACTGCTGCTGAGTGGTCCAAAGTTATGTTCTCTGATGAAAGTAAATTTTGCATTTCCTTTGGAAATCAGAGTCTGGAGGAAGAGAGGAGAGGCACAGAATCCACGTTGCTTGAGGTCCAGTGTAAAGTTTCCACAGTCAGTGATGGTTTGGGGTGCCATGTCATCTGCTGGTGTTGGTCCACTGTGTTTTCTGAGGTCCAAGGTCAACACAGCCGTATACCAGGAAGTTTTAGAGCACTTCATGCTTCCTGCTGCTGACCAACTTTATGGAGATGCAGATTTCATTTTCCAACAGGACTTGGCACCTGCACACAGTGCCAAAGCTACCAGTACCTGGTTTAAGGACCATGGTATCCCTGTTCTTAATTGGCCAGCAAACTCGCCTGACCTTAACCCCATAGAAAATCTATGGGGTATTGTGAAGAGGAAGATGCGATATGCCAGACCCAACAATGCAGAAGAGCTGAAGGCCACTATCAGAGCAACCTGGGCTCTCATAACACCTGAGCAGTGCCACAGACTGATCGACTCCATGCCACGCCGCATTGCTGCAGTAATTCAGGCAAAAGGAGCCCCAACTAAGTATTGAGTGCTGTACATGCTCATACTTTTCATGTTCATACTTTTCAGTTGGCCAAGATTTCTAAAAATCCTTTCTTTGTATTGGTCTTAAGTAATATTCTAATTTTCTGAGATACTGAATTTGGGGTTTTCATTAGTTGTCAGTTATAATCATCAAAATTAAAAGAAATAAACACTTGAAATATATCAGTCTGTGTGGAATGAATGTATACATTATACAAGTTTCACTTTTTGAATGGAATTAGTGAAATAAATCAACTTTTTGATGATATTCTAATTATATGACCAGCACCGGTATATGCATATACACACACACACGTATGAAAGATAATATATATATAATAAAAATACTTAAAATATGTTGAAGGGAGTTGAGTAATATACTTTAACTGGAAGCTAAATGTAAGATATTGTATTTTTATCCTCATAACTCAACTAAGCCCTTTAGTTTCCTTTAAGGAGTACTTTATCACTCTCTGGGCAAGCATACCTGCAACAATGAGCTTGGCGTCCAGTTCAGCGGTTCCCAGGCCTGAGCGAGCATAATGCATGGGCTTCAACAGCTTCTCCTGCAGATCTTTTGGTTGAGCCTCAAAGCTCGGGCTCTTCAGCACACATGGCGTAGCAGATGGGGAAGTATGAGGACTGGTGCGGCCGTGCAGGGAGATCACACACAGCACACCTCTCAGAACAGCCAGACACAGGTATGCGTTGTCTAGAAAAGAGCAGACAGTGAGGCTTTGCCGCTTCACATCCAGTTAATTTAATAAACACACTAATACAGGAATATTGCTTTATGCTACTCCAAAAAAAAAGAAAAGAAAAAAAATCCAGGACTTTCAGCACATAAGGATTTTGGGGGAAAAAAACATTTACATATTCATAAAAAAATAATAATAAATAAAACTCACAAAAGTTAGAACATTACACTGTCAAACATTTGGAAAAATTAATTTTTAATGAAGCTTTTTTCTATTTAAATATATTTTAAACACTAATATATCCCTATGATGGCAAAGCTGAATTTTCAGCAGTCATTCATTACTCCAGTCATCAGTGTCACATGATCCTTCAGAAATAATTCTAATATACTAATTCGTATTCAACTAAAGACGTAAAATGTTACTAAAAACTTGTCTTAAATAAATGGCATTTTATTCATCAAAGAACCTGTAGGAAAAAAAACGTGGCTTCCACAAAAATGAAGCACCACAATGTTTTTAAACTAATTAAAAAAAAAATCATTATTACTGATTTAAATAAATTACATTTTAAAATGTAAAAAAGAGTTTAAGAAAGAGATAAAAGCTGGTCAGATGAAGCACTATAGACTTACTGGTGGTCTTCTCTGAGGCAATATACTTCCATTCGTGCTTGTTGAACTGGCTGTTGGAGGGAGAGAGGCTGCCAGAGGCACCTGAGCTCATCTCGTCTCTTTCTCGAGGAGGCTTCTTCTGCAAAACCAAACCAGGCAGCTCTAAACCTGCCCAAACTTCATCCCCTAACTCTACTGCATGCATACAGGCTTGGGGCCAAAGACTAAACCCATTCCATCCAGTGCCAATACCACCATTTAAGGGGTCTTCCACAGTGCACAGAAAGCTAAGAACCCCCTTTAAGTGCAAACCACTTGAAACTTATTAAAATGGGAGCCATGCTATTCTACAGCAAAAAATGCAGTGCACTGTAAGGGGAGGACTGAAAACCAGTCATGTACCTGCACAAACTGGATGTGGTCATCCTCAGAGCTGTAGACCTCTGCCTGCTCCTCAAGCAGGCTCCCATCATGCAATTTGTGATCTGCTGAGTAGTACAGCGTTTGCACCTGCAACAACAAAACACCAACAAGGCCCATGTGGGTGTTTCCATAACAAGAACAAAGTAATGTTCTGCCTTGTTCCTTGAAGCAGTGGAGTCAGCTGCTATGAGGGAGGTCCTTGACAACTGTGTGCTGCCTGGACCTTGAGGGAGCCATGACCTTTCACATGTCTAAGGTCACTGTGATTGTGGAAATTGCTGGAAGGGAGAGATCATTCCTATTATAAGTAACTTTGCTTCGGGTCAAAGAGCTATCTAAACAAATGATCGCAGCACAGTGGGATTGGAAAAAAGTTGCAAGGCTCTAAGGGACAGTGTGCACAGATGAGAGCATATGGGTTTTGGTAGGTTGACTTAGTACCACTGATGGTTGGGATCTTGAATTCTTCTTCAGGGCTGGACAAATCTGCTGTTGATGTGTATTACTAAACCTACAGGAGACATGGGGAGATCAACGGGGAGGAGCAGCCATTAGAATCAAATTAATAATAGTCCAAAAAGCCCTGCTGGGGAGAAAACGTTGAGTTACAAAGACAATTCAGGCCAATACAGTCCAGAGATAGGAAGAAAAGGGGGGAAAAAAACAGAGACTTAACCTTTGGCTCACCTGGAAAACCAGTTTTTCAGTATTGAGGAGCACGTACTGCAAAATTTACAAGGTTAAGGGCAAAAACCCTGTGGGCAGGGGATGGGTGGGAAACTCCGAGTCAACCACTGAACAGAAGTTTAGGAGACATGAGCAAAGCAAATGGAATGGGTAAAGAAAAAGCCATAATACTGACCTCTTCCATCAGTTTCTCCAGGGGATCTCCATTCTTCCACAGGCTGCGCTGCACCCAGCTTATCACTTTTGAGTACAGTTTGCCATTACCTGGCAAGTTCAGGTTGTCCTCTAACATAACCTCCAGCTATACAGACACAATTATATATGATATTAGAATATATAATATATAGTATATATATTTTATGTATGTTTTATTCAATATATATACCTTCAGCCGAGGAAGTTTAAGGAAGTCATCCTGTTCTGAGATCTCCTGAAGATGGTCCTGTATAAATGCATCAATCTTGCCCAGAAGCCGCCCATCAGCCATTCTACTAGCAAAGTTGCGGTATGAAATGGCACTCTGGGAGTCCATTTTTGATAGTAGGTAGTCTCCACAGATCTGCAAACAGGATTCAGAAGATTAGGGGACTGAACAGTAGTGTATAGATGAGAAAACTACCATGTAAATGCCTGTACATACATACCTGTTTGACCCTCTCCAATTTGAGCTTCTTTGCTGCAGAATACACATCACTAACCAGATCCTTATCTGCCTTCAGTCTGTCAACAGGAGATTATGGGAATATATGAAACCTGTATGTCCTTGAAATGATCAATGTGTAAAGTTAAGTACGTTTAAATAAAAAGTTAAGAGTAAAGTTAAATATATGTACTGGGCTGTGTAGGCATAGTTGAGCAAGATCTCCACAGCATCAGGGTTGAGGTCATCGAATTTTACCAGCGAAACCCCACCCTGTGGCTCAGAGTCGGTATTAAAAATCTCAAATAGGTAAGGACTGCAGCAGGCCAGCACAGCCTTATGGGCCATCAGCTCATGTCCACAGACCTGCAGAAGAACAATTATAAAATATGTTGTAAAAACAGATCTGTGCTACAGAGAGCCTTTATCTACAGTTTAAAAGTATAAGAAATGAATACTTTATTCAGCAAAGATGCCTTTACTTGATAAAAAGTGTGAGTAAAAACATTCATAATGTTACAAAACATTTCTATTTATCAAAAATTCTGGAAAACGTATCATGGTTTCCAGAAAAATATGAAACAGCACAATTGTTTTGATGATAATAAGAAATGTTTCTTGAAACAGGAGTAATGGCTGCTGGAAATTCAGCTTTGCCATCATAGAAATAAATTACATTTTAAACAGCAAACATACCAACACATACAAAAAAAAAAAAAATCAAAATATTGATGTTTTTACCTTATTTTTGATCAAATAAATGCAAACAAAGTGAGCATAAGAGAAAAAAATAAAAATAAAAATAACCTTTTGACAGATAATGTACAGCACACGTAAAAATATGGTCATGTTTATTTTTTCTGAAACAAAGGTGGTGGTGGTGGGGGGGGCTTACCTGCAGTCTGACATCACAAAACTGGCCGCTTTTACGCAAAGCATTCATTTTGGCCACAGTACAATCGAGGAAGCTCTCATCTTCAAATATTAAATATCCGTTGGGAGTCATTTTGTTGGATCTATCAAAGTCAAGGAATCAAACACAGCAAAATGAGAATAACTGCTTTGTATTTACAAATGCAACACATGATGAGAAGACCCACATGGAATCTGTGGGATTTTGAACCACATTTTCTGCAATGACTGTATGGGGATATCTAAAATGGATATAAATATGGTATAAAGTGTTAAACTGAGCTGAGAATGTTACACATATTAGAGGGCATTTGCGACCATTTTTTTGAGAGTGTGTGAGTAAAAATTTGACGTGGTCGCACTTGTGCGAGTGCATGGTCTGCGCTGCTCCAAAGCGTCTGCTTCATACAGCGCGCACTGCCAGTCGCGGCACATTGTAGCAGGAGAAAGATTTCACTGATCAGGCGCTTTCAGCACGTGCGCTTCAGTAGAGCCTGGTTTACGCCCGTTTCACACCGCACGCGTAAGCAGAGCAGAAGCGGTGCGTATGCAGAGCGGGAGCAGCGTGCGCCCATTGTGCTTTCACTCGACGCGAAGGTGCGCGCAGCGGACGGAGCACAACGGAGGATTTGGTTTTCAAACTAAAGTAAAAGACCGCTTCTTAAACCAGAGAAGGTGAACATGTTGGTATTCTTGTAGAGAAAACATACAAGTCCTGTCAGCGACAGCCAGTTTAGTTTTACTTTTCGTTTTGAAAAGCTTATCTTTGCTGTTTACCTCACGTTACACTATGGAGGCTTTCCTTATTTTTTTATATTATTATTATTTGATTCCTCAGTGTTTGCTAAACATTCTGTAATTTATTAGTCGGTATATAATACAGCATGTGATGTGTCCTATGCCATGCCTCGTCTTATTCGTTTTTGTTAATAAATGTTATGTAAGCTAGTTTGTCATTGTAAAGTACTGTTTTATTGTTGTTGTGCTTTTTAATTAAGAATAACAATGAATCCATCTTTTGTTTTAGTCTTAAAAAGTGAAAGGTGTATAGATATAAGCAAAACAGACAATTATCTTTTCTTGTAAAGCGTGACACCAAGATCGCGAATTTGAAAGTGAAAGCGCACGAACAGAGGAATTCCTGTCACAAAATTTAAATCACAAATAATACTGAAGAAAAAGAACGGGTTAAATGTTGAACACTTTCGTTACCATATAATTATAAACTATGATAAAAGTTCATCAGCATGCATTGATTAATCAAATGTTGTATATAAAAAAAAATAATTGCGAACAGATGATGTGCTCGTGCGACCAAGTCGCACAAGTGCGACCAGTGGGAAGAATGAGTCTAGAGCCCTGGAGGGCATCATCAAAAGCAGCTAAATATTTAATATGAATATGTAAGGAGTGGGGGATGTGAAGAGCTCTCTGAAATTCTGCAGAAATCCCCACACATTCCTGTAAAAATTCTGTGGTCAGATTCCATGCAGGTCTGGTGAGACCACACTTACCAAACAGGTAACAGAAGAACAGTCTTGCTCTAAGGCACTTTCAGCAGAGGGTACCACACGCAGATGTTTCTGGATTAGAGGCAGTGGCGTGACAGATCGTGTCAGATGTCACTCAGCGGGTTAAAGAATACAAGTCCTACCACCTTGACTACACATGATGACCTGAAGACGTGAAAGATAAATTCACTCAATTCAAACATGACAATTCAACTACAGCTAATAAGAAGAACTCTTTCTTGAGCTTCAATCATATTAGAATGATTTCTGAAGGATCAAGTGACACTGAAGACTTGAGTAAATACTGCTGAAAATTCACAGGAACGAAATACATTAAAATAAATGTTTAAAAATAAAAGATTTTTAAATTGTAATTTCACAATACTTGTTTTTACCATATTTTTAATTAAATAAAAGCAGCCTTGGTAAGCATAAGAGGCTTCTTCAAAACCCTGATACAAAAAAATCATTATGTTCAGTTTTGCCATAGTCAGCGTTCACACACCTTTTCACCAATTAATTATTTTAGCTTTTCCAGTAGTTTTAGATTTCTATATTTTCTATAAATATTTTAGAACTGTATTTGACTAGAAAGTGATGTACTGATTATAGAAAATCCCCTGTGTTTTTCCAGGCCTGGAAAATCCCAATTAAAACACTGATATTTCTAGATTTTCCTAGGCTGTGGGAAGCCTGAATTTTCGTTTACCAAAACTGTAACCACCAACTTGTATTTTTGGTCCATATCAATATCCTCGGTTCATATTATTGCTTTTAGCAACTTAGCTTAACTGTAAGGATAAACAATTGCAACATTACTTAGAAAAAACAAATAAGTGTTCTAAACCTTATACACTACATTTAATGTCTATACGTTTTTTTTTTAAAGCATCCAGAAAAAAACCCAGTTACTTTTTTAGTTATTTGTTTCCGGGTTTAATGTTTGTTGAAGGCGCGAGACAGCACGCGCCACCCGGAGCGCGAGGAGGAACTGCTCTTTCTAGATTAAACCAGTCCCGCTGAAACACACGTGACCCATCAAAACCGTAAATTGAAAACAACAGTCTGCAATATAAACATCACATTACAAGTCTATAGTAGGTCCGCGGGTCATGTGACAAAGACAAGATACTGTTCATTATTGAGGTATCACATATTTATGTGAATAATTAATTAGAAATACCTGAAAAGAGCCAGCGGTATTGTTAAACGGTTAAGTTAACGTTAGTTCAAACGAAACGAACACTGCGTCATTTATTCACCCAAAAGTTTCCAGAACCCGACCGACTTTCATTCTTCTGTGGAACTGAAAGAAAATTACATTTTAGGCAGAACAACAGCCTCAGTCACTATTCACTTTCAATGCATCATTTTGCTTTACAATGAAAGTAAATGGTGACTTGGGCTGTCGTTCTGCCTAAAACCTTATTTTATTTCAGTTCCACAGAAAACTGAAAGTCAGTAACATTTGCTTTCTCCTTTCATTTTCATCTTTACCTTAACTAACGTTAATGTTACCTCTTCAACGACAATCGGACATTGCATTGTCTTAAACGGTCTGGGCGGTGAAAGTGCCATTAATCTGTTTCAGAGACGCGGAATTAACGTTACTCTCAACCATTCACCAAAACAAACAGCCGTATGTCATCTGGATATAAAACTGAATATCTTATTTTTCTCCATCACCCGAGATTCAAGCTGTAGGACACACGTTTAGGTAAAACAGCAAACAGACACTAAAAGCATGGCTTCTCCTCAAACAACACTACTACAACAACATAAACAGCTTCACGAGCTCGACTAACTTCAACACTTTAACCTGCTTTCATTTTCAAACACAACCTAAGTTAAATGTCTTACCGATTTCCTTTGTCTGGTTAGGATGAAGAACATAATTTCTACTAAAAAGAAAGTAGTTATCAATCCAAAGAAGCGCCGTTTACGAAATGACTCCGAAGTGCGCGCGCTTAACTATGCTGCGTCACTGATGACAACAGCACGATGGGAGGGACTATCTCTAACTTGCTTATAATATGAAACTTTAAAAGTAAAATAAATGTTTCTAAAAAATATTAATTGTAGTGTACCTGGATCTATATAAAAGGAAAGGCGTCGCTTGTGTGAATATGCAGTGAGCGTGATTGGCTGTGTTGTCACCAGCCATTATTCAGTGTAATCACAGTAGCCCAGTTCTTGCCCCAGCAACCAGAACACAGTGCAGTTCATTCATGCAGAACAGATGTGTGCTGACACTGTCTATATCAATATTTGAAGTCTCTACACTTTGGAGCTGGAGCGAATGCTTGGGGTTTATGATAGTGTTGTGTCATTTATAGGCCTATCTCTTGAATCTCAAATGTAATAAATAAATAGGCCTAGAATAGATAACACAAATAAAAAAATAATAAAAAATAGGTATGCAAAGATATTGCAAGCATTTAAAAAAAAAAAAGTTTGATTCATCAATTTTTTATACACTGTGGTCCACTGAGACTTCTTGCTGTTTGTAAATCATGATGTTACCTGCAACAATATCCCTAAAAATCAAATTATTTTAGTATATCTATAATTAAGTCCCATAATCTTTCTCTCTCTCTACTCTTTCTTAAAAATATCAAGGTTTATGGTAGTTTTTTTTTTCAGTGCATAAGTCCACTTCAGACAGGAGGCAAACATTGTGCAGTTTGATAAACACCGAAAATAAATGCCAATAAAGAAATTGCATTAGAAATGAGTATTAGATGTCATATTTCCTGTGATGTCATTGTGCAATTTGTTCCATTTCCTCTGGAGATGTGTATTATGTAACCACCTGGTCACCGGCACAACTGAAGAGCCTCCACCTCAGCCTGCTGTCTCCATGGTTTCCAGCCACTTAGAAAAAGAAACATGAATATGTAGACAGACGTGCCTCCTCCTGCCCTCTCTATGGATCCTCTATGTAAACTGTTGTTCAGTTGAGCATGTCTTACATAACGCACTCTGCTGAACATGGCTTGACAACATGAGTCATTTTCATAAGTCAAATTCAGGCCTCTAAAAACTAACATCATTGATGACACAGTCTGTAGATACACCATTAATCTGATGAATGCTTTTATTTTGAGTTTTTTAGGCTAGTATAAGAGTATCATAGTGTGATTAAAAACATTTGTCAAGGACTATGAATGATAATACTATATCATAGGATAAAACTAAAGTCTCATCATAGTTTATATTTGTTTAATTACTAACGTTTTTTTTTTCTGGGCACCAGAAACAAACTCTCATTTGATTTGATTCTTTTTTTTTATTTTCTGAATGTTATTTATTTTTTATTTTTAAAAAATATATTGTAATTTTATTTCTAAATGTCTCGTCGTCGTAGTTTATTTACTAATGGCACCAGAAACAAACTCTCATTTTATTTTATTTTATTTAAAAAATATATTGTAATTTTATTTCTAAATGTATCATCTTGGTTTATATTTGTTTAATTACTAATGTTTTTTCTGGGCAAACTCTCATTTTATTTTATTTTATGAATTTTATTTTATTTTTTATATTGTAATTTTATTTTCAAATGTCTCGTCATAGTTTATATTTGTTTATTTACTAATAGCATCAGAAGCAAACTCTCATTTTATTTTATTTTATGAATTTTATTTTATTTTTATATTGTAATTTTATTTTAAATGTCTCGTCATAGTTTACATTTGTTTATTTACTAATGGCACCAGAAACAAACTTATCATTTTATTTTATGAATTTTATTTTTTATAAAATATATTGTAATTTTATTTCTAAATGTCTTGTCATAGTTTTTATTTGTTTACTAATGTCACCTTAAACTGTTTACTTGAACTTGACTGTGTCTCTGAAACTGGTTTGGAAGTGATAATCATTATGAAAATATACAAATAAATTTAATTTAATTTAAATTGAAAATCTTCCTTTTCTTCCTAATATTGCCATAAATCTAATTAAGGTAATAATAATAGTAATAATAATAATAATAATAATAACAACGTATTGCATAATGTATAATACCTTTAGTAGAAAGTCTTTTTATAAATAACCTGCTTGTTATTTTCCCACACACAGTGTAAATGGGTGTGTATACATGAAACTGTACTCATATTTTACTGTTCTCTATTTTTATTGCACTGTTTTTATATTTTAAGAAGACACCACTCACCCTATTTAGGTTTATTTTGCAACAACGGTAAGTCAACTGTACAGTGTCCCTTATTTTGTAAGCATGGAAGCAGTAAGAAGTGCTTTGGTTTAAGTTGTGTGGAGATGTTGTGCACTTACGTCTCCATAGCGACTGCCACACACACTTAACATTGCTTGTTAGAAAACAATGCCAATTCTCTCGCCCTACACAATGGGCTATGAAAGCTCCTCTGCTGCTTCTGACAGGACAGGTGATGCATTATTACTCATATGGACAGAATATAATCATTCTCAGACAGTCCTGAGCCACACGTATATAATCAAGACTTCTCAAGTGAACTCAGACTCAGGTTTATTCAAGTGTTTCATTGGTCTAATTAAAATGAGCTATGAGACATATATAGTGTTTTATGATAATCAAATATTTATTTATAAAAACACACTAGCAATTTTATTTATTGGAAGCAGCAAAGTGCTCATTTTTGTTCAAAATGTTGTATTCAAAATATATGTAAACATTTACCTGAAATGTGCGATTTAAGAAATTCAGGGTTCATGTTGCCATTGTCCAGTGTGAATTTGTTTGACGTTTTTCTACTTACATTTATATTTATTTATTTAGCAGACACTTTTATCCAAAGTGAATTACAAATGAGGAATACAACAAAGCGATTCATAATAAGAGGCAAATAACACAAGAAAGAAGTGTTCGTAATATAAAGTTTCAGACAGGTAGTACAAGCTAGAACATGGAGGCATTAAGTGAAAGCATATATATATACAGTATATATACACATACATATATACACACACATATATACACACATACATATATACACACACACACACACATATATATATATATATATATATATATATATAGATGTACATTTTTATATATTATATTTTAATATATCATTTTGTAAATATATTATACATTTTTTATAATATATATTTTTAAGATGCAGTTAAATGCTCACGTAGGTGCATTTTCAGCTGTCTATTTAATATTGTCAGGGACTTTGCATTGTTTTATATTTTTTTTATTGTTTATATTTTCACATTTGAGTTAAATTTATAGCAATTTTGTCATTTTATTAGTTTTTGTTTCAATACAATGTACTTGTCAGACCATTGTCACTGAGGTATGTTGACATATGACAGCTTTTTGTAAATGTTGGTGGTAATAATAAGCTATATATCCAGAAACAAATACTAACAAAAAAACCCTTGTCGTTGCCCTTTACTGTGAAGAAGTGAAACTGGCAGATTTCAGGAGATTGTTATTAACAGTCAGTACTTTCCTGGTACTCATACCTGATATCAATAAATAACTGTTTGTGATCAAATATACAAGTAGGTCTTCTTTTTGGGAACAGACCTAAAACTTTTAATCCTTTTCTTTGAAATCCTGGTTTTGATTGTTTGAATTACATTTGAATGCAATCAGCAGCGTATCTTGCTGTATTGTGTAAGACTGCATATTTAATTCATAGTTATCCACCCACTCCTGCTCTGGTTCTCAGGCTTATATAAGACATCAGGAATGCCATATTTAGGACCTCTTCTCTCTGTAATATTTTTGGATGCATTGGTTTCTAAGAAATCAAAATAAACAGTGTACATTGTGTTATTGATTTCTGTTAGGCTTTTATTGCTCTGGATCAATGACCTGGAATAATGAGTGCTTCCTTCCCATGAAATCACAAAACCAATAAATCTCAATAACTTCTTTATCAATATTTCCAAAGAACATTCACTCCAAATATATTATCATTGCTCTTTGAACTTGTCACATGATGCCACTTCTTTTGACCCACATTTATATGAGATATGAGAATTTTACATCTACAGAGTACAGTGCATATAATTGCAAAGGAAACAGCGCCTCCATGTGACTGATATGAAAAGCCCTGAGCGAAATAATACCACAGTGCATATTTTGGCTAAAAAAATGTACTCACCCTCAGGCCATTCAACATGTCGATGAGTTTGTTTCTTTGAATAGATTTGGAGAAATTTAGCTTTACATCACTTGCTCTGCAGTGAATGGGTGCCGTCAGAATGAGAATCCAAACAGCTGATAAAAACATCACAATAATCTACAAGTAACCCACACGACTCCAGACCATCAATTAATGTCTTCTGAAGTGAAAAGCTGTGTGTTTGTAAGAAACAAATCCATGATTAAGACGTTCTTTTACTTCAATCTGTTTCTGGCTAAAACCAAAAGTCCTCTCTCAAAAACATTGATTTCTCCGGTGAAAAAAGTCGTCTCGCCTGAATCAGGAGAGAAATATGCACAGCTCAAACACCGTTTACAAGCGAAAACCGTCCAAAACGGTTCTAAACAAATATGTTTGGTTGATTTTTATATGAGAGGACAACAGGCGATGGACTTTTCCACTGGAGGAATGGATTTTTTTTTTTTTTTTGTAATTACCTTTTTGTAAATAGGTCGTTTAATGTATTATAGATTTTTATTTTAGATTTCTTTTATTTCATATAATGGAAATTTTTTTTATGATTTCACTTTTAATGAACTATACTGTCACACTGCAGACAAACATCTCTCACACACATCAAACAGGCCTTTAGTTTTGCATAATCTACAAAGATGGAAAAGAAGTGAAAAATCTGTATTCATTTCATTTATTTTTCAAAAGGACCATACAATATAAAATGAATATTTTAATAAGGCAGTTGGTAAACCATTTGATAATTTTTGCACTTAACCATATGATTAACCGGTGTGATGCAAACTCAACATTCACTTGGAATCGTAAATGAACAAGTGGAGACTTCCTAGGGTTGTTTATGTATGGCTTCAAGTATGGCAAAAACAAGCAGACCACAGTGGAAGCTAAATTCTCCATCGCAGCTTGAGCTGCGTGTTTGGAGTTAATTGTGAGAGTACACAAACACTTGTGTGTCTCAGAGGTTAGCTATATCATCAGCACCTGACATAAAGTCTGAGTTCAAAGTACATGTTGATGTTAATCGTTCTACAACTGCTAACATCTAATACAGTTCAAAAATGCTGTGATCAAAATATACATAAGCTTTTGTTGGACAATCTAATAATACTCAGCGTTATAAAAAAATTAAACTCATCGTTTTTGTAGAGTGTACAAAAACACACTAGTATTAATCAACAATTATGAAAATAAAAACGTTTTTGGCAACTTAAGAAAAGTTATTCCCTTTTTTGTTTCTTAAAACGTGATGCCGGTATGATATGAAACCAAAGAGATGCTAGAAACGGCATGATTTACTGAAGGGACTGTGGAAGAAAATAAGCACTCTGATCACAAGGAATTGAGCTGGAAAGCACAGGTGTTCATATAAGACTAGATTCCACAACCAGCTCTGAACTTACATATAATGCAATGCATGCAAGAAGGAAAAAGCAAATACTGATCTCGGCATGTTCCATAAACCAACTCTGATTATGTTTTAAAAAGAAGCAGATGAAGAAGAGAGTGTAAAGTAAGAATCCTACAAACTCAAGCTTGATCACCTTCTTAAAGGGACAGTTCACACAAAAATGAAAATGCTGTCATCATTTATTCAACCTCATCCTAATGTGTTTGACTTTCTTTCCTCTGTGTAACACAAAATAAAACATGGAATGTTGTTTGGACTTCAAAATATATTCTTTTATGTTCCAGTCCTACAGGTTTGTTGGCTGAGTAAACGATGACATAACTTACATTTTTGGGTGGACTATTCCTTTAAGTAAAACAAAAAACACCTCCAGAGTAGCATCACATTTAACATGACTGTAAAGATTTAGTCATGCAATCACATGTACTGTTTGTTCTGTTTTTTTGAGACTTTACATCAGGACAGGTATGAGAATGTGAAGTACATGAAGTGGACGAGTAAAGAGATGTTTCCTTTGATAATAGCTAAAATGTCTGTGCTTAATATCTACTGAGGTCAACAATAACATTTTCTCATCACCATTCTGTTAACATCGATCCAAGGTCACTGCAAGAAATCCAAATGGGACTGTAATGTTTGATCGTTTAAAAAAAAAAAAAGAAGTTGATTGACTGGACATCCTCCACAGTTTGGCAGTGTGGGCAGAAACCAGACCATGAGGGGTTGTGCTAGTCAGTCCCTCCGCCAACCCTGCCTCTGTGCTGAAGTTTACACAGTCTTCCTGGCCGTGAGCACTCTGACGATGGAGCCCACACCACCAGCTGAGAGAGCCTATACAGACAGAGAACCACAGAATTTGGGTTTGCAACGGTCCTATGTGACACCATTCCAAGATATCCTATATCCTAAAGATTTTCATCATTAGGTGAACTATTCCTTTAAAGAAATGTATTTACCTTTTCATGCCACTGCAGTAGGATGGCGCTGCTGTTGTCTGAGGGTTTTTCAAAGCCTCTGTAGATGTATTTCATCAGGAGATCGACTCCAGTCTTATCCAGAGACTGAACAGCCTTTTCTATATCACTAGTCTTGAAAGAGCTCAGCACTTTCAACACGAGGCCTTCAGCCCGTTCCTGCAGACACACACACATCATAAACTATCCTTGAAAACATATCATGAATCCAGTCATTTGAGATGTTTATACACTTTTTATACACTTCCAAACCTATATGGCCATCTAAATAAGTGAATTTTAACTAAATATAAAAATGATAAATGTGAATTTTACACAAACATTATAAATTATATTTAAATTTATATATAACATATCAAAATCATTAGAAAATTAGGTCCAAGGCACTTCTTTTAGCTTTTTTTTTTGTTGCTAAATTAACTGGTTTTATTTTTTTTTGCTAAAGCAACTAGTTTTATCTACTTTTTTTGGGCGCTAAATCAACTGTTTTTATTATTTTTTTGTGATGAACCTGCTGGTTTAGCTGTTTGTTTTTTGTTCGCTAAATCAGCTGGTTTTTAGCTTTTAAACTGAAACCGTTCAAACTTCAAGCTTTTAAATCTACTTCAAATATTCTGGCTAAGCTTTTTCAAACCAACTTAAAGTTTGTTTACAAACTTTTATCTAGTTATTGTTTAGGCTGTTTCCTGTTGTAACATATTGGTCAACTTATGTTGTTGGTGCTACATAAATAAAATTGCATGACATAATATTTTATCCATGTCATTTTACCACGTGCATACTTAAATTTCATAGTAGTAAAAATATACATTTTGTTATTTGCTAATTGTGAAGAAATTATGTGCATTAGGCTTACACTGTAACTGTCAATTAAATTGTCCCCAGCCGTAACAAAATTTAAGATTTTTATTAATTTCCATGATTTTTCAAGGGGCTAGGGGACCTCAGCAAATGGAGGGACCTGCAAAGCAAGGTTGAGAACCACTGGCAGAGGATGATGATGCTAAAAGTTTGACATAAGTGATACTTTGAGAGACTTAGCTTTAACTCACCTTCACATTCTGGTTCTTGGCGTTGATGGGTGGATTCTTCAGTACAGCCTGCAGAGCTCCCATCAGGTTCCCTGTATCATGCGCTAAGGAAAGCACCGCTGGACGCCAGAAATCACATGTAGCCACGAATAACATTCACTCTTCAATTATCATTATACATAAACTATTAAAAGTTGTCGGAAAGTACACATTAGGTGGTGTGAGGAATTAAAAAGAACCCGTGCAACCGGAAGTCGGTGGCATCCGGAAGTGTTTCTACAGCAACCTCATTCTAAGTAATTGCCACATCTTTAAGATACAGCTTCACGTGTTGCACTTTAAGCATTATAGCCGTAATTAAGCGGTTTTAAAAGAACCTAAAGAGTGGGATTCGCAGTGCAAACTAGTGCTGACAATGTGAAATGTGCATATCCTAAATGAATGAAGTGACTGGCTACCACACCCATGTCTGGACCACAGGACAGAAATAATCTATTATAGCAATTCAACACCAACATATCAAGCGCTTTCAGAACACGACTAATCAAAATGCTATACTGCAAGTAAGCAGAACATCTATGGAAAGTAACAGTAGAAGTCTGAAAGGATATGATCTGATGAGAGAATCCACCTCAGCTTCATCCGGACCTAGTTGATTTTCTCCGCCGTCCTCCTCGTCGACAAACTTGTTTTCGTCGTACTCATCCACATCAACCTTTCTGAATCGATCGGACACTGTGTTCTTCGACATGGCTGGTGTGATCAATCAATCAGAAGATGTCAGTTTATACAGAATAGTCCCAGCACTTACAGGAAGAAGCTCGGTGCTTGTTGACTTCCGCATAGAAAGCCCCCTAGTGTCAGTGGCATGAATTAAACCTATTAAACCTACACGTGTCAACTCCAGGTGGCACCCAATCAATCCATTTTAAGAATTCGTTTTTAGATTAATTTTAGTTTTAATTAGTTATTGAAATTCAGTGAACTTTGGCTTCGAACATTAGCAAGTGAGAAAATTAATTAATTAAATAATTTTAAATAATTAAAAAATAATTCATATATATATATATATATAGCAGTTAATACAACTTCATTGTAGATTTGTACACTGTAAAAAATATGATCAATAAGTTTTTACATTACTTTAGTATACTTATATACTAGTACTTGATATATATATTAGGCTAGTATACTTGATTTCTTAAGGTATGCGCGATTTTGTAAGTTTAACATAATTTAAGTTAAAATGACTTGTTCAGCCAAATAGGCAAATGTATATAAATGAGAGAGAGAAAAAATCCAGTTTAGCAATTCTTAACGATTTGGGTTGGGATATTGTTTTTGAGTCCATTACAAATTTAATAGTCCTAGTCCCTAACCTTTTTTATTTGACTTGTTTTGACCAGTGAAATTAATGTAGTTATCTCTTTTTATTCCCATCCTGTTTTCCAGCACTACATTATGATAATGATGTGTTACTGACATGTTATTCTTAAGTCATAATACATGAGCTAATACTGAGTAAGCGGGTGAGTCTTTGCACAAAACCTGATTGTCCTCTTCTCATACTGATATTTCTCCAGCAGATGGCGATGTATGCTAAATTATAACATTTCCAAAAGTGAAAAGACGCAATTCCGTCATTTTTGGCTCTAGTTTTTTAGACTGTACAAGTACGTGTGAGTAGACAAAACATCTCCTGGCACTTCAGAATTAACAAGCATAAAAAACAACAGCCTTATTATTTTGTATGAATGAGGTTTTATGGATTATGGTTTGTAATTTTTTTTTTTTTAATCATACTGAGATCATATTGACATCAAATTCCCTGGCCAATGGCAATGAGTTTTGCTGCCTCTGACAGATGAGCAAGACACTCAAATATTACATAATTTTCTAAAAGAAGAACCAGTCTCCCTAAACTTTATATATGACAATCATTATTCAGTTGCTTTCACGCAATTTGTAGTTTACACACCAGTTACAAGATACACTGGAATAAACAATAGGTGAAATACTTGAACTAGAGGAAGAGTATAAGGAGTTGGAAGAAGAGGAGAGAGAAAGGAAGACCAGGAAGAACACATGTCTCTGATGAGATCTGTGTTATTGTGATTGATAATAGCCCTTTTATGAAATATGAAGTGTATATATGAACACAAATCTGTGCAGGAATAATTTCTCTGGCTTGTAAGAAACGTTATCATGGAATTTTGTCAGCCCTGTGTAAGATACAAGATGATAAGGCACAATAAATGTGATTGTACAAATTATTTAAACATATTTTCTGTTATTAGAGATAATTTAGTAGTAATAGTAGTAGTAGTAAAATCTATACTTTACTTTTCCATTATGAAGCTTTGTATTTTGAGTTTATACAGTACTTACAGGAAATTCCCAACAACTACAGTTTTCCCAGTAACTACACATTTAAGTCAATAATATACCTATTAAGTGAAAACGGTTATTTCCACATCGTTTTTTTGTTTGTAATACTGTCAGTATCCTGATCCTGAGCCAGTTTCTTAAAGTAAACACTTTGTGTGTATTTCCTGTAAAAAGTCCCCAGGCCAATCATTGGCATGAATATCCTTTTATTATGTTTATGCACAACACTACACAGACTAGTAAGATTACTTAAATGTACATGACAGATAACTCTATTGTGTATACATGAATCATAAAAAAATACAGTACATGCCCACTTTTAAAGAATCTATATCGTTCACAACATAATGATTATGTCAAATTCTAACTGTACAGACCACAAACAGCAAGGAATGTGTAATAATAGACATTTATTTTGGACATAAAGTGCACTCTAATGCTTAGGTCTATTTTTACCACACAACCTGTCTTTCTGGTATCTACCTGACACCTTTATCCTACTGACCTCAGTTCAGTTTTATGAATGACCTCCCCTGTTCTGCTTTAAGCACTTTTTTCTCATTGACATTTACTTCAAATGTTAGATTTTGAGACGTCTAAATCGTAAAATGAATTTTAAAACACAATAACTGCATAGTAAGCATACAAATAAATAAGCCTGTATACAATTTCATCATAAAGTATGTAAACCAGAGGAATGATTATGTGTGAAGTTAGATCTGTATGTGCCACAAATATATCTGAACAAACAGGAAATGAGATTTTCACAACATGTCCCATCATGTCATTGTTCCTGATGCCTCACAAGGAGGTGGAGTCCTGCGTGGGAGGTGTAAGATGGCATTTTAGCTCCTTCCTTTCACCCCTTGGGCAGGAGACGATACTTGTAAGCAAAATAAATAGAAGCAGCTGAATCCAGTTCCTAAGCAATGAATCTTTCGCTAAAATATGAGATGAATTCTGTCCTGAAGGCAAGGCTAACCACCGACCATCTACTGGTCATAGGTGCGTCACAGTAGAACTGAACGGAGAACATAAATTGTTTTCTTATCACACAGGTAGAAACATGAGGAACAGCGTGTCCTGAGGCTCAGGCTGCCACTGAGACCGTAAATTACTCACAGAACAGTATTTGCTGCTAAAATATGAAGTGAAAACAAAGCTGCCAGTACTTGGCTCCTTGGAACCCGTAGAGAAGTACACAGACAGATTTGTAAGCACTTTAACATGGAGATTCAACAACTGTTTGGAAATGAAGTTGGGAGATGGTCCTGAATGTTGCTAAGTTTTTCACGTCCCCTGCCCATTGTGTTTGTTTATTACATATTTTGATAATGTTTTCAGTGACCAATAAGAGTGCAGTACTCTCGTCTCTCAGATCTTTTCAACATACACAACAAATGTGACCATATGTGACCCAGGACCACAAAACCAGTCATAAGGGTCTATTATTTTTTTTAAATTTAGATTTATACATCATCTGAAAGCTGAATAAATTAAGCTTTCCATTGATGTATGCTTTGTTAGAGATACAATTATTTGAAAATCTGGAATCTTAGGGTGCAAAAAAATCAAAATATTGAGAAAATCGCCTTTAAAGTTGTCCAAATTAAGTCCTTAGTAATACATATTACTAATCAAAAATGAAATTTTAATATATTTATGGTTGGAAATTTACAAAATTTCTTCATGTAACATGATCTTTACTTAATATCCTAATGATTTTTGGCATAAAAGAAAAATCGATCATTTTGACCCATACAATTTATTGTTGATTATTGCTACAAATATACCCGTGCTACTTATGACTGGTTTTGTGGTCCAGTGTCACATATTCAAATCTATTCCATAGAAGTTCCCCCACAATCAGTGCAGAAAATACAAAAATGCCTGTAGATTCTGTGTTCCTGATGCTGCATTCTAGATGAAGTCTTAGGTGGGAAGACTTGAATTGAAATGTTCCATTTAGAGCGTTCCACTCATGATGCGTTCCAGACAACCTGGATTTTTGGAATTGTCCACCTCTACTTCAAAATAACCAACGGAATGTCATTTTATTTGCCACCATCTTGGTAATGACGTCAAATTGTAATAGTGTTATTTTAGAATCATTGATAAACATGGTTTTAATTTTAGTTAACTCTGATTGGTATGAATTGGAAGTCTGACCAAAAGCCCCTTTCCAGTGGTTATCTTTAAGTAGGAGGTGGGAGAATTCAAAGTTGTCTGGAATGCAGCATAAAAATGACCCTGTAATAAGGTCAATCCAGTCTTGTCTGATGAATCTGCTCAGTGATTCTCATGAAATGCCTGAATGAGAACCAGCACCAGTGGACTGATGCAGTTTCAGACGTCAAGGCTTTTGGGTAGCTTTTTGCAGCTATCTGTTAGGTGTGTCGTTTTGCAATGCTGATATCTCGTTTCAGGAACTTCTTGTTTTCAATCTCATTGAGTGATAGGGAAACCGAGCAGCGTGAGGGGTTCTCTCGTCTCTGCAGAATGCTATCTTTAATCGCATCTTTTATAACCTGCGAAACAAAACAGAGTCATGTTGAAACAAGACCAGAAACTAACTGCAAAAACCGCTGTGAATGTGACTGAATCAGAGTTTGAAGGAGAAGAACTGACCTCAATGTTGTTGAGCGTGTTGAATTCCATGAGGTCATGAAGCCTCTTGAAGGCCTGGTTGGAGTATTGGAAGTTGAATGTAGAGTAGGGAGAGGCTGGATCGTCAAATATGTCAAAGTCACCAAACTCAATGTCCTTGTCTGTGTCTCTGGGAACTCCTTCAAGAAAACAGAAATGAGAATTTTTTTAAAAGAAGTTCACACTTCAATAACAATTTATTAGTGACCTAAAAATAGTACAGAATCTGATTCGCTTGACAAAACATTTCTTCATTTAAAAAATTCTAACATCCTAAAATATAATTGCCAGGTTTAAATTAGAGTTTGAATCCCTGCATTTCAATGCGGGCTCAGACTTGTGGATCTCTCTGTATACAGTGCAATTCAAAAGTTTGTTTGGGGTTGGTAATATTTTTTTATATTTTTATGCTCACTTAAAGGCTGCATTAATTTAATCAAAAATACAGTAAAACAGTAATAACTGTTATTATAGGGTCATTATAGCTAACTGAAACCATAAAAACATTACATTAAAAATAAAAATATTTTATATATACTGTATATATATATATATAAAGCATTTGATTTAATTTAGCTGTCAAGGCAACATTTCTCATTTTCATTTAGTGTAACTTGATGTACTAAAATAACTAAAACTGAAATAAAATTTTTACAAAAATTAAAATCTAATTAAAATGACAAAAATAAACAAAATAAAAACTATTTCAAAATATTCATAACTACAATGTTGAAAACAGTTGTGCAGCTTAATATTTTGGTGGAAACTGATACATTTTTTCAGAAATTTGATGACTAGAAAGTGCAATGTGCTCTACAATTTGCAAACAAGTCTCTGTGATTCTTTTTTTATGAATCAGTGGACCCAGTTGGTGAATCAGATGTAACTGAACATGCAGTAGTAGCCATAGGGTCTGAATCATAGACTGAATCAGTCAGACAACTCACTACTTCACAGAATAGGCTGGAATGACTCACTTATTATTTGAGCCATGTCATGATTTGAAATGAGCTGGGTACTTTTACTGTTATTTAGCCCTTTTTTATGTTAAAAACATAAATTTAAGGTAGTGAAACACAAATCAGCTTATTTACTGACTGGTTGTTACAATAACATACTCTCACCTGGGGCTTTAAAATCCCGAAAGTTGATGTTGGCCAGGACGAAATGAATGACGGTGGGGCAGCTCTTGTCTCCCTTGTTGGGTTTGAACACATAGCACTCTTTCAGACCCTCTCGGTCAAATACTTTCGAATCGATCTTAGGGAACGGCAGCTTATTCATACGGGCCCATTTTTCAGCCAACAGTATCTCCTAACACAGACAAACAAGGACACAAGTTGATGACATTTATAATGTTACAAAAGATTGCTATCTGTTTCCACACAGATATTAAGCAGCACCATTGGTTTCAACATTGATAATGATAAGAAATGTTTAATGAGCACCAAATCAGCATATCAGAATGATTTCTGAAGGATCATGTGACACTGAAGACTGGAGTAATGACTGCTGAGAATTCCGCTTTGCCATCAGTTATTCTAAACTGCAACACCTAGGGTGAATCCCATTTCTCTGTCTTAATCGAGCCCTTGTCCCTACCGAGTGGTAAGCGCTATGAAAACATTTGAAATGAGACACCACTTGGTTACGGTTACGTCATCGTACATCGTCGCTAGCTGGCTGCTACTTCACCAGAGGCGACAAGTGTTGATCGCAAACTTCCAAGATGCCGTCTGCAAGTGTGTGTTGGTTGATTGCGTGGGTTTTATTAGTGATGTTTTTGCGATTGTTGTGCAAATCAGCAATGTAAAGCATAGCAAACTAGCGATTTTTTAAAACCTTTCAATTAAGAACATGGTTGCAAATATATATGTACAGGACTGTGTAGAGCACAAAACAAGACTGTCGTAATTTTAAAACAATTATTTAAGCCGAAAATTGGACTCTCTGGATGATCTGGCCGACATTGTTGCCGGTTGCGCAGTGTGTTCTGGGTAACGTTACCCCTTGGTTTCAAGTAAGCTCGCGAAAATGCTTGGTTTTAAGGGTATCTACCATTAGCCCTAGATCAAAACGAGAATTATAGCCCTTACTCTCACGTGAACGCGCAAAACTAAGGGGAAGGGGTAAGGGGAAGGGGTAAGACAGAGAAATGGGATTCACCCCTATTCTGCTATGCTCACAGGAACTGAGCTAAAAGGCAGAAACTGTGAAACCGGTAAAAAATTACTTCCTTTTTACTGTAACCTCAAACTGCATTGTGTGTAATATTGACAGCTAGTGTTTGAAATGGGTACTGCAGTCCAAATTCAAAATATTGGAGAGATTTGTTTCTCCCACCCTCCTTCTCCTACACGGGTTGCCAGATTGAGGACATGCAACAGGAACGAGCACAATTGACAATGGAAGGCGACAAGCTTTAAACTGGTCACAGAGCTTTTTAGATGGATGCCGAGGCCTTTTAGGTTGGGTAGAATCTGTAATCTCTGACACAGCTCATTTGCTGGCTTCCGTGGCTGCAATATGCTGTGTTTTCCCCCAACTGGCAACCCAGGGTGTCGAAATACTATTGAACAAATTGGCAGTGGGCGGAAACACATGGACCAAAACAAAAACAGACATTCCGGCATGAAACACGCATTTCAAAGTAGAATAACTAGCTGTAGCATTGTGTTCAGAGAAATGTGATCTTAGCATGTGTCCTAAATATCTGCAAATATATTATGGTATTTTTATGCTTTAGTACAGTCAAAAGTTAAGTGCGTTAAACACTGACATGGAAGAGAAGCAATTGTTGAATAAAGTCGTTATTTTTGTTTTCTTTGCGCACAAAAAGTATTCTCGTAGCTTCATAAAATTAAGGTTGAACCACTGATGTGACATGGACTATTTTAATGATGTTCTTACTACCTTTCTGGGCCTTGAATGTGGTAGTTCCATTGCTGTCCATGGAGGGTCAGTAATAAAAAATATTTTAATTTGTGTTCCGAAGATGAACGAAGGTCTTACGGGTTTCGAATGACATGAGGGTGAGTAATTAATGACAGAATTTTCATTTTTGGGTGAACTATCCCTTTAATATTTATGTGTCATGCATAAGCTTCATGTCAGACACTTACTTTGAATGGCGGGCTGGAGTCACTGGGCCTGGCTGAGAAGTCGAAGGAAATGATGAGGTCAACTCCTCTCTGTGGCCGCAGAATGATAGGATAGGGCAGGTTAAAGGTAAGACCGCTGTCCACCACGTGGATTTTCTTACTCTTCACATCTAGCGGCTCATAGATTCGCTCAAACTCGTCGGGATCTGCAGGAAAATATCATTTCAATGTTATCACTGTTGTGTGTCAGTGACCTATAAAGGAACTGCAGAATGCCATTACTAACACTCACCTAGCTGCTTGTGAGTAATGAACATTGTATGCAACAATGTCATCATTTATTCAACATTACTGTACAAATTCTTACAAGCGCTTATCTTTTTCCCCACAGCCAAGTGTCAACAGGAAGTAGACTGCTACTGAGTCAAAGCGACATGCAGTGCTATTATTATCAGTAATTATAAATTAGACTTTACCTTCATCATCAGTGAGATTAACAGAATGACACATAAACTTAAGAAAACGCAGAAACTGTCTCATTTAACACAATCTTGTAGTGACATGCATGTGTCAAAGATGCTTCCTGTGTGATGTTTCTGCATTTTTAACCCCTGGGAGAAAAGTTAATCTGCACTGGGTGTGTTGGTATTTCTTAGATGTAAGAAGTTTTGAGAGTTGACTAAATGACTTCCTCCCACTCAGACACCAATAATGTTTGAAAGCCCATCATCAAGTCCCGTGGCACCTGACCAGATTTCAACCTATTGTTCCACCTACAGTCCGTCACACCCATTTCTTTTTAACTGCATACTTCACAAGACCAGGTTAAGTAGAGGTTTCAGGCACTAAGAAAAATACAGAGTAAAATTCTGGACAAAAAAGCTGTAGGTTTGAATCCTCTGAAAGGTGATCCTTGAATTCTCACTATTGTGCCCATGATCAAGGCGCCTTACGTTTGGTTGAACTGTGAGTCAGGGGTTTTTAAAATGGGATGTGAAGACCCCAAGTAGGTGCTAGGGGGTATAAATATAATAATATAAAAATTATTATATTTATATCGTATAATATAAAATATATAATATAATAATATAAAAAAATCGAGATGAAAAATGAAAAGCTAAATTAACATAAAACTGTCTTTTATAATATCATAGTTTTACTCATATAGTATATAATGAAGTCTGTATATATATAAAATATTAATAGCCTTCCTTTTTAAGGAGGGGGTCCTTGAAAGAGGTTTATCATATTTGGGGGTCCTTGACATTAAAATGTATCTAAATTTGCATAAAAGTGTCAGCTAAATGACTCATTATTACCTGTAACTGCATCAACCTCCTCATCCACTGAGGTCTGGTTCATGAGGCCGCTGAAGGGAGAGAAGGGCAGGCTAGAGTTTAGGTTGAGTCCCAGCATGAAATTGTGCACCTTGCCGGCACGGCCCTCACGTGTGGTGAACAGGGTGGTGTCCCCCATTATGGAGGTCAACATGCGCTGAACCCAGCTAGCCTGGGCATGACGCTGCCGCTCATCTTCTGCCTCTGCGCTCTCTGTGCCTCCTGGATGAACGAGAGACAGAGACAAACAGTGATTCTCTGGCTCATTTTTCACAGATTTTTACCTACTTTCACTGCACCAATCACAAAAATGAATGAAAAAAAAATAAATAAACTTCAGTGGCACAAACGTATCAGAAAGATACCCTAGTAAAAAGTAATATATTTAAAATACATTTATTTCATACTAAGTATAGTTCAAATCTATTAATATATTTACTGACATATCGCTCAAGATTTACTGATTAAAAAAATAATAATTAAACTTTATTTGGAGTACTACTTGCGCACAATGAACATTTCTTAATAGTACACCCAAAATGTGTTTTAATGTCACTGTTGATGAGGATTGTATGATTTTTGAATAATATCGGTCTTTAAATGCAAGATATTTAAAGTGTACCTGAAGTATATTTGCAATAGTTCTACTTTAGTATATTTATTTTTCACAATCATACATATACTTCAGTGTATACTTTAGTTGGACTTCTGGAAATTAGCAACAATGATGTTACTACTTCATTTGACTAAAAATACAATTTAATGAGAATACAATACAAAATGCATTAAGTACAAAATAAGTTGTTACAATTTAGCAGACTTTAAATATACCAGTTTAGTAAACCAAAAGTACAACTGCAGGGTATTTTTATTAAGTATTGTACATAAATACATAAATGTATTTGTAGTATACTTAGCATGAAATAAATGTATTTCAAATACATTTTAGTATATTTATTTTTCACTAGAGTATACTTGCATATCTTATAAATATACATATCTTTAGCTTTAGTGTATACTTTTTTTTCACCATGATAAATTTATTAGGTTTTTAATTTGCAATAATACCTGGAAATTATGCAACTATGATGTTACTCAATGAAAGTCATGAATACATACAAATTTACTGGAAACTTAGCATATTGTGTAAAACATTACACAGTTACACCCCGTTCACACCAAGAATGATAATGTGGCGGGAGGAGCAAACGACAGACACAGTGGGCGTGGCGTCAGGCCTCGGAGAGGCTTTTATTAAACAGAAATAATAAAATAGTGTCCAAAGGGGATGAAGTGTCCAAAATAAACAGGGGATCTGGTGTCCTCATCGTGCTGCGCGGGTTGTGAAGGAGGAGCAGTGTTCTGGAAGGAAGGGTCCAGGTAAGGGGCGGAGTCCGGCGGCCGCACAGGCTCCCCTCTCGGGTCTGGAGCGCGAGGGGCAGCGGCTTCTCCTAGCGGCTTCATCCTCCTTCGGCCCACGGCCCACGGCCCCTCCGGGGACTATACGGCCCGGCATCCTGGCCCATCAGCCGTGTAACGGGTGCGGCACTTGCTCTCTCAACACTCCCTTCCTGGACCCACGAGGACACCAGCGTGCATGCACGGGGAAGAGACCGGTCTCTAGAGGAGAGGCGCACTCGGCATATAACAGCGGCGGTGATGAGGCTCCATTCACTTCAGGTGTGCCTCATCACACGCCGCCAGACCTGGCTGTTTCAGCGCCCCTCCTCTCACACACCCACTCCCGTCGGGAGCCTGGTGAAGGGCGGCGATTAAGGGACGGGGAGATGCTGATAATTAGGGGGAGGCAGCCGACTCGTCACAATAACTATAAAGATAACTATAAAGATAATGATGATATTAGCGTCCACACCAGCGAACAATATCGTCTGTTTATTCTAAGCGCACGCGCGTCTGTCGCTTTAAATTCTCGAGCTCGTTATGAGGATGGATTCTGATTGGCGGACTGGCCATCTGGAGCACCGGGAGTTTTCCCGGTGGGCCGCTGTACAATGTGGGCCGGCCCTTATATAAAAAATGAATTGTAGTACTGTAAATGTATGTATATCCTTCCATCGGCTCAGACAAATGGCCCATGCCGCGCGGCCCACTTGATTCAAAAATTCTAATTAATTTAGCGTGCTTCGGCTCAGTGCAGTGGCTCAAAAGTGCTGGGCAATGTCAAAATGTTTAAAATAGCCAATCAAAGTGTAGAAGGCGGGATTTACTGTTCACAGACGCTGAGCTGCGCGTGACTTGAATGCGAGCTGAGGTAAGATGTAAACCACTAAACATGACGAGACAATTCATCAATATTTGCCAACCGTTTACGAAAAAAATAAAAATAGAGTTAAACGACAGACATTAATTTTCAGGAATGCAAACTACTACTGACCTTTTCAAATTTCTCAGATTTTAATGCCATTTAGGCCCTACGTTATTCGTCACAATGTAGGCTACATAATATAGCAGTTTTCAGCAGAGATGAGATAAGAGTTAATGTATATCTGTATATGTTTTCTTCTGTGATTTCACGTGTCTAAGAAATTTTTAAAAATCTATAAAAAAATCATTCTCAATCTTACTCTAGAACATTGTAAATATGAAGACTTTTGCTTTCAAGTGCTGTGCATAGGAAACTGATTTATATTATAGGCCTAATAAAAATATAATTTGCTTATTAATTCACATGCATTAGCCTATTTTATATACACACTGGTGGTTAAAAGTTTGAAATAATTAAGGCTTTTTATTTTTTTATTTGAAAGAAGATTGAATATATTTGCAAAAATACAGTAAAACAATAATATTATGAATGAATGAAGCATTTATATAGCGCTTTATTGTGTATTGCTGCAGGGTGATATGGCCCTGTATTATGAAATATTACACTTGAAATAGTGGTTTTCTATTTAGGATGTTTTAAAATGTAATTTATTGCTGTGATCAAAGCTGAATTTTCAGCATCATTACTCCAGTCTTCAGTGTCCCTTCAGAAATCATTCTAATGCTGCTTAGTTTGCTGCTTAATTATTATCAGTTATTATTTGTGATCAATTATTAATAATGGTTTTATTATTGGTATAATGTTTCTCAGTTAAAGAACAGCATTTATATAAGTACTTTGTAAGTGTAAATATCTTTACTGTCACTTAAATCAATTTAATCAAAGTCCATTCTGTATCTATAATCTTTGATTTAATGCAACATTGTTGAAGAAAAATATTAATTTATATTTTTTAATCTTACCCAAGACTGAATGGTATCAGATTTTCCACAAAAATATGAAGCAGCACAACAGTTTTCAATATTGATAATAATCAGAAATGTTTCTTGAGCAGCAAATCAGCATATTAAAATGATTTCTGAAGGATCACGTGCCACTGAAGACTGGAGTAATGGAGTCTTTTCCACAATTGGAGCCCTTATTCCTTAAAATGATAGATGTCAAAATCCTGCAAAAGGACTGTATATGACCAATAGAAAGGCACCATAAAAACAGTCTGCATTCTGCTCTATTCAAGTCTTCTAGATGATACCAGAGCATTGTGTCATATGGACTGATAATATAGGTATTTAACTTTAGTGATATTAAACTGTCCCTTGTAAAAATTCTTTAAAATTATTTACTATTTGCCATATACACCAGAAAAGACAAATTATAATGTAAAGAAGTATGCCACTCATTTATGGTGTGGTGCCATGTGTTGCGGACCGGGTTTGGTGGGCCGCTCTGTGCCAAAAAGTCCAGGGCCACTTTTTGGCCCCAGTCCGCCCCTGGATGTCAATGTTTGTATCGATCATCAGCTGGAAAAAAAAATCATTCTGAAAGTGATTCCAACCATAGATATATGTGTCTATGGTTCCAACGATATTGTTTCTCTGTGCCGTTATCCAGGGCTCGAATTGAGGGGGGATGGCATCCCCCTGGTCGAAAAAAATGACAAAAAGCATCCCCTCTGTAAAACCACCATCCCCTTTGGTTTGTTAATTTTGTGTATTACATAAAACTTATCATGCACATGAAATGTTAAAATTCTCTACTTATGATAATTTACGAACTAAATAACGTTACGGCGATTGGCCAATCAGAACTCGGTACTGTAACAAGCTGTGCACAAGTGGAAGCAATTTCGTCATTTTTAGCGCAAAATGGTTCAAGCGTAACTTTTGAAGTTCTTTAAAAAGAAGACAACAGAAGGTATGATTTTTCCTTGATTAGAATTTAAAGACATTCTCCTGACATAATGTATGTGAGACTGTGAGGGACTGAGAGACGACATTATCCAACTTTGAGAAAAAAAAAAAAAACATGTCTTGAGAGTCCAAAAGCATTCAATGCACGATGAAGCCCATTAGAATACAGTTAGAATGCCCTTATAATTCCAGTAATTAAACAAAAAATACCCATGTATGAGTTTTTACGTTTTTATATTCATTGCACAAGCAATGTACTTTTCTGTATATCAGCACATGTGCGCGAGGCCGCGAGCACAAATGTGCTATTAGTTTTATACAACAGTAGCAACACTGTGTTTGATTCCGTGAATGAATCAGTTTTTGAACGAGTCCAGTTAGCCAGTGATTCAACTGTCCATTCAGATGGTCTCACTTGTTTAGTTTCTATTGAATCAGCCGTTTTGAACAAATCTTTTGATATGAATGATTCAGTAAGTCATTTATTAAAACAGGGACTTGTTGCCACCTACTGGCGGTTTTATTGTCATATTTATCCATGACAGACCTAAACCAACCATTATCTTTATAGTTATCGTCCTTGGTGTGAATGGGCCTTTAGATATATGTTACCTTGGTAATAATTAAAGCAAACAAACAAACAAACAAACAAACAAATAAATAAATAGACAAAACAGTTAGATAATGTTACCTTGGTAGCAATTTAAATGAATAAATGAATGAATAAATAAATAAATAAAACATTAAACAGATACATAGTATTACCCTGGTAATATCAAATGAATAAATTAATAAAACAAAATTAAAATAACAATGTTCAGCATACCACACAAAGTCAAATGTTTAAACATGTAAGGTATAAAAACATGTACATGAAGAAACATGGGATGATGCAGCACGGTGTATGTGACAGTCCCGTCAACTGATCTGAAACTCTCACACAATGACCCCAAACCTGTAGGTCATTGTTATTGTTGAGCCCTGAACTGAATTGAGTGTGTGTGTGAATGAGAGAAAGTGAAAGAGAGATAAATGATCAGAGGACTTTCTCACCCCTTTGAGTTTCCTCTTCATTATCTGCTGAATCATCACCCACAATATGCTCGGGTTTAATTTGCTCTGAAAAACAGAAGATGCAAACAGTTTCAGATTGCACCCACGATAAGAAACGACCCCATTCGTTTCCTTGTCTTGAGTTTCACCGCATGGGTGAAACTCACAAAAAAGTATTTAAGTTTTGCATAGAAGAACATTAAGATTTTTCATTGTGATCCCCTGATTCTTTACTACACTAAACGCGGCTGAAAATAAAGTCCCAGTCTGGAAAAACGTAAATACAAAAAAATTAAATAAATCGCAAATAATATTTACTCAAAACTTATGTATGAACAGTGGAACATGAACGTACTGAACTGTTACTTATGCTACTGTACTTATGAACTGTACTTATCTGTTAGTGATATATAACGCTTTACTTCAACTCTGAGTGTCAGCAGGGGGTTTGACTGAGGTCACACATGAAATGTATGTAGATCAGTGTGGCAGTGTGTTAATCTTATCACTCATGCACTGATGTGTCGACTGTACATGTTTGCACTAGAACAACAAGTAATGGCACATTTCAGCATGTTACAAGGATACAAACTGACAATATGATAACAATCTAACTTGGCCTACATTCGGGTTCTTTTAAAATGTGGAGCAATTTGACTCTTCCATCAAGTTCTTTGCGTCTGATAGCTAACAGAGTGAGAGACACAATCTTACTCACCCAGCTCCTCCTCCATTGTCCTACTGCTGGTTGTCTCCTTCACCCCCAGAACCCGGTTAATGAGGATGGAGAAAGCACTGCCCCATACACCTGCAGCACATACACTTACATTATAATTGCTTAACGGCAAACAAAACTTGGAACTGATATTCTAGTAAACAAAATTATGAAGGATTATAAATTCAGATGTAGAGCTCATAGTCTGACTTTCTTCCACTGAGAAAATGTTCTTTTGTGCAAGAGAAGTGTTCTTTATTCAACGTATGTAGCATTTATATAAAGAGTTACTCATAAGAAACAAGCATGAAGAGCATGATTTTATCTCAGTTTTTTTTAGCCTTTTGACGATTTATATCTCAATATTCATATGTTTGCTTTGAACAGCTGTCGGCAACGGTCATTCAAAATCTTAATGTGAGAAGTAAAATCAAATCAAACTGAATGATATTTCATTGTTTTTATTTATATAACACATTGTAACAAACTTTATTTATTTACCTACACTACCTTTAAAAAGTTTTTTGTTTTTGAAAGAGTCTATTATGCTGAACAAGGCTGCATTTGTAATTTTTATGCCGTCATTTGTAAAAACAGCAGTATCATGAACATTTATTCAATTTAAAATAACAGTTTAATGTATTAGTTTAAGTAATGTATTTTCAAATTGCAGTTTCAATGCGGCTGTATATACTTAAAAAGTATATACATTTTTCATTTTTTTTTAGAAAATGACAGATTGTTTTGATAGATAAGACCCTTATTCCTCAGCTGGGATCGTGTAGAGCCCTTTGAGGCAGCACTGAAACTGCAATTTGGAACTTGTTGGTCCCCGTTGAAGTCCACCATATGGAGAAAAATCCTGGAATGTTTTCCTCAATAACATAAATTTATTTTTGACTAAAGAACAAAAGCCATGAACATCTTAAATGACATGGAGGTGAGTAAATTATCAGGAAATTTTAATTCTGGAGTGAACTAATGCTTCAATCCAACTCTATACATTTGCAAACTTCTTAGGAATATTATATATATTGATGGGAAGTATGAGTAATCACACAGTATATGAGTAACTGCTGTCAGTAATCCAGTGACACTATATGCATAATGAGGGGTCTCTTAGCAAACCATTCTGATGAAATTCAGAGCAGTCCCAGTCTTACCCATGAGGAAATGTATGGGGTTTTCCTCATATTGTTTCACAACGCTTCCCATAAAGAACTTGCTCCCAAACAGCTCTGGAGACATGAAGGTGCCGTATTTGGCCATGCCAATCTCATACGGGCTGAACTCCACCCAGTCTGATTGAGACAGAGAAAACAAACTCAATATTATTAAGTCAAAATGACAATCAAAGGTGTTTTTATCTATTACACTGCACTACCAATATACTACTTGACTATGTGACTCATGTTCAGACAAATACAAAGCGTAATGTACAGTAAGTGAACTGACAAATACTTCCACTTAACCATCATCTGTTTAGTTACAATCTCTGATCCCATTCAACAGAAAACAACCTACCCACACAATGACAAGTCTCTAAAAATAGTGTGTCTACACCTGTGGGAGGAGCTGTGAAAGTTCATAATGAATTCACAGTGGGTCAATCATTAGACCCCATAACAAGTATTTGCATGTTTTCCACAGTATTAAGCAAATGTAAACAAATCGATAGTGTTCAGCTTCCACGGAGGCTATGAAGTGGTTTTATACAAATACGAACAGTTGCCGTGTCTTTTTCATTTCTTTTTGATAATAATTCTACAATTCACACAACAATCAATACCGGACAATACAATTTAATGTAGCATTCTTAATGTTTCTGTGAACTGTCTTACCTGCGAACATGAGCTCAGAGACATCAGGTTTGACGTGCAGACAGGTGAAGAGAGGAAGGGGGCTCTGACCTTCATTAATCTTCGCCTGCATTGAGCTCAGTTTGGTGTTCATTCTCTGTGCAAAACACACATACACAAAGTAAGCTCAACGATCAAACTTTTTTCTTTAGAGCATCTGTGTCAATGCATGTAAAAAAAATTATATTAAAATAAGGCATAACATTTTCTAAAAGGATGGTGCTAAAAGTGTAGTTTTATTAAAGGCACAGTGCATCTTCAAATGAAAGTCTCCTCATCTTTTACGTCTGACTTACTCTTTTACATGGGACATGAAAAGAGGACATTTTAAACACTCTGCTGTTCAGACAGGATTGTTTATCACACTAAGCTATTGCATAGCTATAGTATGTATATAAAGTTATGTTATTATCTGATACTTTTATGATGATTTTGAGTCCTGTTTAAAGATTAAAAGCTCCAGTCTGCATTAATTGTAACTATGTGGACGAAAACAAAAATTCCTCCTTTTGTGTTCCACAGAGGAAAGAGAGATTGAAAGTGAGTAAATTATGACATTTTTGGTGCAATTTGGGTCCGTTCAAGCAATAGAAATCTTTTCCTAAAATCAATTGGTCATCATGTATATGAGACACACTTTCAATGGTCCAATATTGCTAAGCTGCATCTATATCTCTGCAAATATTTCAGCAAGTAAAGTCATTCAAATGAAAAAATTTCACATTTAAATGGTAAATTATTAAAAAATATCTTACTCTAGTGAACAAATAAGCAACATGAATGCACAATATCAAGTGCACACATTTTCTCGTACACTACATTTCAAAGGTTTGGGGTCATTAGGAGAAAAAAGTATTTTATGCTCACCAAGGATGCATTTTTTAATTTACTGATTTTTTTTAAATACAGCAAAAACTGTAATATTAGTACAAAATAACTGTTCTCTATTTAAATGTATTTTAAAGAGTAATTCCTGTGACAGCAAAGCTGAATTTTCAGCACTTATTACTCCAGTTTTAAGTGTCACATGATCCTTCAGAATTTATTTAAATATGCTGATATGGTATTGAAAAGAGTTTTGGTTGAAAACAGTTTTTTGTGAAAACCATACCTTTTTTTCAGGATTCTTTGATGTTATAAAAAATACACCATTCATTTGAAATAGAAATATTTTGTAACATTATTTCACTTTTGATAAATTGAATGCATCCATGCTGAATAAACGTGTTCATTTCTTTCTTTCTTAAAAAAATATTAATGGTATACATTAATGGTAGTATACATTCCTAAATACAGGAGCTTCTGCCTTCCTGTACAGAGAAGTATCTTCCTGATTTACAAGGACCATCCTCCCCAAGAGAAGGGTCAATTTGCATTGGGATGCATAATAGAGCGACAACATACAAAGGAGTCTTTGTATTTGAACAAACTACAGTGTATAAATAGAGTACAGTGCAGCCCAGTGCAGTTCATGCCGCTCTTGATGGCCTACTGCAGTAAAAACTCTCAATAACCCAGTTTGAATTCCTGCATATCTCACCGCTGGTAAAAGAGTCTCTCCGATCAACATCCCGAAGATGTCAGTGAAGGTGACAGGCTGTCCGGCCGATTTCTTCTTCCACAGCGCTTTAACGTAGCGGTTGATGTTTTGGGGCAGGAGCAGTTTGAGCGGGTTATTGCTGACTCTGTTCATCAGCTCCATATTAATATCCCCTGGGCCTTTAGTGGGAAACTCAGGGTGCGAGTACAGCATGGACATATACCTGTAGAAATATAACCAACATGGATGTTTATGAGATTTTTACCATTTTTGATGTGATTGGTGATTGATGTGGTTGTTGAAGTGTTCAGAACAGTGTTCAGCATATTGTTATGTGGTTGCTAGGGTATTTTTAATGGTTAATTAGGGACCCACATGAACATTTTTGGATTTTCTGGTCCCTGGAAAGGTTCTTTAATGGTTCCATGAACATCCATAGAACCTTCCCACTGTACAAAAGATTCTTTATAGTGGAAAAAGGTTCTTCAGATTACAAAAATGTTCTTCACTCTAAGAAAATAAGCTATTCTTTTGAGAACTGTTCACTGAAAGGTTCTTAAAGGAACCCAAAATGGTTCTACTATGGCAATGCTGTGAAAAGCCCCGTGGGATTTTAACATCTGTTTTAAAGAAAAAAACGAAACATTCGACTTTTACTGACCATGTTGATCCAGAAAGTCCTGCCACATATGTTGCACAGTCAAGCACCCCAGATTCATACAGAGCCTTCATCACACCAGAGAAACCAACCATTGCACGGAAACCACCTCCAGAACCCAAAATAGCGATGGTGGGAACCTGTGCAAAAATAGAGCTGCTATCAAGAAAGGGTCGCTGTCGCTAGAGATAAGATTCTTTTTTTAGTATAGCACTGTTTCTAAGGCAGTTTTTTGTGGTTTTTGAGTTTACTTCTCTAGGTGAGGCTGGAAGGAAGCGTGGGTTTTCCATTTTGAGAAGCTTCTTGATGCTGAGCATAACTCTGTCCCTGCGCGTCTGAATGAACAGTTTCTCCTGATCACACAGTGCCATGCTGAAGCGCAAGTCTGTGGATGCACTGCACAAAAATGATTTACTTTCAGCCCCTCGTCCACTCTTGTATGCATAAAATGTACACAATTTATAGAAATAAACAGTTCTTCATACATACCACACTTCTAAGAACAAGTCGAGGAACACTTTTGTCGTCTAGCAAAAATCAGAGAATAATAGTAAACAACAAGACACTGAAAAACAGTAACTATGAATTTAGTTTATGCAGGTTCATGGTGTAAAAAAACATTTACCTTGCCAATAGATAGGGTCACATGCTCTGTCTGCCCCACTTTGAGCTTTGAGAGGGAATATTTAGTTGTGCCCAGAGTTTCGTCCATGACATAATTAGCGTCCATCAGTGTCATCTAAATAAAGAGCATTCAAACAGCATTATAACAAAGTGCTGGTGTATTTCATTTCAATACAACACCTATATTAATACTTCATAAACCATGCCATATAAACAGCACAGGCACACTTTTCAAGCAAAACATTTCACAAAAACACATTTATTCAGTTTTAAATGATAAAACAATACATACACACTACCATTCAATACGATGGGGTTGGTAAGATGTTTAAATATTTTTACAGTAAAATCATTATTTAAAAAAATATATTATCAAAACATTTAAGATAACTGTTTTGTATTTTAATATTTTTTGAAATGTAATTTATTCCAGTGACGACAAAAGCTGAATTTTCAGCAGCCACTTTACTCCAGTCTTCAGTGTCACATGATGAAAAACTTGTTGACCCCAAATTTTTGAAAGTTTGGTGAAAATTATGACAAAAAGTGTTTGGGAACTTTATAGCTTTATAGAGCCCCTTGTGTAAACTTGATAGGGTTCTGACTTCCAAAACATCCACTAAATATCACCATGACACCAGCTGGTTAACCAGTCACTGCAAAAGTAGCTGAGAAATGTTAAGTTACTCTAGTAAAACATCTAGAATAATTTGTCAGCAGATTCTACTTGATTTTATGCTGTTGTCTAATTCAAAGAAATGTATAAATTTAAAAGTGTGGCTTAAGTCTCAAAATACTTTTTGGGACCACTGTTTTGAATCAGGAGATACAAAACTTGTTTAAAGGCAAGTGTAAATAATACTAAGAGTAAAACATTTTCACCTCCAAAACATTGGGTTGATTGGGATCCAATATGAATTCAAATGTTTCATTCCACTTCGGGTTAATGTCGTTATTTATGTGGCGTGTTCGTTTTCTTGACTCTGGTGTGGTTGGTATGGACAGTTCCACATAAGGGTCTGGGGTGTCCACTGTGAACAAACACACAGTCACTTAAGTATAAATGCTCATTCAAAGGTTTATTTAAATAGCAAGAAGACAGCATAAATATATACTCACATAAATCCCCAAATACTCCTTTCGTCACATTTTCTGCTTTCACCACATTTACTTTCAATCTATGAGAATACTGATGCTCAACCTGCGCATATAACGATTCACAAAGTCAAGGATTTAGAGCATCAAGAGCAGTAAAATGTGTATGTATGTATAAAGGAAGCTCATTTAACTACTGTAGTAGGAAATAGACATTAGGTGATTCCCAAACAGAATTATATCTAGACAGTAAATGTGTCTCGAATGTCATTAATTCAGCAGCTGTCTGCATGCAAATAAATCCAACCACTGCAAAAGAGCAGCAGCTTTACAGTTTCCCATTTCTTACATAGAGACTAAAAATGTTAATGCATGTTGATAACATTCAATTAATAGATCTTAAAAATAAAAACAGATTTATTCAAAATCTCCAAATACCATGTTACCCTAACTTCATGAAACAGGTTCTACTTTTTTAATGACATAACGAAACTTACTATGATGTACTGATAGGGATCTATGGAGGACATTCTGGCAGCAATGTGGAGGTCAGGAAGACACTTTATTTCAAGACAGTCCGGAAAACATCTGTGAAATTAGACAATAAAAAAGAGGAAGAAAAAAAATACTGTGTACGCACAAGCCGTTGAAACATGATAGCGCCTTTCCGAGTGACATGCAGAGTTTATCGTTCTGAGACCCACAAGTTCTCTCTCAGTTCAGAAGTATGATAGAAAACGTTAAAGCAGGGTTTTTTTGACCAAGTCTTACACGCGTGGATACTAAAAGTTTTACGACTTTACAGAGAAATGAAACATGCAATAACTTACCATAGTTGGTGGTACAGTGATGTTGGACCCTCTCCGACAAGAAAGTCATTTCAGGAAGACAAAAGGAATCCGCATATCGCTCTACTGGGCGGACTAAAAGATTCGAACGAGTCGTTCGTTTGAGACTGTTCATTGCAATGATTCAATCGAACCGACACGCACAACGTTTGTAAATCTTACAGAATATAGTTTATAAGTAAAAAAACTAAATCTATATGAGGTGGGTGAAGGGTTGGGACTATATACATTGCAACTTTTGACACAATATTTTTTAAACTACTGAGAAAGCTTATCTGCCAAAATGCAGGGCTGGCAGCGTTTTAATTTGACTGACTGCACCAAATTGGACCACCAAAATGTACGCTAAATACAACTAATATATAAAAGTAATCGAAAATATCATATCAGTGATGATATCATTATTGAATAAAATATCTAATGAACTACAAACAAGAAAGCGTTAAATCGATGACTCAACAAGAATGTTGAATGAGTTTCCTGAACCAGTTTATTGAAATGAATCATTCAAACGAATCGATTCGCTAAAATCAGTCGATTTCAGGGCGGACGCAAAACTCTTCCCCCGCCCCAGCTCTTCAAATTTCACTAGGACTCCGATGGGAATGATTTTAGCGTTATGTTAATGTTTTTAAGCATATGTTATAAATTAGAAATGTCATCGCATTCAAGTGTCCAGGATTTCATTTAAGATTATGACAGACTAATAAAATGATGACGCATAAAATGAAGCCCAGAAAAGATTGCGAATGAATGTAATAGCGACACATTCTCCGACACAAGGTGGCGCTCATGAGTTACAGTAATGCGATCATAATCACTGGAATGCACATATTGTCTACATATTTTCCAGATCGTGTCTGGTTTTCAAAACTACGGTTTACACAGTAATTCTATCCTTTCTCAATTTAAAGTGTCTAGTTGATCAAATGTCTAATAATTATAATAGGCCTAATAAATTATAATAATTAATAATTAATCATATAATTTATATAATTTATTAGCATATTTGGGAGGGACATACATAAAGTGCTACTTATAAACACTGGATATGTTATAGGCTAAATCCTGAACATAGCCTATAATTCAGAATATAGGCTAGTTTTAAATACTAATAGCTATAAATAGGCTACCATTAAGATTATATTTTTATTAGGTTTATTATTTTTTATATATTTGTCATTGTAAACGTGTTTACCAATAATAATTTGATAAATAAATTACCTATTTAAAATTATATTAAAATATTAAAATATATTAAATATATATATATATATATATATATATATATATATAATAATTTATTATTAAATTATTATTTAAAAAACTATTTATTTAATAATAAGTTATTAGCTACTTCTTCCTGAATATAAATCCTTAAAAAAAAGAATGAATCCGTAAAACGTGCAACACATGGAAAAATACAGTAGGCTCATGACGTTACAAACCTTCCGTGTTTTTTTTTTTTTTTTTTTTTCTTATCTTCTTGGAAATTGCGCAAGCGTCTCGTTCTCCTGTTAAAAGGCACAGGAGCGCTTCCAGACGCTCACATTCCACGCGCTCTACCAGAGTACGCGATTCTGCTTCGGAGTAAGACATACAACTACTGGAATGAATAAACTGATTTGCCTGGTCTTACTTTCAAGCTGTTGGATCTTTCCCGGTGAAGGATGTAAGTTAATTCAGCTTTAGCAATGTTAGACTTGCATGCTTCTTTCAGAGTTTGATTGTTCTACCCAAATGCAGTCTAATCATGCCTTTTCTTTATGAATGTTTCCTGCAGACGACCCTTGCTGTGCACAGCCTTGCCAAAACCAGGGTGTGTGTTTATCTAAGGGTGCTGATGCTTATGAATGTGACTGTACCAGGACAGGATATTATGGTGAAAACTGCACTACCCGTAAGTCTGGCCATGGATTGTTTTTACATAGATACATTTTTACATAAGAGAAGATGTGTGCACTCAACACTGTTTTTTCTTGCCTCACAGCTGAACTTCTCACACTTATCAAATCAACTCTGAAACCGAAGCCAAACATAGTGCATTATATTTTAACGCATTATAAATGGATCTGGGACATCATCAACAACATCTCCTTCCTGAGAGATGCCATAATGAGATATGTATTGACATGTAAGTTAAATAAAGTCGTTTTGGAGTGGATTCATAGAAAAATTGAACATAATCAAAAAATAAATTCGTAAAATAAAACTATTCCTCTTTCTTGTTTTACAGCAAGGTCCCATTTGGTCAACAGTCCACCGACGTACAATGCAGATTATGACTACAAAAGCTGGGAAGCATATTCTAACTTGTCCTATTACACCCGCACCCTTGCCCCATTGCCCAAGAACTGCCCTACGCCTGATCTCCCAAATGCAAAGCAGGTGGTGGAGAAGGTGCTGTTGAGGAAACAGTTCATCCCTGATCCACAGAGGACCAGTCTCATGTTTGCTTTCTTCGCCCAGCATTTCTCTCACCAGTTCTTCAAGTCAGACTTTAAAAAAGGACCAGCCTTCACCAAAGCCCTGGGCCATGGAGTAAGTGGCATTCATTAACCATTTTACTTGGGAAACTTTTACATCCCATCCAAAGTCTATAAGGAACAAGGAACTGCAATACAATTTCTAAAGGTTCTCTAATGTTTTAGGTGGATTTGGGGCATATTTATGGAGAGACACTGGAGAGACAACACAAACTTCGTCTATTTAAAGATGGAAAGCTAAAATATCAGGTTTGTGGACATTAAAATGGACAGGACTTAAAAGATTTTTTCACCCCAAAATTAAAATTCTGTCATTTACTCATTTCATTCTTTTGCGGAGTCCACACAATAAAAGTCAGTAGGGACCAAAACAAAACTTGGGATCCCATTGACTTTTATTCAAGGCATTCTTCAAAAAATCTTCTTTAATGTTGAAGAAAGAAGGTACAGATTCGTAATGACTTGAGAGTAAATAAATGATGGCCGAATTTTTGTTTTTGGGTGAACTATCCAGTTAAAATGGACACAAGTATTGCTTGTTGGTGTAAACCTAGTTAATGAAAAATGTATTTGATTCTTAGGTTGTGGATGGTGAGGTGTATCCTCCGTTGGTGAAGGATGTCCAGGTGGAGATGCACTATCCTCCTCACATCCCAGAGGAACAGAGATTTGCTGTGGGCCATGAGGTCTTCGGTTTGGTTCCAGGTTTGATGATGTATGCCACCATTTGGCTTCGTGAACACAACCGCGTCTGTGATATCATGAAGCAAGAGCATCCCGACTGGGACGACGAGAGAATCTTCCAAACCACTCGTCTCATCCTGATTGGTGAGTATTGGTCTTATCATCCAAAACCTTCCTGATCTTCATAACTTCATGAAGGAATTCAATATCCCCGCTTTTTTTCTCCCAGGTGAGACCATCAAAATCGTGATCGAGGACTATGTTCAACACTTGAGTGGCTACCACTTCAAGCTCAAGTTTGACCCGGAGCTTCTCTTCAATGAGCGCTTCCAGTACCAGAACCGCATCTCATCTGAATTCAACACTCTGTATCACTGGCACCCACTGATGCCTGACAAACTTTCAGATCCAGGACCAGGTCTACGGCTACCCCCAGTTTGTGTTTAACAACTCTATTTTGACCCAACACGGCATCCACGGCATGGTGGATTCCTTCACCAAACAGACGGCTGGAAGGGTGAGTTTCAGTATAGATAGAAAGCTTCTCAGAGAAGCCTCATGTCGTTCCAAATGGCTTTCTTGTCTTCTGTGGAACATAAATGAAGATATTTTGTAAAACGCCTCAGTGTTTTTTTGTCCATAAAATGAAAGTTATTGGGGTCCAGTTTTGTTTTAGACCCTATAGACTTTTATTATTTGGGCAAATGTAGTTTTGGAACGACATGAGGGTGAGTAAGTGTTTATTTTTAGGTGAACAATCCCTTAGTCTTTACTCTGCTGGCTTTGCTAATGTCTATAATTTTTGTGTGAGCAGGTTGCTGGTGGACATAACCTGCCTGCTGCAGTTCAAGGGGTGGCTGTTAAAGTTCTGGAGCATTCCAGAGAGATGCGCTACCAGTCTTTAAATGCCTACAGGAAACGCTTCAACATGAAGCCCTACTCGTCTTTTGAGGAGATGACAGGTAAGATAATAAAAAAAAAAAAAAAAAAAACCTACATAGGTTCAGAAATGGGAACATTTTGGAAAAAAAGGCATCTTATTTAATTGTAATGTTATTCTGTATGGTAAAACAGGAGACAAGGAGCTGGCAGCCGAAATGAAGCAGCTGTACGGTCACATAGATGCGGTTGAGCTGTATACTGGCCTTCTTGTGGAGAAACCCCGACCCATCTCTGTGTTTGGGGAGACTATGGTGGAGATGGGAGCGCCCTACTCTCTCAAAGGCCTCATGGGAAATGCTATTTGTTCTCCTGAATACTGGATGCCTAGCACATTTGGTGGGAAAGTTGGATTTGACATTGTTAACACAGCCTCATTGAAGAAGCTGGTGTGCATGAATGTCAAGGGACCTTGTCCGATGGTGTCTTTTCAGGTGCCTGATGTGAAATATCAGAGTTCAGAAAACATGAATTCAAGCTCTGTGCACTCCACACATAATAATATTAACCCAACGGTTGTCTTGAACGAGCGAAGTTCAGAGCTCTAAAAGATTTTGAAGGCCTCATTGCCTTCACCATGATACTTGATGTCATATTTGTTATTTATTTGCTTATTTAAGTAATTTATTTCAATATGTATTTATTGTTTTTGTTTTTTTTATTGCTATTGACATGCAACATGTATTTGAATATTTTTTACACATACTTGAAAGAAAGTCACACGAGGTTTTCCCTTTAGACAGATATTTTTATTTTTTACAAATAATTAAATGTAGCTGTTTCAGAAAACTGGATATCCACATTTCAAGTGCAACTGCTGAATAAAAACATTTTGATCTTTTGTTAATATATGTTTTGTGTCATTTCATTGTCAATTATTCTTATTCAAACAATTACATCTACTCAGCACAATGCTCAAGCATTTAGCTTGAAAAAAATCATGAAAAACTCTTTATATACAATAAATGTAATCAGAAAATTCTGGGGTCTGTGATTGGGAAAGATTACTTTTTAGGACATAGATTAAGAATATAAAGGAAGCATGCAAAAATACAGTATAGTTTAAGTTAACTAAAATGCAATAACGTATCGGCTGAAATGTATCATTTCTTGAATTCTTACTTTTGGGATCACAAAGATTTTTCCAAAATGAAATTATTACGTTTATTTAGCAAGAATGCATGAAATTTATTTAAAAGTGACATTTATAATTTAAGGATTTCTATTTTTAATTCGTCAAATAAATGTGAATTTTCAGCTGACTGTTAAAAAATCAGACAGATTTTAAAAATCTTTCTGACCCCAAACTGAACAGCATTGTATTTAAAAATGTCCTACAAACTTGGTCCAACCTCAAAACTGGACAACAAGATTTATTTTATTTATGTGTATAATAATACATATGTATTGTGTATTTATGAGTCTTACGTGCATTCCACTGAAAAGAGATTATACTAAAATAATTGTTTTACTGTTCTCTGATTCTTTGGATTGTGCTGAAGTTATGATGTATCTGTAATTTCTGTAACTGCTAAACTTTTCTTTCGTGACTTTTACTAAAAGACTTTCGGGTGAAACTGCTGAACTTGCAAAGCAGTGAGTCTGCCAAAAATGAGTCTGGCAAAAAAACAAAAAAACAATACTCAGTGAAGCTCTTAAGCCAATAGTGATTCAGTAGATCCAACTTCCTCATGATTTTACATGATGTGATGCATACTGACTGAAATGAACCCAGACAAAATAACACCACTGTACTGACCTGAGTCAACATACACTGTCAAGCTCCATAATAATCAAGCTGGAAAAATACACAGCAAGCTGTGCACAATGACGTGCGGGAATGTGTCTCTTTTGTAGCGGGGCAGGAAAATTTAGCCATGGCAACTGTTCTGGGAAAGTGGTTTAGAACGTACTAACTGGAAGATAAAATTAGGGAGAAGAGCTTACGTGAAGTTCAAATGCAGAAGATTGCAGGTTCTCTGCATGGAGGAAAGAAAGCATATAAAACAAGTGTTCAAAAAATACAGTGGTTAGTTTAGGGTGTCTAAATGTAGAATATTGACTGAAAATGTTCTTTATGGCTTCCCTAGTGAAAAATAAATATAATAATATATTTGAAATACATTTTTTTTCATTCTAAGTACTATCCTACAAATACATTTACATATTTATGTACTTAATAAAAATACCATGCTGTACTTTTAGTAAACTAAACTGGTAAAGTCTGCTAAATTGTAACAACTAATTTTGTACCTAATACACTTTAATTGTGTGGAAGTAGAGCTGAAGTCCAACTAAAGATTTACTGAAGTATATGTCATTGTGCAAAAGTGGAACTATTGCAAGTATGCTTTAGGTACACTTTAAATATCTTGCATTTAAAGACTGATAACAGAGATCATGCAATCCTTATTAATAGTGACATCAAAACACATTTTAGGCTTAATATTAAGAAATGTGCATTGTGCACAAGTGGTACTCCAAATAAAGTTTAATTATAATTTTTATATCAGTAAGTCTCAAGCGATATGTCAGTAAATATGTTAATAGATTTGATATACTTAGTATGACAGCATGACTTTTTACTATCACATGTATGCTAGCTGGGGAAATGAAATTATATTATTATGGATAAAAAAGAAGCAAAGGCAGAAACATATTGGCTCATTGCACTGCAATAAAGGTGTGTCTGACAACCATAAACTAAAAGAATTAAATGTTGTAAATCAAAGAAATGAATTGGAGAAACTGGTTTATTGTGCTGAGACTATTCTTTGGGTGTTGCATGGGAACTTGTAAAGGCTGTACAAGCACCAACATGCCAAAGAAAACCAGCTGAAAAATGTCTTGTTCACTGGTGTGGTGAGTCAAATTACCTAACTGACAGAGGAAAGTGAAATGGATGTTTGGTCTAGGCTAAAGGAAGAGCAGAAATCACAAAGGCTTGGATTTATGCTGCTCATCACACACAAAGGTCAAAAGGGGTTACAAATCTATGATGCAATTTAGGTTATGAAACCCACATGCTCACTGCACGTGTGTTGTATCAGAAACAGGGAAGAGCTGGAAACTGGCTGGCAACAAAACTAAAGTTGGCCAGCCCTAATAAAAAAATAAAAAAACTTGGCTCAGGACTTAGCTTAGTCTCCAGTGTGTTTATTTAACTAAATAAAAAAGTCATTAAAGGGATAGTTCGCCCATAAATTTACTCATTTACTGTCATCATTTACTCATTCTCAACCTGTTTAAAACTTGTGTTTCTTGAGTTTCTTTATTCTGTGGAACATAAAAGAAGCTCAACTTTGGAAAAATACTATGGAAGTCAATGGGGACCAGCAACTGTTTGGTTACCAACTGTTTGGTTTTGTGTTCAGCAGAAGAAATAAATTAATGCAGATTTAGAACAGATTGAGGCTGAGAAAATGGAAGAATTTTTATTTTTGAGTGAACTACCCCTTTACACTGATGTTCAGTCCAGACTGAATGAGAAGAGTACTGTCTCTCGTCCTGTTATGAAGACAGGTTAGAAAATGCACTACTGGACAGATTCAGACAGTGATGATCCACTATTGTAACACTTGAGTTTAGGGACCAATTCTCACTTGAAGTAGTTGTGATTGCTTATTAGCACGCAAATGTCTAGCATTTTGGCTGTTTATTAGCACTCATAAAGCACACATTAATGTCTTATTCTGCATGATCCTATTTTAGATCCACACAGCCATATCACTCTGCAGCCCAAGACTGGTTGCCCACTGAAGCTAAGCAGGGTTGAGCCTGGTCAGTACCTGGATGGGAGACCTCCTGGGAAAACTAGGTTGCTGTTGGAAGAGGTGTTAGAGCAGGGGGTGCTCACCCTGTGGTCTGTGTGGGTCCTAACGCCCCAGTATAGCGACGGGGAAACTATACTGTAAAAAGCACCGTCTTTCGGATGAGATGTTAAACCGAGGTCCTGACTCTCTGTGGTCATTAAAAATCCCATGGCACTTCTCGTAAAGAGTAGGGGTGTAACCCCGGTGTCCTGGCCAATTTCCCTCCACTGGCCTTTGTCAATCATGGCCTCCTAATAATTCCCATCCACTTGATTGGCCCTATGACTCTCTCTCCTCTCCACCTGTATCTGGTGTGTGGTGAGCGCACTGGCGCCGTTGTACTGTGGCTGCCGTTGCATCATCCAAGTGGATGCTGCACACTGGTGGTGGTTGAGGAGAGACCCCCCCACATGACTGTAAAGCGCTTTGGGTGTATGGCAATACACAATAAAAGCGCTATATAAATGCATCATTCATTCATCCCATAATCCTACTCACCTAAACTTAACAACTACCTTACCAACTATTAATAAGCACTAAATTTGGAGTTTACTGAGCAAAAGTCTTAGTTAATAATTAGTTAATAGTGAGAATTGGTCTCCAAACTAAAGTGTGACCTCAACTATTAACATCTAGATATCAAACTATTTAACTACTAAGGAGGCTGTCACTATCATCTTGAGCAGTTCTCAGTCTTTTTGAGACTAAGTCACCCCATTGGCCCCGTGACTTTTAGTTATTTTACTGAATAAGAGTTGAAATTTAAAAAAAAAAAAAAATTCTACCTGATAAATTATTTTAGAATTTGGAAAATGTGTATATATAAATCTACAAAAAAAGTTATGAGAATTTATTAACTGACATGACTTTTCAAGGTCTAGAAAAATTAATTTTATAATATATTGTCATACATTTTTCTTAAAAGGAAAAAAAACAGCTGTTGAGGGGGATAATGTAAAAAAAGAGACATCTTTATTTTTAGTTGTTAATGCTCGTTTTGTCCTCTATACTCCCCTCCAAAAGTATTGGAACAGTGAGGCCAATTCCTTTATTTTTTGCTGTAGATTGAAAATATTTAGGTTTGACATCAAAAGATGAATATGAGACAAGAGATCAGCATTTCAGCTTTTATTTCCAGGTATTCATGTCTGGATCTGATAAACAACTTAGAGGATAGCACCTTTTGTTTGAACCCACCCATTTTTCATGTGAGCAAAAGTATTGGAACATGTGACTGACAGGTGTGTTTTGTTGCCCTGGTGTGTTCTATTAATTGATTATTCAAACAATAAATAGCACTGAATGTCTGCGCTCAGTTTCAGATCCGTGCAGACTGCATTTATAGTTAGTTAGACGTGTAACCAACATGAAAACCAGAGAGGTGTCTATGGGTGAAAAACGAGCAATTGTGAAGCTGAGAGAAGATGAAAAATCAATCAAACCATTGCACAAACACTGGCAATAGCAAGTACAACCATTTGGAATCTCCTGAGGAAGAAAGAAACCACTGGTGTACCAAGTAACACACCTCGAACGGATAGATCAAGGAAAACATCAGCAGTTGACGACAGAAACATTGTGACAGCTGTAAAGAAAGACCCTAAAACAACTGTTAGTGACATCAGCAACAACCTCCAGAGGGCAGGAGTGAAGGTATCACAATCTACTGTTCGCAGAAGACTTCATGAACAAAAGTACAGAGGCTACACCAGAAGATGCAAACCACTCATTAGCAAAAAGAATAGGAGACGAGCCTCAAAAATTCTGGGACAAGGTTTTATGGACTGATTTTATGGACCAAAGTGATGGAAAGGCTAAAGTTTGGAGAAAAAAGGATCTGCTCATGATCCCAAACATACAAGCTCATCTGAAACACAGTGGAGGTAATGTAATGGCTTGGGCTTTCATCACTTCTTCTGGAACAGGCTCATTAATCTTCATTAATTATGTAACACATGACGGCAGCAGCAAAATTAACTCAGAAGTCTACAGAAATATTTTGTCTGACAATTTACAGAAAGATGCAACCAAACTGATTGGGAGATCCACAGGCTTGATGCAGTTATTGAAAGCAAAGGATTTGCAACTAAATATTAAGTCTTTTTCACTTTAATCTATGTTAATTCTATCTGTTCCAATACGTTTGCTCACATGAAAAATGGGTGGGTTCAAACCATAGACTGTAAAAAACGGTTCAAACAAAAGGTGCTATCTTCTAAGTTGTTTATCAGATCCACATATGAATACTTGGAAATAAAAGCTGAAATGCTGATCTCTTGTCTCATATTCATCTTTTGATGTCAAACCCAAATGTTTTCAGTCTACAGCAAAAATAAAGGAATTGGCCTCACTGTTCCAATACTTTTGGAGGGGAGTGTGTTTATATATATATATATATATATATATATGAAACCTAATTCATATTTGTAATTATATTTAATATATAATTATTATGAAATATTTTCAAAGATGAAAATTCTGTCATTACTCAATTAATAAAGTCATTATTTTTGTTCTCTTTGTACACAAAAAGTATTCTTGTAGCTTTGTAAAATTACGGTTGAACCACTGATGGACTATTTTAACGATGTCCTTACTACCTTTCTGGGCCTTGATCGTGGTAGTTGCGTTGCTGTCTATGGAGGGTCAGAGAGCTCTTGCATTTCATCCAAAAATATCTTAATTTGTGTTCCAAAGATGAACGAAGGTCTTACAGGTTTGGAACAACACGAGGGTGAGTAATTAATGACAGAATTTTCATTTTTGGGTGAACTATCCCTTTAAACTTTAATAATAAAGAATTTTGCTTAGCATTTCAAACCAACTTTAAACTGCTATTACAACAGCATAAAGCCTTCGGAGCACCTAACAAAAAAAATTGATAAACAGGTGATACAGCCACAAACATGTTGACACTATGATTTACACAGCAGGATTTTGATCCATGGCAACACAGCAACATACACATACACCTCAGACGTTCACATTTGCATGTAAACAAATTCTAGTTTAGACAAATTTCACCTGAAACCCACTTAATACACTGCTATTACTTGTCACAGATTGTGTAAAGTATAAAATACATTGATATGATGGCTACACCAATGACAAATCGATGATTAATGTGCCACTGAAATTATACATCATGCCAAGCAGTGACAGTGTTGTCATTATCACACACAGATCATAGATCATAGATTTCAACATTATCATCACTCACTACATGTCTGTGATTGTGTGAAGTATCACAGGTGAAAATGTACACGTCATTTATTTTTGTACTGGCATCACTGGACCACAACTATGACAAACTCATGATTAATGCTATATAAAATGTCAATAGAAGATTTGACAGTTCTGGCATACATTACTTTTAATATTTAAGATATAGGATGACATTAACATACACTGTTAAACTTTTTTTTTTTTCAAATATGTACAATCTCATATATATAAATTTCTACATAGGCTTCTGTTCACCAGCAGGTTTCATCTGATAATGAGATGAGTATCAGCCACTGAATGAGGTCAGATAATGACAACAAACAGCTTTTTCAACACAAAGCATTACACAATATTTTTTAAAACAGCTAGTAGAAACATTGATATCATTACCAGTTAAGCAATGTACCTTGCTGAAGGTCATAAAAGTTCATATTTAAAGTAGCAAAACACTGTTTATAAACGAAATATACAGAGTGACGCAAAACAAAATGAAGCGGTCAAAGACCTCTGCACCTGTGTACACATCTCATATCTGTTTATATACATCCTCTTAATGAACTGAAAACAGTTACAATATCATATAATTAATAATTAGATAGTGAACAGCTCTTTTTCAGTTACATTTCAGTCTCCATTCTAAGTTCATTATGGGCATTTCTGGTCTGAGTCATAAAAAATGTCTCTATCTAATATGTTTTAAATATTTGAGATGTTTAAACGTCTGAAGTAAAGCAGACACCGTGGTCGGGTGAGTGGGAGTGTCTTGACCGGATGTGTTGGACTTTTAAGGTTAGAAGTTAAGTATATTATGAATTCTCTTCAGCTCACAACCGGCACATTTTTTAAATCTCTTAGGCAAGGCCTGTTGCTAAGGACACAGGTCTGTTTATTTGTTTTGAGAGGGGTGTAAAACTCAAGATTTCTTCCGCCGATGATATCAGCTCATACTACCAATACTTAGCTCAAAGTGATGTCAATGTCATTGACAAACGTTCAAGTGGAATATTGTTTCTCACCTTGAAAAGTATGAATGGGGTGTCTGGGAATGCCACAAATCTTCTTTATTGCACCGACCGTTTTCTCTATGTCCCTGTAAAGAAAACAAAAAGAATCATCCTCAAACACATTTCTCCCACTGACTCACGGTTTGCTGTAAACCGGATTGTAGCCGCTTTGATTACTGTACTTGCTGGCTTTGTTAAGACAGTAAAGCCATATTCAAAGAAAAAAGCTGCAGAAGACAGAATGATTCACTAAACCTGATGGTCTGTGCGTGTGGAGCAGGAATTTCTGAATTGGGGTTTTGTCTCTGTTTACGCATTTCAGAGTTGACGCTTTGCCTTGATGTACACCAGGCATCTGGCGCAAGACTGGGAATGGAAAATGTCTGTGGCTGAAAGAGATAGCAAGTGAGAGTTTAGACCACCTCTGTAGAGGGGATGATCATGTGCAGCCATCATATGACAAAGAAGTCGAAGTTGTCAAAACAGAAAAGTCAAGAGGAAAAAGAAACAACATCAGACTAATTCCAAACTGTATTTTTTTGAGCCATTTAAAGTAAAAGTTTACCCAAAAATAAAGTTTTGTGAAAATTTACCCTTTGCTTCATCTTAAATGATTTGGAGAAATTAAGCATCACATCTTACTCACCAATGGATTCTCTGCAATGAATGGGAGCCGTCAGAACGGGATACTCTCTGGTATTTTGGCCAGAAGCACCGTTCAAAGTTAAAATGCCTTAATGATGGATTTGTTTCTTACAAACATGCAGCTTTTCACTTTGTTAATTGATGGCCTGAATCATGTGGATTACTTGTGGATTGTTGTGATGTTTTTATCAACCGTTTAAACTCTCATTTTGACGGCACCCATTCACTGCAGAGAGGAGAAGGTGATGTAATGCTACATTTCTCCAAATCTGTTCAGATGAAGATTTATTTTTGTCTTGGATGGCCTGAGGATGAGTAATTTGCCAATTTTAATTTATGGGTGAACTATTATTTAAGGGCACTGCAGGAACTCAGTAGGTCATTCCAAATGATTGTAAACAAACAAATCGCTTCAGGAAGCAGCCACTGTTAAAGGGTAAATAAAATGGCCATTTATATGAAGAGTTGCCTTGAACCAATTAAAACTCAGTGTGAAATATCCCTTACATATTTAGCCATTTGTATGTTTGTTTGCAGCAAATAACCAAATGAAAAACAACAGTACACAGTTGAAATATATTTGAATTAAACAGATATACTATGCTCTTTGGAGTGATTAAGGCATAGTGATACATTTAAACTTTTTGAATTATTCTGAATGATTGCAAAGGATTGTTTGGACACTCCCAAACCATGTCCATATAAGGGTATTTCTGTCCTGTTCACATACTCCTTTAGTAAAAAATATAGTTACACCTTATTTTAAGGTGTCCTTGTTTCAGTGTAATTATACATTTAAGTACTGAGTAATGAGTACTAAGTAAGTACTACATGTACTTTTTGAATGGTTAAGGTTAGGATTAGGGTTTGGCTTAGGGTTACTTGCATGTAATTATGCACAATTAATTGTTATTATAATAGTAATTACACTTAGCATGTGTAAAAATGACACCTTAAAATGAAAAAAATGAGTTAAAATTAAAGTGTTAGCAAAAATATTTCAGTAAAATTATCTGTATCATTCTCAAAACAAATTTTATTTAGGCCCAGTCTGCATGTGATTGTATTTCAAGTCTCATTTGCTAGTGCAGACACCTATACATGCTGTATTTTGTCATGTCATTTTTATTTTGTTTTCTGTTACTCAGAAATAAAAAGTTTAAAAAATATATCATCGCTATATGAGCTCATATTCTTTTGAGGAAGTAATCAGAACTGATCTGTGAGTGAACATTAAGGGATAACAGTGTTAGTATGCCAGTATACACGTAATGAGGGAGTAGTGGACAAAGCTCTTCAGCGACCACTAGCTGAATGTATTATATCAGAGGGTTGCTCATGTAGTGGTTCTTACGACATTTCTGGGAAAGCTCTGGTCATCATCCAACACGTGTAAAAGAAATTAGAGTAATAACAGAGGAAGTCCAGAGTCCAGAGCCACCTCCATCGTGTTTTCTCTGGCTGTGAGTTTCCATGCTGTCTAGGCTCGTTTCTTTTTTCAGTAATGCTGTAAGAACAAATGCATCCTGTAGAGATTAAACACAGAGCCAGCACAATTTGGCAGTGCAGAATCACAGCAAATACATTAAACTGATTCCACCACCTCATTTGAGAGGTGAAGTAACAATCAGAGCTTTGTATTCATACTTGCTATCACAATTAATATTTCTATCAAGTCGTACTGCATTTTAAAAAAAATGCATCACTGCAGAGAATTTCAGTGTTGCTTAGCATCTTTCAGGAAATTTAATTGACTGCTCAGACTAGCATCCTAATGGAAGCCATGTTGGCTCAGGTATAAGCTGGTTATATAATCACACACATTCATGCACAGACACACAACACCTGCTTGTTCACATTTCTTTTTTCACCCTGGCTATGCAATATTTTCCAAGCTATAACTATGTTTCTATGGCAAGCTTATGTCCAACAGAAAATAATAACAGACCACCAGGCAAGTTCACACCTGATTCTTGGATTTTCCTTGACAGCATCCAAACAGAGACGTTCAATGTTTAATGGCAATTAATACTCACCTGTTATAAAACGTGCTAGATGGATTCAACAAACACAAGATTTGATTCTCCCAAAAACTGTATCTCAGACATGCTCACAAAAAAGTTAACTGGCACAGAAATAGTTATTTCAATTCCTTCTTGTGAAATGGGAGTTATTAGAAGCAACACATTTGGTGTGAACAGTGAACTGGATCAACTCCTTAATCCCCACACAAGGAAGAAAATATTCTCCAACGAGCAGTATAAATCTGTCGAGTTGAAGGAGCTCTATCTTTACCAATAGTATGGATTACTACTGGCTCACAATCCACTAACAGTGAACTGGACTCAGTGACCAAAACCAAAGCTGAAGACGAGCCCGATCCAGATGCCAAACACACCCGTTCAGCTGAGAGAGGAGATCCTGTCTGATGGGAAGCTCCCATGGTTTGCCCTGTAACTGGCTCAGAAGAAGAGGAAACCATGGCCTGACTGGCCATCGAGGCGCCACCAGAAGCACTCTGTATATTAATATTAATAGGAATAATCTGAGCAATGTCTTCCATAACAAGTACAACAGGCAATTTGGCCACTCGTGGACTAACGCATCCTGACCCAATGGACTGGACTGGACCCAATGGAGTGGTCAGCTCTGAGACAAACAGGTCAACCTCTGCTTTTCCAAACCACTGTCAAATCAGTTGTACTACCTCCGGGTGAAGTCTCCATTCCCCCGGAGGCAGCAGATCCATGGACAAAACATCTGCCACTTGATTGTCTGATCCTGGGAGATGAACTGCTCTTAAAGAGGCCAGCTGATACTGAGACAATCTGAGGATCTTGCGAGTTTGCCGTAAGCATGCAAGAGTCCTGGTCCTGCCCTGGTGATTCAAGTGAAACACTGACAATGTGTTGTTGGACCAAGACAGACCGAATGGCAGAACTCTGAACTGGTATGCTTGGCCCTGAAAGCTGAATCTTAGGAACTTCCTGAGGTGGGGAACAATGGGCACATGAAAGTATGCATCCACACTTACGAACCAGTCTCCTTCCATCACAGACCGAAGAATGAAGAGACTTTAGGAACACATTTAAGTGACACAGATCCAGAACGGGCTGAAAACCTCTATCCTTTGTCGGAATGAGGAAGTTATGTGGAGTAAAACCCATACATCTGACTGAGGGGAGGAACTTTTTCTATGGCTCCTTTCTGCAACAGTGAACAAATTTCTAGTGAAAGGGCCATAGAGCTGGTCGGATCCTTGCCAACTCTTGGAAGGATTCTTGTAAACTTGGGAGGCCATCGTCTGAACTGCAAAGTGTATCCCCTGCTCACTGTTGCAAGAACCCATGGGTCAGACACTGTTGTTCCCCAGTAATCTAGATGATGCCCTGAAAAACAGGGCGTTGCCGTAGTCCCCGCTGATGGTGACGGTGAAAAGGGTGACGTCCCTGAGCCTCTTCAGCCCCTCTTTGTCATTGTAGTAACTGGGGTTGAGAAGTATTGTGGTGATGCAGTCGCTGCTCTGCAGTTGGGTCGCGTGGATGAGCAGGAGTCGGTGGCATCCTAAAAGAGGGTGCCCGTGGGGCCTGAGCCAGCTGTTGTGTGGCTTTGGACAACTTCATTATTTTCTCTAATACCTCAGAGACATTGGGGCCAAAAAGATTTCCTGGCACAATTGGCTCTTCCCTCAGTGTTTTCTTACAATCTTCAAGCAATCTTGCCATACTATGGCACTGAGCTGCTAGAAGAGTCGCTGGGAGTGTTCCAAGCTCACAAGTCACATGCCCCATAGCCAATAGAGCAGTCTGAAGGAACTGAGGCACAGAACGGTCTACACTTGATGACCCCAGGGTGGTGTTGCAGGCAAGAAGCAGCTGGCAGATAGTATTTTCTGCTCGAGTTATATAGGCTACTGACTCAGGTACTACCGGTGCTGGATGTTGTAGTGATTGAAATAGACATTTCATTTCTGCCATTTCCAAAGAGAGAGTAGCGACATTCTTCGACAGTAAATGCTCTGATTCCAAAGTTTCTTTCTTTGTTGGCGGAGCGCAGCGCCTGGGGCCGAGTCATATTTTGCCAGGCAGAATCTCCTGAAGCTGGGGTCATCGGATGCGAAATGCACTTTTACATGTTGTTTGAACATTAATGTGTGTTGGCAGTGTGTGTACACAACCACCCTTTAATGATAAAAATCCACCCAGTGCTTTTTTTAATCTACTAAAATTATTACCCCTTTCTCAAATCAAGACGTTCTCAGCTTCTTGTCTATGTGACGTCACACAGACCCAGGCCCTCCCACGATAGTTGATCGACACTAGCTTTTACCTAAGACCTGCCCTGAGTGAGCTGTCAACCACCATTGTTTCACCGCCGGAGCAGATGTAGATAAGAATGACTCCATAGCGATTGAGGTGTTTTGTTGTTGGATGTAATTATGAATATAGCAGTCGTCATTTACTCCCGACATCTAAGCCGTAGAAGACGTAGTGGTTTACGTTTGTTTTTGAAGGGAATGCGCCCCCGATCTACCTAAATGTGTTTATGTTCGCGCAAATCATTCGTGATCCAGCTTCACCTACAGAAGAAGTATACATTTTTTTATGAATCTTTGCAAATCGCCTTTACTAATAATGTCCTAATTAACAAGTTTCATGATGAATGCGGCTAAAGTTTACCATCTCTCAGAGAGCGACTCGGAAGAGAGGGGCGGGGTGAGCAGAGCTCATTTACATTTAAAGCGGCATGCAAGAATATGGCTTGCTTTGAAAAGAGCTGTTTTTGACAGTGTAAAATGAGTGTTGTTTACACTACCATTGAGAAATTTTAACAAAAGTATGTTATAGTCTTTTCATTAAGACCCATAAGAATCATGGAAAATGGGCATCCGATGACCCCTTTAAAATTTAAAGTTTTCTCAATTTTTGATTTTTCACAGTTTGGTCTGAAGATCCTAAACTGTGTACTATATTTCACAACATAAACAATAAACTTTTTTTTGCCATATCCACTTAAAAAAAAAACAAAAAAAAACTTTTACTTCATGTAAAATTAACAAGGAAATAGAGTCAGGGAACTAACTCGTACGCAAGTAAGCATTCCTGACGGGTGAAACTTCAACAATCCAGCTCAATCCAGCACTGAGGTATGTTTAGACGGTCATTTCCGTTGCAGGTTATGATAAAACCATATGAGGTCAGCATGGGAAACACTCACATGTGTTATGCTTCAGTGAAGAGTGAGTTTTCCCTGGTGGGTCTGTCGTAAGAGTGGAGATTTACACTTCCTCAAAACTTTCACTTCTTACAACAGGCTGGCTGACTCCCTTAGCTGTGCCGTGGCAGGTTCTGCCGCACTACTGGGGGAGGGTAGCGCTTTACTTTCAGAAAGGTCAGATTTAGGTGAACGTGAATACTAGCCTATCATTCAAAAGTTTGGGGTAATGTTTTTGAGAAAGTCTCTTATGCTTACCAAGGCTACATTTATTTGTTAAAAATACAGTAAAAACAGCAATATTGTTAAAAATTATTAAAAAAATTAAATAACTTTTTTTCTATTTTAAAAGTTCTATTTTGTGTAGTTAAAGATGAAGGAGATCCGCACTCATCCAAATTTAGCCCAGAAGGCTTATATAATTTATTACTCATTTATTATGCTACGACATTTTCTATTTGTTTATTTTGTGTATTTCACATAGTTTGTTATAACACTGTACAATCTAATACGGTTAAAAATTCTAAAATGCAAAAGACTTGAAATGCTTGCTGAAATATTTGACAGAATATGTGAACATTAACATGCTCAGTTTTCATATACACACTATTATATACCAACGTTTGGAGACATTTTACTGAATTTATGCTTCTCATGGACCTAAAAACCTTTTGATTCACTTACACTTAAAATTATTTTTTTACTTTTTATTTTACTTTTATTTTTTTTTAAACAAAAAGCAATAGCATGATTTCTTAAAAAAATAAAATGTTAAAAAAGGTTTTACTGTATTTTTACTGTGGTGCTTCACGATGCCATAGAAAAACCTTTTTATCTAAATGGTTCCATAAAGAACCTTCAACATCTGAAGAATCTTTCTGTTTCACAAAAGGTTCTTTGTGGCGAAAGAAGGTTCTTCAGCTTATAAAAAGTTAAGAAAGAGATGGTTCTTTAAAGAACCTTTGACTGAATGGTTCTTCGTGGAACCAAAAATGGTTCTTCTGTGGCATCGCTGTGAAGAACCCTTTAAGCACCTGTATTTTTAAGAGTGTAGAATAGAGTGTGCAGAGCTGTGATTGATGTAGGTCATAAAAGAGGCTGCTGAGGTATTTGTTTAGTGTATAATGGTAGACTTATCAAAGGATCAGAAGAAAAAGTTAAACAATGTGTAACATAGTTCCCACCCCTCAACAAAGACTGTCAGAAAAGGGTGTGCATTAACGGCTCAGAAATACGCCAAAGAAATGCCTGTGCAAACAGCTGGTTGACAGACTGCCCTGCTCAGATAAAGCATGAGTCTGCTGATATAACATCGTAGTTGCTGGGAGGTCTCTCTGCTCACCACTTACACAAAAGTTTTGAAAGATATTTCAGTGGATTTTACCACCATCTAGTGATGCACGGAAAAAATATTTACTTGTTAACTATAGTGTTTCCTTTTCTTCACAAATTGACTCCTCTTTTTGTCCCATTGTAGAGAGTATGTAAAGTAAGCTGAGATGAGATAAGAAGGACATGTTAGAATCACCTATAAGTCATGTCCAGGCAGGAGAGGATATCAGTCTGTACATCAAGTCTCTAACCCAAGAGTACCTAACCCAGGTGTCATAACGCTTCACATTCATGTCATGACACATAAGGCAACACCAGCTAGGCAAGGCAAGTTTATTTATATAGCACATTTCATACACAGTGGTAATTCAAAGTGCTTTACATAAAAGAAAGTGAAATAGTCATTCACAGCAATAAAAACAAGGAATTAAAAAATAATAAAAACAAGGAATTTTAAAATGATATACAAATTGATTTAAAATGAAATTTAAAACAGTTAAAATAGAAAATGATTATACATAAAATACAGTGCAGTCAGTTCAGATGTAGCACAGTGTTCATTCAACAAATGCACAGCTAAACAGATGAGTTTTGAGTCTGGATTTAAATGTGTCTAATGTTTTAGCACATCTGATCTCTTCTGGAAGCTGGTTCCAGCTGCGGGCGGCATAATAGCTAAAAGCGGACTCCCCTTGTTTTGTGTGAACCCTTGGTATTTCTAACTGACTCGATCCTAATGATCTGAGTGGTCTGTTAGGTTTATATTCAGTGAGCATATCTGCAATGTATTTAGGTCCTAGGCCATTGAGTGATTTATAAACCAGTAAAAGTACTTTAAAAATCAATCCTAAATGTAACCGGTAGCCAGTGTAAGGACCTGAGGACTGGTGTGATATGCTCAGATTTTCTGGTTCTAGTCAGAATCCTGGCAGCAGCGTTCTGGATGAGCTGCAGCTCTCTAATGGTCTTCTGTGGAAGGCCGGTGAGGAGACCATTACAATGACAAACAAGTTTCTCCCTAATTCTTGCAATGTTTTTGAGATGATAGTATGCTGATTTAGTTACTGCTTTGACATGACTACTAAAACTAAGGTCTGTCACTAGAATCACCCTGAGATTTCTGACTTGATTTTTAGTTGTTTGACCTCTAGAGTCAAGGTATGCATTCACCTTGAGAACTTCATCTTTGTTTCCAAATGCAATGACTTCAGTTTTCTCCTTGTTTAACTGAAGAAAGTTTTCTCTAATATGTAATTGCTGGCAATTACATATTAGAGATGTAATTTCCAGCAAAAGGAAAGTTTATGAAGATGAAAAACACATTATGAAATTACACTACAGAGTCATTCCTTACAGCTGGATAGTAATACAATTAATACTACTAAAATAAAATGTATTTAATTCATAGACTGTTCTCACAAAAAAATTAAATAAAATAAAATAAGATAATAAATAAATAAATAAAAATAATTCTTCTTCTTTTTTTTACGACGTTTCCGTGACTTTTCTAGGTCTTAAAAGGATGGAAAAGTGAAATTAGCCAAACTAAGTATGATTTTAACAGATACATCAAAATTATGACAATGTTATATTATAAGGTTATATCATTTAATAATAAAAAGGTTACCTTAGTAAAAAATAATATATTTAAAATACAGTTATTTCAAACAAAGTATAGTTCAAATCTATTAACATATTTACTGACATATTGCTCGAGACTTTCCTGATATAAAAATTATAATTAAACTTTATTTGGAGTATCACTTGTGCACAATGCACATTTCTTAATGTCAAGCCTGAAATGTGTTTTAATGTCACTATTGATGAGGATTATATCATTTTTGAATAATATCAGTCTTTATATATGAGATATTTAAAGTGTACCCAAAGTATATTTGCAATAGCTCCACTTCAGCACAATCACATATACTTCAGTGTATATTTAGTTGGACTTCAGCACTACTTCTGCACAATTAAAGTGCATTAGGTACAAAATTAGTTGTTCCAATTTAGCAGAATTTAAGTGCACCAGTTTAGTAATACTAAACAGTTGCAGGGTATTTTTATTAAGTACATAAATATGTAAATGTATTTGTAGTATACTTAATTTGAAACAAATGTATTTCAAATACATTTCAGTATATTTATTTTTCACTACAGGGTATAAATTCTAAAATACTAAAATTATGACACTGTTGAATACTGTTGAGACATGAAAGTGGCCCAATTTACACCGTAAAAGATAATAAATTAACAAAGAAAAAATAAAGCAACCAGTTGCAAAGCATTTTTTTTTTTTTTTTTGCAAACTTTTTTAGACCAGTTGTTAAGCCAAACTAACATTTTGTTAAATCAACCTTCATCAGCATGTACAGTAAAACATTAAGTAGGCCTAATTTGTTAAATAGAAAGTTGAAAAACTATTAGTTTAACTTCAAGAAACAAGTTCTCAGAACAGTTTAGTTCAACTTACACACATTCAATAATTACGCAAACTTAACCTAAAAAGGAACACAAATCATACTAATGGTGACTTAAACAAATAAAACACTAAATCAACATTTATCTTTCATTATAAAAGACAACTAAATGTACAGATCCTCATAATTCCCCATGTTTTGACCAACCACATAAAACTAAATGATTCAAGCGCAAGGGATTATGGGTATTCCGACCAGGCCAGCCACAAGCCTTATCAAGTAGATACGCTCAGATGCAAGCTTTATAAGCTTTATTGAAAGCAAAGTCAAACTGTCCATTTTAAAGGTAAATATACAGTATATTGCAGCACGTGTGTGACAAAATAGAAGTTGGATAGAGAAGTTTCTCTGTGACAGGCTGGTTTAATTCCTCTACTGTAATCCTATTACATCACACCATATTATTACCGAGATGCAACCGTGATGTCCATGGCATTACTATCTGAGACAGTACACAGCAGAGACAGGTACTCACAGCAAACACTCAGGTAAGAATGACATTTTTCTGCCTATTCTGTTGTTTACTATACCTACATACAACAGATTGAAATATTGAAATGGTTAATGACCACTTAAGCATGTTTCTCTGAGATATTTCTTTCAGTATTACTGTATATGCAGGATGCGCAAACAATACAAAAAATGTGGTGCTTTTGATACTGCTACAACACTCTGCTTAAAATAAATAAATAAAACCTGGTGAACAATATATTTAAACTAATAATGTTTAATTATGCAAAATAAACCTCAATGATTTAAATTTTTGGTGTTTACTGCGATAAAATATCTAAATCCTGCATAGGCCTTAGATAGACCTGCTGTGCATGACAAATGCAACTAGCACTTATGCTAATGGAACTTGTTGATGAGTGGAAATCTGAGGTAAAACAGAGGGAGGACAAAGCAATCTGTAGGAGCTGGATTGAACAAGATTACTTCTGACGTCTTTCTGAGTATGTCTTGTTCGTAGAATCCAGTGTAATAGCTTATCAGCACATTTCTTTGCTATGCTCACATTGGTAGTGTTTTGAGAAAACCACATAAATGTAGGTGGTTAGTTTAGATAGAGATGTTCCAACACTTCCTTATTCAGGTTTATGTATGTGTAGCATTAGTACAATACTTTTACATGCAAGAAAACATTACTCACACCAATATAATCTGATTCTAATTCTAATCCAACCCCTACAAGAACGTAATCTGCTAATTCCACCTCAACCTGGATAATTGTAACATACTCTGACAGAATAAAGAGCTCATGCAACAGAAATAAAATCTACTTTATGTAGACTAACCGCACTAGCGTAACCCATCATAACATAACACTTCCCATCTGCTTGTTCATCTCATTTCGTCTGGATATATAAAACAGAGTGAGGAAATGTCAACCACCTCAGGTCACTTCTTAGAAGTTGTTGCACAAACTGGGCATATTCAGATGGAGCAACTTATTTAAACTGAAACCACATGCACAAACAAATGAATAAAGACAAACAAATATCTCATAGGAACTGTAATTTCTATCATCAGGTCTCCTTAGAGGATTCATCATGTCAGGTTCACCTGAGATTGAGGAACTACCAGCAACACAAACAGGTGAAAAAAGATTTAATTACTGATATCCAAACAAGGAAATATCTACATTCTAGAGAATATCACACTGATTGCAGAACACATCCTGCTAACAGCTATTCCTTATTTTACAGTAATGATGATGAGGCAATACTGGAGATTTCCCTAATTATGCATTGAGACTGTAATTAAAGGCTGCATTATACAGTAGATCTGGAAACTATTTAACATGATTTATCCACTGATTGAAATGACAAATTCAGATCTTAAATGACAAACCACGCTTGCATCTCAGGGCCCAAAGGTGTGATCCATGACTGGAGGAAGTTCAAACTTGAGAGTGAGGACCATGAAAGCGTCCCTCCAAAAAAGAGAGAGCTCCTCAGACAGATGTCCAACCCCAAATCCAGTAATGATCCCGAAAAAGTCAACCGCAAGGTAACAGTAAAAAATTCCCAACTGACATCTACATATAACAAGCACAATAAAATGAGTCATTTTAATTCCAAATACATGCCATTTTGATAGCTACTCATTCTGTATAATTGGTATTTTCCACATTTTTAAATCATAGAAAAGTAATCAAAACTGTGAAATAACAAATTATGCAGTGATCAAAAAATCTTAAGTAAATCTTCATGAGCTAATCACAGCACAGTGCTTTATAAATTGCGTTAACTACATTACTATTTCTAAAGACTGCCATGAAAAAACATACTTAAATGTATTTCAAATATATTTATTTCATGCTAAGTATACTACAAATACATTTTTATATTTATGTACTTAAATCAATGTCCTGCAATTGTACTTTTACTAAACTTGTACACTTAAATTCTGCTAAATTGGAACAACTAATTTTGTACTAGGGCAGTCGTGGCCTAATGGATAGCGAGTCGGACTTGTAAGCGAAAGGTTGTGGGTTTGAATCTCAGGTCCGGCAGGGATTGTTGGTGGGGGGAGTATCCTCCTTCAATACCACGACTGAGGTGTCCTTGAGCAAGGCACCGAACCCCCAACTGCTCCCCGGGCGCTGTAACATGGCTGCCCACTGCTCCGGGTGTGTGTTCACTTAGGATGGGTTAAATGCAGAGAATACATTTCACTACTGGTTATATACTCTCTATATAATCGTGTATGTGACAAATAAAAATAATCTTACTTAATGCACTTTAATTGTGCAGAAGTAGTGCTGAAGTCCAACTAAAGATATACTTTCTATTGTGCTAAAGTGGAACTATTACAAGTATACTTCAGGTAAACTTTAAATATTTTGCATTTAAAGTCTGATATTATTCAAAGATCATACAATCCTCATCAACAGTGACATTAAAACACATTTTAGACTTAATATTAAGAAAAGTGCATTGTGCACAATATGCAAAGTAAAGTTTTATTATAATTTTTATATCAGTAAGTCTCGAGTTACCTGTCAGTAAATATGTTAATAGATTTGAACTATACTTAGAATGAAATAAATGCATTATAAATATATTTATTTTTGACTAGGGTGGGGTTGGTAAGATTTTTAAATAAATGTTTTTGAAAAACATCTCTAATGCTCACCAAGGTTGTTTTTATTTGATCAACAATATATTTCTGTGATGGCAAAGCTGAATTTTCAGCAAACCACAAAACATTTTTTAAGGATTCTTTGATGAACAGGAAGTTCAAAACAACAGCATTTATGTGAAACAGAAATCATTTTTGATCAATTTAATGCGATCCTTAATTTCTTTCTTTAAAAAAATCTTACTAACCCAAACTTTTGAATCGTAATGTATATGCTTTTCCTTCATTATTTGGTCTAATCCATTCATTAAAAAAATAAACAAAATAAAATAATAAATACTAAAATGTTTTTGTATTTATTTGTATAGTATAACACTATAAAAGTTTCCTAAGATAATCAGAATCAATTCATTTAAATTGGTCCAGTATGTTGACTGGCAGTGTAGGAGTGCTTTGCATGTTTATTCAAATTTCTGTGTTGCTGTGTCTGACCACATGCAGATGAGCGTTCAGGAGTACGAAATGATCCAAGAAGAGGACGAAAGGTGTCTGCATAAGTATCGCAGGCAGTGCATGCAGGAGATGCACGAGCGCCTGAGTTTTGGGCCTAAATTCGATGCTGTGTTTGAGTTGGATAGTGGCGAGGCCTTCTTGGATGTCATCGAGAAAGAGCACCATCTGACCATAGTGGTTGTGCACATCTATGATGACGGGATCACAGGATGTGATGCTCTCAACAACTGCTTGACTTGCCTGGCAGCAGAGTATTCCTCTGTCAAATTCTGCCGAATCCGAGCCTCTGCCACAGGAGCAGATGAGCGTTTTTCAGACGACGTTCTGCCCTCCCTGCTGGTGTACAAGGCTGGAGAGCTGCTGGGCAACTTTATGTGCATTACAAAGCATCTGAATGAGGAGTTCTTCGCTACGGATGTGGAGAACTTCCTAAATGAGTACGGTCTGCTGCCAGAGAAAGAGTTTGCAGCCTGTTCCGTTGAGGTAGAGAATGCCGATGTGGAATAATTGAGGAAATTCAAAGGGTGGAAGTGAATTATATTAGTCAACCTGTCAGACTTGTTTCAGAGATAGATTAAGTAATGACGCTCTGACTGGGCCATGACTTCAACAAACACGCACACCTCAAGGCAATTCCTAACACGTGATTTACAGCGGTTAAATACTTCATAGTGTTATCAAAGGCACACAGTCATGCTCGTTTCATTTGCCAGGGTTCCCACAAATTTTGATTAATGTGTTTCCATGACTTTTTCTTGCCCTTTAGTTTGTGATTCCTGGATAAGGATTCTTCAAAAACCATTCGAATTTAGATTTACTCACTCATGAATCATTTTGACAGATTTATGAAGCAGATTTGCAGTGAAAGTGAAAAGACTCACAAGAATGATTCGTCAGATCCATAGGGAAGTTCTCTACTGTATCACGACGCAGTTGGTCGACTCTTAAGTGCTGACTTGATATCTTTTCCCAATCCTGTTCCCCTGCCTCTCCTCAAAACTAATATGACTATTTAAGGCAAAAATGCCCCAAAAATATTCACTTACAAATCGAACATTATTATGGTTTGCGAAGAAGCAAGGGGATAACAATGTATACTATGTTCACGGGTTTGGGGTCATTATTTAATTATACATTTTTTTAATAAGATAATATCTTCATTCATCAAGAATGCGTTGAATTGATCAAAATTGATCGTAAAGCCATTTATAATTTTACAAAAAAAAAAAAAATTCAAATAAATGCTATCTTTTGAAAACCATTATTCAAAGAATCCTAAAAAAATGGAGGATTTGCACAAAAATATTCAGCAACACAACTGTTTTCAATACTGGCATTAAGAAGTAGTGTTTTGTGAGCACCAACACAGAATATTTCAATGATTTCTGAATGATCATGTGACACTGGAGTAATGGCTGCTGAAAAATGAGCTTTGCCATCACAGAAATAAATTACACTTTAAAATATATTTAAATACAAGCTACTTTAATTTGTAATTCACTCAATATGACTGTATTTTTGATCAAAACTTCTTTCAAAATATACCGACCTCAAACTTTTAAACAGTAGTGTACATTCATTACAGAAATGGAATTTTTCAGGTCTAGAAAACAGAATTTTAAAATCTTATACAATTTCCTGGTTTTCTGTGATTATGGGAACTCTTGCAGAGAATGAGAGTATCTTATTTAAGCATGCTTAGGCTTGCCACATGAAAGTCAAACTGTCACACTGTGACACTGTACTTGTCATCCATTGTGTATCGAGCCGCTATCTGCTTAATGAATAAAAAAATATGAAATAATGTGATTTCATATGGTGTAATGCTGCACTACATGACATCAGGGTGACTTCCTTCAATAAAACACAAGAAATGCCAAGGAAACTCCTCGTTCCTTTATGTCTGCATGACTACTTTCGTGCTACAAATGCCATTCCAGGTAAAACATGTCCTGACACGTCCACAACTAAATCACTGCTAAAACATACGCAAAAATCCCAGGATTACTGTGTGTATGAGAGAGTATTCATGTGTAAGTGAATGTGGTTTTAGGTCAGAGTAACATTGTTAAAACTAAATGACTTTGTTAATGATGCAACATGATGATTTTGGTACTTTAGAACAGGGGTCTTTAAAAGGGGGTCCAACAATTATGGTTTGATGTGAAACTAGAAAAAAAAAAATTGAAAGAAAAAGAAGCATTAACTAAGAACAAACCTAAAGTTCCTATAAATGTTTCAGTGCCCAATCACATTCAAATGTAGAAATAATAGGTCTGAAAAATAATCAAGTCCCCTTATTTAGAAGGAAGGAGCGTCATTACCCATTCATCATCACAAAAATAGTTTCCAGCAATTATATTTCATGCCAAGGGCATTTTCCATACAGTTAAACTTAATATAACAGTTCCTTTATGCCTTTAATGCTGCACTGTTACAGAAGCCAGAAGAAACTGGTTTGATAATGACATGACAAATGGCACAATGACAATATACTGAGGGAAGCCACAAACATTCTATAAGAACACGTGCAGGATGACGACAGTTAACGTTTTTCTTTTGATCTGTTATTGAGGCTGTATGAGCGCAAACATGCCACTAGTGAGCAATCTTCCAACAAAGTAAATTAAGAGGAAAAATTCCAAGAAAAAAATCTAAACACAGAACTGTAATTTACATTTTTAGTAACCAGTATATTATTACTCAATTAACAGGTTTGAAATATATATTTTGATGGCCAAATATATGAGAACGGCCTCTTCGAATCAACGGGTTTGTCTATTCCACTAATTTCAGCTTCAACTTTTGTGACAGTTTGTGAAGCGTTTCTCAACGAACATTTAATTTCAGAAGAAAATAAACCCATCAGTGGGGTCAGACAGTGAATGTTGGGGACACAATTCTCTAGATTGTAATTGTATAGTGTAACATTAAGATTTGACTTGACCCAAATAACCAAACCTATTGATTATAATGGAGTCTCCATATACTTTTGCATTTTATATAATCCTATAATAGTCCAAATTTATAAATTATATTTGAAATCATATTTAGGATCATACAGTGTATTATACAAACATACACACTCACTTATGCATACTTACACACTCACTCATACAAACATATTTGCTATTTCCATTGTCATTAACTGAAATACAGTAGAGATGTGGCTGTGGCAAGAAGAGCAATGGCTGCTGCTACGGCCACACCTGTGTGTTTGAGAGAGAGAGAAGAGAGGTCATCAGTCATCAGGAGGTGGAAATGGACCAATGGAAATGTGAGAATGTCTCTAGGAATTATAGGAATCACACAAAGAAAAATATGGTCACATCAGCCCAACTAACAACCAACATGGAGTCACTCGCACTGTATCATTATACAACCTATTGTTATTGTTAACTACAGTCAAACCAAAATTTATTTCAGACACCTTCAACATTTCTCACATTATCACAGTTTATTCGCTATAGTTTAGAAAATAAAATATGACAAGAACTACAGTTAAACTGAGTCAGAGCAAATTCATCTTGATAATGTCAGATAACTTTGATAGAAAGGTATGTAATGAATTAGGTTGAATAGCTGTCAGCTGTTAAATTTAAGTACACAATTAGATAATACCAACTTAATTCAACCAATTACCAAGCAATGCTTAATTTTGTTCAGTCTGTGGTGTAAAAAGGCCGCATTAGCAATTAAAGAAAAAACATTTAAGGAAAACATGGTCAAGTCAAAGTGTCAACAATTTTTGGTCCCAAATTTTTATTAGTTTTACTGGTAATACACTGTATGAATAATTTTTGGGTATAATATGTCACAGTTTACTTTATTTTGCTATCCTCACTTACATAAATGAACTACGGCGTCCTGCACAAACTATTAAAAAAATAAAAAATTATATCTGGTGTCTCTATATTTTGGGTTGACTGTATATCGTTGAGCCCCATTTAAGATAATGCCATGATGGAAAGGAGAATTATTTATTTTATGAATAATTTCATTGCACACAGAGAAAAAGAGAGTGATCTATTTTAAAATGAATAATTCAGAATAACATACCAGCATAATATTGAGGGGCTTTCTGAATTTTGGGATTTTCAGCTTGGATTTCCGAGATGACATGCTTATTGGAATCATCATCATGGCTGTCGGTTATCTCCGATCCAGAAACAGCGGAAAATACTAAAGAAAATAACATGCACAAACATGTAAAAAAAAATTAATTACTAGGTATGGTAGGCTTGTACCACTGAAAATAAAAAAATGACACGAAAAAAAAATAAATAAAAATAAAATAAAGAGGAAAATAATCTCCTCTTTCCAAGGTGGAGGTTGTGTTGTCATAGAGACGATAATCCAAAATTCCCTGAAGGGCTTGTTATTAGAAGGGATCAGATATTCTATAGCCTGTGGCTAGTCATATTACCTCTTTCACATTCTTCCTTCTAACCATACATGGAAACCATTTGTGAGCAAACTTAAACTGGTTTGAACAAGAGGCAAGGTGTAGCTGGTTATTATTTTGGAGGAGAAATGAGGCAGGGTGTGTCACAAGAGGGCTGTATGCACCCATTTTGACAAGGTTTATCCTTTGGTATTCTATAGTCACACACCTATACACATTCTTTAACCATAAAGCTCCTACAATACTTGAGTTCAGTCATCCCTGAATCCTAACGACTTTGCAAGGACTTGCTCTACATTGCACAATGCCCTAGTCACACATCTGAGGGCCACTTAGAAAAGCCTAGAGGTGATACTTGTGAATCAATACATTAGTGCAATTCCATAAGTACTGACGTTTCATTACTCAATTAAGCCATGTTATAATATGAGACACTCAAAAAAGTGAGAGAATTAATTAACCCTAAAGTCTCCTATTTAAATATGGAAACCTACATTGATTGCTCTCCAAACTAGTATCTATGCCCTCTTCTGGTGTTTCGTAGTCCAGCATCTCTTTCAGACGCTCGGCCACATCAGCTGTACTTTCGTCTGGGAACATGTAGTCACACACAGACAGGCCGGAGATGGGCATTGGTGCAAACACACGACGAGGAAGGGCCTGGTGCCCACTGCACAAACCTAGTGAAACAATATGGGAACATGAATTATGAACACATTTATTTTTGTGCTACGTTCAAAAGCCGTCACTCAATGAAGACAATTGCGGCAACCTACTGCCATCTAGTGGTAAGTTTGATGTTTGCAAAAGTTTGTTGTGGAACTGTTTGTTGTGGGATAGTGCACCCAAAAATCGAAGATTCTGTTATCATACTCATACTCATACTCATACTCATACTCATACTCATACTCATACTCATACTCATACTCATACTCATACTCATACTCATACTCATACTATTCCAAACTTGAATGACTTTCTGTCTTCTGTGGAACCTAAAACAAGACATGTTGGTACCCATTGCAATGGACATCAATGGGAACCAAAACTGTTTGGTTGCTGATATTCTTCAAAATATCTTCTTTTATGCACCCCGGAAAGAAGAATGTCAAACATTTAGAACGACATGAGAGTGAGTAACTGATGACAGAATTGTCATTTTTGGGTGAACTATCCCTTTCACTACTACTGTACCTTTGTGACTCCCTTCATTTATTAAAAGATCTTCCAGAAACATCTCCACTCTGGAGCAAACCGTGTTTATGATGTCTCTCTTAATGGCCTGCCAGTACAAAAGAGAATTTAAATCAGTATTAATCTTCTCAAAGACAGTAAATAACAGGCAAATAGGAAAATCTAATAATTCTAATCATGACAAATATTGTGTGAAATAATTGTCATGCTATGGCGTGTAACCAATAAATGGCTATTATTTTAAAATCCTTTTGTCTAAATAGATGAATAGTAAAGCAATAAACAAAAATGGTTTTAAATGCTACAAATGAATTCAGGCATTACAACATCATATTGTACAGTATAAAAATGAGTATTTACTTCATTATTAGTGTTTAAATTTTTTTAAGTGAGTGTTAGATGACAATGGTAAACTAAATGTAAAATAGGGGAAATGAGCAAAAACAATTAAATACCCAATATTGATATATTTGATATACATAGAATATCGTCTCATAACAATATGGTAGTGATACATTGCACATCCCTAAGCATAAAGCAGTATGAGTATACATTAATGACCTGTGCTGCATGTCTGGCTTTGGGTTTGTTGTTGTGGATGTAGGCCCTGCAGTGAACCACCCCTCGAACCCTCATGGAGCCACTGCACACCTGAACCAGAGCACTGCTCCGCTCATCCAGCTCTGACTGTTCCTGTGACATTGATAAACCTATTCAACATTTGACAATACACCCCACTGATATGAAGACACTATTATAAGATAAGACTCACATCTGAGACAAAAATCCGTGCTGGCAGTGTCTGACGATTGGTTGTTTTTGGGTTCTTTTTCTGAAAAGAACAAACATGTGCCTCAGCACAAATGTAGAATCAACATGACAGAGGAATGACAGAGCTTTTACCTGTCCTGATATGAGTTCAGAGTCATCTAATGCCTGTCTGCCATTTATGAGACAGCAAGCAGCCTCGATCTGTTTAGCCCACCTCCTTAGACCATCCTGGACAAGGGGGGCAAAGATGATTAAATTCACAACCTGTCAACTTACTCTGCTTATTTCCTTTTTTCAAATCTTCATTCTATACAAAATCCTTCACAGAGAAAACACTATCTTGTTTTCATATATACCCATCTCACCTTCATGCACTTGTCTGTGTTATCAGAAGAAGATCCTGTCACAGGGATCTGCAGATCCACCTCAACAGAGCAGGTCAGCATGGGCCAGGATGATGAGACACCTGTCTGATACTTCCAGTCTGCTGGCTTGGCCGAACTCTAGAAATTCAACAGTAAATAAAACACAGCTAAATACACTATTTGCCAAACTACTCCAAGCTTTAAGACAAAAAAGTGTCTCTTACCTTTGGATCTTTTACATCAAATGTTTTGCAGACAAGTCTGTACACTTTAAGTCAAGGACCATGCAAACTTATGTGTTTATTCATATAAAGCGATGCTTTTAGATCACAGAGTTTAATATGCAGGGTAATAGCTGGAGGTAGTGTGCAGGATACTTCTTTGTTTTGGAGCAGATATGCAGGGTGATTCGATCAGTCACATCCTCCTCTGACTGTTCCCACAATCTTCCTTTAGTTATGTATTTATCCATGGTAAATATAAGCTATGTAAAGAGACCAGCACAAAAATAAGTGATTAAGTGATGATGGCCTACTAAATCACCTTTAATAAAACAAGCTAAAACGTGATCCAGTCAATTTCTAAATTATCACTATAATGTATTTAAATAAACTATTGAAATTATTGAAAAACAAAAGAATAAATTAAATAATTTTTATTAAATAAAAGTAATTAAGAAAATGAATAAACAATACATCAAAGGCCATACCCTTTTTAATGCATTTTGGGCATCTTTGGAGAGTTCAGGTGGGGTCACTAAAAACAGGCCAAGAATACAAAGACCTCCTGGTAACATGCGGGACACCTAGAATAGGGAAAGTCAAAACCCTTTACTGTACAACTAGACAGTAAAACATTTCAAAGCCACCGTGTAAGTGGTCAGACATCAGGCTAATCACCTGCTTGGCATGCTCTGTGACCCACTCCACATCAATATCATCCAGTGGGCTGACCCCTTTCAAAGCCTTCGGCTGCCCCTCACTCTCCCTGTGAGGAGTCTGCACAGCCAGCACCACAAAATCTCTCTGAGCAGAGGACTGCGAAAAGAAAAGGTCAGGAAAAATAGTTGTGTGCTGACATTATTAAATATAAATGAGTTTAGTTTCCTTACTTGACCAGCCAGGAGTCCGGTCACACATGATCCAGGAGCTGCCTGAAGCCCACCAAGATATTCCTCCACAGCTTCATCTACAATATAACTCCTACCCATTCTGCCTCTAAACATACAAAAGAAAAAAATCATAAATATTCAATATTAAGCCATATTAACCTGCTTGCAACTGTAAAATAACTACCAACAATATGTTACACTTTCAAAACTGATGCAAAATAATGTTAAAATACTTTTATACTGCCTTTTCAATGCGAAAATATTGACATTTGGACAGGTATTGGAGTTGTTAATAATTAATATTATTATACGTGAATTTCAAATGAGCATTTAAATCAGTGTCAGTCTTCTCAATGACAGTAAATAATAGTGAAAAATGAAGTGTATTTAGTCAGCCTTTTGATCATGACAAACACTGTGTGAAATAATTTTCATATTATGGCCGATAACAATAAATTGGCAATATGCTATTTTGTCGAAATAAAACAATTACAAATAAAAGTAATTGTTTTAAATGCTAAAAGTAAATTTAGGAATCAGGCATTGTAACGAATAGAATGAAAAATTAATATAGTTATTATTAGATTTTATTTTGAGAATCACTGTTTCTACAACTTAGCTCCAAAATGAAGAACAAAAGCAGTTGAACGTCTAATTATGAATGAAATCAAAACGTTTGCAATCTTCAAACCTACCTTCAGATCATGCACACTTCTTCAGACAGCTGATGAGTTCTCAGTGGACGCAATACGTGTGATATATCGTCGCATCTAAAACACGCTACTCAGTTCAAGAGACCTGATTGGACAATACGTCTGCAGGTCCATGCTGCTTTGCGGCTTGAGTTTACATCGCTCAAATATGACGTAAGGGCAGCTAGCTGCTAATGCTATCTGTTGTTGCAGTGTGCCGGAGAGATGGCGGCACTTCTTCAGCAAACGCTGGAGAGAACCGAGATAAACAAACTACCGAAAGCAATTCAGAACAAGCTCGAGAAAGTTCTGTCAGAGCAGCAGACGGAGATAGACTCTCTGAAATCCCAGCACGAGCGATATAAAGCAGACTGCGGTGAGTAACGGGAGCAGGCGGGCCAGAGAGTCATTCAGCAGTTGTGTGTCTTATACACTAGTGTTCTGCCTCACTAGACAGCATGTTTAGGCATCATAAATGCATTTATACTGATTCAAGACTTTGAAGAATATGTTGTCTGGGTAATTATTTAGTAAAAGCTTGTCTGTTCCGCACAGATGAGCTACCAGTTTGTGTCTACTACAAAATTCTTGATATAAGATCATTCTGAGAGGTAGTGGCAAACCAAAGAAAACGTTTGGCTCATGTTTGTGTTTTGTCGTTTTTTAACCTTGAACTTTATGTATGCAATTGATCAGAGCTCTAGATACAGAGATAAAGATATATAAGCATGTAAAGCCTTCCTTGTTAACCTGGAAATCATCATTAATCAATTCTTAGTTACTATTTCTCTCCAAATCAGTCTTAATCATAAATGCATTGCCATTCATTTTCAAAGGAACTGTCAGTATGATTTGTCCCAGTAAAATGTTCCTTTTTTTTTTTTTTAATGAACAGAGCAACAGTACTTTAATCTTGAGAAGAAGCTAGCTGAGAGCCAGGAGCAGTTCTTGTCCCAAAGTAAAGAGTATCACAGTATTAAAGAGGAGAACGGCCGTCTCGGTAAGTTCTGTGTGTTATTCTGTTTTTAATAAGGGGATTGTATTGATGCGGCATTGCTGTATAACATAAGTGTGCTTGTTCTTTCTTAAAGCTGAGGAACTTAAGAAGCTAAAAGATATAGAGGAAGAGCAGGGGACAACGCAAGAGGTAGCTACGAGTCTCTCACCTGTCATGCTTCACATGGACCTTCATACTCGAGCAGTTATAGATGCTGAAAATATTTTTGCATTTCAGAGTAATCCACCAAGAGCCAAATATGAAATCGAGGCAGAAAACAGAGAGCTCTCGCGGATGCTTGAGAAGAGATCTCAAGAAGTGGAAAACCTCAGCGGTATATTTATGGCACTGTTATTTGTCATTGAGTTTGGAGTTTAAAGGCATTAACCAAATAGGATTGTTTGCATTACTTAACTGAACAACATTTTGAGCACCAAAATATTAGTCCAAATAGATGTGAAATTTCACAATTCTCAATAACATAGCAAAAACTACTATGCTTTGGAAGTCTGTTTTTTTTTTGTTTAAAAAGTTAATTACTAATATACACTAAGTAGTGTTTGGGTCAGTAAGATATTTTTTAATGTTCTTAAAAGAAGAGTCTTATGTTCATCTAGGCAAAAAAAATATGCTAGAAACACAAATATTGATTTTAAAAATAAAATGGATAAATATTTCTCTATTTGAATATATTTTAAAATTATTCCTTTGTTGGCCAAGCTGAATTTTCAGTACCGATTTCTTCAGTGTCACATGATCCTTCAGAAATCATTCTAATATGCTCAGTTGTGCTGCTTAATTATTTTATATAGATAGATGGATATATATATAGAGGTATAGATTTATTTTTTATTTTTATTTTTTGGAAATCATGATACATTTTTCCCAAGATTTACTGATGAATAGAAAGTTCAGAAGAACAGCATTTATTTGAATATAATATAAAATAATCTTACTGACCCCAAACTTGGTTTAAATATTAGTAAATAAAATTAAAACAGTGGAATGTAGCCATTAGGTATTTGTAAATTAATTAATATTAGGTATAATTAAGTAAACAGTTAGTCAGAAACTAATTGATTGAGTTGAGTTGATACTTAGTTCTAAAGTACCGATGCTTTTGACATCCATAATTGCTAAAAATGTATCTTATCTTCATTATACAGAGGATCTTAAACGTCTTAATGACAAACTTGTGGAGACCAACACAATCAAGATGGAGCTCCAGCTTAAATTAGATGAACTTCAGTCATCTGAGATTTCCATCCAGGTGAATAGTGACTCCCATTTACTTGTCATTCTGTCTCTACAATAATACATCTGATCATTGCTTCCATACTTTGATTTTATTATTTGAAAGGTTTACTGTGTTTCTTTCTCATCAGTATCGTGAGAAGCGAATGGAACAAGAAAAGGAGCTCCTTCAGAACCAGAACACATGGCTGAATTCAGAGCTGAAGAGTAAGACAGATGAGCTGTACACACTATCCAGAGACAAGGGCAAAGAGATCCTGGAGCTCAAGTGCTCTTTACAGAGCAAGAAGGAAGAGGTGTGAGGATTTTTTGAGATGCTTATTTATCAGTTGAGCTATATTCTTATTAGATCTCTTATCTGCAACAGTCTTACATATTGTATGTCATAATCAGGTGACTAGACTTCAGGACCAAGTGAACACGTTCAAGAAAAACAATGACAGCATGCAGAAGAGTACTGAGGATATGATGAACAAGCTAAAAGAGGTTCACTATCACCTTCCTGTTCTTAATTAGTTTACCATTTCACATGGAAGAGAATTTAAATTAAGGTCTTCTGTCTTCTTTTGTCTTCTGTTTTTAGGCTAAAGACCAGCGGGCCTCCATGGAGGAAAAGTATCGCAATGAGCTGAATGCTAACCTCAAACTCTGTAATTTGTACAAGGTCAGTTAATGTTGATAATTTGTTGTGCAGGGTCCAGTGTTAATGTATGGTATGATTAAAATCTGAATCCTATTGTGTGTTCACAGAATGCAGCAGCAGACTCTGAAGCCAAGAACGCTGAATTGAACAGAGCTGTAGAAGAGCTCAACAAACTGTTGAAGGAGGCGATGGAAGGTTTGAAAATTAAAAATAGCTTAAGTTAACCTATGTATTTTTGTTGTTTTGTTCATTTATTTGAGTTCATTCCTGTAGCTTAGACATCGGAGAATGACACTATCAAGGTCATGGGTTCAATTCCTAGGGGATTGATTGATTGATTTTATTTATTTATTTGTCAAATTGTAATAAAATTAATGGTATCTAATTTTGCACAAATTTCAATTGTCTTTTTTTCTCATATAAAAAATTTAGTAAGATGCTAAGATTGTAGCAGATATTTTTTTCAACCATTGCAATGGAAAAGGAAGGTTAAGCACATTGCATTGTGGGATATTACCTAGAATACTGTGTAGTATATTGCATGCTCAAAATCTGTTCACAGTATGCATACTAGATGTAGTAGTATTGTAGTATGCTTCTCTGACGATATCTATTGTCTTGTTTTGGATTTAGTTACAAATTTTCTCTCATTGCCTCACTGTGAATGTTGTGCCAAGTTTAGATGTTATGTGGTGTTAAGCAGATATTCTGTCTCTAATCAACAGCCAATAAAGGTACAGAGAAGAAGCTGTCAGAGCTGCAGAGTGTGAGGGAGAGAGCAGAGTCTGATCTACATGAGAAGGTCAGGCATCTGGAGAAAGAGCTGGAGAACGCCAACACACGGTTTGCAGACTTTAAGAGGAGAGGTAATTAGCACAAAAAAATACTGTCTTTGTTTTAGGCTGAAGAATCTTTCTGGGTAATTACATTTCATGTCATCTTATTGTGCAAGAATTCATTTTTTATTTTTGTACTTCAGGTGTTCCAGCTCTCACAGAAGAGGAACTGACAAACCTCTCCCCAACTGCAGCTGTAGTGGCCAAGATTGTTAAGCCGGGCATGAAGCTAATGGAGGTATAAAAGATGTTTATCACAAACTAACTAATTTTGTGTGTATCATTATAAGTAATGTTCCAACATTTGCTTTCAGCTGTATAATGCTTTTGTGGAGGCGCAAGACCAGCTGCACCTGGAGAAGCTGGAGAACAAGCATGTGCACAAGGTTCTGGATGAGATAGTTTTGGAAGTGGAGACCAAAGCTCCCATCCTGAAACGCCAGAGGGAAGAATATGAAAACATGCAAAGGTCATTGACCAGCCTTTGTGCCAAACTGGAGCAAGCTATGAAGGTTTGCACATATTTGAAGTAGATGGCAGAGGAGAAAAAACATGATGGTGATTTGGTATGACATTTATCTTTCTTTTCTCTTGCATTTCAGGAGGTCCATCGGCTGCAGAGGGAGACCGATGAAGCCAATAAGAGAGCTTTAGGGCTAGAGAGAGATAAGCAGAGATCAGAGAGACAGCTAACAGACATGTCTGAACAGGTAAGCCACACACTGACTGTCTGTTACAATAAACATTGAGATGTAACACTTAGGGGTTTGCAATATGTATCTACAATAATATTGGAATTGTTATTGTGCCTTAAGAGTACACACTTTCTTTGTGTGATGTAGCCTATTAGAATGCAATAATTCAATATGTGGGCAATATCACACAAGCAAGTGTGCTGTTTTCCCAAATATCAGCATGATTAGACGCGTGTATAAAAATCAGTAAGTTAATATTGTGAGTTACATTTTAGTCACAATATTGTCAATATTGTCTGTTTCAATATCACACACCCCTATTAACACCTAGTCTTAGCCTCAGACAGCACTGTAATTCTTATCACAATCTACATACGTTTCCACTTTTTTTTTTCTTTCATGATTCAGGTATGTGTGCTGCTGGTGGAGGTGGAGGAAGCACGTGGTAATCAGGTGGTGCGTGAGGAGGTGAGCTCGGCTGTGAGCAGCAGCTCTGAGGTCCAGGGCTCACGGCAGGTGGCTTTCCGCAGCGTCCAAGAGCTTCAGCAGCAGAACCAGAACCTGCTGGCCCAGATCAGAGATCTGGAAGAGCAGAGAGAGAGGGACCAGAACCAGGCTAAGACTGCCAGGTACTGACCATCTACCTTACATTAGTGTTCATCTTAGAGAATGTCTTCCAGCACATATGTCAGGAAAGCACAAAACCAGTAAAAACAAAAAATCATATGCTCTCTCAGGCAAACAGAGTTGGAGCAGAGTCTAGAGAAGGTTCAGAAGGAGCTGGAGCAGATCAAGGAACAGCTAAACCACCAGAAGCAGCTGGCTGACTCTGCCACCCGGCAACGAGACATGTACCGTATCCTGTTGCAGACAGCTGGAGTTGAGCTTCCACCACAAGGTGAAAATTTACCCGTTAGACAAAACGGTCTCTCTTTTTATGGCTTTTAACCCACATGTTAACTTAAGCAACTCATTTGCCTGTGGTTGTGTTCAGGATCAGTGGCTGGGTCTCAATCCACCACTCCCAGCAGGCCAGGACCCATGGCCACCAGATCTACACCTCTGAGGTCTGCAGCTGCAGAAACCGTCCAGGCAACTCAGGCTAAAGCTGCACTTAAACAGGTTAGACGTATTGACTTGCTTTGGTTCTCTTTTAAAAGGTTGAGCTAAAAAATGGAATGTCATTTTGGTTGCACTTTATTTTACAGTACATGCACTTACATGTACTTACAGTGTACTAGGGGTAGGTTCAGGATTAGTACCTAGTTATTGTAAATACTATAATAAGTACATAGTATGTACATGAGTAACAGGACTGTAAAATAAAGTGCTACCGTCATTTTACTCCAAACCTGTATGCTTTTGTTGAATAGAAGAGAGGAGCATAAACATTGTGCTAGACTGCTCTTTTTGTGTTCTGTGGAAGTAAGTCTTACAGGTTTGGAATGACAAATATGAGTAAATTATTACAATTTAAATTTTTGGGTGAAATATTACCTAAAAAAGACTCTGAAGCACAAATCTCATTTGAACATTCAGTATTAAGCATTAAACTGTATGTTTTCTTCTCACAGCTTAATGATGCCTTTACAACATATAAAAAGGAGAAGGCAGAAAATGACAAGCTTCTGAATGAACAGATTGAGAGGCTTCGTGGTCAAGTGTCTGATCTGCTCTCACAAAAGGCTAAACTTTCCTCTCAGCTGGAATTCGCCTTCAAACGGTGAGCACGATTTGCCTGAAATCTCACATTGCAATCTAAATTTAAGTTGGATTTTAATGTTTTAACCTCAGTTTATCCTGAGCAAAGCAAGCTAAAGCCACAGCTATACGTGTGCAGTTTGTTGCATGTGGCTATCATCTTCATTTGCTTTCTTTCTTTGCCAACATTTCTAACACACAACATATGCGCATTGGTTTTCCATAATACTAAAGAGGTCATGCAATTTAGAATCAAAATGGTCTTGATTTTCATGTATATAAGAGGTTACACAACAATAAAAAATACTGCAACTTGTCATGATTTTCCTCAACACTCCCCTTAACATGCATCGTCATTGTATGTAATCAAGGAGGCGTGTTCTAAACAACTCATGTTTGGCCCGTTGGAGCTCAAACATATACGGCTCTATCACAGCATTTGCCAACTTAAGTATGAAAACAGTGAGAAGTGGGTGTTGTTTACTTCCACTTCTGCAAGAGGTAACACCCATTGAAGTTGACTGTTTTTCCCAAAGAGTGACACTGAGGATTTATCATAGGAATTGTCATTTTTACAGATACTGGACCTTTTTTGGTGCAAAAAACTTTGCAAACTGTATAAACTAACCTCGAGAACCATAATATAAAACATGGAGTTTTATTAGTGCTGAATTTCAAAATTTGAATTGAATTTGAATATTTATTTTAATCCAAATTCCAACTCGCATTTAAAAAGAATTAAATGAATAAAATCTAAAATGGTCCATGGCAGGTATGAGATGCTTCAGGAAAATGTGAATGCCTTTCGACGAGAGATTGAAGCCCTCCGTGAGAAGAATCAAAAGATGACTGCCACTCATCAGAGACATGAGCAAATCATTTACACAATGACTCAAGATCTAAGGGAGGCCAATGAGAAACTAACTATGGCTGAGGTAAGAAGAAAGTATAATAAACTGAATGGACTATCAGCAAATTATTCAGCTGGTATTCAGTTTCATTGATATTGTTTTACCCTCTCTCTGCCAGATGCGCGTTGAGAATATAGGTAAGGAAAAAGACATTTTGAAGCAGGTGGAGAACAGACTGACCCAGGAGAAAGAGTCCAGCCTGACGGAGCAGCGGGGCCAGAGCCTCCTGCTTACCAACCTCAAATCCATTCAGGTACAGTTTGTCTACATATCCCAACCAACTTGGTCAAAGCACTCCCCTCTTTGGGCTTTTTCCTATTAACTTCCTCATTATGTTACAGCTTATTATGGAGCGCTCTGAGACTGAGACCAAGCAGCGCTACAACAACCAGATTCAGCGTTTGGAGAAAGAGATCATTCAGTTTAAGAAGAAGCTGGAACAGGAAGTGGAACAGAGACACGCACTGGAACGCAACCAAGATGTAAGCTTGTAAAATTCACTTGCTTTTTAGTAGGGATGATTTACAATTGTCAACTAGTTGGTGGAATTGTCTACACCTGAAAGACTAATTTCTCTAATTTCTATCGACTAGGTTCAGCTGCTGGAGGCTAAGAAGCAGTTGGAGACACAGACAGCACTACATCAGAAGACTAAAGAGCTGCTAAGAACGGCTGAACAGCAGGTCACCTCCATGAGACAGCAACTGAACAACAACGAGAACCTGAGCACAGCACCTAAACAGCCTGTTAGGACATTACCCAGAGGTAAACATAGAAGATGAAATTGTGAGTGTCATATTTTCCAGTGCTGTGTAACTCAAGGTCATGTTATGTGCAGTTTCAGCTCCTGGTGTTCCTCAACAAGAAGTGGATGAGCTCCGAGCACGTCTACAGCAGACAGAAGAACAGAACTCTGACCTGAAGGAGCGTTTGAAGAACACCACCACCAACCTAGAGCAGTACAGATCCATGGTGCTCAGCTTGGAGGAGTCTGTAAACAAAGAGAAGCAGGTATTAATCTGCTTCAACCTGTTCAGTTGTTTTTAATGCAAGTCATAAGTGACCACAGTACAAAAAAAATTGCCCTGTGTTTCACTTACAGTTGGCTGAGCAGGCACGCACCTCCACTGACAGCCAGCTGAAGACAGCGCGGGAGTTGAACCAGCAGCTGGAAGCCCGGCTGGTGGAAGCAGAAAAGGAAAAGCTGGAGCTCCACGAGGAGAAGATGAAAGCTGTGGAGAGTGTTGAAGAACGGGTATGGAACTCACTGATGGCACGTCCATGTTTTTTGTAGCTATTCTGAATAGGAAAGTTCTGAAGATTGAAACCAATTGTTTAGGTGAAGGAACTGAAAAGGAGCATGACAGCCATGCAGACAGAGCTGCAGGATGCCCTCCAGAGAGCTGCGGAAGCGGTGGCCCAGGAGCAGAGAGCCACACAGGACAGCAAACTACAGGTGGGCGTGATACTCCTGGATCAAGTCAGCTAATTGTTTTTTCACACAACTAACCACTGATTTTCTTGGATGCTTACTTACCTGTGTCTTATTTCGGGTTCCAGACTAAGCTGGCTGCAGAGGCTCAGAATAAATATGAGCGAGAGCTCATGCTGCATGCTGCAGATGTGGAAGCCCTACAGGCTGCCAAGAAACAGGGACAGCAGTCTGTACAGACCATGAAGCAGCTTGAGGAGAAGGCTCAGAAAGTTACATCTGAGCTGCGTCAGGGCAGCGTCAACTGGGAACATCAAGAAAAGAGACTGAAGGTAAAATCTTATGGTTGGCAAAGGTCAAACCGGCTGATGCGTACAGATGTTAGAGAGTCTTAGAGATCATCATAAATTTAATACCTGTATGCATTTCTTTCTTCTGCTGAGCAAAAGATATTTTAAGGAATGTTGATAACCAAACAGTTTTGGTTCCCATTGACTTCCTTATTTTTTTGTCTATTCAATGGAAGTCAGTTGGAACTGAGACTGTTGAGTTATTGACATTCTTCAAAATATCTTATTGTCCGTTCCACAGAACTAAAAGTCATACAGGTTTGGAATGACTTCAATAAGTGATGACAGGATTTTCAATTTTGGGTGGACTATCCCTTTAGCATAATAGTTTTTTGTTGAGCTATTACTTGATATACTTCCTCTACAATGTTTCTCCCCAGGAAGAACTTTCTAAAGAGCAAAAGAGAGCAGAGGAGCTGCAGAAGCAGAACACCATGCTCCATGAGCAGATGGAGAACCTGAGCAGCAAGATAACTGCCTCCACCCAGCAGCAGACCACTAGAGAGAGCAGTCTGAACATCTCTCTGAACGAGGAGGGCAAATCTCATGAGCAGATCCTGGACATTCTCAGGTAAAACCCTTCATTAGTGCAACCCTCTCGAAGAATGACATGCTGTTAAAATGCCTTCATAGATGCAAACTCCTTTTAAAATTCACCTTTTTGAGATCAAAATAGGTCACCTACAAGATTTGTGTAGATCCAATGAGAGAGTGTTTTTTGGGGGGGGCTTTTTTAAAGTACCATTAGTACCAATTCATATCTGTACCCGCTTGTAATCAACCACTTTTAAACGCTCCTGTGTGTTTTTGCGTGCATGCTCTGGTTTCGAATTACAAAACCACAAGTTTATTTACATGTTTTTGCAGCATTGAGTATTGTAGCCAATCACAGACATCTCTGTTGAAAGCAATGGCCAGTCAGAGGTGTTTTCTGTAAAACACTCGGTTAATCGGAAGAATCCCCTTTGAACAAATTTTTTGTTTTCGTAAGTTTACAGAGTTCTAGACGCTTGCAGATATACCTAATAGAGGTCGACCGATTCATCGGTTTTGCCGATTAATCGGCACCGATAGTTGATTTGCAGAACAATCGGGTTATCGGCAAAAATCCATGCCGATAGTTTTCGGTGTTTTTTTTTTAATTATTTATTTTTTTATTTTTTTTTTTTTCCCTCGTGTTGCGTCTGTTGCTGGAGTGGTTGAGAATGGTCTGCTATCATTATACAGTATGAGAGCGGCCTCTAGAGGCGGAAATCACTGACAGCACATGTTGTTTGTTTTGGCATGTGACACTGCGCGCTGCACAGAGCGGGAAACTTCAAACGCGCATTTAAATGCAGCTGACAGAAAATCCTGCCGCGGAACAGAGCGCCATTCACATAGTTTCCCATTAAATAACATTATAGCCTATTTGTCCCAAATCATTGTTAATGTACATAATGACTTCGCCCTAGGCTATAAATTATGTATTGTGCATTTTTCAGCAAAACGTTTGTCTTTCCGTGGCTCTAATACAGTCTGTATGCTTCATATAGAGAGCTGTAATACAGATCGCGCTTTCTCTTTCCGTTTGCTCTGTTATTTAAACACCGAACTTCAAACTCATTTATGACACATAATTCATTCTTGAAGCAAACTTATGTCCGTTTGGTGATTAAATAAACAGTTTTAGACCGCTGCTTAAATTGAACGTGACGCGTCTGGTGTGTGTGTGTGTGTGTGTGATACCCGTGACTTCTCCAAGACGCAGCGCTGTGCTTTTGCACAGTGTGTCACTCACTTGCATATTTGTTTATATTTTAATTAGATAATCATGCAGTGTTCTAAAATAGCAGCAAATAAAGAGTGCACATACAATATCAATAACCTGTGCATGTAATTTTAATATGGCCTTTTGTAGGTATTTCAAGATGGCCATCTTTAAGCATGACTGTTGAAATGAAATGGTAATACTTAATAAGAGTCCATTTGTAACATTAACGAAAGCAATGAAAGCTTGTTCCTTGTTAGAATGTGTTCATTTCAACATTTACTAATAGGCTTCATTTTTAAATTTTAAAGTTTCTTCTTTTAACATTTGTAAACTATGAAATAACTTTAATAATCAATATAGTAATAAATATTAATACTACATTTTTATTCATTTATAAAGTATAGTTCAGTACTGTTACTGTTTTTGTTTTAAATAGTAAAGCTCTATTTAGTTTTCATTCAGTATCTATTTTAAAAACTATCGGTTGATTAATCGGTATCGGCCAGTGTGGTCCAACCTAGCTATCGGTATCGGTAAAATCCACTATCGGTCGACCTCTAATACCTAATATAATCAGAGAGAGACAAAACGTATACACACGGTGTAAATAAGAGATTGATTGTGTAGTTAGTCATTGAGTTTTCACGTGAGTAAGCTTGGTCAGTTGCACTATGAGAGCGTTGCTCTGTTTCTCTAGAATCTCTACATAATCCATTGACAATTTGAAGAAAAGTTTTGTTTGTCTAAGAGGACTGAACGTCCACGTATACTGTTTTGAGAGTGACAAACGCGAGTGTAAAAAATTCCTTGAATGAATTCACTAAATTGTTCTGTCCGTCACTGCTATGATTGACAGTGATAACTGCCCTGAGCGGAACGATCTATCTGACAAACCGATGTCAAAAATAGACCTGTGCATTAAGTGATGCAGAGTAAATTCAGAGTAACAAAACTACAACAGCAACAAGTCTGTGTTGGCTGAATATATTTAGCAGCTTCTACAGTTAAAACACTCTTTTTGATGTGCCCTTTTTAAGGCAATGTTTAAAAAATTTAGTTTTTAAAATATATCAAAAAATACTTCAAAAAATGTAATGCATTATTATTTAATTATACTTGCTATTCTACTTCAGCACAGTACTAAAATTTGTTATCATCATTTTATAATAAATTCAAAATCAAAACCTGAAAACTAGGGAGTATTGAATTTTTAAAGTGAATTTTACTGCACAACTGTAAAGTTAAAAATAATAAGGCTTTTAAATATTGTATAAGTGTTTAAAAAAATGTTTGCTTTTTTTTTATTGGGGGGGGGGGGGGTGTCTTTGTCACCTTTTTCACCCATAATGCGTTTGCATCCCTGGCCTTACAATACTAAACAAGAAATGGGTAATAGTCATGTGACCTTTCTTTCCCAAAAGGTTTGTACGGCGGGAGAAGGAGATAGCTGAGACCCGGCTGGAAGTGGCTGAGGTTGAGACCCTGCGCTATAAACAACGCATGGTGTACCTGGAGGGAGAGCTGAAGGAACTGCAGGACAGCCTGAATGCAGAGAGAGAAAAACTACAGGTCCTAAAAAGTGTTTTCAGACCGTTTTCCCAAACTTTTGCTGCATATACTATTGGTTGGACAAACATAGCTCTGCCACAAACCCATGCCAATGTTATTTTCTCACATTATTTATATTTATGTATTTTTATTTGTTTTTCTTTATTAATTTTATATTATATACATTTTATATATTTTTAGATTTATTTATAGATTTAGTTGCTGCTGCATATTTAGGTTTGATAAGAGAAAGTATTTAACATCAAGGTGTTTAACTCTTCACCTAACTTGATCTGATTTTGAAAAATATGGCCTATACTTGCAATCAGTTAACATCTCAAATCTGCAGGTTACAACGAAGACTTTGGCACAGCAGGAAGACATGATGAAGCGGATGGAGAGTATGAGCACTCTGACTGAGACCAACAAGATGCTGAAGAATGAGAAGAACAGACTGGAGCATGAACTACAACAGACTCAAGCAAAGGTAAGACTTTAAGAGCACACAGTGTGCATCAACCATTATACATAATCAGATATACCTAAATTTTGTGATACATAGATATTGTATATTTGCTTCAGACATGGCCAATCAGATTTTAGAGTCGCAGGGTTTTATATATAAGAATAACACACTATATGCAAGACATTGATTGTCATATGATGTTGTAGATGCGCAAGCTGGAAGCAGACATCAAGCCCCTGCAGGACTCTAATGCTGAGCTGAGTGAGAAGAGTGGCATGTTACAGGCTGAGAAGAGACTCCTGGAGGAGGACGTCAAGCGCTTGAAGACTCGAACACAGGTCTCAGAATCTCACTGCTCACGCATGAATTTCAGTACCTTGAATGTATCATGTAGAATCTTATATTAAACAACACCAGTATGTTAGGTCAGTTTAATTCAGTCAAACTTGACTTGTTGTATGGTTCTCCGTGTCTAACACTTTGATTTAATTGGTCATGCAGCAACTGCTTAGTCAGCAGAAGGACAGCGATCAGGAGGAAACTAAGAAGCTTCATACTGAGAGGGAGGCCCATCTTAAACGCATCCAGCAGCTCATAGAGGAGTCGGGCAAACTCAAGAATGAGGCGGCCAGGTCAGTGTGCAGTTAGTATGAATCGTTTAACTTTTTAAAATGCAAGATTTTTTTTTTTGTTAGTTTAGTTTTAACAAAACAATCTTCATTCTCTGCCTACCAAACAGGAGCCAAGCTTCAATCACCACAGCTCAGAGCCAGGTGCAGAACCTGCAGGATAGCCTTGGAAAGGTCACCACTGAAAGGGACAGTCTGAAGAAGGAGCTGGAGGCAAAGACCATGGACATCCAGGAGAAACTCAAAACCATCACGCAGGTCAAGAAGATAGGCCGTCGTTACAAAACCCAGTATGAAGAGCTCAAAGAACAGCATGATAAGGTACACCACAACATACTGTTGTTCTCCTTTTTTCATTTGAACCAATAAAAAGGTCCTGAATTAATCTGAGTCGGTCACATCTCTCTGACAGATGGTGGCAGAGGCTGCTTCTAAGCCAGCACAGGAGCAGGAAGACCGTCAGGCCTCAGTGCAGGAGATTCAAAACCTGAAGAGCTCACTGAGTCAGACACAGAACAGAACCTCAGAACTGGAAACTCAGCTGGACAGCATACAGAAGGTACTCATTTATGGCTTCATGTGCTGCTCTGACAAACAAGCCTACCCATAGGTAGGACAAACTATATTGTGAGATGATCCTTTCTTGCATTGGTGCCCAGAAAGGCTAAAAATGTGAATCCCTCTATTGGATCAAGTGGGAATTGCTATGCATTCATGCTTTACAAGTGCATGAACACAAGTGAGCATGTTACTTACTGTATGTTTTGACCTCATTAGGTCTGAAACATTCAAAACCCATAAGATCAACCATGAACAAACCTTACTGGTTCTTGTGGAAGCTTAAACATGCTTGTGGGACACACAAGAACAAACCTCATTGGTTTGAGCTTCTGTTTACCATATTTGATCTACGCCTTGTATGTTGGTAATTTTTTTTTATGTGTGAATAAAAGGCTAAATTAAATCTTTCATTTTTGGGTAAACTAATCCTTTGCGTCTGCATTAGAATAAAGCTTTCAACATACAAATCAAACAATTAATGCTTCCTCACAATGATTGCTTTTACAGAGCCACAGTTGTATAATCCCTCAAAGCACTGGGACGTCCGGTCTTGTGCTGTAAAAGTACACAGCACAGTCACAAACATCGCCATTGTAGGTTTCTCTGGTTTGGCTCACGTTATATAACTAATAAAAGTGTTTAATCCAGGAAGTGAGAGAGTAATGAAGTGATATTTGTTCATTTACTATTGAGACAGTGAGGTGTGAAGTTAGTTTGATGGAGTGAGACAAATGTTTTGTTGGACTTTTTTGGAAAAGAGTTTAAAGAGTTTTTTTTTCTGGTCCTCCTTCATTGTTGCTTATGAAGTGCTTGTTGACTTCATAAAAGTGATGAAGTGAACAAACTTAATGAGATTGCCAGCAGTGCATTCAAAACACATGTGGTGATGTTTGTGTGTGTAGACAGTGCAGGAGCGTGAAGCCGAGGTGAAGAGCCTGCAGGAGCAGCTGGCACAGGTGCAGCCGGAGCTCAGTCGTCTGAGAACAGAGCTACAGGAGAAGAATAACCTGGAGGAGCAGCTCCGACAGCAGATCGCTGATAAAGAGGAGAAGACCAAGAAAGCCTTCATGGGTGCCAAGCAGAAGATCAACCAGCTCAACAGTTAGTAAACCAGAACACGTGACAAGCACATTAATCCTGCTGATACTCCTATGGTCCAAAGCAGTTTAGTCAATATAGTAAATCATGACCATTATTTATAAGTTAAAGGGTTACTTCACCCAAAAATGAAAATTCTGTGATTAATTACTCACCCTCATGTCATTCCAAAACCTTCATTAATTTTCGGGGGACAAATGAAGATATTTTTGATGAAATCCGAGAGCTTTCTGACCCTGCATAGGGTCACTGAAATGCAACTGAAATGTTTTATGGCCCAGAAAGGTAGTAAGGACACCGTTAAAATAGTCCATGTGACATCAGTGGTTCAACCGTAATGTTATGAAGCTGTGTGAATACAAAGAAAACAAAAATAACGACTTTATTCAACAATTTTTTTCTCTTCCGTGTCGGTCTCCACCGCCATTTACAAGAGTACCACGACGCATGTGTGTGGTGCTGCTGATGCAGGAGCCAGTGTTCTGATGTAGAACCCCAATGTGCTGCGGCTTGTTTGCAAGCAGAGGAATGCACACACATGCATCATGGTACTGTTGTGAACGCACGCCAGAGACTGACACGGAAGAGAAGAAATTGTTGAATAAAGTCATTTTTGTTTTCTTTGCACACAAAAATTATTCTCGTAGCTTCTAGGGTTGTGATGGTGAGAGAATTTTCCCACCGGTTAATCGACGTGTGACAACACCGGTAGAACCGGTATCACCGTGGGGTGGTAGTTTTCCCTCTTTTCCTCGCTTTCCTTCCGTTTTAAATAGCTTGTAAAAGCGCCGTGCACATTTTTTTCACTTTCAAATTAGCGCCAATTCGGCGTCAATTGCTTGAATTCAATTCAAGCAACAACAAAATACAACGTAGAACATAGAACGTTTATTAACAAAACTAATAAAAATACACCATGCTATATGCCTAATATAAAATAACAAGTAACTTGCACAAAGTTTAGGTATACAAAACTGAAGATCAGTAAACACTGTGGAACCAAATAAGAAATGTACATTTATTAGCAAAACGAATAAGAAAGTTGGAGACATGGCATACTTGATGTAAAAAAAATAAAAATACACAAGTTTAAATAAATAAAAATCAGTAAACACTGTGGAACCAAATGTTTAAAAAAAACTTCCAATATCACCTTAGATAAATGGCAGAAGTCAACAGGCTTTTCAAAATCCAAAATAATTTTAATACAGGAGCTTTTGCATGTCCTTTTTTGCCATTGTCTTGTCTGTCTCGCGTGATAAATTAAATCTGATCTGTGATGTGACTGTCGTTCGGCACGCTGCATTGAGTAGCCGTGTTCAGTTTTAATTTGTGTCTGTTCACTAACTGATAATGATTTTTGTTACAATAAAAAATAAAAACGACGGTGAGGGACGGTGCCGCGGTGAGCAAGTGACATAACCGGTGTTGCAGCTTCACACCGGTAAAACCGTCAACACCGTCTATCGCATCAACCCTAGTAGCTTCATAAAATTAAGGTTGAACCACTGATGTCACATGGACTATTTTAATGATGTCATTGCTACCTTTCTGGGCCTTGAACGTGTCAGTTCCATTGTCGTCTATGCAGAGTCAGAAAACTGAGATTTCGTCAAAAATATCTTAATTTGTGTTCCGAAGATGAACAGTCTCACAGGTTCGGAACGACATGGGTGAGTACTTAATGACAGAATTTTTGTTTTTGGGTGAACTATCCCTTTAAAGATTGAATATTCTGAACCATATACATTTTTGGTATTTTAATTAACAGATCCATTTCTTCAGTAGTATGTCATGGTTTAGATTGAAAAAAAAAATATTTTTGTGGGAAAAAAGGGGGAAGAATATTTTTAAATCATCATTTACAGTTTTTTTTTTTTTTATCTAAATGGGAGTGGTTTACATTCCATATTTGTTAGCTAGTGTACTTCTAAAAATTGGCATGCATATTGAAAATTTTTATTTTAATATTTACAGAGTTTCGTTTGTGTGGTAAATTGGGTTGAAAGTCTGTTCTTGTACGCAGGGGCATATGCAAATTTTTGCCCAGTAAAGTGCTCTTTAGGATGCAAATGTCTTTCCACTTAATGCCACATACTGTTCTCTAGCAAGTAGCAAATCATGGTTTTGAGGCTGTTGGTCTTTAGTTACATCTTATATCCTTACATCCCTATATCCAATGCGTTTTAGGTGCGAAGGAGCAGTTAGCGAAAGAGAATGAGGAACTGAAGCAGCAGAGAGAGGAGCTGGAGGTGAGGATGAGTGCGCTCAAGTCCCAGTATGAAGGCCGGTTGAGCCGACAGGAGAGAGAGCTGAGGGAGCTCCGTGAGCAACAGGAGAGACACGGAGATCAGAAAGATGAAGCTCAGGAGCCTGGCCAGAGCAAGGTACAGCACCATAAATGTCCTATATATACAAATTTATGTAGAAATACTTTGCGTAATGTATGTATGAATACTATGTGACTTTATTTGCATTCATAGGTTTTTACTGTTATGTTTTATATATCTGACAAGAGACTTCCTAGGCTTTATTTGCTGAATGAAAGGATTTAAGTAAATATATGATCATCAAAGTACTTGTGATCTTTTCTAGGTTCAAGAGGCACAGAGGTCATCAGATGCTCGCCAGATCACTCTCAAACCCACACCTGCTGCTGACAGAGGAAGGTAATGCTTGCATTGCGGAAATAAACTATTTTCCATGAATGTGCAAGACTTCTGCATATTTTATTCTAGCGTTGTTAAATATTGTCTCTATATTCCATCTGTTAACAGCGCCAGTACATCTGAGCCGCCCACCGCTAACATCAAGCCCACACCAGTTGCTGCCGCACCCAGCAAGCCTTCACCAATCACAGGGAGCAAGTCCACCCCTAGGGCAAGCATCCGCCCAATGATAACACCCGCTCCTGTGACTACGCCCACGCCCACAGCCACAGTCATGCCCACAACACAGGTGGAAACGCAGGAAGGTATGGGTGGAGTTCAGGCTTCGACATCTGATAGGATCTATATTAGTAAGTTGTAAATTGTTATTGGTTTGTTCCATCAGCTCTCCAGTCCACAGAGGGTCCAATGGAGCATGTGACGGTCTTCGGGAGCACCAGCGGCTCAGTGCGCTCCACCAGCCCTAACATACAGACCACACAGCCAATCCTCAGCCTGCAGCAGAGCCAAGCCACCGCCTTCGTCCAGCCCACTCAGCAGCAGACCAGTCAGGAGCCAACAACGACCATTATGGAGGCAGTTCATAGCTCACAGATGGAGAGGCCGTCCACTTCCACTGCTGTCTTTGGTACAGGTACAAAGAACCATGAAGAAATTGTAACAAAATTTACACTCATACATGTTTACAGTCATACATGTTCTTAGTCTTTCTTGATTTATTTAATTCAATAGAAAACAATATTGAGTCAAGTTACTTCTTGGCTTAGCTCAGAAATAATGTTAACTAGCCAAATAGATAATAAAAGACCCATTTGTATTTTAGGAGAAAATGGTAACCGTGATATTATAAAGACACCAATGGGATATTTTTCATTGACCCATCCCCCTCCCTCCCCAGCACTCCCTTTATTAATATGAGGTTTCTGACTAACATGCTGTTCTTCTGTCAGTGTCGGCAACAGCAGGCTCATCTGTGCCCAAGCGATTGCGAGAGGAAGAGCAGGAGAGCTCCACTGAGGTGACCGACACCACACAGGATGACCCCACCCATCCACCCATCACTAAGAAGCTCCGCATCATAAGAAAAATGGGCCTGGAGGTGAGCAGTGTACGTACATGTGCACCTGTCATCTTGTGGGAGTGGCTTGTTATTTATTAAGAAATTTGCCTGATTTAAAATGGAAACTTCCTAGTTTGTGAAAGAGATTCTAAAAATCATCCTACTGCATTTAGGTCAGTTTTGACTGTGAAGAAGTACATAAAGATATCCATAGAAGTCCATAGTTTATTTTTAGTATAATTTTAATATGGAAACAAAACTTTGTGGATAAGACTATCAAAATACACATTTGTTTCAGAGTTTTTAAACATTAAAAAAAAAATACAGTAACAGTGTTTTATTAGCTAATTTTCACCCAGGGGTCAAATGAGGCTTTTTACACTATGCAGATTTTTTTCTGCTGTGAGTTAGATTTGTCTCAAACTTATGTGAAATATATTTTATTAACAAATATAGCCTCTTTCTTGTATCTTACATATACACTTTTGACTGAATTGTGTTTGTAAAAATAAATATGCACGCACAAAGACAGTATAAACAGCCAAAAGATGTTACTGACGTAACAAATAAACTAGCTCAAATGAACTACAGCCCATAGGGTTGTAGAGTTAAAGATCAAAAACCAAATAGTCTCAATTAAAAACGTAATGAGGGTTTTAAAGGAGGAGTATGAAAAATGTGTAATCATTTTCATCAAAATGTAATGTTTATGCAACTAAAATGAATAGCCTATATTTTGTTGGAAAACATTCCATATTTGTTGTTTTGTTAGAAAATATGTTAGAATATGTAGGTTTTAAAGGAATTAAATGCTGGTAATTCTATAATACTCAGACTGTTTTGTTAACCTCACATAATGATATATTCAAATACAATTTCTCAAGATATTTTTTGCAGTATAGTGATTTTGCTGTAAAATTTCAAATGTAAAATAATTTCTTAATTGTTGAATTAATAGAGCAAATAATGTTGCAATAAGAACTTTTGAAAAAAAGAAAAGATTGTTTTGCATTCACTCATTAATGAGAAGTTATTGATCAGATACAATATGGTTTTAGTTGAAAAATATTAAGTTATGACTTGCGCAAGTTTACGTTCCACCAGGTCAAAATTGAAAATTGCCAGTGACCGCAGTTCTAGAATGCATTATGAGGGAAAAGGAAGCGTTTCACTTGTTTGTAAATCAGATACACTATTGGCACTGTATGTATGCTTTTGCTAGAAGCCAGTGAAGGCATTGATTCTGATAGAAAGATGTTGTCAATTTGTATTTGATTACCCAGGCTTTACAAACTCACAGTGCATGTGAAATTTCTTTTGTAGATGCTGCACTTGTGCAGGAAACACTGTGTAGTTATAACCTTGGCTATTAAAAATACTCTTTTGATTATACATCATCCCACTCTTTTTGCAGGATGCTTCCGGCACTGAGGAGAGTAACGATGCTATGGGTGAAGCTCCAGGAGAAGGCCAGCAGCCTCCTGATGCCAGTGAGGTACCAGCACTTTATCCCTTAGTAACAGTATAACCACAGCCACACATCCCAACAATGAACAACCAGTGCACTGATCCTGTCTGTTCATCTCTCACAGGAAGCATATCCCGTGTTAGGAGAGGGAGACGAAGAATCTTTGTCTCAGTCTGTACCGATGGATCAGGTGAGCGAGTCCCAACCCTCAGAATCTCAGATCAGCGGACAGGACTCATCCGAGGAGTATAAGCATGACGTCATCGTCATTGAGACAGATAGCGGCACTGAGGAGGAAGAGGAGGAGCAGGAGGAGCCTGGACAGGTCAGTCTTGTTCTCAAAGCGGAAACTCTGTAATTATTAGCATGTATTAACCTCCCTTCTTTCTGCAGTATGAAGAGGATGATGCAGAAGATGAAGATGATGAAGATGGTGACGGAGGGATGGCAGAAGCAGCAGAGGAGAGTAATGAAGGCAGTGGGAGTGCAGATGCCAATGAGGCCTATGAGGGGGATGAAGCAGAGGTGACTCCTAGTTTTCTAATGCTCCGGGGCATAAAGCTGCTTTTGTAATGAAAGCCAGTTGGTTCCTAGAAAACAAGTTGTTCCATTGTCTCTGCAAACACTGTCAGAGTTAAGAGTTTTTTTTTTTTTTTTTGGTTCTGTTTTGTTTATTGTACTGTGAGCTGATTGTGATCCTTTGACTGTTTACCTTTTTCTGGTGGTTTTGATGTGATTTTTGTTGTGTTGGCAGGGCGATGGAGCAGCTGATCCAGGCATTGACAATGAAGAGAGTCAAGAAGCATCTGATTCAATCCAGAAGCAAGCAGACTCTCAGAGCAGTGGTACAAAAACACACACAATGCATTAATTTCTCATGCTAATGCTGCAATACGCTGCCATTCGAAAAAAAGTCTTAGGAACATTTCTAAGAAACATTTCTGATTATCAATGTTGAAAACAGTTGAGCTGCTTAATGTTTTTGTGGAAACTATACTGTTATACTTTTTTTTTTGATGGATAAATGGTTCATTATAAAAAAATAAAAAAAAATGTTTGAAATGAAGATTTCCATGAAGCTGCCTTGAGAAAGTCTCCTCCTTTTTAGGCCAAATTTAGTAAGTATCTCCTCCTAAAGCTTTAAAGCTACAACCACCAAACTCGGGTCAGACCTTCAGACTGTTCTGAAGTTAGTTGCTTTCTTTTCTAACGGGTTTTGTAAACAAGACGATCAAAACCAACAAAAATCCCTTCGACTTTCATTGAGGGACGGAAAACTTTTATATAATGAGACCTATGGTGTTTTTAAGCTGTCTATTGCTATAGCAAACCTTAACAACTGACTACTGAAAAACTGCCAAAACCAGCCTAAGCTGATTGGCTGCTCTGGCTGGTCTCCAAGGCTGGTTTTAAAGTGGTTTGGCCACTTAGCTAGTCAGGCTTGGAGACCTGCTAAAAGACCAAACAAGCTTTAACCAGTTACTTTCAGCTTAAACCAGCTAAGACTATTCAACCAGCTTAGGCTGTTTTTTGCTTTTGTTTTGCTAAATCAGCTTCTTTTTGCTGGTTTGAGCTGATTTTTAGCCGTTTATTTTTAATTCAGCAGCTGGTTTTTAGCTGTTTTTGCTAAATCAGCTGGTTTTTCACTGGATTTAGCTGGTTAACTTTTTTTGATCAATCAGATAGTTTTATCTTTTTTGATAAATCAGCTGGTTTTTACTTTTTTGTTGTTGAATCTGCTGGTTTTAATCTGGGTTTTACTAAATCAGATGGTTTTAGTTGTTTTTTTAGCAGTTTAAATCACACTAGCAACAGCTTAGCAACCGTTCCAAGTACCCTAGCGACTATCTATCTGTAAGTCTGTTTTTCTATCTATCGAACATTCTAGCTTTTAAAACTATTAATTTAATTTAAAAAAAATTATTGACCCTAGCGTTTGATTGGTAATGTATACTTTAACGTAGTTTCCCTGTTCAGTCCACCCAGACCTCATGTCTAAACTATGAAATTGTGCAATATGGCACCTTTAATGTAGGAATAAGTGACAAATCTATGAATAATGAATCTGAATAACTTTTCCTGTTTTCACAGGTGAAGCTAATGTCAGCACCCTGGAGTCCTTCCCTGCTGAGCCTGTGAGAGAACAACAGCCAGTCCCCAGCACCACCACCACCATCTCCTCCCTGTGCCCACGTCTTCCCCAATCCCCCCGGAGACCACATCACACCCCACCCCCACGCCTCAACATCCACCCCGTCCCTGAACTTGGACCCCCCATCATGCAGGTATATAGACCATGTCCTTTACTTGAAAGCAGCTCAAAATAAGAGTTCTGATTTGTTTCCACATAAATCCAGTACTTCCGTTTCTGTATTACATAATTTTGATGACTCTACTATTCTGGACAGAGGCAGTCAGGACAGAGTAGACGGGCCTCGATGAGTCGTGCACCCCAGCTCACGCCTGGAATCGGAAGCATGGTGAGTGAACTTTATTTTGTTTAACCAATGTAAACGTCCTGCGTCTTTGGTGCTTCATAATTTCTGACAGAGCATTTTGGTTCCTTCAGCAACACTTCTTTGATGATGATGACAGAATGGTTCCTAGCACTCCCACCCTCGTCGTGCCACACCGCACAGATGGCTTTGCAGAGGCCATTCAGTGAGTCACAGCAACTTTTACGCTTTTATACCACGAAGGGATACATTATTAAACACCTTGATTAATGATGCATCCCTCCATCTCAGTTCCCCCCAGGTGGCCGGAGTTCCTCGCTTCCGTTTTGGTCCTCCTGAGGATATGATGCACCAGGCCAGCTCCTCTCATTCTGACTTGAGCCATCTGGCCACACATGGAGGTGAGTACAAACACGACACAGTAATGCTGCTTTCACATTGTTTCCGAATGACCTTGATTACTTGATGGCAACCTAGAGTTTGTGTTTTTGAGACATTCATGTCCTTTGTACGCAAGCATTAGTTTCTTTGGCAACACTGAACAATGTTTTTACAGTATTCATTACTATATCATTTTTCATTTAGTAATACACTACTTTTAAAAAGTTTGTGGTTGGTTCAGTTTTGGAATATTTTTGAAGAAAGTCTCATACTCACCAAGGCTGCATTTATTTGATAAAAAATATACCGTAATATTGTGAAATAATTATTAAAATAGAAAATATTTTAGATTATTATTAATTATTTTAAATTGTAATATATTTTAGAAAGTAATTTATTCCTGTGACGGTAAAGTTGAAAACTCCAGTCTTCAGTGTCATATGATCATTCAGAAATGATTCTAATATGCTGATTTGGTGCTCACGAAACATGTCTTATCCTTGCGGAAAATAGTTTTGCTTCATAATATTTTTGTGGCAACTGTGATACATTTAAGGGTTCTTTAAAGAACGGAATGTTTTGAAAAATACAGCATTTATTTGAGATCTTCTGTAGCATTATAAATGTCTTCTACTGTCACTTTTCAAACCTTACTGAGCGCAAACTTTTAAATGGTTGTGTACATTTTAACATTCAATAAGCTGTACGCATTTTTTAATGCATTAACAAACATATGTTAATCAAATTAATTAAGCAATATAAATTACGATGCATTTCTGAATACTATTTTGTCTAAACTAAAACAAATTAAAAATCAATCATTTTAAAAATTGCGTGACTATCCATGTAATATACATTTTTTTTTTTTTTCAAAAAATGCATATAACTTGTGTAATTCAATTATTATTAGTGTTTTTAAATAAGTTAAGTGAGGGTTAGATCATTGTTAAAAAAGATGGAAATGTGGGAAATGAGCATGCAAAATTAAATATTCACTATAGTTAGATACACAAAATCTTGCTCATTGTCTGAGCTCTAGTGTTATTGAAAGTGAAGTGACATACGACCAAGTATGGTGACCCATACTCGGAATTTGTGCTCTGCATTTGACCCATCCAAAGTGCACACACACAGCAGTGAACACACACCCGGAGCAGTGGGCAGCCAATGCTGCGGCGCCCGGGGAGCAGTTGGGGGTTCGGTGCCTTGCTCAAGGGCACCTCGGTTGTGGTATTGAGGGTGGATAGAGTGCTGGTTAGTCACTCCCCCCACCTACAATTCCTGCCGGCCCGAGACTCGAACTCACAACCTTTCGATTACGAGTCCGACTCTCTAACCATTAGGCCACGACTTCCCTTACAAATACATGTACATTTTGTGATGCTCATAATGCTAAATAAATACATGTACATTTTGATGATGGCAGCAAAGTATTAAATTGCCTAATTTTTCATTTCAGATTGTCATTTGTAAAAAGTCAGCTTTCATAAAATTCAGTTTCCAACTTGAAAATTGGATTTTTTTTTTTTTGTTGTTGTTGAAAATGAATTGAATAAATTCTAGTAAATATTATGAACAAACATAGCATAATTCCTGACATTCTTCCTGCCATTTTTCAGGGTTGGGCATGTATGAATGTCCTCTCTTCCTGCCCGCTCATGATGAAGAGTCTGGAGGCAGGAGTGTCCCCACCACTCCTCTACAAGTGGCTGCTCCAGGTGAGCTGCTGGAGGAAGTCATGTCAAATTTGTTTGGTTGATATCTTTTAGTCAAACCTAACTGCTCTTCTCCTTTCATTTGTGTTGACAGTGACAGTTTTCACAGAGAGCCACCCCTCTGATGTGTCAGAGACAGCCTCTCAGTCGGTTCCCATGGTAAGCACGTCCACCGCCAGTCTGTCCGCACCAGGAGAAGCTGTCCCAGGGGACGATGGAGATGATGTTTTTGTGGGGGAGGCTGAGAGTGAAGGGTGAGCACTCTCAACAGTTTCATGCTTCACTTCAGAGCGGCTCAGTTTGGTCAGCGGGGTTGTAGTGATTGTGTTATGTGTGCAGGGCAAGTAGTGAGGCATGTCTAGAGGGCCAGTCGGAGCTGGAATCTGCACAGCCGACCGATGATGCCAGCCTGCCCTCCACTAGTCAAGAGCCCACGTCAAGCTCTGCAGGTACACCTGGTTCACAGACTTGCCACTTTGATTATTTTTTTTCCCGTTTTTTTTCTTCTGGATCTGGTCATTTCAAAAATAGCTTTAAAAATTTAATTTGACCTAATTCCGTCTAAAGTAAAATTAATTTTGTTGTGGTATAAAGTCCAAAATACTTTGGTGTGATGCAGCTGTCCTGACATCATTAACAAAACAAGCCTAATTAAAAGAAGTTCTTGAAATAAAAACCTTGAGTAGTTTAGAATGTTTAGTAAGTATTTAGAAGCAAAGAACCTCTGTCAATTTTTCCAGAGTATAAAACCTCATATGATATTGATAAATGGAAATGTGTGTGTAATATTACACATATACACACACATGCACACACACATGCTTAAAGGTGTGGGATCACTAAGTTTGAATGTTTTTTTTAATGGAGTCTCTTATGCTCAAGGCTGTATTTATTTAATCAAAAATACAGAAATATTATTGCAATTTCTAATATTGGTTTCCTATTTTAATATATATTAAAATATAATTTATTTCTGTGACACAGAGCTGAATTTTCATCAGCCATCACTCCAGTCTTCAGTGTCACATGATCCGTCAGAAATCATTCTAATATGCTGATTTATTATCAGTGTTGAAACTGTTGTGCTGCTTAATATTGTTTTGGGACATTTGATGAATAAAAACTTACAAAGAACTGCATTTATTCAAATTAGAAATATTTTCTAACAATACAAGTCTTAACTATCACTTTTTTATCCATTTAACACATCCTTGCTGAATAAAAGTATTAATTTCCTTAAAAAGAAAGAGAATTTACTGACCCCAGACTTTTAAATAGTAGTGTATATTGTGACACACAATTTCTATTTTGAATAAAGACTGTCCTTTTTAACTTTTTTATTTATCAAAGAATCCTGAAAAAACTATCACAGGTCCCAAAAAATATTAAACGGCAAAACTGTTTCCAACATTGATAAATCAGCATATCAGAATGATTTCTGAAGGATAATGTGACACTGAAGACTGCAGTAATGATGCTGAAAATTCAGCTTTGATCACAGGAATAAATTATATTTTAAAGTATATTAAAGTAGAAAACACTTATTTTAATTTGCAATATTTCACAAATTTGATTTTTTTAAATGTATTTTTTTAAATGCAGCCTTGATGTGCATAAGAAACTTATTTTAAAAATATTAAAAATCTTATCCCAAACTTTTGAACGGCACTGTATATGTGTACATATGTATGTATATGTATGTGTACTTTTTAGATACCTAAAACGTATTTTAAAAACGTACATTATTCTATTTAATTTGACATTTGTGTTGTTAGATTTAGCCATTTACTAACTTTGTCATAAATTTTAACACTTCTTGAAATAATAAATGTTTTTACACACATCATTCCAACATGTGTACATTTTCCAAGAACTTGACACATTTAAAAACCAAACTTTTCCTGTTCTTTATCATTGACACTTTTATTTGTCACTGACCCTTAAGTATCTGACCCTGTTTATCACCCCATTTCTCTTCCTCTTTTTAGATACGAGCACCAGTACTGGTCAGGCCAAACCTGCAAGCCGGCTCCTTCCACAGCACCAGCTGCCCCGGAGGAACCAGATCATCAGGAGAGGTCAGGACCCCATTTCTCACTCATCTGTTTCTACATCCTTCCTCTTACTCGTACATAAACTCATTAGTCACTTATTCTCACAAAAAGTAACAACACAGACTGGATTTTAAAACTTTTGTTTTTAATGAAGCAAAGATTACTTGAAATGCATACAGAAGCTTTTCATTGGTCAGTTTGTGCTTGTTTGGATATTTGTTATCTGTTCTGTAGAAACAGATCAGGAATTTGGATGTCTACAAAGATCTTCAATGAAACTTGATTTGGTTTGTCTGGGTCTGTATCTCGATCTTCTCCTGTAGGTGGTGTTTTTCCTCGTGGAGGTCGGGGTCGAGGATTTAACAGAGGCACTCCCTTCTAAATCCATCCACCTTTACAGCGTCTGCCCAGCAGAAACACTGATCACGACTCTTCAAAGTACCCAGAATCAACCTACTTCTGATTTACTTTAATGTTTTGTTTCAATGTGCTTTAAAACATGGGTTAGATTTATTTTATATTTTGTGAGTAATCATACTGACGCTATGTTCAATGGTTTTGCTAATAAATGGAGAATCTTTCTCGCCATGCAGTTTCTGGTGGTGTTTGTTTCATGCTGCTCTTTCAGGCACAGTTGAGCCACTTGCTGATGTCATTCTTCTGGGAGGAATGGCTGACAGGGGCTGTCAGAGCGGGCAGATCACCGCTAACCTTGACGTTTAGGACTTTAGCTGTAAATCACAGAGATGGTGTTATTGAATGCATCGCTTTAAATGTACTGATTCAAAGAAACTGAGACTCGGTAACATATTTTACATTTGAATCTTCTCACAAACGGTCTTCGCTTTTAATTGCACAGGTAATACGTGTAGTGTTGCAAGATAAAATGTTGTCACTTACGCCAAGAGAAAACAAAGTAATCGAAACCATCTGACTTCCTGGGGTTGGGCATGGACAAGGCTGATGTCACAGGGGTGGGGAAGCCCTTCATTTTGAGGTTGATGTTGATCTCCCCTGACAACTGGATCGCTGTCAAATTAGAATAACAAAATAAATAACTTTTGTATCTTATCTTGCAGCATTAACATTAACCAAAATGAATACTATTCAAATTTTTCCATTTGAAATAAAGCTGAAATAAAATAAAATATAAATATTAGATGAAAATGTTGCTGTGGCAATTAAATGCAATAAAATGTTGAAGTACTAAAATTAAAACTGAAAAGTAAGTTAAAGCCAAGTAAATATTAAAAAACTAAAAATATTATAAAAAAACGAAATATTATAAATAAAAATTATATATATATATATATATATATATATATTTTAATGAATGCTGAAAATATGAGAGCAACCTGAAAATAAAAGCAAGAATATTGAATATGAATAATGCAATAATCATATGACCCTGGACCACAAAACCAGTCATAAGGGTCAATTTTTTGAAATTGAGATTTATACATCATCTGAATAAATAAGCGTTCCATTGATGTATGGTTTGTTATGATAGGACAATATTTGACCGATATACAACTATTTGAAAATCTGGAATCTGAGGGTGCAAAAAAATCTAAATCTAAAGTTGTCCAAATGTAGTTCTTAGCAATGCATATTACTAATCAAAAATTAAGTTTTCATATATTTATGGTAGGAAATTTACAAAATATCTTCATGGAACATGATCTTTACTTAAAGGGATACTCCACCCCAAAATAAAAATGTTGTAATGTTGTAAACGCAAAATGTGTACACTCTTCTGTATCAGCCTCGACACAGGGATGCATCTTCTTCGTTGATTTACGCTCCGATTTGAACGCAAACAGCGCAACCCTGTGTCGAGGCTGATACAGAAGAGTGTACACATTTTGCGTCCAGGGGATAATCTCCAAAATGGCGCTACGCTGACACAGAGGAGACGTTACGGTGCCTAATTGTTGAATAAAGTTATTTTTGTTTTATTTCCATACAAAAAGTATTCTCGTCGCTTCATAACATTATGATTGAACCACTGATGGCAGATGGAGTATCCTGGCGATGCTTTTCATACTTTTCTGGACCTTGACAGTGTTATTTACTTGGCAGTCAATGGGACAGTCACAAGCCTTCCGGTTTTCACCCAAAATATCTTAAATTGTGTCCTGAAGACGAACAAATCTTTTACGGGTTCGGAACAACATGGGGGTAAGTGAAAAACGACAACAGTTTCATTTTGGGATTTCAATGATTTTTGGCATAAAAGAAAAATCTATAATTTTAACCCATATAATGTATTATTGGCTATTGCTACAAATATACCCGTGCTACTTATGACTGGTTTTGTGGTCCAGGGACATTTAAATAATACTAAAATGATATAATTGCTATAATTTTAAATACTCTTTTCAATGCATTGCAATAGGTTTCTTTGAGTACCTCAATTTAATAAAAAAACAATTCAGATTACCTGCTTGTTTGCCATTTTTGGGAACTTTGTCTGAATTTTTGGATCTCTTTCCACTGCAAGTTGGTGCACTTCCAGGAGGGAAAGTTAATTTCTGAACTGTGCCTCCTGATTAGAAAACAAATTATAATGAATTTTCTCATTTTGGTCATTTCTAATTATTCGAACCAAACATAGGACACAGTCAGCACCTTTCTTGAAGAAGTACACAGACTCCGGTCTCTTTCTGGTGGCTGGGATTGGCAGAGCAGCAGTGATCTCACCGGTGAGCCCACCAAAGTCCTGGGACACAGATCTGGGATATCCAGGTTCCACAACACCATTCTCCAAACTCCAGTAGTTGTCACCCTTAGTGCGAGAAAATAAACAATTCAGTGGATTTTCAAGGGTTGCAAACACAGTTAGTGATGGCTTTCCATGTTCTTCAGTACCTTGATGATGTAAGTCTTGCCCTGGCAGTTGCAGCGTGTGAAGGCCGTGTCGATGGGAGACGGGATGCCCAGTTCTTCAGTGATTCTACGAGCAGGACCAACTCTTTTGGTCTTGGGGTTCAGCATCCAAAAAAAGTGACCTGAGATAGATAGCACTTTTCTTAATTAGTGATATTGGGGGGGGGAATGCACTATATGCAACAGTACATCTAACACAGAAGATGTACCTCTGAAAACTATGATGGAGTTGTTGGAGAGAGTTGCCATTCCATCAATGGCAAGGCCACTGCAGAGATCAGGGTTCGAGTTGGCATCTTTAAAAAAACATTCAGATTTAATTTACACTTCTGGTCAAAAGTTTAAAGAATGATCAAGATAATGTTTTTGAAAGACGTCTTTTGTGATCAGCCTTGCATTTATGTGATTAAAACACATTTAAAACAGCAATATTACAATTTAAAAGAACTGTTTGCTATTTAAATACAATTTAAAATGTAATTTATTCCTGTGATGGCATGGATGAATTACTACTACAGTCTTTAGTATCATATGATCCTTCAGAAACCATTAATATGCTGATTTGGTGATCAAGAATCATCTCTTATTATTATCAATGTTGGAAAAAAAGTTTTGCTGCTTGATATTTTTAGGAAGCAATTTTTTTATTAATATTGCTGTTTTACTGTATTTTTAACCCAATAAATGCATGCTGAGCGAAAGAGATTTCTTTCAAAAACAATAAAAAAAAAATCTAAATTATTACAAACTTTTGACCAGTAGTGTATTTTAATGAATCGATTAAACAGATGTATTTAAAATGAAAGATTGACACAGTAGCAGTATATTTTATATGTTAGATTAAAAAAAATTAATACTGAATATAACTAATTTCAAATATTTTGCATACCCAGGTGGTAATTTCAGGGATGTGAACGAGTCCAGGTGTTATGTAAGTTTCATACCTGGTGCTGCAGGGCTGCTGGCTGTCATGGCCTGGGCGATGTCTGCAAGAGTGCTGGGTCTGTGTGCAGCAGACGGCCCCTCACCTTGTCCGCTGACGGAGAGGGAGACCTGCACAGGGATGGTTAGGGGATTGTCAGAGGAAAGTCCCGCTGCAGGAGCAGGGCCGGATCCTGGCAGAGGGAACCCAGAAGGGTTGGAACCGATGCCTGCGAGGACATATATGTAGTTTGGTTAATATTTTGATTTTCGGCTCACAACTTTCTGTAGATTTGAATTTGTTGTCTTTTTCCTATTAAAATTAAAATAGATTTAAATTTGAATAGATCTAAATTGAATAGATCTAAATTCTTTTTCAGCTGTTACCGGGTATGTCAGCGGGTGTCAGAGGAGCGAAGATGTCCTGGGGCAGAGGGCCACCAGCAGGAAGTGATGCAGCATCAGATGGAGCCATAAAGATATTCAGTCTGCTCCCTGGAAAAACAACAACAACAAGCTATTGGTCAAAGGTTTGGGATCAGTAAGAATTTTATTTCTTTATTTTTTTAAAGAAATTAATATTTTTGTTCAGCAAGGACTCAAAAAAGTTGACAAATATTTCTATTTCAAATAAATGCTGTTCAGTTAGTCTAACAATCTTGATTGCAACTGTTTCAACATTGATAATAATAAGAAATGTTTAATAAGCACTAAATCATATTAGAATAATTTTTTGAAGGATCGTGTTACATTGTAGACTGCAGTAATGGTTGCTGAAAATTCAGCTTTTCCATCAAAGGACTGAATTACGTTCGTAGTTTTTCAACAATATTACTGTTTTACTGTATATTTAATTAAATAAATGCAGCCTTGATAAGCATAAGGGACTTTACATATAATAATAAATGTAAGTCTGTAAATGTAAAATAAATATAGCTTACCATCTCTCATGAGATCTGGGTTTTGCTGTGCTGCGAGACATGCTGCCATACACTCCTCAGTATAATCTAAAAAACAGCAAATAAAAATACACTTTGTCATCATCCAATCTGAATGTGATAGAAATGAGAACTACAGGGTTCCAGTCAGACTTCTTTCTACTAGAGAACACACTTTTATTGGTGTTATAAACCACTGCTGTTCACTACTGATTCATATACTTTTTTTCTTCGTTTTTTTTAACTCTTCTGCTCTTACCTTTGTGCCATTGAATGGATCTTTATACTATTTGTTCTTTAGTTTAGTTTAGTTCAGCATTGGGTTGTTTTGTATCCTGTTTAGATGACCCTACCTACAGGTCACAGATTTAACACACAAGAACCTGCCTCCTCACTCAGTCTGAAGACTGGGGGGCTTTTGGGAGGGACTGAAAACAATTTGGCCTTTATATCTTAACATGTTGCAGCTTAAGTGAATGACCTTTAACATCTACAAAGGATTAAATAGACATTAATATAATACCTGTTGGTTTGTTTAGTTTTGAGCTTCCTGCAGCTTGCATTTGAGAGAAAGCATCTGATGAAGACAAGAATAATTCAGTCAAAACAGGAATAAAACTGGTATAAAGTCAGTGAAGATCATATATATATTTTAAAAAAATATTTATTACATTATTAACAATTTCAGTGAACATTTGCAAATGATCTATAAGTTGCAGCCTATATAGTCAAGTAATTTTAGATAGTGCTTGTATACTGTGGGTCCCTGAGTCTATATATATATATATATATAAAGTCTGTAGTTCATGAGTGGTGTTGTGTCATACCGCACTGCGCGCTGTAGTCTGTGCAGCAGGAGTTGTGGAGCACACAGTCTGAATCACACTCACACTGTCTCCCGCGCAGGAACGCCTCTCCACAGCGACCCCTGCAGGACTCACCTGCAATTACACACAGCAGCTTATCAAATCCACTGCATTCTAAGGCCTCTAAATTAACAACATGATCAAATCTATGTGCAAAAAAAAAATTACGAAAAATCATGTTAAAATATCAGAATCAAATTATGGTACATCAGGCTTTTGAGGAACATTTATTTGTACATCTGTCAGTCATCATTGTGTTGCATTATGTTTTGCCCCCACAATTAAAACTAGCATTGATCATCAAAAAAAAAAAAATTTTTTTTAACAATTATCTTACTAAGAGATTAAGAGATTTCTGTCCAGGCCTCTGAATAAAATGTAGGTGTTTTTTTTCCCCTCCTTGAGTGTAAAATAAAATAATTTTAGGAAAAGGTTTAAAAATGAAGAAACTCATTATAGAAATTATGTATAAAAATGATGTATAAAAGTACATATAAACTATAGTCACTATTTGCAGTAATAAATCTTAAAAAAAAATAATAATAATAATTATATATATAAAAAGACATACAAATGTTATAGTAATTAAAAATATATATTTTGAATGAAAATTGATTAATTAAACCAGGCAGTGAAGGAAAAGCATTAACATGTGTCCAACATTCTAAAATAAAACGTACATTTAGTCACTACATAAATTCATAGTTTTGATTATTTTACTTTTATTCAAGTTACAAAAATATTTATAAAATTAAAGATATTTTTGGTCACCACATAAATTCGTAGTTTTGGTTATTTTACTCTTATTTGAATTTCAAAAGCAAGTAAATACAGAACAAGAGTCACTGTGAGATGATAAGGCTCTTACCAACAGTGCAGACATCCTCAAAATCCTTGCAGCACTCGCCGTGGACAAAACAGCTGTAGTCACAGCTACAGACCTGTCCGCGGGTGAACGGCTCGCCACATCTGCCCACACAGCTGCCTGCACACAACACCACAAGCTGAATCCAACCAAAACCCTACCAGAACCGAGATGGACAGACCCAGAAACGATCCGACTCACCTTGAGCAGCACACAGCGGCAGAAGAACACAGGCCAGCGCCAGGAGAAATGAAACCAGAGCAGATCCAGTCATGATAACACCTTAACAGAGCAGCCCACACTGATAAAAACACCTGTATGTCTAAAAAAAAAAGACATGATATGATCACAAAACATTGAAGTTAGTTTGTCATCATCAAAGTCGTCTGCATGCAGAGAGGGACTTACCAAAGAGAAGCGTCTTTCTCAACTCACCTTGTTCTGTCCTTAGGCGCTTTGTCTCTTTTATACTGAATGGCAGCTGGATTTGTCCTGTTGGCTAGAAACTTTAATTAACCACCACAGCCCAATTAAAGCATGATGATGTAAAGACTAACCTCCTACACACACACACACACACACACACACACACACACACACACACACACTCTCACACTAGACAACAGCAGCAATGTGTCCACAGTGCTGACAGAAGTATCAGTGACCTCTGTTAAAATGTCCTTGGATCTCAATGTTCCACAATTGGTTGATTTTTTTATTATGGCTATTTTAGTGTCCAGTGGTTCTGATACTGGATTTCAGAGCATGAATGTTCACAATGCGGTCAGCTCATTGGTCAAAATGAAGCTTTTTAATCAAATTCAGAGAAACCAAAACATGTCACTGCAGAGGTCCTGCACTTTTTCCAGACTTTATTTAGTTGACACAGATGGTGTTTGACCTTCTAATGTGGTCATGAAAATGAAGCTATGTACTATTGACAAAAGGTCTCTCAGGTTTCTCTGGTTTCAAATCTGAGTCACTCGATTGGATCCAAGAGTTGGTTTCATGTAGGAGGTCGTGGTCGTTTGAGTGTTTGGTGATTGTTTGGGTGGTTGGTAAGGTATGTATGTGAACCGAACTGAGAAGGACGTTGGCGTAATGACCTCCTAATACCCAAAATCAAACCAAATCCAACAATGTAGTCATTAAAAAAACTATATGTGCTATGTAATAAATGTTTATTTTCTTTTCTCTCAGTTCCTGACACAATAAAATGACCATGCGCTGTGAAGAAACTTAAGTGAGAGAGAAAACATCCTCTTGGGAAGTGGTTTTTGTTCTGAAGTAATGTCTTTCAGATGTTAAACAGTGTACCACACCTCCAAACACACTGCAGTGATTATTTCAATCTTCTGGTTTGGTCATGCGCTTCAAAACGTCAACATTGCCTCAGAGACACCCACCATTCAGACGGCAATGTCCCCAACAGCAAAGACAATAGATTTTCTGTTCAGACGTTGTTGTTGTTAATAGTCTGAACAAAGTTGGAGAAAATGAACAAAGCAAAACCTTAGAGACAGATCATGTTCTCACTGTGTTATCATTTATTGTTTAGAAAAAGAGAATTTAAGGACAATTTGGGCCACTTCAATCAGTGTCTCGCGTCACAGTCTGTTCGAGCTCAGATGTATCTATCTTTGCACCCCAGCTGTTACTGACACTCAGTAATTTTTTGCTCAGTCATTTTTGTTTTTTACTTTTTGAAACTAATGCACATAAAAGTTCAGTTGATTTTAAATGTGTTTGAAAGAAATTTTTTATACTCACTTTTTTAATCCATTAAAAATCCAAAAATGAATAAAGTAATATATTTAAAATGTAATTTATTCCTGTGACGGCAAAGCTTTTCAGCGGTCATTATTCCAGTCTTCAGTGTCACATGATCCTTCACAAATCAATCTAATCTGCAAAAAACATTTCTTATTATTATCAATGTTGAAAACAGTTGTGCTGGGCAGTATTGTTGTGTAAACCGTGATACAATTTATTTCAGGATCCTTGATGAATAGAAAGTTCAAAAGAACAGTATTTAACTGAAATAGAAATGTTTTGCAACAGTGTTAAAGTCTCTTTTGAAACTAAACTAAATTAAACTAAACTAAACTAAACTAAACTAATAAAATAAAATAATCTTACTGGCACTTAACTTTTGTATACAGGTGCATCTCAATAAATTAGAATGTCATGGAAAAGTTCATTTATTTCAGTAATTCAACTCAAATTGTGAAACTCGTGTATTAAATAAATTCAATGCACACAGACTGAAGTAGTTTAAGTCTTTGGTTCTTTTAATTGTGATGATTTAGGCTCACATTTAACAAAAACCCACCAATTCACTATCTCAACAAATTAGAATACTTCATAAGACCAATAAAAAAAACCTTTTTAGTGAATTGTTGGCCTTCTGGAAAGTATGTTCATTTACTGTATATGTACTCAATACTTGGCAGGGGCTCCTTTTGCTTTAATTACTGCCTCAATTCGGCGTGGCATGGAGGTGATCAGTTTGTGGCACTGCTGAGGTGGTATGGAAGCCCAGGTTTCTTTGACAGTGGCCTTCAGCTCATCTGCATTGTTGGGTCTGGTGTCTCTCATCTTCCTCTTGACAATACCCCATAGATTCTCTATGGGGTTCAGGTCAGGCGAGTTTGCTGGCCAATCAAGCACAGTAACACCATGGTTATTGAACCAGCTTTTGGTACCTTTGGCAGTGTGGGCAGGTGCCAAGTCCTGCTGGAAAATGAAATCAGCATCTCCATAAAGCTTGTCAGCAGAAGGAAGCATGAAGTGCTCTAAAATTTCCTGGTAGATGGCTGCGTTGACTGTGGACTTCAGAAAACACAGTGGACCAACACCAGCAGATGACATGGCAGCCCAAATCATCACTGACTGTGGAAACTTCACACTGGACTTCAAGCAACATGGATTCTGTGCCTCTCCACTCTTCCTCCAGACTCTGGGACCTTGTTTCCAAATGAAATGCAAAATTTACTTTCATCTGAAAAGAGGACTTTGGACCACTGAGTTCTTTTTCTCCACAGCCCAGGTAAGATGCTTCTGACGTTGTCTCTGGTTCAGAAGTGGCTTGGTAGCCCTTTTCCTGAAGACGTCTGAGCGTGGTGACTCTTAATGCACTGACTCCAGCTTCAGTCTACTCCTTGTGAAGCTCTCCCAAGTGTTTGAATCAGCTTTACTTGACATTATTCTCAAGCTTGCAGTCATCCCTGTTGCTTGTGCACCTTTTCCTACCCAAATTCTTCCTTCCAGTCAACTTTGCATTTAATATGCTTTGATACAGCACTCTGTAAACAGCCACACCTTTCAGTAATGACCTTCTGTGGCTTTCCCTCTTTGTGGAGGGCATAAATATTCGTCTTCTGGACCATTGCCAAGTCAGCAGTCTTCTCCATTATTGTGGTTTCAAAGAACAAGAGATATCCAGAATTTATACTGTAGGGATGGTCATTAATTGAAACTCAAATGTAAGTATTCTAATATTTTGAGATACTGATTTTTGAATGAGCTGTAAGTAATCATCAAAATTAAAACAAAAACAACTTTTGACTACTTTACATGCAATGAATCTAAAATATATGAAATTTTCACTTTTTGAAATAACTTACAAGAAAAAATGAACTTTTTCACAACATTCTAATGTATTGAGATGTACCTATATATATATATATATATACTGTATACTCTCAGAAAAAAAGGTACAACAGCTTGTCAGCTTGTCACTGGGGCAGAACCCTTTCAAAAGGTACACCTTTGTACCTTATTTACCCCTTAAGGGTACATATTAGTACCTAAAGTGTTCATATTAGTACCCAAATGGTACCTATTAGTACTTTTGAAAAGGCAAACCTGCCTCAGTGACAGCTTGTACCTTTTTTTCTGAGATTGTATGTATAAAATACCCTAAAATAGCCAAATATATATATATATACTGTATATATATATTGAGCTCATATATAGATATGTAGGCTTCTTGTTCAAGTATAATCTTCCTGTATAATGAAAATCCAGATAAAGAGCTTGACTTGACTATTCAGTGACTATAGTGTATATACACTATATTGCCAAAAGTATTGTGTCACCCCCTTCTAATGAACAGGTTTGACTACTTTAGTACTTTCTATGAGTACAAATCTTAATGTTAAAGCATATAATGATATTCTAGGAAATTGTGTGCTTCTAATATTATAGCAACAGTTTGGACAGGACCCTTTTCTATTCTAACATGACAATGTCTCTGTGTATAAGACAAGGTTCAAAAAGAAAATGATTGATTCAGTCAGTGTGGAAGAACTTGACTGGTCTGCATAAAACCAAGTCCTAATCCCAGTTTAACACCTCTGGTGTGACTGTAAATACAGACCTTGAGCCAAAAACTCATCACCAAACACCAATACTAAAGTAGTCAAACCTGTTCATTAGAAGGGGGCGACCCAATACTTTTGAAAATATAGTGTATATCTAAGGGGCAATAGAGATGTGGTACTGAACAAGACAGATAATAATGAGATTTTTATCATCTACATAAATTTGCAACATTTTGCAGTGCATAGTGATAAACAGATGTTTAGCAAAGAAATCTATCTATCTGTCCCCATATATAGCGCCAGTATATGAGTGGCATACAGAGATGGATTGTGAATTAAATATATATAAAATCTGTGATAACCTGACACCTAAATTTATTTTATTTTATTTTCTTTCTTTCTTTCTTTTTGTACCTGGTATGGGTCAAATCCAGTGATCAACATTTTTGTTTGATATCTGTGTTTGTTTATGTTGTATTCACCCCATTACTTTGCCCTACAGATGATTATAAATATAAAGAATGAGCACGAAATGTCATGTGACTGAATCAGATCAGCTATATCACGGGTGAAACTTTAAGTTTGTGGTATGTCTGTTTAATCAAGAAATCATTTATCCACGTATTGTTATGGCATTGTTATCAAAACACATGGACACATAAAGTGAATTTTCAGTTCCATAAATACCATCAGTCTAGACACACAACAGAGACCGATGAAAGCAGCACATTTCATTCATGCCTGCTGAGAAACGCATTAATGGTGTTCCTTTCCTGCCTGCTCCAGACATTTTACAAGTGCTTTTTAATTTCAGGGGGAAAAACTAGTTTCTCATCCAGTGAGTCACAGATTAATTGATTTAGAATCAGACAGACCCGAATAACACCATGACACCTCACTTACATAAAGTTACTGCATGGGGCTCATGATCTAACTCAATAGATGTTTAAAAAAATATAAAAAACAATGTCACATTAAATAATCAGTATTCATATTTTAGTTTATTTAGTAAATAGTTTTATAATTAAATATTTTTATATAATTAAATAAACTGAAATAATGACACAGATGAAGGCAGATAGCCGAAATGTCTGTTTTTATACCCTACTTTAAATAAAGAAAGATTCTAGAGAGTGCAGACCAATCTTTGTATATTTTATAATTAAATATATAAATAACTCTTCTATATGTTAAGAAATTTTAAAATGTAATTTATTCCTGTGATGGCAACGCTGAATTTTCAGCATCATTACTTCAGTCTTCAGTGTCACATGATCTTCAGAAATCATTCTAATATGATGATTTGATGCTCAAAAAACATTTCTGATTGTCATTGTTGAAAACAGTTGTGCTGATTAATATTTTTGTGGAAACCATGATAGATTTCTTCCCCATCATCCCTAATAAAGAGAAAGTTCAAAATTATAGTTTGAAAAATAAATCTTTTGTAACAATACAAATGTTTACTGTCACTTTTTTAATGTCCTGTTGCTGAATAAAAGTATTAATTAATTTATTTTAAAAACTTACTTTTGAATGGCAGTGTACTGTATATAAAAAATATGCAAAATAACCCTTACATTAAATATATTGAATTCATACTATTTTTCTTGTTATAATTTTCATTATAATAATTTAATATTTTTTATAATTAAATACATACATTAAATATATATAAAGATAACTAAATAACAATATATGTGGTTGTGAATATGTGTGACAAACAGCTCTTAGTTGTACAGCTTTTTTACTGAATGTTTGAAAATGCATCTGCATCTCTTCCACTGAAGATTATTTCAAAATAAGGCAACAACAAAACATTGTAAAATATATTTTTTTATTTTCACAGAATTCTAAACTCATTGCTGGTGACTGTTTATACAGTTTTGCTTTGAATTAAATATTTTCACATTTAGTTTCTGCAGCTATCACAGATGGTAAAATCTATGTACAAAATAAAGGTTTACAGTACTCTTACAATTTACTTCAACAGTGTCTCTTTCTTTGAAAACACCAATACAAATCTTTTGTGTTCGTTTGTTTTTCACATTGTGCTTGGTACAAAATAAGAACTTCTTTTTGTTATAATGGGGTTAAGTGTGCGCTGGGGATATTTACACGCAGTAAGACTTGTGTCATGTGATTTGATGTGGCGCTTCCAGCATCTCCATGAGGAAAGTGTCTATAGGTGTGTCTCCGATGAGTTTGAAGAAGAACAGATGCTCCAGGCACTTCAGTCCTATGGAGCGCAGAGCGGGCAGACGGAGGAGCAGCTTGGCAAACCTGAGTGACAAGAGAAAAAAAGAACGCTCAGACTCCACCGCTACACCTGCATGACCTACATACTGTATCTGTTCACACTAATAACAAGTCAAAGTCTGTCATGAAATAAAGAAGAGCAGGAGTGCAGTGGCATCAATAAAACATCACGGTGGCAGAGCGGGAACTACCTGCCGGGCTGATCGGGGTAATTGTGTTTGGTGTAGGCCTCCAGTGAAGCGTACACTTTTTCCCGTAATGCCTCGACCTCTGATGAGTTTGACAATCCTTTTGCATCTATAAAAGGGACAGTTACATAAAACATAAGAACACATGCATTTCATTGTCCTGACTTGAAACTGAATGCTGCTGTCCGAACAGGAAATTCTCATTACTTGCATTTTCTTTACATGATCATTCTACACTGTTAAAAAAACAAAAACTCATCATTTATTCACCCTCAAGTCATTCTAAACTTGACTTTCTTTCATCTGTGGAACACAATATATAAATTGTTTAGGTTAACATCTTCAAAATATATTTTTTGTGCTCTGCAGAAAAAAGAAAGCCATGCAGTTTAGAAACAACATGAGGGAAAATTATGACAAAATGTTCATTTTTGGTTGGACTATCTCTTAAAAGGGAAAACCTTTTGAGAGTACTGCCCCATTGACAAGCTGTTGTAAAACACTGAATCAACAAACAGTGTCCTTAGAAAACTAAATATTGTACATTATAATAATAAATAATAATATATACAATATAACATAATACAGTCTATTTAATAATCAATATAATAAATGCAACAAAAATATATAATATTAAATATTAACATCATTATATTTTATATACAGCATTAATTAATATATTCTGATTAAGAAAATTATGTATTGCAATGATAAAAATATTTCTTGTTACATACTTCTTTACATATTACTTATAAAATTATCCCTATAATGCCCTCATACATTTTCATAACAATATATATAATATTTAGATTAAATATTTAAGTATATATATATATATAACATTTATTTTATTTTTTAGATAATTAATCACAGTTGCAAAATGTAACACTTAAAATCAACAGCCTTAATCTATAACAATGAATTATAAGTCAAATGACTCTTTAGGCACATCTGTCTATGGTGAAATGGTATGGACTCTTGGTTCTGAGGGTTAATGTTGGACAGGACAGGTCTTTACCTGGGTTAAAGAGGACGATAGCTCTTAGACAGCCCAGCTCCGTCTTGTCCATCTGCATGTCCTTCATCTTCGACACCAGCTCTGTTAATACCCTGCAAACATTATTATGTATTTAGACTGGATTTACAAGGATTCAATAATATAAGGGGAAAAAATCAAGTCAAAGCAATCCTACAATTCTAAAAGTAGATTGGACAACGTCATAAGAAAATGCAGAGGGATCAATGAATGGAAAATCAGTACATACAATACATACGCTCATGTTATTATGAAATATTTTATGTGAAAGTTGGTTTGGTATTTTTGTTACAACTTGCCCTCACACATTTTAAGTGTGGCTTAAATGTCCATATCATTTTGGGGCCAGTGTATGTGCATCTAGGGAGGGTTTGAGGTGCTGTGACCTGACCTGTCAAATATAGAGCCGACCCCTGCGCTGTGAGCACTGCTGCGGTGGACATGCAGGCCGGTGGCCAAGAGGATCCCATCCTTAACCGTCACAGAACGATGTGAGAATGAAGCGATGAGCAGCTCGTTCCAACCTAAACACACACACACACACCGTCAGTGAGAGCGGCACGTACATTCTACACACACATTTAACATCTGAACAGAGGGATCCTGACCTGCTCGCAGCAGGATGACCTGGTCATCCAGAGGAAGCTCAGAGAAGTGTGGGATTCTCTTAGCCCACTCAACAAGAGTAAAGAGCTGCTTGTCTGCAGCCTGGCAGATGTTGGTCACTGGGTCATTTGTCTGAGAATCAGAAATATTTACACATTAATGTACCGAACATAGGAAAGAAAAATAAAATTAAAAATGTAATCTTTTATGATCATGGCTTGATTTTGATCAAAAGTGTATTAAGTACAAGTATGTGCATTGTATGCACATCCTTTACATTTGTAATATTTATGCACATGGGCGATTACTTTACTCTGACTCAAAGTTTATTCTATACATAATTGGCATACACTCTATAATTATGTATTGAGGGCTTTTTTGTTGTTTTTTGTGTGTGTGTAATTTAGTTTTGTATTTGGGGTTGGGGGTAGTGTGGGAAAAATATTTGTTTCTATTCTCCAGTATCTGTATCCTTTTGTTATTATAAAAGTTCAATAAACAAATTAAGCAAAAAAACAACAACAACAAAAACTCTCTCTAATATCCCAATAGTTTCTTTAGACAGCGCTGAGAAAATTGAAAATTAAGAAAATTTAGAGAAAACTGACAAAGACCATAATAATAATAATAATAATTAATAACTAATATAAAAAATATAAAAAAGATAGGTCCGTGCACTTTTGCATCCATTCGTTTTTCGTTTTTTAACCCAGACGAAAAACATGAAAAAAGAACGGTTATTGTATTTTTAAATGCTATGCTGAAAACCAAAATTGAAATTAGAACCGTACACACAAAATTCTTCACGAAAAGGTAAAATATTGACTTCTTTTCAGATTTTTGTTTATGAATTTTTGTACTTTTAATAAACATTTGAAAAATGCACAAATTAATATAGAAAAATGTCGATTTTAACAGGTTTTCTTTAGCCAAATTTAGTAATGCTTCTCCCGCACGTTCAGTTGAGAACTAGAATCTTTGGAACAATGCAGAGACTTAATAAAAATATGGTTTTTAAAATAGACATAGGCAGAATCCTGGGAACTTTATCGTCATGAAATGATATACTGGGATATAATTTTGTCAATTTTGTGTGTTGTCTGGGTCACGGTATCGGAGAGGACCATGCATGGAATGTAAGCTACCTTACATCGTGTTAGAGCACTACACACGGTTTAATATATGGGGTAAAAACAGAAATATATAAAGTTGTAATCCGATACAGGCAGGCCGGTTCCTGAATCACTGAGGGTGCTTCTGAAATCAGTGACGGTACTCTAGCCTTAATATACATGTTGACATATTTTTGCCCTGTTAATTAATGCTGCATTTATATGCAGATGTCACTCCCGAAACATTGCAGCGTGAAGCTGTCACTGGTCCAACAGCATCATGAAAAATGTATTCAAATTCTGAATGGATTAGCCAAGAAAGCACGCAAAGCGCTCTGTGCTCCCTATAATAATTATAAAACTGTCATTCATTTCAGTTTATCGAGATCTCACAAAAATCCGTTATAATCAATGAAGATCTACACTGCACAAAGAATCTCTTATTTACATAATGTTACACTGTTTGTTATAATGAGACTCCTGGGGCCTGTTTCATAAAACAAGTTTACCAAATAAACCAGGCTTATTTCAGTTAGTTATTTTGAACCAAATCAGCTGACAATAAATCAGACTAACTGAAATAAGCCTGGCTTATTTGGTAAACTTGTTTTATGAAACAGGCCCCCGATTGTGCAGCACTGAACAAAACTTAGAGTTGATTCTAACTTAAAAGCATAGCCACTCAGGAAATCAACAGAAAATGTCAGTCATCCTATTTCTAGCTTTAACCAAAGTTCCTTTGCTTTAACTGACCTTCTCTTGCGTTTTCGTTTCATTCCCTCTAGCACTCCCGTAGAACTTGCCCAGGATACAGTTATTTGCAAAGAAATATGTAATGAGTATTTCATACATGTTTTTAGGTGTGAAAAATTATTAAGATCATAAAAATATCGAAGCTAAAAGGTTTTCATAAAGCAGTTATGGTAGTAGCGCGAGAGGGCGCTATAGTGTCTGTATAGAGACGCTACAAAAAGGTAGAAATTAAACTTCGCATTTAGCCTATATACATTAAAAAACAAACTTCATATCATTTTTATGATTTTATTTTGAATAATTGTTTGTGCCTGCTTATTCTATTCATCAGTGTTTGAACCATTAAAGAAGAAACCGCATTTTCCGTATTTCATTTCTGAGTTAAAAAACGAAAAAAGAATGGACGCAAAAGTACACGGACCAAGATATATTCTTTGAATAAAAATATCTGAAAGTAGCTTCTTAAGTGACTATTTAATAAGTAACTAATTATTTCTCATTGGTTTGTTAAATGTTATTTTTCAGTAAGATTTTTTAAAATAAATTAACACTTTCATTTAGCAAAGATGCATTAAACTGATCAAAAGTGACAGTAAAGACATTTATGATGTTGCAAATTATTCTTTTCCAAATAAACTGTTCTTTTGAACTTTCTTTTCTTCAAAAATAAGAAATATTAATCAGCACAACTGTTTTCAAGATTGATGATAATCAGAAATGTTTTTGAGCATCAAATCAGCATATTAGAATGAATTCTGAAGGATCATATGACACTGAAGACTAGAGTAATGATGCTGAAAATTCAGCTTTGCTATCTTAGGGATAAATAACATTTTAACATATATTAAAACAGAATACCATTATTTTAAATTCTCTCTATATATTTTTTTACAGTATTACTGGACATCACATTGTTTTTTTACAAAACTTTACGAGGTGTCTTACCGAGTTGCCCGTGCTGGACTCCATGTAAGCCTCAGTCTTGGGTTCCACTGCAAGTTCAGCGTCCAGAATCTTCTCCACCGGCATCTCTTCATTAAAGCTGCTGCTAGACTCCACCTCATTATCACTCTTTTCCCGACCCCGCTGCCTCTCGTCCTGCACCGCTGCACACACAGAACCTTTCTATTACTTCAAACAATAATCCACAAACCAAAAAATACCCAAAATATCTCTCTTTCATTTGAGTCACTCACCTTCTCTCTTCATGCCCATGGCCAGACACTTCTGATAGCGGCAGTACTGGCAGCGGTTACGCTGGCGTTTGTCAATCTGGCAGTCTTTAATTTCTCGACACGTGTACGTGAGGTCTTTCCGGATCGTTCTCTTGAAGAAGCCCTTGCATCCTTCACAGCTGTAAACACCATAATGTTTCCCTATAGGTAGACAAAGATAATGTATGTTACATTATCATATCATGTCTTTAAAGGGATAGTTCACCCAAAAAATCTGTCATTATTTATTCACCCTCATGTTGTTCCAAGCCTCTACGGCTTTCTTTCTTCTGGAAAATTAAAGAAGATATTATGAAGAATGTTTGTAACCAAACAGTTTCAGGTCCTACTGAATTCCACAGTATGGACAAATAATACAATGGAAGTCAATAGGAGCCAAAATTGTTTGGTAACAAACATTCGTCAAAATATTTTCTTTCAAGTTCCACAGAAGAAAGAAATTCATACAAGTTTGAGGGAGTAAATTACAGATTTTTATTTTTATTTTTTGTGTGAACTATCCCAAGTCAGGCTGCAACAAGTCAGTCAGGCTCCAGTTAAGGAGAGAATCAGTATGACTAAACATGTACTGCTGTACATGTGCTGTATGAGGGTACGTACCTGAGGATCGGTCTCCACAGATGGCACAGATGTGTTTGGAGAGGGACCCCGGGCTGCTGCAGGGGTAACATCCCAGTCCCGCCAGTCCTGGAGGAGGTTTAATGTCTTCTGAGCTGCTAACACTGTTCATAGAGTTCATCTGTATTGAAGGACATGGAAAAGAACAACAAAGTAAGCTTGTGTCTGTGTGTGGTTTCCCACAACCTAAACAATCAAATTGTTACCTGAGTACTTCCTCTTTGGATCATGTGACATGATTCCTTTTGCATTCACTTGCTGTGCCTTTGAGCCTTATTAGATATGTATAGTATACAGTTTTCAGTTTTCTAGAATATATAATTTACACTTTAAAAATAAATGTTTACTTGGTTGTTCTTTAGTGTGAAATACGAAAAGGTTCTATGGAACCATTTAAACAAAAATATGGCATCGTCATTTAGAGTGTTACGATAAATAAAAGTAATTAATTACAATGAAAGTATTGGCTAAGTGTAAATTAAGCATGTCTTCACCAGTAGATGGCAGCAAACGGTCATACGTAACATGGCAAGTTTTATGAGCGAAACAAGATCATGTTCAAGTAAGGTCAGGCGGCTGTTATAGAATTAGACACACATACCCAGAGAGAGATAGAAAGGTCAGGGAATGGAAACTGAAAACAAACCAGCTAAACTCCAGTGGGTCAATAGTCTTTTTAAAAAGCTGAACGTTTTTTGAAATACAATGCCGGGATATGCATTTTTAATGAAGCTGGGAGCTCTGCAATTGTTAATGCATATTTTATACAATTTGTCTTTCCCCAAACTTTGCAAAAAAAGCAGTATTTAACTTTCGACCCAACAGTGCACTAATCTCAGGCTTCAAACATTAGACACAACAACAAAGCAGCTCCTGCTGCATAAATGCTGTATAATTCATGTATTTTTGACAATTCAACAAGCTTGTGACTTTATTTGAATTGATTGGACAGTACATGTGGGAGTTACAGTACATACCAGAATAGAGTCAGACCTGGATGTGAACTTGCTAACACTTGTGACAAAAAAGTGTGCTTAATTGTAGCTCAAATGGTGGAGCATGGCGCTAGCAACGCCAAGATCATGGGTTCGATTCCCAGGGAAAGCAAGAGCTGATGAAATGTAAAACTGTAACTTGAATGCAATGTAAGTCGCTTTGGATAAAAGCGTCTGCTAAATGCGTAAATGTAAATGTAATTGTACTGAATGTGCACTTGTAGTGTACTTCAAATCTTGAACGTATATTTAAAAAAAATACTGCAGATTTTAATACTGCATATTTATAAAATACAAGGTTACTTAAGTGTTTTCAAAGAGAGTTTTATGACTACAGATGTGTCCCAAATTATGTACTATACACTGTACACTTATACTATGCACTATGTATTCAACCGTCTAGTGTATGAGGTGTAAATGGTTATTTTGTCATACAACTGTGTCCAATATTCCACATTTAATGCTTTCTGTTAAATAAGTGCATCATCCGGCTATTTAAAGTTTACTTTTTCTCGTTAAGTATACTCACGTCACTTAACCCTCATGTTGTGTTTTGGTCATTTTGACAAGGAGAGGATTTTCTTTTTCCAGAAAATGCTAGTTAATGTCATTGCATTAGACTAAAATGTACTGACTTTGCTCACACAGCATGTAACAACTTCCCTAAAAACACTGATAATATTTTTACTTTTTTGGGATTATTTTCCAACCTTGTTACACTTATGGTGTTCCCGGTCAAAAATGACAGGCCTACAAAAAATTGATTATAAATTTATTGTTATGCTATATTATTACCAAATCTTAGATTCTGTCTTTTTATCAACTTGCTTTATTTCAATTAGGACAGGTTTTGAATTTCTTTTTGGAACTGACTGATCATAGGCCTCATTGATCTGAGTTTATGCACCTCAGGTTTTGAATGAACATTTCCAAAATTATCCTTTTTTTTTTTACTCAAATATTTAGCTGCGTAAGCTTAAATCAATAATCAGCTCTATTAAGAAATACAAAACCAAAGCTATTTGAAGGAAAACAAGTTACCAAAAAGACTAAATCTAAGAGTTGGTGATAATATAGCATAATGAGAGATTTACAAGCAATTAGGTAATGGATTAACTCTAACTCTAACTGTAAAATGTTATTCGATGTAATAAATTGTTTCATTTTAAATTGTTCTCGATGTTTAAATGTAATAAATTGCAACTTCATCATTACAAATTTGTAATTTCTAATATAAATACATATATTTTAGTTTATCATAAATGCTTGTCAGTACGTTCAGCAGTACAATTTATCCATTCTTCAATATAAAATTCATATAGAAGTAATTACTAAATTACATATACTTAAGTCCTATTTAAGATGGTCAAAAAGCATGTTAAAGTTCAGCTTACTTGATTTAATATAAAATTTTAAACTATAATACATTTAATTGCAATTAACATGCAGTTATTACAATCAGTTCTCGCACAAGCATATTATTTTTTTAAGTACATCATTCCTGTATTTGTTTTTAAATATACTAAAATGTACTTTTTCAAAAGGTACCACAATGGCTAAATAGCGATTTAGCTGTTAGCTAACATACAGCAGCCCAAGTGACAGCAAAAAAAGCAAGTTATGACATTCTGAAGAAATATTATAAATATTTTTTTGGGAATAATGCATGGTTAATAAGACCACGAACATGCATGAAAAGGGATAGTTCACTTTGAAATTAAAATTTGGTATCTATAAGCTTACCCCAAGGGCATCCAAGATGTAGGTGTCTTTTTTTCTTCAGTAGATCCAATTTTGATATTTTTAGGTCAAACCGTTCTAGTCTGTCAGTCATATAATGGCAGGTATAGGTCACTGTCTCTATAAGAGGGAAAAAGAACATGCACAGATAAATCCAAATTAAACAATTCCCCATCGTAACTACACATTGATGGCCTAAGACACGAAACGAGCGGTTTGTGTGAGAAAACGAACAGTATTTATATCGTTTTTTACGTCTTGTACACAACCATGTCCAAGTGATCCGAGTGCGCGCACGCATCCGGTGTGGCTTAGTCTGCGCAAGAGATCCCTTCTGGCGCTTTCCGGCGCTTGCGCAGACTAACGCCCCATTCACACGGGGCGTCGGCGTCAACGCTTGACGGAGGGCGTGTCTGAAGCTTGGTGCTGACGCGCCGTCATAGTGACAACAGCCAATCACATACTTTTCTGGTGTTGCATGAACGGGATTGGCTAGCGTCTGCGCTAGGGTATTTGCATAAGGCGATCTGATTGGCTGACGCCTCCATTGGTGTTTGAAAAGTTGAAAAGTTTTCAACTTCTGCCGCGAGCAGCGCCAGTGAAGCGACGCGACGGACCCACAATTCAGTTCGGCAACGCTTGACGTCACTCCATTCAAAGTCAACGAGAGGCGTTGATGCTGACGCCCCATGTGAATGGGGCGTAAGCCAGAGCGCGCGCACACACGTCACACACCGCACTCAGATCACTTGGACATGGTTGTGTACAAGAGGTAAAAAACGATATAAATACTGTTCGTTTTCTCACACAAACCGCTCGTTTCGTGTCTTAGGCCATCAATGTGTAGTTACGATGGGGAATTGTTTAATTTGGATTTCTCTGTGCATGTTCTTTTTCCCTCTTATAGAGACAGTGACCTATACCTGCCATTATATGACTGACAGACTAGAACGGTTTGACCTAAAAATATCTAAATTGGATCTACTGAAGAAAAAAAGACACCTACATCTTGGATGCCCTTGGGGTAAACTGATAGATACCACATTTTAATTTCAAAGTGAACTATCCCTTTAAGAAAGTACATTTTGATTTCATGTCAACTTTAACAGGCAGAAATGTTCATTTTGAAGCGTTCAGGCAAAATGAACATGTTTGTGTGAGTGTGAATGCATGTGCACATTGCACATGCATTCACACTCACACAAACATGTTCATTTTGTGAAAGCGCTATCCTGAAACGGTGAGTCCTTCAGTGAGGCAGAAAGATGCTCGGAAGGTGATACACAGCAGCCACCATCACATTCACTCCCTTTAATCTGCTGCCCAGGCCCGGATTGGCTAATCGGGAGCACCGGGAGGATTCCCGGTGGGCCGTTCTGTTTTTTTGGCCGCTAGGGCCGGTGTTGTCATGCCATTGGGTTGAAATATGGATGCTGTCCTTAGACTGCCTGCACTCACAGCAGCCCCACTCTTTTTAAATATTATTTTCTCACAGCCCATAATTATTATTTTCACTAGACCATATCAATAACAAATTCTCAATTGATAATTAATCATTCTTTTTGCGTAGCCGTTTTTTTTAGCCGTTTGGGGAAGGCTTTAAAGAGGATTTCGCTTTAAGACCAAGCGGAATCCTCTGCCGGTGTTGTGCCCAATTGTGACCCCTGCCAGATTATTACCCCCCTAGTTTTGGTAGGTTTAGGGTTAGGTGCGGGGGAGGGGTTAGGATTAGGGATGGGGTTAGGATTAGGCAATCATATAGCGATTTCAACGAGAGGGGTAATAATTTGGCAGGGGGTCGAAAATGGGCACAACACCGGCTGCTCCCGCTTCACAGCTAGCAGGACTCGCGCTAACGGCAATAAGCTTCACCATCCGCGTTTTGATTTTGCCAAATTAGTTTGGGCGAATGCAAACAACTTATTGATCATGAACATCCAGCAAGGCAGAAAAACATTAAATCTACCCGAGGGAAGACGTCCTTCATTGTAAGTTAATGCTGTTAAATAGAGGGGGAAAAAAAACTTAACGCATATTCTTAAACTTGGACCACATTATGGAAGTACAAATCCAAGCAGCAGAAGTTTTCTTTAATTGAAAAAATATACACAATATAATATGCATAAATATGCAAAATATTCATTTTCATTCATTCAAAGGCTATATGGTTGCAATAATATTTTAGTTCAAAACTTTAAGTGCCATTGTTTAAAATGCTTTATTGACTGACGTTTCATAGACCTTCAAGGGATAATTCACCCAAAAATGAAAATTCTGTCATCATTTACTCACCCTCAAGTAGTTCCAAACCTGTATGAATTTCTTTGTTCTGTTGAACACAAAGGAAGATATTCTGAAGAAAGTTTGTAACCGGGCTGTTTTGGGAAAAAAATACTATGGAAGTCAATGGTGCCCCAAAACTGCTATGTTTCCCACATTCTTCAGAATATCTTTCTTTGTGTTCAACAGAACAAAGACATTCATACAGATTTGGAACTACTTGAGGGTGAGTAAATGATGACAGAATTTTCATTTTTGGGTGAACTATCCCTTTAAGTTGTTACGCTTTCAAATTCCATGCCATTTGTAATTTAACAGTATTTTCTTCTCCTAAATTACTACACTTGTGAAGTCACAATTCTATATTGGTAGGGTAGACTGAGTACAGTAGAGACACTTTCTGCTTTTTTCATCACTACACAAAAACTAGATGGTGAAATGAAGTGATTTATTTTGCTTGTGTACTAAAATATCATAAATTGATAATAGACATAAGTAGTTTATATTTTCCACAATTAGCTCATAAACATGATGTGCATTTTTGTCTCAACTGTACACATATGGTGTACAGTTGAAACAGTAGCATGGTACAGTTGAGACACCCATTCTTAATGCTCTAATGCTGGCTAACCATTTAATGCAAATGTAATGAATTACAAAATTACAGTTTTAAATAATTATAGTTTAAAAATAAATTTATTTATTTGCTTTTTAATCCAGATTCAGTTAAACAAAATAGGAACAAATGTTTAACACTAGAAAATATGTGGGAAACAGTACAAATGTAAACATAACAGTAAAAATAACAATATACATACCTGTATATTCTATAAATCTACCCCTAAACCTACGCATCACTTGAAACTTTCTGCATTTTTACATTTTCAATCATTCTGTATGATTTATAAGCTTGTTTCATCAACGGGACCTAAAAAATATTCCCATAAGGTTAGAATTTACTGGTATTACTATACTTTTGGGAACATATGGTCCCCATAATGTAATACCAGTACACAAACACACACAGCCTCTGTATGCATTTTATTTTCTATGATTGTTACAGTATACAGTACATAGCAACCTATAAAGGGTGTCTCAACTGTACCCACTTTACCACCTTGTATATTTCTTAAAATGCTATGTAATCCTTTTATCATTCATGTTAGAAAATACATCCATTAATAATAGACAGTTGAAATATCACAAATATCATTTTTTGAACAGAATTTGCGTAGCATGTGTGTAAATGTGACTTTTATCCTATTATCATAACACTGTACAACTAAACAGCATGTGCAGCAATAGGAGACCAATCTGGGTACAGTTAATACACTGTGTCTCAACCGTACCCCACTGACATGCTCGCATGTTTCTCTAGATTATGAAAAGACCTTGCATGGCACAATGTCATAAAATATGTCTATTTTTAGAGCACAGAGTAATAATATATGTGTGCAATGATATATGTTAAGTTTAACAATCATAAAAGAATAATAAGCTATTCATTGAGGAAGGGACATGGTGAAATGAAAATCTCACCTTGGAAAAAAAAAAACTGTGGAAACTGGAAAGACGCACACATTTCAAATTTCCCATGATCAAAGAGAACACTAAAACACATGTGTGGAGCAAAAATCACTTTCATCTGATTTTCAACAGTTTCAACTGTTCACATGTCTCAAATGTGCTCAGTCTACCCTACAATTTACTCAGGCCGATGACATTGTTTTTGCATGACATTTAAATGAATTGTATATAAATAGGTTAAGCAAAACAATTGTGATTATTTCCGAGAACTTTTTAACTGCAGGCAGACTACATTATGGTAGTACAGTGCAAATATTTGGAGGATCCCTTATTCTGTCCCTTATTTTCTTAAAGAATAAACACTTATTTTCTACAAAAACACACCAATAAAAATATTTTCTTAAAGAATAAAAGATACAGGATCACAATTGTCCCTTATTTCCATTTCTGAAGTTAATTGACAACCCTAATGCTGCCGTAATTATCTTTGACTCCCCTGACAGTGGCACCTTGCTCAAAAACAACAACAACAACAAAAAAAAAAAGTCAGTTGTTGGAAATATGCGAACAAAAAATAACAGCTAAAAAATAAAAAAAGTATAATAGAAAGTGCTGCAAAGTGGGCTAAGGCATGAAATTCCGGGCCTGAAAATGAGTCCCACTCCGGCCCTGCTGCTGCCTATAGTCCATATATTATTCAGAGCTCTTGGGCCTCACTCACAAGAAGCGTTCCTTTACAGAAGCGTCCCTACTTTCATGCGAGACGTTCACACATGATGCTATTAACAGCTAATAATATGGCAGGTTTCCACAGCTTTCTTGTAGTGTTGCATATTGCGCCCGCTGTAGCGGAGCCTCCACGCAATGATATCTCTCTCCATGTGAGCCAAGGTTATATTAGGGCTGTCCGTCACGCTACATTAGCTCTTTTTAGGCTAGACTAAACTGAATGGGCTGTTCTCCCTCGAGCTAGAGGGAGGCCCTGCAGAGGAAAGGAGAGATGCATTAAAAGAGCATTCTGCATTTTCCTCGCTGGTTCGCTCTTGCAGCTAAAGTATCTCTGATCGGAAGCATGGATGTCCCACTATCTCTTCTGTGAGATAGCACAAATGATCCAAAGCAAAGAAAAGGAAAAGGTTGTGCTTGTTAAACATCTAGAAGTTGTTCTCGTTTAGGGAGGATATGAGAATGGAGAATTTGAACTAGTTTTATAAAATACAATAATTAACCCAAAAATGAAAATTCTGTCATTAATTACTCACCCTTATATCATTCCGAACCAGTAAGATCTTCGTTCATCTTTGGAACACAAATTAAGATATTTTTGATGAAATCCGACAGCTTTCTGATCCTCCATAAACAGCAACGCAACTACCACGTTCAAGACCCAGAAAGGTAGTAGGGACATCGTTAAAATAGTCCATGTGACATCAGTGGTTCAACCATAATTTTATGAAGCTACGAGAATAATTTTGTGTGCTAAACCGTCACCCCAACCCCCCCACGATGCATGTGTGTACATTGCTTTTTGATGAAAAATATCTTAATTTGTGTTCCGAAGATGAACAAAGGTCTTACGTGTTTGGAACGACATGAGGGTGAGTAATTAATGACAGCATTTTCATTTTTGGGTGAACTATCCCTTTAAAATCTAGAAGACTTTATGTTCAGTCTAGTGATATAAATACTACAATGTCTCATAGACCAGTGATTCTCAGCCTTTTTGACTCCAAGGCGCCTGATTGTCCACAATAATATTCAAAGGCCTACTACAGTCCAAGTTTTGTTATTTTATCTATGAGCACTCCTAGTTTCTGTAAATGTATAAAAAGTAACTACAGTAAATAAAATTATACATTATTATATTCTTCAGTGTTCCCACACTTTTTAACCAATGAACTGAAATGGCTTTGCCACCACAAATAAATGACAGAATCAGCATATTAGAATAATTTCTGAAGGATCATGTGACACGAAGACTGGAGAAACAGCTGCTGAAAATTCAGCTTTGCCATCACAGGAAGAAATTACATTTGAAAAAATATATAAAAGAAAATCTAAATTGCAATAACTTTTCACAGTATTACTATTTTTACTGTATTTTTATCAAATAAATGCAGTCTTGTAGAGCATAAGAGATCTTTCAAAAACATTTAAAAATCTTAATTATTCCAAATATGGCCCTAGCTGAGAACCGCTGTCTCTTTCTCTGTCTTTCTCTGTACTGTACCTGTGGACTGTTGAGCGCTCCATAGCCCATGCTGGAGGTGGTGGGCAAGGAAGCTGACGGTGAGCCCAGAGAGGAGGAAGTGATGACTGAGTATGGCGACCCTAGACCGTTGATGATGGAGGGGTGATGGTGGGACACCATGGAGCTGAGAGAAGGCTGGGACGGAGGAGAGCTCAGGTGACCGTGTGTTACCTGCAAAGAAGAACCTGAGAACAGAAATAGGGGATTAGTCTGTATCCACCATCAACTAAATACAACTGGAAATTAATATGAACAATTTGTCCATCTAATAATTTAATTTATTATTTTGTATATGTTAGAATTCCATAATGAAATTAAAGTATTGTTTTTGTTTAAATATCAATGTTACAAATATGACTATTAATCATTAAATAAAAATTAACAATTTAAATACATGAACACATGGTTGACTAAAGTGAATGTTTCACAAATATCTTCTCTACACATCTACTATATAAATACAGATAATGTACTGTGACAGTTTGACATTTTCATTCTAGAAATGCTGTGAGACGTCTGGGGGCCCTGTCAAAGAAGGCAGTAATGGTTGGTGGCATTTGCACAGTAGTAGGGGTCAAAAAAGAGTAGCAGTGACTGCGAGCACTCATGGATCATCACACATCAAATTTCAGACACACATCAAATTTCAGGTCTCTCACTCATTGGTCTAAATGTACACATGCTCATTATTTATACATTATATAAATTAATATACATATCTGCATTACATCGGCTCAGGTGTCAGCATTGGTCATTGAAAAACCCGATTGGTCGACTAATAGACATTAATAGACATCAGTCATTAGATTAAAATGCTAGCATGAACAACAAAAAACTGCACAGCTAAAGTAAAGCTTTAACTCTTAAAACAGCCATTTCTGTTTAAATACTAACACCAAAACATGGCATTCACCAATAAAAAACCAAGCCTATCATGCAGTTTAAGAGGAGATGCAGTTTAGACCCTCACCACACCTTCACAATACATGCATTTTAGTTCTCACATTCATGTTACAATCAGCCACATGCACAAACTCAGTCCTAAGTCAATATGATCATCCCAATAAAGCATTTTCACTCACTCTCAGTGTATTTTAAAGGCATGATAGAGTGGTGGCTTTCCAAGTGTCTTTGTTGTGATGCCTCCTGTTCCTCACACTGAGATGGCTCTGTCACTGTGACATGCACTGTAATGCACTGGATGACCAGTGGGAACATTGTAAAAGCTATCCGCAGCACCCACACTTACTCAAGTGTGTTAGGGGAGAGTGGTCTCCGTGCCCTGGCTAGATTCTTGTGCTATTAATGACCTCTAAATGTCACATTCTGATCAGGAGGAACATCTTTCCATGGAAAGTCTGGGTGTGCATGTTCAACGCCACAGTTCTGGCACTTTCTTTCACTCGTGCTGAGGATCCTCAAAACACAATTTTAACAGGTCAGCAGAGTTTGTGCCAGTGTTATGAAACAGATTTTATGATTAGCCGTTTTTTTTAGCCTGAGACAATTGTTAGCATTACCTTCTATGTAGCTTAACAGATCATTAATGTACATTTAGAAATAAATGGTGATATATATACTGTAGATGCAGTTCAAATGTATGTTCAGCAAATATGTTTTAACTTAATCAAAAGTGGCAGTAAAGACTTTTACATTTTTACAAAATATTTCTATTTTAAATAAATTCCACAAAAAATATTAATCAGCACGCAACTGTTTTCAAAATTGATAAAAATAAATGTTTCTTGAGCATCAAGTCAGCATATTACAATAATTACAGAAGTGTCATGTGACACTGAAGACTGGAGTAATGGCTGCTTTAAATAATAATATGTCATAATATTACTGTTTTGGCAGAATTTTTTTAGTGCTGTCAAACAATTAATCGCGATTAATCACATCCAAAATAAAAGTTTTTGTTTACAGAATATATGTATGTGTACTGTGTATATTTATTATGTATATATAAATACACACATATACATGTACTGTGTATATTTATGAAAAATATGTTATGTTTATATATTATATATATTTATATATAATATAAATTATATGAATGTAAATATATGCATGTAAATACATGTAAATATTTTCAAAATACATACATGCATGTGTGTGTATTTATATATACATAATAAATATACACAGTACACACACATATATGTGATTAATCGCGATTAATCGTTTGACAGCACTCATTTTTTGATCAAATAAATGCAGCCTTGGTTTCTTAAAAAAACAAAACATAAAAAAAATACCTGTAGCTTTATGTGATTGGTATGTTTATGGGTAAAAATTCATTACAGTTTGAACAGTATAAAAAACACTTCATAAACATTACGTCTATGGAATGTCCACATAAAACATGGAAACCAATACAGTCACTCAATCATCCAAATATTCAATTTGCTTGCACAGCACAGAACACCATATGGCTGCATGTAAAGCCACATGTGACTGTCATTAATTGCTATGAATGCTTCAATAGAATTGTGGAGTGTACAATTGTAGTGTATTGTTACCACAATTAAACCTAGTGTGGCTTTATAATGTAGTGTGTTTAGCAGCCCTGTAGGTCACCTAGATAATTCTAAGGACTAAAAAGAAAACTAAAAAGACTAAACTGGTTATTTTAAAAAATGCATGGAAAATACAACTGAAACGAGGCTAGTGAGAAATAGACTGAAAACTAGGCTGAAATTCTGGTTATTTTAAAAAATGCATGGAAACAAACCCTGAGATGACTTCATAGCATTTAACCCAAACACATTGACTTCTAGCTTGAAAAAAGGAAACCTTGACTCAAGAACAGAGAACATTGTGTTTTATAAGCATTAAATAAGACCTAGTAGAAAAACATGAAGAAAATCGAAAAATTTGATTGTACTCCCTGCGTTGGACATACAGTCAGGTCCATAAATATTGGGACATCGACACAATTCTAACATTTTTGGCTCTATACACCACCACAATGGATTTCAAATGAAACGAACAAGATGTGCTTTAACTGCAGACTGTCAGGTTTAATTTGAGGGTATTTACATCCAAATCAGGTGAACGGTGTAGGAATTACAACAGTTTGCATATGTGCCTCCCACTTGTTAAGGGACCAAAAGTAATGGGACAGAATAATAATCATAAATCAAACTTTCACTTTTTAATACTTGGTTGCAAATCCTTTGCAGTCAATTACAGCCTGAAGTCTGGAACGCATAGACATCACCAGACGCTGGGTTTCATCCCTGGTGATGCTCTGCCAGGCCTCTACTGCAACCGTCTTCAGTTCCTGCTTGTTCTTGGGGCATTTTCCCTTCAGTTTTGTCTTCAGCAAGTGAAATGCATGCTCAATCACTTCTTTCCCTTCAGGTCACTCTTTGGTTGCTTTTGATTGACTTGGCCATTGCATAACAGTCCACTTCTTTCCCTTCAAAAACTCTTTGGTTGCTTTTGCAGTATGCTTTGGGTCATTGTCCATCTGCACTGTGAAGCGCCGTCCAATGAGTTCTGAAGCATTTGGCTGAATATGAGCAGATAATATTGCCCGAAACACTTCAGAATTCATCCTGCTGCTTTTGTCAGTAGTCACATCATCAATAAATACAAGAGAACCAGTTCCACTGGCAGCCATACTCCACGCTACCACCACCATGCTTCACTGATGAGGTGGTATGCTTAGGATCATGAGCAGTTCCTTTCCTTCTCCATACTCTTCTCTTCCCATCACTCTGGTACAAGTTGATCTTGGTCTCATCTGTCCATAGGATGTTGTTCCAGAACTGTGAAGGCAAGGAACTGCTCATGCTGCATACCACCTCATGCCAGTGAAGCATGGTGGTGGTAGCGTGGGCATGTATGGCTGCCAGTGGAACTGGTTCTCTTGTATTTATTGATGATGTGACTACTGACAAAAGCAGCAGATGAATTCTGAAGTGTTTCGGGCAATATTATCTGCTCATATTCAGCCAAATGCTTCAGAACTCATTGGCGCTTCACAGTGTAGATGGACAATGACCCAAAGCATACTGCAAAAGCAACCAAAGAGTTTTTGAAGGGAAAGAAGTGGACTGTTATGCAATGGCCAAGTCAATCACCTGACCTGAATCCGATTGAGCATGCATTTCACTTGCTGAAGACAAAACTGAAGGGAAAATGCCCCAAGAACAAGCAGGAACTGAAGACGATTGCAGTAGAGGCCTGGCAGAGCATCACCAGGGATGAAACCCAGCGTCTGGTGATGTCTATGCGTTCCAGACTTCAGGCTGTAATTGACAAAGGATTTGCAACCAAGTGTTAAAAAGTGAAAGTTTGATTTATGATTATTATTCTGTCCCATTACTTTTGGTCCCTTAACAAGTGGGAGGCACATATGCAAACTGTTGTAATTCCTACACCGTTCACCTGATTTGGATGTAAATACCCTCAAATTAAACCTGACAGTCTGCAGTTAAAGCACATCTTGTTCGTTTCATTTGAAATCCATTGTGGTGGTGTATAGAGCCAAAAATGTTAGAATTGTGTCGATGTCCCAATATTTATGGACCTGACTGTATATACAGCATTTCAAGACTGCTACTAGTTTTCAAAAACAAAATAATTTTATCCAGCAAAATTGGACTACCTTTTTAACAACTCGATCTCATGAGAAAATGAGAAAACTACAAGGTGGCTATTTTGTATGAAGTTGTATGTTGTGATTTGTGATTTTGATCTTTAGAAAAAAAAAGTCCTCCCCTAAACCTAACTGTCTGTGAGATATTAGCAGACAGATGTACAAATGAGATATGAATTAGCCACCAGTTTGCCAAATTGTAAAATAGTTACAAATTGCCATGAGAGTGTTGACATTTTCTGTTTTGGCCACCATGACCTGCTATGCAACTTTGACAAACTGCAGTCAGTTAGTTTGTTTGTTTATCTTTTCAGGATAACAGATACACTATGCTGGATCCTAAAGTATCTGTTCTCCTGCTGAATGAGGGGGTGAGGCTGGATGGGACAATCCCCCTGGGGATGTGTTGTGGATTGATGCTGGATTACCTCAGATTAAAGAGATTATCATCCCGTGGCTCACAGGGGAACTGCTTTATTGATGCAAGCCCAAAATCTGATAATAAGGTTTAGTTCTAAATGTCAGAGAAGGAATGTGTGCTGATTTAGCTTTGTGGTAGTGTTTATTAAAACATATTGAACGACAGGATATCAATCACTATTTCACATACAAGAAAAAAAAAAAATCTTAATGGAATGTTTTTTTATTTATCAGATTTTCAGTGTAAAGTAATAATACAGAAAGCGATATAAAAGTAGAAGCTATTGAAATATATTTCTATCAAGGAATGACCTTGGAGCATGAGTGACACAACCAAGAGCATGGGGGTTAGCGATCTGGAACATGGTTTTTCTCTGAGCCTGTCCTTGGGAGAGACTGTCATAACTGGGGCAGAAAAATTGTCAATTAGATTAGCAAGCTGAATAACAACCAGGCCTGTGTTGAAGGTGCTCGCCATTGCTTTTTTAGACTGAATGTTATCTAATGGATCAGGCATTCTGTGCTCCGGTGTTTTGTGTAGAATAGCTAGACTACGTTAAATGCAAACTAATGTATACTGATCCCGATCCCAATAGATTTTATCAATGGAGAAGGTTTCTCTCAAAAGAAATGATGCTGAAAAAAAATGCTGAAAAAAAAAAAATCTTACCCTGTGCTATAGGTAAAATGCATTAAAATGTTGAATCATTACATACGTTTTCAACACCAAACATACACAGATGAGGGGTCAGTCTTAGCAATGGTTGTTAGGGTTTCTTCTCAGCATGAGAAGGGCAACACTTGCATTTAGTTGCAACAGTGAAGATGGAATAGGATACGGCAGCTTTATCTTACGAGACCACCTCAAGCACAAGGAAGAGAAAGGGTCTTTAAACACCCAAGACACAACACTGGCCTTGTATGTGTTCATCATGCACTCTATTCACTGACTACTGGAACATGAGCTGAACACACAGCTACAACAATGCTGAAGGGCCTGCCAAGGCCTCTCTCTTTCAGTATACACAACATCATGAATCATCAGATGTACTGTATGATGTAGTATGCTTTGTCCATTCCAAATTTTGGAGACAATTTAGAGAAATTCTGTGCAGCTGTAGCCCTCTTGGCTTGCATGCACTTCTTTAATGAGAATTTTCTTATGCATATTATTGCATAAGAAGACGTCTAATGGTCTTTTGTGTCCCTTATATATGTGTAAAACAATGAATACCAACTTTTACTGTTTTAATATATATTTTGTTGTAAAAAACAGTATTTTTTAAATAAATTTTAGTTTTCCATTTCTTTCAACTGCTTTCCAAAGTCTTGTTTATACTGTATATATAATATTAGGCTAATATTATCATTAACAATATAAAATCACAAAATATAATAAACCACTAATAAATTAATAACACAAAATATAATTTTTTATGACAATGCAAAAAAAAAAAAAAACTTTTATTTTTAGCATGACCCCTTTGTGCGTGCGCAAATGCTCTGTGCGTGAAATGACACGCGCGTAACGCAAATTAAGCCGCTCGAGGCAGCGACTGGCATTATTAGAGCGCGCGCAACTCAGTGAGTGCCTGATAAAATCTTAAAATAGACTTCATATTTCACAATTTGTCTCGGACTAACAACAGCATCTGGGAGTGAGATTAATAAACACAAGTAGGGTGTTAATGAAGGCAACTAAATGACTTCAGGCTAGATGTTATGTGCTGTGACAAGCATTAGCTCAGGCCCTTAGTTTGTGAGAAATTACAAACACACTTTCACCCCAGAGACCTGAATTAAAGGCTGTACAGGAGATGGTTAATATTTCAGTTCAATACACACTGAATAAATCACTTTAACAAAAGCTGGACGACAAATGAGTTGTCTCAGTCACAATCTTGAACGCAGTAAATCATTCTCAGGATGCTGTTAAAATATACTTTTTTTTTTTTTTTTACTTTTTCAAGGTAAATTAAACCTGTCGATCTTCCTTTTAGCCGTTAAACTGTGATAATTACTTAACATAATGGTATCTAAAACAAAATAATCAATTTCACTACCGCTGAGCTGAGTAGCTATATTGTTAAGTCTTTATAATGAGAAACAACGAAGTGATGAATTTCATCACAACATGCTACAAACACAATGTGTAGTACATTAATTTCAACACCAAAAGAAAACTGATTAAAGAATAAATTAAACATACGATGAAACTGGATTAAGTTAAAGAAGTAAATGGAGCATCCTGGTGATCTGTCAGTCAGACCTATCCAGCAGCATTTCCTCTCAAATGTCCTTTTGGTTTGATGAATGAGCCAAATGTAGATGTTCGTAAGTCTAACTGCATGACAAGAAAATAAATAAACATTTTCCACATGTAGTTAAAAATCTGTTCTGATCTTCAATAGTCGTGAAGCCTAGTTCGCGGCAACTCTGGGTTATTTCATAACGTTACCCCTTCTAAAGAGTCAAAACTGTTGCTAAATAAATAAATAAACAAATAAATAACCCACGACACTGTCCAGATACCAACGGAGAGCCATTAATAACTACTCGACAGCAAACAGTTTAACAAGAGGGGCTCTGGAAAGCTATAAATTACATAACCGCAATTAAAGTGCCAACCCCTGACCCTGACTGAGAGGCACAATCTTTATCACCTGATTTTAACATTGGCACTGGTTCCAAGTCAATACACATGACACGACACGACTGCGCCGATAACTCAAGCACGTACAATTTATGAGCATATCGTACAAAGTCCGTCTGAAGAATCCGTGCTTCAGATAACACACGGCACGGGGACACTCAAACACAGAGGCATGGAAAGAAAGCAGCACGACTTCCGGGAATAAAAAAAAGACATAAAACTACGAAGCACTTACTAAGATGCAGATATGTGTCGTTATTATCCATGTTTGGACGAATGTGAAAGAACTGTCCAATTTTCTCGTGAAGTGTCTTGGGTTGCCGTTCTGGACGGCAGCATCTCCCCGCTGCTGTCCGCGATCTGACTGAGGATTCGCTGCGCACACTTGGGGCCCCACCGAGGGGGTGGCGAGGGCCAGACCTCTCCCAATGACAGCCTCCTGAAGCTGTACAATTTGCCAAATTAAACGTATACAACATGTTGTTGTTTTTTCTTATCATTCACAGAATTAAAAAATACTGAAATACTTTTTTTTTTTTTTGTAAACTATCATACAAGATAGGCTATTTTTGTAATATGCCATATGCTAATGCACCAAACTTTTTTTTTAATAATAATCCTCCTTTTTATTTATTGTCTTATACACTATTTAAAAAAAAAAAAAAATCAAAGTTGTAAATAAGTTGAAGTATCTTTTACAAGAAAATACTATAGCCTACCAGACTTTTCACTTCAAATTTCACTTTTAATTCAATGTGTTACTAGCCGTTTCTTTGTAATTATATGTAATATTTACTAGAAATTTGGGGAAAAAAGTGAATTTTTAAAATTGTCACACCAGTTTTTTATTTTCAGTGACTTTAACTCACTGTAACACTCATGTAGCTTCAGTAAAGCAAATACATTTTGATTCAATTCTCATTTAAATGTTTTCTATTAGTTACATACAGTATATGGACTAAAAGCAAGCAGATATAATGGGGAGTTTTTGAATGAAATATCTTGCATAATTCATTATATAATTTCGAAACAAAATGTTTATACTAATATAAAAATACTACAATTATTAACTGCGTAAAAAAAAAAACAGCTTTCATTAAACCTATCAACACCAAGTAATTATTTTAGATTAGCATTCTAATTTGCCGTTTTATTAGGTCAGGGGATTATCATAATATTCTTTGTCTACAAACTGCTTAGTACAAGATCTGCTGACCATGGCCTTTAAGAGTATGGAGAAGGGAGAAAAAAAAATTCTCCAAATTCCAAGCGCTCAGTCCCCACAAGGCTACCAGAGGGTCTGAAGACCCCTCAACACCCCCCAAGATCTCTTCAGAGTGAGGGGTCATTTAAGGGTGAGCTCCCACTACCTCAGGAGGTTATTCAGAAGTCACCAGCATTCAGAGTGTTGAACTCCTGTTTCGGGGGACACTGAGAGAGAGCGTTAGTGATGACCACTCTGTCAGTCCATGAGCTGGGCTGTCGAATGGGAAAAGCACACTGGCTCCCATCCTTGTAAAAACACAACATAAAAGAACACAGGGGGATGCTAACAAAGATGAATGGCTTCTCTTCCAACTCATTCCACACTAATCAGGGCCTTTTCATTTGTTCCCTGTTAGATAATGTAAATTTGTGGAGTCAAAGAAAGGGACTAAAAGGACAATTTATCAACCTCCCTTTTATCCCTCTAATGGAGCCACATGTTCCAGAACATTACAATCGCCCTGAGCTGCAAAGTATATTAGAGCTGAAAAGCGGGTAACAAGAATGAGGATTAGATTTCAGTGCGAACATGAGCAACGTAATGATTCCCGGTGATGTATTCAATCCTGTTGCTTTCACTAATGTGGAGAATGGCAGACATGAAAGGTGCAGCGTGCTTTTCTTTTCTCGATGCGAATAGGTGTAATTGCTTTTTATATGGCTAATGGAATATTATGAAATTAAAGGAGATCAGGTGGTCGAGAGAAAGCTCTAAATCACTGCAGATTTGAAGGAAGGCTTGTGGGATTATCTTGCTGTTTGTCCACAACAATGGCTGCCAATGGACCATTCAGTTGCAGAGTGTTGGAGACCTCACCCTTGCAATCATTTATCACCAGTTAAAAGCAGAGCGGCCCACCCCTTAACCTAACAGTCACTGCTCTGAGGCCAGCAGTCTGGTCATCTCAGCCTCAGACAACAGCCCATGTCTGGGAGCACCATGTGGCAAATACACGCACAGAGCCAGACAAATGTGCCACAAATGTCTTAAATGTGCATCTTAAAGCTGATTTTCCATGCAAGAGTAATCAATATTGATCAATATCAAACCCCTACTTGCCTTTCTTGACAGATAAAGTGATTTACTGGTGCAATAAGACTAGTATGATAAAAAGTAAATCTGAACAAAACAAGCCCACTTAATATTCTCTGGTAAGATAAAATAGATTTTAAATTTAAAAGCAGAAATATAAAATAATTTTATAAAAACACTTGTATAGCTTTCTTCTGTGGAAGAAAAAAAATTCAAAGATTGTAGCTGAACAGTTTCGGTTCCCATTGACTTCTATTGTATGGATGAGAAATACAATGGAATTCAATAGGAACCAAAAACAAGATTCCTCAGAATATCTTTTATGTTCCACAGAAGAAAGTATAAGTCATACAGGTTTGGAACGAAATGAGTGTGAGTAAATGATGACAGAATTTTCATTTTTGGTGAATTATCACTTTAATTCCTCTGTTAAACCGCTGTTCTTGTCATTTACGATCATTTTAGAGTTTTAGGCAACCCAACTATTTTATGAGTTTCATATATGACTTTATATAAAAATGTACTATTTTATAAAACAGTTACTGTCATGAGAGATTATTGGTTTTAGGTGTTAAATTGACAATGAAGCTGTAAATTTATATTTTAGAAAGGTTTGTATGGAAGTTTTTTTAACAATAAAATCTTTTTTGACTCACATATTATGCCCATCTTGTGGCTGTACTTTTTAGAATTTTAAACCTTTATGTTTTGGCCCAATTCACTTCCACTGTAAATGCCTCATTGTAACACAGATTTTTACTTTTTAAAGAAAAAGAAGGAAGGACAAGTGCAACTTCAATAGATGTGATAATCAATATTATGCCACAATTGCTGCCGACTAACTTCTATTGATCTAGGAATATTGCTTTAAACCCTGCGTGCAACAATAGTCAGCTTTTTATCTGATGGTGTGAAGTGAAAACCTGTTTGAGAAACAACCTTCCTCTTTGCTCGACTGATCATATCATAGGATAGATTGTGTGTGTGTGTGTGTGTTTGGGGGGTGGTTCTCCATCTGTCATACACTCATTAACAGAGCCTCCTCATGTTTTAATCAGTCCCCATACGCTAACCACGCCCATGCACACACACACACACACACACACACACACACACACACGAGTGAAACGCCGCCATGTATCATCAATCTCACAGGTCATTAATCTCTGAGCACAAAGGCAAGACATGCTGCAATTTTTGGGTTTGAAACCTCTTTTTGGTGCAGACCATTTCAACAAATCATGAAAAAAAAGCATGTCAATCTGCTTTAAATCAAGTTGTGTGGATGAAAGCCTGATTGCAAACTTATTAATCTGGTTCACAGCTATAAAAAAACATTAATCACTATATTTTATTGCATGTACTGGTACTCTCTGGCCTAATGAGGGGCCTAAATGCTGTTGCACACTAACTTCTTTGTATACAGGATAAAAATGAAAACATTCAAACACTTAAGAAAGTCTAAGACAGGAAAAAACAAAAAAATTGATCATTCAAAGAAGTTATGAAATTGAATTTGACTTTATCGAAAACTATGCGATCCCCAGAAAACTGGGTTAAACTTCCAGGTCAGAAATCATTCCATAGTATTATGTCAGAGGCCATACTATCAAATATCCTCCAGCTGCTTTGTGACCAAGAGAGAGAAAGACTTAAGCAAGAGAGCCAGTGTTGACCTCCAGGAAGGACTGCCAGCATTACCTCACGAGTGGCGTCTTGCTACTCTTTCGCCACAGGATGTGCGTCATAAATCTTACTCAAGCCGAATGACAGAGGAGCTCATGGGATGCGTCCCGTGACATACTGTTGGCACAAAGCAGGGATAACTATAAAATATGTATCAAGGGAAGTGTATTTGTGGAAACCATTGTAAAACCGGCAAATCGGTATCTAAAAATAGAGGTTAAAGGTATAAGGTCAAGAATGCATGTCCGAATTCCACCACTGATGAGTTTCTCCACAAGCTTTTAATTATGTTGGCTTTCATTAGTTGTTTTCTATTAAAAGATTTAAATTAAAGAGTGCATGTCCAAATCACCACTGATGAGTTTCTCCACAGGCATTTTTTTTAAAAATATTGAAAACATGAGAATAATACTGAAACTGAACTAAACCTAATTACAGAAAAGAATATCTGTAACATTTCGTAATCACTCAAAAGTGAATGTTAAGTGAAAGTTTGTGAGTACTTCTGTCAGCATGATCATGGGATACTTTCTCCAGCGTCAGTAAAAAGTATATTCATATAAATAGAAAAGAGGAAAGAACTGAGCGATCAAAAAATACATTACACAATGGTTTAATTAATCAACATAGGCAAATGCAGGAACACACTTGGCAATGACACTCTCGTTTCTTGAAGCACTGAAATAGAAACAGCTGAAGTAAGGCTACCCTGAGTGAACTTTAAAGAGGAAACAACAGGGCAAAATCAATTGTGCCTGAAGAACACACATGCCTTAGGCTGCCAGCTGAGAAGAACTAATGTTCTGATGCATTCTGCTTCAGCTCTGGTAGAGTCATCTGAACTAATAACAATCATGAGAACTGCAGGGAAGTTTCAAACAGGCTGCCAAGGCCAGGTGTATTTGAGAAAAGGTAATGCAGGCTATAATAAGTATTTGAGAGTCCAAACAGCTGATAAAAACATCAAAATAATCCACAAGTAATCCACATGACTGCAGTCCATCAATTAACATCTTGTAAAAAACTGCACAACAAAAATATATATATATATACTGTGCATCATTAAGATTGTTTTTTACTTTACACAATCTATTCTGGCTACTATATGAGTTGATAATCCATAATAACATTTCCTCCAGTAAAAAAAAGACCATCCACTGATATTAGTTTAAAACTGTTTGTAAATGGTGCCTGCTGTGCATATGTCTCCCCTGATTCAGATTACTTTTCACTGGAGAAAGCAATATTATAGAGGACATTGTAGCAATGGTTTGAAGTTAAAAATCTTGATGGATTTGTTTATTACAAACAAACAGCTTTTCATTACACAAGGTGTTAACTGATAGAGTCATGTGGATTATATGATGTTTTTATCAGCTGTTTGGATACTCATTCTGATGGCACCCATTCACTGTAGAGGATCCATTGGTGAGCAAGTGATGTAATGCAAAATTTCTCCAAATCTGTTCCCATGAAGACACAAACTCATCTACACCTTGGATGGTTTGAGGGTGAGTAAATTGTCATTAAATGTCATCTCAGTGAACTTTATATTTGGCGGCAGGTTTCACTCTGAAGGGTTCAGTTCTGAACTATCCACAGGCAAACCTCGCTGAGATTTGAACCCCCCTGAAGCCTAAGCAATTGCCAGATATTTTACATGCAACAGTTGTATATTCCAAGTAGAGTAATATAGTACTGTGAATAAATTTGGACAATTTAGCAATGAGCTGGACAGATGATATATCTCTGTGGGCAAGCAGTTAAGAGATCATGTCTGCATAAGGAGGAGTTGGGGATGGAGGAGGGTAAGCGCTGCGACAGCAAGTGTGAGTATGGATGAACTTATATATCTTATTAATTGTAATGGGAGGAGTTACGATCAGATGAGCATCAGGCATGCCGTGGTCTGCCTGAACTACGCTTGAGCTCCATTCGTCACTCAAACTAGATTTTATTCCTTTAATCTAAACTTTTAATATAATTTGTAAGGTCTTAAATGTTCAATCAATGACTTCCTCAAAGCAATGAAAGAAAGAAAGAAAGAAAGAAAGAAAGAAAGAAAGAAAGAAAGAAAGAAAGAAAGAGGAAAACCATTTCTGACAAGGGCAACATGTGAAGAAAGACTATTTAGCACAAACCAAGTTGCTGATCATGAATAATGTTGTAAGTGAAAAAAGAAGTCTTTAATTTAGGATAACATAAATATTTAAGTCTTATTTTCTAAAGACAAATTTATATTTATGTGAACACAACATGCATTTGCGTGTGCCTTTTTAGACAGTTTGATTTCCTCTAGAAGAATCATTGAGCGTAAATGACATTTCCTTCATGGAAAATATTGAGTCAAGGAGGAACTTTCAACAATGATCTGTACTATTCATTTCCTATCAATGCCCTGTTGCAAGAGCAAATGAAGTTTTGCAACTCTTAAAGTCATGAATGGTGCATTAGAACAATCATGAAGATTGCAGAAGAACACTGCTGAGGTCCGCACAAATGTTCATTTCTAGGAAGCATCACTCCTTGTATTGCTTTAAGCTCTTAATCCTAAATCTGCTTTTGTGGGTCTAGACAAATTGAAGATTCTGCTGCAAATTTCTGATGCTCTTACCAAAATCAATAACCCTAATCATCACATGACAGTTGCTGACAAAAGAGAGAGAGAGAGAGAGAGAAAAAAAACAGAACAATATGTGTGTTTCTGCTGATCTGGGTTTCATGTGATAATGTGCAAATGCTGTGCATCCCAGGAAAGACATACGTGCAACAGGTTGGACAGGGATTCTGAGGGACCATATGAGGCTAAGTTGGACTTGTCCTGAGAGGACCAGTCAGATTAAAGCACAGGCATCTGCTCTGTAATGGTACAGGGACTTGTTTATGTGTTCATCAAGATGCCATATAGAATAAACACTCCACCATCAGGCTCACTGAAGACTTCTAATCCCGTTGTAGTCTAATATCTCTGAGAAAAGACACAATTATCACAAACAAGCTAGGGATTAGTTATGTAAGTGAAAAAGACAGCATGCACTAGACATGAGGTGCAGTGGACTGGACTCTTCACTCTTGTTTAAATGTCATAGTGTTGGCTTTCATTCACAAGCAGGACAGCCAAAAGTCTTCCAAAAGGGCAGAACTAGGTCTAGACCACACCATGGGAACTTGATAGCATGCAAAAGAGATCTAAAGAGAAAATCTAATACAGTGCAGATCCCTGAGTTGGCAATATTGTAAGGTACAGCTTCTGTAAAATTCTGTTTTGAACTGACTTTGGTTCATATCAAGACCCTGTTCTTGTGTTCTCGAGGAACTCTTAGCTGAACATGCTGATGGCAGATCACACTACAACACTAGAAAGGTCTGTCTAAAAATGGAGCAGACTTGTAGGCCAGTTGAAGACTACGTGTTTCTAGGCCATTCTTTTTAAATTTGATTTGCCAATGTCCATATCAATTACTGCTTAATTTAGAACAATAAACATACAGCATATACCCAAGTAATGTGCTTGTGTTCATATTGAAATTCAATTCGAAAAATAGCATAATGTAAACATGCAAATATCAGTATTTATATGCTCATAGACATTTTAGCATTTTAGCTCATAGCTATAAATTTTAGTAAATTTAGCAAAAAAAAAAAAATCACATAGACAGGAATGACAAGACGTTTTTCAATATTGAAATATAAACATAAACCCTGCGTCCCAATGTGCATACTATCCACCCTATCTGCCCTAAATAGTATTGAAAATTACTAATATTGCATAGAATTTAGAATGGATAGTATGCACATTGGGACGCAGGGTAAGTATTTATTTCATATTAACGCCCTCTAGAGGCACGAGGAAGCCTTAATAATAACAACGTTCTGTCCGGAACTAACAAGTTCACTTTGTTTCCCACGGACTTTTTATTTTACTGGACCTCTTTCTTAACAGCAAGTAGCACGTGAGTTCAGTAGTGTTGATGTTTACACTAAAGTCATCCTTAGAAGAGCTGCACACAAAATGCTTTTGAATGAATAAAATCTTCAGCGACTGTTATGATTTTTTTTACAAAACTTATAGCCCAGGAAATTAGCAGAATGTTAGCAGAAATGTGGCTAAGAGTCAGACATTCAGTGTATTATTTAATATATTCTTGCCTATTTAATCGGAGCTGGTCTGTTTAATGAGTTTATTTACTGCCACGTTTTCTCTCAATGCATTGATATGAAAGGTGTTTGTGTCTTTTCCCAGTAAACCATGATAGGAGTGGAGTCTGGGCTGTACATCGGGTGTGTGTCGGATCTGAAGGACGCTCAGAGCCTGACAGACGCAGGTGTAACACACATACTCACCGTTGACTCAGAGGAACCTGCTGTCCCTGGATTCCACACCAAATTTGTCCGAGCTCTGGATGATGCGTCCACAGACCTCCTGAGCAGACTGGATGACTGTGTCAGCTTCATATGTGATGCTCTCAGCGCACACACTGAATCCAAATCATCAGCAGTTCTTGTGCATTGGTAGGATTAATAATTGATTTATAACCTTAATGAATAATATAAAGAAACACTGCGGTATATAACGCCCAACAGTACATTAGTTAATATACATTCAAATAATTACAAGTGGGATAAAATGTTGATTTATGTATTCATTAAAATATTTATGTGACCATGGACCACAAAACCAGTCATAAGGGTAAATTTTTGGATAATGGAGATTTATTCATGATCTGCAAGCTGAAAATATAAGCATTCCATTGGTGTATGGTTTGTTAGGATACGACTAGTCTCAGCCTCAGACACGCCCACGGAACGCTGGCTAAACGTCTGATGCATATGGCACACAAAGTGGAGACACTTCAGGAGTTTCGAAGTAGTCGTAGTATTGGTTGAATTATACAGGATTTCCGGGAGACGTGTGTGACGCTTTCTTTAACGTTCCGCCTGGAAACAAAGATGCCGTGACGCCAAACCCCCTCATGAAAGAAGAAAGCCGTCGTGTTTACAACTGTGACGACGAACGTTTATCAGGATCAAATAAACGCTGGATTTTCAAAAGTATGTGAAATATTTAAAGTTTGCAGCATAGAATGTTTAAAATGCGTCTGAGAGTTTCACACACCGGTCTGTTATTGTGGCGACATTTCCACGTCCCGAAACGTGACGCTGAACGAAACGAACTGTGATTGGTTGTTTGACATGTCGTCAAACGGCCTCATGGGCGGGCCTTGGCCAATGAAAGCTACCATAGATTCCAGACCTTCAGCCGTCAGTCTGAGTACGTGAGACTAGGATACAACTATATTTGGCCGAGATACAACTATTTGAAAATCTGGAATCTGAGGGTGCAAAAAAATCTAAATATTGAGAAAATTCCCTTTAAAGTTGTCCAAATGAAGTCCTTAGCAATGCATATTACTAATCAAAAATTAAGTTTTAATATATTTACAGTAGGAAATTGACAAAATATCTTCATGGAACAAGATTTTTACTCAATATTCTAATGATTTTTGGCATAAAAGAAAAATCGATAATTTTGACCCATACAATGTATTTTTGGCAATTGCTACAAATATACCCGTGCTACTTATGACTGGTTTTGTGGTCCAGGATCACACACATATTTAATATATTTTTTATTATCATTATTATTATTATTTTTGTAGCCATGTAGGGCAAAGTAGAAGTGCTGCTGTGGTGACTGCTTACCTGATGAAAACACAACATCTAAATTTACAGAATGCATATTCTAAACTCCGAAACTTAAAACCAGATGTTAAGTAAGTGTTTTTCATTATTTATCCTGTAAAAAAAAAAGGATAAAGTTTGTAGAGCATTATTATTGAAGAGTGTTCCACTCTTTTTCTCAGAATGAATGAAGAATTTATGGACCAGCTGGCACTTTATGAATTAATGGATTGTAAAGTAGACACCACAAATCCCTTATATAAACAGTTCAGATTGAAGAAAATTACAGAGAAATATCCAGGTATGTACACAATTTCCTTCTTTTAAACATGCTTAATACATTGTACATATGTGATATGTGACTCATTCAGCTTTCTACACCCATATACATTCATTGAATACACTAATGAAAATAAAACTTACTAGGGCTCATATAACAGTGATGGATTTTGATCAATTCAGAACTCCAGAATATGCCAAAAGATGTCTTTGCTACTGACCCAGCACAAACCCAGAATGCAGAAGATGTATACAGATGTAGAAAGTGCAGGTAAAATGTATTTTTCTTTTATTTTATGCTGTTTATGCAGTATACTTAAGCAGTATATTTTGAATGTATGATAATGACTGAAGTCATAACCTGCTATTGTCTTTGGTTCCCAACAGACGCACACTTTTCCGTCACTCCAGCATTCTCAGTCACTGTGTGGGAAGTGGAGCCTCTGCGTTCTCTCATAAGAAGACGAGGCTAGTGAGTGATAGTGAAGATCAGAGACAGTGCACATCCTACTTTATAGAGCCAGTGCAATGGATGGAGCCGGCCTTACTGGGTGTTATGGATGGACAGGTAGTTCCTCACTGCTTCACACATCTGGACACACAATTAAATAGAATCATCAAAACATTGCTTCTATCCTGGAAGGATATTATTATTATTATTATTATTGGGAAAGATAAAGAGTTAGCTTTAATACAGATAATTGTATTTATTTTTTTAAGTAAAAGAGATTGCATGATTTTCTGTGCTAGGGAGGCTAGAGATTGTAATGGCTGTGCAATAAATTGGCATGCTGTTTTGTTTCTTTAAAAGGTGTTTTTAAATTATATTTCAAAGTAAAAGCTTTTGCAAAAATCTCTCTTGTAGCTTTTGTGTCCAAAGTGCAGCTCCAAGCTGGGCTCCTTTAACTGGTATGGTGAACAGTGTTCGTGCGGGCGCTGGGTGACACCGGCCTTCCAGATGCACAAGAACAGAGTGGATGAAATCAAACACATCAGTATATCTGCACTCAAATGACCTGCAAATAAAGATCTGTATCATATGCTCAGAAACTGTTGTTATTGGTAGTATTTCAGTTTAAATAATAGATATAAATATTCTTTGTCATAAATGCATAAAAGGCCCTGTGCTTCACTTTGAACATAACTTTCTATAAAGTTTATTATATAAGCACTTGTTGTATTTTATCTATATTATAGTTAAGAAGTTTGTGGTTCTACCATGTATTGTGTATTCTACCATGCTTAGACTTTAAGCCTCTTTAGGCTCGCCATTTATTTGATAAAAAAAAACAGTAATAGTGTGAGATATTATAAAAATAACTTTTTTGTTATATTTTAATATATTAAAATAATTTTCTATTTTAATATATTTTCAAATGTCATTTATTCCTGTGATGGCAAAGCTGACTTTTCAACAGTCATTACTCCAGGCGTCAGTGTCATGTGATTGTTCAGAAATCATGCTAATATTATCATTGTTTAAAACAGTTGAGCTGATTAATATTTTTGTGGAAACTTTAATGAATAGAAATTTCAAAACAACACCATTTTTAAATGGAAATCTCTTGTAACATTATAATTGACTTTACTGTTATTTGTGATACATTTAAAGTATCCTTGTTTCTTTTAGGAAAAAAAATCTTAATTGACCCCTAAAACTTTGAATAGTAGTCAGGATATATGAAGAGTTCAGACGCAAAAGCCTTTTGAAATGTTCTTCTAAAATGAGCAGTTTAATCAGGCTCCTATGTGTAGGTTCAGTAATCTCACTGTAATTGCAATAAATAGGTTCTTTTCAATGTCATTAAAGTGAAATAACTGACCATAAACATAGGAGCCTGAGAAAAAATTCAAATGACACTTAGAAGCTTTTGCATCTGAACTCTTCAGTTGGTTCTGTCTCTTTAAATAAGATTTGGGGTGAGTAAGATTTTTTTATGGTTAATTTGACCAACTTTTACATTCATACTGTAAATATTAGTTCTCTAAAAATATCTCAAATGTGCTGCAGAAATGGGTTTTTCATCCAGTAGGTGGCGACAGATAGCTAGTACTGTGCAGTTGAACTACATTTTGCGCAATATTCAAAATAGTGGAGAAGGACAAAGGAGTATTAATATTCTTGTTTACACTGGCGATGACATATTGCCCGCATTTAATGTAAATGTGAGATTATTTGACTTGGTTATGGAGTACTAGATATATTAGTGTACTGTATTAGTCTCTTTTTAACCAACTTGACTTCTGGCTCGCTTAATCTTCTGTTATAGTAAAATATATATATTTTTTTATATATAATTGCCATCACGTGACTTTTTTGCGGTGCCACACAGAATTTGGTTCCCCTATTGGATGTCATGTAGGCTACTGTGTATTTGTATGAAATGTAGCACTAATACAGATTCATGACCATGTGGTTTCCTCTCAGCCCCCAGTTCATTGATGTTTATATGATGTTTATTGAGGGAGTCTGAGTGACACTGTGGGTGGTTATGGCATTGAGTTGTGAGATCCTGTTGTGTTTATGAGGGTCATATCCTCCATGTAATGACCTGAACTCTCTCTGTGAAGTAGTGAAGAGCTGCCCGCTGTGTACGTGCGTAAGAGAGAGGAGCTGGATTTCAGGAATAGAGGAGCTGAGAATGAAACTGAATGCTCAAAATGAAATTCCATAACACAATATATGCAGTTGTTTTTGCTATAGCCAAGAACATTTAAATATTAATGTAATTGCATAAATGTTTTGGCAGGAATATATGTGGTACACTGAGATCATTAGGAAAAGAATCCAGGAAATGTGCTTATGTCAACCCACTTCTTATTGATGTTGGAGTCAAGCTCTTGGTTAGAGCTGAGATGGAGGTGTGGAAAAGCTAGGCATCTGATTGGTTCAGAGACCCGCTTAAAGCTGTAATCAAGCACTTTTGTGTGACAGTCTTGACCTTTTCAATAGTAGCAATTTGGCCTAAAATACACGTTTTTTTGTTTATACTTTCCTTTCAAGAGTAGTTAGCGTAAATAACAGTTTTTACAGACATGCCGTACATCTGGAAATAAGAAAAGATGCCGTTCTTACAAATGGAATGGACAGTATTACCTAAATTGTAAAATTGCTATTGGCTGGGTGTGTGAGACTGAAGCAAAAGTGAAGATGCTGTGTTTGTTTTTACTCTGTGTCGTAGTGTAAATCATTTTTTTAAAACTGATTTAAAATCAATAGAACAGTTGTTTATTCTAGTTGTTAGCATTTTCAAAAGTCAAAATTTGACTCAAAAAAGTCTAAATGTTACTTCAAAATGTTACTTGTGTAAAAGCGAAAAGAAGCGAATGTGCTACAGCATGTTAAATAAAGGCATTATTCGATTCATTGCTGTAAACATCAACTTTCCAAATAAATACAGTTTTAAATTGATTTTGTTATTTAGGACCCCAGTGACTTTGGATATAAACAGTTGTCAAGAAACATTGTTTAAAATATCTAACTTTGTGTTAGAAGAAAGAAAATCTTCATTTTTTGGGCAAACTATCCCTTTAAAATCACCAATTTGACTTATATATTAAATGGTATATGCAGATGTGCATGATAACATATGCAGTTTCACATTTGAAAATAATCAACATGCAAGTATTTATTTTTCTCAAATGAGTCCATGGAGCATCAAACAAGTATAGTAGACAGTGTCCCTGCTTCCTGCAGATCTCTGAATTGAATGTAACAGCAGTAGTAAACCACAGATTTCTATGGGTCAGATGTTGAGCACATGGATGGACTTCACTGCTCACACAACATCTGGGCCCATTAAATTGGCCTATACTAAAAAAAAAGCTGCAGAAAATTCAGAGACCCTGTCCTGAGACCCTGCATCCTCATATGAGGACATTATATTTTAGTGAATTTCTCTGAGACTATACATGCCACAGTTTTGAGTCTGGATGTCCTGTACAGAGCACATTCAGGGCTTTATAGAGATACCACATGATTGGATGTTTCATCATGACCACTCCCTCTCCTTGGTCTTCAAAAATGTCTGAAATTAATTTAGTGACACTCTTATGGAAATATGATATTTTGTAATTATCATTTAAATCTGACTAATTTTTAAACTGTGTGTCATAAATCAACATCTCAGGAAAATGTTATGGGGTTTCAAATCAAAATATGACTTTATGTTACGAAACAGGACGTTGATTTCATACATGTCCTCAAATGAGGACACTGGGACTAAAAGCATGTTTATTACGCATTTTGAGAGACACAACAAATTAATAGGAAAGAAATTATATTTCAAATATGAAATATTATATACAGGTGCATCTCAATAAATTAGAATGTCGTGGAGAAGTTCATTTATTTCAGTAATTCAACTCAAATTGTGAAACTTGTGTATTAAATAAATTCAATGCACACAGACTGAAGTAGTTTAAGTCTTTGGTTCTTTTAATTGTGATGATTTAGGCTCACATTTATCAAAAACCCACCAATTCACTATCTCAACAAATTAGAATACTTCATAAGACCAATAAAAAAATTTTTTTTTAGTGAATTGTTGGCCTTCTGGAAAGTATGTCCATTTACTGTATATGTACTCAATACTTGGTAGGGGCTCCTTTTGTTTTAATTACTGCCTCAATTCGGCGTGGCATGGAGGTGATCAGTTTGTGGCACTGCTGAGGTGGTATGGAAGCCCAGGTTTCTTTGACAGTGGCCTTCAGCTCATCTGCATTGTTGGGTCTGGTGTCTCTCATCTATAGATTCTCTATGGGGTTCAGGTCAGGTGAGTTTGCTGGCCAATCAAGCACAGTAACACCATGGTCATTGAACCAGCTTTTGGTACCTTTGGCAGTGTGGGCAGGTGCCAAGTTCTGCTGGAAAATGAAATCAGCATCTCCATAAAGCTTGTCAGCAGAAGGAAGCATGAAGTGCTCTAAAATTTCCTGGTAGATGGCTGGGTTGACTGTGGACTTCAGAAAACACAGTGGACCAACACCAGCAGATGACATGGCAGCCCAAACCATCACTGACTGTGGAAACTTCACACTGGACTTCAAGCAACATGGATTCTGTGCCTCTCCACTCATCCTCCAGACTCTGGGACCTTGATTTCCAAATGAAATGCAAAATTTACTTTCATCTGAAAAGAGGACTTTGGACCACTGAGCAACAGTCCAGTTCTTTTTCTCCACAGCCCAGGTAAGACGCTTCTGACGTTGTCTCTGGTTCAGAAGTGGCTTGGTAGCCCTTTTCCTGAAGACGTCTGAGCGTGGTGACTCTTGATGCACTGACTCCAGCTTCAGTCCACTCCTTGTGAAGCTCTCCCAAGTGTTTGAATCAGCTTTGCTTGACTGTATTCTCAAGCTTGCGGTCATCCCTGTTGCTTGTGCACCTTTTCCTACCCAAATTCTTCCTTCCAGTCAACTTTGCATTTAATATGCTTTGATACAGCACTCTGTAAACAGCCACACCTTTCAGTAATGACCCTCTGTGACTTACCCTCTTTGTGGAGGGCGTCAATGTTCGTCTTCTGGATCATTGGCAAGTCAGCAGTCTTCTCCATTATTGTGGTTTTAAAGAGCAAGAGATACCCGGAATTTATACTGTATGGATGGTCAATTATTGAAACTCAAATGTAAATATTCTAATATTTTGAGATACTGATTTTTGACTTTCATGAGCTGTAAGCTCTAATCCTCAAAATTATTATTATTTTTTTTAAATGTTTTACTTTACATGTAATGAATCAAAAATATATGAAAGTTTCACTTTTTGAAATAAGTTACAAGAAAAAATGAACTTTTTCACGACATTCTAATTTATTGAGATGCACCTGTATTATTATGAAAGTCTTGTCAATTATTACTCCCATTATTACACTTCTTTTTTCGTTACATGTTGCCCTAAAAACACATTAATATGCAAATTAGATTTAGTTTATAGATACATTGTATATAATGAGAAAATCCGTTTATGGCCATTTTACACACATTTAGCATAAAGAAAAATGGTATATCAAATCATTCTGTTATAACATAGTTGAGAATCATCTTTATACAAAAAAAAATTATTCCTGAAAACTAAAAATGTATTGGTGATTTTGAAAAATCTATTGTTTTTGCCTATGCATGTTCATTCATGTCTTTTTTTTTTTTTTTTTTAAATGAGTCCCGATATCCTCTACCAAGGACATGGCATGACTTATGAATGAAATATCTTCTTTTTTAATTTTTTTTAATGCTCAGTCTAAACAATGTAATGACATGAAAAACTACTATTTTTTTCCTAAAAAAAAAACACATTCCGGGTCTCAGGAGGATAGTTTGTGGTTAAATGCTGTTGTTAATGTATCAGAATAATTATTTAGGTGCCTGTCACAGATGGTCATGACAATAAGGAGAGAAATTAATACAACCTAATAGTCCATGCAAACTAAAACAGAACTGAACAGAACCATTACAGTTTCAAAGTAGGTGTCAATTTTTAAATTATACATACTAACATTTGTATTTTTACACTGAAGTGTAAAAAGAAGTGAGCAATACGTTTGTAAAACAAAAACAGTTCTGCCCTTGTCTTAAAAAGATTATTCATATTGATCTATAATAATTTTAATATTCATCTGTAATCATCATGCCTACAAATTGTATGTTTTCTATAAAACAACTTTTCAATTTTGGGTGAATTATTAATTTAAGCCATGTTGACTGCAAACCTGATTGCATTTTTAATTAACTGGCTAGTCCTTTAACATGTTAAATGTTTTATTTTTTCTATCAACAAATATGTCCAACTCATTTCATTTTGCCCGTGTGTCTCCAGCCAGCTCTCTTTTGCAGTCTGAATCAAAAACAAGGCATGTCTTAAGACACCGTCTTTACTTAATTAACCTTGGACTAGTTTTAATTGGTTTCAGGGGGATAGACCTCTTCCATGCCACGTCTCTAAATGCTCCCCCTCAGAAATGTCACAGTAATGATGCATGCTTCTTTCAACCAAAGACACATACTGTAAGTGTCTACAAAGCAGCTGCAGAAAATTGAATCAAAGCACATATTTTACAGTTGATCCGTCTGCTCTATCTTTAGCGTTATCTGGCATGAGAAGCTGCTTTCATTTTAAACATCCACAGACTATAGTGCTTCCTTCCTTTGTCTTCTCTTTTCTTAATGACCAGTAATGCATTTTTGTCATATCACAGTCCATGTATTTTCAGTAATTTAATTAACTGTCAAATTTACCATTCCATCTTTATGTTCAGCTATTGTCTGTTCACCAGAATAACATTTAAATAGATAAATAATGAAATGTAACTGTCCCATAAAAAAATTACGTAGTTACAATTTTGTATTGTAATATATTTTAAAATGTAATTTAGTGATTGCAAGGCTGAATTTTTATTCTAATATGCTGAATTAGTGCTAAAGAAACATTTTAGTTACATTACAGTTGTGCTGCTTTACTTTTGCTTATTACATTTTTTTCAGGATTTATTAATCAAAGAAAGTTTTCAAAGCAACAGTATTTATTTGAAATAGAAATATTTTGTTACATTATACATTTGATGTTATTACGGTCAGATTTTATCAATTGAATGTGTCCTTGCTAAATAAAAGTAAAAGTAGAACAGTATATGGTGTTTATTTAAACAAATATAATACAGTTCATCAAAATTGATCACACACTAATACTCATTCATGTAATTTGAGGGAAAATGGCAGGCTTTGTCTATTTTGCCTTTGGTATTACATTTGTTTTGTTAGTTTATTATAGTATACTCTTATAGTCCTTCATAGTTTTTTCTTGTAGAGCTGTTTGATCTTTAATGGAGGATGCGGTCAGTGGAAAAGCACTCAGATCCTCTTGTCTTCCCCAGAATTTACAGCATCTTACTCTTTAAAACACAGATTTGTTGCTGTGGTTATTGAGGAGGTAGACGTGAAAGCCCCAAAGTACAGTCTCTTCTAAAGGAAGGATTTTCTTCTGTCACAAATTTTAAACTCTGGTTGTGGCATTTCTATTGCTTTAGTCAGTTATTGTGCTACTACAGTATAGCATAATTTATTCAGTTATCAAATCAGTCAGAATGCATGTGGAAAAAGGGGTTCCTCAGGGTGGTCTTATAAACTGTTTCACCCCTTTTAAAGTGCAATTGTGTTTAAATATTTGTGGAAAAGGCTCAGGAGACATCCTGTACAAATTACTTTTCAGGTCATTGGAGAGCCTCAGAGTCTAATATTTAAGAAACTTGTGCTGCCACAAAGAGGATATGTGTGAGGTTTTGCAATGTGTATTCAATTGAGGATTGGTTTTTGAAAGAGTTTTGCTGCATTAACTATAGAGCACCGAAGAAAAAATACTTTTGCAAACTTGCACAACCTCAAATTAGCATTAAAATGCTATTATGACTTGGACAATGTATAAATATTAATCTATTGCAACATATTCATTTAATATCATTTGGATGGTTCGCTTGTCTCAGTGTTTACAGAAGCATTATTTGAAGAATAAGGTTCCTGTCTCCATCTTTTCTATATTTACAATGGTAGGTTTTTTGCTGAGCATGATTGCACAGGCTTTTTCTCATACATATCAGTCCTTTATTCCAATTCCAGCAACGTTTTTTTTTCCTACGGACCTCACAGATGGCCATGCTCCCAGATTTGAAAAGGTTTCTTTGGAAACCAAATACAACATTGTGGTTGGAACCCAAACTGCTTTAAAGCCAACGCTATTAGATGGCCTACACAAACTGACCCCAGAGCAGGTCTGAAGATGAGCTGAGGGTTTTCTGCTGCAGGAGGACACTGAAGACATTCTCTTGTGACTTTTTCATGTGTGCGAGTGAATAGATGGACAGGACAGTGAGGACCACTGAAGCCCTGGTCATATAAATGATGGATTATGATGCTTGGACAGAGTTGAATAGTTAAGATGGTCCTTTTCTTTTTCTTTTTCCTCTCTGCACGGAAGCATGTGAATGAAGTGGAGCACCAGCAATTTGGCCTCCCCTCCAAAAGTGTTGTGTAATCTGTCCACTGTGGGTTTTCCATTTCCTGTTCCTTCGCTGGTGAAAAAAATCCCTCTCAAAGTTCACTCCAAAGACAAATTTACATCCAGTTATGGCTGTGTTGAAAAGTTCTATATATAGAGATCAAAAATTTGAAGTCAGTAAGTTTGTTTCTCTTTAAGGAAATTAATGCTTTTAATGCTACTCAGCAAAGGGCACATTAAATAGATCAGGGGTCACCACACGCGGTCCTGGAGGGCCGGTGTCCTGCAGAGTTTAGCTCCAACTTGCCTCAACACACCTGCCTTGAAGTTTCATGTATACCTAGTAAGACATTGATTACCTGGTTCAGGTGTGTTTGATTAGGGGTGGAGCTAAACTCTGCAGGACACCGGCCCTCCAGGAACAAGTTTGGTGACCCCTGAAATAGATGATAAAAGTGGCAGTAAAATTTTGTACATGTTTACAGAAGATTTCTATTTCAAATAAATTAGCAGTTTACACAGAAATATTAAGCATCACAACTGTTTTCTGCATTGAAGATAATAAGAAATGTTTCACCAAATCAGCATATTAGAATGATTTCTGAGGGATCATGTGACACTGAAGACTGGAGTAATGGCTGCAGAAAATTAAGGAATAAATTATATTTTTAAAAGTTAGGTATAATAGATAACAGTGATTTTAAATTGTAATAATTAAAGTTTTTACCGTAATTTTTTATCAAATAAATGTGGTGAGCATAAGAGACTTCTTTCAAAAACATTAATCTTACCGGCAGTCTTTTGAATGGTAGTGTATACCTACTTTTTATTTCCAATATTTTCATATTTTATATCCAACATACTTATTTACGCTCACATACTCCATCTCCATGCACTGCTTTTACCTTACCTGACCGTATTGGATAACTAGTTGGATAATACATCAAATTACTTCACTATTCCACACTATATGACAACTATGCTTTATCTATGGGACTTGGAAAATTACTTTAAATTTTAACAGGCTGTGGTAATTAAGCTACCTTTAATGATTGTATAGTCATTCTTTCCATTGCTGCAGCTGCACCTGTTTGTTAGGTGTTGTTTTTCACAGCTGTGCTGCAGTGGGTGGCAGCTGGAACACAAATCACTGCACGTGTTGGTCTTTAATATACTGCTACCTGTGGCATGTTCCTATGGTTCTGTAACTCATAATACCACGTGTTGGTCAGATTATAGTAGTTTGTTGATTCAGAAAATGTCTGGTTTCACTCTAATATTCTGAAATTTCTGCAAAGTAAAGACATAGCAAAATACAGACATAGGCAATAAACAGCTGCATGAGATTTAGCTGCTGTCTTGCCACAGTTTTCAGGGTCAGTTTGGAGATTTGCCACATTGTATTTGCTTTAGAGAGCACCGAATGGAAAATGACAACATGAAACTTAAATTTCCAACTTGCTTTGACTTCAAACCCACACTGATTTTTTTTTTTTTTGAAATGCAAAAGGCTTTTCATGTAAATCTCTCACGTCATGCATGTTTGTCTGATCGTACAGGAGACTCAGATTCTGTAACCAGTGTTGAAACCGGCTGTCAGTCACACTTATCCTGCTTTACAGGCTCTGATTTTGATTTGTGCATGGCTTTGTTTTTCAAGTCTCTTGTAATCATCCAGTCAACAGGGGTCTTTTGCATCAAGCCCAGACCCCCTGACCGAAAACACTGACCACATGAAAATAACCTTAACGAACTTTGAAATTCTGTCACCGATGCAATATTCATAGCTAAAATAAGCCAGGAACTTTTTAATGCAGCTTGATTGTTTGTAATAAGGCTTGACAACCAGATGACATAGAGAACATTGTGGAAAATAGTGAGCTGCATTAAATTGTCTCTTTTCAAAAACCACCCCAGAGAACAGGGTGCACTAATACAGTTTTTCAATCATGGAAAATGCTAAGATTATTAAAATAGCTTGGAAAAACCTAGTCGCTCTTGAATACTTCCGAAATGTCCTGTTACACTATGATATTCTCCAAAATTAGTTTGTAAGGAGGCTGTGTTTTCTAATGTAATACATTTTTTAGTGCAAACAACATGGTGTTAATATTTAATTTCTGTTTCAGAGGGGTCTTAACCCTAAAAAAAACCCCTAACGTATAATGTTTGATATGCAACATGATCAAAAACTGTTGTACACAATCTACATGCCTTCTGTCATTTAATTGATTGTTTATACTTGTTTAGCAAGGAAAAAGCCTTTTAATATAATTCTAAAAACATCCCCCTTCAGGTCATGGTGCAAATTGTCAATGATTTTTAAAAAGTATACTTAAGAATCACTTTTATATTGTTAGTATATCTCAAGATGAACACTATAGCAACTTAGGTTTACCTGATTATCCATACACCATTTTTTTTCCCAATGTAAATATCAATTATAATGCATCAGACTTTTGAGGAAAATTTCTCTCAGTCATTATTGTATTGCATTGCATTATGTGTTTAGCCCCCACAATTAAATCTAGGGAGCTTTGATCTTAAAACGAAACATTTAAATACCTTATTAAGGTATATTATTGGGAAATATACAGTAACAAATTATATTTATATGCATTTTAGGTAAGTAATCTGCTGAACTGTTATAAAGAGCTAATTACAAGCTATGAGAATTTTATCATTTCAGCCATATAAATATCATGAGCAGCTGCACTAAATTGCACATTATCGCTCATTTTGGTACTCTGAATAATATTCAGTTGTTTTTTCACTTCATATATCAGCTCCATATTGTCCTATTATACTATATGAGCCCTGATAAAATATATCAACAAAAAACACATTTCTTTTATATATATTTTTTACATTGCAATTAATAAACTGTATTTTAATAAACTACATTCAATAAACAGTTCAATTTCCTGTTAAAAAATCAGACTATTCTTTGATATGTCAGGCTTTACAGGGTTAAATTGTGAAATGGACTTGGAATCACTATTTGTCTCCTTTGATATCACATCTCAGACAAGTCGCTAGTTTTGGTCTTTGTGTTCAGCTCAGGTGATTTGCTCAAAAACATCTGTAGTTGGCAAAGATGGCATATTTCCGTGGTTCCTCTACCAGAAATGCTAATGGAATGCTAATTCTAAATCTCTTTAGTTACATAAATGTCCTGGAATATAATGTCTTGAAAATCGTGGAAACCCTGAAAGAAGTCCAAACAAGTCTGACTTTCGTTTCTTGATAGTCTGCTCCAGTCGTGATGTGATTGAATGAGAGATGCTCAATGCTGCATGCCGTGCATTGTTAACTGCTTGAGTTAAGTTCATATTTTAAAGTCTTCCTCCTCACAAATGTGTGGAAAAGCCACCTTTGATACAGCAGTTTTTGATGGATGCTCTGGAAAGTTGGCCCACCGTCGCTCTGGGCCGCTCGGACTTTCCATGCGCTCAGGCTTCTCGGAACCCGGAATGCTGAGACGTCAACTAAGCCCAGCTTAATGAAACAAACGCGCTTATATTTAGAACTAAAGCGCTCAATCGAACCCAATCTGCCACTTCCATTCCAATCCATCTCCAGTGTTTGTTAAATAAACTACAATGAGAGAACGAATGTTCTGTAAGCTTTTCCTGGCTGTGCTGCTGATCGGAAAGCGCTGTTGTTTGCTCTCGTCACTAACTGCCAAGAATTTGCTTATTAAAAAATCCCTGCAGAGTTTACAATTAGAAGTTTTGTTAAGTACCCCAGTCAAATAGAAGAGTGTTCATGATTACTTCAAGAAGCCGAAGGCCAGTCATGTGACTCCGTGCATGAGTCTATATGTACAGCAAGAGTAGATGTTGTGAATGTCTTCTGGTGTTGCTTCTTGTCTTTCAGGGTCTTTTAAAGTTACTGAAAGGTGACAGTAGTCTAGTTTAAAAGATGACCTTAAAAGCTGGAATACACTACACGACTTTTAAAATGTACTTTTAACTTTCGCCAACTAGCGTAAACTTCTCCAGACAGTAAATCGACGGAAAATTGGGGCAAAAATTGTGTAGTGTGTTCCAGTCTTTAGTCGTCAGGCTTAAGACTGGAATTTTCAGCTTCAGACTATGATTCCATCCAGTAGGAAAATAGCAAACATGTTTGATATATTGAGCCAATTTTAGAGCACATATTGTTTTCATTTGTCATGCATCTCCTAACAACAAGGCACATGTTTCTGTGCGAGTTTGTTGTTATCGGAACAACTCCGTCGTTTGGTGTTTGATGGCCAGTTTTTACTATTATAAAGTTGGTAAGTGTATGATGCCTAGTGTTTCAAAATCTGTTCTGATTGTAAAAGTTGTGTAGTGTATTCCAGCCTTTACTCATGTTTATATAGTTAAATATATTTAACAGAAATGTATTTACCTGAAGCATGTAGAAACTCTTCCATAGGAATGTATAGTCTCGTAAGTTATTTATAATTGTATATCTTTATAAAAATATTATGTAATTTTGGTTACACTTTATTTTAAGGTCTCCCTGTTACAGTGTAATTATACATTTAAGCACTGAGTAATATTAATGAACTACATGTACTTGCTATATGGTTAGGGTTAGGATTAGGGTTTGGTTTAGGGTTACTTGCATGTAATTATGCATAATTTATTGTAATAGTAATTACATGTAACATAACAAGGACACCTTAAAATAAAGTGTTACCGTAATTTGCAGTATTAGATTATCAGTATTAAACTAATGAAGTGAATGAACACATCATCAATGAAAAAGGCATGCGGAAAAATCTCTGTTACATATTTTGTTTTCTTATTGTTTTCACGTAAAAAAAAAATATTTAGAGACTCAAAGTGTGAGGTTAATCATAGTCTTGTAAAAAAATAAATAAAACGTGATTAACTCATTTTACACCTCATCATTTACAAATTAATAAAACAATTGTGATATAACTGATAAAATATGAATGTTGCTTAGCACTCATCTGTTGACTTTTTATTAACAGACTCTCAGACTCTAACCTTATTTTCCCATATGAAGATATGTGGAATATGTGAACAAGTTAAAAGTCGGTGTGTGTGTTTTGTCTGTGCATTCATTTCCCTTGTGGGTTTTCTCTGCACTGCATTTTGTTCTTCAAATCTTCAAACGCTCCGGACGCAGACAGTCTGGAGAACAGCAGACATCTGCTGGACCTAATGCTCATTCAAAACAGAGCAGGAAACACCAGACAGGACCTGACTTATGCTACACCTCTATAGACAGATTACACATATGCTACTACCCTTTTAGCTACAGTAATGTGATCCAAAGCAAAATAAATAAATATATATATATGTCTGTCTGTGTGTGTGTGTGTGTGTTTTATATTATATTAATATGTATACTAAGTATAATATATAATTTCATGACTTTAACCGGTTATGAAATCTTTTCACAACAGCCCTTTTAAGGATCCCCAATCTTAAAGCAGTCTTTCCCCTTCTTCTCTCAGCACATTTGGTAAATCTCTGTGTACTAATCACCAGGGGTGCGTTTGGTGGGTGTCTGGGTGACATATGAAGATTGTAATGCAGTTGGTCTGTGTGAATGCGGGTGATGGAGAAGTGGAGTGTGCAGAAACTGCTTATGTAACCAGTGTGAGTCTCTCTCTGAGTTATGGCCCAGCTTTCTAGTTTTGGCAGCCCTTCTGCTGTAGAGCTGTTCCATGACGGCACAAAATTACTCCACAGCCCACCGCAGACCTTCATACTGTACAGGAATCTCAATGATAGCATTTTTTAAGTCACAAGGTCATCTTGGCTCATTGCTTTTTCCCCCCCTATTTCATCCCCAAACTCCTTTAGCATCAGCTTTAGTGTACACAGTTCTGCATAGTTTATTCATTATAACAATGAAATCTGTTGCTCAAAGCCACAATTGTTTGATCTGTCAACAGTGGAGCTGAATTTAACAGTGGAAATGGCTGCAAGAGGTATTGTGTAATTCTTTGCCGTTGATTGTATTGTTCAAGAAACTTTAACAGGAGTGTGGTTATGCTGGTACACTTAGTTTTGGACCCATTTTTCTTAGGAACCCTTTTATTATTTTGATGTGTTTTTCTAGGACTGTTCAGAGCATGTGAGGACAGCTCTCTGCGCACTGGAGAATATATAAGCATGCTGTCAAACAACAGTAAACAGATCAATGACATCATCTGTCAGTCTGATCTCAGCACAAAATGTTCTCTGAACTGCAGGGAAGCCTTTTTGGCCTGGTTTTTAGGTTTCTTAATTTGCTGATTCAAATTCAACCAATCTACGTTTCTACTGTATGTAACTAAATTAAAGTCTTTATGGACAGTTTTAAGGTAAAAAAAAAGATGACTCACAAGACTAGCCTTAGCAGTTTATGCAACTGCAGCCACAAAATGTGCATTGTCTTGCAAATAATACTGTGATCTTCTAATTTTAACAATTTTGTTTATTTTGATTTTTTTGTAGGCAGCAAAAGCACCAAAGTGCAATGCATCAGAACACAAGCACCAACAGCTGATGTTTTTATGTGTGGTATACTTATAAAACAATTATTATATAAAAATCATATAAATGTATATAAATATTATAAAAATCATATAAATATAAATGTATTACATAATTAATTGAATTAAAAGGAAAAGTTCACCCAAAACAAAAAACTGCTGAAATTTATTATTACATCACTTGCACAAATAAATAAATCTACATAAAATGAATTTAATGTTCATTTTAATTAATTTTTTAATGTTTTATTTAATTTCAATTTTGCGTGTAGATGTACATTTTATATTCAAAGTTTGCTGAAAATTTACTCACCCTCTGGCCATTCAAAATGTAGAATAATTTGTTCCAGTGGATCCTCTGCAGTGAATGGGTGCCATCAGATTTGCTTTTCACTTGAGAAAGTAATATTATGAACAGTTTGAAATGAAAAAATTATTGATGCATTTGTTTCTAAAAAAAAAAGCTTAGCAAGATGATAATTGATGGACTGGAGGCATATAGGTTACTTGTTTGGATTATTGTGATGTTTATCAGGTTTTTGGACTCTTATTCTAACGGCACCCATTCACTGCACAGGATCCCCTGGAACAAACTCTTCTACATCTCGAATGGCCTGAGGGCGAGTACATTTTCAGCAAACTTTGAATATAAAATGCACATCTACACGCAAAATTGAAATTAATTAAAACATAAAAAAATTACATTAAAATGAACATTAAAGTTAATTTTATATAAATTTATTTATTTGTGCATGGATACCCTGAGTGATGTAAGTTCTAGTTTAAGCTATATTAGTGACAGTTAGCGAGCTGTTGAAGCAACATCAACACCAATTGTAAGTCGCTTTGGATAAAAGTGTCTGCCAAATGACTAATGTAAATGTAAATGTAACACTTCAAATTAATATTGTGTGAATTATTATACATCTGACATTTACTGCATTCTTACCTCATCCAAGCCTTTCCACTAATTTGTTGGTATAATATGAATTCCCTATTTCTAAAATTTACAGGTGGAGTTTACCCTGTAAATGACTTTAACAAACATCAAAGTTTTATTGGTCCTCAACTGTAACACCCCATCGAGCTCAATGAAATGCTCTGTAAAGCACAGGCTTGGAGAGTTTCTCTTGTTTAAGGAGCTTTGTAAATCATCATAAAGTCGCCTTTTCCAGTCGCCTTGGATGAGGGCAGGAGCCGAGAGAAAGACAAATCACAGACAGGGCTTGAAAACACTCCCATCCGTGCTAAACATTCCCATGGGCCCCAGCAGGCACGTAACTGTAATATAAAACAAAATCATGCATTCAAGCGGTAGATACCGGTGACGTGTCACACAGCTGGCCAGCAGAACTCTTTCAGTACTATCAGATAGAAGATGCCTCATTTTAATCAGACTATTAGAGCTTTCCATGTCAGACAATCATCAGACTGACAAATCATCTCCTTTCAGAGCCAGAGATCTCTCAGATGAGACTCTACATGGGAGTCCTTTTCTCCACCTGCTGTTATTTCATTAATCACACTATACACAGGGTTTGTCACTCTACATCATTCTCCACCGGCTGCAGGCGGAAGAATCCCCCTCTTCTGTGTAACGGGAGAGTCCTGAGACGGTCATGGAATGTCAGTGGAAATCCTGGATGTGATGAGGCCTGATTTCTGCAAATCAGTAACCGTGTGTTGATTCAGCTGCACCCAGATGTGCCCTGACTTACAATAAGTTTTAGATATAAATCGTGTAAATAATTATAATAATAATTATATTTAGAGACTGATAATCTGAAACTATGCATATAGTATAGTAATGTACAACCCCAAATCAGAAAAAGTTGGGACAGTATGGAAAATGCAAATAAAAAAAGAAAGTAGTGATTTCTAAATTTACTTTGACTTGTATTTCATTGCAGACAATATGAACAGAAAATATTTCATGTTTTGTCTGGTCAACTTCATGTCATTTGTACATGAATTTGTACATATACATTATTTCCTGTCATTCAGACCTGCAACACATTCCAAAAAAAGTTGGGACAGGAGCAATTTAGGGCTAGTAATGAGGTAAATTGGTTAAATAATGATGTGATTTGAAACAGTTGATGTCAACAGGTGATTGTAATTATGATTTGGTACAAAAGCAGCATCCAAGAAAGGTCTAGTCCTTTAGGAGCAAAGATGGGCCGAGGATCGCCAGTTTGCCAACAAATACGTGAGAAAATTATTGAAATGTTTAAAAACAATGTTCCTCAAAGAAAGATAGGAAGAGATTTGGATATTTCACCTTCAACAGTGCATAACATAATTAAAAGATTCAAGGAATCTGGAGGAATTTCAGTGCGTAAAGGACAAGGGCGCAAGCCTAAGCTGAACAACCGTGATCTCCGATCCCTCAGGCGGCACTGCATCAAGAATCGTCATTCATCTATAAGCGATATCACCACATGGGCTCAGGACTACTTTGACAAACCTTTGTCAAGTACCACAATACGTAGTTACATCCACAAATGCCAGTTAAAACTGTACTGTGCCAAAAGGAAGCCCTATGTTAACAGTGTCCAGAAGCGCCGTCGACTTCTCTGGGCTCGGAGGCATCTGGGATGGACCATCACACAGTGGAAACGTGTACTGTGGTCAGATGAATCAGTATTTCAGGTATTTTTTGGGAGGAATGGACGCCGTGTGCTCCGGACCAAAGAAGAAAAGGATCATCCAGACTGTTACCAGCAACAAGTCCAAAAGCCAGGGTCTGTCATGGTATGGGGTTGTGTCAGTGCCCTTGGCAAAGGTAACTTGCACTTCTGTGATGGCACCATTAATGCTGAAAAGTACATAGAGATTTTGGAGCACAATATGCTGCCTTCAAGAAGACATCTTTTCCAGGGACGTCCATGCATATTTCAACAAGACAATGCAAAACCACATTCTGCACACATTACAAAGTCCTGGCTGCGGAGGAAGAGGGTACGGGTACTTGACTGGCCTGCCTGCAGTCCCGACCTGTCTCCAATAGAGAATGTGTGGCACATTTTGAAGCGCAAAATGCGACAACGAAGACCCCGTACTGTTGCCCACCTTAAGACTTGTTTGCAGGAAGAATGGGACAAAATTACACCTGAAACACTTCATCACTTGGTGTCTTCAGTCCCTAAACGTCTTTTAAGTGTTGTGAAAAGGAATGGCAACATTACAAAGTGGTAAATGCTTTACTGTCCCAACTTTTTTTGGAATGTGTTGCAGGTCTGAATGACAGGAAAGGATGTATATTTACAAATGACATGAAGTTGACCAGACAAAACATGAAATATTTTGTGTTCATATTGTCTGCAATGAAATACAAGTCAAAGTAAATTTAGAAATCACTACTTTCTTTTTTTATTTGCGTTTTCCATACTGTCCCAACTTTTTCTGATTTGGGGTTGTATTTATTAGTTATAAAAAGGGATCAATTTTGTAATTTTTAAATGTTTAGTATTACTGTAAAATAGGGTATAAAGTACAGTACTGTATTAATTTCCATATTTATTTTTTACAGGTGTTTTACCAGTATTTAGAATTTTTCATCTCATTGAGTTGTGTTTTAGAGTTAACAGAAATGTCCGTAAAATTAATGGATAATGAATGAGCTGCCAGTACTTTTTCTGTTACTTTAAGGATTTATTTTCACAGTGTAGCTCATAAAGTAGAACATGACGCTAGCAATATTAAAATCACGGGAGTCCCAATGAATTCATGAACTGCTAAAATGTATACCTTTAATGCAAGGTAAGTCACTTTGGATAAAACCATCTGCTAAATGCAGAAATGTAAATGTTAAAATTCAAGTCTATTTCTCTATGTCCGCTTCTTAATATGCGACCGTTCAAAGTTTGGGGTTGGTAACATTTTTTTTTTTTTTTTTTTTTTTTTTTTTAAAGTCTCCTCACCAAGGCTTTCATCAATTGTACAGTAAAAACTGTAACATTGTGAAATATTATTTCAATTTCAAATAACTTTTTAAATACATTTTAAAATGTATTTTATTTCTGTGATGGCAAAGCTGAATTTTCAGCAGTCTTCAGTGTCACATGATCCTTCCGATATCATTCTAATATGCTGATTTGGTGCTCAAGGAACATTTTTGTAATGTTTTTGTGGAAAATTATTATTTTTTCAGGATTCTATGATGAATAACCTGGAAACTGATTTTTTCAAGATTCTTTAATAAATAGAGTGTTTAAAAGATCAGAATTGATTTAAAATAGAAACCTTTTGTAACATTATAAATGTCTTCACTGCCTCTTTCGATCAATTTAATGCATCCTTTCTGAATAAAACTATTAATTTCATGAAAAAATATGCATTGTACAGATATAATATGCTATTCTATGTATACGATATAGTATATCATATACATAGTATAGCATATGCTAATTTGCATTTTGAGCTTTTTAAAAATAATAATATTAATACTAAATAAATATTCATAATAATAATAATAAAAAAAAAAAATGATTACCTATTTTAGGGTTAATCCCAACTCTGGCAACATATAATAATAAAAAATAAAAAAAAACAATTAATTAAAATTTGTTAAACCTGTGTACAGCTTTTATTTATTTTAAACCAGCGCTTAACCATCATTGTAAAACACTTTATGTCATGTTCTGCTTTAATTTCAGTTGCTAACATTTTCCAGAGTTGGGAGCCCTTTACAGAAAAAGCTCTTTGTCCTTGTGAGGTTCTACGATAATCAATGTGGAGTTGAGAGAATCATCTCTTATGCAGTCATGTCTGCAAGCTCCATAATTTTGTTATTTATTCTACTTTTTAATTAAATGGAGCTATACTGTAACAGGTGATTGACTGTGGAAGCATTGGAAGTATGGAAAAACTGAATAAATGTACAGTTACTTTGGTTGCTCTTTTGTTTTGTGCTAGCTGTCATGCAGAACAGTGAATCATCTTTCCATTTTAACTTCCTGGCTGATGGTCAAAGGTCTTTTTTTTATCATTCATCTTCTGTCTAACACTCCAATTTACAGTAGAAATACTGTTCATTGCATGGAGTGGGTTTTCATAGAGTATAAAGGCTGATTGAATGGTCAGCAGCACAGAGGCCCTTCAGGGGACTGTCCCAGATCCCTTCCTGTTCAGTCTCGACACATCTGGCTACAGATGCAGGGCTGAAATATTCCATTGTTGGGTGTATTGTGTTGGAAGTGAAGAGTGTGTATCTCCTGCCACTGCTGATGCATATCTTACCGATGGAAATGAGAGACTAAAGTTTATTTGCAACAACTTCAGTTGAAATTGCATTTGGATCGGAGGGGCACTTTACCATTATTAATTAAAGGGACAGGGTCATGAAAAATGAAGTTGTTCAATGAAAAACTGGTTATTTTGACACTTTTTAAAAAAAAAGCAATTTTAATAGAGTTTAAGAACATTATTTGGAAAAAGGTTGGAATAATTAAAATTGTTGTATTGTTTTTACCTGGAAAGTTGTGAATGTTATTTTATGAAATTTTCTGAACTACTTTGTGATGGAGTTTAGTTGAGCAATGCAAAGCATTCTTGCCCACTTTCCCACTCTTCATTAATCACTTACCCCCATGTCGTTCCAAACCCGTAAAAGCTTCGTTCGTCTTCGGAACTCAATTTAAGATATTTTGGGTATAAACCGGGAGGCTTGTGAAAGACATTGTCAAAAACGATATTACACCGTAATTTTGATGTAACAAATGATGTAAGAATCAAGAGACACACTCATCTCAGAAAATAGAATACCTGAACCTGAAATATGCCATAAATTTGCTTAAATTCCATACAAAACTCACTAAAATCGATTACAGTTAAAAAACTTTTGGCTAGCTTTTATGGCTTTTATATCCTGCAGTGCTCAGTGCTAGTAAAAGCATGCCTTCCTTTGAGCCCAAATGAGCATAATTGCATTCACTTCAAAGAATTATCTGTAATGCCTGATCTAATACAGATACAGCGTGTTGAGTTCCCCTCTGAAAGGTCTCCAGGAATGCCATGTGTTTGATGGCTGCACAAACAGTCCGATGAGGTTTGGTAAAAGCATTCTCTTGATGCTAATCTGATAAATCACCATTGAGTCTTACAGTGAAAGGAGTCCTAATGCCATGCAGGGATAACACTCCCACAATTAGACCTATTCAGACAGATCCTCTGAAGTTTCAGACCTGATTTTCAGCGTTATTTCAAGCCGATGACTACTAGATGAGAAGACGAATGTGTTTCTGTCTGATGATATGCCAGAAAGGGGCTCATGGGAACTCGAGAGGGAAAATCACCATGCCTGATTTCAATCTCTGGACTTCTTGAGTATCCAGGAGTGGCAGTTATACTATGAGGGTTGTATGCATGTGTGTAGGTTTCTTTAATGCTTGTGACTGCTTATACAACATAAAGTTACATCTTAAAAATAAAAAAAACAAAATCAAGTCCGGCCCTACTTTCAGCCGTTTCACTCGGATATAGGTCACAATAGGAAAAAGACACTCACAACTTCCATTTCATGCTGACTTTAATATGTACTGGCAACTACTGTATAAGTAAGCCATTTGTAGATTGACAGTGTAAACAATGTGTCACAAAAACCTAATCCGAATGAACTTTTCCAGGTCTAGATGACCAGTTGTTTTATCTGTGAGTCAGAGGAGACAAGATACAGTTCCTCCTGATTCAAAGTTAAAGAAAAGAAGCTCTGCTCCCAGAACTTTAACTGGCTGATTGAATGGCCAGAACACATTCACATACAAATACCACTGTTGCAGTGATAGAAAGCACAGACTGGGGCCGCACTGGTTTGGTAATAACCCAACTGCTCTGGGAATGAAAAGCTGGACCTAAAGGCTTTGTTGGAGAGCATTTGTGAAAATACAGCCATCCAACAAGGCGCTGTTTTCCATAGGGCTGAGTGTATTTGGCTCAGAGTTTCTCTAAATCCAATGACCCAGTGAGTATACATGTGCTAAATATCTTTGGTGACTGCAATCCTTGTAGTTTGAGGCATAAGGACTAAACAGATTGATACAGAATGTCCCCCAACATCATATTTCACTTGGAAATGTGTAAACACAGGAAAGGACATTGTAAAGCCATTTCACATAGTCTATAAAGACACTCTTGAAAGCCTGAAGCTGTTTTTTTCATGGCCTAGTGTTAGTGGTCCATGAAAACCACCTGGTAGGTTTGAGTTTGAAGAGGCCCACAGTAAGAACCAATCAAAACCCCAAACATATTTCTAGGAGTTCTTGACAGTATGCTGGGATTTACGACCTCCCATTCTCATCTTACCTTGTTTTTCCTACACAACATCTTTAACCTCATTCGTATGGAGTTCAATTGAAGTGTGTTAGAGAATTATAGCTGAATTGGCCTCTGGGTCACTGTCTTTGGCCTGTTATTATATGTTTTGTTAGCTCTAGAGGATTCCCCAGGCAAGGCAAGTTCAGTGGCCCCCATTACTGTGAATACATGTCTTCTTAAGAGAGTGCATGCATGATGGGCTTAGATACGCCCAGCGGGAGAATTTCTCACTCCGGCTCATTGCATGACAACAACATCCCCTCACCATTCTCTCACATGTTAAGGGTCAGCTCTCGGAGGAGCTTCTTAATATGTTCCCTCTTTCTTTCATCTTGGTCTCTCTCTACTTTTTCTTGAAATATACAAGCCAAAAATCTACAATGTTGTTCATTCATTTAAAGAGATTTTGAAATGTGGTCATCTGCTCACTCTCATGGTGCTCCAAACTCATAAGTCTTTGGTTAATCTTCAAAACATAATGAAGATATTTTTAATGAAACCTGAGAGGTTTCTGTCCTTCCATTGAAAGATCAAGGAATCATAACATCAATCCATATGAAGCAAGTCATTAAATAAGAGCCTAGATTAAATTTGTTCATCATATAAAGTGTTTTATGATGCCCTTATCTGGATCTTCTAAATTTGAACGAACTTTCAATTGAACAACAGAAATCTTTCAGGGTTGATTAAAAATAATTTGTTTCAAAGATTAACCAAAGTTTGGAAAGACATGAGTGTGAGTAAATGATGACAGAATTTTCTTTTTTTGTGTGACCTATCCCTTTAAATCAGATGCATTTTTGATATTCATTTTTCAGTGAGGAAAAATTGTAAAGTCATGACAGTTACTAATGTTTTCTTTGGTAGACTGATGATTTCGATGGCACATGCACTTACCTCAGTGAGGGACATATTATCATTTCTTCAGTACAAATTAAAGCATGTAATGCTGAAGTTCTGGCCAATTGGTGAGTAACTGTTTTCTTTACTAAGGAAAGCCAATTTTCACTCTAATTTGGCACTTTGGGGGTACTAATTTTGGACTTTGGTTGACATAAGTAATGTGCTAGGGCCCTAATTGTCTAGGGTTCATGGTAAAAGGATACTGAGCTATTCAACCCAAGGGCCTGAACCAAATGAATGCGCTCTACAGCAGTCAGAAGAATAAGAGCAGGGAAGCCCATCATCAACATGAATGAATGACTGTGTTGGCTGACAACAGAGTGAGTTAGCATATGAACTCTGTGGAGTATAGCGTGACACCATCAGCTTGCCCAGACAGACGGTGGACTTGGCCAAAGTAAAGCCTCTGTGGAGACCTCTTAGGTTCCAAGCCCTACTTCTCCAAAGCTCTGCAGATGTGGCCGCCATTCAGAGTCCTGTTAATATGTAGTTGTCTGAATGGTTCCCCACAGCCCTACTGCACAGCCAATGTTTTTCTCTGCCATTCTCATAATATTTTAAGGCGATTTAAACCGCAAGTTTGTCATATATGTCATATAAAGTATGTGGAGTGACTGTCACTAGCATATCAGAGCTGTCACTTCATCTTGTCTAACACTCAGACTCTGTCAGCGATTGAGTAAGTTTTGTCTTTTTCACTCAAGAAGTCATTTTCTCAAACCAGACTGACATTAAAGGAGCAGCTTTAACTCTCACGGTAAGGTTTCCAAAAAGGAAACTGATTGCACATGTTTGATAAGGAGAAAGACTGAACATGCTGTTTTCATCGAGATTGTTTCACCCAAGCTGAATGCAAATAACTGAGTGTCTATTAATAGCCTTCTTGATATTCAGATCACAGGTCTCAATTAGATTTGTCATACATTATATTATTATATTATACATTACACATTACCGGTATAATATATAATATACATGGTCTGGTCAATTGAAATAACATAATAAACATGTAAGTTACTATTTCTTCAATATTTGCATTATTGAACATGGTTTATAGTGTTGTCAAACGTACGGTACTTGTACTAAAAAAAGTTTTTTATTTTTTGCTATTGTACCCAGATTTTCACAGAGACCCGTGAAATTTTACTGTCATTCATACTACGGAAGTTTTGGCATTGTGACAACAGTGCTTTGTAATGGTGATATTTTTGTCACAAGATGCTGTCAAGATCCTTCCTCTTTCTCATCTGGTTTTCTCAGGAATTCCTCTGAGGAGAAAGGCAAGGAAGTGGAGATTACAGAGTTTGCTGACAACAGATGTATTCTGAACTAGTATCGACCAGTCCTTAAGAACAATGCACTATTTCATGCACAATATATGGTCTTTATGTGCAAAATTCATTAATGCATGTTAGTCCTTTTAAAAAAAAAATGTTAGCTTAAAGGGATTTTATATGTGGCTGGCATCACAAATCCCTCTTACTTTTCTGGGGGAAATGTACTTTTTTCTCTCATTGAGTATATTGTTTCATTTTGAAGTATGCCAAAATATGAAAGTTAAATGAGTTGCAAATGACGTTTTATGCTGACCTCAAAAGAATCTAAAGTAATGACACTCCACAGGTTTAGAACAGCTTGCTGTAAGGTTTATTTTTAATTACATTATATACAACATACATTTACACTTCATATAAGCAGTGAGAACCTTGTCATGAATAGCTCAATCACATTTTTACCCCTTTGAGATCAAAAAGCAAATACAAAAGACATGCAACAGACAAAATGACAAAATTAAAGGCATAATGAAATATCCATAAAAATATTTGTCATGTAGACTGATCTACAACCCACTTAGACACATAATCGTTTTACTATTTTATACAGAAAGTGCTGCACGCAGTACCTTAATAAAGTGTTCAAGTGTTTAAATTGCCGTTAATAAGCAAATATTACATCGTAGGTCACCTGATGGCCATTGTCCCATGCATATAGCGTACGTTCCTTAGGATTGTAGTCAATTTGTGTGGTGTAAGTGTAGTTGTTTACAAAAGGGAGGCCGGGAATCATCTGGGTGTGTGTGTGCGTGTCGAATGCATAGGATATATTGGCATGTGTGCGCTCGAAACTGTCGACGGCGTACAGAACGCCACAGATGATGAAGCAGTTTCCATAGAAGTTCCTCCTCAGGCCCGTCCTCCAGTTCTTCTCTTTCTGTAAGTCAGAGGGTCGGAGCTTGCTTAGGATGATCACTTCCTGGTGAAATCCCTCTTCGTCCAGAGCTGGGTACACTAACCATAACCCGTTCTCATCCACACCAAAGTCAATGTCTGAATGCCCTCCCCCACTCCAGGGAGCCACCTCCTCCTCTAATACTGCGTCATGAAGGGTGGTCCAGGCTGCTACATACCGGAGACGAAGATCAAACCTGATTATATCACGAGAAAAGGCTCTGTTGTAGAAAAAAGAGCCACCGTAGACCACATGGCCAGTGCCAATCCAGTTATAGGGGAGTTTGTAGGAGTTGCTAAACTGCCCTGTGAGAAAAAAGAGGAACAAATGTCATATACTGCAGGGGTTGGTCATGATCTTCTTGCAAGGGACCCCCTTCCTAAAACATACAGACAGCTGTATATTTGCATGTATAATGACTCTTTCATGCTATGTGAAAAAAGTACGATATTGTGACATGTTGTCTCCTGAAATTATTCAGATATTGTCTGTAAGATGTAGATCTGTTAGTTGTAAATATATGAAGAGAAACATTTTCAATTGAGGAAAATCTAAAAATAAAAATAAATAAAACTGTCACTAAACATCATGACTATTCAAATGTTTGAGGTCTGTAAGTTTATGCTTACCAAAGCTTCATTTATTTGATCAAAAATACAGTAAAAACAGCAATATCATGAAATATTATTACAATTTCAATTAAAGGTTTTCCATTTGAATACATTTTCAAATGTATTTTATTATTTTGATGGCAAAGCTGAATTTTCAGCAGCAATACTCCAGTCTTCAGTGTCACATGATCCTTCAGAAATCATTCTAATATGCTGATTTGCTGTTCAAAAACATTTATTATTATTATTATACGTGTAAAACTGCTTAATATTTTTATGGAAACTATGATAAATATTTTTTTAATGAATAGAAAGTTTAAAAGAAGCATTATTTAATAATACATATATGTAATGTTATTATTGTTATTAAATTACATACAAGTATGAATTTCTTGAAAATAAATAAATAATCTGATGCTTATGAACAGTACTGTATATGTAAATGTGTTTTTATTTTGGACAAGTTTGGAGTCTAACCAATAGTATAAAATATTCTGAAAATATTTTTTTTTCAGTACAGTACAAAAAAGGAAGACATACAGTACAGTACGCTTCAAATGACCAGCCAAATGCAGCAGTTTCTATTTTAAAGATACATGTACCTTGTTTAAAGGTGTCCATATCACGGAATTCCAGAAGCTGGTTTCCATAGTAGTAGTCAGTCACATATATAACTTTTCCATTGCCTTTCGGGTCTTTCATCCAAGCACCTTCTTTTTTGCCATATGAGTTGTGTGTAACAGGATCAGCGATGCTTGCTAATGTGTCCTTGCAGATCCCTGTAAACAACAAAACCAGAGGAACAGCCCCTCTCTTTTAAGTTCATTTTCTTCAAATCTGGATCTGGAATCAAGCTTACCTTGTCCTTTGGTCTTCTTTGGAGGTTGTGTGCTTGTTTGAGTTGTAGCTTCATCCCAGCTAAGTTTGGACCTCTTTGCAGGTGTTGTAACTCTGGCCAGATGAGGCACTGCAAGAGCTGCGATGGTTGTTGAATTGATGCTTGGTGACATTGTGGTAGTTAAAGGCATTGAGGTGGGCAGGATTGCCCTTGCTGTTGTAATTGTGCTTGACTTCTTGGCTTTTACAGCCTCTCCTTCAATTTGCCTTGTTACATTTGGCATGTTTGCAGAAGTAGGGTCTCCATTCTGTGTGTTGAGGTTCATTGACGGTGTCTGGGTCACTGTTGCAGTGGTTTCAGGTCTTGTAACAGTCGCAGGCAGCTCATGCTTATGGAGCTGGTCTTCAATTATTAAATCCACCGAGCCATCACCACTCACAACCTCATGCGCTGCTGTGGAAACTGTTGAGAAGAGAAACATAAAATGCTTATTTTAACTTTAGTGTACTCTTGTTTGTAAAGTTTCACCTGTAATCTGAAAATGCTGCTGACTATGTCAGGGTAATTTATATTTTTATTCAGCCAAAACATACACACATAAAATCGATCAAAAGTGACAGTAAAACATTTACAATGTTTCAAAAGATTCATATTTAAAATAAATGCTACTTTCTATTCATCAAAGAATCTTGAAAAAAACATTAAGTTTCCATAAAAATATTAAACAGCACATTCTGAAAACAATGTGACACTGCAGACTAGTATTTTTTAGACTAGTGTTATGAAAACTAGTATTTTTTTTATCAAATAAATGCAGACTTGCTGATCATATAAGAGATTTCTGTCAAAAATATTGAAATACAGTAATGTGTTTATATGCAATAATATTATATAAATATATTAATACTTAACAACAGATTTGAAATGTACTGTTTACTTTACATTATAGTTGTCTATTGTATAACTTAATTATGTAATTTGCAGTGCATTATGGGAATGTAGTTCATTTTAAATAAATTTTAAGTAAACAGTTGTGTAACTCATTTTCATATATCTTTTTGTTTTAAATCAAATTGTATTTTAAATCAAATATTATGATTCATTCAAGATCTTGTTGGTTTAGTTTATGGTTTAGAACTCTTTGCTAAGTGTTTTGTAGTATCCCTACAGATAAAATAAATGGGGAAAATACTTCCGGAAACAAGGTTGCTGACAAAAAAATAATAATACGGGCGGTCATTGTGTAATGATAATTAGTGATGCTGAACTTGCATTTAGCTTCTCAACATTTTTCATACTACAATTTAAGCCTAAATATAAGAACATACTGTTGATCCTTCTCAGTTTTGTTCTCCGTTGACATACATAAGAGCTGCAGATATAAAAGCTGCATTTTAGTCATTATTACAATGAATTGAGCTGTCGAACACTCACTATGCTCTTTCTCTTCGTTGTCCTCCATTGTGTTGGCTTTGTAGAAGGTTATGCTTTTGAAGGTCATGCCATTGGGACCTGCTTTGGTCTTTGCAGGTTTATGCAGCTCCTCCTGACCTTCAGAGTTGCTTCTCTTCAGCACAGGTTTGCTGGAGCCCTGAGTCCCAACAAACTTTTCCTCATATTTCCTCTGGCCAGGAATAAACAGTGAAATTGTCAGTTAAATTATTATCTTCAAAAATGTATGTAATTAAACCATCAAGTAAAAGCAGCATTAATAGTCTCTTTCCAAGTCGCCCTTTTTGTGGCTGCATAAATGTCCTGAATGAGATGAAGGGGAATTTGTGGTGTATTAATGATTTGAGCATGTTGTGGGAAAGTTGTATGGCTTTGATCGACTATTTCTCTACTGACATGTCTTCCAGACTCACTGGAACAGTGAATTTGACCACTGTTTCCACTGGGTAAAGTTTGGTACTGGTGGTAATGTGTGTGACATTTGCAGCATGTATTTGAGCATATATGTTGGCAGTTGTCATCTGTGTGAAGTGTGACTAATAAGAGCCTATAGGGCGTTTCTAATGGATTGAGCTAGTGTGTGCTGTATCTGTACCTCACTGTGAGCAAAAGCAGCTGCCGCATTCTTCTGCAGTGAGGGCTCCAGCACGCTGAGACGTTTCTTCTTCTCTTGTCGTTGGTTGGAGCGAGGCCCCTTCCCTTGTGCTTTTTCACCTTTCACGCTCACTTTCTCCTTTGTCAGGTTTCCGGAAAACGACTGTAAGGAGAATGTAAACACAATAGAAGTCCATGGGTGGCAGTTCCGCCCAACCACCTGAACTCAATTCCCCTTTGTCCAATGGCAACATTTGAAAGCAGACTGATTTCTGGTGCCATGCTAATACTGAATAGTGTATAGAAAGCAATGTGGTTGTTTCAAGGAACAGCATAATCAAAAATAAATACTGTGACACCCTGTTCTGTGTGTGTGTGTGTGTGTGTGTGTGTGTGTTCCAACATGACTGGATTTGTCTTCCTGTGGTGATGCTAATGTGGAAAAGAAGGCTCTAAATTATATATTCTGAAATTGTGTCAAAAAAGTGTGTGTATATTATGTACACTCTTACAAAAAATGAAGGTTTCAAAAGAACATGTTATTTATTTATTTTTGTTAGTGTGAAGTATTCTAATAATCCAACAAACTTTTTATTTATTTATTAAGGACCTTTAGTGCAATGGAAAGGTTACATGGATGGTTCCTAATGAAAGCACAGATGGCAATAAAGAGCCTTTATTTTTATAGTGTATGTGTGTGTGTGTATTAATAAATGTCATGTACTATATATTCTTATAAGCATAAGATAATATAAGATATAGCTTCTATCAGAAGCACTGTTTAATGATCACAGATGTTTATATTTTCTATTAATTTATTCTGAGAACAAGTATCAGTATTGCACTCACTTTCTCTATGTTATCAACCCGTTCCAGAAGTTTTGTTGTGATGGAGTGAAGCTTTAACAAGTCCATCCCATAAAATGCTCCCTCGAGAAGGTCCATTATGGTTGAGAGCTGAAACATCAAGATATAAAAAATGGATAATAGAGTGGTTTAATAGAAGTTATTTATAATATTGACTAATTTATGTCTAAAAAAGTCTAAAAGTCATCAAATTAAATAGAAAAAGTTTGTATTTTTATGAATCATCTATTAACACCAGTACATGATTCTCGTCTCTGTCTCCACATGAGTCCTGATTCAGTTCAAAACCCTTTACCTTGATATCATCCCGTCCGGCTTCTTGCAGCTTCTTAAACCTGAAGTCTCCCTCACAGGGGTTGAGGGCAGAGGGAGGGGCGATGCAGGCACACTTCTTACAGCTGGGTCCCGCAGTGACTGTCTCCACTGTGTAGAAGTCCTCAGCCTTGCCATGGCCCTCTTCAATGCGTTTGCATGCGCTCCTGCTCAGAGGCCTTACTACACACTTACACTGACAGTCTGAGCCCTCAGACAGAGTCTTCACTTTATCATAGTCTCCAATGAGCTATTAGAGCAACATAATGACAGTGAATAATGATTTATTTTTTTAAATCAACCCTAATTAAAGTTTTTTTTTTTTTTTATAGTTTAACATAGTGGTTTATAGATATTATTATATTTACATTCATATTTTACAACCTTTTTTGGTCAAAAACCAGTTTATACAACTTAGTATCCTATTAATTAATAGCATATAAATTTCAATAATAATCGAACACATTATTATAATTATTATACTTTTTAACACTTGTTTGGTCAGAAATCACCTTATTTAATTTTTTATAATAATCAAACATGTTTATATATAATCAAACAATATTATTATTATTATATTTACATACAATATTTGATCAAAAAGCACTTTATATAATTTAGTATTTACATAGAAATTTCAATAATAATAATAATAACAATACTGCAAAATACACCAGCATTTATTCATGTGATCATTTAATTTTTAATCAGGAAAAATTACCTGTGTTAAGATGTTTTCTTGATTGTCCATTTCATCTTCTAGAGTTGGACGGTTGTCTATATTGTCAGCAGTCTGTTGCTCCATCTCATTGGCTCGTGTTAAACAAAACGAGCCCCAGCAAAAAATAAAAAACAATAATTCCATCATGCAAATTTATCAGATTTGCCAATTTTCTTAAGTTAAGGTGAAGTCTTTTCTTTGGTGTTCGTCCCAGACAAAAATGCAATTAGGCTACACTTTATGTAACCTATATATTTCCATATGTCAATCAATAGTCCGTTAATTATTGAATATGTAAAGAGTTTCCCTGATGACGTCAAAATGGTCCTAGGTTTGGTTAAAATCAGTCGCTTATGGTTTCTACAGACGGAAAGAAGACCTTCTTTGTGTTGGATTGCCGGTGATGAATGGATATTTGAAAGGTTTGCTGTAAGTGAATGGGGAGGAACCTAAAGACAGGGAGGAGTTCTGCCATTAGATCAATGACCCAAACCCGCGAAATGTACTGCCTCACAAGAAATAAATGTGTTACAAGGATAACAAATTCATTAATAATAAAAACCCGCACATGTATAAACGTAAACACAAAATACCTTGTTCATGATAAAGTACAAAGCACAAAATAATTTCTGGGGAAATTAATTATGACAACATGTCTTAATTATGAAATAATTCTCTAGAGGTTTTAGATAAATTCATTAGTTGTTTATGAGTCAAAAAAATAACATCTATCTATTTTAGCAAGACATCACGATTTACTGAATGAAACTCTCCCAACGCTCTGAAGTAGAGCTTTTTCGCCATCTACTGACAACTCCATTAATTGCAAGTCCTCAAAAGTCTTCTTTTTTTTACCTGAGTAATGCAAGACATATGAGGTGTACTTTTATTCGTTCATCACACGCAGTAGCAACATTAACATATTCTAGCTGGTTTTTGATGTAATTGACATGAAAGTTAAGCAAATTGTAAAGTACCCCTGGAAAAAGAAACCAATGGTCAGAGACACAATATTTTTAAGATTATTGTTATGGGCAACATTTTTCAAAAAGAAAATAATGTTTCAAATATTCAGCAAACCTTAATTTGATGAAACCTTAATTTATGAAAAGGTATTTATTTACTTATTACAGTGAAACTGATGTAATTTCAAACATGACTCCCTCTTTATTCATTGTTTTTAATAAGTGGGAGCATGATGTGGCTTCATAATTCATAATTTTTATTCAGACACCCTTGCTACAAACAGGACCATAAAACAGGATATGCAACTAATTTGTCGTTTTAAATCTCCCCTCCATGTTACTCTGTCTCTTCCTCTCTCACACATTCATTCATTTCTCATGTACACATGCTCTCACTACTGCATAAGAACACTTAAATCAGGGCCCCAGACTGTCCTAAAGCTCAAAGAGAACTGTCCTGGATTACCAAAAGAAAACAAGAACACATTAAATATGTATATAAATTTAGCCAATTTCAGAAAAATGGCATTTGTTTGTATAAAGTGTTTGGGTGTTTCCCACCTTACCTTAATTCACCCTATAACAGACTGAGTACTGTTGTCAATGTTTTTTTCTTTATCCAGTTTTTACATTTATGTTTTTAGCAGAGCTAATCTTACCAAAACAACTTATTAAAATGCATAGAATTTGTTAGTAATGACGTGAGCAGGATACAAACTCAAATCTTCAAAGAGCATGTGCAAACATGCACATTTTTCAAGCAAAACATTAAAAAAATCTCTCTAAATATAGAATAAAATAAAAACAGATGACAATGTCTGTTAGGGTTTAAATAATAAACCAAAAGATATGTAGTTTATAATGATTTTTTAATGAATTATTTAGACACTTTCTGGTTGTCAAAATCTGTAGAACATGTAGATTAATGAAGTACATCAGTGGATATGTTCTCTTCTTAATATATTCTTAAGACTTAATATAGCTCAAAGTCACTGCAAATATTTCTAAAACTAAGAAGACTAGAAGATTATTTCTGAGAAAGTTTTTTTTTTTTTGTAAAATGCAACAACAGTCCAAAATGTAGTAATTCTAACTGCTGAATTTGTAAAGAAGTCTCTTCTCTTTTGACAGGGTAGTCTATGTGTATCATTTCTAATTCTGCTTGCATCATAAAATCATATAAACGCCTTACACTGTTCATGATCAAATTATTAATCAAACTGTCTGTCTAACATAATGATAGTGTCGTGGATTTTAGGTGTCTTGGATACTCCAAAATACCTGACAGATAGCTCTTTGTGTTTAGTCATTTGATCATTACATTTCATATTATTTTAGTGAGAATGTCCATATGTCAGTGTCTGTAAGAGAAAGATTCCTCTAGTTTGGCAGCTCCATACAAAAGTCTATTGTGTAGGTACAATGCCCTTCAGCAGTGTGAAGCTGTTCTTGACATTGACTCAAACCTACAAGTATGCTGCCATAGGTCTTTAATCAAAAGCCATGTTTTTCATCACAGGTGTCTATTGTTCAATATATCAAATATCTGCAACAGTCTGGCAATGTTCCAGTGTGGAGTTTTCATCCTGTGTATGTCACTGATGGAGTCTAAAAACACATCCACATTCAATGGCTGTTTAAAGGAATAGTTCACCCAAAAATGATAATTTGCTGAAAATGTACTCAACCTCAGGCCATCCAAGATGTAGATGAGTTTGTTTCTTAATCAGAACAGATTTGAAGAAATTTAGCAGTACATCACTTGCTTATCAATGGATCCTCTGCAGTGAATGGGTGCCGTCAGAATGAGAGTCCAAACAGCTGATAAAAACATCACAATAATCCACAAGTAATCCACACGACTCCAGTCCATCAATTACCATCTGTGTGTTTGTAAGAAACAAATCCATCATTAAGGCGTTTTCACTTTAAACCAGTGTTTGATCTGTGCATATTTTTCTCCTGATTCAGGCGAGACTTTCACTGGAGAAAGCAATATTATGAATAGAGGATGCATATTTATCCAGAAGCAACATTTTGACGTTAAAAAACGTCTTAATGGATTTGTTTATTATCAATTGCATCTTTTTGCTTTACAAGATGTTAATTAATAGACTGGAGTCATGTGGATCACTTGTGGATTATTGGGATGGTTTTATCAGCTGTTTGGACTCTCATTCTGACGGCACCCATTCACTGCAACCATTGGTGAGCAAGTAATGATAAATTTATGTATGAAAAAAACACACATCTACATCTTGGATGAGGCCTGAGGTTGAATACATTTTTAGTAAACTTTCATTTTTGTGTTTTTACTGTAAAGTTAATTGACTGCAATTTACTATGCTATTGATTGGGTTGCTTTGATGTTTTATTTAACAAATAAAATACTCATAAATATATATATATATTTCGAAATGTTCTAAATCTATATAATAGTGGGTTTAAGTTATGCAGCTGTAATTTTTCAAGTCGAATGCACAGTCTATGAAATCAGTGGTATGACACAGGTTCTTTGGTGAGGTGTCTGAACATGCTTTTGTTGTCAGAAACCTAAATTTATTGTAGCATGAGAACATAGCTTCATTAAGTACAGTGATATTTATTTATGTGACTGGAATACATTCCAAGTTGCAATAATGTGCATTTTGTTTTCCTCTTAACCTTTGTGTCTTTTAGTTACAATAAGCTTTTAACCAGAATTGTCTGGTGTTCTGACTGTAAAACAAATCAAAACAAACAAAAACACTATGATTATTATGATGAATATTTGAGGGCATGTATGTTCAGTGCAGTAGATTTGTTGTGAAACATTAGACATTAGGCTATGTGATTTGAATCTTAATTTGCATTTAAATTGGTGTTTAGAACTAAATATTTCTCACTGTAACTGACATTCATTTATCATGTTTTCTATATGCACATGAAAAAAAACCACGCCAAGATATCAATAACCCTTTAAAATCCTACGATTTCACCTTGTAAATATTGTCTTTGCATTTAATTCAAATTAATTGGATGTTTTATGAAAAATATGGTAATAACATGAACCTGACAAGCTGTGATCAGGTGATAAGGCTGCTACAAAATGCCAGGTGATTCCGAGTGTCTGTGTAACTGTCCTGTTATTAGCAGTTCACTCAGACTATTCACATGACTAATGTAGGCAGACGTCTGTCTCTGGATCCTAGTAGAGATGGATGCTGTACTTTGAAATCTACAAGGTCAATCCCAGTGGGTCTGACCAGCCCCCTTTTCTTTTCTTCCAGCAGGTTGTAAAGCCATTAATGCATCAAGGGTTTCGTTCATCGTTAGACCTCAAAGTGCAAGCCCCTCTCTCTCTTTAGTCTTTGGTTAAGATCAGGGGGGCGAGGTCTCCTTGTTCTCAAATGAACCATGTACTGTCTCTGGACTGCAAGATTCGGACATATTCTACTACACTACTTTGTCTTACACTTATGGATTATTAATACAGCAGCAGGTGCAAATGTTAAGGTAAATCGCGTTCATTTTTGTACAGATCGCTGTGAAACACTCTTTGGGCTTGAAGTTGTAGGCTTGATCTACTAACGCTGGTTTGAATAAGCGCTCAGTTACAAATGCCGGTTACAATGCGGGAAACGAGAAGAGCCATGCACTGTGGCGGGCTTAACATCAAACTTTCACACCAAAACACGGGTTTGACCACGTTCACGAGCACGGCATCGCTCTTTTATACCGCGTTTTGTGCTGTCTCGTGTTCTGAGATCAAAGCCCAGCTGGAGTTTTTATGTCTGGAATTTCCCAAATTAAAGCTGCACGTTATTTTTACGATTTTGATAGCGATTTATTTAACCCCATGCACTTTTTGATATTTCGCGAGAGTATTTAACAATTCGTGAGCTAATGAATGAATTATAAGTGAATTGTTATTCTTGAAAATCTCTTGTTCACTTGGCTTCTGGACTCTGTGCCGGTGACAACTTTTCTTTCTGTTGCATGTTTGAGTTAAGAGTGAGTTGAATCGAGATGAATCTAACTCCGACTCATTTCCGCGAATCGGTTCTTTCGAACAGTTAGTTTCAAAGAACCTTATTCAGAAAACATATTCAGTCACCACGTAATTACGTTATCAAACGGTCCCGTGTTTACGCACTCTTTTTCGAAGGTTTTAAATTATTCTCAGCTAACGGGGAATGTTCTTTTTTTTTACATTACATAAATACAATGGAACGTTCTTATAACTTCATTAATATTTGATATAGCCTACATTCTCATAATGTTGAAAGAAAACGTTCTGTGATCAGCATTCTCAAAATGTCCTTATGATGATGAACATTAGAAACATTTTTGTAAAACCTTTAAATAATGTTCTAATCACGGCAAGAAAACTGGACATTTTAACGTTTTTTTATGTTTTAGCTTAAAACAAACTCGTTTGTGTGTCATTCAACTGTCATTCAAGTCAATCAAGTTGTATTGATTAATATTTCTACCATTAAACTTACATTTCACCACATTTGAATGAGCCGATTCAAAGTTGTTGACTAGATAACGGTTGATTCAGTCCGATTCATGAAGGAATCGTTAAAACAGGTTTTGTAACCGATTCTACCGATTCACTGAAAAGATTCGAATCAAAAGAATGATTTACAATGTAAAGCGTTGTGTCCTGCTATAGTAGTCCAGAAATAGCGCATTGTCATTCCCTCATTTGTTTGGTCTAACATTTATGGCATTATTCATCCATGCTGTTTGAAAGCAATATTACTGTTGTGCTATAAAATATGTTTTGATGCTCAGTTCAGCACGTTTATGACCCGTTCGAGCTGACTGGCGCCGTGTTCAAGCATCAGCAGACTAAACTCAACTGAAGTGACATTTCGAAACTCATCGGGCCCATGCGGTCTCCTTAGGGGGTCTCCGTTTTAGGATGCATTAGAAAGCGGGGGAAAGTCTATTGTCTATTAGAATCTAAACATCCAGAGGGCATTCAGATAAAAAACATATGGGCATGCAGACTCTTGTTTGGACAAGATCCCCTTCCCCTGTGTTTGGGGCGGGGGACACTGGATTTGCTCTTGCCAAGCTATTTGGGTGTGTAAAGAGGGGCTCCTAAACTCCCTTACAACTAAACATACAATTATGCATTTCTACAAGCCTGCAGGACAGTAAGTGTTCTTGCTTTAAGGGTCATACTTTACTGTAAGTCCATATTCTGCTGTAATTGTGCTTTTAAAGAGACTTTTTAAAGAGACATGAAAAAAGACAGTAAGTGGACATCTATGTCAAAATGTCACTTTCAGAAAAGTGGATTTCATGTTTAAACATACCATGACTTTCCAAATGTCAGTTGTGAATTAAACAGCACACTATTCAGGATGGGTCAACGGGTGCATAGAGTTCTAGGAAGAAAATGGTCTTTGTGTAAATCCTCCTCCTTATACCAAAATCCAAACGTTGACCATTAAAGCTGGTTTGAGATCAACCATGCTGGGCAGCTCTTCTCTGAGAGCTTCACAAGACTTTCCATGGAGCTGTGCCTGTGTTGTGTTAAAGTTCACTGATGCACGGCTTGAAGAGGAGCGATTAACCTGCTGTCTAGACAACAGGAGTCTGCTTAATTTGCCTACAGTCGCTGGCCCTTTCATCTGGGCCGTTAGTGGGGCTCCATTCACCTTGATTCCATCTCTTCCCTAAAACTGCCCTCCACTGCTCTCTCTCTCTCTCTTAAGTCACAAAGTCTCTCTAAACTTTAATGTCTAGACTTGTCTGGGCTTCTTCGATGAAAATTCATAGACAGCCAGTCTGTTTTGGATTTTAGCCAAAGTGCTTTTTTTTACTGTCCTATTTTTCTTTTTTATTCTGCTCTCTATTTTCTATTCTCATCACACTCTATTCTACCCTTCCATTTTTTCTACTTATATACCAGAGAATCAGTACTACAGAATCTTCACATTCTATGGTAAATGTATTGTTAATGATGTTGTGAGTTGTTAATATTCACAGCAAGTATTTGAGTCCAACACAGAAAACAAGCTACATATACTATACTTTATATTCTGTATATTATATTATATCATAATGTTAAATTTGCAAATGTGTTGTCTTAAGTTTCTTTCTGTCTTAAAATTTAACCATGTCATTTAAAAAAAAAAAAGTTTTAGTTTTTAATACTTCATTGTAAATGCTTAAAGGGATAGTTCACCCAAAAATGAAAATTCTGTCATCATTTACTCATCCTCAAGTAGTTCCAAACCTGTATGAATTTCTTTGTTCTGCCAAAAACACAAAGGAAGATATTTTGAAGAAAGTTTTTAACCAGGCTGTTTTGGGGCACCATTGACTTCCATAGTAGGAAAAAAACTACTATGGAAGTCAATGGTGCCCCAGAACTGCTCTGTTTCCCACAATCTTCAGAATATCTTCCTTTGTGTTCAGCAGAACAAAGACATTCATACAGGTTTGGAACTACTTGAGGATGAGTAAATGATGACAGAATTTTCATTTTTGGGTGAACTATCCCTTTAAGTCCAACACAGGAAACAAGATCACAATATTATCTATTTAAAAATATATAAAAACAATGCAATATGACAAGTGGTTTCAATTCCAGAATCCTACAAAGTCTTTATATTCTGTATTATATCACATTTCAACCGTTTTCTTTAAATAAGGTGCAGGGTTTAATACTTTACTGTAAATGCTTGAGTCCAACATAGGAAACAAGATCTGTACTCCAACAACGTTTGATTAATATTAGTGCCTTGAGAGACATGACCGCTTTTAACCACAAGTTACACAGAGAAGTGCTTGTGTCTGACAATAATTGCCATTGTTTACAGATTTTCCATGTTATCATGCAAGCGTGCAGCAGTGAAGCACTGTGTCTCTGTCTTTGCCAGGACAGCAGTGAGGGGAGGGAGGATTTCCAGAGGCAGCCAGACGAGGTAGCGCAGTGGTGGGGTGAATGGAGCAGCTGGTCCACCTGTTCCCGTACCTGCGGAGGAGGAGTGCGCTCTCAAGAGCGTCACTGTCTGCAGCAGAGGTACACCACTCTCAGATATTACACAAGCTCATTTAGATCTAGCTCACCCAAGGAAAAATGACCCTCTGATTCTGTATTAATCAGAGGTGACAGGTCCGATGCATTGTGCAAGGTTCTCCACTATGGGTTGAGGGCTGTCAATTTGACCCTGCTCTGAACCCACTTTTCACACCGGGTAATGTCACTCACGATCAACTTGAAGGTCACAAAATTAATTTAATGTGGGATTATTTGGCCCACGTGTATAGATCAATGCTTCCCTTCCTCAGCCTACACCAGAGCGCAGAATAACCCAAGTGAACCCTCACATGAGAGAGGGGGAAATGGGAGAGAATTCCCCCTTGACTAATATCCTCCAGAGCACCCAGAGGAATGTCATGTGGAGTGAACATCAATCCACTGGCCCACATGACACAGGGAATTCTGCTCAGAATGACAAACATATTTACAAAATGGTCTTTAGAGCAAATGGTCAAACATTTCAGGGAGATTCCACTGGAGATAAGGGACCCTAGCTGAGCCAGTCCAGCTGGCTCCCATTAGCACTTCCCATTATGGTGGAGGCAGCAAAAGGTGTGTGCATTGGGGGAGGGACAGAGAGAGGAAGAAAGATGAGGAGAATCATGTATGGAAACGTTTAGAGGGATCCCAGTGGCATATGCTGTGGATATGGATGCTGGTTACCAGTATGGGATGCTGAAGTACTCCTGTTACCGGTTAACTAGTTTACTGCCTAAAACTATGTGGAATTAATCTGAAATTAAAAATAAAATAACGAATATTAAACCAAAGAAAACAAAAATGAAAAATATTTATTTGGCAACTAACTGAAATACAGAAATAAGTTGAAACACTAAATTTAGTAACTGGAAATAAATGAAAACTAAACAACTAAAAATACTTAACTAACTTGGAAAAAAAACTAAACTAAACAACTAAAATAAATAAAACCCAAACAGTAATATTTAGAAAAGAAAAACAAAAGTATCGAAAATTAAAAGCTAATTAAAAATATTAATTAAAATATAACAGTAGTAATGATAGAAAAGTAGAAAAAGGATGGATTTTCAAGGGATATTCATGTTTTTTTTTTTTCATCTGAAATGTTTGACATTTGATATTTAATTGTGCAGCTCATTTCCTCTATGTTTACATTTATATTGCCTTTGCACTCACTTAAAATTAATCTTTAAAAACAACTAATAATTTATTAACTGTTAATTACAATCTATAACAAATCTGAAAATGAATATAATTTTTTTAATGTTGAAATGCCTAAATTCACTGAAAACGATTGATTTAAGTTTTAAGTGTTTTGTTTTATTGAATTTACTTATAATATTTTTAAGACAAAATAAAAAAATTATATCGGCTATGTCCTCTGTAACAGTAAAATCACAATCAACTTATAGGTAGGTGCGTGCATTCCAAGGATTTTTGATATCTGCAGATCATTTCATGAATGAGTAAAAATTGAATGTCCCATCAAGATCTGGATGACTTATATACAGATAACCCTTTTTCAGACTGACGTCGACCCAAAACATCAACAGTTCATTCTGCACTGGACCGTCCAAACAGTATCAGCTGTGTACAAATCAGGTATGCCAAAAGTTTATGAGATCTTCATAAAGATGTTTGTGTATAATTAAAGGATAACCCATAATAATGTGACTGTGTTGCTGGGTGGAATACTCCATCCAAGCCATCTGGCATAACTGCATTTTTACACATGTTGGCTTGAAGCTCTAATATCTGCAGGCTGTTTGACCTGCTGCCTGGCTCACGAGCTGTGTCTTTATTGTTGTCTGGATGTTTGCCTAGCCGTGCCCAAACAGCAGAATCAGCTTCAAACAGCACCAGTGCTCTCAGTTCAATGCCAAAGCCTTCGGCAGGAAGCACTATGAGTGGGTTCCACTTTATCCGGGTAAAAAAACGTCCCTCAGTGTTTTCTTTTTCCACCTCTTTCTCTCTGTTTTTTTTTTTCAAATCGCTTTAATTTGCTCTGCTTCCTAGTCTTTCAGCCTTTCAGTGTTTTAGACTCTTCTGAATTTCTTGGCTTGGGCCCTGGCCAGCTCTATTATAGCTCACAGATGCCCCTTTAGGATTATTTCTTCAGCCCATAGTCCCCTATGTACAAAAGAGGTCTCTCAATGCCATAAAGTCCTATTATCTTTAGAGGAATTCTCTGAAGCCTAGATCGTAATGATGTTTTGCTGATGTCACCTCCTGTTCAGATGATTACATCAACATCTCCAATAAGCCATGTGACCTCCAGTGCTCCACAACCACAGGAGAAAGGCAGCTGTTGGTGCCTGCCCATGATGGGACGTTCTGCAGGGATGGGATCTACCAGGGTGTTTGCATCGAGGGCCAGTGTCAGGTGTGTCAGAATAATATTTGGTGCAAAGATTATTCCAAGCTTCAAGCAGCCAAGGTCGTAAATTGAGAAGGTTATTAATGCTATATATTAAGGATGCTTGAGTTTTTCAATTGATAATCGCTTTATTGGTTGATAGCGATAGGTCTTGTAAGAAGAAATCATGAATCGTCATCAATTTATTCTAAATTTATCAAATTTAAAATGTATAAAATTTAAAATTAATAAAACCAGACATAGATTTGTTAACGATTACATTTAACAGTGTTATTAAATTATTAGTGTTTTTAAAGATTAACTTTAAATGGGTGTTAGATGACAGCAAAGGTAATCTAAGTGTAATAATCAGGATGTGAGAATGAATAATTAAGAATCTTCTATATATGAGGTACTGTATGGGAAAGTGTAATCCTCTGTGATAAAAAAAGATCACTTTTGCCCCGTGTTTGTGAGATTATGCTCAGTGCTAACCGTTCTATTCCCTTGGTTGCAGGTGGTAGGGTGTGATGGGAAATTGTATTCCAGTAAAACCATAGACAAATGTGGAGTCTGTGGTGGAAATGGAGGTTCTTGTTATCGTGTCTCAGGATCTTACCGGAAAGGGATCACACAGTTAGGTATACCTTATGTTAGCATTAAAGGTAGAATAGACCATCTCTGGCCAAATTTGTGACCTTTTATCCATTTGTTTTATAATTAAACGGATAGCCAAAATTGATGGATTCAGCCCAAAATTAAAATTCTGTTATTATTTGCTGACCCTCATATCATTCCAAACCTGAATCACTTTCTTTGTTCTGTAGAACATAAAAGAAAATATTTTGAAGAATGTTGGTAACCAAACAAGTTCAGTTCCCATTGACATCCATTATATTTTTTGACATGGGAACCAAAACTGTTTGGTTACCAACATTCTTCAGAATATATTCTTTTATGTTCCACAGAACAAATATATTTATACATTTGGAACGATATCTGAGTGAGACAATAATGACAGAATTTTATCTCTTTAACAAAGATGTCTAATTTGACACACTGCTTAAACACAAACATTATGTACAAATAATTAATTCAATTAAATTCAATTACAAGTTTAATTAAATGTAACAGATAATTTCAAATGTATTCATTTGTCATTGTTTCTTTAGGTTATGTGTTCATAACCAATATACCGGTTGGTGCTACTGATATCCAAATCATAGAGCGGCGGAAAACTGAAAACATCTTGGGTAAGAGTTTCTTGGGTTGATCTGTCAAAATTCAGGTGGGCAAAGAGAAGAGAGAAAAAACGATTAAAATGTCTCTTTCGTCATCTTCTAGCTCTGTCTGATGAAGCCGGTCACTTCTTCTTCAATGGAAACAGTGTGATTGACAATCCACAGAACTTCCATGTTGCTGGGACAGTTTTTAAGTATAGGAGGCCGGCTAACCTCTTCTCTGATGGCTTTGAGTACATCATGGCTCAGGGTCCCACCCATCAGGCCCTGAATGTCATGGTAGGTATATAGGTATGTAAAATCATCACAACCATGTTTTTATTTTTATCTCATATGTAAATAGCTCAGACAGCTGGTATATAGTATATTTTTTGTCTTCTTTAAGTACCTGTTTTCTTTTTGTTCAGTATTACAACCTCAATGGAAAGATGCCTCACATCACATATGAGTACACAGTTCCTCGAGCTCCGGAGCTGAGGGCGGCATCTCCCATGGTCTCTACACCCGAGCAACCTCAAATAAGCAACCTGATGTCAAAGATGTCCAAAGACTCCTCACCGGCAGAGCAGAAGGTGAACACGTCCTCTACGGAGCTCTCCTCCATTCATAATGAAATCGAGGCTCGTAAGGAGTATGGAAAAAAAGGCAATCAGAGCACTTCACTGGGACCTCAAGATAATGTGGAGGTGCATGTGGGTCATGAGGAGCTGTTGTGGGAACTTCAGGCCTCTGTAAACTTCAGTGAGCTGCCTGGTCTGGTATTGTTTAGACCTGCCAGTGAGGTCCTCCAGAACGAGCTAGATGATGAAATGCACCATCTTGAGGCACAAGGCAGTTTTGGTAAGTAAGCTTTAGGGAAAACATTTTGAGCTCATTCTTTGGCATTTCATGTTGCTTTCACACTAGAGGATTTGGTACGGACTGACTGGGTTTGACTGACCATAAAGTTTTACTTCTTTTGATTTGTGTAAAAGCTGTTTTGCTTGAAAACTGCTTTTGGGTCTTTTTGGAAAAAGGGTTTTCTGTTCATACGAACTACAGTATGTTCATGATTGATGTAAATGTGGGAATATTTTGACAATATGAAACATGATTTCAAACTCAGGTAAATGTAGTGTAAAAAAGGCAAAGTGTGAAAGTGTGAAAGCAACATCAGTGTCAGAACTTGAATTTAAAGAGGTATAAGTGCGTATATAAGTCTATGTGCTGTAACAGAAAAAAAGTTCTGAAAAGTATTCAAATTGCAATAATAAAGTATACTGTACAGTAATTAAATTATAACTAATTCTGGATAATTGTATTACAGTTTATGACGGATGTAGCAACAGATATAAAATCAGTTATTATTAGCTATACTAAAGAGTTTATTAAATACATGCTAAATATGCTAATATTGTTTTCACTGTAAATGTTTAATATATATAAGTATGATATTTACAGTATATACATATATATATACTGTAAATATCATACAGTATATATATATGTATATACTGTAAATATCATACTTATATATAGTATATACATATATATATCATTCAAAAGTTTGGGGGCAGTAAGATGTTTTTATGTTTTTGAAAGAAGTCTGCATTTAAAAAAAATACAGTAATATTGTAAAATATTATTAAAATTTATAATAACTGTTATTTTTATTTGACTATATTTAAAATGTATTTTACTCCTGTAATGGCAAAGTTGAATTTTCAGAAGCTATTACTCCAGTCTTTAGTGTCACATGACCCTTCAGTCACTATGATTTGGTGCTCATTTCTTCTTATTATCAATATATTCTTAATATTTTTGTGGAAAACATCACTGATTTTTTTCAGTATTCTTTGGTGAATATAAAGTTAACATGTCATTTCTGAGTAAAAGTGTTAATTTATTTTTTAAAACATCTTACCGAGCCCAAACTTTTGAATGGTAGTTTTTATTTTGTTAAATATAGAGTACATTCTGTAAAAGACATCTAAAATATCCATTTTATATTCATGTACTGTATATATTGTACAGAAATTGTATACTATATATGAAAGCTAATCTTGGCTAAGATGTCATGGATTGATTGATTGATTTCACATTTAAACATGCTTTACTGTTGTCCAGGCCCTGATTCCAACCTGATTGATGGTGATTCGTCTAGTTCCAGTGACTCCAACCACACATCTACACCGGTGCTGAAGAGTCTCTTCTATGATGGAGCATCTTGGCCCTCAGGCTCCAGACAGCCCTGTAAAGACGGTTCTGCACTCACAGGTTGTGCCGTACTCAAGCTCAACTCTTCACTGGACAACAGCCTGACACTGGAGATCTACCCAGGCAAACTGGACATGCACGGTCCAGATGGAGAGTCTGTATTTGAGGCCAGGACTAATGACTCAACAAGCCACCGGTCCAACCTTCTCCAGCTCCACCAGGTGGAGCCAGTGCAGACCCCCCACAGCGAGAGGTCAGACGGAAGGCATATGAGCGGATTGAGCCTTTAGATGAATGCTCTGACATATTTATTGCCACGGTCTGGCTTGAGTTGTTATGAATGGAAATGTGCACCAATCTTTCAAAATGTCACTGCATCATTTCCACAGATGTGCTTGTTAGGGTAGAAAAGGTTTTTAGAAAGAAAGGTTTTTCTTTCCTAGCCTTCAGTTCTCAAAGGGCAAGTTAACATGAAATTATGAAAAATAAATGGACCTTTTCTTAAATTATGGATATGTAGGAACTCGGGGGATTTAAATTTTCTGCTATAGTAACTGTATTGATGATAATGTAGTCCAGTGAATCAAATTCTTGTTCAGACTTAAGCAAACATACAAAGTGTGAAAGCGTCAGGGTGGGTGAATTCAAGGGGTGAGTTATAAGTGCACTCGTTTTAGCCTATGTCCTGTAAAATAACAAGCTTTAATTTTTTTTATAGTTATATTTTTGGCTTTTCTGGCAGTATTTGGGCAGTTTGAATTGAGACAGGAATCATGTGGAGAAAAAAACAGAACTGAGGAGAACAGAACTGGGAAAGGTCCACAAGACAGTTTAAACTTGGACTGGCCAATTCCTGTCTTACCTTATTCACTTAAATGCCATTTCAACTCTTGTAGCAGTTTCTTAGGTGTATATTTTGTCTCGTCATAATTAAATGACTAATTCAGAAAAAATTGGATTGGATTGGATTGCCGTTTGTTTGTCTCTTTTTTTTTGGCCAGCCAATATTTTCACTGGTCCGACCACAAAAGAATGAACATTTTCTTTTTTGCAATGAATTTTTATATATATTTCATATATTTACTTTTTTTAATATATAAATGTTAATTTTTGTTTCTATATTTAGCTTATTTTTTGACCAAATTTACTTTACAAAACAATTTGAAACAATGTGCAAAATTATATAGCTATAATGTAACTCCAATTTATCTGTTACTATTAAGTGAAAGCAACAAAAAAAATTGTCTATGCTGTATGATAGCATATAAAGGTCTAATTTCCTTGTTAAAACAGACTTGTTTTTCCTTGTGAATAGTTTAAACTCATAAAAAACATTGTTTTAACATTAGATAAGAAAAATATCATGTATAATATTTTAATTGTGTGATGTAAGTTGATTAAAAGTTGATTCACCATCTTTTTCTCTTTCTCTCTTCTCCTACTCCCGCAGTAATGAGTTTGAGGTGGAATCTCTAGATCGTGACGTCAGCATGTCGGACATGTACAGATGGAAGGTTTCTGCGTATGCGCCCTGCAGCTCAACATGTACAACAGGTGAAATCACAAGCACACACAGACAGTGCGACACATTTGCAAACACACAACCAACCTGACACTATACACTGTGTCTGTAGGCATAAGCACATCGTATGCCTTATGTGTGAAGTATGACGGGTCAGAGGTGGATGAGAGCTACTGCGACGCTTTGACCAGGCCGGAGCCCACACATGAGTTCTGTACAGGGAAAGAGTGCCTGCCCAGGTTTGATACTGAAAACTTGAGTTTTGATATAATTTGCTTTACTATAGGTAAATTCATAAGCGTAGATCAGGAAGCCACAGATGCTGTTGATGACAGATCATAAGTTGTTGTATTGTGTATTCTGAGGCAGGTGGGAAACTAGTCGCTGGAGCGAGTGTTCCCGGACATGTGGAGAGGGGTTTCAGTTCCGCACGGTGCGCTGCTGGAAGATGATGGCGCCGGGGTTTGACAGCTCTGTTTATGATGAGCTGTGTCAGGCTGCGGAGCTGCAGAAGCCCATCACACGGAAAGCCTGCAAGAGCAAAAGCTGCGGCCCGCAGTGGGAGATCTCAGACTGGTCTGAGGTCAGTGTGTGAAGGCTGAGTCTCAAGGCTTTGTTTAAAATATACATGTGAATTGAATATTAACCGCCACAATTGGATGCATTCATGCACATTTAGCTGCTTTGATTTTAGTTCAGCTTATTTGTGTATCACTTTTCACAATACAAAATGCTCCAATGCAGCTTTACGAAGAAAACCCTTGTGAAAAAGAAGTTAGCATGCTTTTAAAAGGAGCACTTATTACAGAAATATTGTACTTTAAAAGAATATGCAGTAACACTTTATTTTAAGGTGTTCTTGTTACACGTTATACATGTACTTACTATTAAAATAACAATTAATTATGCATAATTACATGCAAGTAACCCTAAACCAAACCCTAATCTTAACCCTAACCATATAGTAAGTACATGTTGTTAATTAATATTGCTCAGTACTTACATGTATAATTACACTGTAACAAGAACATCTTACAATAAAGTGTAAACCATGTGTGAACTGAATGTAATGATTTTTCAATTGCATGTTAATTGCAAATTAATGTAAATTATATATATTTCAAAATGTTTTGAATTAGTTTTTATTTTTATGTTTTCCATTTTCATTTAAAATTTTAGGTAACATTTTAGTATAGGGACCAATTCTCACTATTTACAGGCTTGCTTATTAGCAGGCCTATTAATAACATATTGGCTGTTTATTAGTACTTATAAAGCAGATATTCTACATGGGCATATTCTACATCCCTAATCCTACCCAATACCTTAACTTAACGACTAACTTACTAACTATTAAGAAGCAGCAAATTAGTACTAATAGGTTATTGAGGCCAAAGTCATAGTTAATGCCCTTGCAACCAGATGAAATAAGTTTTTATATTTTATTATTTTTCCGTTATCGATGATCATATTTCAAGTAATTAATTTTTTTAATTTAAAATTTAAATTAAGTTTCAGATTCAGTTTTAATTAAGACCCAACAGTGAGCCAAATGCAAAAGTTTTAGTTTAGACCCAATAGTGCGTCAAACGTGACAGTAATGGTTGTTTGTCATTCTGACAGTGTTCAGCGCGGTGCGGCGGTCGTGGGGTGAGGAGCCGTGAGGTGCGCTGCTCCATGGAGCCCAGACTCTGTAACGAGTCCACCAGACCGGTCAGCCAGAGAGAGTGCGAAGGGCCGCCCTGTGACCGCAGGTGGATCGTCTCTGACTGGGGGCCGGTGGGTTTCAGAAAACGTCCTGTAAAATATGACATAGAAATTTAAAACTTTAGATTGTCCATTAAACATGACATTATGTGTCTTTGCTTCTCCCTCTCTAAGTGCTCAGGGCCGTGTGGGGAGGGCAGGATGAGACGCTATGTGGTGTGTAAGAACAGCAGTGGGAAGGTGATTTCTGATGGCCAGTGTGATCCAGAGCTCAAGCCGCTGGCCGTGCATCCGTGTGGAGACAAAAACTGCCCCGCCCACTGGGTGGAGCAAGAGTGGGAACAGGTGAGCTGCCCTGTGTACTGCAGTTTATGGTAACTTTTCCCATCCATCTCCTATGCATTGTTATTTTAGCATTATTTATATGCTATTATAGTATTTATTAAAATTTTGAGTTTGTATTTTTATATTTTCAGTTTTCATTTGTTTGTTTTAGTAATTATGTTGTGTGCTTTTATAATTTTTACTAGTTTTTTTTTTTTTATATTTGTTTAGCTTCAATTTATATTTATTTCAGTTTATTTCTATTAATTGTATGGCACATATTTCAGTTCTCTTAATAATAGTTAATAAGTTTAATAAACTTTAATTTTTAATTTTCTAATCTAATATTTATATATATATATATTTTTCATCTTCATTTCAAGTTATGAAGTAATGAATTGGTAACACTTTACAATAAGGATTTGTTGACATTAGATAACTACAATAGTTAACATGAAATAATAATGAAAAAATACTTGTAAAGCTGTATTAATCTCAGTTAATATTAATTTCAACATTTACTGATGCATTATTAAAATCCAAAGTTATATCTGTTAATATTAATGAATGGTCATGAACTAACAATGAACAGTTGTAGTTTTAACATGAACAAAGATTAATAAATACTATAACAAATGTATTGCTCATTTTTAGTTAAAGTTACGCATTAATTAACATTAACTAATGAACCTTATTGTAAAGTGTTACCAACAATTTTAATAGTTTTTGTTTAATTTCAACAATAACAGCACAGCTCCTATGTGTTTAATGAGCTGTTTACTGTAGTATTTTGTCTTGAACATTCCCAGTGTAATGCCACATGTGGCCGTGGAGTGAAGACGCGTCAGGTGGTGTGTGCAGGGCTGGAGGGTGGCGTCTTCAAGGAGTTCCCTGAAAGGATGTGTGACAGATCCCTCAGACCTGCGGACAGTGCGGCCTGTTTTGAGAGACCCTGCTCCAAGTGGTTCACCACATCCTGGTCCCAGGTTAGGAGGGGCTACTGAGAATAAATGTGTAATTAAATTACAGTTACTTATGAAAATGTTTACAATTACAAAGGGGGTTACATCTGAATATTTTCACACACATATGCAGATTTAAATTATTTGAATAGGATTTGAATAAGAATAAGATTTGAGTTCAAAAACAGTATCATAACTATTAAAATATCTTATGATTTTAAATCTGTATTTAACCTCAAATGTTAAAAGAGGTGCTAAAGTCTGATTTTGTGGTGGCTGTGCTTTAAAATGAAATTATTTCAATTTTAATTCAAGTGAAGAAGGATTTTGAAAGTCTGACAGTAATCGGTGTTGAGTCCTACTGTAAGGTTAACCCTGCCTGCTTCAAACTGTTTAACAGTTGAAAACATCTATTAGAAATTTAGAAAAGTAATCAAATGTAATTAGTTATATTGCTTTAATAAAGTAATTGAAATATTTACACTACTTATTACATTTTAAAAAGGGTGACTTGTAATCTGTAACCTTAAATTACATTTCCAAAGTAACCTTCCCAACATTGGTGGTACAATTATTAGAAATGAAATCATGTGAAAAGATATAAAGTCAAAATAGTGAGATAAAGCCACAATTAAGAGATATGGGAGTTAATTGCAATTAAGAGAAGTAGGTCACAATTACAAGAAACTGCAGGATTTTTAAGTCGCAATTATGAGAAATTTGTGTGAGACAATATAAATTTAAAATTGTGAGATAAAGCCTCGCTCATGAGATATTGCGAGATTTAATTGCAATTACAAAATAAAAAAGCTGCAATTACAAGAAAGTTGTAGTTTTGAGAAAAGTCGTGTAAGACAATATAAAGTCAAAATTGTAGGATAAAACCACAGTTATGAGATATTGGATTTAATTACAATTAAGAGAAATAAAAGTCACAGTTGCAATTACGAGAAATAAAGTTGGGAGACAATATAAAGTCAAAATTGTGAGAAAAAGATTTAACTGCAATCATGAGAAATAAAAGTTGCAATTTCAAGAAAAGTCACGGTTGTGAGAAATAATGTTGCAGTTACAAGAAATAATATCTTAATTCTGAGATGTAAAATCTCAATAGTGAATTCTCAACAAGTGAAATTCAGTCATTTCAATAAGAATCCGCACGAGTTTCATGCGAGATACAAAAAAAGTTCCCCACATTTTTGCTCGTGTTTAAGTTGCTCATATAAATTTGCCTTGTTGACCAACAGAAAGCTGCTTGGTTTAAAAGTGACTTTGCACATCACTTTGAAAGCAAATAGGGAGTGATTTATCTGTTCTGGATAATGTTTGCCTCTCACATGTGTTTGTGTCTGTGCCCTGCAGTGCAGTAAGACATGTGGGATTGGAGTATGTGTGCGAGAGGTGAAGTGTTATCAAGGAGAAGAACTGGGCCATAGCTGTGATTCAACACTGAGACCAGAGGCCAGGCAGAGCTGTGAGGTGCAGCCCTGCACTACTGAGCCACCAGGTACTATTATAGCAAACCACAGCACTGCACATACAAACTAACTGAGGTCTCCCGTCTAAGCTTGGCTACGCATTGCAGACTTTTAACAAGACAGGCCTTGAGTGAGTTGAAAAGAAATCCAGTCTATCTTTATTTGGAAAGATGCTGTAAGGACGCACCCTGGCATGGCTGTTATTTGATCATGCCAGTTGTAAGTAGTTTACGCTGTACCTTTTAATGAAACACAGCAACGAGTGCGTGTTAAAACGCTCGGCTCAATTAAAAGCACATGTGAATCTATCTTGGCTCAACACAAGCTAATTCCTGTGAAATTTAGACCAGATTAATGCTTTGTTGTTTTTAGTCTTTGCAGGGCAAGTGCATCATGCATGTCGTCAATTTGGCAGCTAATTTTGTGTTTTTGGACAGCAATGACATTCCTTGTTCTGCAATAGAGAGTTAGTAGGGAGAACATGGGACAGTCCTGCGGTAGCTGATGTTCATTGAGATCTACTTAAAGTACTTTTCTTGACATTTTGGCAAAGATTTGCCTTACAAGGGTGAAGTGTGTCTGTGCCACTAGTGGTACCGAATGGAACTGCAAAAATCACGATTGTTTCCAAACAGGTTTCCCAAACTTTCTGCCCATTTAACCGTCTTCCTATTATTCAGTCAAACAGACAGTCCCTATCAGAGCAATAAATCTATCTATCTATCTATCTATCTATCTATCTATCTATATCTATCTATCTATCTGTCTATCGTCCATTAAACTTTTATTTCAGCATTACACAATTAAAATTACACATTAAAATATTTAAATATATAATAGTTATTTATCTATTTATTTTACTTGCTAGTTTTTTCTGTTAAAGAGATTTAAACCTGGGGGAAAAAAAATAAATGAAAATATTTAAATGTATGTATTTATTTATAACTAATATAGATTTCACTGCTATTAAACTGCTAAAATATATATATTGAAATGTATGTATTACGCTATTAAATTAGTATTTTTTACATGAGAAAAATAAATATAAATATTTAAATGTATGTATGTATTTATTATACAACTTTTAAGCATTGAAAAATTGAAAAACATTCATACATACATTTACATATTTTATTTATTCATAATTTTGTCTTTGCTATTGAGATTTTAACCTTTAAAAATAATTGAAATAAAATAAATACATTTAAATAAATTATTTTGTATTTACTACAAATTCATGATGTAATTATATTTTCACATATTTTATGTCTTTTAAAACTGTCTATTTCTTATTTTTCCCCCAGCCGAGGATGCTTGTCAGGATAAAGCGACAGCTAACTGTGCCCTTGTCCTGCGGGTGAAGCTGTGCACTCACTGGTACTACAGGAAGGCCTGCTGTCTGTCCTGCAAGAACAAGAGCCAGTGAGGGCTGTCTGGCTCCTCACTGTGGCCTTGCAGTTAATGTGAAGACCCTCCTCCACATACTGGACGCACTGAACCCAGAACTGACCATATCCAGCCCTCCAACCCCATTGCTGTCAACCTCTCCTCCATAAAAAAGGTGCTATATCAAAAGGGCACTGGCCCTGGTCGTGGTCCTGCAGGGACCCGGTAAAGGCAGCTCCTGTAACTGGACTGCAGAGGAGCCGTGGGTCTACTGATGATAGAGACACACAGTCCTCTGATCAAACAACTGTAATGTGTACTGTAGAAGCCTTGATTCTGCTCTTACACACTTCGAAATAAATACACACACATCGTATGATATATGTACAAAGTTTTTTTAATTTTGTTTTTGTTGGTGTTCATTTTTGCTCTAGAAGAAGAAATAAAACTAAAGTGGTTTTGAGATCTGGGTGGTGTTTTTTCATACATGCATGTTCAGTATTTTCATGATTTTGTCATAAAATATTCTTAACATTTGATACAAATCCATTTATTTCATACAAGCTTCATTATATACAGCAAATATAAATATTACAGTGGGGTACAATGAGGCCAGTATGTTGCTCTATCAAAGGAAATATTATTTATATTTTATAATGTAAAATCATATTAAAATATTATTTCATATATTTTGGAACCAAGTGTTTTTAGTCCCATTGTACTTCAACAAATATATAACATGACTGAAAATGAAACTAAAAGCCTATTAAAGCTAGTGATTGCACATTGAACAGATATGATTTTTGAAAATGTTCATCCAGTTTTTATATAATTAATTGCCAGCAGAGGTAAAAGAAGAAGATAGATTGTGAGAGACACTGATGGACTTGAGTTGTGAGTTGTCGTTTGGGGTGGGGCGACTGTTGTATTTGTGCCCACGAATCTAACAGGATCACTTTGAACGCCGACCCAGAAGAGAGAGAAACTCTGCACAAATGTTGCCCTGCAAAGGCCATTCAATCCATTCAATTCAATGACAGAGAAAAAACTGATAGCAGAAAAAGCACTGTATTGAATAATTATTAGTTGAAAGCATCTTTCAATGAGGCAAGTGAACTGTAAATCCTCTTGCAGAATTATAAAAGCAACAATTTATAAAAACAATTTATATATGTATGTATGTATATATATATATATCATTTGGTGTGTGTGTGTGTGTACCTTCATCCTTCCCTAGGGTCATATTTCTTTTTACAATTTAAAAATGAATAAATGAGTGTTCATCTGAGTGGTACAAGACTTTGTGACTTTTGTTCCACTTGAATTTGGAACACACAAAAAAAAATTGCGTGGATTCGAGGACTTTATGTGGGTGTAAAAACAGTAACAAATCCTTCCATCGTGGACCCGCCATAGGAATGAATTTTGATTGTCGAAAAAATATTTTTATTTTATTTAAAAAAAAATACAAAATCTGACACAATCCACGAAGGGCTGAGACTGTACAGAATATTCTCAAGGCAAAAAACGCACGCACGCACACACACACACACACACACACACACACACACATACATGGTACACGCACACACACAGAGACACATTATAACACGCATGATTAAAGAAAACAAGGTAAATAAAAATTAAATTAAATAAAAATCCCCCCAATTTTTTTTTAAAAAACCCTACATAAATATTAAGAATTTTTTTTTATAAAAATGGATCAATATAAGCTTTCTGGACCAAAAAAATAAATTTTGACCCGCGAGGGAAGGATGAAGGTTAAGCATTTGTCATGAAATTTAGTTACTACTTATGATATCAGAATACTAAAAAATATTACAAAACAAAAAAGAACAATGCTGTTCAACTCTGTTATTACACCAAAGGTTGTAAACATAATAATTGTAAATATTAGAGAATCACAATGAACACAGGTGGAATAGGTTTTACCTGAACCGAATATCTGTGTTGTTGGTGTTAGGAGCTTTCCACTGAGCCACAATAGTTGATTTGGTAGCATTTGAAGTGTGACTGACAGCTGAGCCCTGAAAGATAAAGAATACTGGTTCACATCAGTGTGTCCAATACTGTCTGTATTTCCAAATGCTGCTATATGTAAATATGCATCCAGACACTTCAGCAGAGATAAATAATATAATGCATAGCAAAACTTCTTTCTTGAAGGAACTTTCCCAAAATCATAAAGGTTTGAACGACATTATGTGGTGAGCAAATGTTAACAGAATGTTCATTTTTAAATAAACATCTTACCTCTGTTCCACAGTTGAGTAACTGAGCATCGCTTCCCATGACTGTGAAAGTTCCTACTGGACCCGTCTCATCCCTGGCTTGAAGAAGAAAGCCCTTGAACCCAGTCTCATTTGCTTGCAGTGTCACTGCCAAAAAATAAAACAGAGACGTGAACTTTGAACTGTGGATTTGAAACTGACTCATACATTCACTAAAAATCATAAGACACCAGTTGCTTAAAAGCCATTGCCAGAATGGCTAGGAAAAGGGACGTTATTTCTGATAAAAGCTCTCAATTGATATGTTTTTACAGGTCCTGTCACAAACCTGTGATCACCTGACCCGCTGTGTAGTTTGAGACGTCTGTGGTGACTCTATATGGAGGTTCTAACATAGAGGCAGTATTATTTCTATGATTAGGAGTCATAGACGTGCATGCCGGAGTCACCACTCCAGTGCCGTATGCAGTTACAGCATGAAGATTCAGCCCAAAAACCAGGATGAGAAACTGTTTATTCATCTAAAACAGGAGAAATCAAAAAAGATTTCAATTTTAATAGCACACTGATAACAATTGTAAATAATAACATTGACAATTAATGACATTTTAATGGAAACAAAAAAATTAAGTGCACTATTTTGGTACCAGTAAATGTTTTAACCGTGCAAGAGTTACTAACCTTCACAAAATCAAACAGCGACGTTGAGTTGCTTTCCAGAAAATATCAGTACAGCTGATGTGTATCAGCAATAAGAGGGTTTTATATGCGCTGAGCAGACAGAAAAACATCCTTATTGATAGGGGAAAATCATAAAGTAAAGGGAGGAGTAGATAAGTGAACTATGAATAAATAAATAAAAGTGGCTATTTGAATTATGAGGAAATAAAACCTTCTACATGTAAATCTTTCATGTCTGTTGTGCTTCTTAGATGTGTAATAATGGATGAATGGAGTTCAGTGCTTATATAAAACTAACAGAGATCACATGAATGTGTATTCTGGTGTTATAGATTATATTCCATTTACATGGCACACGTGAGTAAATTTTATTGGACAAAATTCTTGTGATAAGAAGTCTGATTCATCATGTGTAAATGGGTTGCCAGGTTCCTTGGCCTACTTTCAGTCATTTAACTAAAAAACAGACAGGCTTACAGTATATTAGCTTTTAAGAACCCTTTGTAGAACCATGTGTTTATATATAGTGTATATAGCACATCATTTAGCAGTTCAATAAACTAGTGAGAGTCAATTTTCAGCAGTTTTAAGCTGCATTTTTTTCAAATAAAGCTATAAGTTTATCATAACAACAAACTCCAAAGTTGAACAGCATGGTAAATTTATTTTACATTTTATTTAATGTGAATTATTGAAGATGCAGGCCTACTCTATGTTGAAAATAGAATTTATGTATTTATTATTACAGCCCATTTCTATAGCCCTGTGTGAGGACATGGACTACACATGTTCTAAAATATATTAAAACATGATCTTGTGGCTTTCAGGACAATTTCTAAGATGATTGTTAGGATATATTTAGTGAACATGAAATTTTTACGTGTTTGATATATACAGTAAATCATATAAAGCTTTGCTCTGTGGGAAATCTAAACACTTGCTGAATTAGAGTAAATGTACCAATCACAATACATTATTTACAAGGAAAAACCTGAAAACTAGAACACAATATAAAGTTGGGACACATTCTATGCATTCACAGACACAAACAAGAGTTTTTACACCCTCTTGAAATCCAATCAGTCTGTATTTATGGGATAGATATGTCCTTACTTTTTCAAGAAAGAGCCTTCAAACTACTTCACAGTCCACTGCTGCTTCTGGAGGAGCAAACATCTCACTCTTACACAGTAAGTTTACTTTGCAGTCTTTGAATTAGAATCTAACTGCCGGAGAACACTTAGTAAGTAAAGGGAAAAAAATAACAATAGAAGAAGAAAGGGGTAATTTTTAAACATATTTTATTGGTTCCATTGCTTCATGGCTACGAAAATACATACAGTAAACTAAAGCAATTTATTTATTTTGCTTCATTATCTCAAACTCTGTTTACCATTTCATGCTGTTCCATCGATCAATCAATCAATCAATCAATCAGTCAGTCAATCAGATATATAAGCGTGTTGTTGTTTTTTAGATGCACGTTGAAATTCTCCTGCTGTTGTGTTTGTGTTGCGTGAGGAGGGTCATGGCTTACCCCGATGGGCAAGTGGAGGAATCCTGTCAAAGCATGACCCCCTACCACACTAGATTTGAGTCCCAAATAAGCAGCTCTCCTTACAAAGTCTCTGTGAACAGCAGCACATTCACACCTGGACAAACCATCACTGGTGAGGGCAGTTTATAACTGCTTCTGCTTCTTTATGGGTTTTTAGGTATTAGGTTTTTAATTAAAGATTTTTGGTAATACATTGTTAAAGGAATAGTTAACCCAAAAATGTAAATTTGCTGAAAATGTAATCACCTTCAGGCCACCCAAGATGTTTATGAGTTTGCATCAACAAGGGGTCCTCTGCAGTGAATGGGTGCTGTCAGAATGAGAGTTCAACCAGCTGGTAAAAACTACATAATCCACAACACGACACCAGTCCATCAATTAACATCTTGTGAATTCAAAAGCTGGATGTTTGTAATAAACAAAAGGATCATTAAGGCATCTAAAATATAAATAATATTGCCTTCTCCAGTAAAAAAAAAGTCTCCTCATCTGAATCAGAAGAGAAATTCACACAGATCAAGCACTGTTTATAAGCAAAAATAGTCCTAAACAGTTCCAAACAAATATATTGGTGGATTTTGATATGAGTGGACAACATTGGATGGACCTTTTCTCTGGAGAAAGCGTTATTATTAAGGAGTGTTATTTTGGCCAGAAATGAATGACAGTTTAAAGTTAAAATGATGGAGTCATGTGAATTACTTGTGGATTATTGTTATGCTTTTATCAGCAGTGCACCCATTCACATTGGTATTGAGTACATTTTCAGCAAATTTTCATTTTAGGATTAACCATTCCTTTAAATGAGTGAGATTTTCAAAGATGGACAAGCACAGGCTCCCTCTTATGTTGATGTTTTTCCTATTGAAACAGGATTTTCAGGCAGATCATATCAAATACTCGACATATCAAAGAATAGCCAATGAACTATTGTTACATCACAACCATGAGCCCGATCTGCTACATGCTAATCAGTAGCAGATGGTGTTGGGGGAGTGACTTTTTCATTCTTCCTGCATTTGATTGGACAAAAATCTGCACAGTGCAGGATGAATCATCATTATTTTATTTTCCAGAAAAAGAAAGACTAATTTTAAATGTGTATATCAATTAATTAATTACAATTTATGAGTACACTAACATAGATTGCTCAAAACTATATTTATTTTTTAATTTATTTGGATTTTCTTTAGATTCTCTAAGCAAATCTACTTTAACACTTTGAAATTATGCTGTATTATTACAATCTCATGGCAATTTGTAGCCATTTTACACTTTGGTGAATTGGTGGCTAGTTTGTATGAATTCGTACAATTTCATTCATGTTTTTATATATCTGTTTTTAAAAAAAAAAGTTTTTATTAAAATGTATACGAATTCATACGAAATCACCACCTTGTGAAACAGCTATGTTTTCCTGTCAGATGTACTTGGTAATTTCATGGTCTCATATTATTACCATTGTAGTTTCCTCAGTGATGAAAAGCTCATGATTATGTAAGCAGCAGGGGTCAACTCAAGTTACAACAGACATCTCTGTGTTTAACTCTCAGTATCCCTGCAGGCGGCAGAGAATGCCTCTGAATTCCAAGGCTTCATGTTACAGGCTCGAGAGGTGGATGGAAAAACTGCAGTGGGACACTTTACGTCAATAAATATCAACCAATCCCGTGCCCTGAACTGCTTCAACATAGAGGTGCTTTATTGTTATTTTAAGATGGAGCTAATGCATTACATTTCTCATTCCTATTCAATGCAGACATTTAAATATTAGGTGCAGTATTTGCTTTAACGTTAAAATGAGGCATGAGTCATGGAAACGCTCTGATTTTGGCCTTCAGAACTCAACTCTCAGCCAAGCATCTGCAGACAAGAAATCCCAGTTTGAGGCTACATGGGAAGCACCGGCAAACTCCTCCTTGGGTGATATTCAGTTCTTGTATGTGTTTAAAGAGGCAAATACACTTGTAATCTCTTCAAATTAATCACTTGATCATAATTCTCCATTATTTCAATGCCCTTTCAGTGTGACATTTGTCAGAGACTATACATCTTTTTGGACCATGGTGAACAGCTCTACAATTCGGTCAATTGGCAATCAGTCCTCTACAACAATAAAACCACCAGCTGCTTCTCAGCAAACTAGTTCTTTACCAGTGAGTATTCTAATAGACATGCTCCTATTTTCTCATAATCAAGTGTTTGATTATTCTTTTATGTATTTTTTTCAACAGAACTCCAGCCACAAAAACAGACATTTGAGTGCAGTGTGGCTCAATGTGATTCTCCATGCACTAATTTTGCACTCACTTTTTCTTTTGATCAACCTTTGATCATTCTAACTAGTTTTATATGAAAACACTCTGATGTTTTAGATTAAAAGCAATAAAACTTGATAATAAAAGTTTTTTATAGAATTCATGGAATATAGCTAACGCAATAACTGTGGAGAATATGAATACTTTAAATATGTAATAAAATAAATAATTGGCAACGAAAATGTCTGTGCTTTCTGAATTAAAAACAAAAAGTTATAAAGTTTAAAAATAATATTTTCCAGATACCCAGTCTTTAAATATTCTTTTTATTTCTCATCTATCCATTTTTAGTTTTCCCTAATTATTCAGACATTTCGAAACATGCAAACAAAAACATTTAGTGAGTTTCAAAAGTAACGTTACATCACAGTAAAATATGTTTTTTTGTGCAAAGAAGTAGGACAAACACTACACATTAACTAATTATAGGTTATACTAGACATGTTCTGAATATTCTGACAGAATTACATCAACATTTTAATGAAGTACCTCAGCTACATAAAGGGCAAACTCGCAGTCTCTAGTAGTCTAGTAGAAGCTGGATGAGCAAGGGAGGGGAACATGAGGAACAAGGAAATCTTATTCTAATTCTGAAGTACAGGATGTTGTGTTGTACTTTACACTCTATCAGATATGAGCTCAGGGTGGTAACGTGTCCTCAGACCTGTTCAGTTAAACAGCACACAAAAACAAGATTGCACAGGAACACTTGTGGAAGACGAGGGTGCATAATCTCTGCTCACAGATCATGAAGAACCTCAAGCACGGCAGCAAGAGACCAGGCCTGGGTTTCACAGCTAAAAGGGCAGTACTGGCCATTCTCATTAGTGAGCTCTGGCAGTCCCTTCCAGGATGACCTGAGGAACAGAAAACAGATATATCAGATCCTGATTACATGGCCACATTATGCAGATTTGATCTCCATGTACAACATAATGGCATTGAAATTGCACACTTCAGCTTTAAACTGAATGAAGAAAAATAGCTGCGTTTCCATTATCATTCAATTTGTGCAAACTGAAATTGCGAATTGAAAATGCGCCCAATGGAAATACGTAAATTTCACAAAAATACCCATATATCGCAAAAGCGTTTTTAAGCTTGCATGAGGTGGTTTTTCAGGCAATTTAAAAAAAATAAAAGATTCGCAAACCTGCAATGTTTTTTTTCGCATTTAAAGGTTACCTGGCATACGTAAAGTCACATGATCATTCTTTAATGTACTATAGCCACCAAGTAACACCTCATACTTGGCCACTCTGAAGTATAAGGGGCTTTCCTTGCCATTAATGCTTGGAAAACCTTTTATTTACACTACAAATGTCTGCGTCACATTACAGCTTCAACACAGTCACCAGAGCTGATCGCGGCCCCTCTAGTAAATACTTGAGTTTATACTTGTGTTTATAGCAGCCGCGCCGCAGCACGTTTCAGAAGCGGCTCTCCGCGCTGCTTCTCTAAAGATACACGACTACATCTCATTCAATTAAAAATAATGGGTAGGGCGGTGCCTGCGATATACGTAAACCTACCAACATCTGTCACCATGACTTATCGCAAGAGGAAAAAAAAATGCTTTAGTCGCATAACATCGGTTAATGGAAACGGCATCATTTCGCTATAGCTTATCATCGACATTTATAAAATATAGTTTTGCGCAAATCTGTACTGGAAATGCACCTAGTGACAGGCCATTATATTGGCATCAAATATCTAATTTGCTAACTTCACATTTTACAAAGTAATATTTGCAATATTCCAGCTATAAGTCATGACAACAGTGATTTTAAAACCCATTTTGGTCAACCAATGATATTGTTTACTGTTTCTGAGGGCAATAATTGTTTATGCAGCATTTACCTTTCCATGTGGACATAATGGCGAGAGAGGACATTCTTCACCAAATACACTGTTTTGTCATAGGTGTCTTTTCCAAGCTTCTTTGCAAAGTAGATCTTTGCACGGAGGAAATAACCGATAGGCCAGAGCCACTCCTAATGAGGTAGATGTATAGAAATGTTAGGAATCCTAAATAAAAGCAGAAATTGTGCTGATGAAGCAGTACAAATGGATCTTACAGGGCCTTGATGGTAGTTGAAGCCCCTGGCGAGGTTGTAGTTGTCATTTTCCAGAGAATTATCATAAACGCCACAGTAGACCAATGTCACTATTCAAACAAACAAATCATGAGTCACACACAGGAAGCAGGAAGAATGTTCAAGGTAATGCAGTATAATTAATTTAAGGACTCTCACTCTGGGTCTAAGGTCTTCATCCCAAGAGGTCCCAGCAGTTTCTCTTCTGCAATGTTCAGTGCTTCCCAAGCATGCTCCACAGTAAACAGCTCTGGAGCCTAGGAAGGAAAACCATTAGAAATATAATAACTATTTATAACTATTAAAGGTGACATATCATGAAAATACAACTTTTTCTGTGTTTAAGTGCTTAAGTACATTTTTTGTAAGCCTTTCTCTGCAAGCTTGTGAAAAAAGGAGCCGCTCAGATTTTGCTCCCCCGTGACGTATAAAGGGAACCTTATTATTATTACTATTAAACTGCAAGTTTCCACCCATGGCGCCACCATTGTGTGACGACAATCGACAATGGTGTATCAGTTCTAATGCCATGGCAAATATTTGAACAAAGCATGCTAACTCTTCTGTCTTTGGATGTATTGACGAGCACAGAACACTATTTAGAGTCCCAGCCTCAAAGGAGACAAGAAAGCAGTGGATTTATTGATTAATTTACTTTACAGGTGCATCTCAATAAATTAGAATGTCGTTAAAAAAATATTTTTTTCTTGTTAACTTATTTCAAAAAGTGAAACTTTCATATATTTTAGATTCATTACATGTAAAGTAAAACATTTCAAAAGTTTTTTTTGTTTTAATTTTGATGATTAGAGCTTACAGCTCATGAAAGTCAAAAATCAGTAACTCAAAATATTAGAATATTTACATTTGAGTTTCAATAAATGACCATCCATACAGTATAAATTCTGGGTATCTCTTGTTCTTTGAAACCACAATAATGGGGAAGACTGCTGACTAAGCAATGATCCAGAAGACGAACATTGACGCCCTCCACAAAGAGGGTAAGTCACAGAAGGTCATTACTGAAAGGTGTGGCTGTTTACAGAGTGCTGTATCAAAGCATATTAAATGCAAAGTTGACTGGAAGGAAGAATTTTTGTAGGAAAAGGTGCACAAGCAACAGGGATGACCGCAAGCTTGAGAATACAGTCAAACAAAGCTGATTCAAACACTTGTGAGAGATTCACAAGGAGTGGACTGAAGCTGGAGTCAGTGCATCAAGAGTCACCACGCTCAGACGTCTTCAGGAAAAGGGCTACCAAGCCACTTCTGAACCAGAGACAACGTCAGAAGCGTCTTACCTGGGCTGTGGAGAAAAAAAAAACTGGACTGTTGCTCAGTGGTCCAAAGTCCTCTTTTCAGATGAAAGTAAATTTTGCATTTCATTTGGAAATCAAGGTCCCAGAGTCTGGAGGAAGAGTGGAGAGGCACAGAATCCATGTTGCTTGAAGTCCAGTGTGAAGTTTCCACAGTCAGTGATGATTTGGGCTGCCATGTCATCTGCTGGTGTTGGTCCACTGTGTTTTCTGAAGTCCACAGTCAACGCAGCCATCTACCAGGAAATGGAGCACTTCATGCTTCCTTCTGCTGACAAGCTTTATGGAGATGCTGATTTCATTTTCCAGCAGGACTTGGCACCTGCCCACACTGCCAAAGGTACCAAAAGCTGGTTCAATGACCATGGTGTTACTGTGCTTGATTGGCCAACAAACTCGCCTAACCTGAACCCCATAGAGAATCTATGGGGTATTGTCAAGAGGAAGTTGAGAGACACCAGACCCAACAATGCAGATGAGCTGAAGGCCACTGTCAAAGACACCTGGGCTTCCATACCACCTCAGCAGTGCCACAAACTGATCACCTCCATGCCACGCCGAATTGAGGCAGTAATTAAAGCAAAAGGAGCCCCTACCAAGTATTGGGGACATATACAGTAAATGAACATACTTTCCAGAAGGCCAACAATTCACTAAAAAAATGTTTTTTTTTATTGGTCTTATGAAGTATTCTAATTTGTTGAGATAGTGAATTGGTGGGTTTTTGTTAAATGTGAGCCTAAGTCATCACAATTAAAAGAACCAAAGACTTAAACTACTTCAGTCTGTGTGCATTGAATTTATTTAATACACGAGTTTCACAATTTGAGTTGAATTACTGAAATAAATGAACTTTTCCACGACATTCTAATTTATTGAGATGCACCTGTATATTACACCACACAGATCTAATATAAACATGTGATTTCTTTCCCAGCTGTTTACCTTCACATAACTGTTTTTGTAACTCATATGTGTTTTTAACATGAACTTGTGTGTATTTCACAGTTTAAGCGCAAAAAGACATGAAAGAGAACTTAGTTTATTACTTGCATGCAGTGTGACAGACGCTTTCTGTGCGAGTGCTTCGGATGTGTGCGCTCAGAAAACTGTATATAAGAAGTTTTAACTAATATGTTTTTTTTTAGCAGATTATCTGAGGAACGAGCTGTAAAGGCACAAGCTGTAAAGGCACAGTCCTATTCTGGAAAAGGGGGCAGGGAGCAGCAGCTCATTTGCATTTAAAGAGATATGCACAAAATCAGCATGCTTCTACTTCCACTCAAAACAGGCATTTTCAAAATTATATAATAAATTATCTGTGGGGTATTTTGAGCTAAAACTTCTCAGAAACATTCTGGGGACACCTGAAACTTATATTACATCTTGTAAAAAGAGGCATAATAGGTCTCCTTTAAACTTTTACTCACTAACTTAGATCCTCACCAGCCAAGGAAGCAGAAACAATAATTTGCTTCCTAAAATTGATTTTCACTGAAATTTTTGAGCACTGTAATGGCACTTTTTCCTACTCTCATTAAAACATACCATGTCACCAGTTTACAAAGACTTGATGTGAATGAACAACAATCTTAAAGGGGTCATATGATGCGATTTCAAGTTTTCCTTTCTCTTTGGAGTGTTACAAGCTGTTTGTGCATAGATAAGATCCCTGAAGTTGTAAAGACTAAAGTCTCAAAACCAAAGAGATATTCTTATAAAAGGTAAGACTCTGCCACGCCCTCCTAAAACGGTTCATTTAAACACGCCCCCACATGTCTACGTCACGGTGTGGGAAGATTTGCATAACACCGTCCAAACGTACACGCAATGAAATAAGGCGGAACTATTATTCTCGCTGTAGTATTGATGTTGCCGCCGGCGCCATGTCGTGGAGACGCTGTGTTTCATTGTGAAAGCGAAAGTACTTTGTTTGGGCTTCCAAAAGAGGACACAACTAGAAATCAGTGGTTAAGTTGTGTTTACAACACTGTTCCAGAACAGTTCAACCCAAATATCAGAGTGTGTGCACTGTGCAGCGCATTTTACGGAGGACTATTTCCTGAACCTGGAAGAGTAGCCTACAATGCTGGCTTGCACAAAGGCTGTTTCTCTAAAGTGGGGCAATTCCAACTTTGCAAGGACAGTCTGATGCTTCTGACTCACAGCCTGTAAGTACGTTTCTGCTACTGACGATTCAAACGCGAGTTTTGAGCTGTGTAGAGTAGTGCTTGTTGTTTGTCGTTTCTCCGATCACAAATGCAGACATGGTAATGTTTATGCGGCGCGATGCAATGCGATGCGTAAAAAGACAGTATAAGTCATTATAATCAGTAATTGGGTCCCCACTGGATGCAACAAATGCCTCGTTTATAATGGGTTTTATTGTTTTGGTCTCATCGCGCTGGGACACGGCATCACAATACGGTGAGGGGCGTAACATTTCAGTCTCACGCTTGAGGTATTCAGCCAATCACAACGCACTGGATGCTGGCCAATCAGAGCATGCCTCGCTTCTCAGAACGATGAGCTTTGTAAAAATCGACGCGTTTCAGAAAGTCGGGGCATAGAGGAGCAACAATAATGTACAGTATGTGGAAAATAATGTGTTTTTTGAACCTTAAACCGCATAAACACATTGCATTACACCAAATACACAAAATAATGTTCTTTTTAGCAACGTCATATGACTCCTTTAAATAAACCGTTGATTTGAGTAATTATGGTTGCTAATAATAAAATCATAAAACATAAAAAAGATGTAAATAATTTTAGATTATGCTAAAAATCCTGATAAAACACTATGAAATATAACAAATAATATATATAGCAAATAAATAAATAAGCAAACAAGCAAATACATAAATAATATATAAATAAATAGGCAAACAAAGAAAATAAACACATAATAAAATAAATAAGCAAACATGCAAAAATAAATAAGCAAAGATGCAAATAAATAGTAAATATATACATTTGCAAATAAATAAATAAGCAAACAAAAATAAAAATATAAACATTTTTTGCCCTGAGATCTTTTAGATCTAATCAAGTGTGTTAGTTTTAGAACAAATCCTCACCACCACCATGGCAATGGGAAAGTTGGGTCTGAGCTGGTAGTCACACCAGGGGCTGGAGGCTCCATAGCTGTCTTTGTAAATCCCCCGCTTATGAACCAACTCGGGATGCTTCTCATTGGGGTCATTCGGGTCATGGGACACATAGAACATCTTCTCAAAATTCTGCTGGATTTTTCTGTCCCATTCTTCATAGGACATAGAAAGCTGTTTGCCTACAGGTATAACGTAAATGTTTGTGATTGAGAGATTCTGTAATTGCACATTTGGAGTAAATTACAAATATTAGATCTGATCAAAAGCACAGGCAAATATCTTTTAAGGCAGCATCCTATGATTTGAAATGGAACCTTGGTTAGTGATTTAAAATGCTAACAATCAATACACACATAAATGACTGGGATAAATGATTAATTATAGTTCCATACATTTTTTAAACTTTTCTGAATCAAATTAAATATAGTTGTGATTGCTCTCAACTTGTCTGTCATCATGGATTATTTTTTTCACTGAACTTGTTGAACAACGCATCTAAGAGGGCAACATCACTTTGCTTTCTACCTTTTTGAAACAGACTGCACATTGGGAGAGTGCCTGATGATGCCTTAAAATGCTGTGTAGAAAGGCAGATTGCTAAGTTTTGGAACACACTAATGTTATGAGAACTAGTAAGGGCCATCTGAGCTCACCGTCTTTGTGTATGGCCACACTATTGTAAGGAAAGAGCCCTTGTTTATATAGCGCCACCAGCCAACGCAATGTAGATTTGCACAGACCCACTATTTCCACCGCTGATCCATCTCTGCATTAGGAACACAAGAGTCATGTTGAATGATGGCAACAGACATGGAAAGTGAGACAGAGAAAAGAGATCCAATCATAAATAGAATCTTATAAATAGAATATATTTGGCTTTAAGAGATTTCAACATGCCTAGGTGTAGCTGGTATCCCTTTGTTGCGGGCCCTCTCGCTTTCTCCCATTTTGTCCATCCAGGTCCCACAGTTGAACCGATTTCCACCATACACAAAGCCAGTGTCGGGGTTCACCTTGGCCACAATGTTGAAGCCTGATAAAGTTTAGAATACAATAGATTCAACATTTTCTCAAAGAAATCTTGAAAAAGTCCTTAAGATATTTAAAAAAAGGGTTTACCTTCGTCTCTCATGTTGTTGTCAATTTGAGGTCCAGCGTTCCTCTCTCTGAACTCTATACCCTGCATGTGGCGCTCCATGGCCTCATGAATGACCTCATACAGCAGCTGATCCTGTGGAATTACAGAAACAAAACAATACAGATGACATCTGGGTAACAGTGAAACCAAAAATTTTATTCACAAGGCATTATATAGTCTATTATAATTACGATGAGGCGTCGACCGATTATCGGCCTGGCTGAATACTGGCGCTGATATTAAGCATTTTTCTGGTTATCGGTAACGGTTATTTTTAAAACCAGTTTGCCGATAAAATAATTTAAAAGCATTTAAAGAAAGTTTTTGTCAGAGACCTTGTTATTCTTAATTTTGACATTGATTTTCATTTTTACACCAGACATCCAGTACATATTAGTTAAAATTATTGGTTATCGGTCTACTTGATCTGTAATAAACGGTATCGGCATCGGCCCTGAAAAACATATTGGTTGACCCATACTGTAACTACAACTGAACATTTATTAAAGACATTAATACTTTTAGTCAGCAAGAACACAATTTATATATATGATAATATAATATGAGTGTCTTTACTATTTAAAATCAATGTTGTTCTTTTTAACTTTGGTGGTGTGCTCACCACAGTGCCAGCTGTCAGGGGTTTAGAGTCGTCTGTGGGGTACATCCTGGACACAGGGCATTGGAGGATGTCAGTGCCATTGGGTACCATAGTACAGTAGTCCTGAATGCACTGCAGCCACCACCATACTGCATCACGGCAATTAAAACGGGCCCCTACACCCTCTCCCAGCAGGTTAGGAATCAATCCATGTCTCATTGTGACAGCAAAGGCCAGGATGATGTTCCTGTAAAGCAGGATGAAGAGGAAAGAAAAGAACTGAGAGGGAGAAATCTCATCTCATCTCTAGAGGCTCAAGAATAAAATGATTAGAACGGTTTATCAAATCTAAGGTCATCCATTGAGGGGGAAAATGAAGCATCACAAATCTTTCCCAAATGATTCTGGATCGACTGAGATTGATATTTTAAACTAATAAATTAAGCATATACTGAATTTACATTCTTATGCATTCTTGGTCTCAGTTAATTGAGTACCTGGCCTCCAAATGATGGCCTGTGACCAGCATTAGTCCTCGCAGGGCGATGAATGTGTCCCTTCCCCAACAACGGAAGATTCCGGCGGAGAAATGAGGTAGGCCTGTGGAATGAAGAAATCATCAAGACCAAGAATAATAACAGATCATTGTACTAAGTCACTTTTAAGTTTAATCCTACAATTCTGTGTTAGCAGCCCAGATACTTTCGCTACTCAGCAAGCAACACTTAACAATTCATATCCTCTGGTAACTTGTGGAACTTCATTCTGACATATTATTTAGGGTTTTCTGTGGGTTAGTCTGGAGTCACCTGCAGCCATGGAAACACAGCACTGCTCTTTCTGCTTTGTGATCTCATTGACACGGTAAGGCACATCACTCAGGGCTGGTGAGAGAGGTGGAAGAGCTGGAAAACGTCCAACAGCACACATTTGGACCGATCCGAGAGCCAACAGCTTCACAAAAGATGAGCCATTCTGCACAAAACTATCACACACACATGCACACAATAAGGGTAATCTTATAACAGCCCACAGAAACCTCTAGAATTATAGAAACTTGAGCATACTTTCAATCATGACAACTCTTAAAATAGATTTTAACAATTTTATTGAAAAAACAACAGAGTGTAGGTAGGATTAATCTTGGCGGACTTAGATATGCTACGCCGCTGGCATGAGTGAAGGTTTACTGCTGAAACATGCTAATAATTACAGGGATTAGGATTTGTACTGCTTCTGCAAATTAAAGGAGATAGAACCCAGTAGCAGATCTAGATTGTTGGTGCTGGGGAGGAGGAGGGCTAAAGAAAATTTACATGGCACACAGTACTGAGATGGACCAGGTTCAAAGTAAATAAAAAGGTTGCTACATAACAGATTAATTGGCTGTGCCGCCGGCTTGTGAGAACCAATTAGCTACTCAAAAGAGAAATTAACTTTTTTTGAGGATGGATTTATAGTAATAATCATAAGGGGCATTTGCACCACGTAGTTCTACGAACTTAGTTCTAGGAACTAACCAGCAGGGTGATTCCTAGAGAAACAATTTCTCCCTCGGGCTGTTTTCCTGGTTGCATTTTCACTGGCAGCAGTAACTCCGTGGCGGCCGACAGGGGCATCTTTATTTGCGGCATTTAAAAACGTCAACAACCAGTGAATGGAGGACGTCATGATCGGAGCAGTTTTTGTTGTGTGTCATGGGTTTTGTGATAACGGAGAAGGAATGTAAACACAACATTTTACATGATTGAAATAGCAAAAAGTTGGGCTAAGAGACAAAGTCTCCTATGACAACTTGCAGTGTTGCATATCATCGAGGTTGAGAAAAGAACACAACACTGCAGAAAACAGGTAACTGCCATTATCGCTGTTTTCCATGTTTGTGAAGTAGATATGTTTACAAGGCTTTTTAAAAATGCAGAGTAGCCAGTGTTTCGTATGAGTTTAGCCAATCAGTGTACACTTACATCACTAGTTGTTCCTATAGAACCGTTTTAGCCCTACTCTGAGGAGCTAATTTAGTTCCTCCAAACGGAGTTCCTAGAACTAAAAACCTAGTTCTTAGTTCCTGTGGTGCGAACATGCCAAAAACGTGCATTTTTGCCAATAGTTCTAGGAACTATAAAAAGGTTCTGGTGTGAAAGCCCCTATAGAACCCAACAAAAGTTGATGACAAGATAGGACATAATAGACACAAACACCAGGATGATCTGTCTCAGTCCTCTTGAGACACCGACCTTGACATCTGTTTGAAGGTCACATCAAGTGCAGTAGTGTAGGCCCCTACCAGGATGGCATCAAAATAACAGGGAATGAGGTAGCGAGGGATGTGCTTCAGGTATGCAAACATAGCCTGGAACCACTGACCCACCTAAGAACATGTTAGTGACAAATTTAACTAACATGGATTTAAGAATAGGAGCAGCAATTGGTAACTCTGGATCTTTACACAGAGTTTAACCGCAGCTAACACCCTGAGATTATCAGATACATAGAGTATTTATTTTGATCGCTTGACTCATTTACCTCGGCTAGTGTGCCCCCGCGTGATATCAGTCTATTGCTCACATAGTCAATCATCCAATCCCCTTGCCTTAGGTTGTCACAGAATGGGTGGCCAAGATCATTTTTGGGTCGAATGTCTGCCATCACTGACAACAGACCTGTGAGAATGAAATGACAACATTTTTTGCCAGTTATTGTGGTTTCTTAAAGACACCTGGAAAGCATTTAATTGCACAAAATACAAACCTAATTTATATCGTCATATGAAAAATGCAAGTTTCATCTGTACCTTGCAGACCACCGTATTTGAGTGGCTTCCAGCCGGGGATGTTGTAGCAGCCCCCTCCATCTTCCTTCTCCTCTGCATCACAGCGAAACAGAAGAATGTTCATATCAGCTAGAGTCATCTTAGACACAATCCTGGTGTGGAGAAGAAACAAGAAAAAGCATCTTCAGAACTCATAAGTGTTCAGTTCTCTGTTTACACAGAGAAAATCTATAAAGGAGATCAAGAATACAAGGCTGCAGTAGTTCTTAAGCACAACAAAAAAAGGATCCGGATGTCCATTAGCTTTAGTGGAAACGGGCAGAAAGGATCTAGACTTGGCACCAGCACCATGATGGTGGAAAGCGTAAATGTGGATGAAATGAACTCACTGTGTCAGTGGACTCTTCAGTATGTCGGGTGTGTTTGGATCAGGCAGACTTCCTGCTTTATACAGCGGATTGAACTGAATGAGATGGTTCCTTAACACACCAACCAGCTCCTGAGATTTGGGGTCCAGACTCACCCTGAGAAAGAAAGACACTTCACCTTTTAAACTTATAAAAAAAAAAAAACAATACTGTTCAAAATTTTGAGTTTAGCAAGATTTTTTAAAAGAAATGTATACTTTCAGTCAGAAAAGACACATAAAATTGATCAGGTAAAGTATTCATAATATTACAAAGGTTTTCTATTTCAAATGCCAAATGCTGCTCAAAGCGCAATGGCGCTATATGTCGGTGTGCTGCCCACGAGGTTATTGGCTGACTTTAAAAAAGTCAGTTGTCTTTAGACTTATTACATGTTTAATCCGTATATTGTCAGGCCTATTCAGTTCCTGTTAATGTACAGTATTGTTGTTCAATGTTCAAATTTAAGTTTCAATGACATTTTAGTTGCTTTTTGTAGAAATTTTAGTACAATGTTGGATAAAGTCTTCATTGCAAAATCTAGGTAAAATCCTGATACAGTTCAGGAGAGTAAATCCTTTTGAAGACTAACCTGAAAGCAATAACGCTTCCAGGCGTCAGCTGCTCAAACACGATCTCCTGCACATATTCACTGCGCCCTTGAGACGTCACTCCAGCCTGCCGCACCACCTTACTGTTCTTCAGCTGAGAAAAGACAGACGCAAACAAAGGAACTTCTGAGACCAAAAGATAAGATTCACTTGTGCAGTGTTGACAGTACAGGCAATCAAAAGGCCATGCAAGTCCGGGCGGCAGACATTTACAACCAGGCAGGAAAGGGGAGGTTTACCAAAACAAGTTGTTGAGATGAAACCAAAGCTCTTTGAGGGCTGTGGTGTTTAAACTGCAGGGTAGGTGTTGAACTTTGCTGTTTTGTGAATGAGTGTTCTCAGCAGAGGCCATTGTGTTGGCTTAGGACACTTATAATTAGAGCAGTCTTACAGCACTCAGGTTACCTGGATGTGCTCTTTAATCTCCACCGAGTACCCAGGCATGCCATTAATGCTCCTCTCATCTTTTTTGTAGGAGTCCGCCTGCCTCTCTACAGTACGCGCCTCCAGCACCACCTCCTCTATCTTACCTGTGAGATTTCAGAAAGATTTCAGGGTTTGGCTTCCAGTCAGGCATTAAGTCCATGGACACATTATCGAGACAGAATAAAACCAGATGTCAGAACAGAACCTCAATGAGGGCAAGCGAGGGAGGAAATCTCATCCAGTTAAACATAAAGAAGGTTTAGCCTCTCTGATAAGGAGCAGTGTATTTTTGACACACCTGGGATGCACATCGGTGGAACCTCGTCTGTGTAGCGATGGTGTTTGGGGTTCTTGAAAGCAGTGCGGCACACAGACACCACTGACTGGTGCGTACTGGGACAATGCCGGGTGACCGCCACAATGTCCTCATCCACTTGGTCTACAAACACCTAAGAAAACACCCAAAGACATATTGATAAAGCTTGTGAAAGTTTAGTATGGTTTTGCATACCAGTTTTTATTTTATTTTAATGGGATAGTTCACCCAAAAATGAAAATTCTGTCATTGACATGGTACTGTATCTCACCCTCATGTCGCTCCAAACCCGTAAGACCTTCATTCATCTTCAGAACACAATTTTTTTTTTTTTTATGAAATCCGAGAGCTTTCTGACCCTGCATAGCAAGCAACGCAACTATGATGTTCAAGGCCCAGAAACATAGTAAGGACATTGTTAAAATAGTCCATGTGAAATAAGTGGTTCAACCTTAATGTTATGAAGCTACGAGAATACGTTTTGTGCACAAATTTCTTCTCTTCCATGTCAGTCTTCAACATGCGTTTACGACAGTATCACGACGCATGCGCGTGGTGCTGCTGACGCAGGAGCCGGCGTTCTGACATAGAACATCCATCTCTCTTAGTGCATTGTCTGTATATTCTTTTTTGATTAAGTTAGGCTGGGCAAAAAATTGCAAATCATTCTCTCTGTCGAAATCTTCAGACATGTTTACAAAGACTGTTTTATGTACAACATGCAAACTTCTACATCAGAACGCTGGCTCCTGCGTTAGCAGCATCACACGCATGCATCCTGATACTCTTGTGAATGCGCGTTGAAGAAAGACACGGAAGAGAAGATATTGTTGAATAAAGTCGTTTTTTTGTTTTCTTTGCGCACAAAAAGTATTCTTGTTGCTTCATAAAATTAAGGTTGAACCACTGATGTCACATGGACTATTTTAACAATGTCCTTACTACTTTTCTGGGCCTTGAACGTGTCAGTTGTGTTGCTGTCTATGCAGAGTCAGAAAGCTCTCGGATTTCATCAAAAATATCTTAATTTGTTTTCCAAAGATCTTACGGGTTTGGAACGTCATGAGGGTGAGTAATTAATGACAGAATTTTCATTTTTGGGTGAACTATCCCTTTAATACTATTTACAAATTGACTTCAACAGTTTATTTCTAGTTTATAATTTTATATATACTGTTCTATTTAACATTATATACCTAACAAATATAATACATGTATAAAATATTAAATACTATCTATAAATCTTAACATTTATTTTGCTAGTTAGTTAGTTCCAGCTATGATTATGATTATGATTAAGATAACTAGCAACATGGGCACTATCTTCTCTAATACATTAGAAGCTGTTGCCCCTATCAAATTGAAAAAGGTTAGAGAAAAACGTACTGCGCCATGGTACAACAGTAATACCCATTCTCTCAAGAAAGAAACTCGTAATCTTGAGCGCAAATGGAGAAAAACTAACTTGGAAGTTTTTAGAATTGCATGGAAAAACAGTATGTCCAGCTATTGACAGGCTCTAAAAGCTGCCAGGGCCGAGCATATCCACAAATTCATAGAAAATAACCAAAACAATCCAAGGTTTTTATTTAGCATAGTGGCTAGATTAACAAATAACCAGACGCCATCTAAATACCCCCTCACAGTTTAATAGTAATGACTTTATGAATTTCTTCACTGATAAAATAGATAACATCAGAAATACAATAACTAATGTAGATTCTACTGCATCTAGTACTTCAGCTTCATTAATTGCACCCAAAGAAAAACTGCAGTGCTTTACAACTATAGGACAGGAAAAGCTGAATAAACTTATCAGTGCATCTACAGTCAAAAATCTGGGTGTTATATTAGACAGCAACTTGTCTTTTGAAAATCATATTTCCCATGTTACAAAAACAGCATTCTTCCATCTTAGAAACACTGCTAAGCTTCGAAATATGTTACCTGTTTCTGATGCAGAAAAGCTAGTTCATGCATTCATGACCTCTAGGCTGGATTATTGTAATACACTGCTAGGTGGTTGTCCAAGACATTTATCTTGAATAAACAAGCTACAGGTAGTCCAAAAATGTAGCGGCTAGAGTCCTTACCAGATCAAGAAAATATGATCATATTACCCCAATTTTATGGTCTCGGCACTGGCTACCTATTAAGTTCTGTATCAGTTACAAAACATTATTACTTACCTATAAGGCCCTTAATGGTTTAGCTCCTGTGTACCTAACTAGTCTTTTATCTCGTTACAATCCATCACGCTCCCTAAGGTCACAAAACTCAGGATAGCAAAGTCCACTAAAGGAGGTAGAGCTTTTTCAAATTTGGCTCCCAAACTCTGGAATAGCCTTCCTGATAACGTTCGGGGTTCAGACACGCTCTCTCTGTTTTAAAGACACATCTTTTTAGCCAAGCATTCATATAATGCATCTTATAATCTCGTACTGCAGTTATATCTAATCAAATGCACATTATTATTCTTTAGCTTGGGTTGAACAAATCATTTTTGCTTGGTTAGAACAGTAGCTACGCTAATTATGTCTCTTTGTTTCTCTGTTTCTGCCACAGGATTGACATCCCGTGGTAACTAGGAATTACATAAGCTTCAGTCTGGATCCAACCCTTAAAAGATCTAGCTCCCTTATCGAAAAATCCTATTGGGATTTCAGGTTATCCTTTATGATCTTACTGGATTCTTAGAATTTTACTTTGTCCTGTAGGATTTTATTTGATTCTTAGAATCCTATTGGACATCTGATTTATTTAAATGGAATTTCACTTTGTCCTGTAGGATTTTATTTGATTCTTAGAATCTTATTGGACATAGTGTTTTATTTATAGGATTTTAATTTCTCCTGTAGGATCTTTTATTGACTCATATAATCTTATTGTACATAGTGATTTTTAAATGGAATTTCACTTTCTCCTGTAGGACCTTATTTGATTCTGTTAATTAATTACTTTTTAAGAGTAACTTTACTTTTTTAGAGTAACTCTGCATGTGTGTGTGTGTGTGTATTTGTGACCCACAATAAAAATTCAGTCTACATGAATACACACAAATATAAACACTGAAATTCATAATACAGTAAGGCAAAGACAATAAATATGATATTTCATAATATACGAATAAGTTAAAATGTATTACATGTGACTAAGAATTAATAGAAACACAAACATCTATATATGGTACTGTCCTGATGCTTCCCCTTTAAAGGGGTCATTTGATTTTGCTAAAAAGAACATTATTGTGTGTATTTGGTTTAATGCAATGTGTTTATGTGGTTTAAGTTTCAAAAAACACATTATTTTCCACATACTGTACATTATTGTTGCTCCTCTATGCTCCACCTTTCTGAAACGCATCGATTTTTACAAAGCTCATCGTTCTGAGAAGCGAGGTGTGCTCCGATTGGCCAGCTATCCAGTGCGTTGTGATTGGCAGAACACCTCAAGCGTGTAACGGAAATGTTACGCGCCTTACCGTATTGTGATGACGTGTCCCGGCGTGACGAGACAAAAACAATAAAACCCATTATAAACGAGGCATTTGTTGCATCCAGTGGGGACATAATTACTGATTATAATGACTTATACCGTCTTTTTACACGTCACATTACCATGTCTGCATTTGTGATTGAAGAAACGACAAACAACAAGCGCTACTCTACACAGCTCAAAACTCGCGTTTGAATAGTCAGTGGCAAATTCTTTAAATATGAAAACAAACTTACAGGCTGTGAGTCAGAAGCGCCAGACTGTCCTTGTGAAGTTGGAATTGCCCCACTTTATAGAAACAGCCTTTGTGCACAGCTGGCATGGCTACTCTCCCAGGTTCAGGAAATAGTCCTCCGTAAAATACGCTGCACACACTCTAATATTTGGGTTGAACTGTTCTGGAACAGTGTTGTAAACACAACTTAACCACTGATTTAGTTGTATCCTCTTTTGGAAGCCCAAACAAAGTACTTTCGCTTTCACAATGAAACACGGCATCTTCACGACATGGCGCCGGCGGCAACAACAATACTACAGCGAGAATAAAAATCACGCCCCCCTTCTGTGCATAAACATTTGGGCAGTGTTTTGCAAATCTCCCCACACCGTGACGTAGACATGTGGGGGCGTGTTTAAATGAGCCGTTTTAGGAGGGCGTGGACAAATCTTAACTTTTATAAAGAATATCTCTTTGGTTTTGAGACTTTAGTCTTTGCAACTTCAGGGATCTTATCTATGCATGAACAGCTTTTGTAACACTCCAAAGAGAAAGGAAAACTTGAAATCGCATCATATGACCCCTTTAACACCCGCGTTTGTCATTCCTGAAATGGTATACGTGGACGTTTGGTCCTCTTAGATAAAAAAAAAATTTCTTCAAATTGTGAATGGATTTTCTAGAGAAACTGAGCAAAGGGCGCTCCCCTTACAGCACAGTACAATTGACCGGAAATGACTGAGCTGGCTTATCTAAAACCAGGAAATAATCGTGCATATGGTCAATTGACAGAGCATTAGTGATTGCTTTGAAATATATTGGATACAACATTTTTCATACTTTTTCCCGGTTTTCCCTTAACTGAATTGGATCTGGGTTTTTTTTCTCTCTTTTTACATTACACACAAACTGAACTTTATTACATTTATTGCATGAAATGAACAGTTTTATACACCTCAAAGGGAATTTAAACGTTACGATATCAAATTCTACATATTGTTTGATGTTTTATTGTTCTGTGTTGTGATGTGATTGTATTTGCTATTATTATTATTATTATTATTGTTACAGTAAAGTGTTATTTTTATATTCAACTTCTGGTCTCCTGTATAAGCTTTATATCTTCCTCCCCGCTCCTTTTGAGTCTAGAACTGGTCCAGTGGATATTTGCATTGGTGGACGCAAGTGCTACATACTGTGTGTGCTACATACATTGTTACATACAAGCTTCGTATGTAAGTTTCCCTTACAGTAAATGCGAACGTCGCAAGACCGAAAGTAAGTATGCACAAACTCGCATCGCCGAAGCTCACCGGCGCCATCTTGTGCACCGAGCCCACTGAATTGAATTGATTTATTTAGTTACCTAATTAATTAAACTTGTTTATTTATTATAGTTCAGCATATTTTCATTTTATTGTATTTTAATACTATTTATTTCTAATTCTGTTTATTTCTTATTTTTAGTTTTTAATATAGATTGTAATATTGGGTTTATTATGAAACATTTATACATATATAACAGCAATGGTTTTGTTAGTTTAATTGATTGCATTTAATTAAACCAAGTTTTTATGACAGTTCAGCATCTTTCATTATTATTAAGCTTATATTTTAATATTTTATTATTAAGCTTATTATTTTTAAGCTTATATTTAAAATGTAATATTTAAATGCATATGCAAATGTATTATTTTAATGTGTTGGCAAAACCTGCTAGATGAACTTTAAAGAAGTATTGGCAACCTTACTTGTGTCACATGCCACATCGCCATCTGCAGGTGTGATGTCTTCAGATCTACTCCTGAAGTAGGATCTACTCGTGTGCAAATAGCTCATTACATCAAAACTATTTTACCTATTTTGGTTGTTTTAATTTTGTTAATATTTCAACCATTCACCAGTTGCACTGTTTTATATTTGTGTTTACTTGATTTTCATTAAGCTTTTAAATAAATAGGGTTTTATCTTAATTCTTATTTTTATACATTTACACACATGAGCCCCTGCTGTGGCCATGATGTGCCCTTCTGCCAAACCTGCATTGGTGTTAACGTCACACAGTGGACTATTACTATATAGTCAATGTGGCATAACAGTAAATGTGGACCTATAGGAGGAATGCAGACTGCATTTACCTGGTTGAAGCCTTTTGATGCCAGTTCCTGGTGTAGCCGGTTGAGGGCCAGCTTTCCAGCGATGATTCCTGACTGCAGGTTGACCTCATCAGGGGACGAAGGCTTAGCCTGAGGATTCCATTTGCTATAGAAGCGCTCCTCTGATACCACTGAGATCTGATGGCAGATACAAAAAAGTAGGACTTTTGAGATGTACTCAAATTTTTTTTTTTGAGTTTTATGAGTGTGTGAGAAGTTTTCTTGCCTGGTGGGGTACTAACTCATCGTAGCCTCTGGTGCTACCAGTGGCACAGCAGGCCATAGAAACAATAGCAGAGCTGGGCAGTGAGTCATATACAGAGCGGATCTACAACACAGAACATCAAAATAAGAACTCATTCAAGTGGCTCCACCAACCCACTGTAATATGTGTTTGAAATGCTATACCTGAATAGGGCACTCATTATCATGTGTGACGTCTAGGAACATGGCATGGGCAATACTGGGCACAAGAGGCCTGAGGCTGGGCTGAAGGAAAGCCCCCACAGGTTCCCCTCCGTACCGGTACACCAGCCTTCCCTCCTCATGACTGTCTCCAGCGCTCATCGCCTCTACAACAGCACAAAGGAGGACTGAATGAGTGAATGAATGAATTTAATACATGTTACTTATTTCTCACAAAAAATTTTAACTTTATCAGTATTCAATCATTCATGTCATCGCAAACATGTATGACTTTCATTTTTTTCAAAATTCAATATTATACGTAAACGTATAATACATAAATTTGGACCAGATTAATCGATTACTTTAAAAGATCTAACTAAAAAAAGTTATCTGTTATGAATTAGACATTGCCACCTCTCATGAACACACTAAGGAGAGCTAGATGTCAAGATTTTCAATAAATAATGACTTCAAATCAGACCCATTTCTTACTCAAATCTTTTGTTTGACATCAAAAGACTTGGTATATGGTGTGCATGCCATATGGAATACTTTGACTTTTTTGGTAAGTTTTATGGTGCTACCATTTTTTAAGTTTGATAGATCCAATCCAGAAGAAAAAACTCATATAGGTTTGGCACAACATGAGGTGAGTAAATGATGAAAAGCTAAAGAACAGAGCTATAGAGCTAAAGAGCATTACAATAATTTTGTGGTTAAGCTGTCAAGCTAGGTAGAATCATAGTGATAATTTTTGGACACTTACACTAACAATCAAAAGTTTGGGGTCATTAAGATTTTTATTTTTATAGAAATTACTACTTTTATTTAGCAAAAATGCACTAGGCTAACTTTTTCAAAAGTGACAATAAATACATTTATAATGTTACAAAACGTTTCTATTTTAAACTCTCCTCAAAGAATACTGAAAAAACTAAATCTCAAAATTATTAAGTATTGATAAGAATAAGAAATGTTTCTTCAGCACCAAATCAGCAGAAAACAGTTATTTAAAATATATTCCTCTTTATACTGTCTTTTTTAACAAATAAATGCAGCCTTGGTGAGATATTTCCATCCCCAAACATCTGATTGGTGATTTTAGTGTAACAATTTAAAAAGTTTGATGGAGTTAGATTTCATGTCATACACTAATGAAACAAAAACAATAACAAAACAGCCAAAATGCAAGACCAGGATTACTAGAAGGCCATACCTCTGATGAGTGAAGAGATTCCTAATCTAGTCACAAAGACATTATCCAGCTCCTCGCTGCCTGTGAAGAGCTCAGCCACCACGTACAGGTCAGGCCTGAGGGTGCGGGCAGCATCCAGCATGAACTGCAGCAAGCAGGGTTAGGGCACAGCCAAGAGGAAACCAAACCACGGTTGTTAGTATGTCAGGTGGGGTGTGAAAAATGGGTTCAGAAAGGGAGAGAGTCATGCCTCAAATGAAGCCAAAATGAGACAAGTAGAAAACAGGTTTGAGAGTTTTTGAACGTATATATTCAGGAGAGATAGTTCAGAAAAGAAATGACAGGTGATGCAGTGCAATAAGAAAGACAAACAGATAACACATTGTTAGTGTCATGCTAAGAGACTCTCCAATACCTCTGATAAGACTGGTTATTCCCAGCCGGTTAACAAACACATTGTCAATCAGCTCGCTGCCTGTAAAGAGCTCGGCTATCACATAGAGATTGGGTCTGACTGATCTGGCTGCTGCCAACATGGCCTGCAGAGCACAACATGAGTTAAGTGAGAGGGGTTGCTGGCTTAAAAAAAAGTCAACTGATGCTAAAGTGTTTTGTTGGGTGATATTTATGTCAATAATAAACAGCTGTTACCGATTTAATAATCTCTACATTTCTGCTATATGGACATTACTTTGACACAGTCCCCTATGATAAAAAGTCACTCTTAATTGTAATGTATAATCATTCATTCAGCCTTAAATCCTCTGCAGTGAATGGGTGCCATCAAAATAAGAATCTAAACAGCTGGAAAAACATCACAATAATCCACAAGTAATCCACACGGCTCCAGTCTATCAATTAATGTATTTTAAAGCGAAAAGCTGCATGTTTGTAATAAACAAATTCATATTTTAAGATGTTTTTAATTTAAACTGTTGCTTCTGGCTAAAATATACGTTCTCTATCTATAATACTGCTTTGAAAAAGTTGTCTCATCTGAATCATGAGAAGAATATGCACAGATCAAGCACAATTAACAAGCAAAAACAGTTCTAAACAAATATGTCGGTAATTTTGATGCGAGAGGACAATAGGTGATGGACTTTTTTGCTGGAGGAAGCGTCGTTATGGATTATGGATTGGTAAACATTTTAATGATGGATCTGTTTCTTAAAAACACACAGATTTCACTTTACAAGACTTGATGGACTGGAGTCATGTGGATTACTTGTGGATTATTGTGATGTTTTTATCAGCTGTTTGAACTCTCATTCTGACGGCACCCATTGACTGCAGAGGATCCACCGGTGACTAAGTGAAGTAATGCTAAATTTCTCCAAATCTGTTCTGATGAAGAAACAAACTCATCTATGTAAAACCGTCTTGGATGGCCTGAGTGAATGGAAATACGTAAATGAGTAACTGCAATTTTTTTCTTTTTGGGTGAACTATTCCTTTAAAGAAGTGAACTCTTCAAAGAACAGCCAAAGTCTCCTTTTTAACACTTGGTTTAAGAGACAATCTGTTATGGATAATTGTAATAGATAATAGTAAAAGATAATTGGAAAGTGGATATTTGTAGAAACATCAGCATGACTTCTTTTTAACTTGTAGCTTCATGCTCTTGAGCACAAAGTTTGTAATGTTAAATTAAACTGTAACACTGTCAACCCTGTTACTCTTCTGAGGGTATAACTAATACCAACATGACTAATCCCAACATGGCCAGATGGTTCAATTAATTTTATTAAGATTTAAACATTAATTTGTCTAATTAAAAAAAAAAAATCTTATTAAACCTTTCATAATGAAAAAACACCGTACTAAAATTGGAAATGGCGTCAGTGGCATAGCATGACCCTTATACCATCACTGGTTTATCACTGGTTTATCAATAAGCAAAGGATGGAGAATAAACCACACTTAATATTTTTTTAGTGTGAAGTATAGCCAATGATAGAGCAATGGTTGGATGGGGAAGAATCATTATCCAAAATGTACTAATCAAGAGAGTAAATAACGATCATGTTATATAAAAGTGTGTAAAGGAAAAAAAAATATCAATCCTTCCTGCCCCCAATGTATAATATTCATCTTTACACATTCATCTCAAACACGTTATTCATCTGTGATCTAGCCAAAAGTAATAATCCATCTTTTGACATTGCCACAGTACCTCAGCCACATGCATTGGAGTTGAATGGCAGTTGTCCAGACGCACTCCCACAAAGTGCTTGGCCGTAATCTCGGTATATTTCTGCATGTGGGCCCACAGGTAGGGGCAGTCCTCGGGCCCGTTGCCATAGCGCAGTTTAACACTGTCACCCCAGCAGATCAGCTCCCTCCTGATGTAGACATTGGACCCTAACCAGAATGAGGAGAAGAAAAAGCAACTTTGATTCACCTTACTGTCAAACGGCTTGGCAAGTGTTGCCAATGATTAGGGTTTAGTAAGTGTGTTGATATCGCCACCTTGTGTTTACAATGACATCACTGCTCTCATAGAAATCCATTGTGACATAGGCCTAGTTACATAGTGTCAAATCTGTGGATTTCTGAGGAGTGGATTTAAAAGTTTGGGGTAGGTAATATTTTTAATGTTTCTGAAAGATCTCTTATGCTCACCATGATTGCATTTATTTGATCAAAAAAACATTAAAAAACAGCAAAATGTTGAAATACCACAAAAATTTAAGAATTGTTGTCTATTTTAATATATTTTAAAATAAAATGTATTCCTGTGATGACATAGATGAATTTCCAGCAACCATTACTGTTTTCAGTGTTACATTATCCTTCAGAAATTACTCTAATATGCTCTAATAATTTGCTGCATAAGAAGCATTTCATATTATTATCAGTGTTGAAAACATCTGACTATTATTATTTCAGTGGTTACTTTAATGAATAGAAAGTTTAAAAGAACATGTGTTTTTGAAATAGAATTTATTTGTAATTTTGATCATATAAATTATATCCTAAATATATATATCTTGCGGACCCCAAACATTTGAACAGTAATACATGTTCAAAGCTCTTTCAAACGGCAATTTTAGTTTTAAAAAATAAATGAACATGCAATTTAGTGAAAGACAGAGGTTCACATTCAGAAAAGAGCTTTTGTCAGCAACTGAAAGGATTGCTGTAGTTATTCCCGCCTTTTTCTATACGTTTTTATGTGGATCAGAAAGGCAAAATGGTAAACCTGGCTCTGCGAAGTTCCTCAGGGGATCGTCCCCCATGACCCAGCCATTATGGGCCAGGAAGTGACATGACTTTTCTGGTTGATTCATCAGCTCCAAATCCTGCTCCAAAGTTGCTTCCTCAAATGGGAAAGTGAAATATCTGCATATAGACAAAACGGTGTTATATATCACAGCAAACATAGCAAACAAACTTGATTACACAAAGAAATATGATGCTAAAACTTCAACAGAGGCTGATGGAATGAACTGTGCTACCTAGTAACCAAGGGATGTTTCCTAGTGACAGGGCCCAACTTGGGTCCATGGTCCGCCAGTCTATCATAGCTTACAGTTCCAGCAATGCAGTTAGTAGCCTGATGGTAAAGAAATGACATCACTGCATTGGATTCCAAAGAAATTAGAGGTAAATGTATAAAAAGAGACTCACCTGCTCCTGATGGTGCTTAATTTCATGATACTGTTCACCATTGAGTTCCTCCAGTCTTCTCCTCAGCCAGTTACAGCAATCTTCAATGGCACCAGGACTGCTCCTACAACAACAACAACATAAAACTAATGTATAATTCAACAACAAAAAATCAATAAGTAGACTACAGTGAACATGTGCTCAAACATGCAGCAGCATACTGACCCATGGGGCACAAAGTTTTCTAGAGCAGAGTTCATGTCCACTGTGTTACCAAAACGTCTGAACTGAGGGTCCTGAATGATCTTCAGTTGCTGTTTGCCCTCAGTCTTGCTCCTATCAGGTTTGGCTCCTGTGTAGACAATTTAAAACAAACCACTAAACACATTATCATTTTCATTTCTCTTAACGTACGTGTCTGAGAACCTTCCAGGAACTCACCACTTTGGAGTAAAGTTCTGAACTGCTCCACCATCGGTTCCAATTTGACTTGGAAGAACTCCCACAGTTTAATCTTAGGAAACACATCCTGCCAGAGAACTCCACGAATGGCCTAGTGAAAACACATTACAGTTTGTTCTGAAGGAAATAAGAGCAGCTTATACTTCAAAATGAATTCTATTTTAAAGTTTCCACAGATAGAGATTCGCTCACATGGAGGTGTTCGTGATTCTGGATTAGGGCTGGAAGACCCCTGTCTTTGTATTTGCCATCAGCTATAGCACAGGTGACGTGCCACATGGCTCTATCCAGCACCCAGGCCGGTTTCAGATGGGGAGAGTTCACCAGGTTATAACCACACTCAGGATGTTTCTTAATCCATTTGCTGTTAGAAGCTGAGAAAGACAGGAAAACACATCGGTTATCATGACATTGTCAACCAAATAAACAAAAATGAACAAAGATGAAGAAACAGACATCAGTATGTGATATCACAACAATAAGTGACAGAATAAGTGATACAAAAAAAGGTATGGATCTTTCTTTGACTTTATTAAATTTAAATTACAGCTGATGTATTTTAAGAGCAAATTGCTGGTCCTTAAGAGACTAAATATAAATAAGACTAAGAATAAACAATGATTGTATACAGTGCCTTGCGAAAGTATTCATACCCCATCATTTTTTTCACGTTTTGTTATGTTACTGCCTTATGTTAAACCGCTTTAAATTACTTTTTTTTCCACATCAATCTACACTCCATACACCATATTGACAAAGCAAAAACAGAATTGTCACAACTTCGTAAATTTATTAAAAATAAAAAACTGAAATAAGTACATTGCATAAGTATTCATACCCTTAACTAAATATTTAGCTGAAGCACCTTTACAGTCTCAAGTCTTTTTCTGTCAGGTTGGATGGGGCAGATGCACATTTTCAGGTTTCTCCAGAAATATTTGACTGGGTTTAATCCCAGGCTGTGGCTGGGCCACTCAAGGACATTCACAGAGTTGCCTTTAAGCCACTCTTGCTGTGTGTTTAGGTTCATTTTCCTGTTGGAAGGTGAACCTTCTGCCCAGTCTGAGGTTCTGAATGCTCTAGATTGGGTTTTCATTAAGGCTATCTCAATATTTTGGTGCATTGAGCTTTTCTTCTACTCTGATGAGTCCCTCAGTCCCTGCTGCTGAAAAACAGCCCCACAGCATGAGGCTGCTACCAGCATACTTTACTTTTGGGTTGGTACTCTGCAGGTGATGAGCCGAGCTGGTTTCCTTCAAACATGACTTAGAATTGAGGTTTATCAGACCAGAGAATCTTGTTTCTCACAGTCTGAAGGTCCTTTAGGTGCTTTTCTGCAAATTCCAAGTGTGTTTTCATGTGTCTTCACTGAGGAGAGGATTGAGTTTGGCCACACCGCCATAAAGCCCAGATCGGTGGAGTGTTGCAGTGATGTTTGTCCTTCTGTAAGTTTCTCCAATCTGCATATATGATCATGGAGCTCAACTAGAGTGACCATCAGGTTCTTGGTCACCACACTAACCAAAGCCCTTCTCCATCAATTGCTCAGTTTGGCCAAGAGGCCAGCTCTAAGAAGAGACCTGGTTGCATTTGTGACCCTTCGATGAAGCAGAATTTTTTTCTGAACTCATCCACAGATGTGAGGCTTTACACAAACCTGTTTCTGAGCGCTACAGGCAGTTATTTTGACCTCAGGGCTTGTTTTTTGCTCTGATATGCATTATCAGCTATTAGACCTTTTATTAAGAAGTGTGCCTTTCCAAATCAAACCCATTCAATTGAATTCGCCACAGGTTAACTTCACTCAAAGTGTAGTAACATCTACAAGCAATATGAATGCTCCTGAGCTAAATTTCAATTGTCCCAGATAAGGGTATGAATACTTATGCAATGGAATCATTTAAGTTTTTTATTTTTTATAAATTTGCAAAGATGTTAAAAACCTGTTTTTTGCTTTACCATTATGGTGTATAGAGTGTAGATTGATGTGGGAAAAAAGTAATTTAAAGCAGTTTAACATAAGGCAGCAACAAAACAAAACGTGAAAAAAATTAAGGGGTATGAATACTTTCGCAAGGCACTGTATATTACAAGCTATACACAACGAGGTGCAAAAGTCTGAGACCACTAATGAAAGTGTCTATTTTCCTAATTTAATGCAATAATAATAATTTCATTAGTGACCTCAAAATCATGCAGAACCATAATTATTTAATTTAATTTAATTATTATTTACACCACAATTCAAAAGTTTTGAGTCAGTAAGATTTTTTTTGAGGATATTAATACTTTTATTCAGCAAGGATGCATAAAGACGTTTTTAATACTAATATTTCTATTTCAAATAAATGACTGTTCTTTAGAACTTTCCATTTATCAAAAAGTTATATTTATATAACGTGGTCTCTGATTTTTGGACTTTTATATATATACACACACGTTGGTTTTTATGGTTTATGGGGACTCTCCATACACTGTAAAAAGTGATGCTGACTTAACTTAAAAAAATTGAGGAAACCCGTTGCCTTAAAATTATTAAGTAAATAATAATAATAAAAAAAAGTTAAGTGACAATTGACAATTCACTTAACTTATATATTTTTTTATTATTAATTACTTAATAATTTTAAGGCAATGGGTTTCCTCAATTTTTTTAAATTAAGTCAACTGATAAGAAGCCTATTTATGAAATATTGTGTGTCATCAAGCAGCACGCAGACTCAACCAGAGTAAAACAAGCAAAGGTTCACAAAAGTAAAATATTTCATTGTGTTTGGGGCAAATATCTGCACTCCTTGAATGCCGAATTTGGGGGCTGTGGCTAACTGCTGTAATCACTGTAAAAAAATAAAAAATTGTTGTTTCAGCTTAAAATAATTTGTTACCCCGCTGACTTAAAATTGTTAGTTTAGTCAACTAAAATATTCCAGTTGTCCCTTAAATTAACATTGAGTATCTTAAAATTTCAAGTTGACTAAACTAAAAAAATTTAAGTCAGCGGGGTAACAAATTATTTTTGACAACTTTTTGAAACATTTTTTTTTACAGTGCAAGGCATAATGGTTTTTCTACTGTACAAACTGTATTTTCAATCGCCCTACACCTAAACCTACCCCTTACAGGAAACTTTCTGCATTTTTAGATTTTCAAACAAACAAAAAAAGAACACTATTTAGTATGTTTTTAAGCCTTTTGGATTACGGGGACACAGTGTCTTCATAAACCACCTTCACTTGGTAATGCCTCTAACATACTCATGTTAATATACAAATGTGTGTTCCCATAAACCACCCAAACCAGTGCACACACACAAACACAACCAACCTGTATAAATGCACATACAGCACACAGCACTGGACTTCCCCTTGTTTAAATGTGTGGCATTTGCACACAGCTTCAGACAAGATATCACACACCCCTTGACCTTTAACTCTCCTGAGCTCTGGTAGAAGCAATGAACTATGAACTTTGCTTTCCATTAAGCCTGATTACTCTAACTGCATCAATGACAGTGTTACTGTTAGCAAAAACTGTTAGCTGAAATACAGCTGAAATAAAATATAAATATTAGATGAAAAACTTTTTTTAAAAAATGACACAAAAATAAGAAATGTTGCCTGAGAAACTAACAGAAATATAATAATTATAAAGTGACAGATCACCCAAAAATGAAAACTTTTTCATAATTTCCCTCATGTCATTCCAAGCCTAATTTCTTTCTTCTGCTGCATACAAAAGAATATATTTTGAAGAATGTAGGTAACCAAACAATTGCTGGTAGCCATTAGTCTATTAGTATTTTTCCATAGAAATATGAACTAGAATGCTGAATAGAAATATTAAAAAAGTAAATAAATAAAAATGACAAAACCACATAAAGTGACTAAAATGAAAGCTGAAAATATAAAAAGAAAACATTCAAAATATTAACAAATACTATAATAGTATATGAATAATACTAAAATAACACTGATGACATACTACAGCTATAGATGAAATGTTCTGATCTGCCTTATGTGTGTAAAACAATGGCTTTAAATGATTGGCTTTTTTAACTTCTAGATTTACAGCATGCTGAATTACAGCAATTATCTTTCCGGTTATGGCATCTTTCAGCATTTTCCAAAAGGGCTGTATTTCTCCTTCTTGGAAAAAGTTTTGTCAAATGATAACACGTCTCGTCAGATACAGTAACCTTGTTTAATGGCCTCCCCACTGCGTGTTACTCCACAGATCCGGATTTCTGACTTTACTGATTAACAAGTGTCTGTGAAGGCCTGAGCAATCAGTACTTGTTTCCTGTCATTTACTTTATGACCGGGTCGCTGAGTGCATGGGGAATAAAATAGTTACAGCTAGCTTGCTAAAGCCTGAATTCAACTTTTACAAGAAAACAAGCATGAATACATTTTTTAAACACTTCGATCAGGTGATATACTGAATGTTTACAGCAATTGTCTGGAGGAACTTCGGATACAATTTTTTTATATGCTATCTTTATGGTATGATCGAAATGATGATGACATTAACTTTAGTCAAGTTATCTCATCAGTTTTATTGTTGTGCTGCAGGTATGATCCACAGACACACGCGGCAGCCACTGATATCGTCCCATCATCAGATCATTACCGGCCCTCCTGAGATACTGACAGGATCTCGAGCTCCACAGCTCATGAAATATCATGGTAAGAGGTCTGCTGTATAATTAAGTTTACTGCAGGATACTGAGAATCCCCTGAATGGTTAAATATATGGTCAGGAAATGGAAATGTTCAAACCCTGGAATGGGCAATCCGTGAATTATCACCACTGTGTCCTTAAAAAAGTGGACAGTAGCTGGTGTGGATAACGGATCAGTAAAATGACAAATTGGTTATTTAATAAACCACTACATATTACAAGAAATTTGTGTAAAATGCAAAATACTGTGATTTGCAAGTTTCCAAATATAATATCAAACATAATTTAAATGCAGGAGCTTTAATGCTGATTGCCTGGATGCTAGCAGGAAGCACTGGAAAATTAATGGCTGCCTATTTTAAACCTGACTGGCCAGAACAAACATTGTTTGGGCAAAAAATATGGTTTCAGGTATGCTTTTATACAGTATGTGTATACACTTATGTAGTGCTTCTATTGCAATAAAATCTATGAAACCATCACCTATGTTTTTGTGGTTGCTTGCATATTCTGAACTTTTTCTTTTACTTAGTATTCATAATTTTCTGCATATTTAATATTCTTTCATAATTTACATATTTTTTTCTGTTCACAGGTGCATCGCATGTTGATGTCTCTTACAGTTTTGTTGACAGCTGTGGGCTTCGTTTTTCCTTTTGTCTACAGAGGAAAATGGAGCACAGTGAGTAAAGCCTGTGTTTTCTGCCTATGAGGCTATGCTCTGTAATACAATGTAATTCATCTTTAAAACAGTGACAATATTAAATATATTACATATCACAGTTTCACTCCTTACCATTGGGGGGCCCTGTTTCATTTAAGACCAATGCCAGGATCTGAGAGTGTTTGTTATTGTGGTGTGGTATTATTAGGGTTGCAAAATTCCGGGAATTTTCAAGACTGGAAACTTTCCATGGGAATTAATGGGAATAAACTGAAAATTTGCTAAATTGCAGGAACTGGGAATTTAAATGTAGTTGTGAAAAAATCTTGCAGCATAATCTTGGTTAAAACAACCAGATTTAATGCAATTTCTTTTCTACCCTACACATTGCTCAATCACATGCACACAGCACACAGCTTACTGCAGGGCTATTGAGGCCACACACCATACATATACACTGTGCTTTCCTCCATAACATGAACAGATCATTTCTTAAATCTTGCACACAAAATATCAAAATGACCATCTTGGTAAGTATTCATGTAAATTACATGAATATTACAAAAAAAAATGTTTAAAACTTCCTTGTGCTGTGTGTAATATACTGAGCAACTAAATTAGGCTATATACCATTGTAAAAACAAATACACTGACTGAACAAACATTTAGGTGAGATAATAATAAAACAGAAGTCTAAAAATGACCCTCCCCCCACACACAATCCCCTCTAGTCACCTAAGAGGGGGATTCCCCTTCATTTTCTCTGAAGCACACTTGCTGCATTTGAGCCCAAAGACTACATCTAAGTTTTGATATTCTAAATATATTTGATCTGTGGGATTCAAGTTTAACTAGTAAATAACAAAAAGTGTTTATACAGTAGCTAGCTAGCCAGTAAATCAAGATATGAAATATCTAAGCAAGTTAGCACTATTTCATTGACAATTTATAAGGTATGTGCTAGCTAGCTCAAGCTGTGATGCTCTTTCTGCAAGCCAGTTTTCTGTTATCATACAGAAGTACAGTACTGGCCAAAAGTTTGGACACATTACTATTTTTAAAGTTTTTAAACATTGCATATCTTTTGCTCATCAAGCCTTCATTTATTTGATAAAAAATACAGAACAAAACAGTAATATTGGGCAGTATTACAATTTAAAATAATGGTTTTCTGTTTTAATATACTTTAAAATATAATGTATTTCTGTGATGATCATTACTCCAGTCTTCAGTGTCACATGATTCTTCAGACATCATTCTAATATGATTATTTATTATCAATTTTGGAAACAGTTGTGCTGCTTAATAATTTTTTTATTACCTGTGATTCTTTGATGAATTAAGAGTTAAAAAAAAAATAACAGCATTTCTTTAAAATAGAAATCCTTTAACATTACACTACCATTCAAATGTTTGGGGTCAGTATCTTTTCTCTTTTTTTTAAATAAATTAATAGTTTTATTCAACAAGGATGTGTTAAATTAATAAAAAGACTTATATTGTTAGAAAAGATTTCTATTTTCAATAAACACTGTTCATAAGTTTTTATTCATCAATAAATCCTGAAAAAAAGCATCACAGATTCCCCCCAAAAATCCAAAAATGTCATTTTTTAAAATTTGTATTAGTTTGCATGCATGTGAGCCTATGATCAAACAAAATGTTTATATTTATGTTTGTATATGATACAGTTTTATAAATTTCCCCAAATTTCCAATTAATTCCCATAAATTCCCGTAAATTCCCATAAATTCCTGGTAAGTTTCAAACTTGGAATATTTCCAAAATTCCCCAGACGAAGTTCCCATGGAAAGTTTCCGGAAAAGTTCCGCCCCTTTGCAACCCTAGGAATTATTATAATTAATATTGTAGGCTGTGTTGAATTGTCTACAATGTGTTTATATATAGGTTCTATGCAGTTATTTTAGTATTATTTATATACTATTTTAGTATTTCTTTTATCAATATTTTATTTAATATTTTGAATTAGTCTTCATTTTTCATATTAATTTTAGTTTAATTTTAATTTATCCATTTTAATTTCAGTAATTTTGTTGTGTGGTCTTCTATTTTTAATAAGTTCTTGTTTTTTGTTAAATATTTTTATATAGCTTTAGTACACTTTTACAGTACATTGAAGTTTTAGTTATAGTCAGTTTAGTACTTAAAACTGATTTAAGTCACTTGCCAAGGCAACATTTCTAATATTTCAGCTTTATTTCAATGAACAAAAATAGTTTTGTAATAGTTTTAGTTTTCGATAACAATACTGTAATGACTGGTTCTGTGCAGAGAGCTGGTGCTCATCCATACCTCGGCTGCACTGTTATGATTCTTGCTTTCTGTCAGCCTATAATGGCTGCATTCAGACCAGCTCCAGATTCCTCACGGTAATGACTCCTCAGTTAACTTGAATATGCAACTTGGTAGTTTTAACCTCTTCTGCTTACATATCTGAAACTGAATAACATAAGGACAGAACTTAACACAGGACAATCATATCTTTTTCTCAGGCGATGGATTTTCAACTGGTTGCACTGGGGTGTTGGAAATGCTGCTGAAATTATAGCCGGTGATTTGCTCTTTGCAATTTTTTTTCTTTTACATTTTTTTTTTTTTTTAAATAACAAGTAACTTTTTTATTATCAATATCATTTCAGTGGTTTCCATGTTTTTTGGAATAAGGCAACAGTCTCTTTTGCTGCCTTATCCTTGGACCACAGGGGTTCTCTCTGCTTTTGTGGTTTGGACCATTGTGTTAAAGCTGGTGTTAAAACTTCATAAGCATGATGTTATTAGAAAAGGTTTGTATGCAACTCATTCTCATATTTAATGCATTTGAAAGACTACAAAAGCAGTTTAACCTCATTCAACTCTACTTTAATTTTATTTGTTTAAAAGTTTTTGGTTCATAAGTGACAAGTTCCCATCTGATTCAGCTGGGAGTACACAGAGTCACGTTCCCTCTGCCTGTGGTTCAGACATAAATTGCTAGATGATTCAAACTGAGAGTGAAATGAAGCAAAATATGTTCTTCAAAATAATGTATTTGTATATGTTTAGCAATTTATCTTGTTTCAGCAGGGAGGGGAAAGGAAGATGAACTTCCAGTTCTCTCAGACATTTCAGAGGATGCAAACTGGGTAAGTTTACACTTTACTCAAACATAATGGCAGAGATGAAAACACTAAAGGAACAGTTCACCGAAAAAATGAAAAGTTGGCTAAAATTGACTTACCCTCAAGCCATCCAAGAAGTAGATGAGTTTGTTTCTTCATCTGAACAGATTTGGAGAAATTTAGCATTACATCACTTGTTTATCAATGGATCTTCTGCAGTGAATGGGTGCCGTCCAGACAGCTGATAAAAACATCACAATAATCCGCAAGTAATGATTCCAGTCCATCAATTACTGTCCTGCGAAGCAAAAAGCTGTGAGTTTGTAAGAAATAAATCCAACATTGATGCAATTTACTTTTGATCTGTCATTTCTGGCCAAAATACCAGTCCATAATCCATAATAATGTCCATATGCTCAAAATCCATCAACGTGTTTGTTTAGAACTGTTTTCACTTATAAATGGTGCTTGATTTATGCTTATTTCTCTCCTGATTGAGACTAGATTCTTTGAGATTAGAGAGACTTTTTCACTGAAGAAAGCAATATTATGGATAGAGCCAACTGAAAGCAACAATTTGAAGTTAAAAATGTCTTATTGATAAATTTGTTTCTTACAAGCATACAGCTTTCGGTTCACAAGATGTTCATTTGATGGACTGGACACTGGAGTCACGAGTATTACATATGGATTATTGTGATGTTTTTATCAGCTGATTAGACTCTCACTCTGACGGCACCCATTCACTGCAGAAGATCCATTGATAGGCAAATGATGTAATGCTAAATTTCTCAAAATGTCTTCCAACAAAGCAACAAACTCACCTACATCTTCTTATATGTAGTATAAATAAATTTTCAGCAAATAGTATTTTTGGGTGGACTGTTCCTTTAATATTAATCATAAAAGAAATTAGGAATTGCAATATACACAACAAAAACTTACCATCAAGGCCTACCATAAGGCTCAAAATGAAGCATGCACATAATGTTCTTCTAAGCATCTTAACCAAATGCTCTTATTTTTGCTTCCACAGGATACTAAGTTTAGAGTGGCTGTCCTTGCTGTTTTTGTGCTCGGAAACTCAGCATTCTGTATCTCACTGCTCACCTCCATAGGGGACATATAACCAACATATGAATCATATGGTACTACAGAAATTGGAATGAAGACCTAATTATTTATAGAGCAAGACAAGTCATCACCAGTTTCATTTTATTCAAGGTTTGAACAGTATTTTGCATTGAAAACATCCTGCAAGGGAGAAGCATATCTATTAAGACATTTCAAACATGAATATTATGAATTAAAATTCACACATCTTTTAAATTATTTTCACAGAAGAATAAATGTCCACATTATATCCAGACAATCAAAGCATAAAACATTTAAAAGGCCCACAATGTAATTATTGTACAGAAGCCAGCTACTTTTCTTGTAACACCTCTGGAAGCTACATCCACAATATACTCTGTTAGACATTCCAAGCAGTGGTCTTCTCTTGTCTTAAATTGCACTTTTGATCAGATTAAATCAAAGATGAATGTATTTTTATTTGTTTCTGCTCTTCACTGTATGGTTAATATAATGTTATGTAATGTGAAATTAGAATAATAAATTTCTCAATGTTTGGCATCATTTTTGTACATAGTGCAATTTAGGAATAGATTATGTTATAAATTCTTCATCTGAAATAATATAAAAGTGTATCCAGGATAAAATTCAGAGTGAAAATACTAGCATTCAAAAAATTTAAAAAGGTATGACATCAGTTGTGAATATTTTTACTCACCTATTATGTTCTAGGTTTGTATTAGTAATGAATGTTTTACTCTAAAACTATTTGCACATGCTTATACTGTAATGGAAACTTGATTTGTGCTTCGATGTTTAATTTAGGCAAATCACTCAGTCTTGTTGCTGATGATTGGCAAAGATACCTGCTTCCCACCTCTGTGCCAGGGCACTTTTCCGTCTGACTCGAGGGTAAGGTACCTCAGGGAACTAAAGGAGAAAGCTTCACCTGTAAAACTGCATGCAGTTTCCAGTTTCAAGGTGAAATGAGCACAGATCAATGAGATGTCAAACACATGCGAATGAAAAACAGAAAGATACACTGCAATGGAATTCATGACAGCTATATATGATACATGAGAGGACAAACAGAAAAATATGTACAGTTCAAAAATCTGCAACTTTGAATCATAGCATGCCTAAATTTAATGTACCTTGTGGTCGCAGGACAAAGCGGAGCGATCCATTTTGCGCGTCTTTGATGGAGATGAGGGGGATGACTTGGATTTTGCTGGCACTTCTCCTGCAAAGTGTCCAAATAAAAGAAAGGACATTTACTGAACTACATCTTTATGTAATGACATCAATGAAATAAATACTCTAATGCAAGGGTGTCCAATCCTGCTCCTGGAGGGCCACTGTCCTGCTCCAACCCCAATTAAACACACTTGAACCAGCTACTCTAGATCTTACTAGGCTTACTAGAAACTTCCAGGCAGGTGTGTTGAGGCAAGTTGGAGCCAAACTCTGCAGAACAGTGGCCCTCCAGGACCGAGTTTGGACACCCCTGCTGTAATAGTTGCTAAATGTGGTACCTGGTTTCTCATAAGTGAAATTCTGCAGTTGGCTGGGGGACACGAGGACTGTGTCGTATCTCTCCTTTACATACAGTTGTGCTCTCTGCCTTCTAAGCTCCATCTTCTCTTTGCCTCACCAGCTTGATCTCCTGATCCACCAGAGACTGGGTGCTGTGTGAGCGCAGTTTGAAGAAGGGATTGTTCTGAAAGGTGCTCTCTTGTGTCTCTTGACATGCAGAGCTCAGGCAGAATTCCGAGGCACTTCGAATGATGAGATTTGATGTCTCCAGGATAATGACATTATTCATGTCTGATGGCCATTCTTGGAAGCTGCTCGTCCCTGGAGAAAGCATCCCACCTTTTCTTCGGCTCCGTGGGCTGGTGGGGTACGAATCCGGCTCAAGTATAATGACATTGTTGGCAGCCATTTCATGGTATGTGGGACTTCTTCCAGATGAACCGGTGATGGACAAAGTTGGAGTTCTTGCACTAGGAGACCTCTGAGATCTGCATCTGTCCTCTGGAGTGTCAAACATCCGTCCTTTCTCTCCAGGCTCTGACCTGCTGTGGTGAAGAACACCAGGGCTGGGTTTAACTTGCATAGTGTCACCAGCAGACATCTTTGCCATTGCCCTCTCTCGTCTGAAATTCTCCTCTCGCTCGAGAGCTTCACGGATCTCCCTCTCTACTGGTGTTTCTTGCTCATCATAAGGAGACCTGTAGCTTGTGTCATCTAGACCAGAGTCCTCTGAACAGGGGCTGAATTGAGTGTACTGGTAATCCCCCAGACCAAGACTCTCAATGTCAGGGTCTCTTCTGGGGCGATCAATGTTGCGGACAGGCGTGTACATGAAGCTGTGTCCACCCTGGCAAGATGCCTGCTTCATCACTGGCCGGTGCACCAGACCCTTTGTTTGCTCTTCCATCTTCTGCCACTGCTTGCGAGTCACCCTGAAATCCAGATGCTCTGTACTGACATTCTCGCTCTTTATTTCCTGAACCACACAGAAGTCGTTTGGCAACTTTTTGTCAAGCTCTGAAGTTGAACAAGACAGGCGCTGAAGGTTGTGCTTTGAGGTTTTACTAAGCTCTTCCTCATCCTCTGCAATCTTTGTTAAACTACAGTAATGGGCCGATGAGTCCAAAGAAATATCTTGCAGTTCACATTCAGTGGGACACTCTGGTTGTTCTAGAATCTCACTTTCATTAATGTTCAATGCCAGAGCTTCATCTTCAAGTTCAATATTGCTATCAATCACCTCATTGTCTTCCTGCCTTGCTTGGTCTTCTGAGTTTACCTCTGCTTCATCCATACCCAAGAGATCACCGTTCTCTTCAATCTCTTCTTTATCAACAGCTGATGGAGCTAAAGACCTCCACGGCTCCTCAGCATCACTGTCTGATGAAATGATGGCCATCTCCACAAGTAGACAGTCACTTAGGTCATCTCGATCCATATCCGGACAAGATTCAGTTGGGACTTCAGAAATCACCAGCTCATTCATGTGCTGCCCCAGCACAGATTTTTCTTGTGCTTCCAACAAAGATTCATCTCGTTCTTCCAGCACAGATTCTTCTTGTAATTCCAGCACAGATTCTTCTCGTTCTTCCAGCACAGATTCTTCTTGTAATTCCAGCACAGATTCTTCTCGTTCTTCCAGCACAGATTCTTCTTGTATTTCCAGCACAGATTCTTCTCGTTCTTCCAGCTCAGTTTCTTCTTGTGCTTTCCAGCACAGATTCTTCTTGTTCTTCTAGCTCAGTTTCTTCTTGTGCTTCCTGCACAGATTTTTCTCGTTCTTCCAGCACAGATTCTTCTTGTGCTTCCAGCACATATTCTTCTTGTTCTTCCAGCTCAGTTTCTTCTTGTGCTTCCAGCACAGATTCTTCTCGTTCTTCCAGCACAGATTCTTCTTGTGCTTCCAGCACATATTCTTCTTGTATTTCCAGCACAGATCCTTCTTGTGCTTCCAGAACAGAATTGTCTTGTGCTTCCACCCTCTCTTCAGGTTCATCATGTTCTTCCTCCTGGGCATCATCCAAATTGTTGATTTCCATTTCTTCTTCTGGTTTGTCATTCACAAGAGTGTCTTCATTAGACTCAAAGGCCAAAGATTCTCCTCTGTCTGGGTCATCTTGATCGTTGACCTTGACCATAATGCCTTCTTTAGAGTCTTTGCTTCCATCAGATTCACCTGAGTTATCACATTCATTAGTTATGGCTTTGTTTTCTTGCCCTTCCAGGTCTTCTTGTGGGTTGCTTTGTTTGGTATCCAGGCACTCTGAGAAATATGTGACAAAACATTCATTCACCTCCTCAGTGAATTGGCATGTCTGGTCCTCTGTAAACCCAGGATCCATTTTACAGTCTGTTAGATCAGCCATTTCTGAAAGCTGGCTGGTCTCCATGGTGACTGTTTCAGAGAGGTATTCCTGCTCTTTTTGTTGCTGATTTACAGAGGTGCTTTTGCCGTCATTTAGTTCAATTCCATATGACCTTCGCACACCAGCTGTGGCTCTCTATGGAAGATACATCGAAAAGAGCTGTTTAGAATTAAAGGAACACCAAGCTTAGGAATACTAAAATCATTGAACATGTCAGACACTAAAATTTTTTTTCCTAGTCTTGCTCCTTGAAAAGTTCTGGATGCAATTAATATAGACAACACTGAGCCAGAAGAACCAGCCTTGTGCTGTTTCTAGTGGAACTGCACAGTGTCAGTGATCAAGCTATTCTTGTATTCATGCTGTGAGATAGAAGTGGGTGGACCTCTTTGATAGCAAAGAACCATGAAAAGTGGTTTCTAACAGCATGCAATCTCAAAGTGGGCTGAAAAGCTACATTAAAGTATGTTTTAGAAGCCTCAAAGAAATTCAGAGCCACAAAATATGTGGCTTCTAGAGAACACAGAATTCTTCTTAAATTTTACCCCCGATTTAAGGAGGTAATTTCAAATAATATCTATAATAAGCTGATGAGTTTTGGGCTCAATTGGTTCAATTCAACTGGGTTTAATAAGGGAGAAAATCCCGGCTCTAATATAAATTAAAAACATATATGGCAAGTTGTGGTCACAAAACTTCCTAAACAAAGTGAAGGGGAGCACTTCTGAGGAAGTACACTTCATTCTTTTCTTTTTTGTTATCAACAATTTTTTATTTTTCACACACAACACAACATAATATCCAAAATACAACAAAACAAAACAACAGACACATACTCAACATCTCAAGGTCCAATCAAAAGGGAGGGGGAGAGGGAAGGACAACAAGAACACAAAAGTCACTCCTTTATACAATCACGTATGTCCAACAAAAAACACTGCCAAGCATCAATGGTCGAGGGCTTGGCCCCACCAACTCGCGCCGTTGTACATTCACATGACATTATTTGCAGGAGGCTACGGATCCAATATGTTTTTCTACACATGTGTGGTGTAAACCAGTTCTGGATTATTGTCTTCTTCGCAGCTGTAAAACCAGCAAACAACATTCTCTTTTGCATTGAACTAATACAGAGACCAGAATCATCATTAAGAAGACACAAACTTGGGTTAACAGACCAATCAATTTGCAGTAATGATGACAAAACCAGGTTTACATGTGTCCATAGACTGATGACGACAGGACATTCCCAAAACATATGCAGAAAAGTGCCTGATGATGTAGTGTTACATATATGGCAGTTCAAATTTGACTGTAGTTTCATTTTAAATCTTTTGTAAGGAGTTATGTATGCTCTATGAATGACTTTGAAGTGAATAAGACGATGAGACAGATTTTTAGATGTTAAGCTGAGATTAGACCACACTCTCTCCCAGTCGACAGATAAATTAAGGTCAGATAATTCCCTATTCCAAATAGTTTTAATAGAAAGAGGTTTTGTAATACAATCAATAATTTTATTATATATTAAGGAAACAGATGGCCGACCAGCAGATGGTGCAATCCAGTCCCGCATAGGATGAGAGGAAATGGAAGAAGACCAAGGAACGCCATACGCTTTGAGAGCAGAACGTAATTGAAGAAAAACAAAATATGCAGATGCTGGTAGACAAAATTTGACTCTTAATGTCTGAAACGAACAGAGGCCCCGGTTATCATATATATCACCGCACGTGTTTACACCCAAAGAAGACCAAGAGGGTTGGACTATACACTTCATTCTTGAAAGTGCTATTAATCCAAAATCTAATTAGAAGACTGCATTTAGTTACAAGAACTAGCTAAAATCATTTAAAATTTCTGTTTTATCATCTAACAGTTAGCAGTTTGCCACCCCCTGCTCTGTGCTGCTTCAGTGTTTTCCCTCATAAAATATAAAGCTAACAGTATGTGGATGATCATAATGCCATTTCATATGATACTGGCATAGTCATAATTTATTGGCATGATATGATTTCAGAGTCTGTTTTGCATTTTTCCCCCCTGAAAAGTAGTGGTTGCTTGGCAACATGCAGGATCTGAGGAGGCTGTCCTGTTTATGAGCCACGTAGAAGCAGCTCACTAGTCAGAGCCATGCCGTAGGTTTATTATGGCTATCAGCCTGAGTTTATCCAGTGAGTGAGAGAGAGAAACAAATCTATTGCTCATATCGAGCGGTTGGGATGTTCTTTTATGCATGCCTGCTGGTGCTGTGACCACCATTAACCCCGGACCCATCCTGCCATCCTACCTGTTTTGGAAAATACATTTCTGATGTCTGAACATTACATACACTTTGCCAGAGGTGGAATTCTGCAGAGCGCAAAATGATGTCATCAGATATTATCCAATAAGTGTGACTGTTATGGGATAGTTCACCAAAAAACAAAAAGGATGTTAGAGACTAACAGCGTCAGTCACCATTCACTTTCAATACATCTTGTTTCTATTCAGTAAAAGTGAATGGTGACTGATGTCATTCTGCCTAACATCTCTTTTTGTTTTCCACAGAACGTGATATGGGTTTGCTTTAGATGTGAAGGTGAATTATCCCTTTAAGTCTTACTTCTCTCTTGTAAATGATACTGAAGTGACTTTGATTAGTGAAAAATCGGAGTGTGTTTTTGTATCACTGCAGCACTGACACTGTGCAAGCAGATCAAATGCATTACCAATCAATCACGAAATGTCGGACGGAGACAACGCAGCATCACAACTCTTCTTAAATACACTGCACACAACAGTACAAATGCAGCACACCGAATTCCTGCATCATTCCCTCTTCGTGCCTTGCGCATGCAGACGTTCGTCAAAGCAGATACGGATGCAACAGATGCACAAAGCTTCAGTATTTTCATACCTACCAGCAGCTTTAAAAACAGGAGCCAAACGGATATCATCTCCAATCTACCGCAATACGCACATGCCTGTATAATTTGTACAGATAACGCGAGTAACCAAATGGCGACGCGTCGGGAGTAATTCATATGGTTGAACTCGAAGAGGGAAAATCAAGCTCGCGACAAACTCCAGTTCAGACCTATCGATCCGTCAGCGATTGTCAGAGGTGAAATAGAGCAGATAGAACAGATATTGACAGAAACGGCCGCTACTGACTGTCTGAGCCCCGCCAGCACTGGTTGCACTGAGCTACAGAGCCGTTCCGTCCCTCTGGGCGCCCACACTTTCTCAACCAACTATTGAACGCCTGGCTTTGCCCACGCGATTCTGAACATACAGTCCATAATTCTGATCAAGGTCACTCTCGCTGTGCAACATTGTCCTCACATGTTTATATATATGTGTGTAGGCCTACTATAAAGGACGAAAAATATTTAGTTTACATTTTTAATACTTGATTCTGATTGGCTAATATCGGCATCCAGTTTCACAAATTTTTGAATAATGATGTTTCAACACGGTACAAATGACCACTCATCCGGGAAACCTACTAAGCAATCAGTTTATTTATTTTACTAATAAATTTACCTATATATTTATCTAATAAAACTATTAGGTATTGTATATTATATTATATTAAAATAAAGAGCTTGATCGCTGCACATGTTCATTTTGTGATTATGTCCATCTATTTACTGTATCAGTTTTTTTTTTTTTTTATTAAAAAGGTAACACTTTAGAATAGGGAACACTTATTCACTATTACCTATGACTTTTCCCTCAATAAATTCCTAATTTGCTGCTTATTAATAGTTAGTAAGGTAGTTGTTAAGTTTAGGTATTGGATTAGGGAAGTAGAATAAGGCATTAATATGTACTTAATTACTATACTAATGCATTGCTAATATTCTAGTAATATGCATGCTAATAAGCAACTAGTTAAGAGACCCTAAAATAAAGTGTTACCATTAAAAATTTAAATAAAGCCTGAATGTGCATTTATATGCTTTTTCATAAAATAAAATAAAAAATCTCTCTGGAGAAATCCGCTTTTGTACTTATAAATCCTCTGAGGCTTTTTTTTTTCAACTATGAATCCTCTGTGCTGACATAGACAAATCTCTTACATTTGGTTTTGGAAAAATAAAGTTAGATATTATGCAGTGGTATGTTGATTGATTGATTGATTTTTTAAAATACCCATCTCTGTGGACAAAACCTATCCTCCATTAATAATGACAATGACTTAGACTAAGCCAAATCAGTCCTCTTGTATCATCATGTTTTCCAGGAATAACCCAGAAATCTGTATTACTCACCTGTCACATCTGTTCTATTGCAGTGATGTCAGCTGTGATGCAAACACTATTATTGTGCAATACCACATTCTAACTTCATATCCATATGTTTACATCTTTTTAAAATAACGTCAAGATTAGCAAGGTTTAATTGTTAGAGACATACAATTGTTTTGACAATGCATAAAATCAAACTTATCCTGGTCCTTAGAACATATTTAACTATTATTAATATCCATCTTGGGTGATCTGATTGTAAAATTGACAAATGCAAAGATCCAGTGGATCTTGCAAATAAATTGAAATCATCTTTGGATGTGTCAGGAAATGAGGCAAAGCTTTATTCTAGAATATGCAGTTCCAATCTGCTTGTAGAACAGCATGGTAAAAATAACGACAGTAAGTTTGCTGAAGGATATTCTGTCTGTTTGCTGCCTGTGTTACTGGCTCAGGCTCTGAATGTTTTTTTTTTTTTTCTACGTCTTCGGTGGTTTTGTAGCTACATCCCACACGCTTGACAGAAAAGCAGCATGAATACACTCCGACAAATTGAAAATGTAACACCAAAAAAGGCATCGTCTTTCTCTCCTCCCTGTATTTTCTCTTAAGACCTTCCCACCACAATACACAAAACTGCCAAAACTCTTAAGTGTAAATCTGACCTCTTTTTAAACTCTGTTAAAGATGCATAAAAATATTTCTCACCAGATGCAGGTGCACAATGACTCATCTCTCTGTCCAGAGACTGACAGATGTCACATAGCCTATTCCATAGACATCAATAGAAAAGTTTAGAATTTGGATATACTTACTGTCAGTGATGGAGCTTTGAGGTCGGCTGGTTTAACAGTGAAGGTCTCGTTTCTTCCTCTGAGTCCATGTATGTGTGTTAGTGTGTGACACAAGCCACAGCTCTGATTGAATGCGTGGGAATCGACCAATGGCAGCACAGTTACTCCACTGACAGACATGACAAGCTCCAGCTCTCACACACACAGGCACATAGGGAAAGGAGAATATACCTAAAAATATATTTGCACACAATCCTCACTGCTCTGAAAAAAAAGCTCACACCAGACATCTGTTATCAGACAGTTTGCTGTAAGTCGCCAGTGCACAGAATCAAATGAAGCTCCGTGTATTAAAGGATCAGCTTTAATCTGATTTATTTTATTTTTTTCCACATCGCTCTACCATCAGTTTTGCAGTGACCAAATACAACATTATAGAGTGCTTATTCATCCAAAAAAGTCCAATATTTCTGTTGTTGTAAGTTCACCCAAAAAGGGTAGATTCTGTCATTAATTTACTCACCCTTATGTTGTTAAAAAAACTAAAAAAATTGTCTGTGAAATACAAAAGCATATTTAACAGATTGTCCAAGCTGCTCTTTTCCATATAATGAGAATAAATGGTAACTACGACTATCCCCCTTGTAAAAAAGTAATATATTTAAAATACATTTATTTCATGTGAAGTATAGTTAAAATCTATTAACATATTTACTGACATATCGCTCAAGACTTACTGATATAAAAATGATAATTCAACTTTATTGAAGTACTTGTGCACAATGCACATTTCTTAATATGAAGCCTAAAATGTGTTTTAATGTCAGTATTGATAAGGATTTATGATCTTTGAATAATATTGGTCTTTAAATGCACCAGTTACATACCATACTAAAAGCACATAAATATGTAAATGTATCTATTTCAAATACATTTTAGTATATTTATTTTTAACTAGGGCCTTGTCCCAATCTACTTTCATTGTACAACAAAGAAGAGTTTATAAATATCTCATTAAAATCAGAAATGTCAAATATTTAACGCTGAAAGTTTTATTCAATAAACTAATAAAAAATAAAATCTAATAAAAATAACAAATACAGTATAAGTTAAAAATTATATATTTTTTGCTTTACATAAGAGAGAAAGTCATATGAGTTAAAAAAATGAGGCTGAAAAGTGATAATTTTCATAATGAGTGAAATATCTCTTTAATATGTGTTAGTTGTTTTAATAAAGGCACCACTTATTTTATTTAATAGTAATAACATTATCAAATAAGGACTCACAAAGATGACCTTGACATGAATATCTGATTAAAAAACATTGAAAATCAAACGACAGATTCTTTAGCACAGATAATAGAGGTGTCTGCAACAGCTGTCAGCCACATACACACACGTCATGAGGATTGATTGTCATCGTGGGTGTTCCTCTACAAGGAGAACACTTCTGAAAGGATGCCTCATACAGTATTTTGACATATAACGGCAATATTTTCCTTTTTTTGGAGGTTCAGCCTTATAGCTCTCGTGTATAGCTTTCAATTCAAAAGCTGCGGCCTCCAGAGGTCACATTTGTCGGTCGAATACGTCATTTAGGCCATCTCATTTAGGACAACTTACCATTACATTGCAGAGTATGAAATAAATTACAGTAATTTATGCCTCACAAGGAATAACAGTCAATTTTATAATGGTTAATTTTCTTAAATGTGGCTGACTAATGCAACCTCCATAAAGAGCAGCATAGCTACTGAGTTTATTGACAGTCATTTCAAACATTAGATATGTGTGTTGTATTTCTTTCCAGCACTATTGTCATTAAAATTGTATTTAAATTATGTATAGGAATAAATTAAAGTTGTGAAGAGTTAGAATTGAAATATTTTCTCAAAAAGTGTTAATAACATATCCTCATTTCATATTCAGAAGACTCCGCTGAGATGTTGGTTCACGTTTCTTGTCTCACTGGCCGCTCTGGACAATCTTCCAACAGTCTCAGAGTTCCCAGAGTGTGAGTTACACAAAATGTGCATGTTACGCAGTTTGGCCCAGTTTCTCCATCTGTATCTGTAATGCTGTAGGGAGCATGAGAGAAAAGACATTGATTTAGCTGCTCAATTCTATCCTCCCAACCAAACACAAGTTAATGGACAGCATGGACATGACCGGCTCCAGCACCAGTAGCTTTTCACTGATAGCTCTCAGAAGCGTTCCACCGTCTCAACGATTAATCTTTTTGTGCAGTTTAAGAGGGTAATCTTAATAAACTCCAGCTATAAAGACATTTGTCCTCAGAAACAAGCTATCCCCATTTATATAATCCCCAAGATTGATTATATAAGAGTGTTTCAGCACATGACCCAGCCTTCTTAAAAGCCTCTTAAGACATGCGCAGCAAACCACTGTGTGTGTGTGTGTGTGTGTTTCTGAAGAAGATTGACAGGACTGGATTGTGTATTCTACAATGAAGAGATGAGAGAGAGGGGGTCATGTGTGGGAGTGTGTCCCCCATTCTTTAGATAAAGCATACTGTTATATGGCATCATTCATATTGAGTCTATAGCAGCAAAATATTATCATAATGGCTAAGTTAGTGTGGTGTCAAAAGTGAGTCATTTATCTTTTCATGCAACATTTGTGTGGGTGGTGACGGTCGTAATCAGTCTGTTTTTCAGCATTAAAGGAATAGATCACTCAAAAATGAATATTCTGTCATTTACTCATGACTTTCAAAATCTGTGTGCTGTTACATTTCCTGTGGAACACAAAATAACTTTTCAAAACACCTTCATGCAGCTCTTACAACTGTCATAGTGACAATGGCTGTCAAGCTCCTTTTGTGTTCCATGGAAGAAATAACATTATATCGTTAGCTAAACTTTAAAATTGACTTTGTTAATTGAAATAAAAAATATTAGATGAAAAACTTAAACTCACACTTGCCTTGGCAACTGAAAAAAATATAAAATGAATAAGCTGAAATACTATGCTAAAATTACTAAAACTGAAATAAGTATATTAAAAAAAGACAGAATCACATTTAATGACTAAAAGCTTAATTTCAATGGGAAAAATGAAATGATCTAAATTCATGATATTAATAAATGCTATGATAGTAGGCTATATAGAATAAATAATACTAAAATAACACCTATTAATAAATATTGTTGGGTGAACTATCCCTTTAAACATAACTTATCATAATACTAATAATAATAAAAATCAAGACTCATTCAATCAGTTTTATTAAAAAGATAGTCTGTCATGCTTTTCACAGAACACTCATATACACAAAGTCAAAGCAAAAGAAAGAGGATGCTTCACAAAAGAAGCACAATCTATGACAGTAAGCATGGCTGTACGTGTCACAGCAGATTGCATGCAGTCATGCTAATTATTGCAAGTGGCAAAAGCACAGTTAACAAAATGTCCAAAGAGATAGCATAGAAAGTTTGGCAGGTGCAAATAAAGGAGGTTGCATATTGCATGAATTATTTTGAAAGAGATGTGAATTCCCGTCCTTTCACCACTAGAGGGAGGTACAGCTCTAAATCAGGGGTCTTCAACCTTGGTGGATATAGACACATTTAGTCAGATTTAATAGATGTATTCTAAGCCTGGTCATTAATAACATATATATATGCCCTACAGAATGTATTTGCATATCTATGATGCTTACATTGCACATTCATTAAAAATCAGTACTGATCACACTTGTGTACAATAACATACATCTTAATATGGGAGGTACAATAACATACACCACTGCTCAAAAGTCTGGAGTCAAAGATTTTCTTTGTTCGAATTTTATTCCACAAGCATGCATTCACTTGATCGAAAATGACAGTCTTTAATCAACAGCAATATCTTTTGGTTACAAAAGATTTCTATTTTGAATAAATTCTGTTTTTTAACTTCACATTCACCAAATATTTCTGAATAAGATCAGTATTTCCACAAAATCTTAAGCAGCACAACCATCTTTAAAACTGATGAGAAATTGGTGTATTAGAATGATTTCTGAATGATCATGTGACTGGGCTACGAATTCAGCTTTGCCATCACAGAAATAAATAATATTCTAAAATATATTAAAACAGAAAATAGTTATTTCAAATTGTAATGATATTTTACAATATTAAAGTTTTTACTGGGTTTTGATTAAATAAATGTAGCCTTGGTGAGCAAGAGATTAAAAAAATAAAAAATAAATCTCTTAGCGAGCCCAAACATTTGAACAGTAGTGTATTTAGATGAACTTCAGCAGTGTTTTTTAGTTAACTTAATTCTGTTTGTTTCCCAACAAAAATCAATTTGAGATTAAATGATAATTGCAGTACCGCCAGTTGAAGACCCCTGCTCTAAAGCTACACATATACAACAATGTGTTTCTACACACATTGTCAGACAACATAAGCAAATGCCAACATGAACGATAGAAAGCAGTTTGTTAAGACACTGAAAAACTGAAAACCACAATGTAAGACAGCAGTGTCCAGCATGCAGAGCGAGAGAAGCCAGTCTGGTGAGAAGCTGCATCATAGAAGAGCTGATAGAGTGTTAGTGAAACTACATCAACACACAGCAGGGCTTGTGTCTCCTTTTGATCTTTTTAATCTTTGGGGTACCTGTAGCGGACAGGTCCTCCGTGCCGTCTCTTTTGCCCTTCCGTCCCGCAGAGCAGATAAAGGCGTTGTTGGCATTGGAGTTTTGTTGGGGGTTGAAGCTCTTGTTCGCTTCATCTTCACCTTCTCCAATGATCACCAGCTCTGCCCGAACTGAGCCCTCATAGTTCTGGCTGTCATCTTCGGCATTCTGGTATCCCATGAAGATCATGGTGACGGGCTCGTCCGATGGCATGGCGTTCAGGACGCTGAGTTTGGAGTTCTCAGAGTAGGCCGAACACGGGCTGTGGTTTCTGATGTCACAATCCAAAAGTCGGTTCTCTCTTTGGTTGTAATACTGTCCATGCGTGTGTCTTTCCCCTTTGTTGTGATAGTATTCGTCTGGTCTGTCATTGTAAGTAGGCATTGGCAGGAGAGGAAGTCCATGACCCACGTTCTCTGGATAGCACACACCATCATTGTACACAAGCTCAGGCCATGCCGATAAGTCGACTCTATATGGATCTTGGTATCCGTTGGCTTCATGGCTCTCTCTGATTTTACTGGCCTCTTGGGAGCGATTGTAGGGAACCTGAACCTGATTGGACCTCTTCTTTTTCTCAGACGCCTGTCTCAGTAGCTCCTCGACCTCAACGGGACTGAGTTCATCCACTCCTTTCGCACCAGGCTGGTGGCCATCTGTACGCAGGGCGTAGACGGACTTCCGGCCATCGTCGTAGACTTTGATGCCTTTCTGCTGGAGCTCTTGGGGAGAAATGGTGGAGGTGGAGAGGACTTGGCTTTCACCTGTGCGCAAGTCCTTCTGAACGTTAATTTCCATGGCGAACAAAGCTGTTAGAGACAAATGAAATGTGTGTAATATATTAGCAGTGTTGGGAAATGTAATAGGTTACAGATTACAAGTTACAATATTTAAAATGTAATAAGTAGTGTAACTATCTGATTACATTTTGATTATTTTTATACATTTCTAATGTTTTCAACTGTTAATCATTTTCAAACATTTAAAGCACCTTACAGTAGAACTCAACACTGATTACTGTCAGACTTTCAAAATCCTTCATCACTTGAATAGAGATTATAATAATTTAATTTTAAAGCACAGCCACCACAAAATCAGACTAGAGAGCTTTTTACTTTGAGCTATGATGCTGTTTTTGAAATCAAATCTTTGCATAGTTATGACAGGAAACACTAACAATGCCTTGGGGGAAAAAAATCAGTTAATCTTAAAAAATAAAGCATAAACATAAACCATAAACAAATAGGAAATAAAACAGTTGAATAAGCATGTGTCCTCTGTCCTAAACTCCTGAAACATTGGTGTCTTATATTTTAGAGCAGTCAATGCAATTTGGGAAAGAAATCAATTAAATCTGTATGTGTGTGTGTGTGTAAAATACATTCAGATGTAACCTCCTTTGTAATTGTTAACACTTTCATAAATAACTGTAATTACACATTTGTTTCTCAGTAACGGTAACTGATTAAAATTACATATTTTTTTGTAATTAAATTACATAATTTTGCTTTTTTTTCCATCCAAACCCCTTTGATCTAAAATATTTACCTATATTTTACCTTATTTAATTAAAATACACCCCAAAAATGTTTGAATTTAACACATTTGCATGTTCAAGATTATATGCTTTTGGTTAATGGACACATGACAAATCAATCTTTGTTTAGTAAGATTCCTTTTTATTTTTTATTTTTTTTAAACTTTTTTACAAATTATATTAATTTTTCATTTTTATAATTTAATTGATTCATTATTGATTTTTATAATTTAATTGATTTTTTTAATTAGCTTTCAGCATCTCATGAACTCCCAGGGATTTGTTAACCCCAGTTTGGAAAAGCCTGTATAAAATATTTATTTTGCTGTTCAACATTATATAAAAATATTGAAAACAGGTCTGTAGTCTTTTTTCAGTTTACCAGGTTTGGCTTGGTCAGTTTTTACTTCAGTTTCCAGGTCTGGTTTCTTCCTCTGATTTAATAGGGATGTGCTGGGCTTTCGCATGTTTGGAATTGTTGAATGAATATAGATCGGCTCTGCAAAAAGATTGAAAAGATGAAGAAATATGGCAAAATGTGACAACAATATGCTGGCAATATGTCCGTACAGCATTGTGATGGGGTTTTACAGTATTTACCTGATTTGAAATCTGCATTCACTGCCTGTGGAGATTCAAACAGAATCACATCCTATTATAAAGTCTATATAGTTCATTAAAGCAAAAAGCAGTTTTTGATCATTTTAATTAATTAACCACATCAAAAGCAGTGTACCTTAATGATGTCCTCTGGAGACTTTTCAATGGCTTTGAGCCTCTTTAGAATCAGCCCCTCATTTGTTGAGATGTTCATTTCCTCTCTCTCCAACGCTTCAATCTCTTTCTCTATCCTACAGAGAATTTGTTACAATAATTGTTTAAATAAGAATTTCTAAATGTGCAGTCCTCTAGAGTTCTCCTGGCACACACACACAGATTGACCTCTATTACCGGGTCAAGTCACACAAGAGTGCCATCCCTGACAAAGTACCTGTCACTTTGTTTGCACTTATTGTTGCATAGACATGCTAGACCCAAGAAGCAATGAGTTGTTAAAAGGTTATGAAAGCAATATAAACAAATATTTAATAACAGACATTTGAATTTACTCATAACGACTGATGTTCAGTCAGAATCAGTCATCACACTCTCTAAGAATGAAACCGACAGATATATTTGTTCTAGGGTGCAACCTGCATGTAGCAGCCTTTCAAGGACACTGGAACAGCTTTTTTTAGCATCCTTCTCTGACTTCATTGCTACTACAATGCAATGCAGTTACAAAGCATTGCACATCTCTTGCCTCATACTTCACTCTAATAGATTTCATTACAGCACCACAGGGCAAATGACATTAGCTGAGAAACATCACACCAGCCCTGAAGTTCTTTGAGTCAAACACAAAAGACCTTTAAGAGACTGAACTCTTAACACAATGTTCAGACTGAAAATGATTTGAGTTAAGGAGATGTCAGTGCACCTGATTTGTTACGATAATCTCAATAAATTAACTGACAATCCTAAATAGCAAAATGGTTTAGATCACACAGTCACTGGCTTAAATATAGTGTAAATAATGCTACAATAATGAAATGTAACTTTATTCTTTCATCTTACCGATGTATGGTGCTCTTGAGGTGCTTAGTTTGTTGTGCATCTTCAAGAGCTTTTTGTGTTTCCTGTGCATTACTGCTGTTCATCCCATCCATGAGCCACAGATCTCTCATGGATCTTTTCTATGAAAGACATATAGAGATGCTTCAAATCCCAGACCATAATAATTCTGAAAAATGCTGATGAACAGGAAACTATTCTTCTAACATCAAGAAGGTACCTTGACATGTTGAAGCTTTAGTTTCTCTCTGTCAATCTCAAGCCGTTTGTGGGCAATTTCTTCTTGGATTTTTTTCTTATTCTGTGGAAAAATGAACATTTATATAGACATGGAACTGCATAGCTATGTAAGTGGTTGCAATACAGTTGTTGTAAATTCCAGAGCCTTGAAATAAGTAGACATTCCCATGTGGTTACCGTAATAGCTTGAAGGCGCTCCTTTAAGAGTTCTGCTTCTTCCATCCTGCCTCTGGAGAATAAAAAATAAACATTTATCCTTTATATGAGACTATAAAGTCATCACTAATACTAGTAGGGCTGTATTTTGACATCTGTTCAATGTCTCAAAGGGTTGTTGAGTTATATGTAGGTCAAACTCCATACAGTGACTATACTGTATTTGGCTACATGAATTAATGTCCATTCATCACCACTTGCTTCCTGCTTTCTAAAGATCACTGCGGTTCCATGAATAGCAGCAGTGGTAAAACAGTCTCTGCGATGCACCATAAATAATCTGCCTGACAGGGTTTGGTTGCCTGTGTCTGAGTGGGTGACCCCTTGTAGACACTGCCGGGTTTCATAGACATCCAAGTAAGGCCTTAGGCTAGAACGTGCCCCTTGAAGTAGCTTCATCCTTCATTCACCCAATTTCCAGTTAAATATCTCTTACAACAGGCCAGATGTGACCTCCTGTGATTGTCACATCAGCTGTAATGCAGGAATGTGAAACAATATTGTAAAGTTACAAGCAAAGAAATGAATGCATCAGTGCTTCCTACAAAATTCTTTATCAGCATTCACAGTTGTTACTTAACTTATCATTGACATGAATGGAAGTAATGCTGACTTGTGATTAAGCGAGTCTTTCTGACCTCATAAAGCTACAAAGGTTGTTTTTATATGTTGAGTTTTGCAAGCAACCACAAAGACAACAAAACTGAACGACATGCTGTCTTTGTTTTATTTTGCACTAGGGTCAGATATGGATTTTTTTGCCATGATTATGTAGATTTAGCAGTACAGGAAACACTGCAATGACTATCATATAGAATACATTTTAATTCACCTCATCTGCTTTCAGTCATTTCTTTGCTAAAGATACTTCAGTTTTAGGTTTTAAACCAACACAAGTACTTGTCTAGAAGACTAACACTGTCATGTTAAAGGGTCCCCAGGCTGCTTTTTTTTTTCTCCCAGGAAATGTGAGACCGACTCCAGACTTCCTGTCTCTGTCCATGTTTCATACATAGACAGTATCCATTGCTGACTCAACACAACCCTGCTCATCTGCTTTAGATATAAGGCTGCTCACTGCCCGGTTCATTAACATACTAAAAACTGTCCAGGATAGTTGCTTAGCATTTGCCTGTAGGTAATAAAATGAAATGTATATAAAATTACTGTCCAAAAACGTTTCCAGGAGAGACATCATTTATTTTGATCTCATTGATCATTTCAATTAATATCAAAGCATCATCTACAGATCTGTGGATGAGTTATGTAAACCCTAGAATTCCCCTAGACTCAGGAACAATCTAAAAATAACAAGGCCACCCAGGGGTACATTGCCTAATAAATCTGACACGGTGGCACACCAAACCATTGGGTCGCTTTTCTCCTTGACACAAAAACCCACAAAGTTTTCTGAAATTAATGCATATAAGGGCCAGAGAAAAAACTGCAAAACAAAAGTGAATGAATAAAATGAGGAATAAATTAGATTATTAATAAATACCCTCTTTTTGAAATTGACATGAGAGGGCAAGGTCTGAAACCCAGTAGAACTCATGAAAATTTAACCAAATTGCACTGCGTTTTACTGTGTAATTAGAGTGAAAAAGGCACAAAAATGAATTCTTACAGATTAAGTTACATCTGACAGTTTTATAGAAACAGCAATTTCAGCACAGATTCAAAGCAAACTGAACAAACTGATTGGCAGATAAAATCTTTCATGATAAGTTTTTTCTGGGGTTGAACACTACATGTTTGCAGGCCTCTCCTGCACATGGGCAGTTTTCCTGTCAGTTTTCTTCTCTAATCTCCTCTAATCTGATCACCAGTCAGTTAAGATGTAAATCTGTTGTGGCATCTGCTCCCATTACAATATCCTGACTGGACAAACATCCAGGAATTGTACAATTATATTTGAATGCAGATATTGGACATCTTAAATTTTATAAAACTATTTAATATTTTATCCAAAATTCCTAAATTTATGAAAAACAACTTTTTGTTAAGTTTTTGTGAGCATGCAAGGTGTTACGAGTGTAAAAACAGAAAATGGGGCCTGAGTTGCAATTAAATTAGTTTTAAAATGTCACTGAATATTTTAACGACCAACTCTTTTCAATGACTTCTTAAAATAATAGGTGAAAGTTTAAACCCTCACTTTTCCCAAACTAGATGTAACCCAATCCACAGAAAGTGACTGCAGGTTTCTGCCTCAGTGACCTTTGAAGATGAGACGAGACCATCGATTCACGTGCAAATGAACTCTACAAAACTTTAGACAAATCTTCAGAAGGTTATGGGATCAGTAAATTGACCTTCACGCTATGTTGTATTTTTATCTTCACTAAGGAAAGTAAAGCGGCAGAAAACACACTTACCGGGCGGCTGAAGACGAACGGATATCCAGAAGGCTTTTGTGAGTTCACGCGCAGCAGTCAAGCGGCTCTCATTTAGGCGCGCGCAGGTGCTGTAGGCAAGACTGACAGTCCTCCCTTGAGCCAATGAAATGCCAGTGAGCTTGTTCAGTTATTCAATCTCTATAGTCTCATCAGTGAATGACGACGGCCCACACCCTTTTAAGCTTGTGACAATTTATGCCTTTGTGTTTGTTATCTGTGGAGAATGCATTTTCAAAACAAACCATAATAAAATGCTGGAAAAGTGCTTTCAATTAATTCACCTTATAATTGTCTAACACAACGGTTATTTAGCAAATACAGAAATAAAATAAAAATATATAATAATAATATTAATAAAAACATTTTGAGAAAATTGAGTTTTGACTAAAATCCAAATATGATCTGTCCTGTGAGAGATACAATAGGGTGTTTTCACTGGCAAGCTGTTCTTTTAATCTAATTTAGTTTAATATGAAAACTTTTTACTGGGCTCTAAAGTGTACAGCAATGTCTCTTCACTCAATACACCATTAGGCTACACACTTCAGAGCTGCTTTCTGAGTAGAGAAAAACAGTGTCACAAATCATTTTGACGTGAGGCGACTCACAAGCTGCAGTCAAGTGTCAGACATTCCTACATGCATACTTCTGTTTATTCACACTAGCCTAGAAAATGAGACCCACAGCAGGACGGGACATTCCTTCTGCTGCATCTAATGAAGAGAATGAAGAATGCTGAGGTCTTTCATGAACGTCCCAGCTCAAATTGTTATCCTTATGATGTTATCCTTTAACAGTGATTTTTTTTTACTCATTAGAACTAATAAAAATTGGCCAATACACAAAAAAAAAAACCTCCAAGAAGATGCACTTTTGTGTTCAGGACAGATGCTGCAAATGTAAAACAAAACGACACAAGCCTCCCTGCAGTAGCATCTGTCATACTTTCTGCTTCCTGCTCAAATGACACATGCTTTTAGATATTTAGGGTGTGTGAGGTGGGGCATTCACAGGCTGTGCCCTACTGACAGCTGAGGTCACTCAGTGCTTTTACAGAGACCTCTGGAAAAAACAGCAATGGTCATCAGACTGCAAGCCTGCTTCATAGCATATTGATAACAAATGTTACCATTGTTTGTTGTAAAGGTTAGAGACTCTTCATTCTAGATGTTGGCTAATTTGATTACTTGTCATTTAACTGACTAGACTTTTTTTTTTTTTTTTTTTTTGAGGTAACCTGAAATATATCTAATACAGTATCCGCACTGTTAAAAATTGCTGTTAATTTACGGCAGAATTTCAACAGTATAATCCTGTTATGTTCAAAAGCAGTACATTACTGTTTTTTTCGTTTTTGCAAAATGACGTAGACACAATATAACAGCATTTTACTGTATTTATTACTAGAAGGAAATAAAACATTACTATCCAGTATTTTTGTAAACTGCAGTGAGCACACGGGGACTTTCATCCGTCTTGTTAAGAGGTAAGTTCCCCTTTGCTTTACACGATTTCATAGACAAAATACATTACATTTGATACTACAACTAATATGTATAGTGGATATCGGAAGTGACTATCTTTTATTTGCTCTTTTCAGTGATAAACGCGCCAAATACGACATCATCGAGTGCAACTGGATTTCTGACTCCGTGACTCGGATTATATTATTCCCAATTACAGGGTGAGTTTCATTCGTCATGAGATAATTCTTATGCAAAGTTAATTTTTCAAACACTGTTGCATTGAAATCACATCTCTGTGACACGCTGAAATGATCGTTGTTGTTAACCATGGTGTTGTTCGCTAATGGCTAATATGCTAATAGACTATCAGTTTGCAGAATTTGCTAAACCTCCACCGTTTGGGAAAAAAAAAAAAAAACGAACAAACTCAACATTTCGGTGTCATTGGGATTGCAAATTTGGGTAAGCATGTTCTATTATGACATATGTTTATTCTAAGGGGGATTTTTACTGTTGTGCTTGTTTTGTTGTTTTTATGTTGGTTATGTTTTTGCATCAATCCAATTTGGTTTTGTAGTTAAGTGATAGAATACTTAATAGCTGGATTTTTTAATCGGAAATCATATGCTTGGAGCACTTAAAAATGTAAACACAAAAGCCAAGTATGAGAACCAATGTTTTCATGTGTAAAGCTAGCATGTTTGAAATTGAGTTTTTATTTACCATGCACTTGTGTGGACTTTCAGTGGATGGGCTTTCTTTGTTGTCTGAATATAAATTAAAATTCTAAGAGTTTGGAACAACATGAGAGTGAGTAATTGATGAGAGGGTTTTATTTTGGGGGTGAAATAATTTTTACAATGCACAATTTACAGTATCCACATTTCGACTTAAAGGTCTGTCCAGACCAGTCCATGTTGAAATGCTTTTCTTATGTTAGAAGTGCAGAACTCTGTGACTGTTTAAAAGGATTTTAGTTTTCCTTGCATTCATTTGTAATCTGGCAGTGTCAAATTAATGTTATGTCAATGCTGAAATGGGTTTTTCTTTTTAAAGGTTCAGGTGAAACACCAGGAAGAAGAATCCAGCACTGGATGATCAGCCTTGAGGAGCACATAATTTGTGAGGGCATCCAGCCGGCTTTTCTGTCTGGGCTTGCAGCTGTTTTTTCTACTTACAACAATTTCAATCTTCAATACCAAGCTGAAGACGCATGCACGTTGGAATTTATTCAAAGGTTAGATTCTTGGATGCATACATTCAATTCACTTCACATTTTGTTTGTATATCACTTTTTACAATACATATATTTTTAAAGCAGCTTTACAGAAAATGTATGTTTCATTGAAACATTTGGCCCTAATAAACATGGAATCTAGCATCAAATAGAGAAATTTCCTATCAAATATTTGAGCCCCAGTGAACAGTAGGTGAATATGTCAAGGAAATAAAATGTCCATCGGTGGTGAGGTGTTGGTGAAAACCTTGAAAGGAAGCAGATTCATCTAGGACTCATCCTTCTTTAGCATTAAAATGATGCTCATGTGCATACGTTACAGTTCTATCAGACATGGCTGAAATAGTAGGGTATAAGATGTGTTATGTCAATGCTTGAACAAAGAGATATCTTTATCAGACTGAAACACATCATTCAGCCCAAAAGATCTGAGTGTTGGAGCTTGTTAAGAAAGCTTTCCTTTCCTGACAAAGTAAAGTGAAGTGTTCTTGATACAAGAATATACTTTTATATACTTTTAATATTTATATGTTATCTGTGAGTAATCTTTTTGGTAACACTTTAGAATAGGGAACACTTATTCACTATTAACTACGACTTTTCCCTCAATAAATTCCTAATTTGCTGCTTATTAACAGTTAGTAAGGTAGTTGTTAAGTTTATGTATTGGGTAGGATTAGGGATGTAGAATAAGGTCATGCAGAATAAGGCATTAATATGTGCTTAATTAGTACTAATAAATGGCTAATATGCTAGTAATATGCATGCTAATAAACAACTAGTTAAGAGACCCTAAAATAAAGTGTTACCATCTTTTTTCCCTCCACACTAATTCTAAACACACACATTTGTTTTTCAGGTGGTTCATCGGGATAAATCCAGAAAAGGGGACCAAGGCTGGAGGAGTCATATCAAAGCGGACGGGGAAGGTCTCCCAGAAAAAGAAAACCGTGAACCCTCGTGTCTCCAGTCTGCTTAAAAAAATTATGGATTTTGAGTGGGACTTTATACAAGTATTACAGACCACACACTCACATCACACACACACACACACACGCACACACACACACACACGCACTCTCTCTCTCTCTCACACACACACACACAGTCTCTTGATCTCTATTTTTCAGGTATTCATTAATTTCTATTCACTCAAAAACATTTACTCAGGTGTTCTCTACGTTTTTCACTTAATCTTTATGTCCAGAGTTCATTTTTTGGACAGCCTGCATGACCTATTAGTATGAATTGTTAAAGAGTTGTTAAAGCAATTTATTTATCATTTATACATCTGATATGTACATTTATTGTCAAAAATGTAATAAGCTTTGGGCTTTATTTTACAATTTGTTTTCATTTTGTACCAATGTTCTGGAAGTCAGAATCTGATTTGGGGAATATTTTGAGTTTATTTCTGTTATGACCACTTCTTCCCCTTAAATTTCAATTATTTTATTTAATGTTATTTAGTTTTTTTTTTGTTTTTTTTTTTTAATAAAGCAGAGATATGTTTTGAAACAACACTTTAAAGCTGCTTTACTTGTGTTACATTTCTAGTCACTATTTCAAAGGGTACAAATATATATGAAAAACCAAGAGGAAAATGTTGTCCTTTTTACTAGCAGGCCATTACTCAATAGTGTACAGTATATTTGTATTGTAGTTTACACATTGTTAGTTTAGTTGTGAAGAAGAGCAAAAAAAGTGTTATGCTGTATTTGCAAAAACAGTAGCCAACTGTACGTTTCACCAACAGTAAGACACAGTTAATTTAACATTAACTTGCTGGCAACCAAGCTGCCAGTTCTTTACTGTTTTTTAATAAACAGCAGCCAACTGTAATTTTACCCAACAGTAAGATACTGTTAATTTTACAGTAACTTGCTGGCAACCAAGCTGCCAGTTCTTTACTGTTTTTTAACAGGAACATTTTTAACAGTGCAATGTTGCTCTTATACTGTAAAACTGGATGTGTATGAATGAATCAGGTTTTCAAAATAATATTATAATATGGTAAAATTATAATAATAATATATAATTATTATAATATTAAAATTGAATGAATTAATATTTGATGGATGAGAATTAGTGTGAATTTGTACGAGATTCACTGATCAGATCAGTCGTGGCAGACTATAGGCCTATTCTTTACTGATGTCTAGAGATGAGACCTCTTGTTCTGTCACTTTTAATCCTCTAAATTTCTACAGAATTCAAGGCCTATTATTCCTTTTTGTCCTTGTGACAGAATGCACCTTTACATCTGATATATCTGTGGCATCCAAGAAGGCACTTAACCCACTTTTCTGTCCTAATCCAATAAGGCTGTCACTCTTCCCACAGGGTATTGATCAGACAAGTGGAGTGTGTTAGTGTGTGTTCAAAGGTGACGTGATCCTCATACTCAATTCAAGCCCTTAGGAACTGTATTTCCCTGTGTGTAAGTGTGTGTGTGCCTGGTGTTTTCTACGTTATGGGGACCAAATGTCCCCACAAGAAAACCAATAAATTTTGACCTTGTGGGGACATTTTGGTCCACATGAGGAAACTTTTAAATCACAGAATGAAGATTTTAGAAAATCTAAAATAGCAGAAAGTTTTGTGTGATGGGTAGTGTTAGTGTAAGGGGATAGAAAATACAGTTTGTACAGTATACAAACCATTACACCTTTGAAATGTCCCCATAAAATGGAAACCTGTGTGTGTGTGTTAACTTGATCATATCAACTTAGATTTAAGACCATTTACTTTCTGTGCATCTTGTAATATTGCAGTGTTTCTAATCAGCCATTTGTGATAAGCATGCAGTGTCATATTTTCCCACAATCTGTCATTTTTAACTCATAAATCTGTGGGTGCCACATGTTACACAGCAGAAAGGCATTTGTGGGGTTCGCGTGAGACAACTAAGGTCTAGTCATCCCCATAAAAATGGACATCTGATTTTCGAGCTCTGTTGTCAAGTCATACAAGATGACTTCAGTGAGACCTTCCTTCTCAAGAACATTTCATGATGTAACACTTAGAAGGAACAGAACAGTGACAGGAATGTAATGAGAGCTGAGCAAGTGCTTTTTACATAGTTGTAAGTGGATATTCTAAAGCTGAACTATTTTTTTCTGGCGAGACACACAATCTGACACAGGGCAGTGTGATTAAAAATCTGATTATTCTGAAGTGTTACCCATATTCAAACAGCAAATGAGAATAAGGCAAACCTAAAAGCTGTTGTTCATTGTTGTTTTTATTGCCATGGACACCACATTCTAGCATTCTAGCAGCCTGTCACTAGTCACTCACAGTGTAATAATAATAATAGTACATTAACTTCGGCACTACTTTTAGAAGAAAACAAATGTGCATTTAACATCTAAAGCCTGCATCTAAAGTGACCTTGAATTTATTTGCCCTGATTGCTGCATGATATGCTTACCAAAACAGAATCTTTTTCTTGTTTCAGTAGTGACAGAGTTTCCGTGTTATATGTAGAACAGTCTAATTTCTTCCAATCCTAGCAAAAACAGCGGGGGAGATCTTTAGCATTAATAGCCATATAATGAGAAAGACTATATTACAATATCAAATTGAATGCAAGAGTGTTGGAGTTGGCCCCATTATGTAACAGTACTTGGAGATATAGAATTATAGACAGTTTGAAGTTAAAATGTCTTAATTATGAATTTGTTTAGTACAAACATGCAGCTTTTCACTTCACAAGACTTTAATTGATGGAATAGATTACTTGTGGATTATATGAAGAAACAAACTCATATGCATTTCGGATGACCTGAGGATGAGTACATTTTCAGCAAATTTTTATTTTTGGCCAAATTATTCCTTTAACCCACTGTATCTTAAATAAAGCACAGCCAAAACGAATAATATTATTGCTTTAATACAGTGGTAGCAAGTCAGCCCCGGGTCCATATGCAAAAAATGTGTACGGCACCCCCAAATGATATGGGCTCCAACTCGCATAACTTGTTGATTTTTCTGACGTCTATACCGTTACATTACTATTCACAAGCTGTTTTAATTACGGTATAAATGCTTGGAAATAACATTTAACGTTTTCAAGTCCATTCATTGCACGCAAGCCATAATCGCAATAAGCTTTGTGTTTTTTTATTATAACACAAAGCCTCATCTTTCTGTAAATTTTAAGATCAAATACAAACAATAAATGTGTTTTGCGCTCTTTTATTTGTAATGAGGTAACTACATTCGCCTCAGTTCAAGCTGCATGTGAATCAATGATATTTTCCTCTTTAATATTTGCATCACGAAATAAACATGAATAAATATTTGAATGCATATTGAAAAAAAAAATCAGAACAATTGATACAAACCGAATGTCTCACATTCAGACATTAAAATTAAGAGTTAAAAATATCTATAAGCGTATGTGTTATTGCTGTTTTTCGTGTTAAGAACAATGGATGCCACATACTTTTTTTTTTGTGGAGTGTAATTTTTACATTAATTTCACGCAATATAATATGATTTTATTATCGTAATTTTGACTTTATTAATTTAGTATGACGTTAATCTTATTTAGTTATTTTTCAGTGTGACACTGAAATGCCTCTGTAAGGTATTTGTACTGCATGCAAACACAATCTTGGCACAGCTGCCCAAAAAAATGCAAGTGATCTGGCTAGCGCCTCCATGTCCTTCAAAGAGCGCTTCAGCTTCCACTTTTAGCACAAACGATTGTATATTTATCACACATTTATCTTACATTTTTAAATGTATATTGTGCAATGCATTAAGTTTTTTTATGTCTAAAATCGTGTTTATTTGAGAAGGCTAAACTGATCAAACATATGCTTAACTCACTGTCTGGCCCTGGTCGCTTGGTATTTAAAAAAAAAAAATACAACTTGAATTTAACAAACATAAAATGTTCCAATCGTGTCTCTAAATTAACTTAATAAAGAAACGAAACGAAATATAACCACATTGCCATTAAGAACCAAAACTGAACTTTTTTAATGGCTGCAACAGCAGCTGTGTAAAGGGGAAGAGAGAGAGAGAGAAAAAAGACATGGGCTCGGGTCAGACATGGGCGGAGAATTCTGATAAGCTGTCAGACAAGGCCCTGGCCCGTGCAAGGCTCTATATTCATTCCCTTGTTTCAATTAAAAGTTGCCCCTCGGCTCGGCGGGCCCCCAATCTGCCCGGGCCCATATGCACATGCATACCCTGCATACTCAGACACCTACGCCACTGCTTTAATATTTAACTGCGTAATAGCTTTAATGCTTTATATGGTAAAGGTAGATTAAGCAGGAATAATATGTGTTTGAAGTAAAATAGTCCAACCTACATTAAAATGATCTGGAAATAAAACATTTTAAGTAAAATATATTGATCAGCTTCAGTCAAGCAAACTTGAATTCAAAGATATCAAAACTTTAGACAGCAGAAAAGAATGGATGGACATAAAAATAATAAAACTAAATAATAATGGTAACACTTTAGTATAGGGACCAATTATCACTATTATCAAGAAAATAGTTATTACGCCCTCCGCATGCCTCACACACCGGATTATTAACATATTGGCTGTTTATTCACACAAACCAGTACTTATAAAGTCTTTTTCCCTCACATATTCTGCATGACTATATTCTACATCCCTAATCCTACCCAATACCTAAACATAACTACCTTACTAACTATTAATAAGCAGCAAATTAGGAGTTTATTGAGGCAAAAGTCATAATTAATGTTTGTTAATAGTGAGAATTGGACCTTAAAATAAAGTGTGACCTATAATAATAATATTAATAATTTGTAAATCTCAGGAAAATGTCCCAGCTGAAAATATCTCATGAGTGTGATTTATAAATTGTGCTTTATTCAAAGTTCCAGTAGATGGCACTGCTCTGCATCAGATGCTCAAACCAGGTGGATTGCTCAAAAGGTAAAGAAAAATCAGCAGCATGTCTAGTACAGTAGCATATCTATAACACTGAACAGTGTGGTTCTCCATAGCACTCTGATGACTCAATTCAGCAATAGCATCATGGAAATAAAACGTCCCACATACTGAAAGTGTGTTGACCTTGCAAAATTTGATATAAGAGCTTATAGTTTTGAATAACTGCTTCACTCCACTGATGTATCAAGAGCTATTCTTTGCAGCATTTTCATGGCATGGATATAGGAAATCATGCACGACTACAATACAATCATGTGATGGCACCTTCAACAAAAAGGTCCTCACCTTGTTATTCAGTCTGTCCAGACTCATTTGAGCTTAAAAATAACAATGGATTTGCTTCAGCACCGGAACAGATGGTTTTAATATGCTAATGCCTCTGATGTAGCCTTAATCACACACTCCAGTTTGCTTTAACAAAGGTTTTGGGGCAGTGCCAAATAACACTTCAGTGTTCTTTGATACGGGTTGTGATGATAACACACCTACGCCTGCCTACCTTCACATATGCACACTTACACACTCAGACACACACCAAAAAACATGCCTACTGATATCAGCACAAACAATACATGCTAAAACGTGCATGCTAATTTTGTACAGTATGTATGAATGCATAATTAATTGATTTCTTAATAATTCAAAGGTATACTGTACATATTAAAAGATTAATCTGCAATATGCAGGGATGTGACTGTGTTTGGGCTGTGCTGTGTCAAGCTGAGTCGTCTATTGCAGTGAATGACGCTCTAGTTGCTTCAGTGGCATGGTTGCTATGGTGAATTTTCACATGGGCAACGGTGGATTGCATGTTCTCTAGTGCCCTCCACAGTATGTCATGCGGCTAACTATGAAAAAAAAAGAAACGGTCTTTTATGCCTCTCTCTGCAAACATGATTCCAGCACTTTGGTTTTCTCTGCTCCTGAATCTCAATTACAAAGACAGATTATATGAACATTATTCATAATCACACAAGATTAGAGAGATGTAATTGCAAACGGAAATGTAATTGATTTTTTATTTTTATGGATATTGTATAGATGTTATAGTGTGTCACACTAATTGGTAAGTATGGGATATATTGATTGAAAACCAGCATGCCGGGATCTGTGAAATGTCACATCTGTAAAGTCTCATTTATGGTATCATTAATCGCATATTTCTTGAGTCGGTGAGTCGGTGTGTCATTTATAAAAAACACATTGATATAGTGCTGTTGTCATGTTGCATACATATTGTATAAACTGTGTTGCATTTCAAGCCTGGCCTATAATAACGAGTCATATTACTGTAATACATTTACTGTACATGGTTTACATTAAAATAGTCCTTATTTATTACAGTCACTACAGTTTTTATTAATATTTTATTATTATTTTTAAATCTCTTATGCTCACCAAGGCTGCAATTATTTGATAAAAAAATACAATAAAAATAGTAAAATTTTAAAATATTATTACAATTTTAAATAACGGCATTCTATTTGAATATATTTTTAGATATCATTTATTCCTTTGATGACAAAGCTGAATTTTCAGCAGCCAGTCTTCAGTGTCACATGATCCTTCAAAAATTATTTTAATATGCTGATTTGCTGCTCAAGAATCATTTATTATTATTATCAATGTTGAAAACTGTTTTTGCTGCTTAATTTATTTGTGGAAATGGTGATATTTTTTCAGGATTCTTTGACAAATAGAAAGTTCAAAGAACAGCATTTATTTGAAATAGTTTTGTATACATTATAAATATTTTATAACACTGTAAATATCTTTACTGCCAATTTTAATCAATTTAATGTGTCCTTGCTGAATAATAGTATTAATTCTTTAGTGTACATTTCTTGTACAGTACTTTTATTTTCACATTTTAGCAATGCATTTTGACGACAGTGAAAAATGTGGCTGCACTTCAGCTGAACTTCAGTTAACTTGTTTTTTCTTTTTTTTTTTTAAACCTGTTGTTACATTTGTGTTTATGCTTAATTTTTGTTTATGCAAAAAAAAAAAAGCCTTTGAGATCAAACAATAATTGGGGGACTCTCTGCATACCTCCATGGACCCGCTGTGAAGGCTGCTGGTTTATTCAACCACACAACCATGCATGCTTGCAGATGCACAGACTGTTTCATCCAAGTAGACACAAGCACACAGTGTAAGTCCTTCAAAGATTCTGTCCCTGTCAGGACGGTGCTTAATGAGTGTCATTCATGGATGAGCTGAAGATGATTGGGGGTCTCAGCAGGCCGTGTCCTGTCTCATCAGTCTCCTGCAGTCTCAGGGTATCATTGCCACTTCATCCACTTTCTGTCTATTATACAAGAGGGTCATCAAGTTTACAAAGTTGGAAAAATCTGAATGTACTTAGATTAACTCATATTGGAGTATTGCACAAATAGATTGCACAAATATAATTTTGTGTCCCCACATATATTTATAATAATGATTCATGTGATAAATAATATGCTGTAGGTTGTGACTGACTGTATATACAAGATAATTCTGTCATCATTTACTCACCTTCAAGTCACTCCAACTGCTTATTATTTTTTAAAGAAACAAAAATAAGATGTTATGCAAAATGTCCAAGTTGCTCCTTTCGGTAAAATAAAAGTGGAAAGTAACGTTCATACCTGCCCATCACGATACAGTAGATCACATGATGAAGGTCATTTAACACAAATTAGATGTAATAATTTAGATGGGATTATCAGTGAAAAATGGCAAAAATTTCAGTCACATAAAACTCTTTAATGATTTCAGACGACACTGAATATAGTAGACTAGTTGTACAGTATGGACCACTTAAATTTTCTTTGTCATTTTGGTGCCTGGCTAATAAACAATACCATTCAAAAGTTACCATTTTAATAAAGTCTCTTATGCTCACCAAGGGTGAATTTATTTGATTAAAAATATGGTAAAACAGTAATGTAAAAATATTATTACAACTTAAAATCACTGTTGTTCTATTTTAATATATTTTAAAATGTAATTTATTCCAGTGATATCAAAGCAGAATTTTCAGCAGTCATTACTCCAGTCTTCAGTGTCAAATGATCCTTCATAAATCATTTTAATATGACGATTTGCTGATTTCCTTTTATTGTTAGTGTTAAAACAGTTGCTTAATATTTGTGGAAATATTGTGATACATGTTGTTTCAGAATTTTTTTGATGAATAGAAATTTAGAAATGCCTTTACTGTCACTTTTGATCAATATAACATCTAATAATATTGGATAAAAGTATTCATTTTGAATGGTAATGTAAATCCAGTTGTATGGACAAGAGAAGCTCTCCTTTTGTGCTTCAGAGAGGAAAAGACTGAAAAGACATGGAAATGACTAAACAATAAAAAGCGTTTTATATAATTGAATGCTTTATATCTGTTATGCCGTGGGTATTGCAGCCCTTGTGGGTTTGAGATCTTCCATCACAGCCTGTAACACACACTTACTTTACCACTCAATTCAAACTCTTCTGACTCTTATCCAGGCCAAGGCGTAACTTCCTACATACAGGCTTCTGCCAATTCTGTGCAGTTCTGTGTGGCTCAGCAGGGGGGAGGCTAAGAAATGTTTTTGTTTTTGTTTTTTGCAAAAAGGCTGCTGCACGTTCACATGCATGAGAACAGTTTCTTCCGCCTGCAGGCAATGAAACCGCCTGCCGATCATTCCAAGCAAACACTATACACATTTCTCTTCAACATTACAGAGGGTCTGCACAGAAACAAAACATGACACATAAACCAATAACTAGAGTGTTTGTCATTCGCCTTCAAATTTAAATGCTTGCTAAGGGTGGATTTTGTTTGTTGTAAACAGATTTATCAGTACTATGGAGTACCCTTACGAAAAATAAGTTTATTCAAGTGTGCAGTTAGTATACTTCATTTAAACTAAAAATAGATAAGTATACTTTTACTCTACTTTTTATGTACTTCTCAGAAATAGGCTTTATGTACTTCTCAGAAATATACTTAAAATGACATTTAAGTATACTTGACTTATACTTAGAAAAAGTCTAAATATATTTGAGCTATACTTGTGCTCCTACAATCCGTGTTTTCATTGTTATAGGGTAAGCTAGTACACATCTTTTGTACAGAATTTCCAAAAAACACAAGTGAAGAAGAAACAGAAACAACACATACTTCCACATGTAATCTAACATGATAATCTGACATAAAACAGCATCAAACCTGTGTAATGTTATGGAATAAATGTTGACCAATGAAGAGGTAATAATGACTGTCAAGCTTTGGGATGTTGATCGACTCCATCTACGTTTTGATTATCATTCTGAATCCAATTCATAGTCTTTTTTCAGCTTTTTGTTCAAAATGTTGTTTATTTCTTTATTTTTTATTAATGAAACTTACCAACATTCAAGTGTTTAAAAAAATGCATGAAACTAGAATAAAATGTTTTTGTTTACGAGCAGATACCCTGTTCTTTCTTTTGATGTTTTGTATATTAAGATATTCATATAACAAAATATATACAAATTAATACCTAAATAGGGACATAGTAGTATACATAAAGTATGATGTAAAGTTCACTTAAAGAAAACATACGAGTATACTTGCAGTATAAAACTACCAAACTACTAGTTTACTGAGACTATACTTAAAAGTGTACTAAAAATGCTACTAAAAGTATTTAATTAGTAAACTATCTGTATATCTATAAGTTCACTTTTAGTATAGTTGCAGTACAAGCTAAAAACATTGATGTAAACTAGTTGTGTACTCAAAGTTTACTACTGTTATACTTAAAGTAAACTTAAATGTAAACTTTTATATACTAGAAAGTGGGCCAATTTAGTCCCAATGAGTATTGAAATAGTACACTTACAAATATACTACTAGTACACTGATATTTGTATACTTAATAAAGTATACTTAAAATATACTTGAACTTTACTTAAGTATACTTAATAAAATAAACTTGAAGTATACTACTTTTTGGTAAGGGTACCGGAGTAAACACTGTCCATCACTGTCCAACAATAAGTCTATAGTACTCTTAGCGCTTTTGAACATATTTACAAAGTTTACACCCACAGAATTCCTCTCAAAATCAGTGTGGAAATGTGAAAACAAACCATATACAGTATTCCATTGTAGCACCAAATTTTAATAAAATAGTTCACCTGATATGAATATTTGCAGACATTTTACTCACCCTCAGACCGTCCAAGATGTAGACGTGTTTTTTGTTAATTGGAACAGATTTGGAGAAAAATGCAACATTATATCACTTGTTCATCAATGGATCCTCTGCAGTGAATGGGTGCCGTCAGAATGAGAGTCTAAACAGCTGAAAAAACATTACAGTAATACACAAGAAATCTACAGGACTCCAGTACATCAATCAATTAATGTCTTATGAAGAGAAATGCTACGTGTTTGTAATAAACAAATCCCATTAAGGCATTTTACCTTTAAACCATCACTTCTGGCCAAATATGAATCTATAATCCACAATAGCGCTTCCTCCAGTGAAAAAGTCCATCCCCTGTTGTCCTCTCACATAAAAATCCACAATCATATGTGTAAATAGTGCTTGATTTCTGCATATTTCAACCCTTATTGAAGAAGATTATTATTTTTTCACTGGAGAAAGCAGACAGAGGACTTGCATTTTAGCTGAAAGCTTTAAGTTAAAAATGTTATGACATATTTGTTTATTAAAAACACACAGCTTTTCACTTCACTTTCCACTTGTATTTATTCTCTTGTTTATTGTGATATTTTTATCAGCTGTTTTTCAGCTTTCATTCTGACGGCACCCATTCACTGCAGAGGATCCAATGGTGAGCAAGTGATGTAATGCTAAATTTCTCCAAATCTGTTCTGATGAAGAAACAAACATATTTACATCTTGGATAGTCTGAGGGTGAGTAAGTTTTCAGCACATTTCATAAATAGTTTTCACCAAAGAATCCTTTAACAATGTGGATCAGCATGCTTTAGTAACTGTTGGGGTACTTGGACTCGGGACTTGGATTCAGATTGCAATTATGATTGAATTTGGACTCGGACGGACTGGATGCAGAAAGTTTTTTTAGAGTACAGAAGAATCCACATCACGTGTTACATAAAAGATTAAAAAATTAGTAACAATATAAAATTAAGATAAAATACATAAATGTCTCCAACTCAAACTCATCTGGTTAACTCGACAAGGTGGACTCTGATCCAACACTAGTAAACAGCTAGATATTTTTTTTGCATTCCCAAAGCCTCTGTGAATCCTTGTAACAGGATTTGGGGGTCTCACAAGGCATGACCTACATTTTCCACAATCACTAGTTTCAGGTGTTTCAGCCCAAATGACACAATGCTATGACCTTTCAGCTATGAAGGTACGTTTGAAAGCCTGAGAAAAATGTGAAACAGGCATATCAACAAAAACAGATGCTCAGGGTGAAAAGTGTAAATGGACTGTTGATCTGACAAAAAAGGTGAAAAGCAGACAAAACTCAGTGACGTGAATGAACTTGTGTCTGTTCTGAGAACATGGTGCTCACTACACAAGGCACACTGAGGTGAGAAGCATATAAAGCAGCAGGATTGATCTATCCACCGAGGAAGGAGAGGAAAACAGGCCTGCAGCAGAATGAATGAGACTGAATGATGATGTCTACTACTTCATTACCAGCACATTTGCTTTTGGATGGGCTCAACAAATTCACAGGCAGACAGCAGCCAGACTGGAGTCGAGGGAGGTGTTTGGAAGCTCTCCTGTAGTATTTCTGCTGGTAAACCGGTGTCATTAGCTGTTTTCACACATTCAACTCGGTCAATTACCGTAAAATTATCTGATTGATTTTTTCAGCAGTTCAGCATGTGAATGTGAATACACTTCAAGCGGTTCCAGCTGTCAATAAGCAACTTTGCAAATGCGCTTTGACTTCATTTTGCAAGATATAAAGTCAAAAATCTGAGAAATAAAATTGCAACTGTGAGATGTAAGGTAACATTGTGATTTATCAAAATTATGAAAAATAAAGCTGCAATTGTAAGATATAAAGTCGTACTGTAAGATAAAAAATTCAAAATTGGAAGCAATAAAGTTGAAATTGTGAGATATAGGTCACATTGTGAGATATAAAGTCAAAATCATGAAAAATAAAGATGAAGTTGTGAGATATAAAGTCAAAAGTATGAGAATAAAGTTGCAATTATGAGATATAAAGTCATAATTATGAGAAATAAAGTTGCAATTGTGAGATATAAGGTCACATTATGAGATATAAATTCAAAGTTTTGAGAAATAAAGTTGCAATTTTGAGATATAAGGTCATATTGTGATGAAGTTGCATCTGTGAGGTTAAAGGTCAAATTATGAGATATAAAGTCAAATTTATGAAAAATAATGTTGCAACTGTAAGACACACTGCAAAAAAATGCTTTTCTTACTTAGATTTTTTTCAGAAAAAAACTTCTTGATTTAAGAATTTTTTGATATTTTGGCTGGAAACAAGACAAAAAATCTAAGTAAGATTTTTTTGCAGTGTATATAAAGTCAAAATTATGAGAAATAAAGTGTAATTGTGAGGTTATTAGGTCACATTGGAAGATATAATGTCAAAATGATAAGAAATAAGGTTGCAACTGTGAGATATTAGGTCATGTTGTAAGATAGCAATTAAAAATTATGAGATATACAGTTGTAAATGTGAGACATAAAGCCAAAATTATGAGAAATATAATTGCAATTGTGAGATGTGAGATACGAAGTCACATTGTGAGATTAGAGGCAGAAACAGGATTTCAAAAGCAACCAACCCATCAGCTCATGCCATATTTTGCACACAAATAATATTGTCATCGTTAGAAAAGTAAATTGCTGTTTCTTCTGCTCATGCTGTGAGGAACCATAAAGATTCAAATAAATAAGAGCGATATATTAATGCAGCATCCCGGGGGAAACATCTAGACCAATAACACTGCTACATCATCATCCACAGTCTCTCCTAGATTCACATGGGTACGAATAATATTATAATAGCCAAACGACTTCATTTATATGCCAGGTTGTGCATGAATACAGTTTTACAACTTATTTACGCATCACTATTCGCAAGCAGCTCTTTGTGCTCCCAGGGCGATCCCATTAAATTAGGAAAAGCTCTGCAGGAAACAGAAATACAATTTCCTCATTCAGCTCGAGAGAGTTTTCATTTCCTGGTTAAACCCCAGGCTTACCATAATGGTCTGGCTTCCATTAAAAGTTCAGTTTAATTTGCCTGCCTGCATTGCCTCGCACTATAATGTGGTGTTGTAAGAGGAGGCATATACTGTAGACATGCAAATATTCACTGGCTTGAGCTACAGTGTGTAAAATAATCTTCATCTGAGGATAAGCGTAGGTGTCCTGTCCTTCTGCTAACCTCAAGATGTCTGCACAAGCTTTTTGGACCTTGCTTGCATCAAGCATGAGGGTATGAATAGTGTCTAATATACATGTTATTTTTCAGATTCAGAAGTGGCACCGCCAAGGCCATCGGCTACACAATGCGCTCTCTCACTCATCTAAGAGGGGGAAAAACGCATTGATTGGAAACACTCTCGTTCTATCCAGAGTCTGCTGTGGAGTTGCCATGACAACCTTGCAGAGATGGCAAACTTGCAGTTCTTTGCCTCACAGATTCATCGTCTGGTGCTGGTTAAATAGGACAGTGTGTTGTCCTGTGTTGAGAGCACTGTGTGTGATGGACGGACCTGATGATGTTAGGTACATACGCTTGATGTCTCTGCATATATCTGTTTATGAAGGTACATATGTGATTGTGGAAAAATACTTATTTTTATCATTATAGGGTGGTTGTGTGGTTGTGCCAACACACATTTCACATGTTGTAACAACATGTAAAAGTGAATTTTGCGTAATAGGTGCCCTTTAAAGGAAAATGTACTCACCATCATGTTGTTCTAGACTTAGGCTATTCTTTGAAACACAAATTAAAGCAACTTCATGTAAGATTTTACCTCGAAATATCAGTTTCAAAATCATTCTGATGGTACACTGACTTATAATAAAGTGAATGCCTTCTGTTTCTTTCTCACACTGTAAGTTTGGTACGAAATTCAGGCAGATTGTTTTATGGTAACAACACATGCACATGTACAGCCAGAGATGGTCTCATTATTGGGAGATACCAAGGTCTACCAATGGAGGTCAAATTACTCCCATTAAAAAAAAATGCAAAGAGTTGCTTAAAGAAATTAATAATTAATAAGGTGAAGCTGTGCGCTTGAATTTGTCATTGCATCATACATCCTAGGCAGTGTGGTGGATTATTATTGCTCATTATTGTCTATAGGCTATTTTAGTTATTTAAATAACATGGGATATCTTAATAAATTGATTAATGACATTGTATTATAATATTACACCACCAAATATGTATTTACTTCCTTCTAATTCTTGTTGTCATTGCAGGCATGTTCAGCATATGAAAGGTTGTACTTAGCTTACCTTTATGAAAAGTGATTAGTGCAGCATGCATAAAAAAGCCTTGGACATAAAACACCAAACATGGACAAAAAATATTGTAAACATGGAAGAACAAACCACACTGGCTCTTCGTGCATCACACACACGTTTGAGATTGTGTTTACCATATTTGATATGCTCTGATGTGTGTTGATCCAACGCTATCTCAAGGCAATTCGTACGTATTTTACGAGGTGGCGAATTCGTACGACCTCACTCGTACGATTTTGTACGATTTGTCTAAACCCCAGTGACGGGTAGGTTTAGGGGCGGGGTTAGGTGTAGGTCATTCGTACGAATTCGTACGAATTAGCCACCTCGTAAAATACGTACAAATTGCCGTGAGATCGGGCTGGTTGATCATATTGGATGTAAATAAAAGCCTAAAATAAATCTATTCATGATATAAAGCTATTGTATCTTCACATGATTTGGATTAAGCCGCTTCGTTCATATGGAATAATTTTACATTCATTCATTAATTAATTTGTAGGTTTTGGTTAACTGGACTTTTAACGAAGGGACAGAAACCTGTCAGGTTTTATTAAAAATATTTTAATTTGTGTGTTCAAAGATAACCTGAAGTCTTATGGGTTTGGAACAACATGAGGGTGAGTAAATGAAAAGGAATTTCCATTTTGAACTGTTTATTTTAATTGAACTAATTATCAAACTAGGATTGCTGGTAAATTAGCATTGTAGTCAATAAATATTTGCTTGGTTATGTCTCAAGCTCACTTGAATTTGTTTCCAGCTCATTAGATGTGACATAATGGTGCCTTGTAAACCAGCAACAAGTCACATTCTGTGTTATAAGACATCAAAAGAAAAAATAATATTTCCAGGCTGCTATTGTTGCCTGTGAATACAGTCTAAAAGAAATGCAACACAAAATATAGTCCAAATGCAAAGCATAGAGGTCTGCTGTGCGGCGACAGTCATGTCTGTCCCTCTCTGTTGGAGGAACCACCTTGACATCACCTTGACAGGTCATGCCTGACAGCCATAAAATGAACTTGACATTATCTCTCCCCCTCGCAGCTGATTTGTGGATGCATTATCTTTGCCAGATGACCCCTCCATCTGTCTCCCTCAGTAGACTGTATTCAGCCTGTCCTCAAATAAAAACATTGCTTAGAGTAGACCATCCATGCAAAGCAAGTTTACACATTCCTGCATGTATAATCGCAAAAGTTACTTCTATTAAGTACTTGCAGAAACATTACAATAAGAGTTAACGGGGCCATTTGTACATATGTGAATGGGAGAAACTGTAATACAAACTGTAGCCACTGTAGTCCCGCCTTACAGATAAAAGAGCCAATCACCTGCTTTTTTACTTATAATACAGGCCCTGCGTCCAAATATTTCTACTTATAATGTACATAGCAGGTGGAAAAAAGCTTGTGAGTCAATTAGTATATTAGAATTCATATTCATGAAACAGTAGGCAAAACGCACCTGGATGATTTACTACTTCTGACGAGATACTGAATTGTGAATGACTGTGAAGGGACACAGCTGACACCGTAAGTCACATGACAGTGACAACACGGTGGATGTAGTATGTCCGAATTTCACTCATACTATACACATTCACGCTATATATAAAACATATGTTGTGTTTTTTTAACAGTCGCACAGTAAGTTTCGAAAGCAAGTGTGGTTCCTATACAATATTTGTTTTCCAAGGTATCAAGCTTTTTTTGTTGTTTTAAAATTTTCAGCAGCCATTACTCCAGTCTTCAGTGTCACATGAATTTCAGAAGTCATTCAAATATGCTGATTTGGTGCTGAAGAAACATTTCTTATTACTGATACATGATATGTGATTCATGAATAGAGAGTTCAAAAGAAGAGCATTTACTTGAAATAGATTTTTTTTGTAACAATGTAGAAGTATTTGCTGTCACTTTGATTAATTTCAATGTGTGGAACGTAGTTCAGCCAATCAGGACCGGAATCCCTTTTATAACAGCTTTCAAACAATCAGTTACAAAATCAGTACTTACATACCACTGGCAATTATTCAAATACATGGCTGCTTTTTAGAAAGCCAAATTTGTCTCTTTAAAGTCTTTTAGTAAAAAAGTCATAATATGTTAATAATAATGGCAAAAAGCAAATAAAAAGGAGCACATTAATACTGTGTAATACTGAGATCAGTATTATTACAGGCAGTCTGCTGTTACTGGTAAATGGGATGAACCCATATTCCTTGCTCATTTTGTCAAGTAATCTAGGGGACAGATGGTTTGGATGTATACTACATGAAATGTTTTCTTTCTGCCAAATGACATGCTGATACCACACAACACAGAATAAACACAATGTGTGCTTTACATTGTCAGCATACAGGTTTGAAATGACAGTTTCATGGAACAAATGAAAGACACATTAAAAACAATAATGTGTACACTATGTACTTCCCAGTGTTGGAATGATAAGGGACTCAACCATTGCTCACCTTCATTTTAACAGATGCTGTGCTGTTGTTTGCATTAGCCAGGTGACGTAAAATGTTTTCATGTTACAGTATTTTTAGTGAGGAATGGTTCTTCGCTTCAGGGCAATAACACGATGTGCATCAGCCCAGTGATAAGCCTGAAAATAATGGATCAGGCGTCTATCTGCAGCATTGTTGATCACTTATTCTTTTTAGATGCCTCCTTGTTGTCTTGGTCTCTGATACATTACAGAGCTGTTCATGCTCTACTCCCCTCTCAACACAATGCATTTGGTCTTCAGGGGATACTGTGTAAAATGAAGGGGAGTAAGAATCTCTTCCTCAATTTAGGTCAGCTTTCTGACCTACTTAGGACCCACTGATTGGATTCAGCAATGCTAACCAGACCCACTTTCCTGGCTTTCAACACTTCCTAGAGGAATGTGTCTAATCCAAAATGCCACATGTACAGTACAGAGTCAAACACTGAGCTTGGCAGAGCACATAAATAAAGATGAAGCGGTTGTGAAGTAAAAGGAGACCTTTGATTCTAGCTATGAGCATAATGTGAGGTCATTTACTAGAGCTGGTCAGTGTGTTTACTTAAGATGCGCCCTAAGGACCGACTAGGCTTGGATATACACTTGCGCGGAGACTACAGATCACTGGTTTTTAGCACAGACAGACTGATGCAATCTTTATGGAAGCCTGTTTGCTCCACAGAATTAATGAATAAAATAGAAAATTGTGACTTTTTATCTCACAATTCTGCCTTTGTTTTCTTGTAATTCTGAGTTCATATCTCGCAATTCTGAGAATAAAAGTCTGAATTGTGACATATAAAGTTACAATTACTTTTTTTATACCATGATGGAAACAAAAAACAGATTTGCGAGATGTAAATTTAGACTTAAATTTAAGTCTGAGAAAAAAGTCAGAATTGCGAGATATAAACAGAATTAGGAAAATATTCTGAGTTTATATCTTGCAATTTCTTATATCTTTTTTCTTCTTCTCAGAATTACAAGAAAAAGAGTATGAATATATAAAATCGTACTACTAAATACAGCAATTAAAAAAGGTAATTGCAACTTTTTATGTCACAATCCAGACTTTTCTCACACAATTTTCTCAGAATTGCAAAAAAGAAAAGAAAAAAAAGAAATTGCATATGAAATCTGAATATATGAAATTGCAAATTCTGAGAAAATTACATGAAAAAAAGTGTAAATTGGGAGGTAAGAAATTGCACTTACCTTTTTAATTTCTTTATTGAAAACAGGCTGAACACTAAACGAAGGGAAATACTTTCTGCTGTTGTGCAGTTTCTGAAAACGGCTGCATAAAGCACCACATGTCTTTGTTTAGCTGTAATCCAAGTTTTTACATTTGCAGTGTGCAGAGACAACTGTAAGAAATTCATTGGTTAAACAGGGGTCTGGCACAGCTGTGGCTTAGAGATCGCAACTAGGGCAGAACCTTTTGATGAGCAACACTATTACAATTTCTCATACAGTATATGGTAAAATTAACTAGGGTAAACATACCTATTAAGCTCACCAAAATCTACATTGAGACATTTTTAGTGCACAAGATATTGGTTTCAGTACAAAAAGTTATGTTAAAATATTAATCTCTCACACAAAAAACAGAACACTAAAATCAAGCAACAAGGCACTCAAGTCGATCAGCTATATATTCATAATGAAGTGTCATATAAGCACATTGCAACATCTATACTAGTCCACGTTCAACTAAGTAACACATTCAAAAATCAAATAAAACAAACCAATAAAACATTTTATTCATGGGATGAACACAGAAACTAGCCTCATTATGAAACCTCTTTTTAAATGGATGTCAACTTATCTCTAGTCTCTTATGGCTGGAATACACTACACGATTTTTGCCCCGATTTTCCACAGATTTACAGTCTGGAGAAGTTGATGCTAGTTACCAAAGATCAGAGCCAGTCTGCAGATTTGAGTCGACAGAATCCATAGAAAATCGATTAACTTAACTTAACTTAAAGTGACAACCATCAGTTTATATGTAAAGTCTGTTTATGTATGTAGACGTGCAATGTGGAAGAGCTTAAAGAGAGCACACTGAGCTTAATTGGAGCAGCAACAATTTTAAATAAATTTCATGTAATATTTATTAAAATGACAGGATTTTGCTAAATAAATAGTCTAGATCATATATTAAGTTCATACATATTTTAATATGAACAACTATTATTAACAATATCTATGACGTTATACTTTTTCTTATTGATGTCACACTGAAGCTGTGTGATTTTCATAGTCGTGTAGTGTACCCTTTAAGCTCACTTTAAAATAATATGAAATCTTAAAAATTTAACAGCTAAAAACCACAGATTTACATGTACAGATTTAAAATAACCAAAGCGACTTACATGATTCAATACAAGTTTAATCAGCTCTTGCTTTCCCTGGGAATCGAACCCATGATCTTAGCGTTGCTAGCGCCATGCTCTACCATTTGAGCTACAGGAAAGTTGAGCTACAGGAAAGCACATTTTCTTTCAGATCAGCAATAAACGGTCAATTTATAATATTATGGATGTAAAAGTACAAGCCATGTAATGCCTGTGAAGTATTATGTTAGCATAGCACACAATTTTGTAGCATCTGCGATATGCTGCTAAAACTATCTTTTGGATCTAATGGGCTCCTCTTTTGGTGAAAGTTTTTAGACAGCTTTCAAAATGGCCGCCAGACAGTGTAAACACATGGAGACCCATATCTCAGCGTGCAATGATCTGATTGACTTGAAATTATAGGGGGTATATAGTAACAAACACATCAATTGGTTAAGACATCAAGTAGGATGATAAATTATTTTTTCTTTTTATAATCTGATCTCAAAAATGAAAGTGTGCTTAGGGTACGTGATCTTAATAGGTACGTTTACCCTATAACTAACCTGATAATAATTTCAACTTGAGTCAGCGAGTAAATACTTAGCAACTACCAAAACACCATGGCATCAACCTAGCAACATGCTAACAACCGCTCAGAACACATTTGAAACCACATAGCAAGAAAGATTTGGCAACCATACCGAACAGCCTGGCATCGTGGAAGAAAAGTTTAGTAGGTGCCAACACAACTTACATTTTTTTTTGTAGATTATTCTGGCCAAGAACGGCTCAATTAGACAGGAAGAAAGTGACATGTCTCTCACAGTTATGTGCCATTTGGGGGTAGTCTATATTATACACTGAGCTATAATATACCAAAACCATAGACTAGCACAAAAAATGAAATAGTGACATGGCTCTATGAGTGTACAGAAAAATAAGCTGAAAATGATTAAAACGAAATGAAATAAAAAAGATTTTATGTTGCTAACCTTGAAAACCATAACACAACTTTATATTAGGTGGCCTTAACTACTATGCACTTACATTTAAATTAACAATTTAATACAATGCACTTATTGCATACGTACATGTTTTTACATTGTACTTATATCTTTTTTAAAATACCTGCACGTAAATACATCTGTAACTAATTTCTGTAATTACATTTATAATTACACTGTTGACCCATCCCTTACACCTAAACCCACTCTTAAACCTACCCATACCACCAAACCTGTCCCTAACCTTACCCGTATCCAACTTCAATAGCAGCAAAAGTGTTTTGCAATACAATATGAACACAATAAGTACATTGTAATTATTTTTTGATGTAAGTACATAGTAGTTAAGGCCACCTAATATAAAGTGGGACCCAACTTTCTTTTCAGGACTGATAAAAAATCATCTTGTCCTTACATAAATTGCCAAGCAAATCATATTTGAACTAGATTGAGAAAATGCTTACTAGTTTTGTGTGCAATATGCATCAGATGGTTAGTGAACAGACTGTGGGTGGTCTGTGGGCATATGCATCGTCACATATATAGAAGAACTTTTAGCTATAAATAGGGAAAGAAACAGAACACTTCACAAAAAGGCACATAAAAATGTGATTATATACTTTTTGATAATTTATGACACCATGCAGGAGACTGTGGAAATAAAAAAAATGCTTATTTTGGCTGTGATACCAAACATTTATTTCAATATATATTAAGACATATCATCCTCAGTCGAAATACATCGCTAAACAAAACCCCACAAGGCAAAACTTCCAAATATCTGTCAACAGGTTCAACCGAAAAGCCATTTCTCTGATGCACCATATCTGGCACTAATAAAGCAAGTGTCTCTATGACACTCAAATAATAACCCACTGATCTCTCTTACATTTCAACAGTTTGCTGGCAAAGTTACAAATACCTGTTTACAGGGGTAAAAAGATTGAATGATTATTCGGATGATTCTGCAGAATGAAATAAGAGTATAAATCAAGGGACCAGCCATCACTATTAAAGGCATCATTTACAAAAGAAAAGCAAAACAAAACAAATCCTTTAGTTACAGTACATACAGTATTAAGTCACCATGCATATGTACAGTAAGGACAGGTTAAAGCCATAATGTGGGGTACAATTATACTGTACAAGCATATATAAAACTTTAAAATGTGTTGGTTCGGAGTCACTCTTTTAAAACAGACACATCAAAATATGTATATACAGTATATATCAATGAAATCTAAGTTAAATAATAATTAAAAAAAACAACATCATATAAATGACACTGTACATGAATTAACTACATGTAATCTGACACCTTGTTCAACATACATTCTTATTTGGCAATATTTATGTATATATTACAATATGGTCCTAACAAGGATGTAAACATGAGCTAAAAATACAAATACACAGTTTAGAACTGTTTAGAAATATACACGCCACACAGGACGAATCCTAACATTGTCTATTTGTGTATTTTATTCAAACTTCTTAGTTTATGCAGCACTTGTCATAATGCAGTGACTGTGCCCATTCTTAAGTGCCATTTGATGGCACAGACAGTGGATATTTAAAGCAAAGTCAGTGAACATCTGTCAATTCTGCACCGTAATCATTACAGCAGCAACATTTTTGTACAGTTACTGCAAGATGGAGCTAAGCTATCACTAGCTAATAGGCATATAATACTTTTTGAGGCACTATATGAATATGATTATTAGTATTTTTAAACGTTTACAAAAATAAGCAAATAATTCCCACTAGTACCTTCGGGGGCCTCCTATTGCTCTCATATTGTGTATGCTTCTCTGCAATGTGCAGTGAAGTATGAGTCATTTGTTTATGCCCACACTCTTAAAAATAAAGAGGACAACGCACCTCAGTAGCTATATAACCCCATCCTGCCAGGCAAAATGGGGGGACAACTAAGAAAACGATGCACAATACATCACTGTAAACATACAGCAATGGGCCATAAAACACAATTATACCTGTGTTCAAAGTACACTACAAAATATGGGGGCTTGCAAATCAATATGAATGAAATAGTGCTCATTGGCCAATGGAACCAAATAAAAGTTCTATATTACACAAAGGCAATATGACATTAATGTCTGAAGAATGCATTGTTCTCTGCATTACAATGCCGAAGGCTTAGTCTCTATAAATTTATTGTCTCTATGCCAGCAAAGAGCGCTTTCAGCTGTTTGAATGAAAATAGCTCATTCATGGTCACTAAAACACAGTGCATATGGTTAAACAAGCCCCCTTAACAAAACATCCATTTGGTTAATACATTGTTGCTAAAATCCTCTGTAAACTTCACAATAACATTCTCCTATTTGTCTAAAAGCTATGGGTCTGATTGAAAGCCCAGTTAAAATATTTAATAGCAACATAGTGAAAACCATTTTTCTCCTTAAGCATGAAAAGATGTGATTGAATGGTCCAGTATACATACAAATATTTATATTGTGAAAATACATATAAATTTACAAAGTTTTTAAAAGCACCCACGTTGCCATGAGACAACAGACAATTCCGATAAGACAATGGATTTGATAACAAAGCTAATCCGAATGAGATAGGCAAATCAAACAATCACCTTTACCAAACAGCCCCAAATTTCACATTTTGTGCTTATGTTATAGTAACGAGGCCAACAGAATGTAGATTGAAAATGCACAATGTTGCCTTACGTGTTCTGGAGAGTGCAGTTGTGTATAACGGTCAGGGAATGTGTCCAGAATGACTGGTTCCAGTCTTCAGAGTTCAGAGAGCAAGGCAACTCTTAGGATTGGTAAGGAAAGAGGTTTCTTTCATTCCTTGAAAGTCAAAATGGGGGGAGGTGTAGGGGAGAGTTTGAAAAAGTGAGGCAGGTTCCTGGCATTATCAGGACTAGGTCCTCTGTCAGGCAGCAGGATGATGTTGCCTTTCCTGCGTAGTGTGGAGTCTCGACTGGAGGTGGTGGAGAGAGTTTCTGAGGTGGCCTCACTGCTGGCTTCCACTGGTGTGACTCGGATGGTGGTGATACTCTGTTGGTGGTGGTGATGGTGGAAATGGGGATGATGGGGGTTGCTCATGTCAGGTAGGCTCCGGTTGCCATCGATAGAGCCGTAGCCGTCTTTCAATGACTCGCAGCTTTCGGAGTCCCGGTTCAGGTCGTTGAGCTCAAGGGACTGCCGGATGCTGCCCCGCTCCAGCGGTTTCCATCTCCAGGACCCGCTGCCATCTGTAGATGGTGGTTTAACCACAGGCCTGTTCTCAGGGTGGGCCTCCACTCGAACAATGCCTGTGTTGGGTTCCTGATCCATGAGGGCTTTGTAACGGATGGATCCGGTACAACTCACGGTGCTGCCCTCACTTTTAGGACTGCCGTGCAACATGCCCTGCTGCTTAGACATTGCAATGACCTGCATGATACGTGGTTGGCTGTTAGTCCCACAGGCGGTGCTCTTCTCTGCCACCTTCAGCCATTTCGACCGTGCATTCCCGCCCCCTCCCCCACCATCATTCACCTCCCCACCATACTCCTGATGTGAGGAGCTCACATTCTCTTGGGTCTCCTCAGGGATGTGCACCAGTTGGGACGATCCTGGTCGTGACTGGATCGATACCCTGGCTCCACCAGTTAGGCCACCAGAGCTATTATGATTGGCTAATGGCACAGCACTAGCGGCTAGCTTCATGTACTGCCCAGGAGGTCCACCACGGAGCTCACCATCTAAGCCCATGGCTGAGGGTTCAGAGCTGCAGCGGAGCTCCATGTTTCGCTGGGGAGACAGTTGTCCAGCCTCAGCCTCCATCACCTGCAGAGACAGCTTGCGGTTCTCGTTCTTGGTCTTCCATTGTGAGAGCAGCTGCTTGGAACGTGTGGAGTCCATGGAGGCATGGATAGCAGTATGGCGGCGAGGCACCGGTTCTTCGAATCCAGTTGAGTGCACGCGGGGCAGAGTGTTACTGAATGTCACAAAGCTCTCATTGCAGAGTGGACTGGGAGGCGTAATGCACTCTACCTCTGTGCTTGCCCTTTTCAACCTGGACATGTTATCTCTGTGGGACGGGCCACGTAGCAGGATACTCTCAGAGCGAGCTGAGGTGGGACGTTCCCGCATGCTCAGGCTCTTAGGTGGCAGTAAGCGTGGTGGATCTGTGTTCAGGTTTGGTAGAGGTCTCAGAGGCTCTCGCATGGCAGGTGGAGGCACCACTGGCTGGGGTTGTGGTGGAGGTTGCGGTTGCGGTGGCTGTGGTTGCCGACGAGGAGGATGTACATGTGTCTTTAGAGATGTGTCTTCACTAGGTTTAAAGTTTCCAACTGCATACAGACCCTAGGGTAGTGTAAAAATACAGAATATATACAGCAATATCAATCAATAGATGCCATATAGATCTTAGTCATGATCGTGATATTTATTTTTTTGCAAATGAAAATTATTTGAGACCCATGTATAGTCTATTCAAAAGGTTATATGGTCTCGCAGCCTGGCCAAGCTAGTCTTTAGTTGGTTTATTATGTGGACTGACTCAGTCATTAGGTTTATGCTATTTTCTGACTGTCAAAGACTAGAATCTTCTGCAGTCAATGGAAACAGTCTTTAAGAGTGTCGAGTCCAGTCTTAGCTTTAGCTGGGTAGCCAGCAAGTCTCTCAGCCCGACCATCTGTGAACTACCCAAAACCCCCTAGAACCAGTCAACAAACCAGTCTGGCCAGAAGATTTTTTTTTTTTCAGGAGTGTTGTCCCAAGGTCCTGTAATGTTTCACAACATATTTTCATATTTTTTACACATTTTTTGTCACCAGTAATTGCTTTGCCAAGATATATTTTCAACATTTACATTAGCTGAATGATCGACAGACTTGTTTTTATTCTTGAAAAATAATACATATGGTGCCTACACTGACTTAAAGTCCATCATGAGCCTACATTAACTTTTGAGAGCTTTCCTCATATTTTCTATGGTCTATACACCCAATGTGGGATACCACAGCCAGAGTATCAAACAACATTACATAATAATTCGCTTGACCTGATTAGCGTACACTATGCTGAGCAAACAATAAAATCAGGACCTGATGTACTGATTTACCTCAGCTGTGTTAATTCCTCCTAAAGGAGTTTTGGCATTGTTGTTGATGTTAGAAATCACAGGGTGTACATAGCCCTCAAGAGCAGATTGAGCAGGGAAGAAGGAGAATTAGTGAGAGAGAAAGAAAGAAATGGTGGGAGGAATGTGAGGGTGTGTGTGGGTGGAGAGCAGAAAAGATGCCACAAGGGATTTGCATGTGTGAGCTATTTTTATCTCCATTAAAACAGCATTGTCTTATAGCACCTCGCTAATTCTCTATGATTCGTTTCCAGAGTCAGGTTTCATAGAGTAATATGGATTTGTCATGGGAATATGTCAAATGAATTATTATCCACACAGCACCTTTGAAAGCCTCAACAACCAGACTCACCAGGTAGACGGCTATGCCCCCTCCGATGAGAAAGCCACAGTAGACATCCACGGCATGGTTCTTGAACTGAATGATGCGAGTCAGGCCACAGATAATGCCACAGATGATGAAGGAAAACACCAGGAGTGGCTTCAGGAGCTTGGACGAGTCAGTCAGAGTGGCATTAAAGTACATCTGTGGAAGGAGACCAGCCTTTTGACTGAAGTTTAATGAAAATGCTTTACAGTGGAACGGACAGTTGGATTATTTGGCATGCAGTTAGATATCACTTGAGTCAACTGTGCCATGAGTCAAGTGGATTACTTACGGAGATGTACACAGCCGCAAAAGCTGCCAGAGTGGCGTGCTGAGATGGGAAGGACTTCCTGTAATGAGAGACAGACAGCCTTGTTAGTTTTTCAGATCTTTTTCACACTGAACACATTTGAGGTAGTGTACCATGCTAAATGACAGATGGGAATGGAAAGCCATAGATAATCATGTCTATAGTTCCCTAACTCATATATTGCGCCAAACAGGATCAGAGCTTTTTATTTCCAAGAACTAGACTTAGTTCACACTGCAGGTCTTAATGCTCAGATCGGATTTTTTGCTGAAATCAAAATCATTTTTTGCGCTGATGTTCACATTGTCATTTAAATGCGACTGCCATCAGTCTCATGTGTGAACCGTATACGGCCCTGAAGTGACCCGCATGCGCAGAAGAAGACGTGACGTAAGACGTAGCGCACTGTGTTTGCAGAAATTTAAATGGATGCTGCTCGTGTTAGTGTGTGTTTAGCAATTTTTAAGTTAATGTGCAATCGGAGCCTAAATAACGATGTGATAGTATTGTCTATATATTGTCTGCCATTGTGATTTTAATCTTCCCGCCTCCTCCAGCGCAGAATTGTGACGTCTGTCGCATTTTAATGACGTAAAAATCGCATGAAATGCGACATGGCTGTTCAGACTGAAGTCGCATTGCAAAACATCGGATATGTATCCGATTTAGGACCACATATGAAAGTGGCCTAGGCCTGATTTGAAAAAATCGGATTTGTGCTGTTCAGACTGTCATAAGAAAATCAGATATGGGTCACATTTGGGCAAATAATCGGATTTGGGCCACTTTAGCCTGCAGTGTGAACTAAATCCTAGATATTCTGGAGACACATTTCAATGTATGTAACAGAAGCGTAAGCCTTCGGGGACACACACACCACACCGACCCTCTTTACATCTAATTTTTACGTTATACAAAATGTCTGCACAACATATAATCACGGCTATTGAGAGTGCATGAAATGAGTGGAAGATTGAAAAGCAGAGCTGCGCAAATGGATGTGTGTGGGTGTGCTGGAATGGGCAGCCGGGTTGTGAGCGAAGCAACAAGACTGAACTCTGTGTGGGTTTTACAGGAATGCCATGTGCCAGAGGACAGCGCCACATTCATTCTGCTGCCTTCACATTTACCTACACTGTTAATAGCAGGGATTATATACAAATCTATTGATCCAACCAGACCTTTACTGTAAGTAGAGTTGCTGTGCAGCAGGTCCATTCAAATTTTGTCAGCCATAATATGTCAAATCATCTTTGTTAGGGTATATTGTTAATCACCCACAATCCATCAGTATCAGAGTGAGCTTTTCATAAAGTCAGTCTTGAATCATTGCATGCCACAGGTATTTTAATTGCAGCTGCTTGATTAGAAATCCTGAAATGGTAAAATCTTGCCAAATTGATCTCAAGTGGAAGTGAACTAAAAAAAACAAAAAGACTTTCAATCAGATTATCACAGATGGAGGCAAATCTCAGTCCAATGAGAATTTTCTTTTTAAACTATAAAGACCAGATTAAATCAAAATGGACTCTATTTACTTTCTTAATACATGTTCACCATCTTATTGTGATTGACTCGTTGTATGTTACTACAAAAAAAATAAAAAATCATTGAAATATTTGGTAACACTTTATTCACTATTACTTAAGAGTTTCCCCTCAATAAACTCCTACTTTGCTGCTTATTAATATGTGCTTTATAAGTACTAATAAACAGCCAATATGCTAGTAATATGCATACTAATAAACAGCTAGTTAATAGTGAGAATTGGTCCTTAAAATAAAGTGTTACCAAATATTTAGTAACAGTAACTTGATCTGCCTCTAAAACAACTTTCCTTTTCTGCTTACATCACTTTGACCAAACAATTGGATAATTTTAACCAGTAGCCAAACAGCTATTTACACACTGTTTTAGCAAACTCACATTCAGCATGGCTCAACTGACCCTTCGTAGGGACATTGATTGACATGCGATCTAAACCAATCATAACGCCGAATCTGCAATTTGGTGTGTATTGACGTCTTTCCGCAGTTGAAACAAGATACCTTCTGATGTTCATTCATGTTTATTTCATGATATAACTAGTACAGAGATGAGATGATCGCTTCATGTGCCACTTGAACTGAGGCACTGCGGTCTGTCACGACACATTAAAGAGCCATAAACGGTATTTATTTTTTGAATTTCTTAAAAAAAGACAAAATTTGAAAGCTGAGACTTTGTTTCATACCAAAAGTAACTTGCTCTGTCTTGTCTGTCGGCGTGTTGTCAGCTTTCTCTTTGCTCCGCAGAAAAAAATGCCCATCCAAACAATTCCCAATGGGTAAAATTATATCCTGCCCTACATTTTTTCTTGTTCACAACATCACAATGCCATTTCACATTGACTTAATAGTCACAATGATAAAATAGTATGTAATGCTTGTTCCAAATTTAGATTATTTTTGGGCATGATCGTGCATGTTGACAAACTACAATCCGACACATATACCGCTCTCTGACCTGCCAGCGTTGATTGCTGCTGGATCAAGCCCCGAGCAGATGTCATCCACAATGAAAGAGTTTTCATCACAGGAAGTGTTGAGGCTGGTGTAGTTGGGCTTGCACACAGTGAGGAAGTAGGGGGCATGGTATCCTGTCGCCAACTGGATAATATCTGTAATGAGTGCGGTGATGCACAGGCCAAACACATGGACCCCTGAAAATGAAACAAAAGTATACGCACAGAGCTTATTCCTCAGTCATATAAAGCAAATACTACATTTCATAAGCAGCAAGAAGACTTCATAAGCTTGCGATAAAATAGATGGAGCTTTCATTATTAATATCAAACTCGATATAGTACAAGACTATAAAACAGACAGAATGAGTCAAGTTCAAAAGAGTTTTCCGAATAATATTTATACAAGCTATATTGCTTTTTATAGAGTCACAAAGAGCAGAAATATATACACCCACCCACAAACCTCACAGCTCGTCGGATGTAAGAGTTGAAATTGCAGCCGGCGGCGTTTATGTTAGCCTCTGTTTTGATGGTGATATTTCTTCTGGCCAAGCAGCAGTACAGGATCCCTTCCCCAATCATAATCTGTGGGAATATGGTCATCTGTGTTTACCCAAACATACAGCACCCCCTTTTTACTGCCATCCGTCCCCTTTCTAGTGGCTTCCAGGGGTCATTTCTAATACAATCACTGACACATCAACTCCATTACTGTAATTAAAGTAATCGCTCCAATCCATCCATCCATTCATTCATAGCCATATGAAAGGGATTTCATCCAAAACTAAAAAAAAAATTTTATGAGGGAAGGGGGTGTCTTGAAAGTCATCCAGGCCTCCACTATCGCAATGACTAAACTGTTAATTCCATGTGAATGAAAAGCAGAAACCCATAGATTTATGTGTAAATGCTTCTGAAGGGGGCATCTGCTGTGGAGGACGAGATAGAGAGTGAGAGAGATGAACAAGTGATCAAACCCTCCTGAGATCACACTTGCCGCACACTTACAGTCAAGTGCAGCACTCGAGTGCAGCAGGCGCTACCATAACAGCTGGAGCTACCAGCAGGATACACATTCACACGCCGCCTGCTAGCAAAGGCTCAGCCATAATACCCATACAGTACTGAAGCCCAAAACTCATTTGGGTGATTTAGCATCGAGAGAATGTTGTCGAGTGATTAAACGTGGAGCAAAAGTCAAAATTATGACTCAAATGTTTGGGCTGAGGTGGCCATTTGTACCCATGCTTCACTGCAGACCAACCACAGACTTATTTACAGTGGCTGACAAATGCAAAATGCAAAGGATAACCAACAGTGATAGCACTTAAATGAGCATAGCCGCCTTGCAAAATTAATTAAATTTAATTAAGTATGGTGGAGCACCTAATGTGATGAAAACACCCAAGCGACGTGCTGGGGAGTTGATGAAACAAATATGTCATTAAACATTAAACGAATCTGCTCTCTGATGAATATAGGTGGAGCGAGGCAATTTTAAGATGATGTTGATGAGACCAACACTGGAATAACAAACTTTAAAAGCCATTGTGAATATAATAAACAACTGGGGCAATGACAGAAAGCTTGCATTTTTGGTTCAGATTTATTGATTTATTTAAAAAACTAATTAAAAATTAAACTTAATTGAAATTCATAAAAATAAAAATAAAATGTAATCATATTAATTAATTAATAATTGATGATATTTGTAAAATACTCTTCACGTCTTGTAAAATGTTTTGAAATATTTTATTACTTTTTACTTAATGGATACACCACATGACATTTTTTATTAAATTTAAACTCTTCTTGAAAATTAATTAATTTTTATTTCAAAACCATACAAAACAACATGAATACAAAGAGTATATTTCTAAGAACCTGACACATGTTTTAAGCTGAAATTTTAAATGTTTTTCCTTTTCTTTTTTGGACAGTCTTAATAGTCATTGACCCAGCTGTGACCCAGTGACCTATTTCTTCAAAAGCTACACTACGGTTCAAAAGTTTGGGGTTGGTAATATTGTTTAACGTTTTTCAAATTAGTCTCCCATGCTCACCAAGGCTGCATTTATTATATAAAAACAACAGTAAAAACATCAATATTGTGAAATATTATTATTTAAAAATATATATTTTTTTTATGTGATGGTAATGCTGAATTTTTAGCAGCTTTCAGTCTTCAGTCTCGCAAGATCCTTTGAAAATCATTCTAATATGCTGATTTGGTACTAAAGAAGCAGTTCTTATTATTATCAATGCTGAAAACAGTTGTTCGGCTTAATATTTTAGCAGAAACCATGATACATTTGTTTTCTGGATTCTTTGATGAATAGAAAGTTTAAAAGAACAGCAAGTGAATGTCTTTACTATCACTTTTTATCAATTTAATATATTCTTGCTGAATAAAATAATTGATTTATTAATTAAATTAATTTTAATCTTACTGGCCCAAAATTTTTGAACAGTAATGGAGTTAGAATACAACTCTCAAAAGCTACAATATCCAAACACTGTCAAACTTCCAGCTTTTGAAAACCCAAGGAAATGTGACAATCAGGTCTTGATGATATTTGCTCTTTTTGAGCTGTCTTTGCAGTGACAATCTTGTAAACCTCAACATGTATACAGATGGTAAAATGCAATTGAGGGCAATCTATTAGACTCATGAGTTCGTCACCTAGGGTCTTGATAATAGACTCACAACATGCCTGGAGAGGCTTAGTGCCTTGTCGCCCAACTGATGTTCGAAATGCATGCTGGGTGGGTGGCAGACAAAATTTCACTGACAGTTTGGGAAGAAGAAAACATGCAAGAGACAAGCAAAAAAAAAAAATATAATAATAAATAAAAATGGCTTGAGAGAACACAAATAGAAATGCTAACAACAATTTAGCCGAGGTGAAAGCAGAGAAATCCATACTTAAGGTGAATTAGTTTGACAAATTTGCTTTCGTTCCATTTTATAAGTTGCTTTGGTTAAATCAATTGCAAAATGCAAATGTAAGTATTGTAAGCAAGTATTGCAAGTAAGTATTATAAATGTAAACAAAAATATAACTGACTCATCCTATACAGATTTTCAGATGCGAGAATGAGAATGAGAATGTCCCTCTAATACTGCCTGTAATTGACCAGCAAGCAGCAAATCATGGTTCATGGCCGAGACAAAGCTAAAGCCATCAAAGCGATTCTTGTCTTTAACATGAACTATGAATGTGTGTGCAAAGCTAGCAACAATTTGCAACTTCAGGTGACTACAAAGAAATTGGAGGCACACCATCAAAAATAGATGAATTAATATTCACTGTAATATGCATTCTTGCCCCTCTAAACTGAGATCAAACATTAGGCCTGCATGAATAAGTAAGAGTGCCCTCTAGACTAAACAAGAGTGAGAGTGTCAATCTGGCATTTACCGTCACCGCTGGCCCGGCGAAAGCCAGACTGAAGAGCGTGAGGAAGGGGATGACCTCCTTTGTGGGCTCAATGTAAGGCATGCTGAGACTGCGGTCATTGCAGCTGTAGCCTGAACGCACTGGCTTAAAAATGTCTGTCAGCTCCAAGAAGTATAAGCTGACCACGGAGGACACCAGAATTGGGAGCTGTAGAGATAAAACAGAAGGAATATGATATATTAGATGGGTCTTGTTTACTAAATATGCAAGATGTGTAGAGAACAACAATGAAATTATGCAAATTTTATTAGGCAAATGGTGCATTGTCCCATAGTTTGCTAGTTTGACTCATCCAGGCTAATTTGCAAACTGTTGCTTACATGATAGGTGGTAATTATTCCATTGACAAGGCAATCAGCTTATTATATCGCAATGGAGGTACTGTATCTGATCACGTGATTTCTCATCTGTATTTTGCCACTGTTTCACATTTAGGATTGAGCTCATCTGGGATGTATTTCCCATACAACGATGTAACTATTAACTACCATAGTACAATGCATCGTTGGAGAAACTAACCAATTATTCACGTTCGGTTTCCCTAAACCATAATAAGATGGTCATACCTCTATCTTTTGAGCTACGTTGCTTCAACAATATAGGACAGACATTAATGGCATCACACGCAGGTGGTGAAAAAATAATTTATGCGAATTAATCGATTCGAGATCTTTTGAGATGCTGCTGTAATGAACATCATTTTGCATTATTTTATGCTTGACTTACACATTTGTACACAAGTACACTGTTCAATAACGGCACTAATTGTTGACACATTAAAATATTTAGACTGAGACATATATGTATATGCCATAGAAGAACCATTTCAGTGAACATTTCCTAAACGAAGCTTTTTTTTCTTAAAAAATTCACACCGCCAGCGACTTTGTATGTCACTAGTCTCTGTACTGTGAAGACGCTTGTGGGCGTTCCTATGCTGTCGCTCTAATATTATTGGTAGACTGCATGTCTGGCCATATCTTAAGAAAATGCAATCACAAATGATATATATAGCAGAAAAACACAGACACCATTCTATTTTGTCTATTCTATTAGCATTCCGCTGTTGAAGAGTGTTGTTATATAAACTACAGCACTGCTCAGTGCATTAAATCATTAACCAGATTAATGATCGATCAATCAACTAATTAAACTTGTACTGCTAAAAATGACTAAAACGTCATTCGAATTTGACAAATAATCAATTTTCTAGTCCCTAATATTCAATATTATGCAGGGGAAACTGTAAATATGAACTGCAAAAGTGCTAAACTGCTCACTGGATCATATAGCTAACAACACAAAATATCAATGTATCAATCAAACTCACTAAGACTGATGACAGTTTCTTTTCCACACATTTTCTTATATCCATGTATGTGGTTGCAGTAAAATCATATAAAACAGTGAAATCGCTTCAGAACTCTGTCCTGTCTTTCCTGCACTAGAGACATAGTCTTCACTCCTATGGTTGTTGCTAAGGAAATTCACTGCTCATTTGCATAAAGTTAAACTTTTCTTAACTTTGTCACATGACTCACTCAATGGGACATTCTGCATTGGTCACTGGTGCTCAAGTCGCAGGAAATCACCAGCTCTCCATTGAAAATGTATGGGATCATGTTGTTGCTGCATGGCACAGGTGGTGTGAACTTTAGTGTGAAGAACATTTCAATAATCTGAAGAACGTTTTTACACCATAAAGTAGATTTTGAGGAATGCAAAGATTCCATGGATGTTAAAGGTTCTTCGTGGAACAATAGATGCCAGTTATTTTGCTTCATTTTTAAGATTGTATATATATTCAAATGGAATGGACAGTAAAGAATGTACTGCATGTTAGGATTGCTTGCTGTGTCCAAGAGAATGATCTATTTAAGTCCATGTCTTATAGTTGGCTAACAATGCTTTTGGGGAAACACACCCCAGATCCGCTGTTATCATTTTAAATAATATTTCATTATATTTGTTCGTAATACCCCGAATTTTGTCTCCTAAAAAAGAAAACGCTCTTGGTGCTGAAGCAGAAAATGCATTGGGAGATCCTTGTTTCTAAAAACCTAATGACAATGTCTGTGTATTGGTGCTTGTCAAGCTAACTGCTACAATCAGCGTTATGTTGGTAAGTGAGCACCGATACATATAATGAGGGTTTGGATAAAACTATGCTGGAGTTACATCCCCTGAGGCTTGTCATTGGTACTAGGTTCACGCTAAGGTTAGACAGAAAATGTGTGATTACGGGAGAATCAAGGTTATTCTCAGGTGAATATGCATGGAACTTCTTTAGATATCCTAGAATTACTGTTGTCATTGACATGGTTCACCCCATAGTATCTCAATGAACAAGCATCAGCTGGAGATGTCTTCGCTGCTGCAGCTCCCAGGAGGAAATATATTGCGCTGTGCTATGCAAAGTGGAAATATGCCATCGTACTGAATAATTACGAAACTTGAGCGGACAGCATGAAGATCAAAGGTGGGGGTAGGGGGTTTAATTACTGTAATCAAGCCCCTTCTAAAAAGGGGAGAACATCTGCAGAAAAGCCCCTGTGGTTTATACTCCTAGTGATGCTGCATCTTACAGCACCAATACTAATAACTCTCTACATTTGCACTGGACCAACTGGAGTTCCAAACTATGAATATCAGTTATTGTCTACAGTCCACCCATAATTCTGTAGTTAACAAATTAATTCTGTAGTTTGACTGTATATTTGCAGATGTTTAGCAGTGAATTGCAACTGAAGATGTCTTTAACTTTAAACATTTCTCATTTATATTTTGTTTAAGTTATTACAACACAAACACACAGTTTACATTGCAATATATACTTTATAGGCTACCCTTTGATGTAAGCCATCAAAGCATAATGCTTTCTGACAATAATGCAAAATTATTTTCTTCTTTAAACAAAAATTGGTTATCGGCTGATTTTTTTTTGATCATCGGTCAATAATATACAGGTGCATCTCAATAAATTAGAATGTCGTGGAAAAGTTCATTTATTTCAGTAATTCAACTCAAATTGTGAAACTCGTGTATTAAATAAATTAAATGCACACAGACTGAAGTAGTTTAAGTCTTTGGTTCTTTTAATTGTGATGATTTAGGCTCACATTTAACAAAAACCACCAATTCACTATCTCAACAAATTAGAATACTTCATAAAATTTTTAGTGAATTGTTGGCCTTCTGGAAAGTATGTTCATTTACTGTATATGTACTCAATACTTGGTAGGGGCTCCTTTTGCTTTAATTACTGCCTCAATTTGGCGTGGCATGGAGGTGATCAGTTTTTGGCACTGCTGAGGTGGTATGGAAGCCCAGGTTTCTTTGACAGTGGCCTTCAGCTCATCTGCATTTTTTGGTCTCTTGTTTCTCATTTTCCTCTTGACAATACCCCATAGATTCTCTATGGGGTTCAGGTCTGGTGAGTTTGCTGGCCAGTCAAGCACACCAACACCATGGTCATTTAACCAACTTTTGGTGCTTTTGGCAGTGTGGGCAGGTGCCAAATCCTGCTGGAATATGAAATCAGCATCTTTAAAAAGCTGGTCAGCAGAAGGAAGCATGAAGTGCTCCAAAATTTCTTGGTAAACGGGTGCTGTGACGTTGGTTTTCAAAAAACACAGTGGACCAACACCAGCAGATGACATTGCACCCCAAATCATCACAGACTGTGGAAACTTAACACTGGACTTCATGCAACTTGGGCTATGAGCTTCTCCACCCTTCCTCCAGACTCTAGGACCTTGGTTTCCAAATTAAATACAAAACTTGCTCTCATCTGAAAAGAGGACTTTGGACCACTGGGCAACAGTCCAGTTCCTCTTCTCCTTAGCCCAGGTAAGACGCCTCTGACGTTGTCTGTGGTTCAGGAGTGGCTTAACAAGAGGAATACGACAACTGTAGCCAAATCCCTTGACACGTCTGTGTGTGGTGGCTCTTGATGCCTTGACCCCAGCCTCGGTCCATTCCTTGTGAAGTTCACCCAAATTCTTGAATCGATTTTGCTCGACAATCCTCATAAGGCTGCGGTTCTCTCGGTTGGTTGTGCATCTTTTTCTTCCACACTTTTTCCTTCCACTCAACTTTCTGTTAACATGCTTGGATACAGCACTCTGTGAACAGCCAGCGTCTTTGGCAATGAATGTTTGTGGCTTACCCTCCTTGTGAAGGGTGTCAATGATTGTCTTCTGGACAACTGTCAGATCAGCAGTCTTCCCCATGATTGTGTAGCCTAGTGAACCAAACTGAGAGACCATTTTGAAGGCTCAGGAAACCTTTGCAGGTGTTTTGAGTTAATTAGCTGATTGGCATGTCACCATATTCTAATTTGTTGAGATAGTGAATTGGTGGGTTTTTGTTAAATGTGAGCCTAAATCATCACAATTAAAAGAACCAAAGACTTAAACTACTTCAGTCTGTGTGCATTGAATTTATTTAATACACGAGTTTCACAATTTGAGTTGAATTACTGAATTAAATGAACTTTTCCACGACATTCTAATTTATTGAGATGCACCTGTATTGTCTGATATTGGATATTTAATTGTTCATGCTCATTTTGCCTTCTTTGCTAATTATCTTTGCTGTCTTCTAACACTCACTTAGTCTTTAAAAACTCTAAACATTCTGTTTTGATGGCTAAATGGACTTATAGCACTTAAAACAGTTTACTTTAGTTTAGAGCTTTATTTTTAATGTATTTGGTTAAACTTTATTTTAAGGTGTCCTTGTTACAGTATAATTATACATTTAAGTACTGACTAATATTAATTAACTACATGTACTTACTATATGGTTAGGGTTAGGATTAGGGTTTGTCTTAGGGTTACTTGCATGTAATTAAGTACATGTAACAAGGACACCTTAAAATAAAGTGTTACCATGTATTTATATAAAATAGTATAAGATTTTAATATTTGCTATTTATTAGTTATCGGCTAAAAAAATAAAGTTTATCTGTATTTTTATATCAGTGCATCTGTAGCTGAAGCTCAAATTAAAATTATATTATGAAATTTTAATTTACCTTTCTAGCTAAACATGGTCTGAACAACTGAACAAGACGCAATTTTATATTTACATCATTAGAAATATAGGAATGAATTGGCCAGACACCAGTGTGGAATAATAACTTACAACCTAAACTAGATCTGCAAGCATATTGTGTATGTTAAAAATAAAGTTTATAAGGAACCGTCAAAATAATGTTTTTTTTTTTTCATGAAAGGACAAATTAAACTTCTCGGCCATCTTGCAGTTCATTTAGTAAACTGAAGCATTAGTGAAACAGGGAAGTTAATTAGCAAAATTAGTGAGGCGAAGCATATTAAATTACTCCACTTTTAATTCATTCTCAGTTTAGGACAGAAACAAGGTCTCTGCAGCAAGGCTACTCTATAGAAGGCAACCAGGTCACACCTGGGAACATGATATTCATTTCAGTGCAGCCAATGAGCTTTGATTCTGTCTGATTTGAAAATACAGAGTCTATTCCAGGTAAGTTGTTTAAAGGATCCTACATTTGATATCTGGATGAGACCACATGTATCATGAAATCTTTCTCACTACTACATAAAGTAATATGTGCAGTCATTGCATTTTTACAATGAGGCACTCACAAGTCTTTTTAGAAAAATATCTTGTAGTAATTCATTTTACCCTCATTCTCTAAAATGAATTGTTTAAACCGAATAGAAAGCCATAGTCTATAGTTCATGACCATGTTTTTTAATACATACAACAGAATGGTTTAATATTTTTTAATATTTAAGAAACATTCAATTCAGCACTGCAGCTTGACAAATAAACAAGACAGATCAAAGACTGCCACCATTATCTCCATGACACCAGTGATCAGCACTCATTTGTCTGTGATATCTAGGCCATGTCAGATTAGCCTTCATATATTAACTGTCCATATTCCAACCCCACTATATTTAATATTGCCCTCTTAATTCTGTGACAGATACCATTGTTTATATCTTATTTCAAGACTCATTTTCAGAATGTTTCCAGTCCTGTTTTATTATCAATGTGGATGATTTTCTTCACTTATATATTGAACTAATAGGCAACTCTACTAAGGCCATGTTGTCTGTGCCAATGCAATCAGGAAAAGAGTGTTTTTGAATGGTAGACATCAAAAAGCAAGCCAAAATTTGATGCGCAAAAGCTACAACACAATTTTTAAGTATTTCTCTTCACATATCACGCATAGCCTACCCCCTTAACATTAACACGATATACAACAAGTGCAATGCATTTGCCCTTCTCACGACCAGAACTGCATACAGTAGGCTATATATGTAAAGTTAACGAGCAGTCATGCAGAATGAACACTGACTGTGGTTCCAATCCGCTTGATTGCTTTGATTTTGAACGTGACCATCGCGTGAATGAAGACCACCATCAACTCAACTCTCTTCTATTAATTAGACATGATACAAAAAGAATAGCTCTCTCGGTGTGTGCTACACTCACTTACCTCGACGAAATAAAAGCAGGGCAGCAAGGTAACGCTGTCTTTGGTCATCTTGCCTTTGAATCTTTCCTTCGCAGACATGATAAACGGTACGTCCCTTTAAAAAAACCGGTGCGCGAAGAGAGTAACACTGAAGCCCAGCTGGTGTAATTTCTCCCCGTGTGCAGTAATTGCGCTCCTTTAGGCTGTCGCTTTCTCCATCCCCAAGTGTGCTTTTACTGCGGATACAGACACACGGAAAGATGCTGTATCAAACCTGGCTGGCGACATCATGACTGAAACCATGACAACACAATCACCATCCCCTGAAGACGCGCCGATGGAGATGTTAGCAATGTCCAACACCGATTAATGTTTCAAGCCAACCTTCAACCTTCTGATTAGAGGCAATATGCTGACCAGATGACGTCAGAGCTGTGCTAAAAACCCATTTTCACCAGAAGCGAGCGCGCGCGCACGTGCGTGTGAGAGAGGTGGGGGCGTTCACGCTTCTTCACACTATCATGATTGTCAAATAGCTCAAACTACGGCTCAGATGGGTTGTAGTAGATAAGGCGTTGTCTTTTATAAATACATACTGGAGAAATGGTTTTTAGACAAGACGCTGTAATGATTTGCAAGTCATAAATCCCGTAGTCAAAGCATTGTAAAATACCTCATATCCACCTTTAATCTATAGCGTAGTTATGAAAAAATTGCAGTTTTTGGTACGGTTGGGGTCTCAAGTTTTGCCTAAATATTGCATTCCATATGAAAGTCCCTAAAATTATTGCAGAGCGCCAAAGAATGCTGTTAAAGTTGAAGAGTAAAACTGCATAAAATATTCATATTTTATAGTATCACTTGCAAGTATCAAATAATAAACATGCTAATATGTTCTTCCTTCTATTAAATAGGCCTATGCATAAAGTGATACGCGAATAACAAAAAGTCCAAATGAGAATGTCTGTCTGGAGTCTGTATAGATAATAAATGACTCGGTAGAACTTTTTTTTATTCAGCATGACTCGGGGTTATTTTTTCCCCTTAAATGTTCTTCTAAACTCAATTTCCTAAACTCATTCAGAGTAAACTTAGAAATAGTATAAAGCCGACATAAATCTGCTTTGAATTTTGTTTTAGTGTACACACGCGCCATCTACTGGATATTTAAAGGGAAAGTTCACCCAAAAATGAAAATTCTGTCATCATTTTCTCATCCTCAAGTAGTTCCAAACCTGTATGAATGTCTTTGTTCTGCTGAACACAAAGGAAGATATTCTGAAGAATGTGGGAAACAGAGCAGTTCTGGGGCACCATTGACTTCCATAGTATTTTTTCCCCTATATACTATGGAAGTCAATGGTGCCCCAAAACAGCCTGGTTACAAACTTTCTTCAAAATATCTTCCTTTGTGTTCGACAGAACAAAGAAATTCATACAGATTTGGAACTACTTGAGGATGAGTAAATGATGACAGAATTTTCTTTTTTGGGTGAACTATCCCTTTAAATACAATTTTATATAGGAGGAGTGACGATTGAATTCAATTTATAATAAAGGTCTGGCACATTTCTACCTCCAATTTTATCCTACTGTGGAGGAAGTTTTATTTTTTATCTGAATTATTATTATTATTATTAGGCTATTATCTTTATTTGCTTTACTCACCAAAGAGTGTTCTTTTCCTCATCAGTAGCCTATACTTGAGTTGTTTTGATGTACTAAAAGCAGTCCATAGGTCAAAAATGCAAGATAAGAGTGACAAGAAATGCTATTATAGAGACCTTACATCCCAGTTTCTGAGAAAATGATTTGCATTAAATACTTAGAAATGCATCTTTGGGGACATAGTAATGGACACATTTGTTGAATATGCTGTATGATTGGATGAGATAGAAATATATTCCGGTTGTCACACTTTGCAGAAGACTTTGAATGACCGTGCGACTGTTTGACCATTTCTTGCAAGAAATTAATTCTCAAAAGACTTTTGTCTCATATCTTTATAGAAACCCCAAAATTGCCACGACACCTACTAGTAAGTTTTAAAGCAGAATTGAATATGGTACTGTATTAATTGTGTGCATGGCATTTCACAAACTCCAGGGTCCTTTGCGTGCTCAATCCCATCATGATTTTCTCTGCATCAAATCCATACGTGATTCAGATTGTTTATTCATACGTTTAGCTTGATGTGTCACTGGAGAACAATATGCATATTAGCAAAGCATTATGTTCTGTACTTAAATACTGCATTCAGATATAAATTAAGATTTAGATTTAAATGATGAGCATCCACATGAAATGAACTCTCCAGTCACATTCAATCTAGAAAAGACTGTTTTGTCTCCCCTTCATGGGTGCCTTCATTTTGACATCACATGACAAGCCTTGTCATGTTATTAACAGAAGTACTACTGCTTCTACTACTATCACTACTACTACTACAGCTAAAATATAGCTGCACAACTAATTATGATAAATTATTACAATATGCAGAAAATAGGCAGAGTAGCTCAAAAGTTTTATGTCCATGCTCAGTATGTAAAGCAGTGGTTTCCAACATGTGGTCCACACAGCCCCTTGCACAGGGCACAGGAATAATATGCTTTATGGTCAAAAATGCAAGATGGTTTCCCTCGACTGACAGACTTTTTGTCCAATGTCTTTGATACACATAATAATGCTCTTAACATACTTGGGCCCCAACCCCTTGACTGCTCTTTTTGGCATTATCTCGAGACCTGACTTGACTGTCTGATCTCGCCCAGTTATTGCCTTTACCACTGTTTTAGCTAGATGAGAAACACATCATCCCTCCATCACATGTTATGTGGATCTGAGAAATCCTTTGCTGTATAACTCGAAAAGTTAAGATTCTCGCTTTCAGGATCCCTCAAATCTTTTCATAAGACCTGGAAACCTTTTTTTAGACCCCATCAAAGACTTACTCTGTTCTCCTGATAATAGCGCTAATACACAATAGTTAACTTCTACTGGAAAGAGGGAAGATAGATTCTAAAGAGAGTAATGTTCATTTATTTTTTATCTGTTTATTCATCTTTAATTATTTGCTTATTTATTACTTATTATTTATTATTACTATTATTTAGTCCCTTTTTTATTTTATTTTTTCCCCTCATGGTTTTACACACACACACACACACACACACATACACGTCTATGTTACTAAGAGGGGACTGTCACTCTACACTGACCAAGAGAGGACCAGGGTTTCTGCTTATTTTGAAGAAACAAAAATCACATACAAAATTTTCTTTTAAGGCCTTTTTTCATAATATAACTAAAAATAAGCATTTGTTTTATTTTTAAAAACACATGCCAAGTGGGGACCTGAAACTCTGAGTGACTTCTACCTATCCAAGAGGGGACCTTCATAGACTGTAATGCAAATGTGTGTGGAGACGCAGAGACTGCTGGCACACAGTCTTTCTTCACAATCTGACTTTATTTCCATGCAACTCTAAACTTTTGAACATTTACACATTATCACTACTGCACAAATATTCAGACAGTAATGCTAAATGGTCATTAAATCAATAAATAACCTGTAGATTATTTTCTGGGCTTGAAAATAAAACCAAAACACTTCAATATATGTCAATGCATTCATACATATTAATGTGCACAGATATATATATATATATATATACGATACAAAGAATATTATTTAAAATCACTGAACCAAACTTACATTTACACCAACAAAGCACATATTTATGAGTTAAATAGAAGCAGAAAGTGTTACCTTTAAGGTAAGATTTGCAAGATCAGTTAGCTGGTGAAATATGATACCTGACCCAGATGCAACTTTTTATTATTTGTTTTATTTTATTATTTTTTATTATTTGATGTTTTATTTTATTATTAGATAAAACATTTTAAAACATTTTAACATTGGCAGCTGTTAAAAGCACTTATTGCACATGTTGACTTGTTGCATTGGAAGTTATTAAAACACACACACACACAATGAACAAGAAACATAACAGAAGAATTTTGAATGAAATCAAGGCAAAGTTTATTTAAAGTGCACATACACTCCTAATCTGAGGAATGGTTTTCCAAGTGATAAACTCCGCCCCCACCACTTATGGTAGTGCAGACTTTCCATTGTCAGTGATGAGTGGCTACAGGTAGACAATAATAATATCAACAACATTATATAATACTATAAATAATTATTTCTATAGTACTTTTCAAATAAGTAGCGACATATGAGTAAACAATAAGTAAAAAGACATATGAAAGTTGGTAATAGATTGTATAAATAAAAGTAAAAAAAAATGAAAATAATAAAACAATAATAATACATTTGTGCAATTTTAAAGTGGCTTAAGTCAAAGTCATAGCTAGGCATTTAAAATGAGTGGAGCACACTCAGAATTGTCCAATGTTTTCTCAGAAATATGGATTGTTTGTAAGAAGGTGTGTGGTGCATCACAAGCTCTCAGTATTGTGACATTGATACTACATATCGCAAGCTCTCAGGGATATAGGGCCCGATACTGTTGACCCAAATTTCTCTTAATCGAAGTTATTCTGTTGTGCACAAAGTATTTAACTGCTTTCCAATCTCTTCCATTATCCTTTAAAATCTTGTTTTCATTTAAGCATTTTTCACAGTCCACTTTTCCAGGAGCCTTCATTTCTTTAATGTTGTTCTTGAAGTAGTGTTCTATGACTTTCCTCTCTGTTCCTGACCAGGGCTTTCTGGGTTTTACTATTTTAAAAAAAGGAGAAGAGAAAGAAATTTAATAAAAATTTAATTTAATAAAAAGTTATTAAATAAATGAAGGAATGAATAAGCAAAATTTTATGTCTGTAATCCAGATTTTACAAAGTTGAAAACATAATACACCATGGTCAATTCTAAAAACAAATGTCAAGATCTTCTGTATGCTTTATAGTAAATGGAATAACATACCTTTTTGATTTAATGGCAGTTGTAGATTACTCATATATCCAACTGCCTCTCCTGAGGCTGAAGTCTTTCCAGAGTTAAGAGCCCTTATTTCAGAAAGATCATCCTCAGTGTCAGAATTTTCTGAAACCACATAGAGAGCAACACTTACTTAAAATGACAGAATAAATCAAAGCCATGTTGCATTTAATGTATAGAATTTTTAATTCTTATGTCAAAAATTCAAAATAAAAACTTACCCTCTTGACTTGTTTGTTTTTTAGAATGAACATCCTCTGACTCTGAGCTGGAGTCCTCTTCAACTGTAACAAAATGATTAAATACTTTATGTAAATCACATTACACACACACACACACACACACACACACACACACATTAATTTATTGTGTGTGTGGGAGGGTTCTGGGTGGGTTTAAATTGAAATAATATGTAATCTCTTATTCTTCACTGAATGTATCATGTACTGTCTTGTTAAATACCATATATATATATATATTAAAGATTAAAAAAGTGAAATGGTTTAAGGTAAATAATAAATTAATAAATGCATTTCTCAAAATGCTCCAAATGATCAGGCACTGAAAAATAAAATAGAAAATAAAACAACCCAAGTCAATAAGAGTGTTTTTTTTTGTATGTGTGTGTGTGTGTGTGTGTGTGTGTAGGAGACAGCATTTTCAAAACAAGCCTCTTAAAAATGCAATATAATAAGCATATATACATGAAAAACTTTACCAGGAGAACAAATATAGGAAACAAATTTAAAATACTATATTATTAAAAATCAGAAAATGTAATTTATTAAAAGTAAAATAATTCAATATAAACTATTTAAAATGAAATGAAATTACATTTTATGTATTGCATTCATTCATTCATTCATTTATTTATGTTTGTTTGTTTGTTTGTTTAATCATGCTTTATGTGTAATCACACCTAAGGGTTGTGTTTAATATTGAGGATTTTGTTAAAATAACACTATAGGCCAAAGACTTCTTTATCTCTTCCTGAACACTTTGGTGCTATCTCAAAACATTAAAAAAGAGTCAGTATATTTAATGAGGCACCACGCACGCTGCATCAAACCAATTCTATACACTACATGAGTTTCGAAGTCGTCCGATCAGTTCCTTTCACACTTCATAACTGTTTTGAGTATCATGAAGTTGCTGTAGCTTGCATTTACACACATTACACAATATTTCACTAGTAAGAATCCCTGACTACATGACTACGTCTCTTCTCCTGGAATTTCTAATATCTACATATTAAAAATTAAAATTTTAATATGTAGATTTAATATTTAATGAAATTGCTAAATTCTTTTCAAAGCCTGACTTTTGTCCATTCACAAGAGGGCAGCAGCGCACAATTCCTGCCTCATCAAGAAATACACTGAAGCCTCTACATTTCACTCTAAACAGTATGCCACTGACATATCCTAAAAAAGAAGCTCAGCTAGCCTAATTTTGTGTGTGACTGATGTATCAACCCAAGGACTGAAAAACGGTTTATCTAATTTTCAGATAGGCCTATAATATCATTCCAGTGTTTCGAGATTGAACAAAAACGCTTCAACTGAGCAGCTGCACGTTGGTCGTCGTACTTTTTCCATATTGTTAATAATGAAGAGGAATTTGTTTGATAAGTCCTCTGTATAATAAGCAGCAGCAAAGTGAGACTTAGAGTAAAAAGTACATGACATATTTGGAGTCTTAAAGGAGCACGAACTTTGAAGTACTCGATAATCGATCATATTGCAAGATAAAACAGTTCAAGTGCGTGTTTGCAGGCATCCCATCACTTACTGAAGTGAGGCACGCCTACAGCGCGCGCGGCTGCCCAGTTCATTCTCACAGACTACAGCGCTCAGACTGTCGCTGACACAATGCGCTACTATTTCTGGAGGATTTTTTACGAGGAGTGACAGTGGAATAAGAGGAAATCATGCCAATGCTATCGTAGGAGACCGAACACCCTTCACTTCTTTCCCGGGATTGTTCTTTTCTGTTTAACCCTTGTCCACAATGCTTTACTTTCAGCTGGTGATCATGGCAGGGACTGTCATGCTGGCATACTACTTTGAGTACACCGATACTTTCAACGTGCACATCCAGGGATTTTTCTGTCATGATAATGCCTATTCGAAGCCCTATCTCGGACCAGAGGAGTCCAGTGCGATCCCGCCAGCCATCCTGTACGCGGTGGTCGCAGGGGTCCCTGCACTCGTGGTGAGTTAGTGTGTATTGAAGGTTAAAGGAGTTTAGAATAGGCTAAGCAGTGCATGCTGGTCGTGGTTCTTGGGAAGATCTTGATTTATATACTAGCATAATGTAATCAGCTTGTGAATTGTAGATTGTCCTGGTGGATATGTCTCTAGTCAGCCTGCCTGCAAAGTTGGGATACCAATAATTAAAATAAATAATTATGCAAAGAAGAATGTGGCATCTGGATTTAGATATTTATAAAACGTTCAGTTTACAGAATGGAAAATGCTTAACACGTCTATTATGTATATTTGATTATGCTTATTATTTTGCAAATTACTTATCCAGTGTGTTTTCTAACTAGTGTGTATTTGCACTTTAGTGGGTCAATATATAAAATCTATCTATCTATCTTAAAGGAATGACTATTTTTATTCTGCAAGGATGCATTCATTTGATCAAAGTTGTCAGTAAACACATTTATAATGTTACAAAAAAGTTTATTTTAAATAGATACTGTTCTTTTGAATTTTCCAATCATTAAGAATCCAGAAAATGAACCCATGATTTCTATAAAAATATTATAAGCAGCCCAACTATATCTCAGAATTGAAAATAATAATTAAAAAATGTTTCTTAAACAGAAGATTAGAATGATTTCTGAAGGATCATGCGACTGAAGACTGAAGTAATGGCTGCTGAAAAATCAGCTTTGCCATCAGAGCTCTGAATGAATTATGTGTCATTTACTAGAAGTGAGTTGTAGTATGGCCAAACATTATTAGAATCGCTAATGATCATGCAACTCCAAAGCTTTCTTTTGAATGTACAATAGATCTTTCCAGTTTATTTTCCAACTCGCCCCAAATTTGCTAAATGTGTTGAGGTCCGGTCTTTGAGGGGCCAGTTCATCATTTTCAGTGTTCCAGCAGATTCCTTCTATCGCAGACAGCTCAGGCAATAGTTTGTTTTATTGGTATTGTAATGGACAATTCAACAAAAACAACTGAAACCTCTTAAATGTGCCAGGTGTTCTAGTAATTTTGGCCACCAATGTAAACATATTCAAATAGAGTTATTTAAAATTTTAGAAATATTTCACAATATAAATGTTTTATTGTATTTTGGTAAAAAAAAGCAGCCTTGGTGAACATAAGACATGTCTCCCAAAAACACATATATATATATATAAAAATGACAGTCCCCAGACTTTTGAATGATAGTGTACCTCAGATGCAAAAATAGAAAACAAACGAAATAGTTGTTGACACTTACTAAGAGTATAGGTATAAAAATAACAGCATAGTTCAAGAGGTGTTGGTTTTTATGAAAAATGTTCATGATGAAATCTTTAACTTTAATTTAAGGAGAGGTTGTTATATTGTTGAGATCTCTTTTGAAACTCTAGAGGTGACACAAGATTACCTTGTAGAAATTAACGTGAACTTATAAGTATATTTTACTTGGAATTGTTTGTTATGTTTACAAGTATTCTTTAAGTAAATATCAAAGTCATGATCCCGTTGTTCCCATCATGCATTTGGGCATGAATAATTAATAAGGTTAACTTTTTTGCTGTTTTTCTTTAGATGTATTTACACAGTTTTATGGTTGCTTTTGGTGCTAGGTTTAGTAACTTACTGTTTTGTGACATCTGGAGTTGATTTTCTACTCAAAATGACCCATTCATACTCGAACACTATCCACAGATTGTGTATGGTGTACCAAGTATTGAGGTCTCTGAGTTCATTTGGGTAATAATTATATTGCTTGGACATATTGTCTTAAAAGGATAACAAGCTGTCTACTTGCTTACTTACATGTTTGTGAGTGAATTACATGCTTTAATAGCATGGTTGTTTTCCAGTGCTACATCAATTGAGTAAATTTTAGAAACCATGACTGAGTGAAATGTACTTAAGTATGCAGATTTAACTTAAAATTAATTATTTAAAAATTTACAAACTTTAACTGGCCATGTTAAATGTACTTAGTTTGGCTTTGCTAATTTTACCTAACTTAGTTAAGTAGATTTTACTTAATTCAATACTTACATTTTAGTCCCAAAATTTATGTGTGCAAAAACTTGGGCAAAATAAAAGTTATTTACTTAAATTATTTACAAAAAAAAATTATTACTTACTTATTGTTTTTTCTATGACTTGTGTCCTGCATTACTATTCTGAATGTATACGATAGCTTTGTGTGAGGAAAAAACTGAAATTGAAGTTGCTTATAACCTTTCTCCTCCCACTGTTATATTAAAAAAATATATACAAATGACATTTTTTATATATGACAATTATAAGCTTTTATGCTTAATACTTTTTGTTTTCAAATTTCAGTTTTTGTAATAAACTGACTTTTCACCTCATAAATTCTAAATCAATATGCGAGCACAATGGTCAAATATGTCCATCTCGTCTACTGCATGTTTACAACTATGGAAAAGTGGTGAGTAGTAGGGAAAAACACATTCTGTGTGAATGGCCCCTAAGACAGCTGTCCATTTGGAGAAGCACTTAGCAAACGTACAATAGCTTTCCCATGGCATTTCTGATATAGCTTCTGCTACAACAGCAGCTTAAAAGTATTGAAAAAAATCTCTCTATATAAAATATTGTAACAACTGATAAGCACTTTACAGTTAAGTAACAGATCACTGAAATATTTAGAAATAGCTGATTCCAGTCTCAGTTGGAGGAATAGTCAGGTGTTGAAGCTCTTTCCATTACATCAACAACATAGAGTAAAAAAGACCTCTTTGAATTGGTTTTGGGGATGCAGAACAACACAAAGAATCAGAAAGAGAACAAAATGATGCCTGGGAGAGGGAGAGGAATAGTTGGATCAGTAAAAGGGAGAAAAGGGAAGAGAAATGAGTGAGAATGTGTGTTAGACTGTTTTTTTTTTTTTTTTTTTCCTTACACATGTGGAACCTATGAAAGCTTATTTCTGCCATGGAATATAAAGGGTAAAGGGCAATTGTGACTTTATCTCAGAATTCTGAATTTTTCTTGCAATTGTGAATTTACAGTATCTCACAATTCTGATAAAGTCTGAATCGCAAGATGTAAACTCACAATTCCAATATAGGTCTGAATTGTGAGATAAAAAGGTCACAATTATTGTTTTTACTTTTTTTATGCTGTGACGGAAACAAGCTTGCATAGTAACCAAAGGCCATGTATGTTGTAATTTTTGTTGATCCCTGGCATCAGCTATCATGGGGGCACCATCCACATCCAACACTCACCCACTGGAAGGTTCAAGGTTCCAATTGAATTTCTGCATAGGGGACCCTATTTTTCTATTGTACATTCTATAAAGTAATGACTCATTCAGTTTTAGACAGTATGTTGCCAAGAATGAACACAATGTAAAAATGTAAAAACACAATGTTAAATATGTAAAATGGTTTTCAGATGAAGGTAAACTGAAGGCTAAATTTAAAAAAACTATGGATTTTTATATTGTCTATATGCAGGTAGATCTGAGACATGACAATGATGTAGTTTTTGTAATGCCATTAATTGTTATCATTTTGACAGTCTATGCACTATGATTGACTGTATGTTCCTAATGGATAGAAAACCAGTGCCAATGTTTTGACCGAATGACTGGATTTTGAATCGGGTTTGCTGTGTTTTGATAGAGTTAGTATATGTAGAAAAAGGTATTCAGCATTTTGAAATGTAGAGTTTTTATTTATTTAACAAAATGTGGTTTTGGCCAGAAAATTAACTAATTGGCTAAAACAAATGTAATTTATACAATAAATAATTTAGTTCAGGCAAAAATTTAAAAATTAAAGTAAATTCTATATTAGTACTCAATTTAAGCTTGTAGAAATTAAAGTTTGAACTTATAAGTATATTTTACTTGGAATTGTTTGTTATGTTTACAAGTATTCTTTAAGTAAATATCAAAGTCATGATCCCGTTGTTCCCATCATGCATTTGGGCATGAATAATTAATAAGGTTAACCTTTTTTCACTGTTTTTTTTTTGAGTTGTATTTACACTGTTTTATGGTTGCTTTTGTTGTTAGGTTTAGTAACTTACTGTTTTGTGACATCTGGAGTTGATTTTCTACTCAAAATGACCCGTTCATACTGATTTTCACCATCATTGTGTATAGTGTACCAAGGATTGAGGTCTCTGAGTTCATTTGGGTAATAATTATATTGCTTGGACATATTGTCTTAAAAGGATAACAAGCTGTCTACTTGCTTACTTACATGTTTGTGAGTGAATTACATGCTTTAATAGCATGGTTGTTTTCCAGTGCTACATCAATTGAGTAAATTTTAGAAGCTATGACTGAGTGAAATGTACTTAAGTATTGCAGATTTAACTTAAAATAATTAAGCAAAAATTACTCATCAAACTCTAACTGGCCATGTTAAATGTACTTATTTTCTTTGCTAATTTTACCTAACTTAGTTAAGTAGATTTTACTTAATTCAATACTTACATTTTACTTAAAATTTATGTGTGCAAAAACTTGCAAAATAAAAATTATTTACTTAAATTATTTACAAAAAATTATTACTTACTTATTGTTTTTTCTATGACTTGTGTCCTGCATTACTACTTTTCTGAATGTATACGATAGCTTTGTGTGAGGAAAAAACTGAAATTGAAGTTGCTTATAACCTTTCTCCTCCAGTGAGCTGTTATATTAAAAAAATATATAAATGACATTTTAAGTTATGATTATGACAATTATAAGCTTTTATGCTTATACTTTTTGTTTTCAAATTTTCAGTTTTTGTAATAACTGACTTTTCATCTCATAATTCTAAATCAATATGCGAGCACAACGGTCAAAGATGTCCATCTCGTCTACTGCATGTTTACAAAACTATGGAAAAGTGGTGAAGTAGAATGGTCTGTGTACTGCAGCTGTTTAGCAAACGTACAATACTCCATGGATTTCTGATACAGTGTGGTGAGATCGCTAGCATCAAGCATGCTTTCATTAAAATATTGTTCACCAAACAGTCCCTGTCCTACATTATATGTGCATTCAGAGTACTTATGTATGCTGCTGACCTGCAAAGCCACAATCATTTTTCAGTGTGCTTTTACCTATGTACCAACCCAGTTTTAAATGACACACCATTTTTCACCCTTTTTAACTGTCAGTGTAGAGGATTCTTGAGCAAACCGAATGGATTCATCACTGTGCACCGACTGACCTTTGGCAATTATTCCAGACAGATGTGAAACCTGCCAGACAGAGAGTTTAACTGTTATAATAGGATTCGACTCACACTACTCTCCCCAATTACAATGTGACCAACCACAAATAACAAGAAATATAATTTGAACACTTTCCAAAGCTTGAACTGCCCTTGAGGCTTTTTTAATACTTGGTCTGAACCTGAGTATGATTCACCACCCTCCCTCTGCCTCCGCTATTCATTTGGAAACAAATAACTAAATGTATTATACTATAATTGTGACATAAAGCATGCAAAGACGCAAATTATATGTTAGGATGGATTATATATTGGGATGAATTGCTTTCAAACTAATTGCTCATTGTGCCAGAGCTCTTGAATAAATTGAACTCTAGACCAGGGGTTTTAAAACGTTTAATGCCACAGACCTTCAAATATAAAGATCCTGTAAAAATATAATGCAATAGTATGTATTACGATAAACGGTAAATCTGCTTAACACAGGTGTTGTAGTTAAAACTTCTTTGTTTTACTTGTGGAATGCCTGATAAAGGATGAGATTGATTGACTCTAGGCCATGTGGAGATGGAGGCAGAAAGCAGATTAATAGAATTCTTCCTTGGTGCTGCATCTCACATTCTTCATATTAAATATGAATATGAAAACAAATAAAAAATAAATTAAAGAACTTTTGGAGAGCCCATGTGCCAGTAAGAGAAACCGTCTCATTCATCAGGTTTGGCTTTTTGACATTTATGGGCCAGGATGGCATGATGTCTATTAGAATTGAATAGTGAGTCATGCCATCCACATTCACAGTCCCAAAATGCATAATAAATATTTTTGTACAAGTCATGAAAGGATTTCTTGTCTTCTGTTCATTGACAGATTAGACCATATTTATCATTAATTTGGAAAAAGTGTGTTCATAAATCTCAGAGTTTGCTAATTTATGTATTATTTTCTATGACGATCTAAAGGAATGTGTCTTGAAAGTGAAGTAAACAAAAATAACAAATATTCTATTCTGTAATATGGGTCTTGGATGATTTATATAACGCCTCTAACTTTCCAATTCAAAGTTTCTACATTTAATCAATGCATTTTGTCTTTTTGAGCTTATCGTACATACCTCATATAATCAATAAAGAACAGAGATTCATGCTGCAGTACTAACAAGTGATGTCAAAGTGATATATCCTCAGACACTTGGCGTAGGGTTCCCACTTCAAAATCTCGCTCAGCCGTGCTAATATTGAGATATCACTGATGTTGTAAACCTGGAGTTTGCTGCACTGTTGAGTTGGCTCAAGAGTTCACAAGTTCACCTGTCACTTCCTGTGTTTTTTCACATTGGTAAAAGTATTGGAATAAGGGCACCGGGCTCTTCTGCAGCTGAAGTCTTCACATGCTGTGAACCGGTTAGTTGCAGACACTTTTATCCTAAGTGACGTAATACAAAGTTGCAAATGAGCAACCTGTTTTGCATTTTATGAGGTTGTTATATGTAGCAAGAAAACAGAAAGTGCACATAGTGAACATTAAATTATGTAGTTGAGAATAAAAAAGGTCTTGTGATTGCTTTGATGAATAGCTTGATCAACATGGGTTAACAAAACAGTTTTTTTAGCTAAAGAATTACTAGGAACTGAAGCTCCATGATGACAAGTTTCAGTTAGTTTCATCTTCTCTTGTCCACATCTCAGAAAAATTAGCAAAAATGGTACCTTTAGGGGTACAACAACTTATCAATGGGACAGTGTCCTCAAAGTGGCATCGTTTTACCTCTAAAAGGTTCATCGTGTACAGATCGTAGTACTTATCTATTTTACTGACAGTGCAAACTTGGAGCTTTTTAAAAGTGATGTGAAAAATATTGACAGTTACAAGTTAAAGGTGAATTCATGCCAAACACTGAATGAACGCAAGCAAAACGTTTATTTATTTATTTACACACACAGCAGTAGCAAGAATAAGTTTGGAAATATCTTTGAAAATGCCAAGTTCTGTCATGAAACTCTAGATGGCGCAGGCTGATGGGTGGTTAACGCAAATTGATGATATTCACAGTGTTAAACTACTTGGCACAAGCTGATTGGTTCATGTTGCATACACAGCCAGTGAGCTTACTGCTTAACATTTAAATGGATGGTTAGAGTTCATTAGAGCAGTTCGCAGCGCATGCACTTTCAGAGTTCCTCTGAAACCCTTCACCTTCCCCAGCTCCACCTGTATAGATCTGCTATGGGTTATTACATATGCTACTTGTGCAGTAGTCTTCTACTCACAGCATCATATTGGCGTATGTATTAGCAGTAGCAAGTTCCTGTACTTGCTTTTCAGCAGCAGCAATAACCAACATCAGAAGCAGCGTAGCAGATCTCCACCAAGACCAAATACGTTAACATTGTCATAACTGTTACCATGCTAAAATCTTTTGAGTAAGTGAAACCTTTTAGTAATTTGTATTCTCCTGAAAACATTCACAGCAAAATGGAGAAAGTAAGTCAAACCCTGAATTTAGTAACTTGTAGTTCCTCCTTTATCAGCAAAATCTTTCACCAAATGTATTGTGTAGCTGCTTAAAAGACTTTTGACCAATTTTGGACCATCCCTCCCCACAGACGTTTCAGTTTATCAATATGTCTGGGTTGTTTTGATAGTGCAGCATTCTTTAGGTTATGCCATAGTGTCTTGTTCACCGTAAAGTTGACCCTACAGGATTCAGTGCATTTGTCATTGATGCAAGCCATTTGAAAGGTCCTGGGTTGCTTATAAAATGGGCTGAACCAATTTATAGCAAGTTATCACAAAACTCCAATAGCCTTCTACAACTTTATTCTTTCAAACCTTCCCAGCACTAATTGCGAGTGTTTTTTTCATGCTTCCTTTGACCCTGGTACACCCTGCCAGTTTGGCAAAATCAAGTTCAAGACCTTGCTGGGAACTGGCATCTGGCCGGCACAAAATCAACCTCTAATCATTTCCATTGTGTTCATGAATTGGTCTTTATGCTTGTTCCTGTGTTACAAATAACTGAAATACAGCCTGATTTAGTCTTCAAGCCTAGAGAATTAGATTTTAGCTTCATTTAGATCTTAGTTCTAAGTAAAGATCAAGGAAAAAGCAGAGAAGAGAGAGTATGTACAAACAAAATGTACCATTAAAAGCCTCTTATTTGATTTTGTTGCTGTTTTGTCTGCAGATTACAGTGACAGAGTCCATACTCTTCTTGCTGCAGTATGTCTCTGAGGATCTAGACAACCGAGAGAAGATCATTGTGATGGGCGACTGTTGTTACCTAAACCCTCTGGTCCGAAGGACATTTCGCTTTCTTGGTATGTCTTCACAGACGGAAGCACACTAATTAGGGCAAATGTAGATTTAGACTTTTTCCTTTCCTTGTGCATCTGTGCCTGCAGCAGAAGAAAGGCAAATCGAGATGTCAGACGCACATACAGTACTTGCAAGTTTCTTGTGTGGTGCAGACGATACACTCATGGTTCATGTCAAAGCATTCTCTTAAATTATTTATGATATTTATTCTGCAGAGAGAAGTTGAGGGGGAAAAGTATGGGATGTTCCTTTCGCCTAAAATCAGACCAGAACAGATATTAACTCATAAATCCAGTAGACGCTAAAAGGAAGCGTAGCCACATTACATTTCAATTAGCATCTTTTTAATATTCATATAATCTTACAAAATCAAGAAAATAGGTTTTAAATGTACTTTTATTAAACACTTGAATCACAATCACTGACCACCCGGAAAACATCTCAACCAGTCGGTGATTTTTTTCTAGTAAAGAAATCACATGTGTATAGAAGGTAAACAGTGTATTTAATGTTATTTATTTTTCTTAGCATCTTCTATTGAACATGACAGCAGCTGTTTATCAGGATTGACAAGAACATTATATATTAAACATGTTAAAGAACTGATTTACGTGTCTGAATTGCAGTGGCAAAGCAATATTGTATAGTTTTAGTAAAGCATGCCAGATTGTGGTAGTCTGCTCCAAATATGAATTCAAATAAAAAACAGTGTCCTGAGCATGAACCTTTAACGAGTTCATCCTGAAACAAACACTATAATTGTACTAATGCAGTAAGTGTTAGAGAGATGTTGCATAGTTTCTGCATTATTCCTGCACAGTAAATTCACTGGCTTGACTGTTATGCTGCTCTTCTCGCTTCTCATTTATGTGTGCAATCATGTAGTTTTACGAACCATATGATTACACTTGAATTTTGTTGTGAGAACATCTCAGCTGAAGTTCAGTGCTGCGCCACATTAGATTTCTGGTTAAAAGATGGAGTCCTCTGGAGCATAATGAATAAGCTTGTTAATGTGGGGGCCGACGGAGGAGCTGTGAGAGTAAACCGACAGCGGTAGCGCTCATTGTAAACTAGTTTCAGTCTGCTGCTTCTCCAAGCTCTGCTCATAGACAATATTCAATCCCACAAAGCTGCCCACGCTTACATTAAGATTTGAGTACCGTTCCTCTGCTTTCGTGCCTAATATTCTGGTTGTAAAAAATATGGACTCACCCAGCACTGAATGGGCTGTCATTTTCCATGATGTGATTACAGTTTGGCATCACTGAGCTTTTCAGGATTGGTTTCCTTTTTTTAAGTGTTACATTAATTCTGAAAAAAATAAAGTGCAATTAATCATCCCACTTGACCAATATTCACACAAATGTTCAGAAGTTTGAGGTCAGTAAGATTTTTTTTTTTTGAAGAAATGTATTCAGCAAGGATGCATAAAATTAATCAAAAGTGACAGTAAATACATTTATAATGTTACAAAAGATTTATATTTTAAACAAATGCTGAAGTTTCTATTCATCCTGAAACAGGAATCTTGAACAAAATGCATCACAGTTCCCATAATAATTTTAAACAGCACAACTTTTCTGAATACTGATAAGAATAATAAATGCTTCTTGAGCACCAATTCAGCATATTAGAATAATTTTTGAAGGAGCATGTGACACACACAAAAAAAATCAGCTTTGCCATCACAGGAATAAATTACTTTTTAAAATATTTATAATAGGAGAGCAGTTCTTTTAAATTGCTATAATATTTCACATAATGCTGGTTTGTATTTTTGATCAAATAAATGCAGTCTTGTTGACCATAAGAGACTTCTTTCAAAAATACAAAATCTTGCCAACCTCAAACTTTTAAACAGAAGTGTGAAATCCTAGATTTGTGTCTTTGTGTTCCTCCAGGTGTGTACGCATTTGGCCTCTTTGCCACAGACATCTTTGTAAATGCTGGACAGGTGGTAACAGGAAATCTGTCTCCATACTTCCTGTCGGTGTGCAAACCCAACTACACAGCGCTGGGGTGCCAACAGGTGGTGCGTTTCATCAGCCAAAAGGAAGCCTGCACGGGCAATGAGGATGACATCTTACATGCTCGCAAATCTTTCCCATCCAAAGAGGCGGCCATCAGTGTTTATGCAGCTCTTTATGTTGCTGTGAGTGAACTTGACATATACACATACACAAAAGAAAGAGACGGGTCAAAATCAGTGGTTTCTGGTTCATTGTAATAAATTTTTTACTCTAAACAGCAAAAAAACTAAAAAACATGAAATGCTAACCTCATCCAAAGCTATGCGTTGTGGTTTGAAATCTTGTAATTTATAAAGGCTGTTTATGAGCAAGTTAAATCACGGGGCAGCCTGTACTGTAAATACGGGTCAGACAGAAGATGGAAACTGATTATTTAAAACTAATTTATGACTAATCTAACATTATAAGAAGAGCTCAGAGAAAAATAAAACAATAATTAAATAGCTTAATATAATGTAATATGATGTATGAAGTAAATAAATAATATACTATGACCCCTTTCTAAAGCATATGCATAGCTTTTGCAAGTAGTGCTGGGTAGAGTTTATAAAAGCACAGTATCTTTAATGCCTGAGGTCATTGTGTCCTACTTAATATTTAGTCTGTACATTACTGATTATTCAGACTGACTTGTGATTATGCTTATCTTATAAAATTGTTGTCCGATTTAAGATTTTAGAAAGAACATAAAAGGATTTTGCTCCAACACACCTTCAAATTCGAATGAGAGAAGCCTTTTATCCATGCTATGGTATTGATCCAGGCATGAATTAGGTTTCATAACATGTTTTTTTCAAAAATGGTACCACTTTTTATAAGCATAAAAAGCCATTTTCCATTTATTCTTGAAGTCCAATGTCTTCAAGGCCCATCCCAGCTACACAGCACTCATTTTGGACACAGAAAATTGATTTTCATTTTCCATCAGTTCTCACGAGGTCTTTAAGTTGCTTTGCCTCGCTCTCTGATTCTCAATCATGTTAATATCTGGGGGGATCTGTAAGATTTAATACAGGGGTGTCCAATCCTGCTCCAAGAGGGCCAGTGTCCTGCAGAGTTCAGCTCCAACCCCAATTAAACAGCGCCTGTATCAGCTAATCAAGGATAACTACTAACTTCCAGGCAGGTACATTAGCCCCCCAGGAGCAGGATTTAGCACCCCTAATTTAATGAAATCCAAAGCTTTGTAGAAATGCATTTAAAAGTGGAAATAAATAAATAAGAATCATATAAGTAAGTACATATTTCTCCTGGCAACCTTGAAAACTTAATCATGCAGATCAAATTAACTACTCAGCATGACTCCAGTCATTGAATAAGTCAGAAATGGTTTACTTTCCGAGTAGGCATGTTTTAATGCTAACAGCCTCAAGGCAGATGGTAAAAAGTCCAAATTGCTCTTCTAGGAGATTAATTTAATGGGTCCTATGACAATAATAAAATGAATAACTTCCCTATAGACAGAAAAACACTTTCACCTGTCATATCCAAATGGCATTGTGTCATATAGTTGGAGGAGAATCAATAGATCTAGCATGCCTAAGGGCTGCTCTGTTACTTAATTGCCTCATTTGGCCTGTGATGGAATATCAAAATAGCACTTTACCTGAAAATCAAAATTCTGTCACTATTTACTCATCCACCCTCGTTCCAATCCAATTTCCTGTTATCTTTGTCAAGTGTAGCACAAAAATATTCAAAACCTCTAAAATATGTCTAGCTCACATTCAGATAAAAAAAATAAAAATAAATAAATAAAAATCAGTCAAGTTCAATGAAACGAATCTTCATATCTGCTTTTGTCCTCAAAAATGTGAGTTTTGAATAAGATAAGAATGAGTAATGTCAGGGTTTCTGCAGGTCTTAGAAAGGTCTGAATATTTTAGTTTGAATATGAGATGATGTTTGAAGAAGTTTGTTTGAAGATGAGAATATTTTCTTGGTCTAAAAAAAGGTCTAAAAAAGTCTCCATTTTATCATCATAAAATCTGCAGAAACCCTGCTAATGTTTACACACTGGTTACATATTTTAATTTTTAATTATTGTTATCGGACGATATCAGATATTTAATTGTACATGCTTATATACACTTCATTTTCAATTTTGATTATCTTTGTCATCATCTAACAATTATGTAAAGTTAATCTCTAAAAACACCACTAATAATTTAGTAAAACTGTTAAAGGTGATCTTTAGCTAATCTAAATATACATTTTCCATACTGTACATTATAATGTTGTGAAGCCTAAATCACTTGCAGCATTAAAATGATTTAAGTTTTTAGTGTTTTGTTGTTAACCTGTTTAGTATAAAATTATAACATCGATAATATATTGTTAATTAGCCATAACATGGAAAGAATTATCAAGCTTATCGCATTGGCCATAATTTTAATCAATGTATTACTAGACCTATAAAATGCAAGCTTCTAGGAGTATAAGGAAGCTTGGTAGATTGAAGAAGACATCTGTCTGAATGCTCCTAACAGTTTGCACCAGCGGTCAGGTTTTACTAAAGACTCGCAGTGAAGAATTAGCGCTGAAAAGGCTTGGACACAGTTATTTTTGTGCCTGACCTTATTGAATATAGGCCTTATGCAGTTTTAGGAGCTTCCCTTTCAGAAGTAATGGGAGGAGAGTATTCAAATGAATCATGCAACGCGTTTTACTAACGTTTGCTCTCGTCAAATTACTGGCAATTTGCACCATTATTTAACGCCCCAAAAAAGCATGTCTTAAAATATTTTGCATTTGAAATGGCTGCAATTATTGTTGCTAGGAGGAGGCACCGCAGAGAACAGAGAGTGCGTGGTAGAAGGGAGAGGATTTTTTCCACATGTATTAATTTATTTTGAATGCCAGAAGAACACATTATCCGAACATGTCGTTTGCCAAGCCAGGTTATTTTTAATTTGCTTCAGGAAATAAAAGACGACTTGGAATACCAGGTCTATCAAAACTTCTTGCAAACCTTAATTTTTGGCCTCCGGTCTTTTCAATGTACAACCCCAAATCAGAAAAAGTTGGGACAGTATGGAAAACGCAAATAAAAAAAGAAAGTAGTGATTTCTAAATTTACTTTGACTTGTATTTCATTGCAGACAATATGAACACAAAATATTTCATGTTTTGTCTGGTCAACTTCATGTCATTTGTGAATATACATCCTTTCCTGTCATTCAGACCTGCAACACATTCCAAAAAAAGTTGGGACAGGAGCAATTTAGGGCTAGTGATGAGGTAAATTGGTTAAATAATGATGTGATTTGAAACAGTTGATATCAACAGGTGATTGTAATTATGATTTGGTACAAAAGCAGCATCCAAGAAAGGTCTAGTCCTTTAGGAGCAAAGATGGGCCGAGGATCGCCAGTTTGCCAACAAATACGTGAGAAAATTATTGAAATGTTTAAAAACAATGTTCCTCAAATAAAGATAGGAAGAGATTTGGATATTTCACCTTCAACAGTGCATAACATAATTAAAAGATTCAAGGAATCTGGAGGAATTTCAGTGCGTAAAGGACAAGGGCGCAAGCCTAAGCTGAACAACCGTGATCTCCGATCCCTCAGGCGGCACTGCATCAAGAATCGTCATTCATCTAGAAGCGATATCGCCACATGGGCTCAGGACTACTTTGGCAAACCTTTGTCAAGTACCACAATACGTAGTTACATCCACAAATGCCAGTTAAAACTGTACTGTGCCAAAAGGAAGCCCTATGTTAACAGTGTCCAGAAGCGCCGTCGACTTCTCTGGGCTCGGAGGCATCTGGGATGGACCATCACACAGTGGAAACGTGTACTGTGGTCAGATGAATCAGTATTTCAGGTATGGAATGGACGCCGTGTGCTCCGGACCAAAGAAGAAAAGGATCATCCAGACTGTTACCAGCAACAAGTCCAAAAGCCAGGGTCTGTCATGGTATGGGGTTGTGTCAGTGCCCTTGGCAAAGGTAACTTGCACTTCTGTGATGGCACCATTAATGCTGAGAAGTACATAGAGATTTTGGAGCACAATATGCTGCCTTCAAGAAGACATCTTTTCCAGGGACGTCCATGCATATTTCAACAAGACAATGCAAAACCACATTCTGCACACATTACAAAGTCCTGGCTGCGGAGGAAGAGGGTACGGGTACTTGACTGGCCTGCCTGCAGTCCCGACCTGTCTCCAATAGAGAATGCGTGGCGTATTTTGAAGCGCAAAATGCGACAACGAAGACCCGTACTGTTGCCCACCTTAAGACTTGTTTGCAGGAAGAATGGGACAAAATTACACCTGAAACACTTCATCACTTGGTGTCTTCAGTCCCTAAACGTCTTTTAAGTGTTGTGAAAAGGAATGGCAACATTACAAAGTGGTAAATGCTTTACTGTCCCAACTTTTTTTGGAATGTGTTGCAGGTCTGAATGACCGGAAAGGATGTATATTTACAAATGACATGAAGTTGACCAGACAAAACATGAAATATTTTGTGTTCATATTGTCTGCAATGAAATACAAGTCAAAGTAAATTTAGAAATCACTACTTTCTTTTTTTATTTGCGTTTTCCATACTGTCCCAACTTTTTCTGATTTGGGGTTGTACTTTGGCTTCTTTATTTCTTTATTTGCAACTATGCTAATTTGCGCTGCGCTTGGTATATTGCGTTGGTTTATATGTAAATGAGATGTTGCATCTGTGTTCTTTAATTTACGCATTGTTAGTAAATCACTCGCAGAAGTTGTTTTGGAATTAGTTGCCCTAATAGTTGTACTTGATCAAATCCTCACAGTGAGATGAATGCCAGACCACCCCCACCTTCCCTCTCTCCCCTAAGGCTTGATTCAGGACAAAAGCAAAGCAGGTTGTCTTCAAATACCACCAGACTAGCCTTCAAATGCCACCCTCCCAGTCAGTGCCAATGTCTTGGATAAATGAAACAATGTAGCTGAATCATGGAAATGTATTTGCAGCAGACACATTCAAATGTTTACATGTACTGATCAGAGTAATTGGTGCATGTTAGCATCCAGTTTATTATAGTGAAAGCCACTGTTTAAACGATTAAATTGAAACCTGCGTTTTCAGACAAACATGCCCACACTTGAGCAGGGAATGAATGAGCTATGAAAAGCATTTACACAGTGGTTAGGATGAAGATGTATTACAGAGTGCTCTGTTTTTCCTCAGATGTACATCACATGCTCGGTGAAGGCCAAAGGGACACGGCTGGCCAAGCCGGTGCTCTCTCTGGGGCTCATGTGTCTGGCCTTCCTAACTGGGATTAATCGAGTGGTGGAGTACCGCAACCACTGGTCTGATGTCATTGCTGGCTTCATCATCGGAGGAGCCATAGCGGTCTTTATGGTGAGGTCACTTTTGAGAACACACACTAATGGTTAAGATACATGTGCAGTTCATATGCATACTTACATGAATATGCACACTTAGAAATTCAGTTGCTGATGTTATTGAATATTTTCATATGCAAGTACTGAGTGATTTTAATGAACTGTTTGTAAAAATTTCGTGAGGATTCTTTTAATTATAATATGTTTAGTTATAGCAATACAGACTATACATTAGATTAGACTATACATTATCGTTCAAATGTTTAGGGTGGGTACGATTTTTTAAATGTTTTTGGAAGAAGTCTCTTATGGCTGGATTTATTTGATCAAAAATCTAGTAAAAATTGTGAAGTATTATTACAATTTAATTATGATTAATAAAGCTTATTAATAGATAAGCTTTCCATTGATGTATGGTTTGTTAGGATAGGACAATATTTGGCCGAGATACAACTATTTGAAAATCTGGAATCTGAGGGAGCAAAAAAATAAATAAATATTGAAAAAATAGCCTTTAAAGTTGTCCAAATTAAGTTCTTAGCAATGCATATTACTATTATATTTACGATAGGAAATTTGCAAAATAGCTTCATGGAACATGACCTTTTCTTAATATCTAATGATTTTTGGCATAAAAGAAATAACGATAATTTTGTCCAATACAATGTATTGTTGGTTATTGCTACAAACATACCTGTGCTACTTATGACTGATTTTGTGGCCCAGGGTCACATATGCTGATTTTGTGGCCAAGAAATATTTATTATTATTATTATCAATGTTGAAAGTTGTGCTGCTTAATATTTTTTTAACGGGATTTTTTTTGATGAATTAAAAGTTCAAAAGAACAGCATTTATTTGAAATACAATGTTTTTGTAACAATTAAAGTCTTTACTGTCACTTTTGATCAATTTATCACATCCTTGCTGAATAAAAGTATAATTATTATTTTTAAAGTACTGACCCCAAACGTTTGAACAGTAGTGTATGTTGGATAATGTATAGTATTATGCAACATTGTTCCTTTTGCGTTTTCTCATTTTGTGAATCATAAAACATGCAAACGAAGTTATATAAAGATTATATAACATGATATGCACAAATCTAAGTGCCTATGAAGTCACCAATGATGAGACATACTAAAATAAAAACTAAATTAATGTTTTCAACTCCTGTTCAATCTGGTCTTATGTAACTTTACCTATCAGGCAGACATTTCTAAGCATTGTTGGGGAAGTGGGGAACATCAAAAGTTTGAAAACACCTGATTTAGACAAATTATAAACAACAAACATCATAGTACTGAATAATTTAGCAGTGCTTTAGCAAAAATACAAGCTTACAATTTCTGTTTAAATACCTCATAGACTTGAAAGAGCTTTACTGTACATATTTTTAATAGTACACACTGCATCTTTACAGGGAATTTGGAGGGATCTGCAGCGCTGTGTTGCCTTCAAGACATCTTAAATTTAAAGAAGCCACATAGCAGCAAACTGCTGATCTCATGCTGGTTTGACTTTTGCCCATCACACACCCTGCATATGCCTGCATACTAAGAGAACATGTTTCAGATGTGTTTGTCAGTAAATACTCTGTGTGTTATTTATATGGGAAAAAACATGAATCATGAAGTAATGTTTTATACTGAAGAAGAAATGTGACATATGGCTAGGTAACTAGGTCAGGGCACAGGACTGGGCACATGTGTAGCTTCCTCTTCAACAAAACACTACCGTTTGTGCTGTGCTGGGCACACTGTTGTATAAAGAGTAAACAGTGAAGATGAGAAACCCATTGTGAGCCTAGAGAAAGGTCACACATCAGCTCATGCCTGATTGCCTCACATTAGGCATAACAGCATTGTGAGTGAGTTTGTGGAAGCATGGATGTTTTATTTTCTGTGGTGCTTCAGTCATACTGTACAATATATGCACTGACCTATTTCTGCTGTTAGGATGGTTTGGGGGAGGGGGTGGAGGGAGGAAGGTGAATACTCATGGTCAGATCAAATCTTATAAAGCATCACATCATCAGGAGGCAGTAAAGGGGAACAACAGTTTGTGCTTAAGTAAATGTATTGCAATAATCTTGCAAATGGCAGTCTCCTGATTCCTTAGAAGTTTGTTTTGCAAAGGAGTTTAGTTCAGGGCTCAACAATAAGTAGTCCTCTTTTCCTGTTAATGTTGTTGGGAGAGTACTTCAGATTTTACTTATCATATATCATATAAGCAAGAAGGCTGTTGTACAGAATATTAGCATCAGAAGTTCATTGGTTGAAGAAATTGTTCCAAATTAAGCCAAAGCAGAATGTCTTTCAGCAATACACGGTATTGGTCTTTTCATTCTTGAATGAATCAGTGTTCAAATTAGAGTAAATTAGAGTAAATTATTTAGTGATTTAAACACAAATATAGTTACTTTTTCTGGTTTTAAATGAATCAGTGTTTTGAATGAATTCATTGAGTAAATGATTCAGTGACTCAGCAGACTATTGCTGCAACAGGATATACTGTACATACTTCGCTACTATATAGCAGGCAACAAACAGTGTGTGAAAAGAGGGGTATGTATGAATTTATAGTATTGATAAACGGTAGGTGCAAATGTAACAGAGGCCCACCTCCCATGCCGAAATGCTGTTTTGAATCCCGCCTAAAGTACCCAGATTACCTGCTACTTCCATAGAGATTCTGAAGTGTTATCAAGTGTTATCAACTTATCAAAAAAGTAAGTTCGTCATCAAAGTCTCGAGTCTCAGGTCCGGCAGGGATTGTAGGTGGGGGGAGTGAATTTTCAGCGCTCTCTCCACCCTCAATACCATGACTGAGGTGAGACCCTTGAGCAAGGCACCAAGCCCCCAACTGCTCCCCGGGCGCTGCAGCATAAATGGCTGCCCACTGCTCCGGGTGTGTGTTCACGGTGCGTGTGTGTGTTTGTTCACTACTCACTGCTGTGTGTGGGCACATGGATGGGTTAAATGCAGAGCACAAATTCCGAGTATAGGTCACCATACTTGGCCACACGTCCTGTCCTTTCCTTTCCTCTCCTCTCCTCTCCTCTTAAATGTAGTACCTACTACCTGTGATTTCAGACTCAGCTAGTCACTTGTTTTCTTCCTTAAAGGGTTAGTTCACTCAAAAATGAAAATTACCCAATGATTTACTCACCCTCAAGGCATCCTAGGTGTATATGACTTTCTTCTTTCAGACGAATCCAATCGGAGTTATATAAAAAAAATGTCCTGGCACTTCCAAGCTTTATAATGGCAGTGAATGGGTGTTATTTTTCAACAGTCCAAAAGAAGTCAAATAAAGCGCATCCATCCATAATAAAAAGTGCCTCACACAGCTCGGGTTGGAATAAAGGCCTATATTCCTCTAACTGTCACACGTGCGTTCACAATAGAACACCGTTCCGAGCAGATGATGTAGGACGTATGTGTAGCACATGAGCTGGTGAGAAGTTGACAAACGCGGAAGCACAGAGGAGAGAGCAAGAAATTAAATAAAAACATCATGAATTATAAGTATAAAACGAGGATCTGTAAAGACAAATGTCAGAGGATTTCGATATAAGCCAAGAGGAGACTGGTTGAAGTAAGAAACAAGTCTCAGTTGCTAAAGTAAGGAAACTTTGCTTACTTTGCTCCTGTGAACAAACATTGGTTCTCGCGAGACTAGCATATTCTCACTGGAGCTAATGCTATGCCGACGTCCTAAGTCATCTGCCCGAACGTGCTCATAATCGCAGCAAGCATAATCGTATTAACATAGATTTTACACCGCATTTAATCGAAATATACAGGCATGTAAACACCTTAATCGCAGTATTGCCGCTCTAACCAAAGTGCGCATGTGCTCGTGACATACATGAATGACGTGACAGGCACCTGTAATAATAGCAGATTAGAAATGATGGAAGGGAAGAAAGCATCGCATTGGTCTGATGCTTTCAGACCAAGCCTGGTCTGACACCCCACACCCACTCTGACCATCCCACAACACAGCCATCAACACCCTCCCCCTCCCTCCCCCCTACTGTTTCTCAGCCTGTAATCAAGATCTGTGAAGAAGATGTAAGCAAAGTCTTCAGGAGACAGAAGATAAGGAAAGCCAAAGGCCCAGACGGTGTCTCTCCAGCCTGCCTCAAAGCCTGTGCTGTTCAGCTATCATCCATCTTCACATTGATCTTCAATAGATCACTGGAGCTGTGTGAAGTCCCCTCCTGCTTCAAACGCTCCACCATCATCCCTGTACCCAAGAAACCAAAAATCACAGGACTTAATGACTACAGACCTGTTGCTTTAACGTCTGTGGTGATGAAGTCATTTGAGAGGCTCGTGTTGGCTCACCTGAAGGACATTACTGGACCCTTGCTGGACCCCCTGCAGTTTGCTTACCGAGCAAACAGGTCTGTGGATGATGCAGTCAACATGGGATTGCACTACATCCTCCAACATCTAGACAAACCAGGGACTTATGCAAGGATCCTGTTTGTGGACTTCAGCTCCGCTTTCAACACCATCATCCCGGACACCCTTCAGAATAAACTGACACAGCTCTCCGTCCCCACCTCCATCTGTCAGTGGATCACCAGCTTCCTGACAGACAGGCAGCAGCTAGTGAGGCTGGGAAAATTCTCATCCAACACCTGCACCATCAGCACTGGAGCTCCTCAGGGTTGTGTTCTCTCCCCACTGCTCTTCTCCCTCTACACCAACGACTGCACCTCTAAAGACCCCTCTGTCAAACTCCTGAAGTTTGCAGACGATACCACACTCATCGGCCTCATCCAGGACGGTGACGAGTGCTTACAGACAGGAGGTTAAGGAGCTGGCTGTCTGGTGCAGTCTAAACAACCTGGAGCTCAACACGCTTAAAACTGTGGAGATGATCGTGGACTTCAGGAGAAACCCCCCAGCTCTCCCCCCACTCACTATCATGAACAACTCTGTGAATGCAGTGGAGTCATTCAGGTTCCTGGGAACCACCATCTCTCAGGACCTGAAGTGGGACACTCACATCGACTCCATCGTGAAAAAGGCCCAGCAGAGAATGTACTTTCTTCGTCAACTGAAAAAGTTCAACCTGCCACAGGCGCACATGACACAGTTTTACTCTGCTGTTATTGAGTCGGTTCTGTGCTCTTCTATAACTGTATGGTTTGGGTCAGCCAGCAAATCAGATATAAGAAGACTGCAGCGGACTGTTAGGACAGCAGGTTAGGCCCAGCCTTCAGGATTTGTACTACTCCAGAGTGAAGAAACGGGCAGGTAACATCATCACAGATCCCTCTCACCCTGGACACGACCTGTTTGCGCTCCTCCCGTCAGGCAGACGCTACAGATCTCTGTGCACTAGAACATCTAGGCATAAAAACAGTTTTTTCCCCTATGCCATCTCCAGCCTAAACAACTAACACAGGAATTATTACCTGTGTTCTGTAATTCTCTAACCCTAATTCTTGCCTGTAATTCATCCCCCATCTCTAATTATTTACTCTCTCTAGTTCTATGTAAATATGTATGCATAATTTTTCTATACAGCTGTATATATAGAGTAAATAAGGCACAAATCTGTACATAGATATTCTGTTCCAGATTCAGACACATTATTATTATTATTATTATTTTTAAGGCTTATTTAAATGTTCTGTTCTCATGTCAGATATGTATGTATGTATGTACCAAGAGCTTCTTAAAAACCACAACAAATTCCTCGTGTGTTTGCACACACTTGGCAAATAAAGCTGATTCTGATTCTGATTTCTGTGGAAAACACAACTTGCTGCCACCAGTCTCTTAGACCCTCATCCAGAAACTGTGAGTAGAGCGCAATGGCAGTGTAGGCAAATGAATTGCCATCTTCTATGGTGCCGAAAAAGCATGGAATACAACCATACAAAAGTGTTTTTCATTAGACGTAAATTAATTAATACAGTGGCCAGTAACACACTTTGCTCTTTCTGAGTCCATTATTTGTGTTGTGCAGTGGGCTATGTGAATAATGGCAGTAAAAAATTAACCACAATTCCTAGCGAATAATAATAATGGAAATTGAATGCAAACGGGAGTGAAGATCTTTGCTCTTGACATGTAAACATCATAATGCGATTAAGTCCTTACTCTGATTATTGGAAATAATCGCATTATTCGTGCGCATGCAAACATAGTCAGTGTTCAAATTCGAATAAATTAGTACATTTACATGGACAACAATAATCCGATTTTAACACAATACTCTGATTAAGAATCTACCATGTAAACAGAGATTTGATTACCTTAATCCGGCTAAAGTCATATTCGAAGTAAACAGAAATAGAATTAATACATGTGGAATATTCCTATTTTAGTCGAATTATTGAAGGCAGTAGACATGTACACACCTTAAGCACATTATTGCCGTCGTGTAGGATTTTTGCAGCATTTTGCGACAGGATACACGGCAGTTTTCAACCGTTTGACAGGAAATAAAAGAGCATGGCTTTAACAACGCCTTCATCTGTTTGCACGTATAGTATGACAAATAATTAACTGCAATTGAAGCTTTCGTAAAATTATTAATTAAACACCCAAAACTGTATGTGTCAGTAAACACGACTGGACACAAGGGTAAGTCAATATAACAGCAGGTTTATTGTAGACTGAGGCAGGTGTAGACAAGACATCAACGTTCAGGCAAGTACTCAGGTAAGTGAAATGGATAGGGAGCTTAACTGGGTGAAGTAATGAGTCTTTTCTTTGCTTTCAGGAGGCTAGCCTGAGGATCGGTGGAACACTGGAGAACCAGGAGCAGATCGCTGGAGTACTTAGAGGTGAGTAAACAGAGGTGAGTCAGGTAAGTCATGCAAAGCAACTGAGAGACCAGACAATGAGAGTGTGGAGTGAGCATGTTCTTATGGGGAGCTTGATTGGCCACGACACGCAAGGAGGATCCACTGATAGATTCCAGGTGTGAGTGATTGACAAGGGAGTGCAGGTGAGTGGCAAGAGGGATGCTGGGAAATGTAGTGCAGAGGCAGCTCAATTGGTGACTGACAGTACCCCCCTCGAAGGAGTGGCTTCCAGACGCTCCAATAACAACATAGTCCAGGAGAGAGGCGGCGCATAGGCGGAACCGGGGGAGGACGGAGGACCAGGTCCAAGCCACGGAGATCCAGGGGAGGAAGGCAGAGCAGGAATCCAGCCAGGGCGGAGCAGATGAAGCCGAAGCCCACCAGGGTGGAATGGATACACACCAGGGTGGAGCAGAGGAAGCCGAAGCCCACCAGGGCAGAGCAGACGTAACTGGAACATAGAGCAATGACAGACTACCAACGGCCACTACAACAGGGTAGGTAGTGGGGTCACAGACAGCCTCCTTAGCCAAGGCTGGATATTCAAGGGGTTCCCGCATGCCCACCTTGTCCTTCAGGACAGAAGTAATCATTTTCACTATCTTGCGAACTGGGACAGGCTCTGGAGCGGATTCAAGGTTCGGAGCAAGCTCAAGGAGGAACTTATGAACTTGAGCAAATTCTTGGCTTAATTTTAGGGCCTGATCAGGAGATTGGCTGAACTCTGGGATGAGAGTGAACATAGTTCTGTGTTCCGAGGCTGAAGACACTGAACTGTGCTCAGACAATACATCTGGTCCAGGATGATGTTTGGGAATGGAAGCCCTCTCCGTGCTAGACTCAGGACCTGGAACATTCTCAGGGTAAACCTCGGGATGTGGAGCCACCTCCCGACACTCGTCAAGGGTTAGAACTAACTCTCGACTCAGGTCCGGGGCGAGAGTGAGCCTTTGACTCCCAGGAGAGAACTAAGGGCCTTCCTTCTCCGGATCCGAGTCGGACCTCACTCTTTGGAATAGATTTAGGCACAGAGTTCCTTGGGACGGATTCCTGGACTGGGGCAGGTGCGGTACCTGATATAGAAACTTGAAAGCGCTCCTGGTATAACTCAGTGACAAACCCTAGATCCAGGCTGCACTCTGGTAGAGGAGATGGGAACATTGGAGTGCGCTCTGGAGGAGCAGGCTCTGGGGCTGGAGCCAACACTGGAGGGCGCTCTGGGGCTGGAGCCGACATTGGAGGGCGCTCTGGGGATGATTCCTGGACTAGATAACTGTATTCTCTGGGACTGGGAACGGCACCCCTGGCCATGACTAGAGAACTGGATTCTCTGGGACTGGGAACGGCACTCCTGACCGTGACTAGAAAACTGGATTCTCTGGGACTGGGAACAGCACTCCTGGCCATGACTAGAAAACTGGATTCTCTGGGACTGGGAACAGCACTCCTGGCCGTGACTAGAGAACTGGATCCACTGGGACTGGGATCTGCAGCTCTCTCGGGGGTAAACTTAAGAACTGGAATCTCCTTGGGGCTAAACTGAGGTACTGGAGCCCTTCATGGGCTGGAATCGGAAATGGGGTTGTGCTCACGTGGAGCAGGCACAGCAAAGCGCTTACGTGGAGCAGGCACTGGAACGTACTCAAGGGCTGAAGCCGACACTGGACTCTGGTCTGGGGCTGGAGCCTGCACTGGACTCTGGTCAGGGGCTGGAGCCAACCTGTAGCTATGCTCGGAGATGGGTGTGTGGTCTGGATGGAGTTCTCGTACAGGCTTTTTACCTGATTCTGGGGTTGGGACGGACTCTGAATTAGTTTGGACTGCTGTAGTGGATTCTGGATTGAACTGGATGAAACGAGCGGACTCAGAGGCTGAAGCAGGTCGAAGATTGGAGTCTGAGGCTGGCATTCTCCTGGGTCAGCGATTCAGAGCAGGAAATTTACTCAGGCTGTATTTGAGGATTGGGGTTGCCGGGATGCCTGCTGCTTGCACAGACCTCAACGGTGGATCCGCCACCCTGGACATTAGTCGAGTCTGCCTTAGTCTGGGTTTCATCCTTCTCAGGGGTTCTGGCATGGTAGCTGTGTCAGACCGAGCCTCTAAAGAGGCGGCCATCTTGGTCAGGGCCTCAGGCATGACGGCCATTTTGGCTAGGGAGTCCGGATGACATTCTGAGGCAGGAGCGGTTTCATTACTGGACTCTGGAACAAACTGATTACTGACTATAGGGACTGGAGTTGGGGCCCGCTTAGGAACTGACTCTGGAAGACACGCTGGAGCGGACACTGACTGCTTGCTCCTTCTCTGCTTCCTCCTTTTGGCAGATGTCCTGGGGAGCATTGTCTCAGGAACGTATTCAGGGCAGAAAGCTGGAGCAGATTTGTGGACTGTAGTGGACTCTGGAACAGATTCAAGTACAGACATGAACGGGGTAGCTATTGATAGAGGTGATGGGGGTTTCATCCACTTCACCCACGGTGAGGGAGGAACCACAGAGCAGCATCACATAGTCAATGTACTTCGTGAGAGAGCATGAGATAGCTGGTGCAGGTACCGGACCTACAAGATTGTCATCAAGTCCCAGCCAGCAAAGTGTCTTTAATACATCACTCCAAGGCACTAAGTGAGAGAGTCCGATAAATTCCTCCACATACTCCTTGATAGGGCAACCTGAAGAGTAGTTCAGCCGGATCGAACAAAATGGAGCTCATCCTGCTGTGTTGCAGGTCAACGGTCTGGTCTTCTGTCAACAAACATGACTGGACACAAGGGTAAATCAATATAACAGCAAGTTTATTGTAGACTGAGGCAGGTGTAGACAAGACATCAACGTTCAGGCAAGTACTCAGGTAAGTGAAATGGACAGGGAGCTTAACTGGGTGAGGTAATGAGTCCTTTCCTTGCTTTCTGGAGGCTAGCCCGGAGCTGAGGATCGGTGGAGCACTGGAGAACCAGGAGCAGATCGCTGGAGTACTTAGAGGGGAGTAAACAGAGAGGTGAGTCAGGTAAGTCATGCAAAGCAACTGTGAGACCAGACAATGAGATTGTGGAGTGAGCATGTTCTTATGGGGAGCTTGATTGGCTGCGACAGGTGAGGAGGATCCACTGATAGATTCCAGGTGTGAGTGATTGACAAGGGAGTGCAGGTGAGTGGCAAGAGGGATGCTGGGAAATGTAGTGCAGAGGCGGCTCAATTGGTGACTGTGACAATATGGCATCATAACGAAGACAAACTATATGTTTATATGTGAAATTCTGGGTTGGATGTCGGATGGCGTGGCGTGGGGACATAATTACAATCAATCTATGTACTATAACATGGAAAACGGGAACATGAAATGAATATTCTAAAAGCAACTCATGTAAACACCTTAATCATAATATTGTCTTATTTAGAGTAAGGTAAATAAATAGATTACTGATGTCCATGTAAACGTAGTCAGTGACTCTAAAAGATAGTGGCTATGTCTAAATCACATAGTCTATGCGTAGGTCCATTATATGAGTAAGCAATTACTTGGTGACCATTAAAATGAATGTAATATATAGTATAATACTAAATTTGCCATGTTGTCATTGTCATGTGACCTACGAGAGTCGACTCCGTCACTTTACCATCATTCACAAATCCTCTTAAGTGGCCTCATGGGATGGTAAAGTGTACATCAGATGTGCACTTAAGAGTCTTGCTGGAAGTAGTAAGTCATCCGAGTACTTACTACTGCCTACTGTTTGTGAATACTGTCAATTCGGACATACTACTTACTGTAATGCTCACATACTGTTTTTTTCGCATCACAAAAAGTAGGGCAGTATGAGATTTTGGATGCAACCCAGTTACTTTGTTCCTGAAATAATCAGTGTATTTTTTTTTTTTTGTTATCAACATTTTTTATTTATTTTCACACACAACATCACAACACAATATCCATTCAAAACAAACAAAACACAACAAAACAACAAACGTATACTCCCTATTCAAAAAGTCCAATCAAAAGTGAGAGAGAGAGGGAAAAAAACAAAACACAAAAAGTCATTCCTTTATATAATCACGTATATTAGAGGAAAAACACTGCGAAGCATCAATAGTGGAAGGCTTGGGCCCGTTAATTTGCGCTGTTGTACATTCACAAGTTACTATTTGCAGGAGGCTATGGATCCAATATGTTTCCACACATGTGTGACATAAATCAGTTCTGTATTATTGTCTTCTTCGCTGCCGTAAAACCAGCCAACAACATTCTCTTTTGTATTAAGCTTATACAGAGACCAGAATCATCATTAAGAAGACAAAAACTTGGGTTGGCAAACCAATCAATTTGTAGTAAGGAGGATAAAACCAGGTTTACATGTGTCCATAGACTAATGACGATGGGACACTCCCAAAACATATGAAGAAGAGTACCTGATGATGCAGTGTTACATATATGGCAGTTAAAATTTGGTTGTAGTTTCATTTTGAATCTTTTGTAAGGAGTTATGTATGCTCTATGAATGACTTTGAAGTGAATAAGACAATGAGCCAAGTTTTTAGATGTTAAGCTGAGGTTAGACCACACTCTCTCCCAGTCGACAGATAAATTAAGGTCAGATAATTCCCTATTCCAAATAGTTTTAATAGAAAGAGGTTTTATAATGCAATCAATAATTTTATTATATATCAAAGAAAGAGATGGCCGACCAGCAGATGGTGCCGACCAGCAGATGGTTGGACAAATGGACGATTTCCGCATACAAAATTAAGATTGTGCCATAAAGGTGTACTGTTACAATATTTGAAGGGTCCTCTTATCGGACGTTCAACCGTTTTCCAGATTTTAATAGAGTGAGCCACAACCGGACCAAATTTACAATTATCACCTTTTTTTTCCTGTGCCTGTAAATAAAATATCTTGAAGTCTATTTGGTTTAACCTTGTCAGCTTCAATCACCCTCCATGAAACTAGATTGAGGATCAACCCAATTATGAAGAGCCTTAAGCTGGAACGACCAATAATACAGTTCAAAATTTGGTACAGCCAGTCCTCCTGCGCTATTAGGATGTTGTAATGTATGGGATGATATTAGACTCAAAATGATTTATAGATGCACGCACAATTATCCATTGACTGCATAAATTTTATGCGTGTATCTTACTAACCACAAACAAATGCCTTTCAATTTGAGTCTGTGGAATTCAGGATTAAATGATTGTGCAGCGATTTATACAAATACAGACATGTTTGCGAATAGAAATGTTATGTTCTGCATTAATATATCATAAATTGCTCATGCAAAAAGGAATCCGTGCATTTGCGGATCAGGTGACACGCGTGCATTTATCGACGTCTTGTTCGAGTCAATCTTGTTCGGTTCATTTGGATTTTGAGACTTCATTTTCGCAGTTTACAACATTTCACCACCCTCATACACACAACTACCAATGAACAAAGCCCAGTGCAATTCATTAACGTGTACACGATTTGAAAAATTCGCAAATATGCGTCACTACACTGAAACAAATGCTTTTCAATCAGTGTCTGCAGAGTTAAGAATTGCGTTAATGTGCAGAATTTTGTTCAAATAGAGACATATTTGTGAATACAAATGTTATAGTTTGTATTAAAGTATCATCATTTGTGCATGTAGCGATTAAAATGTGCATTTGTGAATCAGGCGAGACGCGTGCATTCATTCACATCTCTTCTGAGTCGATTCTATTTGATTCATTTGAATTTTGAGACTTTCGTTCCACCCTTTTAGCCTTACCCAATCCACACACACACAGCTCGCGATCCACACGCAGCTGAGCCTAAGAAAATCAGCGACCACTAGATGGCACTAGAGACGTGTGCGCAGTCCATTGTGTACAGTTTTATGAATATTACATTGTGTTTTCTTTGTTTCTTTTTGGTTTGGCTGATCTCCTCTGCCCATATATAATAAAGATGTTTTGTTGAACTTTTTTTATCTTAACTTGTTTTAAGACACATTAATTTTGCCAAACAAGAAATTTGGGACGATACCTTTTTTTTTGTTATTCAGTGGCACGTTGTCAGTTATTCATTGTTTGTATTATTATTATTATTATCCATTATAAATAGCCAATTTTTCTCGAAATACAACAACTTTAAATTTGCTCATGTGAAGAGGATGATTTTTCATGTGAAGAAGACCAGGATTTCTTTTTCTTTTTTTTTTTGGGCGGAAAGTACAAAGCCTGGTTTACATAATAAATAATACAGGTGCATCTCAGAAAATTACAATATGGTGAAAAAGTTTCTTGTAACTTATTTCAAAAAGTGAAACTTTCATATATTTTAGATTCATTACATGTAAAGTAAAACCCTTCAAAAGGTTTTTTTATTTTTTTATTTTTTTTTATTTTGATGATTAGAGCTTACAGCTAATGAAAGTCAAAAATCAGTATCTCAAAATATTATCGGCACGAATCCAAATGTTTCCATATTCACAATGCTGGCAAATTTGAATTTGAATGCTACAAACTATAATGTAAACCAGGCTTTGTACTTTCCGGCAAAAAAAAAAAAAAAATCATGGTCTTCACATGAGCAAATATGTGCTTGGCCCGAGCTCAGGCTGAACGACACGGATTGTACTAACCACGGGCTATTTTAATTAACCACTATCTAGATTACCACTAGATAACCACTAGATTCTATAGTGTATATAACGTTACTGTATGTTTGGTTGACTGTATTTGGCTGCAACGTTTGCAATGCAGTGCGTGACGCGATCGAACAGCGGAAATAAAATACGCCGTCGATTGAGATGGCGAATCAGCATTGTCCTACTTCATCTTTGCAGCCGACACTGACTCAGAAAACAGTTTAGTAATAAGTAAATAAAATATGTTCTAGCTATTTTTTCCCCTAGACATTCATTATTATTCCTTTAGCCAGCAGGATTTATGCAACCACTTGAGCGCGGAATAGCCTATAAAAGGCTCATTGCAATAGGCTTATAGTTTAAGTTAATATAATAGTTTAATTAATTTAATATAAACGTGTAAATACTATTGGCTTAAATGAGCGACTATAATAGTAATAATAATAATAATAATAATACGAGGAAGGAACAACTGCCAGCGTGCCATTGAATTAAAAAAAAAAAAAAAAAAAAAGACAAGGTAGGCTATATCGTCACAAATTTCTTGTTTGGCAAAATTAATATAAGCTATTCTGTGTCTTAAGACAAGTTAAGTTAGAAAAAGTTCGACAACACATCTGTATTATATACGGGCAGAGGAGATCAGCCAAACCAAAAAGAAACAAAGAAAACACGATGTAATATTTATAAAACTGTACACAATGGACTGCGCACACGTGTCTAGTGCCATCTAGTGGTCGCTGATTTTCTTAGGCTCAGCTGCGTGTGGATCGCGAGCTGTGTGTGTGTGGATTGGGTAAGGCTAAAAGGGTGGAACGAAAGTCTCAAAATTCAAATGAATCAAATAGAATTGACTCAGAAGAGATGTGAATGAATGCACGCGTGTTGCCTGATTCACAAATGCACATTTTAATCGCTGCATGCACAAATGATGATACTTTTATACAAACTATAACATTTGTATTCACAAATATGTCTCTATCTGAACAAAATTCTGCACATTAACGCAATTCTGATCTCTGCAGACACTGATTGAAAAGCATTTGTTTCAGTGGTGTGATGCACATTTGCGAATTTTTCAAATCGTGTACGCGTTAATGAATTGCACTGGGCTTTGTTCATTGGTAGTTGTGTGTATAAGGGTCATGAAATGTTGTAAACTGCGAAAATTAAGTCTCAAAATCCAAATGAACCGAACAAGATTGACTCGAGCAAGACGTCAATAAATGCACGCGTGTCACCTGATCCGCAAATGCACGGATTCCTTTTTGCATGAGCAATTTATGATATATTAATGCAGAACATAACATTTTTATTCACAAACATGTCTGTATTTGTATAAATCACTGCACAATCATTTAATCTCGAATTCCACAGACTCAAATTGAATGAAAGATGAAAGGCATTTGTTTGTGGTTAGTAAGATACATGCATAAAATTTATGCAGTCCATGGATAATTGTGCGTGCATCTATAAATCATTTTGAGTCTAATATCATCCCATAGTAATGTGGTAAGTTTAATTCTGGGGCGTTTATCATTCCAGATAAATTTAGAAATTATGGAGTTGATCTCCTTAAAGTAACCTGGAGGGGGAGAAAGTGGTAGAATAGAGAAAAAAAAATTAAATAGAGGTAACAAATTCATCTTAACAGTGGAGATTCTTCCTTGGAGAGAGACTTTAAGATTCTTCCATGCATCTTTGAATGTCATTTTTGACCTTAACTAAAATATTATTAAAATTGTCTCTGGCAATCTTATGAATGTTTTTATACAACCCCAAATCAGAAAAAGTTGGGACAGTATGGAAAACGCAAATAAAAAAAGAAAGTAGTGATTTCTAAATTTACTTTGACTTGTATTTCATTGCAGACAATATGAACACAAAATATTTCATGTTTTGTCTGGTCAACTTTATGTCATTTGTAAATATACATCCTTTCCTGTCATTCAGACCTGCAACACATTCCAAAAAAGTTGTGACAGGAACAATTTAGGGCTAGTAATGAGGTAAATTGGTTAAATGATGTGATTTGAAACAGGTGATGTCAACAGGTGATTGTAATTATGATTTGGTACAAAAGCAGCATCCAAGAAAGGTCTAGTCCTTTAGGAGCAAAGATGGCCGGGATCGCCAGTTTGCCAACAAATACGTGAGAAATTATTGTAATGTTTAAAAACAATGTTCCTCAAAGAAAGATAGGAAGAGATTTGGATATTTATTCAACATCATATAATTAAAAAAAAAAGGAGATATTTCAGTGCAAAAAAAAAGGGCACAATATCAAATGAATCTCAATAATCATCATTCAACGGCTACATTAACAAATTAAGTAATCAGATATACAACAAAACATAAACGTTAAAGTGCACATGTGCCAAAAGGACAAGCGCAATAAGCTGAACAACCGTGATCTCCGAAGCGGCAGCATCAAGTCGTCATTATCACTATAAGCGTATACCACATGGGCTCAGGAACTACTTTGGCAACTTTTGTCAAGTACTACGTAGTTACATCCACGCCAGTTCGTACTGTGCCAAAAGGAAGCCCTATGTTAACAGTGTCCAGAAGCGCCGACGACTTCTGGGCTCGGACATCTGGATGGACATCACACAGTGAAACGTGTACTGTGGTCAGATGAATCAGTATTTCAGGTATTTTTTTGGGAGGAATGGACGCCGTGTGCTGGAACGAAGAAAAGGATCATCCAGACTGTTACCAGCAACAAGTCCAAAAGAGGGTCTGTGTGGTATGGGGTTGTGTAGTGCCCTTGGCAAAGGTAACTTGCACTTCTGTGATGGCACCATTAATGCTGAAAAGTACATAGGTTTTGGAGCACAATATGCTGCCTTCAAGAAGACATCTTTTCCAGGGGACGTCCATGCATATTTCAACAAGACAATAAAAAACCACATTCTGCACACATTACAAAGTCCTGGCTGTGGAGGAAGAGGGTACGGGTACTTGACTGGCCTGCCTGCAGTCCCGACCTGTCTCCAATAGAGAATGTGTGGCGCATTTTGAAGCGCAAAATGCGACAACGAAGACCCCGTACTGTTGCCCACCTTAAGACTTGTTTGCAGGAAGAATGGGACAAAATTACACCTGAAACACTTCATCACTTGGTGTCTTCAGACCCTAAACGTCTTTTAAGTGTTGTGAAAAGGAATGGCAACATTACAAAGTGGTAAATGCTTTACTGTCCCAACTTTTTTTGGAATGTGTTGCAGGTCTGAATGACAGGAAAGGATGTATATTTACAAATGACATGAAGTTGACCAGACAAAACATGAAATATTTTGTGTTCATATTGTCTGAAATGAAATACAAGTCAAAGTAAATTTAGAAATCACTACTTTCTTTTTTTATTTGCGTTTTCCATACTGTCCCAACTTTTTCTGATTTGGGGTTGTATATGGTAATGCCCAAATAGGTAAAAGATTCCTTAATAGGGATAAATGAGGGAATAGAAGAATTAACTTTAACATTGTTAATTGACATTAAAGCAGATTTGCTCCAATTTATTTTATATCCTGATAAGCTACTAAAATTATAAAATTCCTTAATTATACTAGAGACTGAAACGTCAAAGTGGTCTAAATATAGAATAATATCATCAGCGTATAATGAAATACTATGATTATGATCATGAATCTTAATCGATACTTAGGATTTCCTGATGGCTTGTGCTAAGGGTTCAAGAGATAGACAAAACAATAAGGGGGAACGCGAACATCCCTGCCTCGTTCCCCGCTGTAAAGGGAACGGGGGGAGAAATAATATTACCAGTTATGACTGATGCTGCAGGTGAGTGGTATAATGTCTTAATCATAGAAATGAAGTGTTCACCGAAACCGAAACATTGCAGAACTGCCCACATATAATTCCACTCTAGCCTGTCAAAAGCTTTTTCTGCATCAAGTGAAAAAAACGCACAAGGGGTCGAGTGGGAGTCGCATTGCGCCCCTTGATGAAACCGGTTTGGTCCTCCTTGATCAAGCTATGAATTACTTTTTCCATACGAGAAGCAAAAACTTTAGTATAGATTTTCAGATCACATGGGATAAGCGAAATCGGTCTGTAGCTGGAACAATCTAATGGATCTTTCCCTTTTTTAAGAAGTAATGATACCAATGAAGTTTTTTGATCCCTATGAAATACCCCATGTTCAATTGCAAAATTAAATGAATTAAGCATTCTAAATAATTCAGGGGGAGACCATCTAGACCCGCCGATTTGCCCTTTTGAAGACTTTTTAGAGAGACGTGGAGCTCCTCCATACTTAATGGGGCCTCCAAAGATTCTTTATCCATCTGTGAGATCCGAGGCAATTCCAATTTATCTAAATACTGCTTACAAATTGGTTCATCAAAATCTGTTTCGGCTTTATACAGATTTGTGTAAAAACCTTTAAATATGTCATTAATTGCCACAGGGTTCGTGGTGACCTGATCATCCGATGATTTTATTGCGCTAATATATGCCTTAGTCTCGCATTCTTTCAGCCTAAGGGCCAATAAGTGACTAGGTCTCTCTGATTCGAAATAATATTTTTGCCTAGTCCTATGTAAGATAAATTCCGCCTTTGAGTGTGAAAGTAAATCATATTCTTCTTTTAAAGAGGACATCTGGGTAGCCTGTTGCTCAGTAAAATGTTGTTTTTGTAGGTTTTGTAATGATTGGATTTTATTTTCTAATTGTGTAAACTGGTGAATTTTCGCTTTGGCAAGAGTAGAAGAGAAAGATATACAGAAACCTCGTATATAACCTTTTAGAGAAATAATGAAAGTCTGATTACTTAGTAATGATATGTTAAAGCGCCATCTAGGGGACTTGGCTTTAATATCGGAAAGATAAATATTGCATAACACCGCAGAATGATCGGATTGTAAAATTGGTAATATAGAGATGGAGGAATTAGATGAAATTAAAGATGGGCTGAGAAATATGTAGTCTATCCTAGAGAAAGTTTTATGTCTATTAGAAAAAAAGTGAAGTCCTTAGATTTAGTATTCTGAATTCTCCAAAGATCGATTAAGTTGAGCTCAGTGATAAATTTATTCAGTAATTTAGAGGATGGATTGGCTGTTGTATCAGATTGAGATTTATCTAAAGCAGGATTTACGACAGCATTAAAATCACCACCCACCACTAGAGGGCAATCAATCTGCTCAAGTAGAGTTTTGGAAACCTTTGTGAAGAATGCACTGTCTGTCTCATTCGGACCGTAGATAGAGACCAATGCCAACCTAGTATTATGTATTTTGCAACGGATAAAAACAAATCTACCCTCCTCATCATTTCCGAGGTGTTCAATCATTAAATGTAACTTCCTGTTAACAAGGATAAGCACCCCCTTAGTTTTATTAAGAGCGCAGGAAAAGGCTGCTAATTTATAATACTTATTCTGGAAACGTGCCACGTCAGATTGTTTTAGATGTGACTCTTGTATTAGGGCACAGGAAATAGATGTAAATATTCTAACACACGGGTTTGTTTAACAGCAGAATTTAAACCATTCACATTCAGTGATAAAATATTTAGAGTATGCATTGAATATTCATAATCCCAAAATTGTATTCAGCAAATGAAGAAAAGCAAAAGCACTCCCATTCTGTAAATAACATGTAAACGCTGTTGCGCATTCTAGATACCAAACCACCTAGATGAAAAATCCTTTTAGAAATAAGGTAAAGTTAATAAAAATATGAATGTCTGTTGTAAAAAATAAAAACATATATAAACATGAACAAGGAACAACTATAAACAGGAAACAACTCAGACCGCACATTACCATGAACGTAGGTCTGATTGAGCAACAAAAAATGGTAATGATACGTGACCGGTCCACTTCAACGCAAGACATGTCTCCCAAAAGGCTCACCCAGCCAAAAAAATATTGTAATTAAACCTACTCTCCATTAGTCCCCTCCAAAAAAGAAAAAAGGGTGTTAGTCTTACCAGCAAAGAGACAGTTGTGTCGGATAAATAGAAACAGTATCCCAGGGGGAGAGAGGAAAGAAAAAAATAAAATAAAATAAAAAGAGATTTAGCAAGTATCCATCTCCACCCTGCCACCATCTTCTCCCAGGCAGTTGGGATCGCCTCCATCCCGGCCTTCAAGCCCCTCCCTCCGGGTCGAAGAGATGATGGCCGCCGCTTTCCCGTTGCCTTGTAGAGCCTCAGCATATGTCTTCCTCTGCGACAGGGAGCTGATAAAATCCTCCACTTTCTGAGGAGAGTCGAAACTTCTCTGCTCACCCTTGTGCCGTAGTTTAATTGCCGCCGGATAGGTGAGGAAGGGCTGGAGACCAAGCGCTGTCATCTTCTTCAAAACCGGATTAAAGGCCTTTCTCCTGATGGTTGTGGCTGGACTAAAGTCGGGAAAAAATAGTAGTGTGACATTGTCCTGCGTGCATTTCACCGGATAAGCCTGCCGAGCACCTTTCAGGATCTCCGATCTGTCATGCCATCTTAGTACACGGGAAGATGAGAGTGCTCGGCCGATCTTCTCGGTGAGTCGCTCCAGCTGATTTCTTAAGTCCATGACTGTCCTCCTATCCTCACATGCAGCTGCTTGAACGGAAACAACCCAGTCACGTGTCTGCTTCGCCGCGGTAGCTATCGCCTCAATCTCCGCTCTCAGCTCTTTAACAGAATTGTTAGTCGCTTGTATGTCCGCACGCAGTTCTCACAATGCTGGAATTAGCACAGAGTCCACCGCATCTCTTACTGCCGAAGTCACAACCGAATCCAAAGTGCTTTGCTGCTCTTTAAATGCTAGCTTGATACCGTTAGCGATAGCATTCAAGATCCTCTCTGGAGATGGTGGAATCTTTGAATTTTTTCTTCTTTGGCGATTGCTCAGTCTCTCCTTTCCGATCGCCCTTGACTGCTGAAATAATCATGATGGGTCCAATGCAGAGTGGTTCGAAATTTACTGACAGGATAATATAATATTTGTAAAAGTGATCAGAGCGAAAGACTATGCGTGCATCGCTGTCGAAGGGTCACGTGATCTAATTAATCAGTGTTTTGAATAAATTGCTTTAGTGAATGATTCAGTGACTCACACATACAAATTCTCTCCACCATGTATCGATGTAACCTGCCGCAAGAGTCGTTGCGTAATTGATTATTTCATTAAACAGTACGTTTTCTTGAAAAAAGCTATAATTTAGCTGCATGACAGCAATAAATTCCTAATCACTTTTTCTGGAAAACAGTGCATGTGGTGCAAAGCTATTTAATATAATTTTCAACTGAAACTACAACTGATACTTCTGAGTCTATCACAAGTCATACAGTAACACTTTAGCCTGTATGTATAATGCATTCATAATGTATGTAATCCATTATATTTTTCATAAATAATTGTAACCAAAGTTAAAATGCATTATAATATTTGAAGGTTTGTTTTTTTGTTTGTTTTAATGCATTATACTCTCTAAAGTATGCATTATACGTTATAATTGTCGTTATAATTAGGCGCATTACAAGGTGCATTACAATGCATAATTAATGCATTAAAACTACATTTATAATAAAGGCTTCAAGTAAAGTGTTACCAGTCATTCTTTCTGTTGTGATAAAACCACAGCTATATTAGCCAAATGGACATTACATAAGCACTATTGGACAACAGTGTTCAGTACATCAGAAAAATAACAAAAACTATTTCATTTATTAAGCATAAAAACACATAGATAATCAACAAACAAAAGAAAATGACAACGCAGCACTCTGACACGAGCGACATAACCTCTCAGACTGGTCCAGCATAATCTTTATCGTTGAGCCCTGCTGCATACGGTTATAACTCAGAAGAGCCAGAGACCCAGCCCCCATCATGTGCACCTTCTACAGAGGCACCATCGAGAGCATCCTGACTAGCTGCATCACTGTGTGGTATGGCGCCTGCAACGCGTCCTGCCGCAAGTCCCTTCAACGGATAGTGAGAGCAGTGAAGAAGATCGTTGGTGTCTCTCTCCCTCACTCCAGGACATCTACACCTCTCCTCTCACCCGCAACCCTCCACATTGCAGGTCTACCACCACCCGACACACACTTCTTCAGTCTGCTCCATCAGGGAGGAGACCCCTCTCCCCCAGACTGCTCTCTCCACCAGGCTGTCAGCTGAACCCCTCTCCTTCCCTCTCCCCTCTTCTTATACACCACCACACACCTTGCTCTGACCCTTAAACCACAACACCCCGCACCCACCACCCCACATGACCCACCACACCTCACTTTCTCTCTGACATTCCCACTCACTCTCACTTTTACTCTGGACGACTCTTCACTACTTTTCTCTTCTATTACTGCTTCTGTTATTCCTACCTTTTAGAATAGACTTAATAAGCTCTTTGCACTACACCATTCATATTCTGCACTGTCTGTGTATTTCACTGGTTTGCACTATTTACCATGTGCCTTATGCCACTTTATCTATTTTTTATTATTATTATTATTTTTATTTTTTTCTACATGTCCTTATTTGTATATTTGTGCGTTCTACTGTTAGTGTTTAGTGTTATCTGTATGCACCAGGGAGTAAGAGAGTAATGCAATTTCAATTCTCTGTATGTATGTACGGTACATGTGGTAGAATTGACAATAAAGCTGACTTTGACTTTTGACTTTGACTAAAATGGTAAGGGCAGCACACATAGTGCAGTAAATTAATTCCTCCATCTGTCAACTTAGGGCTCCATGAGTGGAGAACGCTCTGAGATGTCCTCTGCTGAAACCCTCTCTTGTGTTATGCTGCAGTCTTGCAGAGGCAGAGCATTGCCTGTAGTGTCTCATTGAAAGTATTCATTTTGGTCCAATAATGGATGAATCTCCTCCAGGACATGAACTCGCATGTTTCCTCTTCCCAAAAGAGCACAGAGCCTTTTTACTTTGGGCAACAAGTCATGCGAGCATCTTTGCCCTTTCAAGACTTACATAAATCATCATTTACAGCCTGTGAAACCATACATGTGTATGTGTGCTACAAAAAGCCTTTCAGAGGTGTAAAACTTCCCCCTTTCCTTTTGTTTTCCCTACGGGCGATCTTGTGTTAGGTGGTGTGTGTGGTGAAAAATTTCAAAGGGAAACCCTTACTGAGTGAGATACCGCCGGAGGAGAGTGTGTCCAGTGATCCCATGATCACTCAGCCCAGGATGGAGCACACTATGGAGAAATACATAGCATCCCAGGTATTCAACCACAAGCATTCATGTACACTAGAATGTACACTAAAACACCTTGCAACCAGTTTCTATCAAACATTACATTATTAACTGTGCACCGTAAAAGATTTTTAAAAGAAGTAAATAAAGATTATTAGAGTTTTACAAGAAAAATACTTTTTCAGTCTTTCTACTTCCCATTTCTTGTTTAATTAAATGTGTTACTTATTTATCTGCAAAATTTACCAGAAATTTCTCAGAGAAAATTTTCAAAGTCTTTATTTTTTATTTTTTGCAATGTATTTTGCAACCCAGGCTCATTGGAAATACGTGACTCTACATACATTTCTGCAACACCATAATTATGTATCTTGCAGCACGTTTCGCGGCAGTTTCAAAGTGAAATGTCCAGAGAGTGGCGCTAAAACACACGTTTAATACGTGACCATGAAACGTTTTTATTACGTTGGTACCAGTAGCGTAGCCAGAAACGGGAATTTTAAATTGCATGTTGGATTTAGTACTGGCCAGAATAAGTTTTTTTCACTTAGGCATTTACACACAAATTAAGCAGTTTAAAAGTTTACATAGCTACGCTTGTTGTTTAAATGGTCAAATATGTTGTACTAAGAACTGTATTTAACGAAAATAAAGGCAATTATCCTGTAAACATGTCGTCGTATGTAATATAAGTTTTGAGGATTTATTAGCCTATAAGTAGGCCTACTTGTTCATGTATACGAAGTAAAAAAAACTAGTGTTTTTCTAAACAATCAAACAAGAAAGAAAGACAGAAAGAAGAAAAAGAAAAAAAGAAAGAGACAGATTTTGCCATTGTTCCACACTACTGCTGTTTCAGGCATTGCCACAGCTGCCTCTTTTAGATAAATATACTTGATTATAAGCCTATCGCGCTTACTGCATGACGGCGCCAGTGCAATCCCTTGCATTTTTTTCTTCCTGCGGAAATAACTTTTTTTGATTTATTTAGACTCCCGATAACACCAAAAGGTTGCGCTTTTGTAAAGTAGAGAAAATAAACAAGATGCGCTTTCTTCCAGTCTCATGCAGTCTCCGTGTAATGGAGCGCATCACAGCAATGAACCTACTTGCCTCACAAAGAAATCAATAGAAAGCTAGAAATGTCTATTAAACGAATCAATAAAAAAAATAAAAATACGTAGCTGGAATGAAAAGGTGCATTTCTCTATTCAAGACATGTTCATGTGGAGATAGCGAGTGCAGCGTCGGCATTCGGCAACTTCATCTTTTCAGCCGACACTGACTGAGAAGAAAACACTAGTTTATTAACAAATAATTAAAATGTTTTCTTTCCCCCCAACACATTCATTACTTTTGCCGGTGCAAGCTTTATGGGCGTGCTTGAGCGCCGAATAGGCTATAGCCTACGTCTATATATTAAAGGATGGTTAGGTTATTATATTAATCAACTTAATATAAACGTGTGACTAGTTGACTAGAAAAATCTTTAGTCGGTGGCAGGCCTACTTGGCACAAGGAACCGATCCGTTTTTAAAATAAAATGCTGTGACATTTCGAAAAGTGCGCCTGCTAATAATGTTATATTGCAATGCACGAGTTGTGCATGCTTAATGAGTCAAATGTTTTTAATTTATTTCATTTTTTATGTGTGGGGGTGATATGGGGGTGCTTTGGTCTTTCTTAGGGGTGCTGGAGCACCTGCTAGACCCTCCCTAGCGCCGCATGTTTATTACTATTATAAAAAAATAATTCTCCATCTATTTTTAGGTGTGCCAGCTGCCACTGTGGGTGGCACTGGCACACCCTGGCACACCTGTGGCTATGCCCCTGGTTGGTACAGGCACGTATTGCAGTGTTTTTATTATGCTGCTTGAGGTACGTTTTGCCGCCATTCATAATTCAAATATCCGGTGAGTGTCGCTAAAGATTAAGTTCTATGAAGTTGGAAGTATCCCCTACACCAAACCCAAACCTAAACCTACCCGAAAGTGTTAACAAATGCAAAAGTAATATAAAAACGTATTCGCTGATGCAGCCATGCTATTTTAACTTCTTTATGCAGATTTGAGCTGTTTTGTTGAACTGTAGTTTGACGGGATTCGTACAGGAGCTCTTCATCACCTAAGTGCAACGCTGTATCGCGTGAGCTACCGAGTAAACTTACTGAGTTAGTAAACTCATACATATGAAGCTGTATATGTGACGACAACGTTCAAAAGTATCAGTTTTCAAATCGTGCAGGATGTTAAAATTGTTTTGAAGTCATAACATACCATTCTGCAAGTAACTGAGAAAATAATCAAAACTGTTCCTGTAAGTCATACTTCGTGTGAAAAGGAATAGAAGTTGTCAGAGTTTTACTGCCTCTAGTGTTGATTTCAACTTTTTTTTCAGTTTTGCAGAAATGTATGTAGAGACACGTATTTCCAATGAGCCTAGGTTGGTATTTTGCCTGTTTACACCAATAATGAATGCTGGTGCAAAAATTTGGTCCACTTTTACCAAGTGATGTTTTCAATCAGCAGTTCAGATTTTTGTATTCACTATGGTGTTTATCAAACAACACCAAATACAAGAGTATAATGACACAAGACAGCCGCTTCTGGATTCTTTCTCTGATATTCACTGTCGCTTAGCAAAATTGTCCATCCGTGAATGCCACCAAGTCATAGTTTTATGTAACAGCAGAGGCTCTAAGCATGTGACCAAAAGCATTAATCTGATTGGTTGGCCAGTTTTCTCCACAGCGCGATGGAATAGAGATTAGAATTAAAATCTTTAATGCACTGGATTTTTGCACTGAATATTCATCTTGGTGTGAACATACCTTTAAATATTAAGCCCTGTTCATACCAACAACTATAACTGTAAAAAATACAGTAATGATAACTATAATAGTCTAACATCCACAACAATGGATAATAAAATTCAGTTTATTATATAAGCATGTGCTGCAGTTAATTTTTGCAAGTTCTTAAGAATTAAAAAATAATTTCTGAAAGTGATTCAATATTGTTACTCTGTGTCATTATCATAATAGTTGTGGTGTGGACTTTGCTATTCTCATAAAATTAGAATGATTATTAGAACTTTATAGTTATCATAGTTACCATGTGAAGGGCCTTAACTCTAATATAGATGTGCTTCTTACATATGTATTGTACAAGATCATTCATCCGCACTTTAAAAATTTGCAGAACAACATGTCATCTTTATGTGGGTCATCTTATGACTTTGCCTGTGGCAGTTTTCAGTTTGCAGCATTAAAATTTTAACTCTTACTGTATGGCTATGAATTTAAATTCTTAAACGGTATTACACATTTTTGTAATGAGGTTTAAAGATGAAATCTTTAATGTTTGATAAACAGTCCTTTCCTTTTAGATTCTTTTTTTTTAGTACTAAACTCAATCTCAGTTCAGTTTCTTTTATAGAATAATAAAATACTTTTGATGACAGCCATCACATTGAACAGCCTTTGGACACTGAATATTATGTTCTGAATGTTAAATGTTCTTCTCTAGTAAATCCCATTATTTCTTTTCAGTATGTTCATTCGGCTGCTTTGCCTCAGGCCAGAACTTCTTGTATGTGTGTCACAAGAGATCAGTGTTAGTCAGTGGGTTTATCTTCCAGTCTCAGAAAAAATAGGCACATCCAGCTGAATATATCTCTTCTACAGTACATGCTTTTTTTGAGCTAAAACGTTGGATTAGACATACACACCTTTTATTGTTGTTGTTTATTTACAAATTTACATGAATATGATTTTAAATCCCATGTTTTCCACATCACCATCATCCTCAATATCATCCACTGACTATGTTTGTATCTCGCTGTCCACAGACCAGATGTACACTGCTGATTGTTTCAGTATTCAACAGCATTGTTTAGCAGGGCTGCCATACAATATTCAACAGGTAGTCGGTCCCCTTGAGGTCATGAACCCACAGTTTGGTAGCAGATATTGTCGCCTTTGAACTCCATTATGCACCACAATCAGCAGGAGTCCCGCCCATCTTTGATTTATAGTTCAATATGACTTCTCAAGATTCATTTTGGATTCATATAGGGGTGAGCCCAGGGGCTCTGTGAGGCAGTTCATCAAGATTACGTGTAAGCCCAAGACTTATGCACCTGCAATGCATGGCTAGCACTCACACATAACACCTTGGTTATTTCAAGGCTACGTCATTAATCTTTAAGGTAGATATTACTTATTCCCACAGCCTTAAGTGTGTGCCCGGTCTTTAACATTGCAATGAAATGAAGGTAGAAAAGCAACTCGCGTTCAAGTGACTTTAACACTCCTCAAGTCTCAAACACCAAAAATCTTTAAAAATCAATTTTTAGAGCGAGTATCAAATTATTTTCTTTAATCAGGTTTCATATGGTTTTGATTTTTATACCATTTTCAAGAATGGTTTAAATTAAGTATACATGCATTTATTAAGGAATAGTTCACCCCAAAATTTTAATTTAGGTCATCCAAGGTGTAGTTTGTTTCCTCATCAGAACAGATTTGGAGACATTTAGCATTACATCACTTGCTCAACAATGGATCCTCTGCAGTGAATGGGTGCCATCAGAATGAGAGTCCAAACAGCTGATAACAACATCACAATAATCCAGAAGTAATCCGCATGACTCCAGTTTAACAATTAACATCTTTTCTCTTCTTTATGATATTAGGACAGTTGTATCACCCTGACATTTCTGACCTAAGTGTGAGAAATATTTTAATTCAGACATCAAAATCATGGTCAGCATGTCATATTCTACACCTCATATTCAAATTATCGTATGTATGAATCACATTTTAATGTTTTTAACAGATTCAGACAACAAATGAGTGTTTTGTAATTGACCTAGATGTTAAACTCTATTTTTTGTTTGATTTTCAGAATCCCATCACCTATGCTGAGATCACATGACAGTGAAAAGTCTACTAGCCAGAATGCTGTGGATAATGTTGCTGCTCTCCAGTGCGACTTCTTACTTTGAGTGCAACGTCGATATGTGCTATTTTTACACTTCTATTTTCAAGTGTGTGGGGAAAAAAACGTCTATACCTTGTTGTCCTCCTTTTAACTTTTTTTTTTTTTTTGGAAAATAGTTAGGGTAGGGTCGCATCCCTATTTTTATACAAACATATTACTGTTATCATTTTTTTGTGGTTGAATATGCAGGGTATTGTGTGAATGTGCAATTGCAACATGATGTCCATTGAAATGTTTAACATATCCTGATGTACTATTTACAACTGTGAGTCCATTGTTGAATTTTGAAGAGGTTTCTGACTGACAAGAATTATTGTTGTTGATCCTCATAGAAATCAGGTTCTTCTTTTATCTTTCTGCCTGCCGAAACATATCACATCAACACATTTACAGAGTTTTTCTTTTCAGAACAGCAAACTGTTCCAGTGTTGCATCAGATGTTATGATATGTATTTCTAAGCATGTTTAAATAGCCAATAGGGTTTAGTTATTTTACAGTCATGAATTATGATTTGCTACTTTCTAGTTGAGACAATATTGGGGGAGGGACATTCTCATTCTAGAGATCATCTGATTGGTCAATGCTCAGTGTGGTACAGGATGAGTCATCAATATTTTTGCTCAGTTTTCCAGGAACATATAGGAATATACTAGCAAATACATGGTCTCGATGGACTTAAAAAACCTTTAATTTTGATTTCACAGGGTCTTTAAGGTGGGCTGATGTGAACATGAGGTGATAAGCAGAAATAATGATTGATTTTGATGTCATTATGGCAGAGAGCACCTTGGGCAGAGTTGATTAATTTAATTGTGACTGGCAATTGATTACAGGACTCACAAAATATTAGATGCTCAAGCTTTTGCCCAAAGAGGCTGTAGGGTGTGTATGAAGGATCGCTTTGTGTGCTTTAACGTGGCCTGTGTGTGTGTGTGTGTGTTTGTGCTTATTTGTGAGTCTGCCCTTGATGTCGCCTCTGTGAGAACGCAGTCTCTAGTGGCTTAGAGAAGGCTGTTTGTTTTCTTGGCAGAGCTGGAATAATACCTGTACCTGTAAAAAAAAACGAGAAATATGGGGATGGAAAGAAAGAGAGGATGGACCTTCATTGAATGGAAAACAATGTATCTCAGTGAGTTCACACAGATATATGGCAATATTTGCATTTGGATACATTTGCGATTTCACAATCATATGTGTTTTTAGACCTCATAGAATCAAAGGTCTGCAGTGTTTGGTTGAATTTACATTCCGCAGAGTGATTTTTACACCATACTGAGCATATGTTTGATCTCTCACTGACTAGTGATGAGATTTGATTGTCAAATTCATGCTTGAATACATTAAGTGTCTCCTAATGATGTAAATCGTTTATCCAATTCATCTCACTCATGTAGTACTACTACTGAACATACTGAACCCTTTTATGTCCACTGTTTGTCCCATTAGTTGATTCTTTCATCAAGGAAAGCTTTGGAATAGAACTTTTTAGAGAGTTTTTGGCTGGCTCACTGCATTTGGAAGGCACTCTTTGTAAAGCTGCTTTGTGATTTTGAAAGCTATATAAATTGAATTTACAATTATTCAAAAAGAGCTACTGCATTACCTGCACATTAACTTTAATTCAGGGTTATTTCTAGTGACAGTTGTGTGATTTCCCCCCCAACAGAATTGGAAACAAATGTGCATTTGAATGTGATAAGCATATACGTTTGAGATTATGTTCCAGTCATAAAAGCAATGAAGTAACTGAACTCAACTGTAAGATTTTGTTTTTCAACAGGCTTTTAAAAAGTTGGTATATAGTCTATATCCATCATATTTGTTTAACAAATGGATTTGATGCCCAAAACCCAAAAGTTGTGAAAGGAGTTTTGATTGTGAAAAAGCCTGAAATGTTTGTATAACCATATTGTATGATAGGCAGCTTATGTTGATGGTTTGGCAATAACCAATGAACTGGAAAGGAAAGCAGATCTTACCTGAGTCCAAGATGTCAAGCAGTAATACAATATTTACCCTCAGACTCACTGTCGCTCTGTATCTTATATGTATGATCACTGTATAAAATTCTGTGATTTTTTTTTTGTTTAAAAATGTCCTTAATATTTAGTTTGAAGACAAATTTTCTCATTTTAGATTTATAATTTACTGTTGTGTAAAAAAACAGTACAATCCAGTATATATGTTATATATGCATTTGCTTTTTTTTTTTTTTACTTATCACTAGAAAGTTGATTAAATATATATATATATATGTATTAATGCATATAGCCTAATTTTGTTTTTAATATGACAATGCCTATGAATAAAATAATTACCTGAATTACCTGCTAAACGTTAAAGAACGTAATGGCATGCAGAGGCTGCATGGACACTTTTGAGTGATTGTCCTGAGAAACATAGAAACGACTCGATTTACTTTAACACAGTGGTTCAGGCGGAAATGAGTTTCGAAGGCTCACCGGAAACCATGATCACCGGAAGACAGGTAAGCTTATATTGCTTGGTTGAGCAAAAAAGTACTTCTTCAGAAGCCGTTTGCAACTGCATTTAGAGTTAATAAGTTAGTTATTGAAATGAAATGAACTTCTCAACTCTGTTGTCATTTCGGTTATTCTAATTAGGTTTAAAGTAGAAACGCTACGAATTTGAGTGAGAACCACCATATTTAACTTTATGCGAATGAAAACGAGTCTATGAGGAGATGCCTCAATGGGATGTATTGTTGTTTACATAATATATCTTCACAAAAAAATGTTGGTTATGAATATTAGAGCTGACCTAACACGCATTGGTATGCCTGAAAAAACTAAAAAAAATCAGTCAAAAATTCAGATGTTTCCAGATCTTGTTAACTAGATGCTGTTTCAAGAGTAGCTAATATCTTCCAATGTTTTAGTATCGTTATCATCCATTTCAGTCAGGCTGGCATTATGTAATAATAATAGGGATTTGATGTTTTTTACATTACTCAAAATGTGAATCCTAACAGCTCTCAGTCTGTATCTGTTTTCCTGACAATAACAAATATTCACATCACATGTGATAAGAGATGCAGGAACATGTTGTTCTCTGGATTGTACGCTGTGTTTGTTTCGGGTTTATCAGTTCTCTGGTCATCAGAGTGGCTGGTCCAAGCATAAGGATGCTGGAGTTCAGGGGTCCTCGTGGACTTCCTGCTTTCATCTCCTCCGTTTAATGTTGCTCATGTGTGGTGTGTGAGTCCCAGTGCATATGCCCACCACCTCCCTTTTGCCCCATTTACAGTGCAAGTCTCCCATGGACAAAATGTAAATTAAAAATGCATTAGATGTTTCGAATGACATTTCAAGAACTCTGTACACGGGGGGAATCTATCTTGATTTCATTTCTGAAGATTTCATTCAGGCTTCTCATAAAATAAATTTAATTCAAAGGAAGGGCATGACAAGGGCATGCGTCATTGTAAAGGAATGCAGAACACAGTGTATAAGATATTGAGATATATTTTAAAATAAACTTATTGCAGTATGTTTACACTTCACAATAATGTAATCTATTTTAGTGTGCAGTGGTTTAATTTCCTTGAGAAAGTACATACTTAAATACTTAAATTGGAGTAAGATTTTTAAAATAAGTTTCTTGTGCTCAACTTGGCTGCATTTATTTGATTAAAAATACATTTCTCATATAAAGAAGGTTCTGACAAGTCTGGAAAAGGACAAGGAGAACGAGCAAAACTGCATACTTGGAAAAAAAACAAGTTAGACCGTGCAATACTGAATTTCTCTGCAAGATCAGAACAAGTTTGAAAAACTCCTTCAATGGATAAATCAGAAAAATATAAGAGGCCCCTGTTTTTCCATAGAATATTAGCAGAATCTAAGGTTGAAGACGAAAATAAACGATTATTGCAAATAGGGCCAAAAAGAGAAGCAGCAGCAAGTAAAAAATGTTGTCTGAATTGCCTCCAAATCCTGAGAGAAGTACAAACAACTGGGTTTGTATTGTACTTTGAGGGGTGAGTGGACAAAGGAGCACACACCAAGGCAGAAAGCGAAGATGAAGAGCTAGACTGTGCTTCTAACTTACAGCAGTCTATACCGGAATAATATTTGCTGCCCAGTAACAAATCAAAAAGATGGGCAGACCAAGACCCCTATCTTTGAAGATATGCCTTGCTTAATCTAGCACGTCTGCCCTGCCATATATAAGCAGAAATAGCCCCATCCAACAGTTTAAAAAAGGACTTAGGTGAAAACACTGGGAGGTTCTGAAAAAGGAACAAAAACCTAGGTAAAATACTCATTTTAATTTACTTAATTCTACCAAATAGAGTAAGATGTAACTTATCCCAACATTGCAAATCTAATTTAACTTGAGCGAGTAATTTTGAAAAATTATACTGATAGATCAAAGGAATGTGAAACTTACTCCCAAGTAACGAAATTGGAGGACAAATGATGGCAGCTGGAATTTAAGCATACACTTTTATTTATATTAAGCTTATATCCAGAAAAGGATCCAAAGGTGTTAAGCACATGCAAAAGATCTGAGATGGCAGGGTTCGAAATATAGAGCAAAAGGTCATCGGCATAAAGAGAGACACAATGTTCTATCCCTTCATAACAATACCTGAAAAGAGCAGGACATTTTTCAACGCTATGGAAAGAGGTTCTATTGCTAAAGCGAACAAGAGTGGAGAAAGAGAACAAACTTGATGAGTGCCTCTTGTAAAGGTGATATATTAAGAACACAAAAAGTTTGTTCTAACACTGGCAACTGGAGCAGTGTATAGAAGGTGTATCCATAACATAAAAAAGGGGGTCAAAACCAAATTTAATATAGTGAATAAATGATTCCACTCGACCCAGACATTTCTGCATCTAATGAGATGACTATTTCACTTAAAGAGGTGCATAGGGGAAAAAAAATCATATTTAAAAGTCGTCGAATATTTGATGATAATTGTTGCCCTCTAATGAAACCGGTCTGATCTTCAGAGATTATTGTAGGAAGACAGGGATCCAGATGGCAAGCCAGCACCTTAGCTAATAATTTTACATCCAAATTGAACAGACTTGGGCCTCCAACTGCCACATTCATCTGGGTTCTTATCACGCTTGAGATATGAGTGAAATCGAGGCCTGAGTCAGAGTTAAGGGAAGACAACCATTTACTAAAGAATCATTATACATATCTAACAATAGAGGTGCCAGATGTTTGGCAAACCTTTTGTAGAAATCAACTGAAAATTGTCTAGACCTGCTCCCTTAGCACTTTGCATAAGCTGAAGATCTTTCAAAATCTAGAACTCTAGAGGCTCTGAAGATCAAGATCCTCTGCTACAGCTGCATCAATGTGCAACAATACATTTAAATTTAAACATGAATTAAAAGAAATTAAACATCATTAATAAAAAGAGTTTGCAAGCAATAAGGGAAAGTGACAGTACCCATAATAAATCATGAATCAACATTGTTTGGATAAAGAAGAACTTGACTCAAGTACAAACACGGTCAGTGTTCAGTCTATAAACAACAATAAAAAAGGGTAAAACAACTATAAAATCATCTGCAACTGAATTTAATGCGGTATAATTACATATGTCAAGTTTCAGGATATTGGCTTCAGTAAACATCTGGCATGTCTTATAGAATCTAATATAGTCAAGATATTGAGAAAATGATCAAGAGAAGATGAAAGAGTTTGCTTTGCAATTAAAAAAAAGTAAGAAGTAAACAATGATTTAAATCACACAAAATCTGTATTTATTTTTATATACTGACATATTGACTGAGTAAACAATGCACATCAGAGGGGAGAATATATGAAATGTGGCCTTGATGACAATCTTGACCATATTCACCAGTGTCACTTTCACATTTCACATGATTTTATTGCACTGAATCACCCGCTAGGTCAGTTAATGACCTTACGATGAGGTGTGGAGCTGATCTCAGATCAGTTTTGCAGAAAAACAATGTGTAAGTTCTGATCTCTTCATGAGTAATGCACACTCTGACCTTGAGAGAGGTTGTTGATGTGTCAGTCATCCGCAGCATCTCTCTTTCATCTTCGACTGTTCTCCATTAATTTGCAGACCACATAGCAGAGAACTACACAGGCGTATGTATCTCATATTCTGTGTGTGAAGTTCTCGTCTGTGAGTAATGAGTGAGGAGCATGTGCTGCGTGATAAACACTTACACCCATCTTCACTGCTACAGACAAACTAGAACACTACCATTATTATTTTTATTTTATTTATTATGGGATCTTAATGGAAAGGGGAACTTTTTGCTACTATGGAATATGGAAGTCATAGATCTGGGGTTTGAGGTTTCAGCAACGTGATTTATCTGTGATTTAGGGGTTAAGGTCAGGATTAGGGAGGAATATTGATCCAGAAATATGTCCCAAATAAGTCACAAAGCATGGCACAAACACACTGCAGAGTGGGGTGAAGAACAAACACACATCTGCCAGTGACAGCTGTGCACTAAGGTCTTACAGCACAGCAGCCATGTGTACAGTATATACACTTTCATTGGGGCGCAATAATTGGATGTTTTCCTTTGCTGAGACACAAACTCTGCATTGCAGAAAGCCGCACTAGATTTGACAAATCAAGACCCATTACATTTTTTTTTTATCAGGCTGAGGACCTGAAAACAGCACAATGTTTGGTTTTTCAAATGACCAGTGTTATTGCATTTGGTATGAATTTAGAGCTGGTTCCTCTTGTGTTGTATCTCATTTTAAAAACAGTGCCAATGCATAGGTTAGAGTAGAATAAAACAGAAAAAAACAAAAACAAACAAGTTAAAAGTTGTTTTTTTCTTTTTCCTCCTGGCCAAATTCCTTAGGATATCATACAGTGAACTTCTCACCTACTGTATACAAATCAAAAGTAATATTATATTAAACTAAACTACTAGCCAACAAATAATGTACATTAATTTATTGAAGACATTTTTAGACCAGAGAGAAACGTCACTTGCAGCAGGCAATGCTTGAATATACCGAAGTTGGTGTGCTGCAAGCATTTTATTATTTATTATCATTAATAATTAAGTCCAAAATATTAGAGGCTGTGTCTGAAGAACTGAAATAAACATACGATTTGGCTAATATCAGCATCAGCTAACCAAGTAAATAATATTTTTCTACACAACATGTAATATCCAAAACATTTAATGATATTTCTAACATTTATTCAAGTATTTAGTCAAATCATGAGGAGCTTATACTGTAATTCTTTGAATGAAATATGATGCAAGCAGGGTGCAATTGACATTCTGTTAGCTAAATGCGTATGTTTGTTTACTTATCTTGTAATGAGAGCTCATTTTACCTGCTTTGGGATATTGATGTCATCCTTATATCTTATGAGTCTGTAATATCTCCAGTTTGAATTTAAAATACTTTTAATGTTGTTCTGTAGCAGAGTTTTTGGCTTCAGTTTAACCTGTACTATGATTCTGGTATGTTCTGACAAGAGTAATCATGGTGCCAGTCCTCTTAAATTCACTGGATTTTGTGAGATCTAGTTTCTTTAGGCCATTTTTAAAATAGTAGTGTTTTACACAAGTAAAGGGTCTGATATGTAAAAGGAAATATATTTAATGTGAATTTTCTCCCTCAGTAAGCAGGCTGAGTGTGCTTCTTAGATTGTATGCCACAGATCTGGGGGCTTTCAGAGTGTTGAAGTAAAGAGAGAGAGAGAGAGAGAGAGAGAGAGAGAGAGAGAGAGAGAATGGTCAGACGATGGGCTGCCTGCCTCTCTGTCTCATTGAATCAGGCGAGCATCTCAGTGCCCCAAATGCATCCCCTCTTACAATGAGAGTTTCCACTGCAGAGATAAAACAGAAAACTGAGAGAGCAGAGAGCTCCCAGGGCTTACACTAGCATGCATTACTCTCTCCATATACACCGGCCACTTGCACAGAGACATAATGGAGTGTAATGTTGTTTTTATTCACCTCTGCTCATCTAGATAGTTTGGGGCAAGTTTAGTATAGAGGATATAATTTGTCCCATGGGTTATGAAAAAAGTGAATCACAGACTTCAATAAATGCATCGGAAATCTAGAATTAAAAAATCTAATTTATAAAAATCTATTCATCTAAATTTAAGTTTTAGCATTTAAATGTAAGATGAAGAAATGTTATGTAATGGATCTCGAATCAAGTAAATTTCTGACACTGACCATGTGACTTTTTGTACAGATGGTCAGATGTTATTTTTCCACCGAAGCACATGATGCTCATTGGATCATTCTTAAATCAGGCTGAGAACTTGAGGATCAGGTTTTATACAAATGTGTGCAATTTATGCAGATTGATTGCTGTGGTCATTAAAGTAAAAGAGAGGCAAACCAAATATTAAGAAATTCTGATATTAATTTTACTTTTTCAAATCAGTTTTCAGTCAAACTTGTTTGTTAATAATATTAGTAAATTATGCATTAAATTCAAGTAAGCAAATTCAATATATTCTGTTACTTTGAAATGCACAGTTACTGTAGTAGGCTTTGTATTTCTCAAAATATGTTTTTGGATTAGTGTAAAATTGTTAACAAATTGTATAATTTATATTAATTGAAAAAAGCTTAAATAAAATATAAATATTAGGAAACCTAAAAAAAACTAAAAATTAGAAAGTGTAAGTTCGAGTGATGACTAAAAGTGAAACTGAATAAAAAATAAAGCTAAATACTGAAACTTAAATTAACTAAAAAATTCAAATATAACCTAATTTCTATGAATACTATAGTAGTATACAAACAACACTAGTGCAAAACAATACAGCTGAATAATTTTCCCTTTAATTTTTGTACTCTTAAAATAATTAAATAGGAAAAAAGAAAACAATGAAATAAAAAAGTTTGGTAACACTTTAGAATAGGGAACACTTATTTGCTATTAACTACGACTTTTCCCTCAATAAATTCCTAATTTGCTGCTTATTAATAGTTAGTAAGGTAGTTGTTAAGTTTAGGTAGGATTAGGGATGTAGAATAAGATCTTGTAGAATAAGGCATTAATATGTGCTTAATTAGTACTAATAATTGGCTATTATTCTAGTAATATGCATGCTAATAAGCAACTAGTTAAGAGACCCTAAAAATAAAGTGTTACCAAAAGTTCTTATTTAAAGTGAATTCAGTTGATAATCAGACTTTGAAGAACTCTTTATGTCATCCATATAAAACCAAGGAAGTACTCCATGAAGAGTTGCATTGCACTCTCATCCCAGCCTTAAAATCTGTCTTGTTTAAGCTTTTGACAGACACATGTTTAAAAGTAGCATTAGTGCTGGTCTAATTTATGCTGTTCATTTGCGTAACCTTGCTGTTGAATCACACTGAATCACAGTTCCTCTGGTCAAGGTGGTTGGTCATGCAGGTCTTGGTTTATCTAGTGGCGTCACCAGCATCCAGGTATTTTCTTAAGGGAATTAAGATAATGACTCATTACTCTTTGTCATTGCGAGGCTCCTCTGAGCCGCTGTTGGAGGTGCCACTCAGTCCTGTGTCTCTCTGTCTGCATCACAGCAGCTGCTGATTTACTCTGACAGGCTGAGCAACTTAGTATTTGTAAAGCCTCACACCTGCCAAATAAAAACAAAAACTCGTGGTATTGATGCTCTCTTATCTACGCGATGTGTAGGATTAGGGTTGTGGGGTAGATGCATATCATATGTACCAAAAACTGCGTATCATATGCAAGCCAACAAATTTCGTATCATATGCACGTGAAAACTGCGTGTCATATACATGCCAAACATGTGCGTATCATACACGCCAAAAAGTCAATTTTTGCGTATCAATACCACGAGTTTTCATTTTTATTTGGCGTACTATTTATACACATTTTCATAAGACCAGGCTAGTTTAAGAGTGGATTGGTGAATTTATACATGATTAGTGACAAATAACAGGATAACGATGAATTCAAAAGTTAAGGTCTGCTAGTCAGGGTAGGTCAGATCCAAAAAAGAAACGTCAAAAATCGCTGTATTATGCATGCCAAGCCAGTAGTTGGCGATGTCACTATAGCCCCTTTCACACAGAGATTCCGGAAAATACATGGGTAATGTGTTGCGGCATTTGTTCCCGGATCGTCAGATTTGCTGCATTCACACTGCCAGTGATTTTCCGGAATCTGTGCGTGCATTCACACACAACCCGTAAAGATCCCGTAAAGACACGTGACCTTTCATGTGACGTGTATAATGCGCGCTCACCATTTCACTAAACTGGAGAATGATTTCAGCTTCAGCGCAGATAGTGAGGAGCTCCCTGATCGCTGCTTCATTCCAGTTTACATATTTTTCGTCGTGTGAACGTTGATCTGCCTTCAAAACAACCGGTAAAACAGTCGAACGATAAAGTGCGTCATCACTACGACGCACCCTTTACGGCATTGATCCGGCTTTTGTTCACACACCGCTCGTTCCGGGACTGAACCCGGCAATGTTACTAGGTCCCCAACCCGGGATCAATCCCGGAATTAATCCCGGGACGTGTTTGCGTTCACACAGAAGGCACTCCGGCAATTTTCTGGCAATTTTCCGGGACCAACGTGCAGTGTGAATGGGGCTTAAGACACATAATACACATGCGCATGACGTCAGCTTTTTCACATATTCACGTTTTTGAAATTTGCATAGAAATGTATGGAAAAGTTTTTTTTCAAGCCCCCAAATGTAAATTAATGGCCAACATGCATAAAACATTTTGAGTTTTTAGGTGAAAATGGTGTTGTGTAAATGCTTCCTCAGTCGGTATTTTTTTATTTATTTATTTATTTTTTGCTAGTGAAGGGTTTGGGATCAGTTGTCTTGATTTCATTTCCTGCAGCTCCAGAGTGAGTTGTTTCATCATTAGATTTCATTTTTGCACATTTGAGACTTTTATATAACTGTTATATACCGTATAATAATACCATTCAAGAACTTAAAGGAAGTTTGTCCTTGTGCTCACCAAAGTGGCAAAAACAATAATAAAGTTTTACAATGGGCGAAAGAACTGAAAGTGATAATAGTAAATGTTTCTAAGTTTGTGGTGATGTGCTGATGTGAACCATTTGGATGCATAGGGAGTAGTGCCATACAAGTCAGTGACACTCATGAAAAAAGCTACAAGAAGATGAAACTTCATAATATGTCTGCTAGAATGTAGTGCTGCACATGGAGGATTATTTGATGAACAGAGGGCTTGAATACAGCATTTATCTGAAAGAGAATTAGTCATTTTTAACCTTATGTCTTTACAATATTTTTTTCAATCAATTCACTGAATCATATGTGAATAAAAGAGTCATTTTAGATTTGTCCAATACCGACTTCTAGCCTTTTAAGACAAAGTATTAGACTTTCTTTGTAGAACTAAAGAAAAAATTATTTGCAAAGTCATGTCAGAAATAGGTGAACAACTATTTAATGTTGTAATTTTTCTGCTTTATTGACTTTCCATCAAAAAACAGAATGTGCTTCTGAAACTATGATGGTGTCCTTTATGCTGTAGTTTTACGGCAAGACTTTGAGAATGAGGGATTTTAATCATAATTGAATGTCATGTTTTATGACATTATCTATGTATTATAAAAGACATATTTGAGTAATTCAACTGATGGACTAATCATTCTGTGTGCGATAACAATAGTTCCCCCTTATTAATCTTCACATGACCGTGAAATATTGACATTTCAATGTCAACAGACCTCTGGTCTGCCTATAAAAGCTTTTTAGATTGAATTTCATCAGCGGCAAAAGGAATTCTTCTGTGTTTAAGGATGATGTTCGATGCCACAATGTTTTAGCATCTTCAGTGCCGGGAAGAAAAACATATTTATCTGATGTGAACCGCCTGTGTCTGAGCTCACATGCACAATGAAGTGTATCCCTCAGGACACGACCTCAGGAAACAGCTCTCACATGTGATTATAACCAACCTGATGCTGAGCGCTCTCCATTTTTAGATACTTAACAGCACTCTCAGTCCAACTGAGAGGAGAGTTCTCTTCATTATCATCAGGTCAGACCCACACACACACTCTTGTATGACAGATAATGTTCGAGTTATAGTCTGTATCTATTTATATATTTACTAAAATATTATCGTTCCAGTTCTTGAATTTAATTGGTCAAGCTACGTTCTAATAGTGATATAAAGCCCAACAGCACAGTGACTGTTGCAGTACTTCATGTTTGCATGCTCCAGACAGACTGACTGTATCCAAAATCGCTCCTCGTTCACTATTCCCTGTTATTCCATTGATTTAGTCCACTGAATGAGTGAATGATAATGAGTGAGCAAATACGGACACTGAGTGCGCCAGAAGTGGCATCTACTGGTGAGAGGCAGGAATTCATGTGGCATGATGTGTCTTTTCTAGCTGCTAGCCATTCAGTGTACATTGTTGTACACTCATTATTGAGGTGCATTATGGGATTGAATGAGTGCACTTGATAATGTCTGTGGTTTCGGACACCACTATAAATGGCTGTCCCCTTAAAAAGTCCACTACATAAGGGTATAGGCCAGGGGGTGATTTCGGACACAGTGACTCTCTTTATGATTGAGTCATTGAATCATTTACTCAATCGATTTGTTCAAAACATGTATTTATTCAGTAATGGAACTAGTAGGTGTGTCCCTTTGCATATTATGCACTATTCTATGCCATTTTGTTGTATAAATAAATTGAGTAATGTGTTCACACTGAAAATTCCAGGAAGAAAATACCCAGATGAAGCACTTAATTAGCTTTAAGCAATAAAAAAAATGAAGTGTGGAATGTTGGACACTTTATGCACTCTGTTGCAGCTTGCCTTATGTAGCTGAAGCGGAGCGACTATCAGTACATAGTGCACGGTATAAATGCAAAGTGTATAGTTTATCATTTGAGACATTTGGGCCCGTTCACACCTAGACCGCTAACTATAAAAATGACTATATTAGCATCCAAATTAATGTATGATAATGTTTTGTTAATTATAAAGTCACTGCAGATATTTTATCCATATTTATCAAACTAAAGTATTTTTGTATGAGCACTATGATCCATCTGAGCATCTCTTTGCTGAGTGCCAGCATCCAGGCCCTGCATTTGGTTGTGGCATTATATGGTGGCACTCGCCTGTGGTCTGGGCAGCCTCTGTAAAAGAGGACACAAAAAGAACTGCTAGCTCCATCAGAGGGGTCTCATCCAGATGGCAGCCCCAGCACAATGGATTCTGTCTTCATCTAACCTTTAATGATCTACATCTGCGATGGTCTGCTGTGTTGAAGTGGTAGGATTTTTTTGTACCATATGACTTGTAACACTAGTGAACAATCCGAGTGAGGCATTATAAAAAGATTCAAAAGAGAAGGCTGCAATAGAAACAATGTTATTAAGTAATTAACATTTAACAAAGGTTTATCGATTCTCTCAGGGCTGTAAAGACTTCTAATACTTCATTACCGTTAATTGGAAAGGAAGTTCTTTATTTTTGGCACAATTCAGGTTGCCATGGTATCACCATGACAATAACATTAGATGACAGCAAAGTATGAAGTAACCTGATGAAAATATGTAATCTATATCGCTGAGAATAATAATTAATCATTATCTTAGATCCTGAAGCCTTTCAGGCCAAAGTAACAAATGAGCAAAGATTAAAATGTGAGAAGAGCAGAAGGTGAAAAGCAATAATGAAAACATAATGATAATATTTCATAATTAAAATCCTGATAAGAATCATATGCCTGGGACCTTGACATTCTGCATTAGTTTGAACATATTCACACACACACATGATACCCTGCCATGCCAAAAAAAAAAAAGAAAAGACTTTTGAATTAAGCAAATACTTAAGTCTAGGACTGGATCATTATTGCAGTAATTAATCCAAAGTTCTGGCATGAAACTCTAGATGGTGCAGTCCAATATGTCTAACTCAATCTGACTTAATGACATCATTATCACATGGTGCAGATGATTGGTTCTATTTGTATCAGCAGCCAATGAGCTTGCTGCTCAACATTCAGATACTTGGCTAGTCCTTGCTGTAACAGTTGCAGTGTGCTTCAAAAACCCTCCACCTTCCCCAGCTCCACCTGTATAGATCTGCTGCAGGGTGATTTATTGTATGTTATATATGGGGGTTATTATTTAATATATGTTATATGTGCAGCAGCAGTATTTCTTACATGCTTACAACAGCATGTTGTGATGTATTGTCAGTAGCAAGTGGTTCAATGCTCTCATTGTCAATCCAAGATCTCAGCCAAACTTAATGCAACTCTTGATGGAAATAAATGCTGTGATGTTGTATGACATTGTTGAAACAATGTGGCAACGAAAGCACACTATTATCAAATCTAAAGGCGCTCCAACAAAATATTAGTGTATACTTTTTTTTTTTTTTTTTGGACCGGCAGTGTAAAATCAACTTCAGCACTTCCCAAAGACTTTCACTGACTTAGCATATGGCTCCTAATGTGGCCTTAACTGACTCTTTTTTTACACCAAAGGGTAAAACATGGCTTAAAGTCTGATCTATCACATCATTCACTCATCTCTTTTATTATATTCACTATGTATAACTTTCAAACACATACTGTATGCCATGAACAGGAATAAATTACATTGCAAAGTATATTGAAACGGAAAACAGTTATTTAGAAATGTAGCAATATTAGAGTCACAAGGTCATTTCTAAGGTCTTAAACCCCACCAAAAGAGTTTGAGCCATTATATCCAAATAGATAGATAAATAGATTGATTGATCAATAGATCGATCCTAAGAGAAATTCAGGACCAACCAAGTGCAGTCAACCACTTGAGTGTGACTCATTTAGCACTGAACATACTCTAAAAGATAGAGCACAGAATAAAAGTCTCTCTCTCTCTCTCTCTCTCTCTCTCTCATGCACTGTGCAGTTACTCTGTGCAAGACCCCAGAATCAGTGCTAATTACCACACATTAGCAGTAATTCACACAGCTGTCGGTGAGGCTGCTGGGACACACATATTGAACTGTGTTAATACTCCTGAATCCAGAAAAGGACAGTTATGCTAAATTTGTCAACATTGTTGGTTTTATCTGAAATGCAAGGTCAGAGCACCACGGAATGTAAAGCGAAGAAAATATATGATGGCATTATAGGACTAAATGTCAGCTTATTAAAGGAAACCCGGTAATAAATGCTTTTGGATGAGTTGGTGAGATTTCTCTTGTGGCCACACAGGTTATGTATTATCTGCATATTATACATACCTCATTAATCCATTATCTGTGAATTTGTTAAATTTCCATATTTCTGATTGTACATTCTCCTGACCCATGTCATTTGTACCTTTTAGTTCTCATTCAGTTCTTATTTAGGACAATGAAAATTTGGTCAAGATTCAAAAGTAAATTTAACATCTAAAACGTGTAGTTATGTACATTCAAAAATTGTTGTATTTAATGCATTACATCATTAAAATTAATATTTTTAATCTGTAATACTTCTAAGAAATATTAATTTTTTAATAATTAATAAGTATATATATATATATATATATATATATATATATATATACTTAAATGTATGTTATAATATATGCATTATCAAAATAGCTAAATTTTTGTGCTGTTGAGAAAAAAAAAAAAATAAAATTACTAAATTATTTCAGAAAGGCAAGTGTTTTGGATCTCAGCCCATCTCTCCACAAATCAATTATCTGATGATTAAAGAGCTTTGCAAAGACCTTTGTTGAGGAGATATCTAAAGTGCTTTGAGATGCGGCTCCAGGAAGCACCGTATTTGTTGTCAGGCTATGTGTAATGAAGTGCTCTTGTGTTGTTTTTCCAAATCTTCACATCGGATTCTCTCCAGTGCTTTGGGACTCATCTGTTGATGCAGCCACTTGTACGTCAACTCTGGAAACAAAGATGGAGAGAACCCTTGAAAGAAGCACAACCCTGCCTTTAAATGCCAAATCTGACTGAAGCACAGCTAAAAATACATATTGTGCTGGTATATGATCGATGACTCAAGGGGCTTTTTTACAACTTGATTTAGCCATTTGATTTGCTTCAGCTAACAGGGCTCTTTGCCATAAGCATAAAATGGCTATGAGACCATTCAGGATGTGGGGATGGATTGATAGTGAATCAATTACAGGCCATTTCATCCATTTATATCCATAGATAATATAGTGCTGTGTTAATTGGATTTACTCATGGCACAAGATATGTGATACGGAGAGACTGGGGCAACTAGTCACACATTACTTTAATGAATATTTCTCAGGAACATACAGTATATATTTGAAAGTCAATTTGTGTATAGAGGTGTACCTTAAAGTCTAGGCCACATATTATTAAAATAATTAAAGTTATTTAACAATTATGTTTAGTAAAAATAGATAGTAGTAATAATAAATAGTAAATAACATTTGTTAATATAATATAATATAATATAATTAATATAATATAATATAATATAATATATATAATATAATAATATAATATAATATAATTAATATAATATAACAATACATATGACAACTTGCCCCCGACTTGATATTTATGAAAAATATCCATCCTGAGAACGTTTCTGGTTAAAATCTACCTTAGTCATGTATTTGATTATGGTTATGTCTAATGGATGTATGTGTAAGAATACTGTGTAAGTATGAGTATGTGTGCTGTGCTTTGTTGATTCCTCAGGCTGAAGTTCATCACTCCACTGAACACAGCTGAGATGATGACGTCAACCTGGCCCCAGGAGGGAAATTCAGGACCTTGCAGCCGATTTGCTGGATTTCAGGTCTGTAAAGTGAGTTTTTGTCACCCATTGGCTAGCGCTCAGGGCGAGTGGGAGGGACCTTATGGTTGACTGGCTGGGCATACTGATTGATTAGACACTTTTACGCTTTTCTTTCCAATTGAGACTCTGGTCAACTCATCATCCACAGTCAGTGAGTCTGCTGTCAGAAGCACAGTTTAACAGTGACACCTCCCTAAATGCCTAATTACATGCATTTAGAGAAGCTGAATTTTGATAAGAATGTGAGTAAATTCAAGCAATTAGGAAGGCTTAATTTCCCTGCTGTGCTCATGAAAAAATAAATAAATATTTGGAACCTTTGTGCAAATCATTATGGCTGCTCTGAAATTAATCTTCAGCATAAATAGAAGGAAATTAAGAGAAGGGAAATGTTATGCTTTAAAGTTACCATTTATAATTTTAATTGTATTGATAAGACATTACATTTACTTTGTGATATAATCAGGATTAATGGCTATATGATCTAACACTTTAGAGGAGACACATCTATAGAATCGCTTTATTTTTACTTGATCTGTGCATATGCCTCCATCTGTTGGATAAAAATTGTATTACAGTATTAAATGTAGAAAAAAAAGTCTATTCCAAGAACTTCCCATTTAATTAAAATGCATATGTGCATATCTGCAAAATCAAAACACTGAGGGAAAATAAGGACATGTACAAGATGTTTATTATTAATCTAACACATTTATCTCTTTGCAATTATAACAGTTTGCCCTTAATGTATATTTATGAAGATATAAAACAGCATTTTGCTGGAGAAAAAAGAGAATTAAACAGGCTTCAAATTAGCATAAAGAACAGAGGACAACAGCTTGAGTTACAGTTACTTCGTGTTGTTATCAAATCAGATGATGTGACAACACAACACGTCAGCCCCCCCCCCCTGTTTTACAGGAAAGTTTGTTTTTGCTCCCTAATAAGCATCTTTTGATGTTTTATGCTTTTTCAAACACTAGCACCATCTTCAATTATTTATTATAACACAGATGAAACTGAATGTTTCAAATAAAAATTAATGTAAAATCATAGTAACAATGATAGTATAAATGAAAACAATAGCAGAACTCATGACACAAATTCAACAAGACTGATGAAGCACCTATATTTTATTAAAATATAGTATATAGTCTCTCTCTCTCCCTCTCTCTCTCTCTCTCTCTCTCTCTCTCTCTCTCTCTCCCTCTCTCTCCCCCTCCCCCCCCCCCCTCTCTCTCTCTCTAAATATTAGATATACAGTATTTGTTCATAGGGCATTTCAAAATTTCCATTCACTGTGATTTGTAAGACTATTCAAAATAAAACGATGCAACTTTTAAAGCAAAAGTATTTTTTATTTTTTTTAATACTGGATGCCCAGTATGTCTACAGATGTATATTTCACCTAAAATACATTATTTTTGGGGTACAACAGGTCGGGAATGATTATTTTCTTGTTTTGAAGCAAATTTAAAGGGGACCTATTATGCAAAAATCACTTTTATAAGGTGTTTGAACACAGTTGTGTGGCCGCAGTGTGTTATATATGTTATAGTGGATTATAATGTTAAAAATCCACCAACTCATTTTATTATAAAACCAATAAATCATAAACAGTCTCTCAGAAAGCTGTTTCAGATTCTCCCTCTGTGCACGTCATTCCCGCCCAACTATTCATAAACACAGCCCTCTGCGAGCGGAGTGGAGCGGGAGCGGAGCGGGGAGCGTAGCGGTCATATTTCCTTCAGAGCGGAGAGCGCCTTCTGAAGATTCTGCTCCGCTCGCTCAATACGCTCAGCACCGCTCGCTCAACCCAAAATGCCCTTTGGCATGGGCGGCGCAGGGGCTAGCAGGTGTCCAGCACCCCCAAGAAAAACCAAAGCACCCCCATAGCACCCCCATAAAAAATGAAATAAAATAAAAAACATTTGACTCATTACACATGCATAAATACTGCAATGCAATACAACGTGATTTGCAGTCGCACGTAATGTCAGCATTTTATTTTAAAAATGGATCGGTTCCTTGTCATCCCCCGACTAAAGATTTTTCTAGTCAACTAGTCGCACGTTTATATTAAGTTGATTAGTATAATAACCTACTAAACCATCCGTTAACATAGGCATTTAGGCGTATTATTCCGCACTCAAACACACGATGGTCTCTGCAAATGCCGCAAAGCACCGGCTCGTAATGATTATGAAGCGGGGAAAAAGAAGGTTAATTATTTATTAATAAAATCAGACTCGCCATCTCCACAGTGGACGTGCCTTTAATAGGAAAGACGGACTACATAGAGAAGATTTTTCTCGGCCTTGCAGCCATTTGCTGGATTTCAGGTCTGTAAAAGTTTTTGTCACCCATTGGCTAGCGCTCAGGGCGAGTGGGAGGGACCTTATGGTTGCTGGCTGGGCATCTGATTGATTAGACACTTTTACGCTTTTCTCAATTGAGACTCTGGTCAACTCATCTCCACAGTCAGTGAGTCTGCTCAGAAGCACAGTTTAACAGTGACACCTCCCTAAATGCCTAATTACATGCATTTAGAGAAGCTGAATTTTGATAAGAATGTGAGTAAATTCAAGCAATTAGGAAGGCTTAATTTCCCTGCTGTGCTCATGAAAAAATAAATAAATATTTGGAACCTTTGTGCAAATCAATGGCTGCTCTGAAATTAATCTTCAGCATAAATAGAAGGAAATTACGAGAAGGGAAATGTTATGCTTTAAAGTTACCATTTATAATTTTAATTGTATTGATAAGACATTACATTTACTTTGTGCAGGATTAATGGCTATATGATCTAACACTTTAGAGGAGACACATCTATAGAATCGCTTTAAATCTGTGCATATGCCTCCATCTGTTGGATAAAAATTGTATTACAGTATTAAATGTAGAAAAAAAAGTCTATTCCAAGAACTTCCCATTTAATTAAAATGCATATGTGCATATGCAAAATCAAAACACTGAGGGAAAATAAGGACATGTACAAGATGTTTATTATTAATCTAACACATTTATCTCTTTGCAATTATAACAGTTTGCCCTTAATGTATATTTATGAAGATATAAAACAGCATTTTGCTGGAGAAAAAAGAGAATTAAACAGGCTTCAAATTAGCATAAAGAACAGAGGACAACAGCTTGAGTTACAGTTACTTCGTGTTGTTATCAAATCAGATGATGTGACAACACAACACGTCAGCCCCCCCCCCCCCCCCCCCCTGTTTTACAGGAAAGTTTGTTTTTGCTCCCTAATAAGCATCTTTTGATGTTTTATGCTTTTTCAAACACTAGCACCATCTTCAATTATTTATTATAACACAGATGAAACTGAATGTTTCAAATAAAAATTAATGTAAAATCATAGTAACAATGATAGTATAAATGAAAACAATAGCAGAACTCATGACACAAATTCAACAAGACTGATGAAGCACCTATATTTTATTAAAATATAGTATATAGTCTCTCTCTCTCTCTCTCTCTCTCTCTCTCTCTCTCTCTCTCTCTCTCTCTCTCCCCTCTCTCTCTCCCCCCCCCCCCCTCTCTCTCTCTAAATATTAGATATACAGTATTTGTTCATAGGGCATTTCAAAATTTCTATTCACTGTGATTTGTAAGACTATTCAAAATAAAACGATGCAACTTTTAAAGCAAAAGTTTATTTTTTATTTTTTTTAATACTGGATGCCCAGTATGTCTACAGATGTATATTTCACCTAAAATACATTATTTTTGGGGTACAACAGGTCGGGAATGATTATTTTCTTGTTTTGAAGCAAATTTAAAGGGGACCTATTATGCAAAAATCACTTTTATAAGGTGTTTGAACACAGTTGTGTGGCCGCAGTGTGTGAAAACAACCATCCTATAATGTTAAAAATCCACCAACTCATTTTATTATAAAACCAATAAATCATAAACAGTCTCTCAGAACGAGCTGTTTCAGATTCTCCCTCTGTGCACGTCACTGAGGGGAAAAAGTCCCGCCCATTTGTGAGGCTCTCTGCTCTATTAGCATAAACACAGCCCTGAGCAGAGCATGCGAGCGGAGTGGAGCGGGAGCGGAGCGGGGAGCGTAGCGGTCATATTTCCTTCAGAGCGGAGAGCGCCTTCTGAAGATTCCGCTCCGCTCGCTCAATACGCTCAGCACCGCTCGCTCAACCCAAAATGCCCTTTGGCATGGGCGGCGCTAGGGAGGGGCTAGCAGGTGCTCCAGCACCCCCAAGAAAAACCAAAGCACCCCCATAGCACCCCCATAAAAAATGAAATAAAATAAAAAACATTTGACTCATTACACATGCATAAATACTGCAATGCAATACAACGTGATTTGCAGTCGCACGTAATGTCAGCATTTTATTTTAAAAATGGATCGGTTCCTTGTGCCAAGTAGGCCTGCCCCCGACTAAAGATTTTTCTAGTCAACTAGTCGCACGTTTATATTAAATTGATTAGTATAATAACCTACTAAACCATCCGTTAACATAGGCATTTAGGCGTATTATTCCGCACTCAAACGCACGCATAATGGTCTCTGCACACAAAGCTTGCCGCAAAGCACCGGCTAACGTAATGATTATGAATGCATCGGGGAAAAAGAAGAAATGTTAATTATTTATTAATAAACTAGTGCTTTCTCAGACTCGCCATCTCCACAGTGGACGTGCCTTTAATAGAGAAATGCACCTATACGGACTACATAGAGAAGATTTTTTTTTTTTTTTTTGGTTTTCAAGCTTTCTGCAGATTTATTTCTTATGCCTGTGAGCTGGTTCATTGTTGTGACATGCTCCATTCACGGAGACTGCATGAGACGACAGAAAGCACATCCAAAAATGACGGGAGTAAGTTCTTTCAGCAGAAAAAAATAAAAAAATAAATTATTGCGTGCACGCCCCCATGTCATACAGTAGGCTAAGCGCGATAATACTCCCACATTTTTTCATAAACATTTGAAATGCGCCTATATAGTGATTTTATTATTCATATAAAAATAATAATAATAACAACCTGTTTTGGTCATATTTACTATTAATTGCCCAGCTCCCCCTGTCATTCATCTAGCACCCCCTCAGCACCTGCGCCGCCCCTGCTCTTTGGTAATTTGCTAGTTCGAGAATCTGTGGAATAAGCAATAGTTTGACTAATGTTTCTAAAAGTAAATTCTAAAATCCTGTAAAGATTGACAGACGTTTTAATAGACCGCATTTCCCCGCAGTTTTGGTCTTTTAGAAAGTGTTTCTTTTATTAACGCCACTAAATAATTCTTTAGGTGCATTTCATCTTGTGTGTGCTTTTCATGGGCCTGATAAGCAAGGTGTATTTTGTGAAATTTTATGTGCATTTATTTAATCATGTGTGCGTGTTTTGAAGCTGTGTTTTCATGGAAATAAAGTATAGGCCTAATGAAAATCAAATATATCCTACTTTTTCAGTTATTTAATTTTTTAGGAAGGTCTGCCAAGTGGCTTCAAAAACAAGACATACATTACATTTAAATTACTCAAATTAATTTGAAAAAGTGCAAGCTGAACGTCACCCTGAAACATAACTGTATTTGCAACGAATTTTAACGAATTTCATTATAAACGGGGAAAAAACACACAATTAGGCCTACCAGAGAAATGTTATGTCAGAGCGTGATCTGAGCGGGATTTGGTTTACCGGTGAGCGTGAGCGGAATATTAGCGGAGCGTTATGCTTTGACCGTGAGCGACTGAGCGGAGCGCACGCCCACAGAGCGGAATATTGTGCGGAGTGTCACGCCGCTCCGCTTCGCTCACATGCTCTGGCCCTGAGTGAGAAGATGCTGCCATTACAGGAGTTATATACAATGTCAGCACCAAAGAGGCTTTACGAGTGTTGTGTTTTGGGATGCACTAATGAACATAGGAGTCGCCATACTCTCCTCCCATCTGAGCTGAGGACACTGTGGTTAAATTTCATTTTCGAAGGAAATATCCAGAAAAAATCGGTAACGTCCCCTAAATGTTTAGGAATTAATACCAAAGCTTCGTGCACGAACATCAGCTCCAGACAAAGTAAGTATCACACGTTTGTTTTCCAAATTGCCTTTCTGAAAGAGCTTCTTGTCACTCTGTAAGGCTAATTGCTAAAGCTATCATTGTCTCTGTGTTTTCACTGATGCCGTCTTCAAGTGCTATCAGAATGAATGTGAATAGGAATGTGGTAGTTAAAAGTTGCATATGAAAGCAACGTGAGTCGATCGCTTGAAGTTGTCGAGCTCATAATCAGAAGTGGGACTTATAAAGTTTGTGATAGCATGAGACCAGCTATGTTGTTATATTTATCCCGCCGTGCTTCCTGTCTGTGTAATTCATAAACGCAAATTTATTATGCACAGTATAATCAGATGACTGACGTTGAAACAGAGTGGTTTTCTGTAAAGATAACAGGCTTGTATTAATAGTGTAATGTTTATTTGCAAAGGCTAGCACTGCTAATACCTCTTGAAGCTCCGCCCTCTTCTCCAGGAGCAACAGCTCACTCGCATTTAAAGCAACACACTCAAAACAGCGCGTTTTGGCTCACACCCTAAAAGTGGCAATTTTAACAAGCTATAAAAAATTATCTGTGGGGTATATTGAGCTAAAACTTCACATATACGCGCTGGGAACATCAGAGACTTATTTTACATCTTGTAAAAAGGGGCATAATAGGTCCCCTTTAATGTATTATTAAAATATATATTTAAAATATATACCCATTTGTGTTTGAATAATTAATTCATGCATCAGAGGGTTAAAGGTAACCCTTCATTTCATTCTTAAAACCCATGTGATACCACCACAGTTATCTTATCATATACCATTTATCAACTCAATGAGTCATGAAGGAGTAAATGCTTGTAGTGCAAAATGAGAGAATTTCAGTTTCATTTGTTTCCTCGAGGAACAGTCATTTTGTACTTTAATCTATTGCTGTGTGTAAAGGTTTAGTACCCTTAATGTATTAGTTGATATCAGTATAGTAGTCAGCTAATGGATGTCCTCTTTTTTAATGACTTTACACTTAGAAAAACAGTCCAGGAGTAATCTGATATTAAGTGTCTCATTCTAGCCCACAATGCAGAGTGGGTGAACTCGAACCTGTAGTCTTTCAGTTATTAGTCCTCTTACCAATAAACTATCAGCTACCACCAAGAGTCAAGCCGGGGAAATGTTCTTATCTGGCCCTTACAATCTCAAACACAGTCTAATGCATTATAGATGTGACACCATCACCCATGAGTCAATGTTAGCTAGAGACTATAGACTCATCAGTGATGTGAAAAAAATTCTAATCGCTACTGAATACAAACTACTATATGAACTGTGAACAGTGCGAATATTACAATTCTCATCCATTATACTATTATACCAGAAAATTAATGCCCATTTTGGAAAAACTTGCTTCATGCTGCAAGTTCAAGCTGAATAAAGTTTAGTTGACTTGATAATTATTTGAATCTGAAATTGAAAATGAGTCAGCACACATTATGAGCTCGAGAGGGGGCATGAGTTCCCAAATTTCTTAGAAAGGGAGCAACAGTTTTTAAGAAACCCATTTTACCAATGACTGACTGTAATGAGGCTGAAATTGGAAAGGCATTCGTCAGATGGCTGCTTTTTAAATGTCCTAGCTGTCTGTAACTCTCTTTGATCCAAAAGCAGCTCTTTTAAATAGACTGAAATGTGCCCGTTTTTATGACTGCGCTGCTAATTAGGTAGTAACACAGAGAAAAATGAGCTCAATTATGTGGACTCAATGATGTTTCCCAAAATTCACAGTGTAAAGAAATTATTTGAATGCCATCATCAATATCCCATCAATATTATCAATATAATTATAACTGAGGAAGATCAAAATGACAACCTGAACTCCAAAAGTGAATTTTACTGAAACTTCAGTTTGAGCACATTATACAATTTAAAATATTTTTTCTGATCACAACATTATGTTATACATTGTATATAAAATGTTATTTATATACATGTAAATAATATTTATGTATATATTTTTGTGTACAGTAGGCCTATACATTCTATTCTATTGTTATGATTGTATGGAATATGAGTGTGACGCCAGCAGATGTCACTGTTGCCTGCTGCATTGTACAGTAATCATGTGGGGAAGCTGAAATAGAATCATGTAACCTTACATCATATTTAGAACATATGCCTGAATATCTGTTGAGTATTAACAGTGTGTATCTCCATAGATATATATATATATAGATAGATAGATAGATATATAGATAGATAGATAGATAGATAGATAGATAGATGGACAATAAAAAAAGGAATAAAATAGCAGTTTTAAAACATTTTTATTCTACATGAAGCGGGCAGCCATGTAATCTCAGTAATAAGATATGCTGCTCACAAATGATGATAGTATTAATAACCACATTTGTAAGTGAAAACAGTTTCTTGACAAACAAAAATGTCTGGGTGTGCGTGAGTGAGAGGAACATCATCCTGATTTGTATTTTGACTAAATAGCAGTACGATTTCTATATCACTTGAATCTCATAACTCATTCCTGTATTTTGAATAACCTTTTGTTGATCTGTAATTGGCCAAAGGGAAAGATCCACTCAGAAGGTCATTCTTTTGTTTAGACCGTGCAGACCGCATTCTCCTGATTTTCTTGTTTTTGATGCCCTGAGATTCCTCTATTCTACTGTTACACAGCGATCCGGCGCGTAATCTTCTGTTCATATTCATTTATAAAGGGTAATCCTAGTGAACGTCTTCAAAGGTCACATCTTAAACTGGGTAGATTACAGTTCTGTATGAAAAAGAGCACTAGAAAGGTCATCAGAAGCCAGCCATAACTCTTAACGCACTTTCAATAGATTTTTGCTTTGATTAATTTAACCATTATCTGTTTGCGAGCGACGGCTTGTATGCATAAATATGCATTAACCCTGATGAATGCACGGACGCGAGCACGAACGAAGGCTGTGACATAAATAAATTCACGTTTCTGTCATGACCTCTCATCACATTGATCCAAAACGTTATCTCGACATAAATTGTTGGTGCGGAGGAAAGAAGTCAAACCCTGAGGGGGCTTAATGCGTTTACAATGGATGGAAGTCGTCTTGCTGGACGATTCAGGGACAAGATGTTACAAATGCTCAGGAGAGAAAATATTAAGATGAATGTTTCCTGGGACACCACCTAGCAGATGCCAATAGCGAGAAGGAGAACCATGCATCCTGATCCCAATTGAGCCTGGTGGCACTGTCCTGTCCCTGGAGTGAGTCAGGGCTCTGTACTCGGCCCTGCTTCATCACTGCCAGTCTCTAATCAGATCAACACTAACCTCCCCCTCAACAACAGCCTCCATACATCAGTTCCTTTCACATGGCATTTCCGTCCATTTGCTTCATTAGCGTGGCCAGTGCAGACAGTCTCTGTTCGGAGCATTTCTGGCCGAACCACACTGAGGTGAATGGGTGCATTATGCCCTATTAGGTCCTGTGGTCTAGAAATCACCAACAGGCTTTTGCTGACTGGGTTTTTGATGGAGTGCTAGTGGTAATGTTAATGTGTAGGCCTCAGCTGTACATAGATGCAATGAGCAAACACTTTGAGACGATTTCACCAAACAGTGTTTCAGACCAAATAAAAAACTGCTTTTATTCACTGGCCGCCCTCAATCTGGTTTAACCAGCCGCTAAATGTGCTGCAATAGTGAGTATCCTCTGAATAATGTGTGTTCATGATAAATAAAAATAAAAATCTAATAAAAATCAAGTATAAAACACATTTATTTAAAGTATTTTATGTAAGTTGGCAGATGCTTTATCTGAGGAAATGTACACTGTATTGAAGGCATACAAGTTCATGCATGTGATTTTTGCTGGAAATCAAACCAACACTGAAAAAAATTAACTTTGAAACAGTTTTCACTCTAGAAATTACTAGAAATTGCTAGTAATATTCACAAATAATTACAAAGAAACAGCAAGTAACATCCAAACGAATGTGAAAGTTTGAAGAAGTAAAACTTGTATAGTATTTTCTTGTAAAATGTTGTCCAATAATCTTTGTTTTATTTAAAACTTTTTTTTTTTTTTACAATGCATGATTTTTGTATTGTTAGAGCCATGCTTTACTTGTTGAGAACACACACAAAAATTACAATAATATAAAATATAAACAAATAATGTTACAAATTTCAAGTACTGTTTACAATATTCACATTTTAATACAGTTTTAAGAATCATGTTCTCATGTTTAACTTTTTTTTTTTTTGGTGAATGGTATTGAAACCAATTACGATCAGATTGGACCCAGAACATATCATATCCAGAATTTTAATATAATACAAGTTCTTCTTTAAAGATTTTTATCATATCAGTTGGGCTTTTTTATCATGATATCAAGAGAACTGGTATCAAGAGAAACATTTTGGACTTTATTAAAAAATTAAAAAACTCATTAAAATAAGAGGTACAATTAAGTCATTGTATATATATATATACAAACTGCTTTTTTAAGTTATTCAACGTATTTAATGTAGCTGCTGGTGAAATCGACAGAGGCTACACATGCTGTGTACTCCAGAGATCAATGCTAAACATAAGGCACAAAAGATGAAAAGATGATTGTCACAATGAATCGGGGGAGGGGGGGTGTTCTCTCCCAGAATCCTCTTCTCCTTGTCTCCGTCCTCCCACCTCCCTCCACCAGCCATCTCTGTCTCTTTTCTCTCTCGCCCAGATCTCTCAGTTCATTTCCTGTGAACACATTCTCCTAATCCTCTGTGCGCGTGTGGCTCCTGCATGCTATCAGACAGTTCACGGGAGTCACATTCGCTCCAACACACACCGGCCAGGCCGCCTCTCCTCTGCCTGCCGTTACTATAGCAACCTGGCCAGAGCCGCGTTACAGTGGCTGCAGTGCTGCTGCCAGCACACTAAATGACTCCAATGTACAATTTGAAATTGATCGAGTTCCCTGGCACTTTGATTTGCCAGGTCTAAATTACAGGCCGTCTTTGGCGGTAGCACCTCACAGGTTAAAGAGCCCAGGCCTTCGATTGCGCATGGCTACTTGCCATTTATGCCGGCCATGTGCATGCATGCTAGCGGATCCAATCTAGATGGAAAGATAGGCTATGCGGTGAGCGCTTACATCTATCAAGGGCATATTAAGTGGGAGAAAAGCAGATTTCGAGTTTCTAATATTCATTTACAAGTCCCTCAGGATCTGGGCCCATAGTATCTAAAGCAATCTTCCATTAATAGCACACACAGAGATTTCTCTAAAACAACTAATGCCTCAAGTAATTACTGTATGTGTTTTTCCCTGAGTCGTTGGAAATTATTTTCGGCGCTAATTAAGCTCTTTTAGTTTGCCGGTTAATTAAGGGTTATATTGAATAGTGGTCAATTCTATTCTCATATAGAGGTGTCATTGCAATAATGAGTTATTATCCCGGTATAGATTTACCTTACAAATAAATTAGTTCCAGTTGAAGAGAGTGGGTGTTTTACATACCGATAATACTCACATCAAATTAGCTCTGACAGCAGAATCAAAAAAGTTCTGATTTTCTCCTGGCAGAACAATGAAAACAGCGTGGCCTCTTTTGAAAGGTGTGTAGGATTAATTAATTGGTGTTGAACGTGTGGCGTGATGCTTTCAAATCCTCCAAATCCTAAAAATGTCTTGATTGGGTTAGTGCTGTTAGGTGATTTGTTTTGAAAGGAACCAGAATAAACACATCTGTAATGGAAGTTTTACTAAGAAAGTTTAGGTTAATGTGTTATTCCGATAAAACACCAGCACAAACAAAAGTGAAGTTATAAATCTATCAAGCTTATATGTTGCACACAGTGTCACCATACAACACTCTTAAAGTTGCTGCGAGCGGTTTATTTTTTTGGAAACACCACGCATAATGTCCCAACTACCTGACAGATATCACTGAAATAGGTGTCCTGAGAAATCACACCTGTCTCTGTGGCAGCCCTAGGCTCTGTAAAGAGAGAAAAAAAGTTGCACACGTTATTTTTTTGGGTTTGTCAAAAACATTGTCTGCCTGTCAGTCATTGTATAGGTTTGTGGTTCCTGCCATCAGGTTGGCTGACACTTTGTAGGGCGGGTTTTTAGGGCATGTGGTTGAAGAGATTGCAGTCTTAATATGGGGAGATACCACCTTCTGCGAGACCATTGGAGAAAAAGTATAATATCAACTTGGATCATGTGTGCCTTGATAACCAATCACATCACAGCCTTGACGTCATCAAACTACTGTCAAGAGTTGTACGACAATCAATCACTGTTTGCGGATACCATGGAAATGAATGAGAAGTGCCGTAAAAGGAATCCTGTCAAGTAAATTGTCTGTGGCTTCTCTTATAAAACAGTTTTTCACTGTAAACTCTAACAAAATCAATCTAAAATAAATATGTAATGGCAAAGATGTTGAAGATTATCCAACAGGCTGTTGATTTATTAAATGATAGCCTACTGCAGGGGTGGGGAACGTTGATCCTGGAGGGCACTCTCCTGCAGAGTTTAGCTCCAACCCTGAAAAACCCTAGAAAAAAATCCCTAACTGCATCCTGAAGACCTTGATTAGCTGCTTCAGGTGTGTTTGATAAGGGTTGGGGCTAAACTCTGCAGGGACACCGGCCCTCCAGGATCAACGTTCCCCACCCCTGGCCTACTGGAAGCCTCTCCTCTATTTATAAAAAGATTTTTTTAAAGATTTTTCACCTTTGCAGCCTTCAAGTGCACCTGGAAAACTTGTACTTTTAAATAGTGCATTCGTTGTTGTAATTCAAGTCACGCATTCAAGTCAGAAACAACTTGGAAGTACCCACAAAAAAAAATAAAAAAAATATTGTGAACAATAAACCATTAAATAGTAATGTAATAATACATTTAGTAATGTAACTTTCGTATGCATATTAAACTTTTTGTAGGATATATACTAAGCTAGCAGGTTAATCAGTTAGCACAGGCTAAGCAGGTGGATCAGCTAGTGGTATGAAAGCTAGTAAGCTAACAGGTTAGCTTGCAAGCTAACTGGAAAAAAAAAATCTAGAAATGTTAATTTGTATTTACAGATAACCAATATGAGGCATTTATTTTAAAATTACGTTAATTGTCATATATACAAATTAAACAAGAGCACAAACATGGAGTGCTGAACACAGTCTGCATGGTAGCCTACGATTCAACCTTATTTTTAATGTAGGATTGGATGTCTATTTTCAACTTGTGCAATTCTTCTAGTTATTTTAGCTGTATAAAAACAATCCGTTATGCTGCTTGATGTTGCAAACTGATATTTATTATTATAATTATTAAAGTTTAATTTATTATCGGAATCATGAACGGGTTTGTTGCGCAAATAGTTTTACCGTTTACTGCACTTTGTTATTCTTACTTGCGCTTATAAGCATTACTCAACCATTGTCCATTTAGTCTGGTTAAACTGAATGGCGGGTGGTTAGTGAATAAGACGGACTGAAATACCAAGTGCAAAAAAATTGATTTTAGTAAAGTTGCCCCTAAAGTTTAAATCACTTTTGATTTTCACTTTTTAACCAATTCTGTCGTGTTCTTTTCCACCTTTTTCCCTTTCTGTCCTAAAAGAAAGTTAATTAGCACACCCTCTTTCTTTTACAGTTAACGCAAGGAACCATGCATGATTGTGTGTGTGTGTGTGTGTAGCAGATCTGCAAAGGAGGGAAGGAGAGAGTATTTCAATAATTGGACTGTGGCAAGTCTGCAGTTCACCCTTACAAACTCTCCCATTATTTTCTGACCCCTCACCAGATCCAACACCCACTCCTCCCTTTTCATCCATCTCTTCTCTCATCTGCTCTCATGCACTTTGTTTCCAGGTTGCTTTTATTATCGGCAGGCAAGAGAAATGTTTTCTGCCTGTGAAACATACGGGATGCCAGCTCAACTCCAAATGTATGGATGACAGGAACTACAGCGCTCTAAAAGCACGCACCGCATGGGACCCGAACACAAATATCGGTGAGTGAGAAGGGATGGGAGGCTGGCGGGGGTGTTGAGTGGGAGGCATCATGGTAGCTCCACTCTTTAATGAGGCCTTTGTGAGCACACGGCAGTTTGGATGGATTTCATCGCCTCCTTCCCTCAAAGGTATTGATTTAAACTCGGCCTGCAATTAGCATACACAAGGGAGCGATGCTAACAAAGACGGGCAGGATGTGAAAGCCAAAATAATGGATGGCTACAAGCACACCAGTCATAATTTTTACAGTCTATGTTCCTCTGCTTAGATCAGCTTGTTTGTACTGCTGAAAATCTGCTATGTCTCTTTCTAGCACCACCTTACAGTTTATGCTACATCATGTCGTGCTGTAATTTAATGATAGTTACACATAATTATGTAAGTTCAGCCCACAGCGGTTTATCACACTTGGCGATGGTAAATGTTATACCACGAGCGATAACAAGGTGGGGAAAAAAACATTGTTTTTGGTGCATGTTCTGATATTTTAACATTTTTGTTTTTTTTTGTTAATTGGATACTGTAAAAAGCATGTTTTTATGTATTTTTTTTATTTGTAAATAGATTCCTGAAAGTCACTGTGTGTGCGTTTACATGTACAGCAAAATACTCATTACTCAAAACCAGTTAATTATAAAAACTGGTCAACAAAAGATGAAAAGTTTGGAAATGCTGTAAGTTTCATAGTTGGGTTTTGGACAATATCAGCTTAAATCCTCATCATTTTTTACATCAATGCATTAAAGTACAACAAAAATAATTTTCTTTTTCTTTCTTCTTATTTTTTAAACATACAGTAATAATGAAGGGATGAATTGAGACATTTTTTCCCAATAATCTCAATGGAAAAAAAGTGTCGGTAATCACAGCGTGCAGATTTACAGCCATATCTCATGGCTACGAGTGTGATATTGCATTTATACAACAGTTTGACAGCACGAGTGTGTAAATACATACAGTAAGAAACAACAATGGAGTGTCTTTAAATACTCTCTTTTGTGCAGAACTACTTTCTTCAGCCATGGATTCAAATCTCAGTTTGACAGTTTAACAGCTGAGCCCAAGCCTTTGTTACAAATTCAAAAACGTCACTTTAGAACTAGTAATGAAGGAACATTGAGTTGCTTCATTGAAAGCTTATTGTATTACTATATTAAAAGTTCACTGTATTACGTAAAGTATTTAAAAGAGTAAAATATTTAATAAACAACAACAACAGCCCTCATAAAAGTTGCATCATAAAAATTCAGTCAAAAGTGCAAAGGCAGTGCTCTTACAGCATTGAAGTTACATAAAATATAACTTGATGAGATTTTGCCCTCAGCAAAGACTATTTGTCCTGGAACAAATAATAGATTAATGAGACCATAGACTAGCCCGTTATTTACCCATGATGAATTATATCTCATGCTTAACCACTATAGAGACATCAGAGCCAGCGGTAAATTCCAGAATATCTGGCCGAGGTGAGGCTGCTCTCTGTGGGTTTATGAGTGCTGAACGGCCGCTGACGCCCTGGATCTCACATCTCCAAAAACGTGATAACAAATTTTCAAGTAGACGTTATCTTTATTAACAAACTGCATATTTGAAGTCTAAACAACTACATTATCATCTAAAAAACTCTCAAAACTACATTTCGTGACACAAAAATAGTATTATTTATAAAATTTTAGTGGATTTGGGCGTCTGCCATGACACTCGCGTGGGAAATACTGCAAGTGGAGTGATACAAACGGTGAAATGGTTGGAGCTCTGTTATGACTATAATATCGCACTCCTCTCAGATTCGGGGACCAGAAAGAATATTTATATATATTACATTTACATTTAGCAGACGCTTTTATCCAAAGCGACTTACAGTGCATTCAGGCTATACATTTTTTTTTATCAGTATGTGTGTTCCCTGGGAATTGAACCCACAACCTTTTGCGCTGCTAACGCAATGCTCTACCACTGAGCCACAGGAACACAGGAACATATATATACATTGTGTCGTCCCTTATCATTGCAAAGTAGGGGTGGGAAATATGACCAAAATCGTGTTATTTTATTTCATGATTAAGGTAAGCAATTACTGATTATTTTACTGCTTATTTCAGACATAAGTGACTGTTTTCGTGAAAATTATGTGAAAAGACTTTTTCATTTTGCATTTTGACAATTTTGTGTGTATTTGAATTATCAATCACAATAAGCTGCAAAAGAAAAGTGATAGATTAATATTGGGTGCTATTTCCATGATATAAATGAACATATTGCCCAGCCCTAAATGATACGAATTTATGCTGATATCCTTATTTTTTGATGATAGTATTTTGCATAAACCATTTATGGCCTGATATACCTTGTGTTTTACCTTAAATATCAAGTGATTTAGCATAATCAGTGTAACTCGTTGAATATTAGCTTCATGTCAGTTTCCCATTTCAGTAAATTATTTAGTCATTAATCAGACTTTGTGAGGCTATTGTAGCATTCAGTTGATTACTACAGGAATACACAAATTAATGAGTGCAGCTTGGAAGATTTTTTTTTTTTGCTTACTTTTCAAACTTGTACTAGTTTGCTCTGGTATAACGGCCTATGTTTGGGCACAAAAACAAAACAACCACAAAAACTGCTTGCTGCTACAAAAACCCACATTAATCCTACAGCACACACATTTCTTCGAAGAGCACTTGTTTTATACTTCGTTGTCTGTTGCAAAACCAAAAAAAGAGATAAAAAGCATCAAAAGTCTTTAAGAAAACAAAGTCTGGGACAGCAAAACAGTGCAAAGGGAATACGAACAGCTAATATGTCAACTGGAGATGTGACAGTGTTCAAAAAAATGTGCAGGGAAACACACTTTAGTCAGTCAGCAGCGGCATGGATGAGTCACCTGAATGTAGTCAGGAGTTCTTACTCGCTCTCTCTCTTTATTTTGATGTGGAATTCCATTGTCTTCTCATGGGTACATGAGAACAAACAAATATTAATAAATAAATAAACCACACACAATACAACAAACAACCCACAGCTATTTAGAAATGTGACAGAACAGCTGTGGCGCCTGCTTCGCCTGAGCGCCTCGGCCTTTTAATAAAATACGCCGGATAAATATTTAATTCCCAGTTGAAACGAAACAACCTGTGCTTTTTATTTGTCCTGCATCTGTGTATGAAATGCATGCCATCGGAGTCGGAGGGGAACAGGTTTCACCGGGTGTTTGACAAAGACTCTTCCCATGGGTGGGGAACAGCATGGCTGATGTGCTTCCTTGAATTACACACTTCACAAGCCTCCGTCTCTTTCTCAATCAAGGCCTGTTATCTCCAGCTGCTCCGACACTGATCACGACCGGTTTTTACACCCGATCTGTGGCGTTGGGACTCTATGATCTCTTACCCGACAAGAACTCTTCATGTTGACACCAAGGAAGGAGGTGTTACTGATTTGTCTTTGTGAATTGATTTGGTACCCAGAAAGGGTTTGGTGGAAGGGTTGTGAGGTTTCGATGGGGTCTCGGGTCAGCAGGTTAAAAAGAGTGAGGGCCATCAAAAGAGTGAGGGCCATCTAGCAATGCTTATGTCGGTGTGGATCAGAGGCTGCTGGGAGCATGGCGTCACTCATTAAAGCCGCTCCTCTAATGCAGTCCCCCATCCCAATTAACCACCGCCCCTGTTTAGAGCAATTAGTTAAGCTATTAGCACTCCGCTCATGACTGCGAGCATGGAAATGAGATGAACGCCGCTGCATTATTTATGAGGCACGAGTGGGGAAAGTGCCTCAAACGGGCCTTTGGCTCGCTCGCTCCTCTTGGCCCTCTCAGCAGTTCAGCTCTTCCACCCCATTGCCTCTGCTGGAATTTGAACCTCTTTAGCAATTCCACTTCATGGAAGACGGCTCCAATCTTTCCATACACCTCTCATGTTTAATGTATCAGTCCATACTGCAGGCGCACGCTAAACAATAAAACTGTGATCTTTAAAATCAAGGATGTAACCAAATATTCAGATTGAATGTACAGTAGACACTTAAGAATCAGCAACTGAAAAACCCATATTGATTAACCACTAATCTGAATATAGTGCCCCTCTCAATGTCACTTTCTCTTATCTCCTGCAGATCAGAGATTACCTAGATGAATGTCATGTGATCAGAGGACATGTAAGCAGGTACGTGAAATTGGATTTTGGGCCCTCATCTAGTTGTGTCGCCCCCAAAGGGCAGTGTAAAAGGCTCATTACAATAAATGCAAGCTGTGGTTGAAATTTTTATTTACATTTATATTTAGGACATTGCAGTGCTGTGTTATTAGTTATGCATAAATATGATATATTATATATTAATAAATAAACTCAAAAACTTAATAAATAAATTGCATATTTAATTTTGTAAATGGAAATTTTAACTGAAAATCAATCCAAAGTGAAAAATCACTCATATCAATGAAAAAAAATCATATAAATGCAGAATACATTCATAATTCATTCATTAAACTGGACAGTTTAAGATTAAGAATCACTTTTTAGTAAACCACAACTGGATTTATTTACTACTACTCATCTACATTAAAATAAATTTATGTCTGAATTTCCCAAATGATAGATTTGTGGGAATACATAACTGTGGGCTTAAAGGGATAGTTCACCCTAAAATGAAAATTCTGTCATTAATTGCTCACCCTCATGTCGTTCCAAACCCGTAAGACCTTCATTCATCTTCAGAACACAAATTATATATTTTTGATGAAACCCAAGAGCTTTCTGACCCTGCATAGACAGCAATGGAACTACCACGTTCAAGGCCCAGAAAGGTAGTAAGAACATCATTAAAATAGTCCATGTGACATCAGTGGTTCAACCGTAATGTTATGAAGCTATGAGAATACTTACATTTATATTTACATTTGCATTTAGTCAGACGCTTTTATCCAAAGCGACTTACAAATGAGAACACTAGAAGAAATCAAAAATCAACAAAAGAGCAATGCTATGCAAGTGCTATGACAAGTCTCAGTTAGCCTAACACAGTACACATAGCAATAAATAAAAAGAAAACAGATAGACTAGAAAAAGAATAGAGCAAGCTAGTGTTAGAGGCCTTATTTTTTGTTAATTTTATAATAAATTAAAAGAAAACAAATAGATAGAATACAAAAAGAATAGAGAAGCTAGTGTTTTTTTATAAAGAAAACAAACATTTAGTAAAGTGAATAGAGTGCTGAAAGGGTCAATGTTTTTTTTTTTTTTTTATTAGAATAGAGAGTGCTAGAGTTAGAGTGTGAAATAAAGACGGAAGAGATGTGTTTTTAACCGATTCTTGAAGATGGCTAAGGACTCAGCTGCTCGGATTGAGTTGGGCAGGTCATTCCACCAGGAGGGAACATTTAATGTAAAAGTCAGTGAAAGTGATTTTGTGTCGCTGTGGGATGGCACAATAAATGTGCCATTCACTTGCAGAACGCAAGCTTCTAGAGGGCACATACGTCTGAAGTAATGAATTTAGGTAAAGGGGTGCAGAGCCAGTGGTGGTTTTGTTGGCAAACATTAATGCCTTGAATTTTATACGAGTAGCTATAGGTAGCCAGAGGTGTGACGTGCGTTCTTTTCGGCTCATTAAAAATTAATCTTTAATCTGGATTAATTGTAAGGGTTTGCTATAAAAGGCTGGAAAACCTGCCAAGAGAGCATTTCAATAGTCCAGCCTGGACAGAACAAGAGCTTGAACAAGGAATTGTGAAGCATGTTCCGAAAGGGCCTGATCTTCTTAATGCTGAATAAAGCAAATCTGCAGGACCGGGGTAGTTTTAGCAATGTGGTCTGAGAAACTCAGCTGATCATCAATCACAACTCCAAGGTTTCTGGCAGTTTTTGAAGGAGTTATGGTTGATGTGCCTAACTGGATGGTGAAATTGTGTTGAAACGATGGGTTTGATGGAACCATAAACAGTTCTGTCTTGGCAAGGTTGAGTTGAAGGTGATGGTCCTTCATCCAGCAAGAAATGTCTCTTAGACAAGCTGAGATGCGAGCAGCTATCGTCGGATCATCAGGATGGAATGAGAGGTAGAGTTGAGTGTAATCAGCATAGCAGTGATATCAAAAGCCATGTTTCTGAATGACAGAACCTAGTGATGTCATGTAGACAGAGAAGAGAAGTGGTCCAAGAACTGAGCCCTGGGGCACCCCAGTAGTTAGATGTTGCGACTTGGACACCTCACCTCTTCAAGGTACCTTGAAGGACCTATCTGAGAGGTAAGACTCAAACCACTGGAGTGCGGTTCCTGAGATGCCCTTTGCCAATAGGGTTGACAGGAGGACAGATCAGCGGACAGATCCAGCAAGATAAGTATAGAAGATTTGGAATCCGCTCTTGCCAGTCTTAGGGCTTCAACAACTGAGATCAAGGCAGTCTTCTGAAACCAGACTGGTTGCTGTCCAGGACATTTTTCTGTGTGAGAAAGGCAGAGACTTGGAGAACAGCTCATTCACTTTTTGTGCGAAAACAAAACAAAAATAATGACATTATTCAATTTATTTTCTTCCATGTCAGTCTGTGCACGAGAGAGATAATTGATGACAGAATTTCCAATTTTGGGTGAACTATCCCTTTAAAACCTATAGCCAACATATTTTTGTTTATGCTTATATACTTTTTCATTATCTTCTTTCTTTCTTTTTACAAACAGAAATGTAACAAAGGTCATAAAAAGGTCATAGGTCAGTGATTGTTGGACTTAAACTGCACACTTGCTTATACTGCCGAGATATTTCAAAGCGATGCAACAGAGCAGACTTTATATTCTCACACCCGCACACATGAAACTGCCCACTCATCACTGGCTCCCTGGCAGAAAACTATCAGTGGAGAGATTTTCCAATAACTGTTCCTCATTTGCACAAAGAAGTTATCTCCGCAATCATTCTCTGATCTTCATCACGCCTATTTGAAAGACCCCATGATACCTTTTCTCTTAAAACACAGAATCCGCGGCACCACTGGTGGTTTTAAGAACTGTAGATTAATCTGACACTATCGATCGGCTCTAAAGTCAAATGCAGGGCGCACCTGGTCAGGAAGCTCGTCTTTTCTGGCCCCTCGTGTCAATCATTAAGCTAACGATCCTGTTATTCATTTGCCTTTCCAGCACCTCGCAACAGGGAGCGGTGGCGACTGTTTCTCGTCCTTGTGTTTGTTGAGTTTCCAAATATACCCATGCTGCCATGCAAGAGAGAGAGAGAGCGCAGAGAGAAAGAGAGAGAGCCTCCCCCGAAACATTTGGAGGTCCATCTGTGAGGAGAGTTTAAAAAAAAAGAAAAAAAGAAGAAAAAAAACGGTATGTACTCTCTGCTCGTCATTGGACCTATCAGAAATTTCCATTACAGAGAGCTATATGACTTCCTTGGCAGCTGGAGCCGTATCTAGCAAGCCTCACGTTTTTTTCTCCCAACACTCTTTTTCCCATCTTGGTCTCTTTCTCTCTCCCTCGCCCTCCCTTTTTTTACAGCTTCATAAGGGAAAGCTGACTTTTTGATGCTGGACTTTGATTCTCTTTCAAACTCTCTCTCTTTCTCTCCCTCTGCCGGTTTTATCTTGCTTCCTGCAGGCAATGCGTTCCAGTCCACCATGCTCGGCAGGGGCTGCTGGAGCACTGGGGTATTTGGAGAACATTAATGATTCTAAACAGCCAGAGGAGCTACCAGGAGAGTCCGATGCTTCGCAGTCCACGGGTAGAAACCAATATATATGTGTGTGTATAAAAATACATAAAACCGTCTTGACAAGTCATCTGCCGCCCGGCCACAGAGCAGGGTGACCTGCTGCGTGGAGCAAGACGAGAGCCATGGGCTTTAAAAACAGGCCCACTCGCTTAACTGACTCCATTTGCTCTGATCAAATGGTTTTACTTGGATGGACGCGTCTTTAAAACGAATCACAGGGTTTAGCTTGCGAAAGAAAGGCGCAGCTCGCCGAAACCCTGTGGACAGCGGGGCTGACTGGATATTAATGAGAGTGCTATGTTCAGTGTTGCATGTGTTTAATGATTCAAATGTGTCGGAATACAGGCATCAATTATTCACGCAGGATACCATGACTGGGCGAGGTTACAACTATTTTTTGGTATTATATATATATTTCATGAGCATGTAGGGAAAGAATGCAATGAGCAGCATGTGTCTTGTGTGTAAAGCGTTTTTGTGAGGGAGATGCTGAAGGGCATGCAGATCGCTGCAAAGTCTTGTCATGGAATATATTACCAGGCTTCATACTACCCACACACAACTCTCACAAGAAACAAATTAGTCACTGAAAACTTTTCCCGAAATGAAAACTGATTCATGCGGTGAGATTTGCAGGCTAGATTGGACTCTGTAAACAATATGCAGTATGTTTGTTTTCTGCTCTTGCCTGATTACTCACGCTTGTCATAGTTTGCTTGTTAGCCTGTGATCGTTTTCTGGAGGGACTAAATGCATTGAGAAAATATTGCTCATACTGTACAGTGGGGACAGAAAAGTCTGAGATCATTGGTGAATATGCCTTTATTTAGCAAACTTTTATTCCGAATCATAATATCAAGGTAAAGTTTATTTTTTTTTTTTTTATATATATATCTTATTATTTGGTTTTTCCCTCTTTTGCCAGCATGATCTGCTAGACGAGGCCTAGTGAGATACTGCTGATAAATCATATTACTGATAATTCATCGTCTGATGGGATTACCATATACTGTACCAACATGAAGATCATTTTCTCTAATATTCAAGAAATCATGTGTTTTCTGTTTGCGGTTTTAGAATAAGTAGTGATGCCAAATTTGTCAAAGAAGCACTCTTTTGATTCAATCGGTCAAAAGGTTGCGATTCAAATTGATTGAGTCGGACAGTTCAGTACCAGTACTGATGAAAGGCTAGAAACATACCTCTTGGTGACCTATAAATAGTGCAGAATCTGAATTATTATTATTATAAAATACATTATATATTAATTCACTTGTTATTATTAATATAGGCCTAATACTATAACATGTGACACAGGACCACAAAACCAGTCATAAGGGTCCATTTTTTTAAATTGAGATGTATACATCATCTGAAAGCTGACTAAATAAGCTTTCCATTGATGTATGGTTTGTAAGGACAGGACAATAGTAGTAGTAGTAGTAGTAGCCCTTTATTGTCACTAGTCACAAGTACCAGCGAAATTAGCCATCAACCTGTCCATACATACACAACATACATATATGACAAGGGGGTAGACAGGACAGGAAGAAAAATACAGCATAACATGAGGAAGGTGATATTAGGTCGAGATACAACTATTTGAAAATCTGGAATCTGACGGTGCCAAAAAATATAAATATTGAGAAAATTGCCTTTAAAGTTGTCCAAATGAAGTCCTTAGCAATGCATATTACTAATCAAAAATTAAGTTTAGATATATTTACAGTAGGAAATTTACAAAATATCTTCATGGAACATGATCTTTATTTAATATCCTAATGATTTTTGGCATAAAAGAAAAATCAATAATTTTGACCCATATAATGTATTGCTGGCTATTGCTACAAATATACCTGTGCGACTTAAGACTGGTTTTGTTGTCCATGGTCACATATAATAAAAAAGACATTAGACATAATAATGTTCCTCTGTTTTTCAAAATACTAGATTTTCTGTTTATTTACAGGTTTAAATGGGATTTTAAATCACATATTTTCAATGCATTTCAAAACGTCTGGATGCCATGAAAGTATGAAAGTTTACTGGTTCAAATTTACCCTGCAAAGCCTTCGTTGGCTACCACTTTGTTGGCTACCACTCTATAAATAGCTATTGGACTTCCCTGGGACAGTCAGACAGAGCCATTAAAACACAAATCAGTGAGCATGGAGACGGCTAATGATCGACCCAGCAGATCTATGAGCAGCAGGGGAAAATTCCTCATTATAAGCTATATGCTGTCTAACTGCTCCCACCTGAAGGCAACATTCTCCATATCCTTTACCATAATGCCATGCTCACTGACCACTCACATTATGCACAAATACAGGTCTGATTAAAATGTTATCTTATTATAGTTTCCTCATTTAAAGCGATCATTCACCCATAATGAATATTCTCTCAATGTTCATATACTGTCCTTACAACTCATGTTCTAAATTCCACATGTTCTGAAGCATTACTTTAGCGTTTGTTTGACTAACAGTCTTGAATTAAAGTTGTTCCCTGATAATCTTCCCCTCCATTGAGCTGTTAACTGCTGCTAACGAATCATTGAGTCAATTGAGCATCAGTCCAATGATTCATTCATGAAGCGGACAATGCTACCTCTTTAATGGACGTGCCAAGGAAAGCTAAGGAGGATATCGAGACTTAAATTAACACTATTGTATGGCTTCAAAGGGTAACACTTTATTTCTAGTGTCCTTGTTACGTTACAGTAAATTATGAATAATTACAAGCAGCTTGCCTTAAACCAAATCCTAAGTATACTATATTTATTATACTACATGTTGCTTCAAAGAGCCTGGAATATAGAGCATGAGTTTTATGATATCTTTATCTCTTTTTTTTTTTTAAGTTTGAAGTTTTAAGTTTGGCAGCTCCAGACGACATTCACTTTCATTATATTGAAAAAAGTGGCCATGATATTCCTCAAAAAGGCACATTTTGTGATCCTCAGAAGAATGAAGAATCAAACACATTTGAAAGGACATGAGGGTGAGTAAATGATAGCAGATTTGTGATTTTTAGGTGAACTATCCCTTTAAGAATGAGTTCTGAAGCACAAAAAAAAAAAAAAAATTAAAAGGGAGAAAGATGATGATGAAAATGTGACAAACCCGTGTCACAAAAAGGGAAACTTTGGGGCACTTTGAGGTAGACATTACCCTGGATTACATCACAAGTAGACAGTGTTCTGAACAGCTATACTTAACAAAGCTCATTTTTATTCTCTGCTCTTTCCTCTTCCCCTGGAGATTCCGCCTTGTAAACAATCAATTCGGTAGGGTTAGAATAAAGGGTGACTCATAATCAAAAGATAAAGCAATAGGTATCTGTCGATACGTTCAGCCGTGAGACAGTCTCTGGCACGGAGCAGCAGAGACAGGTTGCAGAGATTAGCGCTGACCTTTGCCGCTTTGACATTCGACCATTTGACTTAATTAATAGCGAGCAGCTCCCCTGCACGCCATTCGTCATGTGTGTACTGTCGTCGGGCAGCTTAGCAGGTTAGTCTGACTGCGCTGTCATCAAGCCGGCTAGCACGGGAACAGGATCCGACAAGATAATCAGCATGAAGCTTAGCCGGCGAACCTGTAGGGAGGTGTGAGGGGAAGTGTCTCAAAGTGGCATTCATTACTGTGTAAAGAACTGAAACATCCAGGAATGCTACTGTCATTCTTGAGATAACCATTGGTGAGAGGTATTAAATGATAAAAACAGCTTTATTTCAGATATTATCCCTCTGCTTGGGAATACAGAGAGAGAGAAATACCTCTGTAAATCTAGAGCATTTTGAAGAACTAAATTGCAAACTAAACCAATGACTGAGACCAAATGATTGTCACATCAAGTTACAATGCTTCATTAGCTAGACTCATGCTGATAGACAGCTACTCTTAGCCTGTAGCTTTGCAATAGAAAACACACAAACAAGATCTTATGCATTAAAAGCCTAGTTTGGCATTTTTCGCAAAGCCCCTGCTGTTTCTATTGTGTGTTTTAAAAATATTGTTTGTCAACAAGTAAAGCAGAAAGGAATTATTGCTGATTTAATATTTGATTGAAAGCAGAAGTCAAAGTAATTACACAATGCACCATGTATTGTATGGTGAAAAGCATACTTTATTTAAATTAAAATGGAAACTAAATAAGATATGTAGGACCCACTTTTCCAAAAATTCCTAAATTAAATTTGGAACACACACCAAAAAAAAAAACATGATTTTGTGGAATATACCAGTGTCCAGAATTCTGAGACCACATTCAAAATTGATGATTCTAATCATAATAATCAATTTATATTTGTTTAAACTTCTCATAATTCTGCTATGAAAAGAATTCCAACTCTGCACTATTTCTAGAACATGCTCATTAGGTTTTGAACAAACTTGTGGAGTTCTTGCAGCTTGAGCGCTGCTGTTGTTGCCACTCTGAAAGCCTGTCATTTCTCAGGGTTTCAGAATGGCAAAACACTAAAACTTTTCACTCAAATTATTATGCTGATTATATTAAAAACTTAAAAAACTAAAAGAGAAGGTCTTCGATTTTTTGGATCACACTGTATCTGCTTTGTGTGGAATCATTCCATGCAGAGGAACGTAAAGGATCTTCAGCATCTTCACATTGCCAGTGAACTCAGTCATAAACTTTTATCACTGGCTCCAAGTGACCAGACCACAGCAGTAATTGCTCTTGCCAGAACCGGCAACAAATCAGCAAGCAACCAGCAGCTGCTTCCAGGTCAATAATTTCTATTCAGGTCTAAATGAGCTTTTTCTTAACTTATCGGTATTCCTGTCCACCCAACCCCTCCCCACATCCTACTGGGGTCGATTGGCCAGTCAATCTCATGGGAAATCTGCTTGTAATGGAGGGTTATGTAACATTTGCAGGACACCGTGTCCATAAAGCATTATTTGATTCGGGTCTTTTGGAGCTTTTTCTAAATGCCAGTGGGTGGCAGGGGCAGACGTATGATGGCAGGGAGCTGGAGACAGGGGCAGAACTGTTTGGGTTCAGCTCTTTCATCAAAGTCAAGCGATATATAGCTCTGGCATATTGACAGTATTATTATATGTATATGTATGATACGTATGTGGTAAAAGATTACATTGTAAACTCAATTTACATTGCAATCACACTGATAAATAAAGTAATTAGTCCCAAGTGACTGCAAATTACAGTGATTTTTAATGGGTAAAGAGATTGGTCTTATAAAGGAATAGTTCACCCAAAATGAAAATTTGCTAAAAATTGACTCAGCCTCACGTCTTAATGATGGAATTGTTTATTTGCATTACATTAACTGATGGACTGGAGTCATGTGGATTAGTTGTGGATTATTGTAATGCTTTTATCAGCTGTTTGAACTCTACTTCTGACGGCACCCATTCACTGCAGAGGATCCATTAGTGAGCAAGTGATGTAATGCTAAATTTCTGCAAATCTGTTCTGATAAACAAACAAACTCATCTACATCTTGAATGGCCTGAGGGCCAGTTTTCTGCTAATTTCATTTTTGGGTGAGCTATTCCTATAAAATGAGACTGTAGTGACAAGCAAGGCACTTTTCATATACCTTTGCCTAAATAATTTTCAATAACACATTACAAACTTAATTGGTAACATATTTTACAATAAGGTTCGGTTGTAAATCTATGCAAATTATTTTGTGTATCTCTTTGTGGATTCTGCTGAATTTCCAAGTACCCTAATATTCTAATGAGTGCTATTGATCAATGTTAAATATTCACACGGTCTTGTTCATTTTGTTCTGTAAAGCTTTATAAATGTATTTTGTTGAAATCCCTGTAACAAGGTTTATAAAGCTTTGTTCAGCTGTTGGGTGCCCAATGCACAAATGCACAGTCCTCCACAGGGTCAGAAGCGGAGTTTAAATAGTGCTTGCGCATCTATCGATATTTGTTAAAAAATAATAAATAAAAGATCACTTACATAATAAGTGCCTTTAGAAGTCAATATATTGTTTATTTCATTAGGCCTATCACTGGCCTAGTCCACAACAGTAGTCCAGTCCATGGAAGATGTATTTGTTATTGTATTCTGTCTATTATATTTTCAAGTGCTGGTTTATGCAAACATGTACTGAAGAATTTGGATGCTGCATCACTTCTTGCTGAATTTGCATCATGAGTTTAAAGTGTTTAAATCAAGACAACAACACAAGAATCATTCAGTTTCAGCTCCGAGTTTATTGCATTTCATTGAATATCATTTAATGTAGTTTGAACTCTTTGGTAATTTATTTTCTTCATTACTTTGAATATGTATTTGATTTCAATACTCATAAATATGGTTTACAGCAGGTGTTAACAGTGATTAACAACCATTTCTAATGAAGGGCGGGGTCGGGTGGGGTTGCTATAAACCATTAATGTTCATTTGTTTAGAGAGAATAACCACCCATCTCTCCTTTTGTCAATCACTGTGTCACCCCCCCCACCACACAAAACACAGTACACCACGCCGGTCATTTACGACTCTACACGACCCCCCTGCACCCACACAGCCCACCACAGCCCGGCAGGGGGGCAGCTATACCGGATTCACGTGCTTTTATATACCACAGGGGGTCTGCACGTGAAGCTGGGTGCAAACTCGTGCCGGTCAGCAGGTAAAGTACCACGGGGTTACACAGAGAAACGTGTCAGTATTCCCGCGAGGAGAAGCTGAACCTCAATTTAGAACGCTTCTTCTTTTCAAATCGCTCTTTATGACGTCCTATTAAGACGGTTCGGAAGGCCTTTTTGTTGTTGTTGTTTTTTGTTTTATTGAATAGCCGCCGTAATGTCTCCATGCAGTTTAATGGAGATATTAGGCCATACATACCAAGATCAATACCAAGAACTTGCACACATGGTGTTATAGGGGATCATATTTAGCTGGGTTCTTATAAGTTTATTAAAACTTGAAAATGGAAATTCATTTTTTTAATGTTTTATGATAAACATTTTTACCACATTTAATTAGGCCTAGTTACATTTCGAATGCTATTTATGCATACTAGTTTTTATTGTTTAGTCTTCAAACTTCAATTATCTATATAAATCCGTCAAAACATGTGAAGTATTACATGTTTAAAATTATGATGAACAAAGAATAAAATAAATATATATATATATTTATTATTTGAATATGATTTATATATTTTTTTTCGAAAATGTGCTCTCGCAATGCAGTGCTGCGCATCTGAGCGCAAAACTTCCGCGTTGCTTCACCAGATGGTAGGCCTATGCTTTTCACGGTTTCAGGTATTTCTTAGATAATATCCACTTAATCGTCTGCATCAGCCTCTGTTCATCCATGTTCGGTCCAGTGTGAGCAGGGGCAGTAGCAGTGGTGGTCAGTAACGAAGTAAAACTTCTTCGTTACTGTACTTAAGTACATTTTTCAAGTATCTGTACTTTACTGGAGTAGTTTTATTTTGAGCAACTTTTACTTTTACTTCACTACATTCCAAAGCATAAGATCGTACTTTTTACTTCACTACATTTCATAAAACATATCGTTACTCCTTATAATACATCACGTGCTCCGAGACGCAGAAGCGGTGTCTGATTCATGAACAAACTGATTCTTTTCAATGAACCTGTTAAATCGGTTCGCAAATCGCAACAAACGATTCATTCACGAATTGGAATGATCCGATTGCAGATGTTCTCGAGTCGAAAACTCACTGATTCAAATGATCCGTTTAGAGCGAGTCTTCAGTGAACTGAACTCACAAGTAAAGAACCGGGAGATCTTGTGAGCGCTCGCGCGCGAGCGTCTGATGCTGCGAAAAGTAAGTTACTAATGTCGAATTTTAGGATTAATTATTGTAACTGAAAATCATATTTAGGTCAAAACTGTCAGTTGTTTGTGAACTAAATCTGCTGTAAAGGGTGATCTATTTAAGCCCAATGAAATGCTTGAATGCAGACAGATGTCAGTGTCTCTATGTTTTAGGTAAAAAAACTAAACATTAAAATAACACAGATTAAATAAAATAACTCATGCACGTTCATATTCCCCGCTGCTGTAACGTTAGCAGTTTTATTAAAATGCTATGCATTTAGCCCTATGTAGTCTCAGCCTCAGATGTCACGCCTGTCTGATGCATATGGCACACTTATCTGGAAACACTTCAGGAGTGTCGAAGTCGTCGTCGGATTGGTTGAATTATACAGGATTTCCGGGAGACTTGTGTGTCGCGTTCTTTAACGTTCCGCTTGGAAACAAAGATGCCGTGACGCCAAACCCCCTCATGAAAGAAGAAATCCGTCGTGTTTACAAATGTGACAACGAACGCTTATCAGGGTCAACTAAACACTTGATTTTCAAAAGTATGTGAAATATTTAAAGTTCACGGCATAGAATCTTTAAAATACGTCAGAGAGTTTCACACACCGGTCTGGTATTGTGGTGACATTTAGGCTGCGTTTACACTGGCAGAAAAAATCCGATCTTTTGCCCATATCTGACACAGATCGGAATTTGATGCACGCGTGTAAACACAAAAACCCGCATGAGATCCGATTTTTTTGTATCCGATCTGAGCCGTTTCCAAATGTGGTTTTAAATCAGATACATATCCGATATCTGGACATCCGGACATCCGACCTATGTCTAAACACACATATCCGATTCTCATTAAGATTTTTAATGGCGTTTTAATGCGCTCGCATTTTATTGAGATGGAAACTTTATATAGGTAAGAAATTGCACATTCAGGAGCTGGTTTTCAACCCCTGCCCCATGAATTTTGAAAATACAACAGCTAAAAGCTACATTATATTTCTCAGCAATGAGGTGATTACTTTTTTTGTAATTAAACCGACAAGCTTGTTCGGAATGCTTCACAATCACTCGCTCGCTCACTTGCACGTGGGTACATGCGCGTTTTCTCTCTCGCTCTCTCTCTCTCTCTCTCTCTCGCTCTCTCATTAATTCATTCAAATTAATTTCAATAAATATCATCTATATTTCTCTAAAGAATTCTACCTCAGCAGTAGATAAAATAGTCTAACAAATTAAAATTACCGTTATTTTCGGGTCTTAATTATCTGTTCAGTCAGATTTTGTTCTGCAAAATATCCACGACAGCCGTTGCTGGTAAATAATAATGGCTATTCAACGTGAATAATTTAAATCATTTTAATAGCACGGCCATTTAAAACCCGAGGGTCTACCATGTGCATAGTAAAGCGATCACTGCAGGGAATTAATGTAAACACAGATATCGGATACCAGTCGTGTCTAAAATGAATGTAAACAGGCGGGCCAAAAAATCGGATATGGTCAGAAGATCGGATCTGTGCATTAAGACTTGCAGTGTAAACGCAGCCTTACACGCACCGAAACGTGACGCTGAACGAAACGAACTGTGATTGGTTGTTTGACATGTCGGTCAAACGGCCTCATGGGCGGGCCTTGGCCAATAAATCCTGCCATCTATTCCAGACCTTCAGCCGTCAGTCTGAAGGTCTGGCTACGTGAGACTAAGCCCTATGTGACGTCTGTTTTTATATTGTTTATTAACAGTATACATTTTTATATTGTTTAGATCAACTAGCCGAGTAGACAGGTATGAATGTTTATTCATAACCATAGAAAATAAGTAAAGCTGATGCTAACTGTCTAGCTAACAAGCTTGCTGATGCTAAGTTGAGGAAATTTTTAGATATAAAGTCCAAATATTTTTATTAGGGGTCGACCGATATGTGTTTTTCAGGGCCAATGCGATACCGATTATTACAGACCAAGTAGAACGATAACCGATATTTAGAACCGATATATATGTCTGGTGTAACAATGAAAATTAATGTCAAAATTAAGAATAACAAGGGCTCTGACAAAAACTGCCTTCCCTGGTGTTGGTTTCACTTCTTACTCTTGTCTTCCTCCGTGCATCCATCTACAATAAGGGTAATATAAAGAGAGAGTTAAATGTGGGGCCACTGTAGGGCTGCACGATATATTGCATGCGATTGTCATGTGCATCTCTTCAGTAAAGCCGGTTCTGTGATTAGTGTTAAATCTCCATCACCTGCTTTCCAACCCAGTAGATGGAGCGGAAGTTAATACACAGAGCTGTAGTTCACTGACAAGCTACGCAATTCGTGCTCATAATCACAGATGAATCGCCTTCGATAATGAATGTGATATTGCGTAGCTTGTCAGTGAACTACAGCTCTGTGTATTAAATGCCGCTCCATCTGAAAGCAGGTGATGGAGATTTACTGCTAATCACAGAACCGGCTTTACTGACGAGATGCACATGACTATCGCATGGAATATATTGTGCAGCCCTAGGCCACTGTATGCTTCATGATTAAGCCTATGTTTTTTGGATGTTGTTCATGTATTTATGTCCTCATTTAGTGAGACAGCAGATGCTGAAAACACTGCGAGCGTCGCGCACTTCTGTGTGTATGTGTAATCAAAATCGCGCGTCTGTGCCATTCACATATACAGAGACATGCAGAACATGCAGAATTCATATTTAAAGGTGCAGTGTGTAGTTTTTAGCGGCATCTAGCGGTTGAGTTTGCGAATTGCAACCAATGGCTCAGTCCCCCGCTCACCCCTCCCTTTAGAGAAGCTACGGTGGCCGATACAGGGCTAAGATGCCGTCGTCTGAGACCGCAGAGAGCAATGAGGTTTCTTTACAAAGGTAAATTAAGGAATTATATTTACTTAATTATTCAATAAACGATGTCATTGCGAATATTACTGTTACTTGTTCATCATTGTGTCAGTGTTTTTTCGCGAGAACAACATAGTGACGATACGTGCTCTGTAGAGCAGTTTGTCCGTTAAGGGCTACTGTAGAAACATGATGGCGACTTCCATGTGAGGGGACCCACGGTATATGTAGTTATAAATCGCTCATTCTAAGGTAATAAAAACATAACAGTTAATTAAGTAAGGTCTTTATACTCCTCTGAAAACGTAGTTATGTATATTATATTGCATTTCTGTCTATAGATCATCCTAAATATTACACAGTGCACCTTTAAATAGTCTTTTTGCGGCTTAATGTTTACAGATACTAGTCCATAGCGTGAGTCGATTTAAGTGTACTGACCTACTTTTGATTAATTCATCCAAACTTGAAATGAACCGTGACTCCGCGTTATACAGTAAATTCCATTTATATGACTGGATTCCACGATTCCGTCCGCATTTCCCCATCGCGGAAACCATAAATAGATAATATTGAGGTGTTTTGCAACTTCAGTGTAGTGGATTGTGATTTATTGCAACTTGAGCAACGTCTGCTGCTGCCTTTGAGAGACAACTGATGCGTGATCACTGAAGCAAGCAGCTCAAGTTAGCAAGAGCTTTCGGTGTGAGAGTGCCTTTAGTCTTCCACGCTGATTGGTCGGACTCATGACTCCCAACAAATCAGATGCGCGGTGGGCGGAGATTGCTCTAGCCCACAGAGTGGTGAGTTCTGACAGGCTGCATCAGTGCCAAATAGCGCATTTCAGAATTAAATTATTTTATCGGCACATCGATTTTGAAAATGACCGATACCGATAATTATAAAAATGCTTAATATCGGCGGCGATAATCGGCCAGGCCGATAATCGGTCGACCCCTAATTTTTATTCAGCCACCTAGATAGATTACATCTGAGGTAAAAAGAAAGGATGTGATGTTCTGAACATGGTAACTACAGTAATTATCAAAGTGGGAAGTGATGCCCTCTGGGGGCATTTGGCCAGGGGTTTTTTTACACCACAGACAAGGTTTGAGAAGAAAAAAATCATTATGAAAATATAATTATATTTTCCTTAAAATGTTCTTCCTAACTTCAGGCCTAATTCTCATGTCATATATAACCGACGTTCTGCAAAACAACAAGTTTTAAAACACTTTTTTCTTACTGGTGAAAATTAGATGGTCAAATCTGTTTTCTCTCAGGTACATCGCAGTGTAAGCTTCATAGGGAACATTACTACATCACTCTCATCAACGTAGTCCATATCAACAACAAAATATATATCTTGACTCCATATAGTGGTTATTTTGGGAAAATCCCAGGTATTTTGGGCAGTACTTTTATATTAGCACATATAAAAATATGTGCTAATATAAAATTAAATAAAGTAGTCTATATAAAATTGCAAAATAAATCTATCTATCAGTACTTTTTTACTTAAGTACATAACAAATCGAGTTTGTACTTTCACTCAAGTAAAATTGAAAAAGCAGTACTTTTACTTTTACTTTTACTGGAGTAATATTTTATTATACGTATCTGTACTTTTACTCAAGTACTTGATCTGTGTACTTTGTCCACCACTAGGCAGTAGGCTACCCTTACCAAAAAGTAGTATATTTCAAGTTTATTTTATTAAGTATACTTAAGTAAAGTTCAAGTATATTTTTAAGTATACTTTATGTAGTAAGTATACAAATATCAGTGTACTAGTAGTATACTCGTAAGTGTACTATTTCAATACTCATTGGGACTAAATTGGCCCACTTTCTTGTATATAAAATATACTTTTAAGTATACTTTAAGTATACCAGTAGTAAACTGAGTACACATCTAGTTTACATCAAAGTTTTTAGCTTGTACTGCAACTATACTAAAAGTGAACTTATAGGTATACTGATAGTTTACTAATTAAATACTTGTAGTAGCATTTTTAGTACACATTGAAGTATAGTCTCAGTAAACTACTATAGTTTAGTAGTTTTATACTGCAAGTATACTTGTAAGTTTTCTTTAAGTGAACTTTACATCATACTTTAAGTATACTACTATGTCCCTATTTTACGGTGGCTGAGAGAGCTCAACGTGCTGCAAATAGAAAAAAACACCTGCAAATTAAGAAAAACAAGTTCATCATTTTGACAACTAGGCTTGCTGCGATAGACGGTGTTGGCGGTGATACCGGTGTTAAGTCACAACACCGGTTACGTCACTTGCCCACCGCGGCACCGTCCCCCACCGTCGTTTTGATTTGATTTTTTTATAGTAATACAAATCATTTAGTTCAGTTAGAGGACACTACAATTAAAACTGAACGCGGCTGCTCAATGCAGCACACTGAAGGACAGTCGCGCATCACAGATCAGATTTCATTTATCACGTTGTCAGGGTTCTGTTATGTGTCATCTGTTTCTGCCTCTTGTGTCCATATTTGGTTTGTTTCCTGTCCTTGTTTCATGTCATTATGAGTTAATTTATGTCCAGCTGTGTGTATGTGATTGTGTTAATTACCCTGTGTAGATTAGTCCTGTCTTTTGAGTTTGATTTCGTCTGGTCTACTCGTTACTCCCCGGTGTTTCTGTGAGTCTGCCCTGCCTTGTCCTGCCTTGATGTCTCCATTAAAGACTATTATTTTGAGTTATATCCTCGTCTGTGTGTTCCTTGTTTCTCCCTACTGTGTGCACCGTGACACACGTGAGGAGAGTGAGTTGAGCTGACTGACGAGAAGAGTGAGGTGAGACAGACAAGACGATGGCAGAAGAGTTTCAAAACCAAATGTAAAAGCGCCTGTTTTAAAAATATTTTGGATTTTGAAAAGCCTGTTGACTTCTGCCATTAAGTGATAATGGAAGTTTTTTAAACATTCGTTTCTCATTTATTTGGTTCCACAGTATTTGCTGATTTTATTTTATTTAAACTGTGTATTTTTTCCCCCGTTATTTTACATCAAGGTGTATGCCGTCCGTGCCTCCAAACTTTCTTATTCGTTTTGCTAATAAAACAAAATTCCTCATTCTTTACTGATTTTTAGTTTTGTATACCTATTTAAACTTTGTGTAAGTTATTTGTTATTTTATATTAGCCATATAGCATGGTGTATTTTTATTCGTTTTGTTAATAAAAGTTCTATGTTCTACGTTATATTTTGTTGTTGCTTGAATTGAATTGATGCCGAATTTCCGCTAATTTAAAAGTGAAAGTAAAATGGGCACAGTGCTTTTTATAAACTATTTAAGCAAAGGAAAGTGAGGGAAAGAGGGAAAACTCAAACAAACTAAAAGCAAACAACTGCTTGACGCCGAATTGCCGCTAATTTGATAGTGAAAGTAAAACGCGCACGGCGCTTACAGGCTATTTAAAACCGAAGGAAATCGTGGAAAAGAGGGAAAACTCAAACGACCCCCCACCACGGTGATACCGGTATTACCGGTGTTGTCACACTTCGATTAACCGGTGGGAAAATTTCCTCACCGTCACAACCCTATTGACAACACGCGTTGCAAATGCTCACAACACAACCAAATAAAGAAACGCACTGCAAATACTCACAACACAACCAAACAAAGAAACGCGCAGCAAATAAAAATCTTAATATGGTTGTGTTGTGAGCATTTGCAGTGTGTTTCTTTATTTGTTTGTGTTGTGAGCATTTGTAGCGCGTGTGTTGTCAAATTGATGAAGTTGTTTTCTTAATTTGCTGGTGCTTTTTCTATTTGCATGTGTTTTCTGAAGTTGCAGCACGTTGAGCTCTCTCGGCCACCGTACTATTTATTAATTTGTATACATTTTGTTATATGAATATCTGAACATACAAAACATCAAAAGGAAGAACAGGGTATCTGCTTGTAAACAAAAACATTTTATTCTAGCTTCATGCATTCTTTTTTAAATACTTGAATGTGGGTAAGTTTCATAAATAAAAAATAAATAAAAAAACAACATTTTGAACAAAAAGCTGAAAAAAGACTATGAATTGGATTCAGAATGATAATTAAAACGTAGATGGAGTCGAGCAACACCCCTGATGATGTCTGATGATACCTGCGCGACTACACACACACACACACCAAGAAACCGACGCAATGTTGTTTTTAATGGTTTTTCTTGGTGAAACTTGAGAGATTTGAAATATCTGTTTCTTCACAAACTTCACAATCAGTCTCCTCATATTGGAAGTTCATATTTATAATCGTAATCATTTCTATCGTAATATTTTGTACACGCAAGCTAGTTTTGTTGTAAATTAAAAATAATAATTGTTTAACTTAAAACAAATGTACAGCATCCCTTGTGTCCGCCATGTTTTCTCACTGACACACCCCCAACTTGCACATTTGTGTCTTAAAAATATGATTAACATGGAATAGATTCCTTTTTCTGAGGTTGTTTTATTGCATCGGTCTCGTTCAGGCAAAAATGCTGCAATGCTTGTATGCACTGTATAAGTAATGCGCTGTAATGCTAGTATAAAAAGGCTGCAATAGCAATATGTTAAACATAGATGTTCAATGAAGTGTTACATTTATTACTAATAATAATAATAAAAATTCCTGTAAATAAATGAAAATTATTCTTCCAAATAATATAATCCATTATATTATTGGCACTGTCTAATTTATAAATGTAAACAATACACTGGACTGGTTTAAAGGATAATCATTTTCGAGATTGGTAAAAGAAAGGCTTTTTTTAATGACATTGTCATAATCAAACACTCCATGAGTTGTTGATAATAGAATATAGTGAGTATGTGTGAGGTAGAGGAACCGCAGTCAGCCACTCGGGGCCAAAAGCAACATGATCCCAGTGTAATGAGAATGTGTCAACAACCCGTCAGCCACGGTCCAACACACACGCACGCACATACACACACGTAAAAAATACACACCCCATTGTGTGTGTATCTCACGCTGGAGTGGACGTCCAATCAAGAGCTCATATGTTTTGCATGATTTCATGCACAGTCCCCCTGTCAGGCAGGGATTCGGCTGGAGTTGGCCTTGTCTGCTGCAATTCAAATGGCCTGTAAGACTGTTGACTGCTGAATGATGTGGAGATGTACTGTTGTGCTATCATGCATGCTGAATGCCACTGTCAGACGCTGACGGGGGCCTACTAGACACAATATGGAGATGAGAGATTTGCAAGATTATTGCGTCCTATTTGGCGAAAAGCCACTCAGTGCAGCATTGCTGGATCAGATATAATACAAATGTTTAGAATGTGTTTTTGCGTGCATTTTGATGCTGATCATGGGTACCTTTTTGCTTCAAAAATAAGTATTCAGTTCTAGTTAACTACAGTAGCCTATATCAATCCAGAAAAACTTAAGCACATGCTCGAAGCAGACCGGTCTCAGCAGATGCCACTCGCAGCACTCATAACTTGCAAATAATTTGCATGAGAGAGTAGCCAATTAGCATATTGGCGAGGGGGAGGGGCAGAGTGAAAGCGAGCCGCTCCCCTCTGATTGCTTGTAATCTTGACAGGATGGGCCAATCCCGTGATCCGCTGCTGCGTGGGTGTGTGTTTGCATCTCGGGCCACTGGCAGGTTCAACCGTCTTGGGGAGCCTTTATACTGTACTGCATATTATTAAACTGCTGACACCATTTAAATTTTATCATTTGTCTACTTTTAGTCTAGGATGTGCTAAACTGCACTATTGGAGGAGAGTGCTGTAACTGTGAATACAGGTATGATTTCCATGCAATCCATTTCTCTTGTAGCACAATAAACGCTGAAGTTGGAAAAACTCGTTTTTAAAAATAGAAATTGATGTATATTCACACTTAAAGATAACACACCAAATCAAACCTCTGAAAGGAGCTGGAGCCTGGTGAAGAATAAGCATTCAGCATTGTATCGCAATATTGATTCAAAAGATGTATGTTTCCTTAAACATAGCGAGTGAATAACAGGATAAATCCATAAACACTCGCCATGACCAAAACCACTCAGGAGAGGCCTGTTTGCAAAACACCTGACTTGCAACACATTCAGTGAGATTCATGGCTGGATGTACATAATGTTGTAAGAGAGTAAAGGTTGTGAGTGAGCAGCTTTATGCTTCCTTGACAGATACTTATCCCTTAATTCAGCTTGCCACCGATTAGCCTACTTGAAAAAGAGTGATTATTGAAAGTCGAGGTGTATTGTTCACTGTACTAACTGATGTCTTTATTCAGACGTACAATACAGAAGTGTAAAACACAGCAGCAGTATGTTGTAATGCATGGTTGCATGAATCTGAGGTATGTTGATGTATGTTAGAGTCTGAAAGCTGAATCTTTGTGAAAAGAACTCTGGTTCAAATGCATACTTTAGTAAATGTATTTATACAGAAAATGTTAGTAAAATTAGAGAATTAAAATTTAAAATAATTAAGTGATAATATATAAGTTAATAAACATAATACATTTAAAAATTAATTTGAAAAATTATTTATTAATGATTTGTCTTAGCTATATTTTCCCATTATATTAAGCATTGTCAAAAGTCAGTATATTGTTGTCTAAATCAACAGTTTTCAGTATGACTTGTCTGTCAGGTAGCCAAAGAAACCACATATTCTCTGAGCATAACAGTAATGAAGACTGGTATTATCAACCTAAAGGAGTGGCTCTGAAATATGTGAACTACAGCTGGACAAACCAACAGAGGGCAGTATGTAGTTGCAAAATGGGGTCAATCACTTCGGTGCCTTTGTCTAAGATAAAAGCAGGATGTGCTTCATTATTTATCAAATAAATTGTCATATCTGAAATGTGTTCTTTCAATGAAGTGATATATCTGGATTTAAGAAATCTGCTAGCATTTTTCTCTGACGCTATGATTTAATTTTCCAGCAATACACAATAGATAATGTCATGAAGCCTTTTCCAAATATTACAGTGGAAATCTGTCCATTCTGTGAATGTGTCAAGACTGAGAAACAAACAAATATAGCACAATATTTAATAACATTTATTGGTATATGTGCTGAAGGACCCTTTATTAAAGTGATTTTGGACACTACTCTGATTCGATTCTGATTCATATCATACCTTTTTGGATTTAATATCCTCTTATGTTCATTCCACAACTTGCATTTGCAAGGTGTTTTAGTTTCTTAAAATGCTCATATACAAGTAACAGATTGAAACAGCAGCAGGATATACACACAAATATCTATAAGTATGTTTAATATGACATCTTTTTCATTTTTGCTTCATGTCTCAACAGCGAATGACTCTCACAGTGAACTGAAGGGTTTGTGAGAAGCGGTGAAGTCATGCATACAGATGGCAGTGCCGGTATTGGTGGAAATGATGCTTCCTGAACTGTTGTAGCGGCGGTCCCAGAGGACTGAGCCACAGTCCAATAAGATGTCATGAAGACTAGACCGAGAGGAGCGCGCATCAGATCTCCCTCAATTAATCCACCATTAGATGCCTGAGATTCATGGCTCACTGCCTTTGCTTACTGCGTTGGAGCTCAAATCTAATTAGACTCTCTCTCTTTCTCTTTCTCTTTCTCTCTCTCGGCTTCTCTTTATCCATGTCCATCCCTCCTTAGATCGAAAGATAGATGGATCTTTCCTCACTGAGCCCTGTGGTTGGGTATTTTAGGTGTTCCTCCCTCTCTCTCTCTCTCTCTCTCTCTCTCTCTCTCAGTATCTTATTCTTACAGCCACATACTCACTCTCAGTCTGTCCCTCTCTCGCACTCCTGCTTTCTCTCCCTCCCACACTCTCTCTCTGTAACTCCCTCGCTCCTCTCATCCTCCTGTGACTTAGTTTGCCGTGCGCAACAACTGGCAGACATCTCTCCTGTTCTCCGGCGAGGTGACGAGCTTGTTCGGGAGGAGATCCTGCACGTTTGGGCACATGGTCTTACGGCAGCGACGAATCGGCGGCACAACAACCTGAAGGAACGGAGGCACGGCATCCTCAGCCTTCCCCGTCACTGCCGGCTCAAGGCAGCGGACGAATGGGCGGCTTTGTGCTCAGCGGGTGCCACTCTGTAGAGATCTCTAGGGTAAGCCTGCTTCAGTGGAGTAAGGATTTGTGCCTGTTTTTTTCTGCCACTACTTTGCCTTTTGTTCCTTTTGTGACTCGTCACAATATCGTGGGGAAAGAAAGATTTGTTGCCTTGGGTATTGTGTGAGCTGATTGTCACTGTGCTGCAGATTTGTGTAATCGTGCTACTATCGGGGCGGTGGATATTTTTCTGCTGGATTTGTCAACTGTGTTTGCCGTATTAACATATTCATGGGATTCCTGCTCCTTCAATTAAATGGCAATCACTGGCAGGCAGCAGGAGCCCTGTGTCAGTGAGCCTCTGTAATGATGTGTGAGTGGAATGAAGAGGAGCTTCACGAGAAAAAAAAAAAAAAAGCTTTTTTGTCCCTTCTGTCCACGTTTTGTCTTCTCTTTTCTTTCGTTTGTCCTCTCTTTGTCCACCTCTCATCATGTTTCGTTGTTTTGTTGTTCTCAAAAGCCCCAAAATGGAGGGAAAAGTCACAAAAGGATTGGGACAGTCACACTCGTGCACCTGCTGCAGGAAAAGCTTCTGGAGATGAAGCAGAAGATCATGTATTTTTGCTATTGGCCAGAGGAAGATGTTGTACCATGGGAACCTGGCTGTATGCATGCTTTGGGGGGCATGGGAGGGTGGTCTTTTAGCTTCGAAAGGGCTGTCCAAACAAGATAAGAAGGGAGTTTGTTTTTTGACAAGCCCGTTGTGCTGAACCAGGGGTTGTGCTGCTGTTACAGTGTCTCCAGTGTGTTGTTTCTCTACTACATGTCTTGTTTGGTGTGAATTCTGACTAAAATGTTGTAAGCATCAGTGGATGGGTGTGTCTGAGTGTTTCGAGTGTGTTAGATAGCCACGGTCCATGTTTGCGCCATGTTTTTGAATGTGTTGTGTTGGCTTTCCACTGTAATGGTGAATCACCACTGTTCAGTACTCAGTCTCTTAATATTTGCATTTAAATGCTTTTTTTTTTCCAATGGCATGTGAGAAATGTTTCAAGAAAGCTGTTGTAAACACATTTCACACATTTACATCCTCCCAGCATAGAGAATCTTTAGATTATTTTTATTTTTTTTTGCATATACATGTTCATACTAATTTGTGGTTCCATGTGAGTCAGAAAGTGTGTATGAATGAATTCCACAAGGCTGGAAAAATACATGTTCTGATGTCCATCTTTTTCCACTTCCATTTGGGAGCTGCTGCACCCCTCAGAAAATGAGAGCCATAATAACAGTCATTGTTCCCCGTTTCTGACAGCCATCATTGCATTCCCTTTTTTCCCCCAAACGATCTGTAATTTGCTTCCCGCTGCTAATGGATTTTCTGTATGACTCCTCTCTCTCTCTCTCTCTCTCTCTCTCTCTCGTTCTCTCTTTCTCCCTCCCTGAATGTGTGTGATGTGCATGTGAGACTTTGAAGGTGACAGTGTTTGACTGTTAATGTGCTGTGCAATAGCGATGTTAAACCTATGGCGAAGAGAATGTCAAGCCATGCTTTTGTTTAATTCCTTCCTCCTTTACATTGTTCCCAGATCTGGCCTGGATGTTTGCGAGCGCTTCCGCCCCCAGAGGCCGGGCTGGACCGAGGACAGGACGTGAGGTCCGTGAGCACCAGGTAAGACGATCCCCCTCACCATCTGTCTCTCCACATAACTAGTTAAACCCAGGAAGGGAAGCGTTTTACATGCAATATCCTCCCTCTCCTGCTACAAATGCAAAGTGTGTTCATTTCTGTCTGCAGATGCAACCTTTGACGGGGGCCTTGCCTTGTGGTAAAGGGCATCTTCAATCAATTCCCCTAGAGAGAAAACTCTGCTTTGGCCTATGCCACTGTGGATGGCTGAAAGTCAGGCGAAGCCCCCTTTTTCTAAGGCTCTCTTCGGTGACGGGTATTCTTGGGTGGATAATACGGCTCTCGTTGTTATTGCTTAAGAATACGCGTAGTTGAGGAGAGTCATTGTCGACTGTCTTCGGGGAGATAACCTCCACTGGTCCCAAAAAACTTCTGGCTTTGCACTGTGGCCGTTTATGTAGCAACTAGATTTTCACTGTGGTTTGTTTGATTTCTGCAACAGGAGACAGACAGCTCTTGATCTCATTGGACTTTCTCCACCTACATTGGCAAAGTGCCGCTTTATGTACCGCTGTCCAATGAGCGGCATTTTGCATTTCACACAACTTGTTTTTTTTTGTTGTTTTTTTTTCATCTGAGTGTGCGTGCGAGGGGCGGTTCATGGGGAACGGCGTTATTTTTGCTCTCTTCAGGGAGTGTTTTAGTGTACACATGCCTGCTTGCCTGGCTGATAGGAATGCATTTACTGCTCTTTATTGTTAGTCCTGAGCACCAGCGAGAGCCCCGGACTGCATGGGGTGTTCACACAGATTGATTTTGAGATGGCATTAGGCGTACAGTTTTCACCATTCAGCTGACAGCGATGGGAGGCAAAATGTCCACAGAATCTAAGAGGCTTTGCTATGAAAGGGGAGGGGCTTCAAGTCTAATTACGAAACGCAACTAAGCAGAAGCAGCATAATAGATTACATGAACGTATCTACTGGGCTCACCGCATCAGCTGTTTCCTTCTGATTGTAGCACAGTTTCTCAGGACAAAAACTGATTGAATACTATCTTTCTCCTAGATAAATACACACGTTCACATAATGTTCTTTTCCAAACCACTAATTACTTTTTAATGATGCGCTCAAATGGCTGAGTTAGCTTGTGCTGGTGAAAGCCAATGAGGCCTGTGGCGTATAAAGATGGTCAATGTTTTTAAAGCAGTCATATCTTTCTCTCAGCTCTTATCTTAAGAGTATGTTGCTTGTATAATATTTAACCAAACAATTTTCATATAACTGAATGCATTTAAGATTAACCTGAAGTCTATTTTAATGCCTTGTTTTTATAAACTTAAGATTAAACGGAAGGACTAGCCATTTTAGATGAACAAAACAAAACATTATTAACATTATTTATAAATAATGTTTGTGTGGGTTACAATTTAATTGTTATACAGAACTGTTAAGAAATTGTAAATGCATAGCTTACTTCTTTCATTCTCTGCTTTTTAAAAAAAGCCTGGAAGACATAGAGGCAAAATGCAAATTGGCTGCTACTCTGTTTTAGTCACATTAGCCACAGAGCTTGTGAAAATAACTAGAGGCTTATTAGAAATGCTCATGAAAAGTCCCCATCACCAGACACAAAGCATATTACTTTTATTATTATGTAATCTAAATATATAATGCTGATATTATACATATCACAAGGTTATATCAATGAATATTATATCATATTATTCTTTAATTTATTACTGTCATTAATTTAATGTAATGCCATTCTTTGTTACTGATGCACATTCAATGTTTTTTTTTTCACTGTAATTGTATTTCACTCAAAATGAGCATTTATTGAATGATTTTACTCGACACTGAATGTGCCTTTATCATTAAGTCATGGCAAATGTTGTATCCAATGACAATTTGAAGCCCTAAATAAACTCTATAAAAAAAGTTCGGAACATTGTTATGAATTTGTCATGACTTGAGTGAGTTTACTCTGCCTTCCCCCTGTTTCCTCTCTCTGTGTTAATAGCTTTCATACACCTGTATCCGTGCAGGTGTTTTCCTCTTTATGATTACCTCTCCCACCCACCGAGCTAATTTCAACTTTGGAAAAAAAAAAGAAGAGAAAGACACTAAATAACCCATGGAAATTTCACTAGTTTACTAAATAACGACTTCATTTGGCACGCTCTTTCTCTCTCTCTTGTGCAGACAGCCACATTAGTGGAGGTGTTTAACTATTGTGTAGCAGGGAAGCATTTAAAATCCATTTGAACTTTATTCAGCTTTAAGACGTTTATCATGATGCATCCCCCTCTTGGGCTGCTATCAACAACAGGCAGGTACCCTATGTCTCACTATAATGACACTTTAAAACAAATCTATTTTTGGGTGTTTGTGACACACACCCTTAGTGCGAAACCTGGATCAAGCGCTCATTTCACCAGCGTTTTGGGAGGAAGAGATTGTGCTATGGGGGAAGAAAAAAAACCCTGTTAAAATGCAACTCTTTGATCAAAATGCGTCTTACAACTGTTCTGTATTTTTACAAGATGCATTGCCCACTTGATACTTGTGCTGGCAAACGCTGGTTTGCTTTAAAGCAGTTGTCAGAAATAAGCTGACAGATTCTTGTATGCCAACTGCTACCCAGAATTCTGTGTAGGCAAACGTGATCCAGACTAAACAGACATTAGCACACACTCCAAAGACTCTGCATACTTGGCTGAGCTCGAAGCTGCGCTATCAGCTCACCCATATGATATGAGAATGCTGTTCATGTGTGCGTGTGAGCGGGCGTTCTGTGTTTTTATCCCTTACGGAGGCAGAGACGTTGGATACCTTAACATCTTGGGCGGTGCCGCCCCCAAAGCTCTTTTCAAGAGACCCTCTGCTTTTAGCTACGCATCAGAGGCCAGTTGTAGTTCTAGTTAAAGGGCAAAAAGAGGCAAAGGTATCTGAAGTTGAAGATGGAGAAACTGGGGTCTTGCGATTGTTTGCTCAAGGCTATTAGCGCAACGAATGCTTTGTGGCGACTGAAAGCTCTCAGCGAGGCCGTCGCAGGCCTCATGGTCAAGTGGCTGCACTTAAAACATTTGAATACTCTGAAAGGGCCACGAAATTGTGTTTGGCCCATCTCTATCTCTCAGTCTCGGCCTCGCTCACTCTCCCTTCCCCCTCCCTCTTCGCTCTCGTATAAGCTCTGACCTTTTGATACATAATCATCTCCTGGGGGCTGCACGCAGAGCCTTTGTTTACTCCATCATCAGGACCACCTTCAGACAAGACCTCCCTCCTCCCGCAGCCCTTCTCTTCCCTCTCCATGCAGGTCATATCTTTAATTATTCTGTGATAATTAGTCCAGCAGGGCATTTTCATCTGCATTGATATATGTGCAGTTCAGGGTAGGACGCTCGCTTTGTGAGTTTAAGAGTGCGCGGAGGTGATCGGTATGCACGCCATCTGCCCTCCAATTGCCTTCGACAATTTTGCTGCGGAATAAATGGAGGCCTATCGGCACAAAACAAAATAAGCAAATCAATTATCTGCACCGCTGTAGATCTTTTTCCGAGCACTACACATTTCGTATGTAGCGTGGGCTCTCCGTGAGAAACAATCTGTCGGGTCCTCGCTTAACTGACGCGAGATCTACTCGAATGTTTTGTTTTTTACATACAACTCAACATTCGCTCTTTGGTTGTTCATGCACTTATTTGCTAATTAAATAGCCACGTGTCCTGTCGTCGCAGCAGGTTTAACCGCGTTTTGTCAGGGCTTATCGCAATCGAGGCATCGGAAGGAATCAACAGCTCTTTCAGAGGTAGATTTTAAGCATTCGGTGCCTGATAAGTCAAAGTGCGAAATAAAACCGACTCGGAGAGGCAGTTCACTCAGCCAGCTTTGTTTCATCCTCGGTAAGATTGACACCAACGGGAATTCCAGATCAACAGTTGCCAGTTTTGTGTGCTTAGAGCTGACACATTGACACACATAGCAGTGCATCTCTCTGTTAAACAAATGGCTCGTTGAGCCGCAGCTGACTCCGAGATCAAATAAAAGCTTGCCTAAATCCTCTCAAGGAGGACAAACTCTGTTTCTGTCAGCAAGACGAGCTACTGTTGTATTCGCTGCTAATCAACTTTCACACTTCAAGCTCGCTTCAAGAGCTAAGCGTGCAGTCGATCCATCGCCCTGAATCCCACAAGAGCACGCGTGTTGCTATCACAACGTTTTCGGGATGGGCCCCGGCCAGCTGTTGTGGGTCCAGATGCACACGCCTTGCTCTTTTCTCACTTGTGCTTTATCACTCTGACTGTCGGTGAAGAAAGTTTCGCAGATTGCTGTCGAACAGAATGCTACGGCTTGGCTTGTGCGTAGATCAGTTTTCATGATACATCTAACTCTCACAGGATTGGCCAGAACCCTGCTGAGAGAGTCTGTGCTGCTACAGCCATCTGGCATGCGTTGGGTCAGAAATGCCTCCCTGCCCTCTGTTTTGGCCTCTATCTCAATCCTGCTCAGAGTTGTTTAACAGATATTTACTGTCTGCTTGCCAATTGCTCATCTTCATCATTTTTTTCTGTGCTATATAACAGGTTAGGACTGCTGGTTGTGCTTGGAGACTGCGTGGTTTGAATTAGTTAGCCAATTTAGCTAATTAGTTATTTAGCTGATGTTTCTATCCACTGTGATGTACAGTGTGCTTAGCGCTATGACAATCCCACTGGAGCAGGCAGGGGTTAAGTGCTTTCCTCAAAGGTGCAATGGTGATTTTTCATGGTGTCTAAGTGTTGCAGGATATGGACAGTCACGGTTGGATGAAAGTGTCTGCTAAACGAACAAATGTAAAAATACAAATAGCAAAGCTTTGAGTTTAATTACATTTCTCAGTAGTAAGGTGGTAGCATCACTAGTTTTTAAACCATTTAGCTTGTCTGGCTGTATTGTGTATTTTCTTTCCTCATTGGTACAAAGTGGTACAAAGTACAGAAATGTATACTTGAGTTCAAGTACAGATACCCTATTAAATAATAGTAAAAAGTACTTGTTTTAAATTTTACTTGAGTAGTAGTACAAAAGTTCTAAAAAAAAAAAGGTTACCATTCAACATCCGTGAATTAATCAGTCTTTTGAGTCAATTCCTTTTAATGAATTAGCCAAGCATGTTAGCAGAATCATCTAAATCAGTTCACGATTCAATCTGAATTCAGTCTAAACAGTCTATACTGAATCAGCGGTTTGTAAATTAGTTACGTTGCAGCAGTTTGTTACCTAGTCAAATAATAAGCTTTTAAAAACAAAATATTATCAAAATTATCAACAGCACCCAAAAACGTTAAAAAGTACCACAGCATTTCCATGTGTGTTGTTGTTTTATTGTTGATGTTTCTGATGTATCTTGGCATACTTGGTAAACAATCGTTCAGTAGTAATCATTCGGTGTTGATGTTCAGTGGAGTTAGTCAAATTACAGCTGAGTATTTTTTATATTTCATCTTTATAAAAATTTTAGAATAGCTTAAATGTAGAAAGGCAAATGTAGTGTAACTACCCTTCTCAAAACTAGGGTTTCTTGGTTCTCTGGCGAACCCCTAGAGTTTGTGAGTTGATGGAAATCTAATAATTAAATCATAAAAATGCATGTTTAAAAGTTGAAATAAATTATTTAAAAATAAAATCTGCTAGAATAAATAACATTTGTTTACCTGCATGTCTTGTGACCATTAACGCAGCTAACAAAAATAAGTTCTAACGTTTGCTAACATGCCCAAGTTATCAAAACGTTATTTATGAATGTTCTCTGAAAGTTCAAAATGTAAAGTTTTTTAAATGTTTCTAAAATAAGTAGATACATTTAAAAAATGTTATTTTATATATATAATAAATGAATGTCCAACTAAAACGTGTCAGAAAAAAAGTTCCATAAACGATGTAAAAATAACTTTTTTGTGCTAACATTTTGAGAACATTATTAAAGACCAGACAACCCTGAATGAACATTCTATTAATGTTACTGGAAGAGTGTTTATTCATAACTTTGAGAGAATCTTGCCAGAAGGTCTGAGGATGTTCCCTGTTAGCTGGGAGCCAAAAATGGATAACAAGTGGACATGCAAATGATTGAAATATTACCTTAAAACTCAGGGACACATCAAGAAAACATGTTAGGTCAAAAGGGGTTCACGAAAAAAGTTTGGGCATCCCTGTTGCAAACAATATCAGTGGCTTTTTTTCTGTAAATTAGTTGTTTACTTAGCTAGCTTGCCCAGCACTGAGATATAAGATCACAACCTTTCAATTACTAGCTCAGAACTTTAACCATTAAGCAGCACCGTATGTTACACAAAGGTGCGTCACAGCAGTTAATATTTTTTTATGTTATATCCTTTATAATGGAACAAACCATGCTGCTTCTTGTCACATGTACTTAAGCTGTTCCTCCAGCACTTGCTGACGGAAACCTGCGAGACCTCCAGTGAGAACAGGGATGAAGTGGAGAGGACTGCAAGGGCTGACGCTTTTCTTGTTAAAGTAACCCAAAGGTCAGCCACAACCCGATCCTTTCAATCCAGATAGAGCTGCCGGCAAAGCTGTCCAACACCTCGCTTTTTCTCAGTGCCCCCAAATCCTTGACTGGCAGTCAAAACAGCCCTGAGCAGAATCAGAGGTGTAGTTGACCGCCTCTCGTCTGCGCTTTGCAAACCATCCCTTCAAGTCGCCTCTAATCCTCTGCTAGCCCGGCTGGCCGCGGCGCCTTTAATCCCGAGGCTTTCTGACAGAACTGAGCCCAGGCCTGAAGTTTAGGCTCTGCTTGCTTGGGAAAAATAAGGTGATGGTGAGAAGCGTTTCAGAGCTCAGCCAAACAGAGCCGAGTCTGGATGCATCCGATGACAAACAGACACGGCCCGGATCTGCCTTATGGCTGATGGTTAGTGAGCCTGAACCTGCTCTGTTATCATTCAACACGCTTTTCTCTGCAGTCTTCTATCAGTGTCAGATGGAGGGAAGCAGAGATGACAACAAATAGTAGCTTCTAACCTCTGATGTTTAAAGAGATACGACTGGTTAAAAATAGTGTGTTTGAAAACAGGCTTTCAAGTTAAGAAAAAGGTTGTTATTTGCTTTCAGCAGGTCTCCTTTTTAGGTGCCAATTTCATATGGTGCAAAGAATAATGTTTTCTTTCACTCTCTCTCTGTAGTTTTCCAATAAAAATATCTAAACATTTTTAAAACATGATCAATGGAAACTGTGTAAGACTTTACAACTTTGTTTTCAGAGAATACATATCTTGATTTGCTTCTTTTTTTCTTGTTTTAAACATATTTGGGGTGCATATTTTGTTAGATTTATTCTTAAAGAAAAGAAAAAGATTGCCAATGGGGAATGAAAAATAATTCATTTAATATATATTCTCTGAAAACTTATGTAAGATCTTGTTTTAAGGATATTTATATACACTGCTGCCCAAAATTTTTATTAAATTTTTGTTCAGCAAGGATGCATTAAATTAATCAAAAGTGAAAGTAATGACATTTATAATGTTACAAATGGTTTATATTTCAAATAAATGTTTTTCTTTATTCAACTTAACTTTCCGTTCATCAAAGAATCCTGAAAAAAAGTCTTATGCTTTCCACAACAAAAAAAAATAGTATATTGATAGAATGATTTCTGAAAGATCATGTGGCACAAGTAATGGCTGCTGAAATGTTAAAATAGAACATATTTTAAGTTGTAAAAATATTTCACAGTATTAATGTTGTTACTGTATTTTTGATCAAATAAATGTAACTCAACAAGCATATGGGATTTCTTTCAAAAACATTCAAAAATCTTAACAATCCCAAACTTTTGAACAGTAATGTATTTTTAATGGAAAACAAGACAGAAATCCCTACATTTCATTAGATGTTGAGTTGTTATTTTGTATATTATCTTTGTTGGGATTTCTGTGCAGTTTCTGTGATTTCGGTCGTGAAGTGTGAGCGACTGGCTCTCTTCTCAGGTCTCTGTGTTTTCGAATGATGTTCTTTTTCATGTCTTCACCAAAGATGTACTGCTAGATTCAGACCTCTGTGGAACACTGAAGGGAAAATGAAAGAGTGTTAATGTTTAATGCTCCACCAACAACAGAGAATAGGAAGTTAATATAAAATGTCATGCATTTTGAACCTCAACATTTCATTCGATCTGAATTTTCACAGACCTGTCATTTATATGAATTACTGTATCAATTAATTGGAATGACTGGGAAGCTGTATGGTTCCACCTGGAACAATATTGCAGTATATTTCTCTGTTGTTTCGTCATATCAGAAATAGTTATGGTTTCCAATATTCTTTTTGTTCTGGATGTCTGCCAAGTTCTACACAGGCAGTGTTGCCAGACGGCAGGCATTTTCAATCCAGAATGCTAAGACCTACTGTGGTTGGCAGAGAAGAAAAACATTGGAAGCTTGACATTTGTTAATGCTTTGTCCTAATCCATGGAAGACATAAATGTAGAACAAAGAAAGTGAATAAAAATGAATAGGAATTCTCTAATTTCTCCGTAAAGAATGCGGAAACTGTTGAGTGTGCAGTTGAAGAGAATGATAGAAAGAAAGTCATGGCAAAAAAAGACCAGGCTGAAAACTGATGAAAGAGCTGTAATTTTCCATGCATGCTGCAAATAGGACATTTCCTTGTGTTACTCTTTTCAGAGACATCAAATGCTTTGTGTCACAAACATTATTTACAGAGGTTTTCTGAGAAGCCCAACAAGAAAAAAATGAAAGGAAAAGGGAAAAAAGGGAAAGTGAACCAAGGCCTGTTTTCTCTCTTCCCTGTCGCTGACACTGTCACAGGAGGTAGCCTGTTAAACGCAGGAAACGTTTGGTGTGTTTCTCTCTCTCTGACTGCCACACAACGCTGTTTGTCGTTCCCTTTTGAACCGTTGCCTACTGGATCAAAGCATGCATGAAAGTGTGCAGGTTAGTTAAAACCAGAGATGTGTTGAACCACGTTCCATATTCACACACACACACACACACACACACACACACACACACACACACACACACACACACACACACACACACACACACACACACACACACACACACAGACAGAGAGAGCTCAGTCACTAAGGATAGCTCCACTCTGATGATAAAGCAATGTACTTGTGTAAAAGGTATGTGAGACTGCAAATGAAAGATACCTATTGATGCAGAAGAAATCACAGGTATTTTTGAACCCACAAAAAGAAAAAAGAAAGGCTTAAATGTTGTAATAACTGCCAGATTAATTGGTTGCTATTTGGCCATTTTGAGAGCATCTGTAAAATTATGTCTACTTGGCTGTTATTTTTGTCATGTAACACTTCCTAAATCCATGCAATAGACATAAAAACAAACTTACATTTTGTGTTTTAGTGAATTTTGAATAAATAAATGAAGTAAATCATTTAAATTATTTTGCTATCATTGTATTCTATATACACTAACATCCAGAAGTTTGGGGTTGGGTCAATTTTTTTTTAAAGCATAAGCCTCTTGTTATCACTAAAGCTGCATTTATTTGATCAAAAATACAGTAAAAAAATATATATATATTGTTAAATATTTTTAATAGTGAGTGCAAAGTTGAATTTTCAGCATCATTACTCCAGTCTTCCGTGTCACATGAAATATTTCTTCTTATTTTCAATGTTGAAAACAGTTGTGCTGCTTAAGATTTTTGTGGAAACTGTGACACATTTTTAATAATTCTTGAATGAATAAGAACATTTAAAATGTATTTAAAATAGCAATCAACAGTATAAATGTCTTTACCGTCTTTTTTGATCAGTTTAATGCATCTTTGCTGAATTAAAGAAAAAAACTTACTGACCCCAGGCTTTTGAATGGTAGTGTAGCCTAGATAATTAAAAATAATTGTGCAATTTGTTGAAAATATTCTATACATAATATAATAAAATATATGCAATGCAATTTTAATGTTAGCAAAATAATTAGAATACTTATTTTAAATATAAAATATATGTTACATATTTTAAACACAATTATTTGACACAAAATGTGCAATTTAATGTTTTTTTGTTTGTTTATTTTTGTTTTGTTTTGGTTTGGTTTTGTCACCCTACTGACTAAACATCAGTATCTGTATCAGTTTTTAAAAAACCCATATCAAAGTCCTTTTTGTTCAGCATTGAATTTCTGATTATCTACATGCAACCTCTTCAAAACTGTTTAAAGGCCTTTCAATATATTGCTGGCTGTTTTGTTTTACAGCAGGGCAGTGAAATATCCCAGTGTACTGACAGCAGCTCCGTTCACAAACGACTAATCAAGCTGCCTTCCTTCGCTTTGAAAATGAAAGGACACTTATCTGATGTCAAGTTTGTTTCTGCCCAAGGACTGAGATCATTTCTCTTTCAGCACACAAACGCTGGGTGACGAGAATCAATCAAACGCTGATTCACCGAATTGGCCAACACGGAGGAGAGGAAAAATTCACGGGAGCCAAGTGTGTCATCTGTTGCCAGAGTCTGTATGCGTGATGACAATGCTGTGCTGGATTCTGGTCTAGAACACTGGGTCTGTACTACTACAGCTGCTTGATTATAATGATATTCTGACCCCTGCTGATTCTAGAGGATCCACAATCCCTCTGATCAGTAAGTTGCCTCGGGCTTATCAGCTCTCAGCATGAGAAGGCTGCTGTCCCGAACATAAATATTAGATTTGAAAAATATAGGGCGAATATGAATCTAAGGAGAGCAAATAGAAAATACTGTTTGGGCCGTTGTTTTTGTGATTATCTCTGTGTTGTTATTTGTATTATAACATCTAAATATTTAAATGAAGGATGTGTACCGCATTCAAAGTGCACTAAGCTCTGCATTACTGTGATTATAATGAGTGGCAAAAATAATTGTCTTGTGGAAACGACTAACTGTGTTGAATGATTATAATGAGTGACAAAAATAATTGTCTTGCCATAAAACACAACATTGCATTGAAGGCTGAGTAGACTGCAAAAGAACACTTGAGGTGCAAACACGCAACACACATGCACACACATAAACAGACCCGGAGGCACACACACACACACACACACACACCACTGAGAAGCTCAGCTCAGCTCCAGAGTTGCAGATTTGAAAAATAAAGCTCCTCAGCAGTCGGCAGGTGTTTGAACATCAAGCCCTGCTCACGTTTGGCCTGCTGTGTTGGGTTGGAGAGAAACCCGCTCTGACTGCAAAGACGAGAGATGCAAGCAGGCAGGAGGAATAAACACTAGTGAATGGAAGGTGAAGTGACCTATTTCTGCATGCGATGGCAGAGGTGTCTGCATAAAAGCAGCAAAACAAAGCTTCTTGTCTTAAGGCTAAATGGAATTACAAGTCTGATAAGATGCACTGTATGTTCATTTTTTCATTCTGGCTCATGTACTACAGCACAATATTACAATGAAAAACATATCTGTTGTAAATATTTGTTTTTATAATAAAGTAGAACTCTGTAAATGGCTTTGTGTGATGATTTATGTACGCTGAAATTGTTTAGACACATCTTCAGCTCAAGTTTGCACTGATTTAAATAAGAAAAAAAGAAAATGTGTGAAATTATTTGTTTAGCATGATCTTAGATAAATCCCACCAACATTTTAATTACATTTTTGATTACCAGCATCTCCATATTTGAATTTATATGGCTGTTAAAGCTAAACTCTATAAAAAATAATAACATAATTAGTTTATGACAATATATCATTAAACCTCACTCATAAAAACAAAGGTTCTTTATTGACATCTATGGTTCCATGAATAGCTTTTAATATTTCTATATTTAATATTTCTATATTCTAAGTTTAATATCAACTTCTCCATTGGGCAAACAATTATTTAAAGTGGGAAAATGTTCTTTAGATTATTAACGTGTTCCATGGTATTATTTGGAGAACCCAAAATGTTTGTTTTATGGCATTGCTGTGAAAACCCCCCTTCTGGAACCTTTATTTTTAAGTGTGTTGAATATTGCATAATACCACAGCTCAGAGACATGTTAACTTGGAGTCATCAGACTTTGAACCGCAGGTTAACAGAGGAAAGAAAGAGGGGGAGGAGCCAGTGACATGATAAGACATTCCCCTCACTGTGAGACTGGCTCAAAACATTTAACCCATTCCAATCTGAAGCCAAGAGTTTTTCATCTTTTGAGTGTTCTGGCACCATACGGTATTTTGAAATATGTGATTTGACCCAAGTCATATCAGTACGCAGTAAAATTATATGAACTTACCAATTATGACAACAATATTCAGATTAGATCTGAAAAATGTCAGTATCATACTATTGAAATAGATGAGTCCAGATTACACTGGACTGTATATTTAAATGTGTATGTAAGCTTTATGATTATTCATTAAATTAACATTCACACTTAAACAATTCATTTCAAACTGTAATATAAAAATCATATGAATTCATGAGATTAATGACATATATTTGTGACCCTGGACCACAAAACCAGTCATAAGTAGCACAGGTATATTTGTAGCAATATACAACAAGATATTGTATGGGTCAAAATTATCGATTTTTCTTTTATGCCAAAAATCATTAGGATATTAAGTAAAGATCATGTTCAATGAAGATATTTTTTTACATTTCCTACCGTAAATATATCAAAACTTAATTTTTGGTTAGTAATATGCATTGCTAAGAACTTCATTTGGACAACTTTAAAGGCGATTTTCTCAATATTTTGATATTTTTGCACCCTCAGATTCCAGATTTTCAAACAGTTGTATCTCAGACAAATATTGTCCTATATCCTAACAAACCATACATTAATGGAAAGCTTATTTATTGAGCTTTGATAATATCTCAGTTTCAAAATATTGACCCTTATGATTGGTTTGGTGGTCCAGGTTCACATATGTATAAATCAATGGAAATATTAAAATATGATAATTAATCATGTAAACTGATTAATTATTATACATAAACTGTATAGATAGATAGATAGGATTTATACAATTATATATTGTATATATTTAATTCAATATTGAAAACGGGGCTTATAAAATCAACACGTGCACGTGCAGCATAGCCTTACCCTCCATGTAAACTTTGACCCTCTAAACTTCGTCTGTTGTCGGAATCTACCATTTCACCCAGAACTACTAAAATTTTGCCCATTCATGCCAATTTCAAAAATGAATGGAGTGAAAAGAGACAATAGATATGTGAGCACAGGTGGTTTAAGAATAGCACTTTATCATGTCTGTGTCAATACAAAGTTCACAGCTGCTGCTGAGGTGAGTTGTGATCGGTGACATAATGGACTAGTCGCGTGTTTTTAGAGCGCGTGCTTAGATCTGCTGGAGTCGAGCGCTCTCGCGTCTCTATAACGGAGGAGAGATCGGATCACAATACTGCAGATCGGACATAATGGCTACAATGCTGAGCAAAGAATTGCCGGATATCGAGGTAAAGCGACATGCATATAGTGTATCTGAGCTTTGTAGATTTCGTTCGGTAAGACGTTTTTACACACTCATCTGTTGCTAGACTATTTTTGGGCACGTGTCCATGTTTTAAAGTCAGGTAAGTGATTTGTGTGGGAGACTGCGAGACAAAACTTTGAAAGTTGCTCTGTTGTGCATAACACAGACACATAGGCTAATAAATGAAAATAATGCTTGATTTTAATAAAACAAAAATCAAAATTTTAATATTATACTTGTTCAGTAGGCTACCTAATTTTATTTGTTTATTGCACAACATTAAGATATTTATGATGATGATGATGATATTATTATGAATTATGATTTTGCACTAAGTGTTGGTCCATTTACAGTTTTCTTAAGATTTTTTTTTCTCCAGTCTTTAATATTTACACATGAATGACAGTTAAATCCGTCTGAATGTTTTAATAGGTAGAGATGAATAAAAGGTAAAATGAATAAGTTTTTAACATGGCCTTGTGTGCTGCTAGGAAGAGATTTCAGGACCTTGGACAGGGACTCTTCAGTAGTTGAGCTCTCAGTAGCTGTTCAACACTGATGAAGCCATAAATAGCAGCTTAATGAAAATGTACAGTACCAATTTAAGGATCATTTCCTCCAGATAAACAAGTGTACAGTCACATATGTTCCACAATTTCTTCTGATGTACAATGCACTTTGGAGACAACAGGCCCATTGATTTGTGAGCAGTGCATGATTGATGGCCTACATTTATTTTTCTTTTTAGATTTCAAAGCAGTAAACATTACTTTTAAATCATGTTTTGTTTCTATCAAGTGCACTTAAGCAAGCAGGTTGCTAATTTAGTGGATAAATTAGTCTAGAAAAACAGAGGCATTAAATGTTTGTTTTAAAGACTTCATGTCCCTGAATTAAAATCAATTAACCTAATCAAAACATAAGAAGGCATAATCAAATGTTGTAATTTTGTTCCCTTTGAAACGGTGCTTCAATTCAGGCCCGTTCTCAACTTCAGTGTCTCTATAGTTCCAGTATTAGTTCCTGCTGTCCGTAGCGTTTGCCATGTTTGATCTAGCATTAGCACATCTGATTTACATGAATCCTATCTGTTAGCGGCGAGCTAAGAGAAATCGGTCTTCTTTATGACGTCTTGGTATGCACAGCACACGCCGGATGACATCTCTGCTCAGGTGAGATAAAGCTTTCTCTTTTAAGTTGAGCAGATATGGGCATTGACTTTCATAGAGAAAATAGAACTGTTACTGACAACTCTCATTAGCATTTCTATTCATGAATGTTATGACTATGGCAACGTGACCTTGGCGTGCAGAGTGCACTTAAAACGTGCTCTAAACGACTCCTGTCTGCCACTGAAAATACCTCACTAAATGTCATAATAATGGCTGTCCGTGGGGCAATTAAATTGGCCATTCATTTTGGCAGTGCTGTCAGACGTCTCATTTTAATATCCTGCTTTTCCGAGAGCGCTAAACGTGTGCCTTTGTGTGTGCTCACGGATTCATTAAAAAATCCTCCGGGATGGCCATCAGTGTTCGTTAAAAACCAGATTAATGTGGCCGCTTACACAAAGGGCTACAGCTTTTTATGGAAGGCCCCGAACCCCAACAATGACCACTTCCTGATAGCGAGTCAAGTACCGTGATAGAAAATTGTCGACTTAAAAGCCAAAATTGCAATATGAACGTTATGAAAGCCCCATTAGCTGACAGACATCCATATCATGGACGTCAAAGTCAGATGCTGTACCTGCTGGAGCTTTTATCCATGCCGTAAAAAAAGAAGTGCTTTTCGCGTTCAGGAGGAAACTTGGGAATATTTATAATCCAGTAATGGTCTGCAAATACATGTGGTGCTTACCAAGACATTGGCCTTATGACATATGCTACTGATGTAAGAGCTTACATAAATGGTTACATAGTGATTGCACAAGGTAGACACACCGCTCTCCGTCAGTGAGCAAAGTGTGTACTTGTTTAAAACAGATTAGTTGAGAAGGAGGAGCTTTTTTTTCTTTTTGAACAACTGCATTTAGTGTGTTTACTACGGCTGATAAGTAAAAAAGATAAATACTTGAGTAATATCCATTTTTTCAATCTAAAGATACCAGAATCTAACAAAACAAAACAATCTGGTAAGACTTTAGCATAGGGACCAATTCTCACTATTAACTATTAGCATACCTGTTATTAATATATTGGGTGTTTATTAGTGCTTATAAAGCACATATTCTGCATTACCATATTCTACATCCCTAATCCTACCAAATAACTAAACTTAACAACTACATACGCAGCAAATTAAGAGTTTATTGAGGCAAACGGTTAATGGTTTGTTAATAGCAAGAATTGGACCTTAAAATAAAGTGACCAACAATTTTTATAATTTTATAATGTAAATTAACTAAAACAGATATTTTTCAGATTAGAATGATTTCTGAAGGATCATGTGACACTGAAGACTGGAGTAATGACTGCTGAAAATTAATTTGCCATCACAGGAATAAATTACATTTTAATATATATAAAAATGTACAGTGCTTTCAAAATGAAACGTTTTCACAATATTTATATTTTTTACTGTATTTTAGATCAAATAAATGGGAATAACATGCTTGGTGAGCATAACATACTTCTTTCAAAAACAAAAACATAAATTTTTTTTAATAATATATATATATATATATATATATATAGAGAGAGAGAGAGATATTCTGTATTCATTTATATGAATGTGTACAGTTTTAAAGAGTTATGTGAATAGTGGTCTAAGAACTGCATATTAAATGTTTATAGGCTTTGAATATTCATTAAATTAATATTTCCCATAAATTAATAATTATACAGTAATATCTTTGATATTAAAATAATATCAAATTTAAATGAATGAATTAAATTAGATTAGAATGAAAAGAGTACTACCCTATGAAATCTTGCAATTTTTTTTAGATCTAAAAATGCCAGAATTTAACAAAACAAAACATTTTTTATCATTAAATTGAACTTTAAAAAATCCTGTTGTGTAACAGGATGTGTTTGAATGGACATTGATGAGCCAGCAACCCTTCAGCTTGGGTTATCATACTGTCATCCACTCAACCAGTTCATGACCCTAAGAAGTCAATGATTAACCCAGGCACAAGTGAGCGGTATTAAGCAATCTGTTCACAAACACCCCATTCAGAGACCTTTGAACGACATGACAGGCCTCTCATCTGGAACACAGGATTTTGAAATTGTCTGCCCTGTTACCCATTCCTTAGTTTGAAATAATAAACATTAATATATGTATATACATGTTCTGAGTCTGGACAGAACACAGGGTTTAGTTGTTTAAACATCCAACATGTTAAGACCGTATCTTGAGAAATAGTCTGGCAAACTATCACATAGCCAAGTGCTTTTCTTACTTCTTGGATTCAGATTAGACCAATCTAACAATCACATAGTTCATGCAATTGGACTGAGGGATTTAAGACCAGGGACAATTCATCCAAAATGTAGTCATCTTAATGTTGCTCCAAACTTGTATGACTTTCTGTCTTTTGTGGAACATTAAAGAAGATATTTTGAGAAATGTCTCGTTGTTTTTTTGCTCATTGCGATCTAGTGCTGTCTTGGACCCCACAAAAACTTCAATATGGCTTTAATGAATCTTTTCAGGAATATTTAATACATTTTTACATAAAATCATGAATGTGTAAACATGGTTGGTCAAAAGCATAGTAGGCCTCTCACAGATGCCTAGCCGGTAATCAGAAGTGCTTTTCTGTGTGAATCAGCTCCATTTCACTCATTACAGTCTCTGAAACCTGAAGAGAAGCTACAGGAGACCTTTAGCTGAGCAAGATGATGTTGATGCCAAATGATCTGTATTGCTCTCTATAATTATGTTACAGGACTAAATGATATTCTGGGCTTGTGCTGAACATTGCTGGGCTGCTGGAGCGCTGTGGCTTCATTTCAGCTATGGAGGATCAATTCCTGTATTGATTTCAGGCAAAAAGACTAGGCAAGAATCTCTGTAGATTGTGTTTAACTATTCCGCCTTAGGGAGGGAGGGGGTTGTGTTATGAAAGATGAAGTGTGCTTTGGAAAGGGGTCAAGTTGCCTACACTGAGATCATTGCATAAATGCTTTTAGTTATGAATTTGCCCTTTTTCTGCATCTGGATGATGTTTCATTAGTATTAATTATAGCAGAGAACACACCTGAACTCATTTAGACAGAGACAAAAGCTTGCTTTTAGTGTGGACTCTATGTTCTGGGTTGGTGCTGTCGTTTATAAATTACCCATTTAAAAGTTCACATTGAACTCACATTGGGGTTCAAAATCTGATTTAAAACTTTGCTTAAACATAAGGTTTTAGACAAAGATGTAAAACAAGAAATAAATAAAAGAAGATAATAAAATAAGAAAGAATAAAATAAATAAGATATACTGAAGAATTCTACTTGTGTCATTTATCATGTGAATCTTTGTACAGTCGGGCAGATGTTCTTCCACTGAAGATCAAGATGCGCTTTGGATCATTAAATATAAATTATACTTCAATAAAAAAAATATTTTATTCAGTCACAATGCTGAACGTGACAGTAAAAACATTCATAATGTTACAAAAGATTTGTATCACAGATAAATGCTTTTAAACGTTCTATTTATTCTAGAAAGAAAAAAAGCTACAAAAATCAATACATTTTAACATTTAAAAAACATTTTAAAATATATTTAAATAGAAATTAGGTATTTTAAATTGTAATACATTTTCATAATATTATTGTTTTTACTGTATTTTTTATGGTGAGCATATGATGCTTCTTTTGAAAACATTGAAAAAAATCTATATGGAAGCTAAAAATGGAAGCAAATTAAAAAATTGACTTCAAGCGAATTTCAATGAGACTGTATGTACGTATATTACACCCTATGAAAAGCTTGCAAAATCCTTATGGCTGACATCAGACAAAATCATTTGCTATCATTTGATCATATTCACTGTTCTGGATAGGGAGCAGATTTTGCTTACTTTGGTAGGAGAAAAGCCAGTATTGATTTGTTGTCTCAGTGGATCACTATGACCAGCAGAGAGTGATAAAGCCAGTCTCCAGAGCTCTCCCTGTGGAAATGAAACACAGCACATCACATGCTGCTTAAAATGCCTTCTCTTTCTTTCCAAAGCCTGGCATGTTTTAATGAAATGTATTCACTTGCTCTTCAGTGTGCGATTCTGCTTTGATTTCCTTCTGTTGAATTCCACAGCATAATTTTCATCTCGAGGTGGTGTTTTGAGAGGAGAACCCTACCTCCCGGACGAAACTCGAACCTTGCTGACATTTTAAAACAGGTTTTATTTCAAGCGACAAAGCGATGTACCCTCTTGTGAACAGAGTTCAATCTCATGAAGGCTTACTGTATATATCTAGTAAAAGAAACCCATAATACCTCACCAATTACCTTACAACCTTTAGAAGTGAATACACAAAAAGCAATATCTACGCAGAGCGACCCTCTGTTTGGTCATAAAAATGGTCCCACACTTTCATTTCCATCTTTGTTCCACTAAAAGCCTATTTGACATGAAATAGACTATGATTTCCATCTAGAGCTTGTTTAACCATCACAGAGGGACTTTAGAAGAGATATTGATCTCTTCTTATATAGATCTTTTCTTCTTATGGATGTGTTTCCCCTTACACAATATTGATCTAATTGGCAAAGGTGCACAATGTTTTTCATTGCTTACAAGAAACAGCCTTCACTCTAAAATCATTAAGTCACTCTAAACATACTGGGCATGCTTTTGTACTGGCCTTGATTAAGTGTTCTATTTTTATTATTAATGCTTGTTTGTTTGTCCTTTTCTGGCTCTATGTGGACTGTGCACCACTTTGAGGTTGCCTTCCATAGATTTCCAAATCTGTTCATCTGCGACTGGTCAAACATGGCTTAACGCGCTCATTATTACTTCTGCTTCTCAGACTGAGCCTATTATAGCAAATAAACAGTAGCTTGACTGACTCAGTTATCAGCAGTCCCAGCAAGAAAAAATACTCTGCAAACCTAATGTTTTTTGTCAATTCTGTGAGACATGAAATGCATGAAAACAAACAAGATTTCCTTTAAACAACACTATTTAGAATTGTAAATTCCATCTAGATTAAGCTGTGCTAAAATAGCCAAACTAAATGCCACAGACTTATGCCGAAAGGCTATATTATGGAAGTTTTGTGTTTTTCTTTTTAAAGTGAATCTGATTCGCATTATTCAACAGTCAGATATAATATTTGTCCGTACGCAAATAAACAACAAAATCTGGCTAAAACTGAAATGCTACTTTCATGCCTCAGCTCTGACGCTTGATAGTATGCACAAAATCACACAAAATCACAAAAGCAACTGGTGACGTCTCACTTTTTTTAGTTATCAGAGGACTTCAGAATTAATATTACTGTAATATGGTAATGTGTTTGTTTTGTTGTTACCCTATTGTTAAGAATGCTTGTCGAAATTTCTCGAGTGAAATCCAGTCATTTGGTGCCAGGGCAAAAATCAGGAGACAGAGCAGAGTTCTGTGGAGAGGGTCATCGGCGTCACCGAGATCTCTTCACACAGACGCAGTGCGAATTCCTGCATTTTGTAACTATTGTAACACCTTTTAAATGTCTGTAAAAATGTAATAAAAGAAACATGGCAGTAGAACGCTGCATGGTTTGAAAGCGACTTCTGTAGCTGCATTTCCATTAACCTTCAAATTGCGCTAAATTGAAATTGCGAACAGAAAATATGCCCAGTGGAAACACATCAAATTTGCCAAAACTCCCACGTGTTTAAATTATTAAACTCGCTCGCATGAGTTGGTTTTTCAGGCAATTCGAAAAAGGAATATTTAGTTTTTCACATTGCTTCGCTAAAGATACACATCTCCCTTTATCTCCTTCGATTACAAATAATGGCTAGTACGGTGGCTGTGATACACGTAAACCTACAAACATCCGTCGCCATGACTAATTGCGAGAGAAAAAAATTACGTTTTAGTCGCATAACATCGGTTAATGGAAATGCCGTCATTTTGCAATAGTTTTTTATCGACATTTATAAAATTTCACAAACGTTTTGCTCAAATCTGTAACGAAAATGTGCGCTTCAAATCTCTGGATTATTGATAATAGACTGTGGACTTTTTGCATTTATCACCTTCTGGTAAGGTTACAAAAGAATGTTAACTTAAGTCAGTATCTCATGTCCATATTTATTTGGCGAGTAGCCATGTAATAAGCAATGCTGTCAGCCTATCAGCATCCAGCGTTGGCATCCTGTTGCAGTTTATTTTTTTGATAATGGCCAGCTGATGGTTTCGTTTCTGCAGTTGTTACTCTTTATTAAATGTTATGAGATTTAACAATTATGGTGATAATTCTTAATGAGCGGTCAGTGCTGTCACTTATGAGTACTTGCGTGCATTCGCTCATCCTTACTAGAATAAAATTATAATAAAAGATAAAAATATGAAAGTTTCATGCAAGACCTACTGTACCTTTCCAGCTCTATTCCCCCAACAAAACTAAGAATGATTTACACATGCTACATATTAATAGTGCTATCAATAATTTATCCCTTCATGCTTCTAAGAGTAAATGGAAAGCCTGTGAGGACTGTTTCCTCCATCTCACTATATTTGTTGTCAAACATATTTCTTCTGGAAGTTTTGTAGCATAAAATGGCAAAACACAACACTGAAATTTGTTTAGGAAACAGTGCATGACTGATTGCAAACCGTATTAATTGGACAAATATTCACACAGATAACACACAAGAGTCACCACAGCATTCAAATATCACGTCAGGAATTTCCGTCAATGTCCTTTTTGGGCGAAGGTTTTACTGACACCTGGCTTATGGGCTAGAATGCCAAAGTGGCTTATTTCAATTTGCTCCTGGCCTGCTGTTCTGGCCTTTCTCAGATAGTGTTTCAGCACAGTGAAATGACTGTGGACATGGTATTCTTTTACACTACGAAGAGCATGAAATTGGTATTAGTGTGATCGTAATGGTTGCTTCTCCCTCACTTGTTCTCTTCTCCCTCAGTAAACTGCCTGTTAATTGTGTTTGCCATTAAAAGATCCCACACTGGTGCCTGCCTTCAGCTCCTCGACTGTGGTGGGGTGATTTGACTGGCAGGCGTGAAGGTGCCGTGCGTATTTGAAATGAAGTTTGCTCCTGAATCAAATGATGATGGTCCCCATCATGACTCTCATTTCACACTTTACTGTTTCAGCCGGACCCCTCTTTATTGGCCCCACTGCACTGGCGTTCTAATCAGTGTTGTCACAGATGGCTTTGAAGGACCTTGACTTGAGTGTGCTTTGTAGTTCATATCAATGTTTTGAAATGCTTTCATGTTTGTGGAACACAAATGCATGATTATCTTTGCTTTTTCTTCATTTGTGCTGTAGAACTAGTCATGTTATTCAGTGTTGGGTACTTCAGTGTTACTTTTAAATGTAATGTGTTGCAATATTGAGATTTTACATTTTATAGAAAAGCAATGCATTAAGTTACTTTTGTATTGCTGTCAGTTGACTGAGAATAGAAGGGCATGGCTTGCAGGCATTTTTTTATTTTATTTCAGAACTGCTACTTGCAGGTTTATCACCAAACATATATTGCATCCAATGATATATGGGGAATACTAGGGAAAAAATATTTTAATATGACTATTTTTACACAGAACTCACAAGGTACATTGTGTAATGTCCCAATGCTGGTTATATGTATGTATGTATAGATAGATAGATAGATATTAAATATAGTTATGCCACATTAAAAAAAAGTAAATCATGGTATGCCCTATATATCATTCCATGCACTCTATTTGTCAGTACAATATATATAAAAATACTACATTATTTATGGTAACACAGGGTAAGAAGGGATAACTAAGACCCCTTAGATGGCACAAAATCACATCTCAAAACTTTTTACATTATTATTTACATTATTATTTTACATTATACTTTATTTTTTTTCCTTTTTTATCTGAATATCAACATATGTGAGATTAATCAGTTGAAACAGTTTTGAGGTTAATTGATCTAATTTTGTGTCTCTGGAAAATATCAGTTTACATTTCCAAACATTCATTTTGCCATTAATTGTAATAATCCAGTGAATGTCTGACAACAGCCAGTGCTCCACACAGAGATCTGATCTTATCATCATCCAGTCTGTCTGGAATGACATGAAGAAACAGAACAAACTGAGACAGACTAAATCCAGAAGAACTGTGGCAACGTCTCCAAGATGCTTCAAGAGACCTACCTGCAAACAAAAATCTCACTGGATTATTACAATTAATGGCCAAATTAATGTTTGGAAACGTAAACTGATATTTCCTACTGACACACTACAGAAAAAGATAGAAATAACTGACTTAAAACCGTTTTTTTTTTTTTTTTAGCTGGTGAAAATACTACTGTTCGAATAATTTTGGCCACTGCTGTGTTATATGATGAAAAATAGGCTTTCAGAATATATATAAAATAAGGAATAAAAATGATAATTCCATACATGCTGTTGAAGTTTAGCCAGGGGGCTTCATTGAATAATTTAACATTCTGTGCTTGAATAAAATAACTAAATGAGCAAATGTTTCTATTTATTTGCCTTAATAATACATTGGCTGATGTGCCACCATCCTGCACATGCTAAACTTATATCTAAATATCTTTCAATTTAAACGTAAATGCACATAGTCCTGAAGAGGGCCATATTCCCCTATGTGAATAAACAATAGAACATAGACTCTCACTTGTGAAAAGTAACTTGACTATTATGGTGTAAATTTATCAAGTAGGCCTACTGGGATACTTTACTCATTACTATTACTTGAACATAATGATCTGATTATGTAACATGCATCAATTTTAACAGCATTTAACAATGTATCATACAGTAATAGCTTATGTAAATTGTGTAGATCCATTATAACAGTTATACAGTATATCTTGGATTTTTTGTTGTTGTTTACTTTATTTGTTCTGCATTGATTAAAAAACACACATTATACATTCAGCAATGATCTTGCATTGATTGAACCTTTGAACTTTTAACAATCTTGATAATGTGTAATTGTTCTTCAGAGTATCCTCACCTTGAACCCAAGGGTGAAGACCCACGCAAATCTCCATTCCACCGCCTCTAAGAAGAATGAGAAGAAGCACTGGAAGAGAAACCCAGAGAGGAGCTGTGATGTGAGTAAACAAAGACAAGTTCTTCTCACAGGCTGCCTGAAATAACTCACTTTTCCAAAACTCTCACATATACTGCTGCCTTTGAGTTTTACATTAAATATTAAAGAAACAGCCAATGGGAAGAAAAGCCCTTGTCACCACATTCCGAACTTACATGTCTTTCCTTGTTTGTGGAATGTTTACATGCTGCCGTTTGTTACAATATTACGGTCACAACATACTTCTCAGCATGATGAAAATTAGTGGTTGAAGAAGAACAACAGCCAGCCGTAAAGATGTTAGAGCTGGTTCTCTGAATCTCCTGGAAGCTGTATCCCTCGAATCCTCTTCTGAGAGCAAACTTCGTCCCAGTTTACCGATGATAATGAGTACTCTGTGTTGTAGTTTATGGTGTGGTGATTCAATGATTATGTCGGCGATGGCTGTGATCATATTACTCTGATGAGCAGTAATAGGGCCGAAGATTATAATTCTATAATTAGTTCCAGCCGCCTAGTTTGTCCAATTCAAATTTTGACTCCTTCTGCCCTTTTGCTTACAATTTGTCAGTGAGTAATTCTTTAGCACTCATCAGAAAACTGCAGCAAAAGCCTAAAGGAGACATTATGAAAATGCATCATAAGCAGATGCCCCCCCCCCCCCCCCCCACTAAATCCCCCAAGTGGATTAAATATTCCAAATTTCCTCTCAATTATTATCATATCCTGTGAGCCCTATGAGTCAAGGCTCATAAGCATATTCAAATGTTCATTTTAAATGCTTTTTCACCATGTGGCGACTGTGTTGATGAAATACCAAATCTTGTTTCCAGAGCTTGCATATTAATTAGCTGTTAAATTATACTACCAATTCCCAGCACTAAGCATTTTGTCTAATTAATAATAATAAAGCCCCCAAGATGTTGGATTAGACTAATCCTTTGCAGGGGAAAATGCTACACACAATTTCAAGAGAAAATGTCAATGGTTATCCCAGTCCCAACAATGCCTCAGTGTAATTGGAAATGTAATTATGTTTCATTTTACCACACAGATGAGTTTTAATACCACACAGAAGCTGTGAGATTAGTCTACTGTGACACAGGGTTGACCAAGGTCAAGTATTTTTGCATTTCAAATCACAACACAAAATAACACATGGAGCTTTATATGATATAAGAAAAGTTACATATAAAATTATTTACATAAAAATGTGTGATTGAAACAATTAAGCATTCTGTAATGGCTCTGCTCCAACCCCACTCTGGGTTTTCCATTGCCCACTTCTTGACTGGAGAAACACACTGCGATTTGACTCCATTACAAACACTCAGTTTATTATTATTAATATTTTTAATTATTATTTTGAACATGTGGGCATATAAGTAAATTCATGTTTGTGCAATTTCCACACAGTAGCAAGGTGTTTACTATGAGGATGTGTTTGTTTGAAATGTTGAATACACTATATATCTAGGATGGGGTTTGAAATATTACCCATTTTAAATGATATTTTCATATTTGTTTTTCTCTACATGTCTTTTTTCATCACACAACATCTCTTCACGCTTGCATCCATTTTATCTTCTTTTAATTTTTACCTAACATTTGACATTTTTAATCTTTCCAATAATATTTCAGAAATTCCATGTTTTTTTGCTAATAGTCTGTTTTCACCACTGTTTATCATGTGGTGCATTCTTGGTGACTATGGATGTGTCAGCTCTGGTTAGGAAGCACACAGAAGATTCCAGGAAACAGTTTTTTGGTAAATTAAACCAAACAATTAATATATTTCAGGAACAGGACTAAGAACACTAACCATATAAATCTGGAACAAGTGGACACAATTGGTTGCTACTGGAACACATGATCACACATTAGCAAATGTGATCAAACTGAACACATGATCAAGGAACACTAACTAAACCAAACAGAACATACACGTGACAGGATGGGTCATAAACTACTAAAAATAAAAAATATATAAATAAATACATATAAAAATAAAAATACATCAAATAAAATAAATAAATAAAAAATCGTACCTCAAACTTTTGAATGGTAATGCATTTTTATTAGTCATCATTTATTATATTTCTCATTTATTTGTACTGCATTAATCTTTCAGCGTTTATACTTGTGTTCAGATAAGCAGAAAGAGAAATGGCTTCTATCTGCTAATGCAATTACGTTTTCCTTTTCAAAACTTGTGATGAACATAAACTTTAATGCTTAAATCACTACTTAAGCTCTTAAGATTGATAGATTTATGTGAGGATCGTTCATCTCAATACAGCATCCGTATCAAAAGTACTTCAAGATTGATCCACCCATCTGTATTGCTGACATGCAGTTGTATTATGGGATGTTAACATGTGTTCTGCTCGTGATAGAGCGGTGTCAGATTGATCGCGGAGAGAGCAAAAACATGCTCCAACTTTCAAAAAAAACTTTTGCCAAAGCAGTCCATCCTGCTCACAGATTCTACTATCAAAACAAAATATATAGTCAGATGTTTGAACTTGGTGAGGTTATCATATGATATTCTTTGAAATCTCAAAATCAAAGCATCATACCGAGGCACCATTTTAAAAAACTGAAGATGTGCATTGTAAAACAGACTGTGTTCTGGATTTGTCTCTTCTGAATCTGTATCTTGGCAGAGGCTTCTGCAACACAAGGTAGCCAGCTGAAGTACAGAATCCAGTGGAGGTTCATAAAAGAACTTTAGCAGAATATCAGATGGCTCGCTGAATTGGTTTCTTATTCACCACCCATCTGTGTTATAATAAAATGTAGTAACTCTGTCTCATGCCATAAATTAACTCAGTGTGTGAAATCGAGTTAGCCTCAATCTCAATCATGTTGTGATTTTATTTTCTTGGCGCCTAAGCTGTATATATATGTGCGGGGGAATTTCCTGGCTGCTCATCCCTTTGAATTTTATTAAATAGCTTAAGTCAGTTGTCACAATGGCTTCTGTGAAACTGTATTATCTTTTGGAATAAAGAAAACAGCTTAAGCGGCTTGAACTTTGCCTCCTAAAAAGGGAGGGGCTGGGGAATCCTCTTTAATGCCTCTCTGATAATGTCAGCCGTGTCATGTTACAGTGTTAAATGGCACCAATTAATCCTTCCGTTTTAAAGTAGAAACTCGTAAATCTTTAAAAGCAGGATAATCTCTGAACAGTCTACTCGACGACATAATCCTTCAGTGTGGTCATATTCAAATCTACAGCCTACAGAATATTCCTTATGTTCCTCACGATTTAGAACCATTTAGAGGATGTTTGGTTTCATTTGTAGATTAAGGATTGCTGTTTTTCTCAACAGCGGTCTTATTTACAGAATAAATAGGTTCTATAAATATACCATACATTTATGGTTTACAGATTAAACCCACCAAAAAAGACAAAAGGTTGGAGTGATAGTAAAACAATAAAAGCAGTTTTAATTCTTCATATTACATGGGAGAATTTTCAGGGTCATAATGCATATTTCACCTGGCACAAAATAGAAAGACACATGTTTCACAAAACATGTTTCTACAAAGTTGTTATATTTTATATATATTACTATATTTTTCAAAGCCTATTAATTGTTAAAAATAATGGCTTTTAATTATACTGTAATGTTAAAGGGTTACTCCACCCCAAAATGAAAATTTTCCCCCATGTCGTTCCAAACCCGTAAAAGCTTCGTTAGTCTTCGGAACACAATTAAGATATTTTGGATGAAAACCGGGAGGCTTGTGACTGTCCCATTGACTGCCAAGTAAATTACACTGTCAAGGTCCAGAAAAGTATGAAAAGGATACTCCATCTGCCATCAGTGGTTCAATCATAATGTTATGAAGCGACGAGAAAAAGCGACTTTTTGTACGGAAATAAAACAAAAATAACGACTTTATTCAACAATTAGGCACCGTAACGTCTCCTCTGCGTCAGTGTAGCGCCATTTTGGAGATTATCCCCTGGACGCAAAATGCGTACACTCTTCTGTATCAGCCTCGACACAGGGTTGCGTCTTATACATCGATTTACGCTCTGATTTGAACGCAAACAGCACACCCTTGTGGCCCGGCTGATACAGAAGAGTTTACGCATTTTGCGTCCAGGGGATAATCTCCAAAATGGCGCTACGCTGACGCAGAGGAGACGTTACGGTGCCTAATTGTGGAATAAAGTCGTTATTTTTGTTTTATTTCCGTACAAAAAGTCGCTTTTTCTCGTCGCTTCATAACATTATGATTGAACCACTGATGGCAGATGGAGTATCCTTTTCATACTTTTCTGGACCTTGACAGTGTAATTTACTTGGCAGTCAATGGAACAGTCACAAGATCCAAAATATCTTAAATTGTGTTCCGAAGATGAACGGAGCTTTCACGGGTTCAGAACGACATGCGGGTAAGTGATTAATGACAAAATTTTCATTTTGGGGTGGAGTAACCCTTTAAATGGCTATAATTCATGGCTAAAACTGAGGGGGAAATGCATTTAATAGAGACAGCAGTAGCAGTATTTGTATCAATGATACTGGCCTTCATTAATAACAGGCGACTTAGTAAAAAAGATGCCATTAAACACATATTTAAAATATACCTTCTTTATATTGTTTCTAAATTAATTTGGCGATTCAATATGAAATTATACAAATATAAATATATAATATTTATATGGAATTGATTAATTGCAGAAAAAACGTGTGATTAATTAGTCAATTAGTCACATAGATTGACAACACTAATATATATATATATAACAACAACAACAACAGCAACAACAAAACTTGAAACCATAAATTAAAATTCCTTAATAATTTACTCGTCCTCATATCATTCCAAGTTCCAAAACTGTATGACAATTTTTTTTTTTTATTATTCTATGTGGAACATACAGAACATACTCATATTTTGAGATTTTTTTTTCCCAATGGTCACCAAAACTGTTTAATTACCAACATTCTTCGAAATATCTTCTTTTGTGTTCCACAGAATGAAGCAAAGACATACAGGTGTTGTATATATATATATATATATATTACATGTTTAAATTTATAGTAACATAAACAAAGAGTAAAACAATCATAAATAATTTATATATATTCAGAAATAAAGTAGCCTATGTATTCACAGATCATTCATAAAATGTATTCTTTAACAAACACACTACTTTAAATGTGGTTATTTTTGTTAAAGTCCACCCCCAAAAAATCTGTAAATGTGCCGCTTTGTCCCAACATTGTCTCTGTGTGTCTCCCTCCCACAGTCTTGTGTGAATTTGGAGAACAACTTTGACGACATCAAGCACACGACTTTGAGCGAGCGTGGGGCACTTCGGGAAGCGCTGAGGTAAGCACTGTCTCCATGGCAACAGTCACAGTCAACGCAAAGAAGAGTTTCGGGTGGGCAGCCGAAGGAACGCGTGTGCATGTGTGTGCCGTTTAGCGAGGTGAAGACGAGTAGCGGCGTAAGTCATTCTTCATTATTGAGGGAATAGAAGGGTGTACAGGCAGCACTCGGCTCTGCTTTTCTCAGGGATTCATTTGTTGGAAGAAAGTCTCCCTCTGGGCTTTGCCTTGACTCTTCAACCCTGCAGGAGATGCTAAGGCTGAGTGCACAGTGAAAAATGTAAATGTTTAATTTGTTAGTTGAAAATGCTTTTGGGGATCCCAAGACAACATCAGAATACTTGATCATGAGGACCGCTGGTGTTCTGGTGTAGCTTTCAGTGTGCAGACTTAAAAAACAATGTTAGTGATAAATAAAGATTTGCGCTTTGCAAATAAGATGAACAGGCTCCTAACTAAAATCTATTGATCTTCATATAAATGACACTGTTTGCTATTAGGCCTGTTTCCCACAAATATCTTTATATATATATACATATTGGTGTTGTGTAGCAGAAGTGTTTAAGCACTGAGCTCATTTTTGCACAATAGAGATCTGTTTATATAAAAAGAGTGAACTATTCATCCATTGTTTTAAAATAGACATCTTTTGGGCTTTTTCTGACTAAAATGCGATGATTAAGTTGTATATAGTCTGCATTTTGGCCTTTGGGTTTCATTCTGTGCCAGTTAATTACTGTGTAATGTGATCTCCTCCTCCTGTAAATTATATTTCATGATAGTATAGTTTGTGATAATTCTCAATGGCTCACTCTAAGCACAGATTTTTATAAATTATGGCTGATATTAAAGGAAATATATAAAGGGATAGATATCATTTTATTTTCTGCATGCAGCCTAGGTCTGAGTGATATAATGAATATTCACAATGTATTTGTGATGGTTTTTCTAACATTATAAAATTCAGCATGAAAATGATTTTAGTATGCTGTTTATTTGACAGTCTCATTAGATTACTTTCGTAATCATTTCTTGTCTTGCATCAATTCAGAATTAATTTAACTATTTGTGCCATCAATCAAAAAAGGTTGCAGGCATTTTTAATATGTTAAGATGTTTTATTAAATATTTGTGAAGATAAACATTGCTGTTTATTGTTATGTTAGTGCATATCAATGAAAATGAGTAAATATCATCTTGGGCTCATTAGGATTTTTCAATGTTTTTGAAAGAAGTCACTTATGCTCACCGTGTTTGATCAAAAATGCAATATAAACCATAATATTGTAAATAATATTACTATTAAAACAACTGTTTTGCAAAGCTGAGTTTTTAGCAGCCATTGCTTCAGTCACATGATCCTTCAGAAATCCTTCTAATATTCTGATTTGCTGCTCAAGAAACATTTCTTATTATTATCAGTTTGTGCTGCTTAATACTTTTGAGGAAACCATGATACATTTTTTTCAAGGTTTTAATTTAAATATAATTGAATTGAAATATAATTTTTTGTAACAATTTAAAAGTCTTTACATCACTTCTTCAGTTAAATTCATCCTTGTTGAAGAAAAAAAAAATTGCTTACAATAAGGTCACATTAGTTAAAATTGTTGTATCTGCTAACATTATTTAATGGAAGTGCGTTAACAATAACTAACAATGAACAGTTAATGAATGCTAACAAAGATTAATAAATACTGTAACAAATGTATTGCTCATTGATAGATAATGTTAATGCAATAGCTAATGTTATCTAATCTGACCTTATTGTAAAGTTACAAAAAAATCTTTTGAACAATATTTCCCAGCCCTAACAATGCCACAGTTTGGTTAGTTGTAAAACGCAAGCCTGTTGAAGCAACACTTATACGTTGATTATTTGTATGCTAGTGCATTGACTCTAGATGAGCCTTTCTCAGTCAGTCAAAGGATGCTGTCATTGACGACAGGTAAAGTTAGTCAGATCGTTTACCCTGTATCTGTTCTGATCACATATGATCTGCTTTTCAGACATCTGTCTCCTAAGCATAATGATCTATTCAAATGTATACTGAAATAGCACCACATAATGAGTTCATTTGAATAATATGTCTTAATTCTGCATGGCATCGAATATGCATGAGCACAGCATTGCATCTGCTGATCATGAATAAAAAACAAAACAGCAGCGAAAACCAAGACTTGGGAGAAGAAAGAGCGCTAGAGAGATATTGGAGACATTAATGCACACTTTTGTCCTGCAGAGGTTTGATTTTAATCCTTCTCTAAACGAGACTCCCCTGCAGTGCCGGTCGGCAGATTTGATGAAAGATTTAGGTTTTATAACTGCTAATAATGCTGAACATGAAAGTCTGAGCGGCGCGCTGTTCTGGTGCTCATCACAGGAGGCAGCTGGCTTATTTGGCCTGATTGTTGGGTGCAGAGGAAGCCCCAGGTCTGGATTCCCAGTGTCACGAAACAGCCAGAAAGTTGACTCCTCATTAAAGACCACAGATTGGTTCACATAGTGAAGCAAAGTTACTAAAATACTACTTTCATACCTCAAAATTCTTATCAAAGACGCTGCCTTATAGCTCAAATAGCTGTATTTTGATGGCTTATCTTCATGTCAGTAAAATAACAAGCACTTCTAGCACTCACAGCATGAATCCACTTTGATTTCAGAGTAAATCAGATAATGATAAGGAAAATTATGATGTTTCATCTGGAAGCATTTTCTTGATGATTATGAGGTAAGGCAGTTTAGTCGTCATATTGAATTGTTTATGTAAGACCTACTTTGACATTTCTATTAAAATTCTAGTTGAAAAAGCTAGTTCCTGACATGCTTCATCTTCAGTTAATAGAGGGAGGTGGAACTTTGTTATATTTATTTTGTTCATACTCACAAAATAATCATACATTTTAACTGCTTGTGGTACATCCTACACTGGCCTGTCCAAATCCCATCTTAGGGGTCCCATCAGTAGGGTTGGGAACTGAGATCTGTTTTTAAATATAAAGTACAGCAGAGCTAGTGTAGTCCACCTACTGAATGAATCACTCTAATGAGTAAGTTCTTTTTTAATGAATCAAGTTCACATAGTGTACAACTGTGAGACGTAACCAGTCAATACATACACTTTTGTTCATACAGTATGACTACATGTAGTTGAAGATACACATTATACATTTTGTCAGTGATATTTTATAAAATTTACTGAAACTGATCATTCAAAAGTTTAAGGTCAGTAAGTTTTTTTTTGTTTTTGAAAGAAGTCTCTTATGCTCACCAAGACTGCATTTATTTGATCAAAACACAGTAATATTGTGAAATATTATTTTTAACATAAATAACTGTAGTCTATTTTAATATCTTATAAAATGTCAGTTATTCATTTGAACACAAAGCTGAATTTTCAACAGCCTTTAATTACTCCAAGCTACAGTGTCACGTGATCATCCAGAAGTCACTCAAAAATGCTGATTTGCTGATCAAGAAACATCACTAATCTTTAATGTCACTGTTTATCAATTTAATGCATCTTTGCTGATATACGTATATATACAGTATATATATATATATATATATATATGAAGAGTTCAGATGCAAAATCCTCTAAGTGCCGTCTGAAATTTTCTTCTAAAATGAGCATTTTTCTCAGCTCCTATGTTTATGTTCAGTTATTTGACTTTAATGGCAATGAAAAGAACCTACTCGTTGCCATGAAAGTGAAATTACCGAACCTACACATGAGAGCCTGAGAAAAAATTTAATTTTAGTAGACAATTTCAGATGGCATTTAGAGGCTTTTGCATCTGAACTCTTCATATATATATATATTAGGGCTGTCAATCGATTAAAATTTTGTAATCGCGATTAATCACACGATTGTCATGAGTTAACTCGTGATTAATCGCAATTAATCACACATTTTTATTTGTTCTAAATGTACCTTAAATTAATACTATTCACATTTTTAATACTCTAATCAACATGGGCATGGACAAATATGGATGCTTTATGCAAATGTAAAGTATGTTTATTATTATTTAAACCATAGTCAACATAAAGCATGAAGAGTAGACATGTTTCAAAGGTCATAGATGTTTTCAAAGAACTTGTTCATGTCTATTAGACACATGAAAAAATAAATACCAGGTTCCCATTACTTCTCTTTCTTTGCACTGAGCAATTTACTGACACAAACCTGTTTACATTTTTGCACACAGGGCAGCTCTTCTTCTGAAAATGCAAAATGTACATTTATTATTTATTATTACATTTGTTTCCCTCTCTGTGCCCACATACTGTATTTTGATGAAGCTAAATTCCCAATAAAACTGTTTTCATTGGTATATTTTACTGTTTCTGTTGTCAGACAACGGAATGAATATGAAATAGTGTCTGAAACGCGACCCATTGAGACATAACCAGCTCTCCCTTCCAAGATGTTAATCTGCACAAAAATCCTGATAATCGCACCGTCGTCTGATGAAATCAAATAAACATAAGATAAAGACAATAGCTGTGCTGTGATTTCGGCTATACTTGCATGTAAAATTAGAGAAGCATCATAATATCTGTTTAACTGAATTAAAGCCCTGCTCCTCTCCGCCGCTTGCTGAAGAGAAACTGAGCAGACGCACAGAGAGAGAGAGAGAGAGAGAGGTGTGTGCGCACTGGGAGAGCAAGACCTCGCGCTCACGCGGCAGTACCGGCGATTCTCAGAAACTAGGTCTGGGTGCTTTTTCTAAAGGGGTCTGCAATGTTGCTAAGTTGGCAACACTGTGCATCTCCATTTCTCCAACTACGGGTTGGGCCACGGGTCAAGCAGAAAATACGCGCTGCATTAATCGCGCGTTAAAAAAATTAGTGCCGCTAAAATTAATTTGCGTTAACGCGTTCTTAACTTTGACAGCACTAATATACTGTATATATACAGTATATATATATATCTTGTTGTCGCTGCTGATAGCCTTGTGGGGCACTGTTGCACTTTGAGCATCCTGAGTTCGAGTCCAGATCAAAATAAAGGCAAAAAAAAAAACATCTGTCAACCCCAAACCTTTGAACGGCAGTGTATGTTACTACATTTGTTTTAAGATTGTTGTTTAATATAGTAACGGTCAGTCAGGTTTTTCTGCATTGTTACACAGTTACTAACATCTATGTTAACACACCTTTTGCAAGAATTATTTGTATTTAATTTATTGTTAAAATTATCTTTATTAATTAAATTAAATTAGAAATGTATTTTGTATTAAAATTATCTCATAATTTGGCAATGGATTTGCATTTATTGTATTATTTATTCCTTCAAGTACTTTTTGTTAAAGGGGTCATCAGATGCCCATTTTCCACAAGTTGATATGATTCTTTAGGATCTTAATGAACAGTTTATAACATATTTTGGTTAAAAGTTCTCAATGGTATTGTAAAACATTTTTACCTTGTCAAAAACAGCTCTTTTCATAGCAACCTGTTTCATTGCATGTCCCTTTAAATGCTAATGAGCTCTGCTCTCCCCGCCCCTCTCTCCCGTGGGGTGACAAGCCTTACTGTTTATTTTAGCCGCATTTAGCCACAGAACTTGCTAACTAGCACATTATTAGGAAAGACGATTTGCAAAGATTCATAAAAAATCTTATACTCGCTTCTTCTGTAGGTGAGGCTGGATCACGAATGATTCGCACGCACATAGACACATTTAGGCAGATCGGGGGAACATTCCCTTCAAAAACAAAAGGAATCCACTGCGTCTTCAGCGGCTCAGATGCCGGGAGTAAATGACGACTGCTATATTCATTATTACATCCAACAACAGAACACCTCAATTGCTTAGGAGACAATCTTGTCTACATCTGCTCTGGCATCGAAACAATGGCGGACTGATGACAGCTCACTTAGGGCGGGTCTATGGTAAAACGCCAGTGTCAATCAAAAATCGTGTGAGGGGCCTGGGTCTGTGTGACATCACACAGCTAAGCATCTGAGAATGGCTTGATTTGAGAAAGAGGTTATTATTTTGGGGGATTTAAAATATATATATATATATATATTATATAATATTTTTATCATTATAGTTTGAATGTGTACACGCACTGCCAACACACATTTATGTTCAAACAACATGTAAAAGTGAATTTTGCATCCGATGACCCCTTTAAGGAACTGGAACAGAATCACTCAATTCTTGAAGGGATAGTTCACCCTAAAATGAAAATTGTGTCATAAATTTCTCACCCTCATGTAGTTCCAAACCCATAAGACCTTTGTTCATCTTCGGAACACAAATTAAGATATTTTGATGAAATCCGAGAGCTTTCTGACCCTCCATAGACAGCAACACAACTACTACATTCAAGGCCCAGAAAGGTAGTAAGGACATCGTTAAAATACCATATTTTCATGAAGCTACGAGAATACCTTTTGTGCGCAAAGAAAAAAAATATATAATTTTTTAACAATTTCTTCTCTTCTATGTCAGTTTTCTTTGTGCACAAAAATTATTCTTGTAAAAATTACGGTTGAACCACTGATGTTACATGGACTATTTTAACGATGTTCTTACTACCTTTGAATGTGGTAGTTGCATTGCTGTCTGCAGGGTCAGAAAGCTCTCAGATTTCACCAAAAATATCTTAATTTGTGTTCTGAAGATGAACGAAGCTTTGGAACGACATTAGGGTGAGTAATTAATGACACAATTTTAATTTTTGGGTGAACTATCCCTTTAAAAAATTTCTATCTCTAGTCACAAAAGTTTCACTGCACTTGTACTAACAGTCTGAAAGGTGAGTTTGGCTTTATATGATACATTCCTGCATCAAAGCGAAGGTCTCAAAGCTGACAGCTGCCTTTAGTGCTTATTGTCAAACCGATTTCACAGATGTCAGATGACTGAAGTCAAGTAACATGTTGCGTTGTTAAAATGATGAGCTCTAATGAGGAGTAACTCCTCTTATTATTCTCTGCTCCAGCACACCCTTGACAGAAGCCCGCTTTTTCTTTCCCTGTATTTTTTTTGACACAGGAGCCACAGTATATAAAGGTGGATTGATCATTAATACCGTCCTCTCATCCCAGCTGTCCCGGCAACTAGTCTGAAAGGAGGCGCCTTTGATTCAGAGCCAGGCTTAATTGGTCGTATCTAAAATGGTTTAAGTAATTAAGATGACAGAGCCGGTCTGTGAGAGGACACTTTTCTCGTGTCCTCTCGCAGAGGTCTAGCACCTCTCTAGGGTCCTCATTATGACTCGGTCCCCACAAGTTATATGTCCTCACAAGTGAGGATTTTGACAGGTATCTCTCCAAGTTGACCTCCCACACATACATGATAAATTCATCATCTCTACAGAAGAGCATTTGGGATTAAGTTGGTAGTGGTGGGAGGCAGGAGGTGATTTGACAGCGTTCGCTAATGCCCACGTTGGTTTTGAAATGAGCTAACATTGTATCATGTTTTGTTGCACTGAGTAATGCGCGTGCTGCGTGTTATTGCACCAGAACAAGCGCGCTAGAGGGATCCAAAAGAGAATACGATGAAAATCTGGGTTGTAAAATCTAATTTAAACCTTAGAATTTACAAAGGATTTAAAAAATGAACAAACATTCCATTTAATTCAGATTAATTAGAACTATTTCAGATTCTAAACTATTTCCAGGTCACTATTCGAGTAAATTTGTGACACTGATCATGTGCAGATGGTCGGATTTTCTTCCAGGATGCTTTTTGGATCATTCTCAAATCATGCTGGAGAACATGATCATCAGGTTTTAAACAAATTTGGAGGATCATTCTGGCAGAAAGGGGGTGCAACAACTTCCTCAAAATGGGACATTTTTAATCCATTTTCCAATTCAACTTTTCAGAAATTGTTATGCTAATTATGTAATTTGTAATGGATTTTTTTTAACTTAATTTAAAAAATGCAAAACAATTTTCACTCGTGTTCTCAGACCACACTGTATTTAAAATTTGATAGGATCAGTGGTGCTTGCAACTCTTCCATTAGCATGCACTTATCGGTGTTATTGTTGCTATTGTTGTTGTTATTATTATCATTATTATGTGATTTAAGGTGATCTATTGATTCACAATTAATTTTACAATAAAAATGAGAAAGACGGATGTCTGAGAGAAAGAGAATCTGGTTGTCAGTGTATTTTGCTGAAAAGCTACACAATGCAATGTTATTTTAGCAGTAACATTAATATATATATATATATATATATATATATATATATATTATATTTTTTTTTTTTTTTTTTACTTTTCAGTTTTCATCTTTTGATTTAATTTTAGTAATTTTATGCGTTTTTGTCTTTTTTATTAGTTTTTTAATATTACTATTTAAATGTAATTTCTTTTTATAACATTATTTTATATTTATATATCATATTTTCATCTGAATATTTAAATATTTAATAACTATATAATATTTAAATATTTAATAGTTTTAGTTTTATTTAACAAGAGTAACCCTGTTCCCAAGCCCTATCCATCCAAATAAAATGTTTTACAATTATTGTTTTCCCCCCATGAATTTTATGCATGCATATGCTCCTCAGTTGGTCAGGTTCTTAGCATCCCCCAGGCAAATCCTGCAGGCATCCTTGTGAAGGATGACTGTGCAAGTAAAAGAGAATGTAAACTGAAGTGTCACAGGAAGACAGTTTCACAGGATCTGTTTTAACCTCTGTTTCTTTAATAAGGCTTATGTGAGGTTTATGGGGTTGAAAGAAAGCCTTTGTTTGTATATGCAGCTATACAGACCAAGGCAGTGACTGAATGAAAACCAGGCCGTTTGTACTACAGTGATCAATAAATCATTGAATTTTTTAATATTGTCTATGAATTAAAAAGGAGAGTACAGCTTTATGTATTTTGACCCTGATAAATGAAGTACTGTGATGAAATATGGTCATACTACTTAAATGTACATTTAGTCATTTAGATAAACTTGAACATGAAAGACTGTTCAGAATAACAACAGGCACTCTTGTTCCCTTCAAACACTAAATTGGTATAAAAATTCATCTGAATACAGTTGATAATAATGTTAATCTAATGACATAAGTAGAAACCGTGAAGTAAAAACTATATCCTTAAAAAGGATGAAACTGGACATTTCTGAAGACTGTAATATAGGACAGCTCAGTCAGAGATAAATGAAATAAATACAGTCCCTTGTCACTTTATGTATCTTGTATATTCCTTCCAGCTGTGCTAAGTGCAGACAACGCTACTTAATCATGTTCATTAGGATTATTGATGGGATTCTCAGTTGAGGATCATTAACAGCGAAAGATTCCCGACTGCACTGCACTCCACATGTGCGGATGACTAGAACATATATTTCCTCAACATCAGTCAGATATGACCTCTGTCAGATGAAATGAGCGTACAACGCTTTGACACTATAGCGACATGAAGTATTACCGCTGACACAGTGCTGGAGCAGAATGCTTATCGCAGAGGTCATGTTTAGTCTGACCTCCCATTGTGGCTCATTTACCAGCAGGTGCAAAGACTAGGTAACACGCAAATAAATAATGCAACAAGGTGCTGAATTTAAGAGTGCAGGGGTCAGAGCTTAGCGCTTCTTCTGTGCTCATACAAGAGAAAAATGCCCAATTTAAAATGTGAACGCTGCCTCCAGCGCTGCACTGTGCAATGCTAAGGAGGTACGTACTGTACATGCGTAAATGATTCGTTTTACATCAGCCGAAAACAAACTGAATTGTGCCATTGTTAGGCATAAGCAAATATTTTAAGGCATACATGTTGTGAGATAATGTCATAACTGATATCATTGAGAATCCCCACGGCCTCCATTCTTAAATAATGTAAAAATCCAAGTAGCAACAAAGTTCAGCATCTATCAGAGATCTCAGCCGCAGCCCGCAGCGCAAGCTGACTCCCTTAATGACCACACTGCAATTATTCTGCCCTTGCAACTTCAAATGCATATTCATTTGACTGAATTACATTTAAGTATCATTTCTCAAGCAGTGTAGCATTGACTTTTTGAGCATTATATGTTTGTCTTCCGTGTCCCATGATACAAATAAAACTGTCACTGGAAGTTTGCTTTCATTATGTCAATTAAGTATGATTTTGTGAGACGGGAGACTTTGGAAATGTGCCTTTCTATCTTGTAAATGTGCTTGCCACACATTTACAAGATAGAATTGCGGTGTTGCAACACCACTACTGAACAGCGTGAAACAGATGCAACATTGTAGTCAGATTACAGAACAAATGGCTCGTATGAGGTGGCTCTTTTTAGAGAATCAACAACACAAAGCACAACCAGTGCAGTCTGATTCCAATTTTTTTTAATTAATTAATCAAAAACATACATCACAGACCGTGTTGTCTGATTCTTATGAACCAGTTATTTTTAATGAATAAAAACCTACAGCACAGTCTGTATGTTCTGACTCACAAACAAATGATACTTATGAACCGATTCTTTGTAGAAAATCAGAAATACAGTGCAACCAGTATAGTCTGATTCCTGAACAAATGACTCGTATGAAACATTTTTTAATGAATCCAAAAACATAGAGCACAGACAGTGTAGTCTGATTCCTGAATAAAATACTCTTATGAACCAATTATTTTTAATGAATAAAAAACATACAGTGCAATCAGTGTAGACTGCTTCCTGAAAAAATGTATTCTTTTGAACCACCTTTTTTAATAAATAAAAAACCTACAGTGCAACCAGTTTTGTCTGACTAACAAACAAATGACTCTCATGAGCCAGTTCTTTTTAGTGAATCTAATACATACAGAAAAGTGATACTTGAATCAGTGTAGTTCCTGACTGGTTGTTCATATGACAATGTGTAGTACAGTATTTTATTAAAAAAAAATCAAATCATATATTAAAATTTAATAAATGTTGCCACATTTAAAAACGTAACCCATCATTTTGTGATGAAATGTGAATTTCTTTTTGCAAATATTTATTCCTTACAAGTTCTAAAAGAATCGTTAATGAAATCATTAAGGTACTAAACTTTAGTTGCAGTTTTAAGCCAGGATTTTGTTGTGAGCCTTTTTTTTGTAGACTCATTCAGCCTCCCAAAGCTCTTAAATGAATGCAGTCATTTCCGTTGACATTTACTTAAATGCATTTGCTCCCGGTCAGTCAGATATTGTATGCTCAGAAAAAGTGGCAGGTCATCATGAGCCAAACCATTTTTAAAGATGTACTGTATGTGAGACTGACCAAGAATCAGAAAAGTGACCTATGATTATTGCACCACTATTGCATGTGTCAAACGCATGATATTTTCGCTTTAGATTTCAACTGGAATGTCACGGTCACAGGGTCCTTACCTATATTCAAAGCTGTTCTGTTCGCTCTCTTCGATGGAATGTGCTGCATGCATTTTGTTCCTCCATGAATATTTAATTGGCTGGAGCCAAATTATCCCATGTATAATTTAAAGCAGGCATGTTGTTGTCTACCAATATGGAGTTCCCTGGTCATTATGAAGTCAGCAGTATTTATAAGAGGTATCAGTCTTCACCACAGTCAGCGCAGAGACATGTCTAGGATAAAACAAGCAACGCTCAGCCATTTGTTCTCAGCTCTCCTTTTTCCAACCACACAAAGGGCAAACCATTATCTACTGCTGCACACCATCAGCAGTGCCAGTAGTATATTTGACTTAAGATATTGTATGCTTTACTTTTCTTTGTTATATAAATGTGTGGGTTTTGATTTAAAGGAATAGTTCATCCAAAAATGAAAATTTGACACCCTTAGGACATTCCAGATGTAGATCAGTTTGTTTCTTCATCTGAACAGATTTGGAGAAATTTAGCATTACATCACTTGCTCACCAATGGATCCTCTGCAGTGAATGGGTGCCGTCAGAATGAGAGTCCAAACAGCTGATAAAAACATCACAATAATCCACAAGTAATCCACATGGCTCCAGTGGATCTATTAATGTCTTGTGAAGCAACAAGCTGCATGTTTGTAATAAACAATTCATCATTAAGATGTTTTTAAATTTAAACTATTCTTCTATTGTTCTCTTCAGTAAAAAAAGTTGTCTCATCTGAATCAGGTGAGACATATGCACAGATCAAGCACCATTTATAAGCAAAAAACATCCAAAATGGGGGATTTTGATGTGAGAGGGGGGAAGCATTTTTACACCGGGGGAAGCATTATTATGTATTATGGATTGGTATTTTGGACAGAAGCGAGGTTTTAAGTTAAAATGCTTTAATAATGGATTTATTTCTTACAAACACACAGCTTTTCACTTCACAAGATGTTAATTGATGGACTGGATTTGTGTAGGTTATTGTGATGTTTATCAGCAGTTTGAACTCTCATTCTGACGGCACCCATTCACTGCATCCATTAGTGAGCAAGTGATGTAATGCTAAATTTCCCCAAATCTGTTTCGATAAAGAAACAAAGTTGTTTATATCTTGGATGGCTTGAGGGTGAGTAAATTTTCAGTAAATGTACATTTTTGGGTGGACTATTCCTTTAAAGCAATGGAATCCAATTTTCTTTCATGTATACTGGTTTTGCATATAATTGTGAGGTTTCAAAATTAAAATGATTTTTCATAGATGCCTGAAATGTGCAGATGCTCCTTGCCAGAAAAGCTGCCCCACCAATTTGGATATCAAGTCTTTCATCACCAGTATTTCCAACAAGGTAACACCTACTACAATGCTTGAACTCGCTCGCTCAGCAGCTACACCGAACACAGTTTATTGATGTCGGCTTAAGTGATAATCTCATAATCCTATGTGTATTATATTTCTCAGTTAGTTAAGCACAAGCACTTATACGTGGCTTTATTCGGCCAGGTAAAATCTCCAAATCTCTGCTTGAGTCCATGTTTATAGTTGACTCTATTGTGTGTTTTCTAGAACTACTATGGTGCTGCCAAGGCAATCCTGTCCGATAACCCTCTGGGTTTGACCTGTGGCATGGTGTGTCCCACCTCTGATCTGTGTGTGGGGGGTTGTAACCTCTATGCCTCTGAGGAAGGCCCCATCAATATTGGTGGGCTGCAGCAGTTTGCTACTGAGGTATGGAGCTCTTCAGTGCAAAGGCTAAAATTGCAGATTTTTGACCCTTAAGTCAAAGGTCTGGTGTGGTGATGATTCAAATAAACTTGAAGCTGAAAAGTAATGTAAAATAAATAAAAAGTATTGTATGTTTGAATTCCAAGTCTTATTTTTGTACTTTAATGTAATGATTCCGTCAGTGGTCTACTGATGGTGCTCTCCTCTGTTCTTTCTGCTCTTTTGCACTTTGTGCTGTCTTGTACCAGGTCTTGTACATTCAGTTCCTCACTCACATCCCTATAACAATCACCAGGCTCTTTTTAGTTCCTCTGAGAAAACTCAGTGGGAAAGTCTTTTTCTCTGATGGAATGGATTTTTTTTTTTCAAAGGTGTAAATCAAGAACAAGCTCAGGGAGGGAGAGAAAAAGTTAGCCTTTGCTCTCGATTTTTTTTTTCTTTAGTTCTTAATCTTTTTGAGAAAAAGTAAAAAACAAGGACTTTAGAAATGTGTTTTTTTTTCATGTTGCCTACCTAGTAGCCTACTACTTTGCACTGTCCTATTTATTTAGCTTATTGGCTTATTTGTTGGTAAATATTTATTGCTTGTTGTCTGGCTGTGATTGAGTTAGCTGTGGGATTTCAAATTCTTATTTTTAACATTAAATCAGACAAATACTGTATAAACATTTATACACTACCATTCAAAAGTTTGGGGTCCGTAAGATTTGTTAATGTTTTTGAAAGAAGTCCCCTGTGCTCACCAAGACTGCATTTATTTGATTAAAAATACTGTAAAAACAGTCATATTTTGAAATACTATTACAATAAAAAAAATGTTTTCTATGTTATTATATTTTAAAATGCAAGTTATTTCTGGGCAGTATTTTCAGCAGCCATTTCTCGAGTGTACATTATCACATGATCCTTCAGAAATCTTTCTGAGCTGATATTAATGTGCTAAAATCTTACTGACCCCAAACTTAAATGAACTACTGGTGTATATATTATTTATGAGTTATGGAATAGTTTATTATTTTAGTAGGTAAATATGACTAAAATGATTAAAGCATAACCTAGTGACACTTTTCTTGTTAAAAATACATTATGTCTGACTATGCTTTATTTTGTGTACTAAAAATGTCTATATTACAACATGGCAGCCTTTCTGTAGGATGACCCAGCTTTACAATAGCCTGCTCTGCCTTATTTCTGAAACTAGTGTGTCCATCTGCCAAATGTCTAGCTGTCCCGCCTTCACCCCTGTCTTATCTTCTCTTCACCTGACCTAAGCGAATCTCTCCATTTTCACATCCCCCTCTTTGAAAGAAAAAAATCATCCTGAGAGGTCCAGAGAGTCCTGCAAGAGAAGGCCAGCCATACCATCCCGTCAGCTGCTTCCCCCTATCACCTCTCACCACAGAGATGACAGCTCCTCTCTTCTCAAATGTGAAAGGCCAGGGTTGTTTATCAGCCTGTTGATTAGATAAGCCCTAGACAGGGCCATCAGCGGCCACTCACCTCCCCTCCTCTCCTCAGTATGAGCTCGCCGACATACACAGAGCAGTGCCTGCATTAGTGTAAAGCAGGAACTGTACAGTACATCACATACAGTAAATCACATTATATGCCTAGGGTGGCTTCTGGTAAACAGTCAGTTGAGATGATGCAAACGGGGCCTGAAAGGCTTTCTGGAGCTAAATAAGAGAGGAAAGAGAATAAGGCAATCACAGCATAATGTTGTTTCATTAGGCCTCAGCGGATCTGTGCCTTTACTGTAAAAAGCTCCAGGGAGGTCAACTTTGAACTGTAATTTGCACAGTGATTCCTAATAAATATTCCAGAGGTTACAGTGCCAGGGAAATAGGATTTATGTGCAAATGTGAATTATGCAGCCAGAATAAAGGTGAAGTCTGCTCTCCTCAGGTGTTCAGTAAGATGGGCATCCCTCAGATCAGGAATCCAGAGCTTCCTCCAGCACACGAAATGCCAGAGAGCTTCCACACAAGGATCGCTCTCATTGGCTGCGGCCCTGCCAGCATCAGCTGTGCCTCCTTCCTGGCTCGGCTAGGCTACGATAACATCACCATCTTTGAGAAACAGAAATACATCGGTGGCCTCAGGTAAAGTAAATGATTTTTGAATCTCTTTCTGCAGTGATCCTCTTAACCTAATCCTGAAAAGACCGTGCTGGTCTTGGTCTTGCTGGTGGATGACTGTAGTCATGGTTTTATCCAGAAAAACATTATCATCTTGTCAGTAGACTTGGCTGTCTAGTTTTTGTTGACAAAAACACTGTAGGTTGGTTAATTGTCAATCAAATAAACAAGCACTAAAATAGTCATTTTAATAGGCCTTTAAAAACAAGCAGACTTATTTTATTAACAATATTAGCAAACATTTTGTTAGGATAACTAGTATGTTATTAGAATATTATTTATTTTATTAATAATATATTAAGGATAGCCAAACTGATTTTAAATATAACACAAATGTAATTAAATGTGACAGTTTATTATATTACTCATTTATTTATTTGTTATTATTATTCAATTACATTTTTAAAATTTTATTTCTGAATATTAGGAATTTATTATACTGTATTTATAATATAAATTATACTGTATGTATAGCATTTATAATACTGTTCAAAGTTTGGGGTCAGAAAGTTCATACATATATTCAGCAATGATGCATTAAAAAAAATACAGTTTTTTGTAATAATAGTTGTAATAATAGTTCACAATATTACTGTTTTACTGTATTCTTGATCAAATAAATGCAGCCTCGGTGTGCATAATAGTCATCTTTTAAAAACATTCGAGAAAAAAAACAACTTTTGAACAGAGGTGTATGTCAGAATACTGCTTGCTTGCTTGCTTATGTATTTATTTATTTATTTGGTTTTGAATTGGTAATATTAGTTTCTCTGTTATATGTTCCTCCTGGATCTTTAATGAGCAGAACACATGCTTGAGTGCAGAGAGATCACGTGCGATTTGAACAGGTGCCGTTTGCCCCGAAAGTTATTTACTGAAGAAGTCTGAATTATACACCATCTTGTAATTCCCATTATTATTATTTTACTCATGCCCGATGGAGAATGAGATGTCGCCGATCTTGTCAAATGCACTATATCTTTCACATGCATGGGTTGTTCATGCAGACATCGATTTGTACAGCGTCAAAGCAACTGAACGTCATTCATTTTCAGTGAGAGGTGGCACAAGCATGAGCTAGAGAGACAAAGTTGAACAGAGCTCAGCAGACTGATCGATCAGGGCATCCTGATCATGACTAATCAATATAATGCCACAAAGAAACAATTGCAAATATTAAAAGTTGTGTTTGTGTGTATCCCTGTCTTTGTTTGCAGCACTGCTGAAATTCCTCAGTTCCGTTTGCCCTATGAGGTGGTGCAGTTTGAGATTGATCTGATGAAGGATCTTGGCGTAAAGGTACCAGTGAAAGAGAGATGGGGGGGATGTCAGATCCTTCCAAACCATCAACAGCCAAATGTCACTGACATTAATAACCATGCAGGGAAAAAAGCAAGCTAACAAAACACAATTAAAAGCCACATTAGTGAGGCAAGTGGCAAAGACATCCATCTGTCCATTGCCTGAGAGCTGTGATGGTGAGAAATGGCAATCAATAGTCCTCATCCAGATCACCTGACCATGATTAATTTGATTTTAGTCTTGAGAGAGCTGGAGAGAGACAGAAGGGGTGAGGGAAAGGGTTTCTCAAACTCAATGGAGGTTGGTTAAGGTTAAGTAAGGGGGACACTGACTCACATGAGCTGACCTTTACATCAACACTTTATTCATTTTCAGCAAAGGAATTCCATTTCTAATTATTTTAATTAAGAAAATGTGTGCTGATGAGGATTCCACCGTTCATATTCTGTGAACAAAAACACTTAATCTTGCTTAAATAATATTTTTTTTCCTCTCTTTTTTCCCTCCCCCAAATATTTTTTTCTTGGTCCTAAACAGACTTAGAACTACATACAAGTTTACATACGTCATCTTTACAATCAATGTACTAATATTACCATTAATTGCATAGGCTTAACAATATGCCATACTATTATTGTGTGTTTGATTTAGGGATGCATGACAAATAATTACCATGTCATTTGCTTTTTAATTTATGAAAAGTTGCTATTAGATATAAACTTTGGGTATTGACCAAAAGTAATGTATAATGTTAAAAAATATTTCTATTTCAAATAAATTGTTCTGTTGATCTTTCTATCAATGAATCATGAAAAAATGTTACACAGTAATTCCATAAAAATATTAAGTAGGATAACTGTTTTAAACATTGATAATAATTAGAAATATTTATAAAGCACCAAATCAGAATGATTTCTGAAGAATCATGTGACACTGTAGACTTGAGTAATGGCTGCTGAAAATTCAGCTTTGCCATCACAGAAATAAATTACATTTTAAAATATATTTCAATAGAAATAATTATTTTAAAATTTAGCTATTACTGTTACTGTTTATACTGCATTATACTGCATTGTGAAAGTGAAAGTACTTTGTTTGGGCTTCCAAAAGAGGACACAACTAGAAATCAGTGGTTAAGTTGTGTTTACAACACTGTTCCAGAACAGTTCAACCCAAATATTAGAGTGTGTGCAGCGCATTTTACGAAGGACTATTTCCTGAACCTGGAAGAGTAGCCTACAATGCTGGCTTGCACAAAGGCTGTTTCTATAAAGTGGGGCAATTCCAACTTTGCAAGGACAGTCTGATGTTTCTGACTCACAGCCTGTAAGTACGTTTCTGCCACTGACTATTCAAACGCGAGTTTTGAGCTGTGTAGAGTAGTGCTTGTTGTTTGTCGTTTCTCCGTTCACAAATGCAGACATGGTAATAGTAGTAAAAAGATGGTATAAGTCATTATAATCAGTAATTATGTCCCCACTGGATGCAACAAATGCCTCGTTTATAATGGGTTTTATTGTTTTGGTCTCGTCGCGCCGGGACATGGCATCACAATACGGTAAGGGGCATAACTCACGCTTGAGGTATTCGGCCAATCACAACACACTGGATAGCTGGCCAATCAGAGCACGCCTCGCTTCTCAGAATGATGAGCTTTGTAAAAATCGACGTGTTTCAGAAAGGCAGGGCATAGAGGAGCAACAATAATGTACAGTATGTGGAAAATAATGTGTTTTTTGAACCTTAAACCGCATAAACACATTGCATTACACCAAATGCACAAAATAATGTTCTTTTTAGCAACGTCATATGACCCCTTTAACTGGCTTCTACCAGGTGACAGATCAATTGCTGCACAATATTATACAGTCTGATTTATATTGTTAGTTGCGCATTATTATTTGCATTTGGCATTATTTTTCCCCTGCGGCCCGCGACCTTTAAGAATAGACCTGTGACCCGCCGCTTGTGAGCCACGGGTCTATTTGTCATTTGTACCCCAAAACATAGCAGCACATGTGACCATAGAATCACTCTGTTTGCACTAATGTATCATAACTATACTCGTCTTTATACTGCCGTCACAAAGGTTGCGGGATGATTGATGTAATTATGTCCTGGAATTCACAGCAGCATAGAATAATTGACGCTAACATCCTTTTTATGTGAATAATACAGACAGATGGAGGCAGCTGAGACAGATGCAGTGTGGATGTTTTGTTTTTTTGTTCTCGACAGGTTGTTCTTGAGAAGGGACTGGGGCAGAATGGGATGACTCTGACCTCGCTGAAGGAAGAGGGCTTCCAAGTGGTCTTTGTTGGCATCGGTCAGTCCCCCAGTTCTTTTACCTATTTTGTGCATGTCTTTTTTCTTTATTTGAATAAAACTGTCACGTGCTTGCTGACATCCTGTGCCGATAAACTAATTAGTCCCTGCATTAAACAAAATCAGTGTTCTCCTCCTTTGGAGGTCACTCTGTGAAGTTAAAACTCTTTTTTTACTCTCAAGGGAAACACATAACCCCTGTCCTCGTTTCCCTTGATATCTAACTGACCTGTCTGTGTAATGCTCCCTGTTTCATTGTCTCTTTTTTTCTGTCTTCCTGCATGTCTTGTATTCTGCCTTGCTCTCCATCACCCCATCTATTCTGTGTCCTTCAATCTGTCATTCCTTTTTGAACACACTCACACTCACACGCATATCTGCGCTCTTTGTTAAATGGCACATTCATTATTCCATCCAGACATGATGTCCATGTTTAACCTTAAAGAGATCACCAATAAATGAGAAAAGTGGTTCAGAGTTACCAATAAATGAGAGTTCTGTTATTTTTTGTCACAAAAATGTATATTACTTTTTCATCAATTGAACACATAAGGAACATTTTTGCATTAAGAAAATTCTTAATGCATGTTACTACTGTGAACGATTCATCCATGCATATTTAATTTTATTCATTTATTTATATGTCATAACTCGATACATTTAAACGACAGATCTCATTTCGTTTAATCATTTAATCCACTTCCCTTTCTTACAATCTACTGCTACCCCCACAATATCATAAAATGTCTTCATAATACGTCTCCATTTGAAGCTGTATTTGTGTGAGGAACAGAACAAAGTTGAATTTTTATAAATCATCTCTCTTTAAAGTTCTTGCGAGAAGTAGCGAAGTCTGATTCATAAGGAATTGTTCTTTTGAGTCAGATCTTTTCAATGAATCAATTGATCCAGTTCACAAACCACAGAGTCGCAGCTGTTAACAGCTCACTGGAGAGGAAGATCATCAATAAATAATGACTTAATTTTTGGTGCATGAGTTGTGTGCACCAATTTCATGGAGCTTTTTATAGGCGTTTTTTAAGCATGAAAACTCCAATCTTTATTCATTCTAGTTTGAAAAAGATTGACCAGTACATTATTCAAAATATCTCTTTTTGTGTTCCACAGAAGAAGAAAAAAAAGGACAAACTTTAGTATAGGGACCAATTCCCACTATTAACTAGTTGCTTATTAGCATGCCTGTTATTAACATATTAATTGTTTATTAGTACTTACAAAGCACATATTCTGCATGACCATATTCTACATCCCTAATCCTACCCAATACCTAAAGTTAACAACTACCTTACTAACTATTAATAAGCAGCAGATTAGGAGTTTATTGATGTAAAAAGTCATAGTTAATCGAATTGGACCTTAAAATAAAGTGTGACCGAGAAAAGTCATATACGTAAGTTTATATGGACATGAGGTTGAGTAAATGATGACCAAATTTCAACTTTTTAAACTAATCCTTCAATACTTGGCATTTGAGGTTTCTTTGCGCAGAAATAAATGTGTCCGTTGAGTCATTTTGCCTTCTATTTTTATTAAAGTAAGGAAATATTGTGTGCACTGGTGTATTGATTTGATTTGAGAAATTCAAACATTCCTCGAGGGTGACTGTGTACTTTGTGCTTCTTTCTTCTCTTTATAATTAAAAGGAATACGTATCATTTATTATGTTTGAATAGCACAACTTTTTGGTAGCTAAGCTTCATTGTTATTGAGATGGAAGAGTCTCAGAACTGCTCTGGGATTTCTTTTTTCTCATAAAGCAACGGCAATAAGCTGGGAATCATAAAGGAAATGATTACATTTGCGCCTCTGTGATATTTTTTCACCACTTCTCTCATGTTGTCTCTAATGTCAGCCTCTACAGTGATTGACATGCAAATGTGTACCTTTGCCTTTGAGAGAGAGAAATGGTTGAAAAACACAGATAAGGATGTTTCTTTTCGGCCTGTAAAAATAACCGACGTGTTCCACGCACACCCTTTTTTGTCATTTTATCATGTGATTGCCATGTCGTACACTCACCGGCTCAGTAATGGCTATCATCAAAATATACATTTTTGGACCGTTGCCTTGAAAATATTGTTTTCCGTGTACACCCACAACAAAATCGTTCACAATGGAGGCAATTAAGCCCAGAATGCTTTAAGGTTAGCAGCAGTCATGTGGGTTTATCTGAAGCATTGAAAAAGATGAATGCAGCTTCTAAACTACACCATATGGGTAGGCAGATTGGTCTAGATGTTCAGTTCTAATGAATATGACTCTGAGGGGGTCTTACTGAGGTCAGCGTGTATATCATAATGTCACGTTAGTTGAGTTTCCTACAAAAGCTTATGAAATGCCAGGCGTTGCCTAATAAATATACAATTTTCTTAGATTAAAAAAAAGATTTTCTCAGTGTCGCTTTATATTAACTTTAATTAAAAACATTAACATTTTACTGCATTATGTAATGCTTACAAATCATTAGTTTGACAGCTAGGAATAAGTTCATAGTTAGAAATGTCAATTACATTTTAAATGCTATTTTTTTTAGGTATATTCTCCATGGACTTCCTGGAGTGCCTTAGGGGACTCCTGGGGGAAAACTCTGGATTTAATGCAATCACTGTCAGGGAAGGATAAAACTGCCTTTTTAACTGTTTTGCGTCGTTTTACTGCATATGGCATTTAAGCTGTTAAAGAAAGCAGTCCAAGAACTACTTTTCAACTAAAGTTGAACAGCAGATGGTATATTGGATATCAATATGTTGGGCTTTACATTTATAGCAGAACTCCAAAAAATTGAGCTGGTTACTTTTTATTGTAGTATATTACTTCTTGGTGTTGCTGTTAGTCACACAAGTTTCGATTTATGTCCTCGCTGTGGTGCTGATCCGGGAATAGTACAAACCAAAATCCATCTAAATCATTACTTAAAAACTCAACTTCTTTTATTTTTCCCCATTGGTCATGCTGTAAATAGTTAGCCTAGAAGATCACAACAGGACACAGAACAGAAAACAAAGTGTTTCCTTATTACTCGAGTATAAAATCTGGAAACAAATGTCTTGATCCTAATACAAAATCCTAATGTTTGTTACACTCGCCTCAGGGTAAAGACAAAAACAGCTCCTGTAAAATGTCTACCATATAGATATACAGGGTTCTGAAACCCTGCTTTTTTTTAGAATTGTCAAAATCCTAACAATATGTTTATTTTTCAGGTTTAAATCAAATTTAGGATCCCAGAAATATTTAATTTAAATATGTAAAAAAAGGAAAGCTACAATGTAAAAATAAAAAAATGGCAATATTTTAGATTCTGCGCTATTTCATGGTCACTACCATAGTGAAAAATAAATATACTAAAATGTATTTGAAATACATTTATTTCATGCAAAGTATACTACAAATACATTTATGTATACATATGTCATTATGTATACATATTTATGTACTGAATAAAAATACCCTGCAGTTTTACTTTTAGTTTACTAAACTGGTAAAGTCTGCTAAATTGCAACAAGTAATTTTTACTTAATGCACTTTAATTGTACAGAAGGACTGCTGAAGTCCTAACGAAAGATAAACTGAAGTATATTTGATTGTGATAAAATGGAGCTATTGCAAGTACTTCAGGTACATTTTAAATATCTCTCATTTAAAGACCGATATTATTCAAACATCGTACAATCCTCATCAATAGTGACATTAAAACACATTTTAGGCTTAATAATAAGAATTTTTCATTGTGCACAAGTAGTACTCCAAATAAAGTTATTAAATTATATTTTTTATATCATTAAGTCTTGAGCAATATTTCAGTAAACATGTTAATATTTGAACTAGACTTAGTATGAAATAAATGTATTTTAAATATATTACTTTTTTACTTGGGTAATCAAGTGACCACATTTATGACACATACAGTGTGTATAGATTGTATAGACTGTCATATGTTCTTGATCTTTGGATCATCTCAAATCATGCTGGAGAACATTAAAGTAGTTGCTATTTTTAAGTACCAAATATGGGCTTTTTAAAAACAGTTTTTAAATAGATAGAAGAGGAACTCGCAAAACACCTTCAGGGTTCCTTGTAAGATTTCATTTCTAAAATCACATCTACTCCTCTACTTACCTTTCCTATAAAACCATTACCAGTCTGTGAATCATAGTATTTTTCTTCAGCTCTTGCAGTTGCTTAATGCATTATAGGCATACGGGAAAAGACTAGTATTTAATTTGTGCATGAATTTGATCTGAGAAGTGTCATTTGGTGCTACGAAGCAACTGCTCTTAGCCGGTTCAAGGCAAAATTACATTTTTAGACATCTCTCAGCTCCACAACTTTGTGAATTTAACCGTTATCCTTATGTTGCCTTGTATGAAGCGCCTACACTGTTCAGAACAGACTTTAAATAGCCTATAATGATGGGAAAGAAGTACAGGCAATATTTTGTTTGTACCTGGAGCATCTGTGAACTTCCAGTTACCTTCTGCATGTCGTACTTGTTAATCTGTTCTTTGTTTCTTTGGCGTACAAAGTTTTCCTCTGTTGCTTCAAGGCACACAATGGCTTTTCCCTCCCATCACACACGAGGCCTTCGTGTTCATCGCTCAAACAGTGATGATGGGCATAATGAGATAGAGATTGATAGCCTCCATCATGCAGTACATCCTTGGGGTGCGTGCCAGCCATAATAGACAGATTTGAAGTGACAGGGGGTTAAGTATCCCTTAGATCCATTTCGGTTTGCCCTTTGTCTTATCGACATACTTCTTAAGGAAGCCGCCTGCCATTGCTCTAGTTCATTATTATACGGTACATGTCTGCGGAGGACATAATTCCAAACAAACTCTATTAGATCATTGATTTATATTCAATTGCTGAAGTGTGTTTATGCTCTGTAGTTACAGTTAATGTTTGTACTCATAATGTTGATATCAGCTGCACAAATCATGACTTCACTGAGGTTTTAACATGGGTCGTTTACCCTACTACAATATGCCAGATGCTCTGTGAATACTAGTGTTCAGGAACGTCATGCACCTCATTTTATTTTGAGGGGGCACAAGTAACAGTTGCAACTCACTTGGTGGATTTGTGGTTCTGTTTTTGTTTAGCATGTATAATATAATATAATATAACACTTAATTTTAAGGTGTCGTCATTACACGTTACATGTACTTACTATTACAATAACAATAAATTATGCATAATTGCATTCAAGTAACCCTAAGCCAAACCCTAATCTTAACCCTAACCATATAGTAAGTACATGTAGTTAATTAATATTACTCAGTTCTTAAAGGTATAATTACACTGTAACAAGAACATCTTAAAATAAAGTGTAACCTAATATAATATATTATAATATAGTTGGATACTATACATGAATAGATGGATGAATTCATATAATTAATTAAATTATAGTTTATTTATTATTTGGTGTGCTAAATTGCCACTGAGCTTGACAGCATGTGATCACCATGAATATTTTTTTTTTGTTCTGATAACTCATTATACTTGAACTCATTTTCAAGTTAAAAGTGACATGAAGGTGGGTAGATAATAAATTAAATTTGAAGCAAATGATGAACAGAAATGAAATTGAGACATGTTTAGAATAGGCAATTTAGACCATTATTTATGCTTAATAATGCTTAACTTTTATTGATATAACGGGATATTTAATGTAATTTTATATTAAAATAATGTTGAATATACAGTTTTGGAAGTAAAAAGAATATAATATAATTTATATAATTTACAATGAAAAAAAAAAAGTAAATTAACATTCTCATAATTTTCTCATAATAAGTCTTCATACCGTCTTTTTGTTTGTTTGTTTGTTTTTTGAAGTTGCATTCTGAATCCACTTGGTTTACAATATGAAAGGACACAATGTTTCCAATGTTGTTTTATGCACCTGGTCACACATTGTCTCCAGGTGTATTCATCCTAACACACAATATATATTCTTAATTATAATTTTTTCACGCTGAACAGGTCTTCCACAAGCCAACAGGGACAAGATCTTTGAGGGCTTGACCACAGAACAGGGATTCTACACATCAAAGGATTTCTTACCCTTGGTTGCAAAGGCCAGTAAAATAGGTACTGAAAGAGATTCCAGTTTATATTCCTTTCAACATAGTGCAACGAAAAACTAAATTAGTGTGAATTTACAGTATACCTTTGAATACCAGCTGCTATCATTTCACAGTAATTTTACTTATTTACTTATTTCCTGTTGTGTTCTCTTGTAACACTATTACACTGACTGGGGGAAAAACAAAACTCTCCTCAATAGTTCTCAGTTGTGGCATTCAGTGGTAAAACTGTTAATAGATTCTGTTAATGATATTTGATGCTGGTTAAATCTCAATACACTGAATTTTACTTACAATTTGTGTTATTTGTTGTTGTTGTTTTTATCTGTGGCACGTGTCTTTTGCAGGCATGTGTAATTGCCGTTCGCAGCTGCCAAAGCTGCATGGGAATGTGATCGTCCTAGGCGCAGGAGACACAGCGTTTGACTGCGCCACCTCTGCTCTCCGCTGTGGAGCTCGACGAGTCTTTGTGGTCTTTAGAAAAGGCTTCACCAACATTCGCGCTGTTCCAGAAGAGGTAAAAAAATCAGTTCAGCAGCACCTGCAGCCAGTGATAAATTCCTATTGAAAGAACAGCTGTATACCCCACGTCCTTAAGAAGACATTTTCTCTTTTTGTCCTCTTAAATTACATTTTGTGTTAATTTTGACATGGTTTTTTTGTTGTTGTTTGTTTGTTAGAATTCTGGCAAACTCTCTCACTCCATCTCTACTGCTCACTCAAATTACAAGTAGATATGATGTACCTCTATAAACTCTTTTACTCAAAGAAGTATTCTGCCTTGAGTATCTCTTAATTTATTTTGCATAAATGAAGACAATTCCAATCATTGCTTTTTTAAATCTCTTTATAGGTGAAGTACAGTATGTAATATTTGCTTTGTATGTGTTTTTTTTTTTTTTGGTCAGAGTGGGTCAGCAGTAACAAAATTGGCTTAACCACAGTGTTGTGGCCGAGCTTGCTGTTTGTTTGCAGTGTTTGAAAGTGTATTATTGTTATTATTATTATTACTATTATTATTATTTGCTCAGTTGCACAGAAATAAAACTGTTCACCTTTAAAATGATCTTGTCTCGCACCTGGCAGACTGTTGCATAAAACCCTAAAATAATGAAAATTATTCCCAAATGGACATAATGTATTCAAGGGAATGTAAAAAAAAAAAAAAAAGTGAAGTTATATTCATTATCCACCTTTCCTCTGCTCAATTGAGAATGTAGCCTAGTTTCGAAAGCCATTGTCTCAGTTATTACTGATATTTTGCAAAATTCTGTCTGTAATGTGGAATAGTTACATAAAATATTAATCGTTTCAAATGGAACCTTATCAAAGTTAACACAGCTAGCCGTAGATTATACAACAGACAGGTGGCATAAAAGCGATAAAAGTCAGCTGAGAAAAACTGAATGGCCTTACTTAATGGAGTAAGCTGACAGTAAAAAGAGTAAAATATCTATGATAACTGATCTGAAATCTAGTGTAAGATCTAGAGTGGAGTGAGCTGGAGTTAAAAGTGGACCTTTCTCTGCGATAAAAAACAAACAAACAAACAAAAAACCTTGTGAAATTCTAAGGTTAAAAAACAAAGGTACATGAAAAAAGAAGCTTATGTTTTTTAAAACCATTAATTCTGCCTCTATTTCCTATACAATATTTTTTTCAGTTACACACAAATAAACATTATATACAATGGTTATACTTTAATACATAGAACTGAATATACAGTATTGTTTATGAGACACATTTTGAGTATTACACATATAAAGTATTATGTAAATTTAGAAAAACTAGTAATGTAGTTAAATGGTGATAGAAAAAAAAAAATTTTTTTGAGGGGAATGTTTAGTAAACTTCACAGTACTGTATGTGTGTGAACTGTTAAGACTTGAACAGAGGTTAGTCTGCCGATTCATCTGTGAAAATGTTTACATGTTTGCTATATTGTCTTCCACTTTATGCTATATACAGTTTATAAACAGCAATTTAATTAAATTAAATCTTACTTTCCTCTAGTTTATACTGTATACAATTTATATGTCTATACTTTACCTAGTGCCTAAGTTAGTTGTTGTCAAACACAATAGGTATTAAACAAAAAAGACTTCCCATCTCAGAGAAAAAAAACTTGGAGTAAAAGCAGTTGAAAAAGAGTTTTGCAGGAAAAAAAGTGAGAGAAGTTTCTGTAAAGGTGACCATGTTGAGCTTTATATAATAAGATTTATTTTTCTGTGGAGCTTTTTAACAAAGTAATTAAGACATATTCTTTTCTCAATGACAACTGTTGCAATGCTGCCATGGCAACAGTGACAAGAAAGTTAAACTTAGAAATGTGTAACTACAGCAACTATTAGCTCTGCCTTTGCTCTGTGAACGTTCAGACATGGGTGTGCTAAAGCACCATGGCCGTAAATTAAGCCTCTTCATAATGGAGAGATTTGTTATGAAAGGTGTTACTTTTATTTCTACTCTCAGTTCATGTACGTTTAAGGAATTTAGCAGACTCTTTTATCCAGAACGACTTACAAAAAGCTCTTTAGCTTGTCGCATGGGACCATTGTGATCAACAGATGGTAAGCATACAGTTTAGCACATTAGCTAGGAAAATAAATTATTTGTGTACAAATACAAACAAGAGTTTGCTAGTACAAATAAAGCTGATATATACATACAATAAAACCTAGTGCAAATAAACAAGACACTGTTTGGATTCTTTTTTAAATAATATAATATATTTGAAACTTTATTTGCAATTTCAAATGTCAGTGTGCAATGGCGTAAATTGCAGAATGGGGGTGGAGATTTAGATGATAGGGGTTGACGTGCAGCCAGTGTATGAATAAAACCTACATCACTGTTCCCTGGTAAGGAAAGGGCTGACTCTTGATATTCAGCAGGAGCAATCTGTGTGTCTTGACTGTGGTTAGTTTATGTGGTGCAAATGACAGGTTGTTTTCCAGTGCGGCATCAGGTTTCTTGGCTTTCTGTGTGGGTGAGATGGTGGAGTTGTTTTTTGAAATGACAAGGTCTTGGCAAGGGTGGATTTTAGATGGGATGCACAGAAGCTTGTTTTTTTAATTTTTTATTTAGCTTCAGAAGACAGCTGTTCATCTAGGTAGAAATGCTAGCCAGACATGAGGTGATTTATGATAAACATGGTTGACAGAGGGTGGGAAAGTGAGAATTAATTGATTATCAGCTCAATGAGAATGATAGACGAAGCCATGAGATGTGTAAAGGAAGAACAGAACTGGTCTGAGTACTGAACCCTGTGGAACTCCAGTGGGTTTGGAGATGAAGTGGGTCCTTCCCATTATATCTAGTGGGTTCATTTCTGAAGGTACGATGAAAAAAAAGTGAGTGCAGACCTTGTAATTTAATCGCTTTTATTAGGGCTGTTTTTGAGGAGTGTGCCATTTCGAAACCAATTTTCATCAATGAAATTGTTCTTGCAGGTGTAGTCTGGGATACGGTTGAACACACCAAATTCTGTGTGGTTCTACAATTGTCTTGCTTCACAATGGACATAAAAATTATTTTATTTTAACCCTTCCGTCCATGATCCTATCAGAACAGACTTGTCACCCATTTTGGGGTCACTACCTACCAGTTGAGAACTACTGCTCTTCACTGTTGAGAGAGGGCAGTAAAGATTCCTATAACCTGGCAGATGTCCATGACTACAAACCGATGTGAAGAGGACCTGAAGTTAGGAAGGTCAGGTGATGGTGGAGGTGATGAAAAAGAATCTAAGATAGAGTAAAAAAGGGTTGAAGAGGAGGTCAAAAGTGCATGTGGAAGGTTTTTTGGACTCTTGTGCTTGTGAACCTGGTCAATGGATTATACTGGAGTGTTTTATTGGAGATTCTTAAGGGGAAAGAAGCAATGCACTGGAAAAGTTATCAGGAGATACAGTGGAATGAGTAGGATAATCTGGAGGGTTAAGTAGAAAGTAGAAGATACAAAAATGCTTTCTGGGATTTGAAACTTGGCTTTGTAGAAACTTTCACTGGGAAGATTTGGGTCTGCAAATAAATGGTACGGCTGATGCTGTCTGTAAGCAGGCTCAGGAAGATGTTCAGGTGTCTGTGAAGTTTTCGAAGTATAGACAATCCTTTTAGTGTCATGACCAGCTTCTAAAGATGAATGCAATAGGTTCACTCTGTTTTCAGTCATTCCAATGTTAACAATTAGGATCACATGCTTCTCTTTTGATTTCTGTTTTTAAGATGGAGGTGGCCAAAGAGGAAAAGTGTGAGTTCCTGCCCTTTCTGTCCCCTCGTGAAGTAATCAAGAAAGATGGACGTGTCGTAGGCCTGCGTTTTTGCCGCACAGAGCAGCAGGATGATGGGACCTGGATTGTTGATGAGGAGCAAATTGTCCACCTGAAAGCAGACTTCATCATCAGTGCCTTTGGCTCCATGTTGAACGATCCAGAAGGTGAGGTCGGGGTTGAGCCTGGTGACTCAGAAAGGACACTAGCTGTAGCTATATTAATGAGCTTATATGGGTTTATTTTTATACATGTTTACTCCTTTTTGAAGCTGCTTATGTTGTATGTAGTGAGAATTACATTTCTCATCATGCTCTAACTGTATTTGTTTCCTGGGCAATGTAGTTTGAAGGTACCCAAATAAATGATTCCAGTACGTATTGTTTTGTGTTGCACACTGGGCCAGTTAAAAACTGGTTCTAATGTAGTTTAAAGGAGCACATGTTGGCATACCTGTGATCCATGTGAAAGATTTCCCCAGCGAGCCATCACAGAATCCAGACTGTTCTCTCGTCAATAAGCATTCTGCACCGCCCCACTTATCTTTCCTTAGCAGATTTTAGTAGCCACAGCATGATAACCATCACTCTGAGGGAGAGGCAGGAGATGATAAGACCCTTAAAACGAGAGCCTTGTTTCATTATGGGAATCCTTTATCAATCCACCATCACAAATACAACCTTATTTCAACAGATTAACCAAAAACATCAACCACACATTCACATATTATGTCTGGATCACAGATTCTGTGCGCCTTCACTATATATATTAACCAAGGTCTTTTTGTTTAATCTTTATCATAATATATTTATATTGCAGTTTATATATTTTCATATTTATATATTTATTATATAATTTGTAAAAAAATAAATAAAAAAAGGCTATTAAACATTTAAAACATGAACCATATCCTCAAATCATACAAGCCAAATACCAAAATGACAGTTTTGTTATTATTTACTCACTTAATATCAAATCTAAATCTCTATACGGTTTTTCGTAATTTTAATACTTCAAACTTTTATTTTAGGTGCGAATGCAACATTTCTAATTTTCATTAGAGTTACATTTATTTAAACTCCCTCTCATGACGTTCTGATCCGGTATGCTGATATTTTGTTTTGTGAAAGACAAAAAGTGCCATTTTAAAGACTCAAGACCAGTGTTATTTATCGTTAACCAAACCTAAAACTATTAAAAAATCTTTCTTTAAGTGAATTGAAATAAATATTAAAATGAAATAAAATAAAAATATTTGATGAAGTATGTAACTTTAACTAAATTTAACTTTAACAGTCTGAAAATGTCTCAGTATTTGGTTTTTATGTCTTAGTATTTGTCTTAGTATTTGGTTTGTATGATTTGCTTTAATGATCAAAGAGTTACAGTATTAAATATTTAATGTTTATTTGTTTTATATTTTTAGATCCCAAAACAGTTTATTTCCAGGTTTAAATTAGATTTTAAATTCCAGATCCTCAGACTTTTGTACCTCGCTGCATTTCTTTGTGTATTTTTGTCGGCACACATTCGCCCAGCTATTTTTCACCTCCTCATGATGTTTTTTTCTTTACTTAGCGTTTTGTTGTCCCAGTGTTGTTGCTCTCTAGTGGACCTGTCATCCATCCTAAACACTGTAATGTCTCTGAGCAGAGAGTCGTTTCATCACAGGCTTGAAGCTCAGAGATAGCAAGCTTATAAATGCCACTCACTCCCCGCACCTTGCCCAAGATATGAATTACTTATCCACTCCAATGGCCAGCAGAGCCGACAGAAGAGGGTTGTGTTGCAGCGTTAGAGAAGAGAAAGGCTGAGATAGTGAGAAATTCTCCCCCTGCAATCTTGGGTGGGCAGGCTGGTCCATGATTATATCACCACTGGCCAGCGGGATGAGCAGCTGACTGGCTACTTTTACCACTGTGGGGACCCTTTGCTGAACCCCATGAAGCATTAAGTTGTCTGTATTCAGGCCCCTAGGCCTCAAAGCAATGCAGTTTTGAGACAGTTAAATAAGTAGTACACCAAAAAAAATATTTTTAAGTGAATTTAAATATATATTAAAATAAAATAAAATGAAAATATTTGATGAAGAATGTAAGTTTAAATAAATTTAACTCTAACGAAAATTAGAAATGTTGCCTTCACAACTAATATAAAAGGTTGAATTATTAAAATTATGAAAAATAGTATACAGATTTATATTTGATATGAAGCGAGTAAATAATAACAAAACTGTCATTTTCTGAAGCAGTGTGATGTTTTCACATCGCTCTTTCAGAATCATAACAATAAATTAATTCATATATTTACATTTTCCATGATGCATTGTGCATTCTCACTTTCATCCATCCAAAGTGGCTTTGTCTCCTGTAAGCTGTTGCATTTCTTCATGCCAGTGTCTTCCTGCTTGTATTTCACACAGCGGTGTGCATTTCATCTACTCACATTTCACTGCTGGTTATATATTCTCTATATAATCGTGTATGTGACAAATAAAAATCTTGAATCTTGAATCTTCTAATGGAGCTTGGCAATGAGCAGTTGTATGAGAAGTTACTCTGGAGACTACTGCTGGATTCTGAGAGGAGGCCATTTCATTTAAGGGGAAGATCTCTGGAGTCCCTTAGATTTGTCACACTCCACAGCTCGCGCGTGTGTGCATGAGACAGACAGAGACAGAGAGAGAGAGGTGGAGGGAGGAGGGAAACAAACAGGAGGGTGTGAGGATGTGTTTTTTTTTCTTTTGCTGAAAGTGATGAGGCCGGCAGTCTTCATGATCACTGGAGCGTCAGGCGAGGAGAGCTGACGGAGGGACCAGGGGATTGGTCTCGAAAAAAAGGAAAGGGAAAATATACTCAACAATAACAGCCACAGCAAAAGCATCAACAGGGCCGTCAGGGTTACAAATTCCTCTGCTTGTCTCAGGCAGGAATCCGGAGGGACTGTCATTTCTTCCTCCATCAAAGACATGTCTTCATTTTTCAGCTTAAACAATATCCAGCAGTCACTAAGTGAACAGTTATGTGTCCTCAGTGGCACCAAAAAGTATTTGGACTTAAAGATCCTATAAAATCAAAATCTAAGTTTTGTGACTTTGAATATGTCTATTAGGCTGTGTTTACACTGGCTCACGTGATTTTATTTTGCTCACATGTGACTCAGATCGGATATTGTTGCACACGTGTAAACACAAAATCTGTTTTTTTTGCATTCGTTTTAAGACGCTTCCAAATGTGGTTTTAAATCAGATCCACACAGATAGAACATCTACATCTAAACACGTAAATCCCATTCTTATTGGAATTCCAAGCCATCAAGATGTAGCTAAAATAACCCATGAAAATACATTTATTTTACCTGTTCATTCAAATTTTGCACTGCAAACATCAGTGACAGCTTTAACTTGTCCATGGTGGCAAATGATCATGGTAGGCTACAAGCAGCATTATCACATCTGATGTGAATTAAAGTCAGAAAGCCATCTGACAAATTATATGAATTATTTTTCAAAACACAAAGGTCAACCGTGCCATTAAAAGTGATCACAGTGGAATTATTCTAGTATGGATTTATAAACACAGTATAACAGTAAAGTCAGATATCGGATTCGAGTCGTGTCTTAAGTGTAATGTAAACAGGTGATACAAGAAATTGAATATGGCCAAAATATCAGATCTGTGAATTAAGCCTTGCAGTGTAAAGAAACGCAGCTTCAGATTTGAAGACATGTAAGTGCTAGTGTATAGAATTATTATGTGGGAAAATGGAACAAAATGTTGATTTCTTATTTACAGAGTTTTGTCCAATCAAGGTCTCAATAGAAGGAGAATGTATGTCAACAAACAAAAGAAGCTGTACGAATGCCATTGCATTTGATAACAAAAACAAGTGGCATTTATTTGAAAGACAACAGCCACATTTTCCTCGCAAGACATTTAACAAAAAAAATAAATAAAAAATGTTTGTTGGGTTGTTGACCGTAACTTAGTGGAACATGTTCACAGTGAATGGTTACTCTGCTTGGACACCTGTGTGACCGTGAAGGGAAATAACTACATACATCCATTAAAAAGTCCTTGGATGTGTTTGAAAGCTGAAAAAAAAATCAGTCTATGTAGGTTGGAAGGCATCAAGACAAGTCTGAATCCAGTGTTTGTGCAACATCCTGTCTACTAGAGTGCCGTCATCTGCTTGACTTTTGAAGGCAGCACAGAGCTGCCAATGATATCCAACAATACTGTACAAGTGGTTTGGTATTTTGTGAATGAATAAATTGAGTGAATGTATTTATAAATGTCTATAAATGTACTTTTTTCCCCTCTCCAGTTCTAGGAAATAATATTGTAAAGATTAAATATTTGCTTGTTTAAGTCTAAAGGTCACTTGAAATCATTCAGTTTCTTTAAGAACTACCTTTATACAAAAACACTGCCTGTGGAGTCAGTAGCCTTCAGATTTGGTAACAGAAAAAAAAAGTGTTAGCTTTATTTCTAATTATCTTTATATGTTATCTTGATATCACCCTAGTGAAAAATAAATGTATTTGAAATACATTTCCTGCTAAGTATAGTACAGATACATTTACATATTTATGTACTTAATAAAAATACCCTGCAATTGTACTTTTAGTTTACTAAACTGGTGCTAAATTGGAAAAGCTAATTTTGTACTTAATGCACTTTAATTGTGCAGAAGCTGAAGTCCAACTAAAGATAAACTGAAGTATATTTGGTTGTGCTAAAGTGGAGCTATTGCAAGTATGATTCAGATACACTTTAAATATCTTGCATTTTTTGCAATGCCCAGGGTGTCCTGACATAGTTGTACAAAAAGTTGTTTTAGTCTAGCTTTGATACATTCTAACCACTCCAATCTCTTTAATATTATGTGCTGGAACAGTGAAGAAGGCCCTGGAACCAGTAAAGCTGAACGGATGGGGGACACCTGAGGTGAACAGCGAAACCATGCAGACCAGTGAACCCTGGGTGTTTGCCGGCGGAGACATCGCCGGCTTGGCCAACACCACCGTGGAGTCTGTCAACGATGGCAAACAAGCTTCCTGGCACATCCACAAGTACATCCAGGTGGGCTCTCCACTCAATAAGCCAATCCATCTCATTCTGCATTTGGACGTCTTACACAACATACTTAGTGTTTGGCCACAGTTGTGTAGCTCTGAGAGCCTGCTTCACATTATGTGTCAGTGCCAGCAATTTTCAGCATTAGTGTAGCACTCAAAGTTTTACACTCACAGTTTTTATAGCGAGGGCATTATTCCACCGGGACTTTTTTTTCTCAGGGTGACATCTTGAGTGCTTTTTGGCTTCGGCACTCAAACAGTAGAAGTTTCTTCCTTGGTTTTCCTAGCAGAAGACTATTTTCTGTGATTTCGCACACAGACCTAAGCGGCAGCATAAAGAGAAGGTTCATGCAGAGGTTAATCGCTAATGTAACTGTGGCCAGAGGAAGTCACGCTGAAGTGTTTGTTCGGCAAATCCATTTCCCCCCTCAAAACCATTCTGTAATTTTGGACTACAGAGAAAGAGCTGTGCAAATATTTGCTAATGGGTTCAGCGGTTCAAGATCACGTAAATGATTGGAAGATAAGATCACATTTTGTTGTGAGTGTTCTGTTTTAATTTTGGTTATTGGGCTTTGTGTATGGATTTTCAGCAGGATGAGGTGTTCTCTTGAGTAGCATGCTTGTTTTTCATCCTTTTTAGCTTGCAAAAAATGTTTCTGTGCTAGTAGAGGAGACCAGAGGCAGTTGTAGCACAATACATTTCCTCAGTCACAAACAGAGTGATGACACTTACTCAGCACATGCTCAGTACAGTCTCCCTCTCTGTCTGAGAAAAATAAGTGCCATCATTTCAACTTCTGAGAAATTGTCAACACAAAATGTTTTTGTGGTGTGAAAGTGTTTTTTTTTTTGGATGTACAAAATTATTCTTTTGCTAAGTTTATTTTATGTCTAGTGTGTAAAAATGAAAATTAATTCCAAATTTTAACACTTTAACACTTTTTTTCTCTATGTGTTTTGTTGTTTGATTAACATTCATGACACAGAAAGCCATAGGAATATTAAACTGCTGTGACCCAATATACTATCCATTTACTTTCTCGATAGTTTACCTTCACCTGAGCCATAAGCAACGGTGTTTACAAGGATACCTACAGAGACATGCATTTTGACATAGTTGCACGCGTATGTGTCATTTCAGACACAAATAGACGCGGAGATGAACGGAATTCAGCGTTCACATGTATCTGCTTGGCTCTTACCATGTCTACACCGGACGCGAGCGGCCGCGCAGCGACAAAATAATAACCCATAATCAGTGATGCTGTCTGCAGCGGATGCGGCACGCACGAAAAATCCCCGACATTAAACTGATGCCGCGTTCTGTTTATGACTTACTGACACAAAGTTCACATGATTTGCAACGGTTGCTTTGTCGCCTGCGGTGCAGACAGCCTCTAGCGACACAAGCCTTTTGCGAAAATGATCAGTAGCCTTTAAATATATTACATTCATTACACCACCAGCTTGAACTATTGATACAAGGCAGGATGGATCCATCCATGCCTTCATGTTGTTTACGTCAGATTCTGACTACATCATCTAAATGCTGCAACAAAAATCGAGTCATCAGGCCAGGCTACCATTTTCCAATCTTCTATTGTTTAGTTTGGTGTGCCTGTGCGATTGTAGGCTTGGTTTCGCTGTTGTTAGCTGACAGGAGTGCTCCTTTGCATACCTCATTTGTAACAAGAGGTTATTTGAGTTGCTGTTGCCTTTCTATCAGCTCAAACCAGTCTGCCCATTCTCCTTTGACTTCTGGCATCAACAAGGCATTTTGCCCACAAAACTGCCACTCACTGTATATTTTCTCTTTTCTAGCCTATTCTCTGTAAACTCTAGAGATGGTTGTGCATGAAAATCCCAGTAGATCATCAGTTTCTGAAATACTCAAATCAGCCTGTCTGGCACCAACAACCATGCCATGTTCAAAGTCACTTAACATTTTCTTAACCCATTCTGATGCGAAGTTTGAACTTCAGCAGATCGTCTTGACCATGTCTACATGCCTAAATGCACTGAGTTGATGCCATGTGATTGGCTGATTAGATATTTGCGTTAATGAGCAGTTGAACAGGTGTATCTATCAATGTGGCCTGTGAGTGTATATAATGATAATTATATATATATATATATAAATATATATATATATGAACATTATTGAGCTAAAGAAACTGTCTGAAGGCTGTTTTTCATTCATTGCAGTATATATACATATATAGTATATATATATAGTATGTAATATAAATATTTACAATCAAATATAATTGTAATTTAGGTTCAACCTAGACCATTCCTTTAAACACTTATCTGCTTAAAAAAACATATAAATGGGAAAACAATTCAGCATTATTATTTCCTTTGAGATGTATTTTTTTGTTTGTGTGTATTCATTTATTTTTATTTGTGATGGCAATGCAGGCACAAGAAGTAATGGTTTATATGTGTGTGTTTTCTCTGCAGTCCCTTCATGGTAACACAGTAAGCACCACTCCCAAACTGCCCTTGTTCCACTGCGCCATCGATACAGTGGACATCAGCGTGGAGATGTGCGGGATTAAGTTTCCTAACCCGTTTGGGCTGGCCAGCGCTCCACCCACAACCAGCGCAGCCATGATCCACAGAGCCTTCGAGCAGGGCTGGGGCTTTGCCCTCACCAAGACCTTTGGCCTGGACAAGGTATATTTACAGAACACAGAAAAAAAATCAACATGCAGTACGCCATAGGCTCTACATGCACTCGTGCTTGGATTTGGGTGGTGTGTTTGTGTGGGAAGCGCACACTGCATTGCAAAGTATCAGCAGAGCAGAGTCTTTTGTACAACATCACAGAAACTGAAACCTTGGCAAAAATCCCCAAAAGGTCATAAGCATATGAAAGCACCAGCACTGGGCACTGCTAACAATAATGCAAGCCAGCTTGTGAAACAGCTCACAGACACACTCATACACACGTATGCACATACTAACACCAGCCATAATGAGCCACATTCTGGTGGCTTTCTTAAAAAAAAAAAATCTAAACCAACAACCCTCCCATTAGGCAGCCATGCATCTGCCTTGTTAGCAATGTAACATTTGTTCTTGACAGGAGGTAAAAAAAAAAAAAAAAAAAAAAAAAAATGAAACAGGCATGAGTTGTTTATTGAACTCCAGCAGAAAATCTTTTTTGTTTTAATTTACTTTCTAATTCAAGTAATGGGAAAATTAATCGGTAACATCTGTTTGTTCTGGGCTTACTGGCAGTCCTTGATTAGTGGAGCTAGAAATGGAAATAGAATTAAAAAAGAAAAAAGAAAGGAGAAGAGAGGCAGAGAGCAGGGTTTGAGTCGTATCAGACATCGCCATGACAACGTCAAGAGGCGTCTGCGCAGCTATTCGATCAGAGCGTCAATTTCACAAAGTATTTAAGAAAGCAAATGACAGCGTTTAAGTGACTTCAAAGAAAAAAAAGTAGTGGAAGAATAAAAGAGCAAACATTTTCAAAGATTGCAGTTTCATAGGAGGAGCCTAAATAGTTTTATCAAGGAGAAAGAAAGAAAGGAGAAAAAACAGAATGATTTTTAACAATTATTAGTCATGCTTGAATGCAGTAAAGATATTAATGAATTAATATCTCATTCTGTTGTGTCCACCGTTTGCATGTGTCTTTGCTGTTTACTTTTTCCTCAAGACTAAACAATCAAATAGAAATAAAAGCATAGGTGGAGTACTAAATAATTTGATATTGTTCAAAATTCACCCACTATTGGCTGGTATATCAAATGTACCAACCACCTAAAGCCCATTTTTTGACATATAATAGGTCATTGTGCTATAAAATCAAAACTTTCTTGTTAGTCTAAAAACTAATTATATTGAAGTCAATCTACCAAAACGACAGGATTGGAATGTGCCACTTTATGATGTAATAATGTGGCTAAACACCGCCTCCGCAGAAGAAGATCAATGCCTGCTTCTACATCGCTGCCTGTTTATTCCCGCCTACCGATTCGTGCATGTAGTGTAAATAACAAGAGAGTCGAATGCGGTCTCTGCAGAAACCAAATGATCAACTTTATTTGATTAACTTTATTTTTAATGAATGCCAGACCACTTTGTTCACTTAATTTTACTGTGGATTCGTTTACAAACAAGGCACAATTCGATGCAGGATTTTCAGAAAGATTGAAATTAAAAGATGATGCTGTGCCGACTATATTGGATCCGATGTCGCACCACACAAGTGTGAGTAACTGTTTCCATTACGTGGTCACTATTGCTTTGTCTGTTATTATAAATAGTTTGATATTTACTAAGTATGTATGTGTTTTTAACCTAAAACATGTGTCCATCTAGGAAGGGTGTAGGCTGTCAAACATTTGCCAACTATTACAACAACTATTAGCCAATCATAGAAGTGGGCGTTAGTTCATGACCAATGTCAACAACAAACCCCAGCTAATAATTCTTCGAATCTTATGCTGCAGCGGCGAGATGAAGCCATAGTCTAGAAAGACTACACTGAACCACTCTGTCCCTTTCATTCTTTCTCGCAGACAGGATAAAGAAAACCCCTCAGTGTCAACATGTTCTCTGTGTCTCTGCACAGTGCTGTCATTAGAACATAGGGGACTTCTTTTTAATATCATGTTCTCTTGAGCTGCGCTAAGATGCGTCGTCCGTCGAGGCCGTGCTGCATCAATAGCGTTCGGAAAGCCCTGCGATTGTCAAGCTGGATATGAAAATAGCCGCCTGTGTATATGTGTGCCGAATAGTTAATTTACCTTAGTGCTAACAGGGGCACCCAGCAAGCAGGCGGCACTTTCATTAATTATAATTAATGAGATGCATTGCATATGTAAATGTTTTATTTTTCCCTTCTGTCTCAAGATGCGAGTCCCTCAGGAATTGGCACCACAATGGCTTGGAACGGGCCCCGGGAACGGTTTTGCATGACAGTTAGTGGCACTTCTCTGTTACTCCTCGTCTCTGATGATCTAAGAGTCCATTGGTCCTCAGATCCACACAAGAAGGTCATGTGGTCAGATCTTAGCCATCAAACGGCGACTTGTAGAGCTGATGGGTGCTGAGATCTCAGATGGATCAGAACCTCCAGGCCCAATTAGCCTTTTAAGTCGTCTCTGTGTGAGAGACTTCGCACAGTGTCACGCTTTTCCTCCATGGTGCCGTCGCAGGCAGGCAGCCAGGAAGTGGCATGTCAGAGCGCCGGAGGGCTAAGGGGCCATCACTCAGTCAGCACTGCGCTAATTGTACATGAGAATGAATGATGGCTGCTATTGTTCTTTTATGCGAGGTTGATTGCCTATTACTCGTGTTCTTGAGCTCATACGAGCGGTATCCTGAGCCGACGGATCAGCTGGTTGGAGATGATGTTAATGCCGGCTGATTTTTTGATGGAGTTCATTATGCCCCTGCAGAGTCATGATGAATTTTAAAGTTAGCGAGAAAGGAGGTGAGCCAGATTTTCGGGTGCGGAAAAATACATCTCCCTCTCGCTGACACATTCATCATAACATTGTCTGGGCCGCTCCTGACAAAGCTCCGCAGCTATACCCACTTTTCCCTCTACTGATTTAGCCGGTTGGTTATGGATCGGAGTGCAGTGCAGAGACAGAACTCGCTCGCTTCCTGCATGAGAAATAAGCCCATCCCTTGCTGTTTAAAACACATTCAATCATTGTCATAGCTCAGACAGGAGCTTATCACACCTAAGCTTTAAAACACACCACTTCAGGCTACGAGACTTAATATCTGCAGTATAAAACTGCAATGGAAGAGCAGATGAGATCCACATCTCATAATTAGCCTGTAATTGCACAGTGCTTTGTCCAATTAAGTTAGCGTTTATAATGGTGGGTGTGCACACATTGTGTTCTTTCTAGTCCACTCTCAATGCTATTTGACTCATTGATCTAATCTACTTGGCAGATATTGACACGTAAGGTTTCATAAAACATGTAATTCAGAGGCCACAGTATATTCATACAAGCAGTATTTGAGACTGATAACCGCATTTATCAACATGCTTGACTCAAAAAATTGAATGCTTTCATTCATTGATGGACAACTCTCAAAAGCTGTGTTCACACAGCCAGTGTTTGGGATTGACAACCATATTTACTAATAGGCTTTACTCTCAAAAACTGTGTTCACAGTTTTTGGAATGACAATTTTATTTATTAACAGGTTTCACTCCAAAATGCTGTGTTCACAGTCAGTATTTGGGATTGAAACCATATTTACTAACAGGTTTCACTCTAAAATGCTGTGTTCACAGTCAGTATTTGGGATTGAAAAACATATTTACTAACAGGTTTCGCTCTCAAAAGCTGCATTCACACAGTGTTTAGAACTGAAAATATTATTTAATAACAGGTTTCACTCTCAAAAGCTGCATTAACAGTCAGTGCTTGGGTTTTGAAAACCATATTTACTAACAGGTTTCACTTTCAAGAGCTGTGTTCACATAGTGTTCTGAATTGACAATCTTATTTATTAACAGGTTCCACTCTCAAATGCTATATGTTCATAGTCGGTATTTGGGATTGAAAACTGTATTTAATAACAGGTTTCACTCTCAAGAGCTGTTCACACAGTGTTTGGGACTGACAACAGTATTTAATTTTACTCTTTAATGTTGCATCCCCACAGTATTTGAGATTGACAGTCATATTTATTAACAGATTTTACTCTCAAATGCTGCATTCCCACAGTGTTTGGGATTGACAGCTGTATTTATTAACAGGTTTTACTCTTAAAAGCTGTGTTCACAGTCAGTATTTGGGATTGAGAACTTTATTTACTAAACCCTAAAAAAACTATGAATATCCTCTGTATGAAAGAATAACTAAAGTAAACCTGCACTTCTATTTTCATAATAGTTGTGAATAACAACTGTAACCACAGTGAGTAAATATTAAAGATGGCGACTGATAAAATCAGAAGGACTAATCACAATTCACACTTTGTTTAATAGTTTATGGTTTCCATAATTTCTCCTGAATCATGGAACACTAAACCCAGCAAAGCCAGTCTGGCAAGGCCAGGAGAACACTGAGGACCTGCATTTTAAGACTAGATTAAACTTTTTTTCAGCAGGGCAACCACACAATACGTCTATTTTCTGGCATTTTCATAACCTGAGAGTATTTGACAGCCCTAACATTAGTGACTGACAGCAAAGAACAACACACAACTTATGCCGTACCTATATGTCAATAACATCACCGGCACCTAGTTGTCCACTGCGGTTCCATTTATACAACAAATATATAACTTAATCTCACAATTCAGGCAATATTTTAAAGACTGTTAGTTTGGTTATAGAATGCCGTTATCAGTCTCTTTCATAGCCAAACGTTGTGTGAGCATAACCATATTTAGCACTCCAACCAGGACTGACAACCGTGGTCTGTTGATGTGTGAACATAGCCATTATGACATACACTTGTCTGACATATGGCCATTATTGAGGTCAGGTTCTGACATTGCAGGATGGGGTGATGGTGCCTGGAACGCTGTTCCAATTTATCTCAAAGGTGTTTAGTAGGGTTCAGCTGTGGACTTAGAGCAGGTTTCAGCTGTGTGCATGTTTGTCAAGATTTTTTTCTTTTCCACACCAGAGTCAATAAAACATTTCTTTATGGCACTGCTGCAACCAAATTGAAAGCACACATTTCCCTAGAATTGTATGCTGCAGGATTAAGACTAGTTTTTCCTGGAACATACAAACCGGTTTTGATTTAGTTAGTAGTATAGTTAGAGCTACAGTATGTCTGTATTGCCAATCCATAGGAAATGTTCTTGACTGGCTGTAACCCAACAGGAGCACCAGGTATTGTTGCACAGTTAGGTAGGACATCTGTGCTCTCTCTTTCACTTCCTCTCTGCTAAGGCCCTTAAAAAAACAGGCAGCCTACTCAGTCCCTCTCGCCCATGTGGGCCAGCCGGAGCAGGCAGGAAATCAATGATGGCTGGGGACAGACGGCTGCCGTCCCGCAATTAATGCCAATTTGTTATGTGCACGTATCTCTGCAGGGAGACATGGTGTGGGCGGAACTTTCCCGCACTGATTCAGCCACCTTGAGTACACAACTCTAGAGAGAGAGCTAGATAAAGAGTCTTTTCCCAGAGGTGAATTTAGATGGCTTTACATTCGTAGATGTTTGCATGAATATGAATGATTGTAATGAATTATTCAGATGTCTTGGCATGTTTTGTGACTCTGTACTGTTATTAACATACACTGTATTCAGTGGATTGTAAATCGCTGCCACTGAGCTATAAGGGTTTATTTGTATAGGGATTATAAATCTTGGTGACGTTCTACATTTAACTAAGTGGCATTTTCATAACTGGATGATGGAAATGTTTAAAATTTAAAGGTTTTATTATTTAATTTCATGCAGTACATGGGAACTGAACACACGATGTTGCTGTTGCTAGGCCATGATACACTACCATTCAAAAGTGTGGTTTAAGTAAGATATAGAAAAAGATATAAGATATACGTTGTAGAAAAAAAAAAAATATTAATACTTTATTCAGAAAGTGTGTATTAAGTTGATTAAAAGTGATACTGATAATTGAGCACCAATAATAACTGATAAGCAAATCAGCATATTTGAATGATTTCTGATGGATCTTGTGACACTGACGTTTTTATTGTATTTTTCATCAAAAATGCAGCTTTGGTGAGCATAAGAGACTTCTTTCAAAAACATAAAACATTTTAATTATTTCAACCTTTTGCCTGCTAGTGTATATTAAATTAGCAAATTAAACATCAACAAAACAACTCCATTTGGAGACGTGCACATGCTCCTACATGTTTTAAGCTCACAACCTGAGCTTGTTTCATTATTTTGTTCCCATCCCCCCGTTTTACCTACTGTTTCCTGTCTTTTCTTTGATCGTCACTATCTAAAGGCAAAAATCCTTCACACTAGACTGTGATATTTGTACATGATATTTGTACATGAAGAAAAAAAAATGACATGACATAAAACAAAAGGGAGAAGGTATCTAGAGGGCTTTTTTCATTCGTTAATGCAGTACATGTATATCAATAAGCACTATCCTCCTCTACATACTGCTGTAGTGTCCTTGAGTGTGCTTCTTAATTCACTATCGCCCCAGGCATGCTGTATGATAGCCAATCCTTCAGCCTATAACATGTGTATCAGATGCTGGAACAGTGTTCGGCGGCGCTGAATGGGTGTAACAGTGCCAAGGCCCTCATTAAAGAATATATAGCATGGAAAATAAAAGATTCACACTGAGATGGCAGAGGTGCGTGCGAGGAACAGTTTGGTGCAAGAAACCTGCGTGGGGATGTTAGCATGTAGCAGTTAATTTTATGTTTGTTAAATGCAGGTGTTGTGTGTGGGAAGTTTGAGTTTCATGACAGAAGAGAAAGCTTTGTAGTGACTTTTTAATCAGTCTACGTGAAGAGTGGGAGTTTTAAGCCTAACTTTTCATTACTTACTTTGTTGCAAAGATATTTTTATGAGATGTAAATCACGTTCACTCACCTTTATAAGGCCTCAGAGTTAAGAGAGTTCATTTTCCTCTACAGCGCTTGAAGCCCTGAGTTATTAACATATGAAAATAAGCACCACATTTTTTTCCCAAAGAGACATAAAAAAGAAAGTTTTAAATCCATGTTTAATTGTAAAAAATAAAATTTGAAGAACAAAAGGTTTTTTACTTTATTGCTTAAAGGAAAAAAGTGAAAGTTCTGTCACCGCTTACTCACACTAATGTCATTTCTAACTTTTTTTTCTTCCGTGTAACACGAAAGTTTTGAATGATAATTGTATATGAGGAAAAAGATTTGTAGTAAGAGAATTGTACCTTAAACCCTTCCTTGACAGCTGTAGTCTCCATTCAGAGCTAAACAATGAAGCTGACAATGAGCTTGTCAATTTTAATTATTGATTAACTTTACATTTTTATGACAAATAAATGTATTTGAGTGAAAAAGTATAATAATGCATAATATGTTGAATAATATTAAAATACATATTAAATAATTCATGTAAATCAATTCCTTACTGTTGTATGGAACAAAGCAGCTTGGACGTTCAGCTAAATAACTCCAAATGTGTTTTTCCTGAAAGAAAGAGATATTTCTGGGTTTCCAAAAAACAGTGAGGGTGAGTAAAAGAAGAATTTCATTTTTCAGTGAAGTATTCCTCTAATATGGGTAATAGCACAAATATTTAGATGTCCTTAATGAAGTCAAGAGCTACTTTAATAAGAGTATACAAAACATCTTTACACTGTTTTTCTCTGTTAAATGTTGGTTTTATACAGACCTTGGAAAATGTCTCATACAAGCAGCATTCATCTGGGTTTTAATGACTGAGATCTTTCCTTGTTGTTGTATGTTCTCATCATTGTGTCCTTAGTGCTGTTCAATGACTTCCTGCATTAATGACACTCAGTTATACCATTGAAATCTGCTCTGAAACGTGTATTGAGTGTATACCTTTTCATTAGCGATTTGTGACACACCATCTGTGATGTTCAGATACTGTACTACTTTCACAAAGAAATTCATATTTGTGTGCGATTTTTCTGGTAGTACATTAATCAAAAACCATGTAATGGTTGTTGTAAGAAACCCATATGCACAACATATGACTGCACCTAAGATGAATATCTGATTGTATATATCAGTATGAGTGTAGCCATGTACATTTTTCAGCTATTGAAAAAGCTCCTCAGAAAGCTCGATCTATACTGTATTTTTTGATGTGAAGTTACAAAGGGACATTTATCCTCACTAAACAAACTCAAATTCCCTTCACTTTACAGAACCGAAAGCCCAGACTGCTGAACTCAGTGAAAAGCAGAGAGGAACCGCTCTGTAAAATCTGAATATATCAATTAGTAAAGTGGCCATGACTGCTGAAAGTTTTTGAAAGATGGTGATTTAAGGCCACAGCCAGTATACTAGACGTATAGACTTTTTCAATTAAAAAAAAAGGACTTGAAAGTAAAAGTAATTTTTTAGCCTTTCCGGAACATCCATGCAACATGAATGGATCGATTTATAAAAGCCTGCTCCGAATAACCACAAAAAAGTAAATAACATAGACAAACATTACATTTAAAGCTTTATTTTGTCCATTCATTGCCATTAAGGTTTGAAAACATAAGCTATACAAGCAGATGGAAAAGCAGTTACGCACGTCATTACCATCAAGGCCATTTAGCTGTTTACTACGCCACATCCTGAGGTAAATCAGGTTGCTTTAGCTATACATCTAATCTGCATTCAACAACCACGGTCTCCAACTTTTACTTCCAAGAATTTGCTTACATAAACCAGCAGCCAGCGGTTGTGTAAGGTGTAATTGTTTTGCAATCTCCAGTCACGGTCACTCGTCTCTTGATCTGCGGCGGACCTGAGCTCAAACGCAAGGACACAGCAAAAATAATAGCAGGGGGAACGGATTCTGCACCCTCCCTCACAGGAGTGTCAACATAATGACGGCTATAGCCGTAGAGATAATTGTGGCCGAATGCTTTCCTGTGTCAGCTTAAAAAATAGCTGGACTGTTTAAATGGCAGGCAGACTAATATTTAACCAGAGATTTTCTCTGAAGAGAATGAGAAAGAGGAAGCGGGGGTTGGCAGCTCGTCGAGACGGCGTAACCACGGCGTCTGTAATTACCCTGAATATGCCTCCAGGCTGGCCTATCAGAGGGCTTCCTCGGACGCTCAAGTGTGGCGCATGGCATGCCATTTGATCACTCTCTTATCATGTGTGTTCCTTTTGGGAGAGGTGCTGGCTTAAAAGGGGGGATTACTGGGCTGTGCCGGTCTGATAACCCCCTCAGTTTGTCGAACGCCACACACATGGCCACGGCTAACCACTGACCTCATCTCTGACTAAAGAAGTGTGTGAATTCAACCCAGGCTAATGTTTGACAGGTTTACGCATGCTAATGGGCTCAGAGAACCAGAGATTATTTACTTACCACTGGATATCCTTCACACGCATTACCTTAAAGAGGGTACTCACACTGAATGTGTAAATGTAGGTGGAGATGTGGGTAATGTGAGTATATGTACTTGGTAATCGCAGCGTTTTCTACTCTCTTATTACCTCCATACATCTCAAACACCTCCAGACAATTTGTCCACACTTCTCATTTATCAGCAATGCAGCTACGCTTAGTTTCTAACTTAAGCAATGTATATCATTCCTGTGAAGACACTCGGGGTATTAGCTTTGAAGGCAGATGTTGTGTTGAAACGGAAGCTACAAACCACAGGCAACAAAATCACTGGTAGGTTTAACGCTCTCACGTTTGGAGGCGTTTCACGTAGGCGTTTGTGATCGGAAGATGCTCCAGTTTCACTACAAATCACATGTGTTTCATTGTAATAAAGATGGTTTTCTCTTCCTATGCTTCAAAAGGAAACTTACAGTAGGTATGGTAACAGATTGTGCTGTAGTTATTTTCAGAAGCTCACATGCGGCTACAGATTTTTATTTTTTATTAAGGTTCTATTTTGGAGGCAGAAAACGATATTTGTATAAATCATTGTGACAGAAATCAGTTTACAATCAATCAGTCACAGGGGTTCACAGAATATTTACAGAGAAAAAGAGATTTACAGATCTTTAGTTTATAACATTGAGGTTTTTTTTTTTTTTCTTGGTAGATGCTTACTGGGTAGAAAAAATGTCAACTTAATACAAAATATTTTCCATATATATATATATATATATATATATATATATAATTAGCTAGTGCAATTTTAAAGTAAATTCTTTAATTTAGGAAATGTCTTTATAATATCATGTTTAATATTTCTAACAAAGTGGGTCTTTATACATGACATTATATAGCTGCCTTTATAATTTTCTCTGTTTTTGTAAAGTGCCTTGAAAAGCAATCTTTAAAGATTCTACAGTTTAGAAAAATAAATGTAAATAAAAAATAGTTTAGTACTGTTATTATAATCATATTTGAGGGTCCCGAGCATTGAAATGTTTGAAAACGCCTGTACTTGTCTATCCCATCTGACCCTAATGTAAAGAAAAATTAAGTTTTGTTTGGTCATGTGTTATCTTGCCTCTGGTACCCCCATATAAAATGTTGCACATGTCAGCCCTGGTTATCTTAATTGTTTAAAATTGCGTGGCTCCTAATTAACACATGCAAATGAATCATAATTGCTCTTACTAATGGGCCATGCACTTATCAATTCATTTATCATAGTTTTCTCTTAATTGTGAAAAAAGGCTGAAATGTGTTTGTTTGATGCTTATATCATGAACATATAGCAAGCATTTGTGGAATTTGACATTTTGATAAAGAAAGTACAGATGTGTGTGTAAAGGTTCCAAAGGAAAAATGCATTCAGGCTCCAAGTTTGATCTCTTTCAGCCTAGCGAATGCGGTTTGTGTGCTCTCTCAGTGCTAATTGCAGTTTAGCGAACAGTGACAAAGTTTCTCTCTCCTGCAGGATTTGGTGACCAATGTGTCACCGCGAATCGTGCGTGGGACTACCTCAGGTCACATTTTCGGTCCTGGCCAGGGCTCGTTCCTCAACATCGAGCTCATTAGTGAAAAAACAGCCGCCTACTGGTGCAAGAGTGTGGCCGAACTCAAAGCCGACTTCCCCAAAAATGTGAGTTCACTTTCAGCTTGTCTTTATCTCATCTCTATCTCTCCCTCTCTTTTACTCTTATTCCTACAGAAGTTTTCTCATAATGTGATTCATTACTTTGTTTCTCACTTTTTGTGGCTGGGGAGCCTGTCAGTGTTTTATCAACAGCCATAATTCTCCATAATAGAGGTGCCATCTTTTTCCCTCGTTTTCTGTCCCTCAGTAATTTGAGTCGCTTTTGCTCTGTGCATGTTAACTGCTTCACGAGTAATTGTGTAATAGAATCTCACTAACAGAAGATTTTCCAAGGCCTTCATTCTCTTCTCCTCCCTCCTCTCAGTCGCTCTGCAGGCAGATGACAATAGCTTTTTGTAGTGTTCTTTTCATCGCAATCAGCCATCTCTTTTCTCTCTAATCATTTGCAATGAGACAGCCCGTTTGAGCACAAAATAACTTCCTCAACTTTTGTTGTCTGCCTGCTTCACTCAAGGGTGAGATTAATTTTGAATTACAGGGTGTAATTATGAAGCACAACGTCACTTTTCACACTAACCCCTTGAATCCCTCCCTCACACAGATGTGTCTCTGGGTTTATTTTTTTCATACTGGCATTTACCTCAATGTCTACATAGGCAGCTATATTCTTAGGCTACATCCAAACCTAAATTGAACATCATAATGCCCTATTTAGTTAGTAACTCTGCATGCCACATAAATTGGCTTTTTTTTCTTCTTTTTTTTAAGTTAGAGTTTGAAGTTGTTAAGATTACAGTGGAATAAAGTATATACTGTATATATAAAAAAATACATATCACAAATATTTTTGGCAAAATAATTCATTTTATTTACATGCTTTTCAGTACTGAATGAAATATCCAAAGTAACCTATGTGACTGATTTATTTTAGTAGAATAACGTTACAATCATGCAGTAACAATCAAAATGTTGGCAGCTTCAGCAGTAAAATGTTTCTGTTTAATAATTCCTATAGTTGACTTTTTGTAATGTTATTACAAGATTAATATGAAAATAGATGAACGACATACAATACAGTTTATGTCACTAGCACTAGTTGTATAACTAACATCTAATGCCCCATTAAATAGCTTTAAATGTTTATAAATAAGGCATTTGCATAACATATAATTCTAAGTCCAAAGACACAAACAGCTCCAAGTAGATCGGCCCAGGTTGTCATCTGTAATTATGACAAGGCATGAACACACTATTTGACATTAGCATGTTGCTAAGCTAACAACATGTTTACTCTGGTAAACATTACAATACATAGCACTCACAAATATTGCACAGCATAGCTTTAACCTTAAAGGGATAGTTCACCCAAAAATGAAAATTCTGTCATTAATTACCCTCATGTCGCTCCAAACCGTAAGACCTTTGTTCATCTTTGGAACACAAATTAAGATATTTTTTATGAAATCCGAGAGATTTTATGTTCAAGGCCCAGAAAGGTAGTAAGGACATCATTAAAATAGTCCATGTGTCAACAATGGTTCAACCGTAATGTTATGAAGCTACTACATTGCTGCCTATAAAGGGTCAGAAAGCTCTCAGATTTCATCAAAAATATCTTTATTTGTGTTTCGAAGATGAACGAAAGTCTTATGGGTTTGGGACAACATGCGGGTGAGTAATTAATGACAGAAATTTCATTTTTGGGTGAACTATCCCTTTAAGGAGTTAATTCTACTTCATCTAACCCTAAACATTTTTGTTGGTGTAAGCCAGTGAATTTGATTCAGTCATATTAAATCTGTGTGACTTTTGTCAAACCAGTTAATTTAGAAATAGCCGCATGAAGCATTCTTTTTACGGTGTGAGTAAATTAACCAATTTTTATTTACACTGAACTACTTTGTGAATGAAATAAGTTTATTTATGGTCAACATAACTTCACTTCACCTCGTCCATCATCTTGGATTTGTGTTTTTCCCTTCTCTCTGCATTGCATCCCATAATTGCCTTCTCCAAAGAGAATATATTAGAGGCAAAAAAAAGGCATCTCATGAGGAATCATAATTAAAATGCCTACATTTAGCTATGCTCCCTTAAAATATTTCCTCTGTAGGCAGCACACTCAGTTTTGTAATAGCACATCTGTCATATATCCAGGGAGATAAACATAATCTACACACCGAATAGTTCAGTAAGACTCTCATTGATATTGCTCATCGATTTTGCGCAGGTTTCAGCTATTCCACACGCCCATTATCTCCATTTACTATCTACAATTTCCATTTTCCCCCAGTGCTCCTCGTCAGCATGTCGTGACCCACGCGGGCCACACTCTAGGGAGCGTTGAAGTGTGTGTTCGTCGGAGCTCATCACAGCGTGTGACTGGTTCGTGGTCAGGGGTGATGGACGCACACCGCTGGATGAAATGAATACTCAGAGAAGCGTAATGAATAACAAAACCACCGCAATAATGTCAAATTATACCGGCTCACACATTTCAGCCCCACAAACACACTCTCTGCGAGGCTCACGAGAGGTTAGGAACAAGTCTGCGACTGAAGAATAAACATGGCGCATAGAAGAAGAAGCTGCGACCCCGCCCCCTTTTCTTTTTTTAATTTCCTCATATCACCGCATGATTGACAGTTTCCACAGCAATGGGGGTCCCTAGAGGGCCAGTGTTGCTAGTGTTGGCGGACGGGCTCGGTTACCTCAGCACAGCGTTATTAAAGCGATAACAGGGTGATTCCTGCTTCTTAGAGACACAGCCTGTCTCTCTCACTCCCTTTTTTCTGTCTGATTAAAAAAGGGTAGAGCAATGCCATGCATGCACATTCACAGACTTATTTCATCTCAAACTCGATTTTCTAAATGCTGGATAGCAAAAAGAACTGACTTTATGTTACAGTATATAACAGATAGGCATGTATAGACCGAGATCCGGCCCTCAGTTGTCCTCCTGACACCAATATAATATCAACACTTTTCTAGCCATGCATTTGTGGAATCTGACGTTATGATAATGTGTTTGTAAAGGTTTCAAAGGGAAAATCCATTCATGCTTCACGTTTTATCAGCAAAAAGAGTTGACTTTCTCTTACAGTATATTACAGATATACAGGTGCATCTCAATAAATTAGAATGTCGTGGAAAAGTTCATTTATTTCAGTAATTCAACTCAAATTGTGCAACTTGGGCTATGAGCTTCTCCACCCTTCCTCCAGACTCTAGGACCTTGGTTTCCAAATTAAATACAAAACTTGCTCTCATCTGAAAAGAGGACTTTGGACCACTGGGCAACAGTCCAGTTCTCCTTAGCCCAGGTAAGACGCCTCTGACGTTGTCTGTGGTTCAGGAGTGGCTTAACAAGAGGAATACGACAACTGTAGCCAAATTCCTTGACACGTCTGTGTGTGGTGGCTCTTGATGCCTTGATCCCAGCCTCAGTCCATTCCTTGTGAAGTTCACCCAAATTCTTGAATCGATTTTGCTTGACAATCCTCATAAGGCTACGGTTCTCTCGGTTGGTTGTGCATCTTTTTCTTCCACACTCTTTCCTTCCACTCAACTTTCTGTTAACATGCTTGGATACAGCACTCTGTGAACAGCCAGCTTATTTGGCAATGAATGTTTGTGGCTTACCCTCCTTGTGAAGGGTGTCAATGATTGTCTTCTGGACAACTGTCAGATCAGCAGTCTTCTACATGATTGTGTAGCCTAGTGAACCAAACTGAGAGACCATTTTGAAGGCTCAGGAAACCTTTGCAGGTGTTTTGAGTTGATTAGCTGATTGGCATGTCACCATATTCTAATTTGTTGAGAGTGAATTGGTGGGTTTTTGTTAAATGTGAGCCTAAATCATCACAATTAAAATAACCAAAGACTTAAACTACTTCAGTCTGTGTGCATTGAATTTATTTAAAACACGAGTTTCACAATTTGAGTTGAATTACTGAAATAAATGAACTTTTCCACGACATTCTAATTTATTGAGATGCACCTGTACATGTATATACAGAGACCCGGTTCTCAGTTATTCTCATGACACCAATAAAACATCGATGCTGCTTTCAGTATGTGTGGTTGAGCGGAGCTCCCAGGGGTGAGCGGATGAGAGGAGGTGGGGTTAGAGGCGCTACAGGTCCCCCAGGTCCCGGCGGGATCCAGGATGGATGGACTCATAAACTTCAACACATGCTTTGGCCACCAAGCATTTCTCCCAGCGCCCTCCGTGCCGATTTGTTTCCCTTAAAAGCGCCCAGCGAGGAGGAGACACGTGGCGTATATCTCTCCGCTTTATGGTGCGATTACAGTGTCTCCGCATACAGTGAGAGTAATACAGCTAAATCCTGCCTTGCCACAGAGGAGCTGAATAATGCCGTCAGCGTGATGTTTTTATTGTTTTAATAATACGTGCATGCCACTGGGCGTCTACAAACGCACTGAATTATAAAGCAGCACAGTTTAAGGCGGGGTAATAGCTTTTGCTGGGAGCCGGGCTGTTAAAAAATGAAATAAATAAATGCGGATTGGAAAAAGTGGTGGGTTTAGTGCAAGCGCATCAGGTGAAATCGCACTTCATCAGTCATTTTCATTCCCCCTAAGGTTTTTTTCTATACCTCAGACTCTTTTCTTCTTTGTCTAGATTATCATTGCCAGTATTATGTGTGGGTACAACCAAGCTGACTGGACTGTGCTGGCAAAGATGGCTGAGGTAAGCTGCCATTCCTTGTGTGTGTTTGTGTTTGGCGAATTAGCTCTGTTTGCTCCTTACACATCTCCCAACTTCAGAGATTAATCAGGCTTATTGGAAGCATGAAAAGTAAATGAAACATGAATCCGTGAAATTAGTTAATATTCTGAAGATTTTGTTCTTCAAGATATCCATTTCATTTACATGTTTGAAACTCTGTTAATGTGAAGGTTTTTTTTCCTTGGCATATCACAAAAAGAAGCATTTGTTTATCACTCGCATTCTCAACACAGTGACAAACACAGTCACATCCATATTCATAGTGTAAAGCCTCATTGGTTCTGTGGAAAGAGGCTTTTACATTAAATTTGCATTAGATACTGTATCATTGGATTTCAGCCTTTCGGGTGACAGAAGCCAACTGTGCTCACAAACTGTGAATGAGAAGTTGTAAAACTTTATAAAATGTATGTTTGCCATAGCCCGAACAAACCCTCTTCCTCTGTCATAACCACACTGACCCTGACAGACTAAGTGTGCTTTTCTTTGTCAAATGGCCAAACAAAGGCTTGATAATTCAGCCAAATATGAAAATCTTTCATCAATTACCCACTTCATATTGGCGTTTCTTGCTTCTGTGGAACACAGAAGGAAACATGTTGAAGAATGTACTTACCACTCTTTTCCACACCATGAAAGTAAATGAGAATCCAGGCTGTGCAAATTGACCATAATATAATTTCTGTCATGTCATCTCTTGGAGAGTTTATGGTAGTATACATGGCAATGTTAATGTGTTTGGTCTTGGCGGAATAGATCTCCTACACTGCTGCGGCAAAGCGAGTACAGAGACTTTCTATTGCCAATACATCCAGAGACATGCTGCTGTGAACATTTAGGAAATACTGCTGCTGCACAGATAACATGAAATAACCCCCATATATATCATATATGAAATTACCCCATAGCAGATCTATACAGGTGGAGCTGGGGAAGGAGGAGGGTTTCTGAAGATGTGAATAATGATGTGATTATATCAGATTAAGTTAGAACCTATCTGTGTCATCTAGATTTTCATGACAGAACTTTGTATATAATATACCAGTTAAAAATTGGGACAGTACGATTTTTAATGTTGAATTTTCACTCCAGTCTTCATTGCCACTTAATTCTTTAGAAATCATTATGTTAAAAACAGTTGCTTAATATTTTTGTGGAAAATGTGATACACTGTTTTATTGCCCATTTTTGATCAACTTAATGCATCCTTGCTCAATAAAATCATTGATTTCTTCCAAAAAATAAATACATTTTTGAATAAGAATAAAATAGAACAGAATAGAACATATGTAATATGTATGTCTTTCTTCACCTTTAACTGAATAGACCTGCAGTCCGCACCTCCAATTTAAAACCACTAGTATGAACTACTTTTATTATACTTTATAGTACTTTTTGTCCTAAATAACAATGAAGACGGATGAAGAGAAACCATACAGGTTTCAACTAGGATGAGTAAATGACAGTTTTTATTTTTGAGTCAACCATGCCTCTAAACCCCCAATCAGTTTTTGACAAATTCTGTCCTAACAAGTTAAGACTGAAGCACCTCTTCCTAAAATTCACAAATGCAGGCGAGCTGCTTGTTTAATGTATACTTGAGGGTTTCTGCAGACTGACGTTATTGCATTCGACATAAGTGTGTGTGTGTGTGTTCTCTGAGGTGTTATAATTCCCGCTGGAGCGGTTTCGTTCTGTATGTAAACAACCGGTGCTGATTTAGACAGGACGTACAGTATGTAAATGCGGACAGGACCCTGCTATCACTAACACTTACTGCTGCTGGTGCTCTAATTGAGGTGTCGTACGCTCTCGTACCTTCCAGTTTATCTCCTCAATGCCCTCACACTCACACACAAATGCGCTCAGCGAACCCACACACATGTATGTTTACATTGAGAAAACCCAGGAGAAGATTTGGCTAGTGCAGCGAGGAGGCTGGTGTGACAGTGAGCTTCAAGACCAGTGAGGAAGACATGTTTGTGAGGGAGTTTAGTGGGAAGTTTCATGTACAATCATGTCAAGTAATTCTACTCTAGAATCGTTATGACAATCTTATTCCTCCTCAACATGCCTGTGATATAATACACATAACAAAACAGCCCACACTATGGCCCTGTTTACATCTGATATTAAGGGCTGTCTATTGAATAATGTATAATGATGTAATAATAATAATAATACAGTGTTCCATAAAGTAATGATATGAAACGTCTTTCTTTTTAAAGTACTTATAAAATAAAAGACTGTAATGAATCGATTCTTTTTAACGAATCAAGAGCATAGATCAGTGGAATTTGATTCCCAAAATGAATGTCTCGTATGAACTGATACTTTTTAGTGAGTCAAAAACATACTGTTCAGTGCAAACAGTATAGTGAAACAAATGAATAAACCTGTGAATCAGATCTTTGAATGAATAGTCTATGGCTTGAATCAGTCTGAAACACTGCTCTGTATGAATGTAGCATTTCTGATTTTATGACCATTTACATTTTTTTTTTTTTAAATAAATTAAAAATTGTATTTATCAAGGATGCATTACATTGATAAAAAATAACAGTAAAGATTTACACTGTTAAAAATATTCAATTTCAAATAAATGCTGTTCTTTGAACTTTCTATTCCTCAAAGAATCCTGGGAAAAAAAAAAAAAATTCCACAAAAATATTAAGCAGAAAATCAGGATATTTGAATGATTTCTGAAAGATCATGTGACACTGATGACTGGAGTAATGATGCTAAAAACTCAGTTTTGGATTATAGGAATAGTTTTAAAAAAAGAAAACATTAAAATATGAAATGGTTATTTTGAGATTTAATATAATCTGCATAATATTACTGCTTTTACAAACAAATAAATAAAAAAAATCATCAAATAAATGCAGTCTTGGTGAGAGTCTTTTTTGCAAAAACATTAAAAATCTTACCAACCCCATTGTTTTTTTTGGTTTTGTTTTTAAAAAGTTTTGAATCATTTGACCATCAGCACTGACCACTTGTAACCACTTGAAACTGATCTTAATACCAGGAGTAAATGGGTTATTTTACTCTGATATTCACTGGACTCAAGCTTTTAGACATTTGAATCAGAATTTTGATGTGTCATGCTCACTTTTCAAAACATGCTTTGATTTATGAATCTTTCAAAGACACAGAAGATATGAGAGCAGCCTTTCTGTGGCGAGGAATCCTCGCATATTCTTGCTTTAGCTGAGAGAAGGGTCCGATAAAATTTCTTAATGCCGATTCATTCATTAGAGAAGTGCACAGTGTTAAAGGGCCCAACAGAATTGTCTATCAAAGGTGCCTTGATGTAGCTATGAGCTGGATTGGGCCGGGCAGCGCGGCTTTGATCACACTGGAGTGGTTAGTTCTTGTCAAAGTTAGTGTCAGGTCTGATCAGTGTTTGTGTTGAGGCCTCTGGCTGTCTAATGGAGCGTATCCAGACATCCTTCCACTCACTCTGTCTCACTCACACACACACACACACACACACATACACAAACATCATTTTTCGGAGTCCTGCAGGTAAGCCTCGGCCATATGTGAAGACCGAAATCATCTAGGCTTACAAATGGAAATCTACTATACATACAAGTACTTATCTTCGTCTCGACGAGCGCAACAGTTGGCTTTTGTTTCCTGTTCAAGTGGGGAGCTTTGATGTGATGCACTTTTTACTATTTCTGGATAAGAGGTCATCAGCTTTGAAGTTTTCTGTTGTATCAGGTACATGAAAGCTCTTTCTTATAACACACAGGTGACGCTCTTGTTTTCGTTTCGCCATTGTTAGGATTCACAAATAGAATTACTTCAATTCTGTCCAATATTCCATAAGTCGCAGGTGGAAAACGCAGAATTGGGCTGAATGTTAAGGTGCATTGTGTGTAAATATCATCTGTCCTTTGTTGCGACTCTCCTTGTTGAGTCCACCAGCCTCTGGAAACACAAGAACAGTTCATCAGGGGCTTTATAAATTTGGTTTCAGTGGCCATGCAGCTGCATACAAATCTAAGATCACCACTGAGCAACGGCAAGCATCAGCTGGAGTGGCGAAGAGCTCGTCACTATTGGGCTCAGGAGTGGTGGAAATACATTCTCTGATTAATCACTCACTCTTCACCATCTGGCAGTCTGACAAACGGATCTCGGACTGACGTGGGAATCTGAATCTGACAGAGAGGGCTACCCACATTCCCAACCTTCCACGCATGCATATTGCCAGCTGTAAAGCTTGATGGAGGTGGAATAAGAATAGTGTAGGGCTGTTACTTTCACGGTCATGTTAGTTATTCCCTTTAGGGAAGTTATAACACATATATATAAATATAAACTGTGTGTGTGTGGTTTGTATACTGTATATATACACGCACACACATTTAAAAGTTTGGGGTCACAAAGCAGTTTTTTTTTGTTGTTGTTATTGTTCAAATTAATAAAAAAAAAATCTAATTAATTTAGAAATAATTTAATAGTAAGGATGTATTAAATTGATATTTATTATATTACAAAAAAATATATATTTCAGAACAATGAAAAAAAAAATATATATATATTTAAAATAAATTCTGTTCATCAAAAAATACTGAAAAAAGTATTACATTTCCACAAAAAAAAATTAAGCAGAACAACTGTTTTTTAACATTAATAAGAAATAAGACATTAGCTTTGCTATTACAAGAATACATTGCACTTAAAATTAAAAAAAAAAATAATTCATAGCATTATTGTTTTTACTATATTTTTGATCAAATAAAGGTAGTCTTGAGCGAATTTTCATAAACATTAAAAACATCACACTAAATAAAGAAACAAACAAACAAACAAAGAAAGAAAGAAAGAAATACTTTGGGGCCATAGAATGCTTTAATCTGATTGGTTGAGGAATGTTCTAAGGTGTGCAATTATTTTCAGGAAAACGCATGGCTTAAGTAGTTCCAGGCAGGGCTTGACCGTGTTACATGCCCACAACACTTCGCCAAATGATTTCAGTTGTTTCAAAGGTCCTTACAGCCTAAAACAGTAGAGGAACCAAAACCCACAAATACATTGACCACGCCAAAAAAAAAATCTATATTTTAAAATTTATTTTAAAACAAAATTATATTTTATGTAGTACAGAAAACACATTCTATTTCTCCCGCTCTCTTTCCCTTACAAAACACACACATACAGTACGGACACACACACACACACACACTTATACAGTACAGATCCACAGTCACACACACACTGAAACATGTGTTGTCAGCGTTACTCTGACAATTTTATCAGTAAAATAGTTTAGCAGCTTAAAAGCAACCTGTCATCGCTCACTAACGAGGTAATAACGGAATTCATTAATTTCTCTTTCTCTATCTCTCTCATTAACTGCATTAATAACTGCATTACTATCATACTATCAATGGCTCAAGCCTTTGTAACTAGGTCTAAAATGACGTTTTAGAATTAGCAACGGAGGCATGGGATGAGATGCGTAAGAAATGAATCGTACACACAGGAGTGTTTTAAGGGCAAAAACTTAACGAATGTCTTGACATCATCTAAACAATATAATGAGGTGTGGTAACCGTAGTAGAAGCAGAATAGTTGACCCCAGTCCGTTGAATTATTAGAAAACAACACACACTCCGCTTCGCATCGTGGCCACATCACCACCTCAGGTGTGCATTATTTTCTAATTATTCAATGGCCCGTCATCAATTGTGACCCTGGACCACAAAACCAGTCATAAGTAGCACAGGTATATTTGTAGAAACAGCCAACAATACATTGTATGGGTCAAAATTATAGATTTTTCTTTTATGTTAAATATCATTAGGATATTAAGTAAAGATCATGTTCCATGAAGATATTTTGTAAATTTCCTACCATAAATATATCAAAACTTAATTTTTGATTGGTAATATGCATTGCTAAGAACTTCATTTGGACAACTTTAAAGGCGATTTTTTTCAATATTTAGATTTTTTTGCACCCTCAGATTCCAGATATTCAAATAGTTGTATCTCGACCAAATATTGTCCTATCAAATATTGATGTATGGTTTGTCCTAAATCAAACAATACATCAATGGAAAGCTTATTTATTCAGCTTTCAGATGATGTATAAATCTCAATTTCAAAAAAATGACCCTTATGACTGGTTTTGTGGTCCAGGGTCACAATTACTCCTTACATATAAAATTAAAAATTATGTAAATTTACAGTATACAATTACTTTAAAAAAATGGTTACACATTATTTTGTGTACTTGATACAGTGTAATTATATAATCAAGTAATGAGTAATATTATTTAATTAAGGTTTGGTTAAAGGTTATTGCATGCAATTATGCATAATGTGTTATTACTATAGTAAGTACATGTAACGTGTAACATACTATAAAATAAAGTGTTAAATTTAATGGCCGCAGATTAAATGTGAAAATGTTTTTTATCGCCCAACATCAGTTCTGACCCCAGTAATGCTCATGTGGAGGAAGGAAACAGCCACTGACAAATTCCAGCATTTACTGGAAACCCTTCCCAGAAGAGTGTGTTATTGCAGTACGGACCAACCTCATATTATTCTCCATCATTTGTGGAATGAAATGTTCACAAAGCAGATGTCCTCATATTTTTGGCCATATAAAATATTGTGCAGCTTATACCAGCACACCTTGGAGTAGATTTGCACAGTTCTGTCTCCTGCCTGCCGTGTCTGTCATTTTGTGTCTCTCAAACCCAGCCAAATCACTCGCTCGCTCGCTCTCTCTCTCTCTCTCTCTCTCTCTCTCTCTCTCTCTCTCTCTACACACACTTACTATCCCTCTCTCCCTCTCTTTCTTTTTTTCTCTCCTCTCTAATGGCTGTCAGGCTTTAGGAAAGCCATGGCTGTGTGTCTGAAGCAGCAGGTTTGTAGGGTGTGTAGCAGAGAAATCGTTCTGGCTCTCCCCATTTCAGTGCGGTTCAGAACGGCCGCCAGAGCGTAATTGCCTGTTGAATGCTTTCCCACTTCCAGCACCCTCGCTCACTCACCCGCTCCCCATCCACCTGTGCTGCCTTTTTTCTGCTTCCCTTTTTTATAAGACGACTCTGTGGCAGCTTTGACATGTCAAAGAGTTCTTCTGGGTCTATTTTAAGAACACCATTTTATGCTTTTTGAATGCTGGGAAGTGCTCAGGGTGTTTTTTTCTTTGTTACAGATTTGACTTTTTTTCTTTGTGCAGCTTCTAGGAGGCTGTTTTACATACACTGGCCCCAAAAACTATTTGGACATCTTAATATATTAAAGATCTATTTATTGCAGTGCAAAATATCAAACCAAGTGGCATTTGTAAACAAATATTGCAGAGCTCTTATTTTTGCTCGGTTACTTTTTTACGTCTTGATTTTAATGACGTATTTGTTTCTTTTTTAGAGATATATTTTATCAATTTAAAATGAAAAATCATTTATGACACACAATTGAATTGCTATTTGATTGAATGTGCACATTACATTTAAACTCGGCCACATAAATGCAAAATGGATATAAATTTTATCTACTATTCTTGAGTTCTATGGAAATATATAACTATAATAAGAGCTCTCTTCACCTAATATGGCAATTATTGTTTGAGTTTCGTGAATGCTGCATCTGTGTCTCATCCATGATTGCATGATGCTTACGTATTTGGCTGAATCTCATCTTGCATGCATCTCAAACCACCTCCTGAGCTTGTTTGAGTGATCGGAGCATTATCAGTCTCAAATGCATCTTGTAGGACATTTACACCTGGTCTTGTCATGGTCCAATAGCAATCCGATGTGTAAAAATGCATGAAGTGACCATGTGTCTTTTGTATGAGATATTTCTGCTTTGGATTTGTTCGTCTGTAAATGTAATTTTGCAGTGCAACTATTCTTGCACATATTTAATTACACAAGTGACTATATGTTGATTATGTTTTACCTCATTTTTTTGCTTAACAGGACTCTAAAGCTGATGCTCTGGAGCTGAACCTGTCCTGTCCTCATGGCATGGGAGAGAGAGGTATGGGACTGGCCTGTGGACAGGTAAGACATCATTTAAAAAGCACTGCTGAAAAACAAACTCCTGATCAAAAATCATAATTTGCAGACCCTTATGTTGTTTCAGACCCGTGTGATTTTCTTTCCTCTGCAAAACACAAAATGAGAAAAATTGAAGCCTGTTTTCCATGCTTTTTCTATGCAATTACCCTGAACAGGTACCAATGCTTTTAAGCTTCAGTAAAGACCATAAACGTGTGAAACAGACAGAAATTCAAGTCATTATTCTCGAACTATCTTGACGCCTGTCCTAGATCTCCTTGGAGCGTTCATGAGAAATGTAGTAATGTCCTGTTTGTGAATGAACCCTTCTTTTTACCTTTTAAAAACTCAGGGCCGAAAGTTGATATTAGGGCTGCACAATATGGGATAATTATAATTGTTGTTGCTGTTGTTGTTGTTATTATTAAATGAAGTAAGAAATATTGCCATTGTAATATTTCTGTAACGTTACGTCCACTGATAGAGAGTCGAGTTGAGAACCCATGTGCAGTTTATTGAACAAAATACAAAACAAACAAAACTAAAACATGACAAACTGGAGCGCTAGATTTTGACTTTTATAATAACAAAGCTAAGAGACTATAGAAACATGAGGGCTATATATAGATATTCCTGAAAATGGTCAAGATAATGAACCAATGACAAGACAGAACCGAGAAACACCTGACAAGACAAACCAATGAAAACAAATGAAACAAAAGAAACACATGGCCAGATTACATGAGGGACAAAAGGAGTCACATTACATGAAACAGGAGCCATAATATTGGCAATATGCAAAATAAGACACGAAAACATGAACATAAATAAAACCTAGAACTTACATGACAGTTTCATTCAACTTAAATAAATAAATAAGTAAAAATTTAAATAATAATAATACTACTACTAATAATTAAAAGAATAATAAGAATATTAAATAATACAAAAAAAATAATACTAATATTTGACTGTTTTAATTTTGTAATGTTTTTACAAGCTGCTTGCGTGTTAAAGAACACATTGCCGCAACGCACTCTGAAACACACAGTACATATTTATTGAATTGTAGGCTTATTTATTTATTTAATTGCATGCTGCCCCAGTTGATTTGGTTCACACAACTAGCCTGAATGATTTGTTCAAAATTATCTGGTTCTTAGTCTTTGGCCACAGGGGTTAAAATCAATGGAAGGTAAGATTGTCAGTGAATAACAACTTAAATTCATGTCTGTTCCTCACACAAATTTATCATTTGACTTGGAATTTAGCACAAGATTTTGCTTTTGCTTCAAAAGCTTAGTTTACACTTCATCATAACTATATAGACAAGAAAGAGCAGCATAGTCCTCAGAATTTCACCTTTTGTATTCCAAGTAAGCAAGAAAGTCATATTTTGGAATACGGGACAGAAGGTGAATCTGGAAATGGCATTAAGTTAGACTCAGACTCGGGTCACCTGTACATCACCTACCCCACCACATCTCCACTCCCAAGCTGTGTTTTTTTTCTGCCGGGAGATACTATAAGCCTCACAAGACATTCAAATGCAGACTAAATGGACAGAGCAGGTCAGGAGGCATCTAATGGTACCCTATTCCTCTCCATCTCCCTTCAGCTTCGTTATGGTTGTGAGGGAAGCGGGAGCTGTTTCCCCCGCAAACAGGACACAAAGCCATTGTGCTCCTGCAGAGGCTCTAAACAAGCCCTGTGCTACCTCTCTCTCTCACACACACACACACACACACATATGAAGCTAATCACAGCCTGCTGCCTCCTGGCAGCTAACCTCTGTGTGAACTAACGCAAGGCAATATCATTTAATCACACTGTTTGCCACACGCTCTCTTGTGCTCTCTCTGTGGCTGGCTTTCTCCGTCTGTCTGTCTCTGTCTGTCTTTGCTTCCTATTTATTTTTCCCCGTCTTTCAGTCTGGATCACCCCCTCCGCTCCCCCCATCTGTATGTTTCTGTCTCTCCCCCTTATACTGTAAGGAACAGGGGGAGGTCTCGTTGATTGTATGAGAATAAGTAGGAAATTGTGCACCGGTACAAAAATGTATGATTGCAGCCCCATACTGTTGGGTATTTAATCAGGGAGCATGGCCCTCTCTTTGAACCCTGGAGCGTACGGCACACTGGGCTAATGCAGCTCTATCTGGACACAGCGCTGTTGGAGGGGAAACTCATTTACATTTTACAAAGACAGACATCAACTCGCAAAGATGTAAATATGCTAATGTTAAACAGTTTCTTTCTCTGAGCGCCAATGCGAGAGAACTTCAGGAATCTTAAGCGAGGCATTGTTTCGGTTCAGGCGTAGCTGGATTTCTCTTTTTATCTGAACTACATTTTGTTCTGTACTAGAGTCTGTTTATGATTAATGCCAAATGTTTATGCTACAGCTTTGAGTTACTGTGGTTGTGATGTGTTTATCAAATATTTTTCATACACGGGGCAAACATGCTCAAATTTTCCTGCTATTAGTTTTAAAATAGCAACATTTGCACTCTAATTAATCAGAGATGATCACTAGAACGTTCTTAATACAGATGTACCAGATTTGAGTTCCTTTTTATTTTATTTTTAAAATTATGATATTACATTAAAAATCACACCCTCTAAAACCACTTGTCCTCAGACTTCATACAGACATATTTTATAAGAATATAATATAATATAATAACTTAATACTTCATGTAGATTATATTATATTACATTACATTATCACACCCTCTAAAACCTCTTGTCCTCAGACTTCATACAGACATATTTTTATAAGAATATAATATAATATAATATAACTTAATACTTCATTATATTATATTATAAATTCTATATCCTGGCACAAGGAAAAGCTTAATTCTAAAAACTGTGATAACATACTTTGTATATTATACCTGCTTTTTGTCATGAAAGTCTTTTTTTTATAATTTACCTGCTATGAAGTCAAGACTCTCTCTCTCTCTCTCTCTCTCTCTCTATATATATATATATATATATATATATATATACTGTATATACACATATATTCAGTATAACTGTATTGATGTTAAGATGTTAAGTAGCTTATATTTTCTCTCATAATGATGATTATGAAAGAATGATGAAATGACGATGACAAATAATTTTTACAATTTTTTTTGGGATTTTTGATAATTTTGCATTACTAGTAGCAACACAAAAACAAAATCGATACTGCAAAATATAATTATTTTTCAACGACATTTTTCTCACTCATTGCAGCGATATAATAGTTGGAGCTGAAAGGAAAGGAAAGGAAAGGAAAGGAAAGGAAAGGAAAGGAAAGGAAAGGAAAGGAAAGGGAACAAAAAGGAAAGGAAAGGAAAGAACAAAAAGGAAAAGGAAGGAAAGGGCCAGGACATTTTTTATTAATCCAAAATAACTCTTTGATACACATACTTCTACTTTGTCAATTCTGTAGCCCGTTTTGAATCAGTGATATGAAAATCACCACAGCATCCGGAGCTGAAGCAGCTGCTGTCCGTGGTTCTGAAAACAGACATCCCACAATCTGCAGGACAAAGTGCTTTCCCTCCCAGCTTGATTTATATTTATAGATCCTCCTTATGTGTGATATTGTCTGCGGTGGATGAGATACTGCACCCGTGCCTTACTTTACACCGCCTGTGCTGTGTTTCAGATGTGTTTGAGTCCTCAGCTTCATATATTACCACCTTAGAAGTGTAACATATTCATTGATCTTCCACTGCGCCTTCATGTGTATCAGCCCCTGTTTCAGAGTCTGATCAGAGTGTGTGTACGCAGTGAGCGATCTCATACTCGGACTCAATGCCCTCTACATGAGATTGATGCGTCTCATAAGTGTCCCGAGCCTCGCGAAACCGGTTCTTCCCGGATTTCGAGGGAAAGGGTTTCAGACACGTCTTGCCAGAGGTGCCTCTCTTCCTGCATTCAAAGCACTGGCGAAGCATGAGCCCTGAGCTCAGAGCCTTGAAAGCCAAGCTTACAAACACTTGTCAGCCAGAGGCCTTTAATAAGCTGTCATAGGCCTTCCCAGTGCTGCTGAGCTCCCCTCTGTGAGGACATTAAGTTCTTACAAGCAGCATCTGTTTCAGGGCCAGGCACCTGCCTCTGGCCCTAGCGCTCCGCTAATGCTTTTCTACCTTCCCTTGACCACGCTCCCTGCTGTTAGCCACTATGTTTTAGCCTTGCCACCAGTGACCTACGCACAGATGGACACGCACACACACACTTGCGCTCGCAGACATCTGCTAGCCAGCCTCCATTATGCTCCTGGAAATCTTAATGTGCTCTCAATCTCTTCTGCGAGCCTAAAGGTGGTGTTTTTTTCTCCTCGCTCAAGCATTTCATTCCTCGGGGCGCCCGGGTCCCATCTCCACTGCCAGCTTGCATAGTTTTCCCTCTGTCTTTTGGGTTTTTCTAGCTTCTCTCTGTAGACCGTAGAACATTCTGGTTGCTACCCTCTGACAAGATTTAGTGTGTGTGTGCATGCATGTGTGTGTGGTTTGCCAGCCTTGTTATAAATGCTCGCTGCCCACATCCCTCCCACGGCCCATACTGGTGGCTATTTTCCTCCAATGCACCACATATCATCCCCTCATGTTCCTCAGCACAAAAGAAACTCATTCAGGCTGAAGATCTCCGCCTTGAAAAGCACTGGAGTTTCTCGTGTCGTGTCAGCGTCCACCGGTTTCCTGTGTTCAGGCGGCAAAATCTCAAGACAGAAATAATAGCTCGAGGGTAAGATCCACAATAAAGTTTCTCGCGCAGCGATTACAGAGCGCGGCACAGAGGCTGCGTTTCAATCAAATGTGATGGGCTACAACAAGTTAGACAATAGGGCTTTTCCTCAAAAGCGCCTCATTTCTATCTCTTTGTTTGCCGCTTTGTGCTCATCCCTTTCCTTTCACTCACTCTGACACTTTTCCGCCGAAAAAAGGAAAGAAAAAACATAAAAAAGAGATGTTTTATGGGCCCACACATGCAATGAACAAACACGCTCATATTCAGAGGAAAACAGAAATGCCCCGAAGCATCGCATTTCCAACAGATGTCTGAGGAGCCCGGAGCCTGGTACGACAGAGGCACATCACATTTCCATTTGGCACATCTCAGCCGTATCTCTGAGTTATGACAGTTTGCGCTACTCTCAAGATGCGCGCCATTCAAATCTCATTCATTATGAATGCCAGTGATTTGGAGGGCTGCCATCACGTTGCTCTCCAGAACCACAGCACCAACAGAGGAGGAGATACGGCTTCACTATAAAACACACTTTATTCTGCTCCAGATGTTGCGAGAGATGGGTTCTTTTCCTTCGTTTAAAAGATCTGACTTGTTGCACTCACATTGTTCGAATTACAAGGTGTTTAGAGGAGGCCAAGACTCCTTATTTTCAGCCATAACCCCTCTAGTTAGGCTGAGAGGGTGGCAACCCAACCATCCCTCGAAGTGTCATATACATTTTTTTACAACAGGTCATCACCTCCATAATGTCAGACTGATATTGATTTAAAATAAATATTTCAAACAGTAAAAGTAACTACAATGACAATAGCCAGTTGCAGTGCTGTATATCTGTGGCAGATATGTGTAGTATAGCGTGGAGTAAAAACAGATCTTGTTTACCATAGTTACCCTTTTATTTAAATATTAATATTGAAGAAACATATTAAATATATTAATTATCAATCAAAACTTTGGTGTCTGTAATTTTATTTACAGTATTTATTTATTTAAGTTGTATTCAGCAAGGATCAGTTAAATTGATCAAAAGACAAAAGATTCTACTTCAAATAAATGCTGTTCTTTTGTAATTTCTATTTATAAAAGAATCACAAACAAAATAAAAAAATAAAATCAACACCATTTCCACAATAAAAATATTAAGCAGCTCAACTGTTTTTAATATTGATAAGAAGAAATGTTTCTTGAGCAGCAAATCATATTAGAATGATTTCTGACACTGTGGAGACTGCTGAAAATTCATCTTTGCCATTATAGGAATAAATTACATTTTAATATATATTCAAATAGAAAACAGTTATTTTACATTGTAAAAATATTTCACAATATTACTGTTTTTCTACTGTATTTTTTACCAAATAAATACAGTCATGTTTTTTTTTTACGAAATGAATACATCCAAAATCTTACTGACACCAAACTTTTGCATGGTAGTGTATATACTGGATATAAAAGAATAGAAGTTATAGGGGAGACTGGGGTTACTTGTCTCTTCAATTATGAACAAATAAATAGTAATATAAATTTGATTCTAATTTGAACCAGCATACAAAATTACTGCTAGAGACACACACTGGTGTAACTGGACTTTTGAATCAAAACCTTCTCGTTACTGAGATATAATGCTCTTCTCCTCGTGGGACAACTAGCCCCGGTCTGGAAAGCAGATCTTTGAGCATTGAGTCCCCTGAAGCTTTGTTATAATTTAAACATTGGAGAACACACATAAAATGACTGCATTCCTATCAGAAAGGTGCACATGCAATATAGATTTTGTTGTTGTTGCTGCTTACTGAATGAGAGAGACATGCGAGGCAGAATGAGCGGCAGTAAGAGAAGGCTGGGGAAGGGAGCAGGAAAAGGCAGCCGCAGAAGTGAAAAAGCAACATGAAGGCAGCGATGTGTTTCAGATGACATGTTCAGACACAACAGCGCTTTCCTCCCTGGCCACATCTGAGAGAGTTCATGAGGGGATCGCTAAAACATTTGGAGTCCTTGGTGTGTGTGTGTGTGTGTGTGTGTGCGTGGGCGGTAGAAAGAGAGAGACTCTATGTGAGTAAAGAAAAAATAAGAGAGAAAACACATTTTGAACATTGCCTCTGTGCTCTGTGGCCAGTGTTCGGTGAATATTTAGGGCAGCCTTGCTGTTTTAAAATGGACTGGCAGATGAATGTAGATGAATGTGAATGAATGAGAAATTCACCTCAAATGTCCCAGTTTTCGCTCTTTGTCATTTTTGGTTTGGCCTCTGAGAACCTGAATTAACAGCTAGAAGTTCCTGGATGTCCAAAACGAATGTCAGAACAAATCTTAAATGGTAGTTTCTTTCTGTGATCCACAGAAGCATGTAATGAGTCTTGACTTACATCCCCCATCACTCTAGGACCCCGAGCTCGTGAGGAACATTTGCCGCTGGGTCAGAAAGGCCACCACCATCCCCTTCTTTGCCAAGCTCACACCCAACGTCACCAACATCATTGACATCGCCAGAGCCGCATATGAGGGTATGAGCAGCCTCACCAACAAACAAACAGTAGACAGTCGTTCTTGCATTTATAGGTGATATGTGGATTTAAAAAAAATATGTTGCGTATGATGGGGAAGTCTTCTAAAACAGGAGTGCATGTATAAAAGTTTGGGGTCTGTAAGATTTTTTTATTTATATCTTTGAAAAAATCTCATGCTCACCTAGGCTGCATTTATTTAATCAAAAATAAAATAATAAATACAGTACATTACAAAACAATACATACAAAAATACAGTAATACTGTGAAATATTTTACAAATCAAAATATATATTTTTTTATATATATCTATCTATCTATCTATCTATCTATCTATCTATCTATCTATCTATCTACTGTATATTATCTGTCTATTTATCTCTTAATATTTTTTTGTGGAAACCGTGATATCTTTTTTCAGTGTTTTTGGATGAATAGAATGTGCAAAATAACAGCATTTATTTGAAATAAAAATCTTTGAAGCTTTTTTTTTTTTTACTGTCGCTTTTGATCAATTTCCTTGCTGGATAACTGTTAATTCCTTAAAAAAATAAAAATAAAAATAATAATAATAATCTTACTGACCCTCAAATTTTGAACAGTATTGTACATTCAACTCATTAACCTAATCAGTCATTTTTAAATTACATTTTCAATATCATGGCATTATTATTATGACGTGCACACCATTTTCAAATGGAGGAAAACTCCAATTATATGGCAAGGTTTTTTTTTGTTGTTATAATAAATAAAAAGAAAACAAGTAGACAGAATAGAAAAAGAATAGAGAACGGTAGTGTTAGAGGGTCAGTTTTTTAAAATAAATAAATAAGAAGAAAACAAGTTGAAAAAGAATAGAGAATGCATAGAATAAATAGAATAGGAGTGCAAGTGTTAGATGGACAAGTTTTTTTAATAAATAAAAAGAAAACAAGCAGATAAAATAGAAATAGAATAGAGAGCACTAGTGTAAGAGGGTCAAGTGTAGGAATAGATGAAGAGATGTTTTTTTTAGCCATTTCAATATACAACTATTGTATATGCATCTACGTGGTAATCAGCATATTCTTCATGCACATTTTTCCTGACTTTCTCTTCTGCTCACTCATGCCATTTATTACACTGCACTTTAAGTCATTTAACCCCATCATTCATTCTCATTCACGTTCTTCACAATAGAAGTCAAGAAGGTGAAGGATAAATTGTACAATATAAGCCAGTAACCTTTTTTAAATACAAGATTTGCTGAGTATTGATTTATGTTATTTTGTTACAAGCCTCAACCTGGCTCCAAATTTGTGTTTGACGTCTTACATTACATTACAATACAACTACATATTTTTATATCTGTACCCTCATGGACACTTACAGCTATTATATATATATATATATATATATGTAAATAAAAAGACACATGCTTTACATGCACATACATTGATCAAAACTACATTTTAAATAGCACATCTGAAGTATTCTCATACAGGTGAACAGTTATTTATTCATTTAGTAATTTCCTTCACACATGCATAACTAAACATATTTAAAAATGAAACTAGCATGTACTGGCATATCAGTGCTTGTCACTTGGCATAAGAACATTTTCAAGTCACTTTGCACTTTTATAAATCTTGACTTGTTCCTGCTTAACATAGGATCACTTCTATACAAATTAGCATCAACATGTAATTATTCATGCATTTTATAAATAAGGACCTGGTAAAGTATGATCTTTTTGGCAGGATTAACAGTAGCACTGTATTTATATGTTCTGATATTACTGGAACAGCGTCTCAATGTAATGTCATGAACACAGTGTGGCTGGTTCAGGCTTTTGTAAGAACCTCTGTGGTTGTTTGTAGGCGGGGCAGATGGAGTCACAGCCACCAACACTGTATCTGGACTGATGGCTCTCAAAGCCGACGCCACACCCTGGCCTGGGATTGGCAGAGGCACCAGAACTACATACGGCGGCATTTCTGGTAAGAGAGGGAGTGTGTGTGGAGTGTGTGTGTGGTGTTGGCTGGCGCACTGGCTGCTGAGATGTCTGGGCTTGCTCTGGTCAGGTCCTGCCTGCACAGACAGATGGACTAGATCAGGTGTGAAAGTACTGGGCATGCTCTCTGCTCTCTAGAAATGGATCTTCAGTGTGGGAGGCTCATAGTGAAAATACATAAATCCAGCTTGAAGTACACTGCAAAAATCACTTTGTCAGTCAGTATTTTTAGATTATTATCCAATAAAAATCAAGTATCCTTAAAACAAGATACTTACTCGAGAAAAATAATTATATATTAAGACATAAATTAAATTCAATTAATTAAATTAAATTAAATATTATTTTAATTAATAAGATTGTTTTTCATACATTACTGGTAAAAATGTTTTGTATTGTTTTAAGCATAAATCCAACTAAATGTGATATTTTTTTTTAAAAATAAATTAGACTTACGCTTAAAGCAATAAATAAATCAAATTTAATTAAAAAAATAAAATAAAATTTATAGCATTGTTTTATTATTTAAATGAACTTGAATTCAAGATTCTAATCATTGTCTTACTTCAAAACATATTTTAATATGTCAGTTAGTATTTTTTTATCATTTTCCAGAAAAACAAATGTGTGTGTGTGTGTGTTTATTTTTTTTTTTTTTTTTTAATATCCATAAAAATCCATAAATCCATCCAAAATCCATCCATAAATTCACTTCAATTCATCACATCATAATTAATACAATTATTTTTCATACATTAATGGTATTTTTTCCCCCTTGCTTTAAGCATAAAAACAAGAAGAAAAAAATGCTAAAAAAGTAAGAAAAAAAACCTTAATTGAAGATATATTCTCTCAAAGCATGTTTTAATAAGTAACATGTTTAATAAATCTTCCACAAGTAAATTTATATATTTTTTCCATGTAAACAAGATATATACTAATTAAGAAAAAGTGTTTGTAATTGTGTAATATATTTCTGCAAATGTGTGTATTGTCACACACATTTTAAACTCCCTGGTTATACAATCACAATGTACGCATTTTACAAATTGCTTTCATTAGTGTTCAGAAAGAACATGTCAATATGCATCTGTGTGCTTACCACTAATACAAACAATCTCCGTGGTCACACATATTAAACAACTTTTAAACAGCAAACGGTTTATGTATGTGCTTTATAGTTTCAGCTGTGTACAGTTGAGTGTGTTAAAGCTTCACCTCAGCACACCTCTCCCTTCTCCCTTCAGCTGAGCTGCCACAATGTCTGCAGAGGCAAGGACAGGGTCAGAAACACGGCCTGCATTAAAAATTAATACTCATACTATTGAGGCTCTATTTTATGCAAGCAAAACTGACTGGCTGTCATATTTTTCACTTTTAAAGTCTTATGGGCCTCACCGTGCAGCTCTCCCATGAGACCCAGCCTTGCAGCAATGGTCTAAGACTCTGCCCGAGACCAACCTATTGATCAGCGGGGCCCTAAAGGGCCCGTACGGCCCCACATATTTTATCTGCTCCCAGTACAGTAGCTCTCTTCAGACTTTTTGTTTCAGAAGCCCATATCCAGAAGCATAAAACCATGTGCAGAGCATCCAGGGGCACATAAATGTGTGCCGCCCTGAGCTCTCGGTGGAGCTGGCTTGATTCTCTAATGTATTCAGTAATTTAATGTTTAACTCAGCAGCAGTGGCCAGGTTTAAGGTGCTTTGATTTATGTGGCAAGTGGCATAAACTCTGAGTGTGGAGGAAATCAATCTTTTCTGTGATGTTTTTTTTTTCCTCAAAACTTTTTAATCACAGTTTTTGTACTACATTCTTGCATTAGCCACTAATGTTTAGTATAGGCATAGAGAGGGTATTTTAAACTTTTAGACTAATTCATTAATATGAATAATTCAACTCATTAGTTGATTAATAAAACGTTGTTTAGTGCTGTTTTGTTATCCCCATTTCTGTGTTCAGATTTGTTCAATAGTCTAGATCAGGGATTTTCCATTGATGTAAGATTGAAGAGGTTTCCGTCCATTCAAAGGTCCAAATAATAACTTAAACAGGGGCGCGTTTCCCAAAAGCAACTATGGTCTCATGTTCTGTCGTTACCAATAGAGTTCAATGGAACTAACGACCAAGCTAACAATGCTTTTGGGAAACCCACCTTAGGTCAAGTTAGGGATCGATGCACTGATGTATCATCCAATAAATGATATCTGCCATCGGCCAGTTGTTTAAAAACAGTCAGTGACTAGGGCTGATTATATTCTGTCAATCAAAAGGAGGCAGAAAAACATGTGTGAAGAAACTGCAACTTGTGTGTGAAGAAAACGTCCCTAATGCAATAATGCATTAATCTCAATCTCACTGCACAAAAATAGAGCAGTTAACGCTGGTTCTGTTTGACCCTATGAGTCACCTGTAGTTCAAGCCAAGGTTTCCAAGTCCACAATTTTTCCCTTTACCAAACATTTTTGTAGCGCACCTCCTATCCAATAATTGCTTTGTGCTTTGTTACTTCTGATAAAAAAACAAAAGTCTCAGCTCACAAATTATGTCCACTTCCACACAAAATTCAAACAATAAATGTTCTTTGACAATTTTAAATGAGGCCACACAGATTGCTTTAGCCACCTCAGTTCAAGCAGCAACGCAAGTCATCTCTTCCTTTTTAATACAAGTTATAGTGCAAAATAAAATAAATATGACTGAAAATCAGAAGGTAAGTTCTGTATATATACAGTATACAGAACTTACTGAAATGTATCATGTAACCACTCAATTGTTTCAATGACAGAAGGAGGTTTATTTTCTTTTTACCTCAGGAAAGTTATCAAGTGTTCAAGGTTGGTTAGTTAGTTAGTTATAAAAACACTAGATGGGAGCTTATTTACTGTTAATTATATATGCATGTTTGAGTAAGTCTGTCATGAAGACAAGTTTTAAGGAAAACTCTTATGTCCAAGTTGTATATGAACATTTCAGTTTTTATTTGAATGTGATTATTAAATCTGAAAATAAATAGCAGTTAAATATAATAGTTTGGTCTCAGTTGTTAATTTTAACCTCTGATATTATAGTCAAGAATAAAATGAGAGGGTTCCACGTATAGTTTACATGTCATTCTGAATAATCGGCTATCGGTTTCAGAAATTTAATATCTGTGAATCACTAGTTTGGATAGCTGTGAAATTAAATTATATTAAAGTGCCCCTATTATGGGTAATGAAAAGTTCATATTTTGGTTTTGGGAGTCCCCAACAACAGGTTGACATGCATGTAAGGTCAAAAATCACTTTCATTGTCTTATAATATGCATTTATTTTTACCTTACTTGCTCAACGACTCCCAAACGATTCGCTCAATGATTCATTTTTCCAAACCCCTCCTTTGCGTGACGCTAATCTGCGGTGATTGGTCCGATTGGTCTCATTTTCATTTCATCATGCCTGTAATGCCTGATAAAGCAGCATTTGTGAGTGCAGTGCTGCTTTGTGTACAGCGTTACCGGGGAAAACGCTATTCTTACCGCTCCAAACGCGTCACCTAGTGGCAAAGAATGATTTTGCATTTTCATTCAGACCAACACAAAAAGACCAACAAGTGGGCAGGCAATATGCTTGTTGACGTCAACATGAAATGGCTTGGGATTCGTTTTAAAAACAACTTGTTTCAATGATTCAGAGTTAACTCTTTCTTTTGAGAGACAATAACTTTATACACGGTGCACTTTCAGATTTAAAACTTTGCAGGATGTTTTCATTCATTTAGAGCAGGGGTCACCAAGTTCGGTCCTGGAGGGCCGGTGTCCTGCAGAGTTTAGCTCCAACCCTAATCAAACACACCTGAAGCAGCTAATCAAGGTCTTACTAGGTATACTTGAAACTTCCAGGCAGGTGTGTTGAGGCAAGTTGGAGCTAAACTCTGCAGGACACCGGCCCTCCAGGACCGAGTTTGATGACCCCTGATTTAGAGCTTTGTTACACACTGCATGAAAGGTATTTTTTTTAAATCCATAATAGGGGCACTTTAAAACTTCAACTGAATATCGGGTTATGTAGGATTGCATTTACAAAGAAGCATTATATTTTGTGATTTCACTGTAACAGAGGGCTGTCGATGAGCGATAGGGCAGTGGAGTGAATGAGCTGATCATATTTGAAAGCTAATCACTGATTTTTAGGGGATTGGGATGAAAGATTTTAAATAAAAAGATTTTATTTTTTATATTTATTCTTTTTGTGATTGCTGCTTCATGTCAACCATGTTCAACCTGTTTGCACATTCCTCTCTCGTACAGTCATGCTTATCTTAATATTTAATTCTACAGCATACTGTCATGCACATTCTTTTATACTTTATATTTTATATTCTGTGCTTTATATCTTATTTTTTATTAATTTTATTTTATGCATACTTCCCTTGTGTTGTATTCTACAATATTTGCACTGTCCATGGAGCGGACCTGACTCACATTTCACTGCTGGTTATACAATCTCTGTATAGTCGTGTATGTGACAGATAAAACTTGAACTTGAACTTGAAGACCAAAAATGGTCTAGTATCGCCTAGAATTCATTGTAAATTCTCTGGTTGGCATTAACAATACCTTGTAAAATTTAGAGGTCATAAACCCTCGATAGTCTCTCAAGACTGCTGCTTTACAAGCTGTACAGTATAGTAGAGCTTCTCAAGCTGTGGTCCACGAAAGTTCCTAGTGTTCTGCAGGTTGAATAAAAAAGTTAGCACTGCACAATTAGTCAGTATTATGATAGTCTTTCTTGTGATGTTACAGCAATGCAGAAGGCTGAAATTTAATTCAATAATTGGATAAATATTAAAGTCTGTCTGTGTTGGGTGCTTCAGTGCTCTGTTGTTTCGTCTGTATATGTACACTTCCACACAAACTCCATCTCTAGTGGTGTTTCGAGTTTTGTCTGCTTCAAATATATGGTGTGGTTTGATTAAAGCACTTTGCTTTTGCCTTTTTGTTAGTATACAAATATAATAATGTGACACTGGGTCAAGACAAGGAGGATATGACAGTTTTCTCAAGATTCAGAAAGAGAAAAATATTAAAGAGATCATTCAGCTAGAAATGAAAATTTAGTCAATATTTATTTAACCTCTTGTTGTTCCAATCCCAAGACTTTTGTTCATCTACGAGACACCAATAGAGATATTTCCAATAGAGAAAATTCCATTACACCAAAAATTTCAAGCAGATCAACCATGCAAAGTTGACATGTGAGAACAAACCTCATTGGTTCTTGTGTGTTAAGCAAGCACATTTGAGCTTATGTTTACCATATTTGATGAGCTCTATGTGTGTGTGCGCTGATCAAAGTATATATGTGAGTAAAAGCCAAAATTAAATATGTTCATCACAAAGCAAGTGTGTCTCTTCAGAAGACTTGGATTAAACCACTCTCTTTATGACCTCTTTATAAACTTTTTGACATGTCAAAGTTTTTCTGCAATAGTTTTTCAATAGAGTAACAGAAATCTCTCAGGTTTAATTAAAATCTTCATTTGTGTTCCAAAGATGTAACAACATTAGGGTCAGTAATTGATGACAATTTTCATTTTTGGGCACACTATCCCTTTCTTGATGGTTTGACAAACTATGTGTAAAAAAAACAGTAATAAATTTGTATGGTTTCACAGAGTGCAGATTTTGATTTATTATTGTATTGTAATTTTTGCATATATACATTTGCTATTATATCATCTGTGTATATTACTTCAGATGCAGCTTCTGTGTCATATTTGCCATGTAGTGATGACTGAAAATGTTTGTGTGTAGAGAAAAACACTGCTATGTTTACGATTATATTAATTTATGAGAAATGATTTGCAGTCCGGATGGAGCCAATACGGGGTACGGATCCAGGCCGCGGTCCGGTAATTGCTGACCTCTAGTCTAGATCATATGGTCACTTTATTTTTCCCCTGGTTGGGCCTCCCACTGTGATTTCATTTAGCTGGCAGCGTGCTCCTCATTTGATGTGTGTTTTAATGATTGGTCATGCCGACCAGCTAGTCTGCTGTCACAGATATATTATTGCATCTCTTTCATTGTGCATGGAAAACCATGTTCCCCAGACACCCTGGCAGCATCAGCAGGCGTAATTAACAGAGAGCTGCACCGTCATTCCCGTCTCTTATTTGCTTTTGTTATCTGGCTGGGTCTTTTTGAGGCACAACATATTCGGGTGAAGATAGAAATCGTAGAGGATGCAGAGACCCCACGCTCCGTCTCGCGCTGTGTTTGGAATTATTAATCAGAGAGTCTGGCATTGGGAGCGGACGCCTCTCGCTAACAGATGCCACCGATGGCCTCACTGAGCTGTCAATCACCTCAGCACGGGACTAGACTGAGGATGGCGCTCGTCCGGAGCTGTGCTCGCTCATGTTGGAAGCTGTGATAGGACCTGCTTAGAGTAATGAGGTATTGATGAAAGATACAGAGCGCTAGCGGGTCCAGGACCGTCTCGAAGCACAGACTGTGCTGTCTGTAAAGCACAAACGTAATAGCGCTGAACACAAGCAGTCTACAGAAAAAAAAACGTAAAAGTAAAAGGCCTAGGAAAAGTAACTCAGTAACTGTAGGTTTTTGTGCTTTCACAGTGGCACTCAGTATAGCAAGTGCTGAGAAATTATATGAAGTTAGTATGTACAGTATGGGTACTTTATTAAAATTGTAAGTGCATTTTTCCCATTTAATGTGAAACATTTAAGCATGTTCTCTTCTTATGTTTTTATTTTCTTTATTTAAATAAATATTATGTAAAAAAGCTAACCTAGCATGAAAAGTAGCTAATTTTTGTGTCTGTAAATGTCTAAATTTCTGTCTTTTTTTTTTTTTTTTTTCATAAATTTGATTTTATTTTTTATTGGAAATCACAACTGTGAAATTGCTAAAACATTTTGACTGTCTTAAATGTTGGAAGAAAATAGTTTGATGCCCTCAGGTTAACAGTCTATGTTTTTGCTAAATATAGGGGGGGTAAAAATTAAATAAAATAAAACATTTCTATGAATTTATGACCCTATTTTGAACCCTGTTTATGGAAAGATTGGACAGTCTGGCACACTCACCAAGTCTGTTGTTTCACTGGAAGATTAAGATATGACACTTACAAAGTTGTAATAAACAATTACCAAAAAATGATTATTACAAAATTACACAAAAAAGCACATAAACATGTATTTAGAAAATAGAATCTATATTTAATCTATAAGTCACTTTGATATTTGATTGTATAGTGTAACACTTGAATATAGTTTATAAACTTACCAGTGACTGTCAAGTTTGTTTTCAACATGGACACTTTTTTAATAATTTTTATTTTAATTTACATAAAATACTCTGTGTTGCTGTGAACGAAGAGACATCTCTTCATCAGGATGTTACTAGTTATTTTTCGCATTGAAATACATTTAATTTGCAGTTTTAAGTAAAATTCACAGGAAAAGGTGATTTGAATGGTTAGCTCAATAAGACAAACATACAGACTATAAATTTGTCATGACCAGTGAAATACAGTACACAGTACACTAAATTAAATTTTTCATTAAGAATGTAATTAAATAAAACTACAGGTATTCTGTTGCAGTGTTGTTTGAGTGTAGTGATGAAGTACAGTTACTCAAGTACTTAAAACCCCTGCTCAAGAGACAATATTAGATCGTCCGAGCTAAGTTTAGCATTTGCCTGGCTGTGCTGCTGTTGACATGCAGTGAACTTGTGCCGACAACTTCACCACAGCTACTGGTGACAAACAGGCGTGAGCGACCCTGTTTGACAAGGACATGTTGGGGTTGTCAGAGCAACAGGAGCTGTCAGCGCGGCCGGCGTGAAAAACAAGAACAAAGCGCAGGGAAGGACAGAGCCAGTGCCACAATAACATCACAACAATATCACAGGACTGAAGCTTTTCTTGAGTGGAAGTGTGCTGCCTGACAACATTATCTGTGTCGGCTGCCATCGGCTGACAAGTGCTTTGATGGCTCTCAACCTTTGTTGCACAAGTCGTGTCCATATTAATGCGATTGTGACATCACTCACTACAATAGCCCATTGCCGGATGAGTTGTAGCAGATGTCTTACTGGAACATTATTACCTCTGTACGTATTTGACTCGCTCAGACATTTAAGAATGATGTTTTCAGAGCTCTAGCCTCTCGACTTAAACTGTACTGAGCCGAACCCCCATCTCTAAATCACACCCAAATGGCTTTCATTGTGAGCCGAGTGATGTCTTCTTATGATATTAGGTTGTCAGAACAGAGCAGAGATGACAAATTCTACCTGACGTGCCATCCATTCAGCCAACAGGTGGAATAGCAGAAAAAAGTGATGGTGGAAGGAAATGCCAGAGGCTTAGGGAAGCGCCCATATGTACATAATTAACCATGCAGCATGGGGATGCAAAAAAATATGTGCCGTGATTGAATTTATCTCCCCAATTTGAGAATAGTGTGGGTGATGAAGATCGCACGCCGGAGTGGGGCTACAAAAAGAAGCTGTCTCGAGCCATCAAACGGTGGAAGTGGAGTTCTGAGCCGCGCCGGCGAAATGAATGTGGACAAACGTACGGCTGTGATCAATGAATGGAAACCTGCTGGGAAAATGAGGTTAAATGTAATGTGATAAACACTTCCATCTGTCTGGCTGATCAGAAAGCCGCTCGGCTTTCATTAGGGAATCCTGCCATCCTGAGAGATGAAGAGAGAAAGGCCAAGGGAGGGTTGTACTGCTTCATAGGTGAGCCCAGACACCTGTAGACACAGTCGCTCTGATCCCAAACCCAGTGAACAGCCTCGCTGTCCGCTGATTGCTTATAAAGCAGCATCCTAACTGATATGGAACATTGTAAGTGACTGTTATGAAACACTCTACATAGCTCTGCCACACAACCAGCACTCCACTCTGGAGACTCAACTTACAATAGAGCACTGCAGGAATGAGTACTAAAAACCCCAAAACAAGCATTTTTGCAGTACCAATTCCATCATTCCGAAGTCAATAGTGTTTTTGGTTAAATGCCTGAAATAAGGTCTGTGGTTAACACAAGCTCATGATATTTGCGTGTTTTAATTTTACAACAAAAATGAATCTGTAATTCCCCACACAAGATTTGTTAAGCTTTCAGGTGTTTTGAAAAGTGTGTTTGGCTAAATGAGACTGGTTGTCTGGGACATCAAACAGGTAAACTATTAAATAATCTACAGAGCCCCACAGAACACAAATGTTTTGCGAACGAACGCAAAGTTCCTCAGGGCAACACGATACTTTTGCAAGACTTTTGCAAGGTTTTGTGAGTGAAAGCAAAAGCATTGAAATATAATTTTTACTCCCATCTCATATTTCTTTCACCATCGGTATACATACTAATCCACTTTTACAGCCTTGTTGCCTTTACACTCGCTCTTATGCAAACTATTTGAACTAAAACTTACCAACTTTTACATATTAAATAAAGATCAAAACAGTTGTCAGAAGTGGTGATGCTAAGGTTGTGGTGTAGTTTGTTCATAGTCTTTAACTTTGTTTTTTTTTTTTTTTTGATGATTGTGTTTAGGATTTAGAATTCATAAAATTTGCGGTAATTTGTGAATATTATCTTAATAAACAAAATGTGTAAGAATGAAAAAATCTTGTTGTCTTTTTGCAGAGGGAACCAGGGTGATGCTAACTTTTAGGTTGAAATACAAAAATACATCACTGTAGTGCTCTATTGATCTCAGAAGATGTTGGCGTTAGCATGTTGCCAACCAAACAGTGCAATACTCTATTATGCATAAAAATACATTAAAACATTGAGTAATATAGTCAATTTTAATTATATTAAACAATTTATTGATGCTTTTCAGTAATAAAATAATAGTTTGCCATTTTGATTTATTTTCTTCACAGAGCTCCATTCTTGGGTCACTGATAAAAAAAAAAAAAAAAAAAAAATGTATAGCCTGAATTTACAACTGTATTGTAAGTCGCTTTGGATAAAAGCGTCTGCTAAATGCATAAATGTAAATGTAAATGTAAATCTTCTGAACAGCTTTTGCATTACTAGTACGCTTATGATGTCATAAAATGCTTTCATTTTGTTGCTTAAGAAGCATCTTTTATCATGATAAATGTTGAACAGCGTCTTAATATTTTTGTGGAAATATTTTTTTAGGATTAATTGAGGGATAGAAAAAAAGAGCATTTGAAAAGATTATTTTGAGAAGTTATAAATCCAAAGTTCTGTCATAAAACTTTAGACTCCAGTCTGACATAATATCATCATCACATGGCGCAGCTATTTGGTTCTTCTGTATAAGCATCCAGTGAGATTGCTGCTCAACAGTCAAATACTTGGCTAGTACTTGCTGTAACAGTTGCAGCACGCTTCAGAAACCCTCCACCTTCCCCAGCTCCACATGTATAGATCTGATACGGAATGATTGATGTATGCTATATATGGGGGTTATTCATATGTGTTATATGTGCAGCAGCAGCAGTGTTTCTTACATGCTCACAGCAGCATGTTGTGGATGTATTGGCAGTAGCAAGTCTTGGTACTTGTTCTGCCGCAGCAGCAGCAGCATAGCAGATCTATTCTGCCAAGACCAAACACATTAATATTGTCATGTACATTGCCATGCTAAACCCTCTAAGAGTTGTCATGATAGAAATGTCTTCACTGTCCTTTTTAAACAATTTAATGTATCCCTGCCGAATAAAAGTATTAATTTCTTAATGACCCCAAATATTTGAATAGTAGTCTATGTATAAAGTATGCTCTCTTGTCACAAGTTAGATTTGTAATCTGCATGAACTGATTTTATATAATTATTGCTTTACATTTAATAATGTTTTTCCTCCTGTATTTGGATAGGTAATGCAATCCGCCCCATAGCTCTGCGCGCGGTGTCAGCTATAGCGAAAGCTCTTCCTGGCTTCCCGATCTTGGCTACCGGTGGTATTGACTCGGCAGAGTCTGGATTACAGTTCCTCCATGCTGGAGCATCTGTTCTGCAGGTAACCACTTACATTCATGACCAACTACCATCAACTTCACCAGTGTTGGATTTGAACAGACAACCTTTTGTTTACTAGTCTAGACCTTTAATCACATCTGTACCGCACCTCAGCCTAATAATGTCCACAGGACCACAGCTTGGGAAAAAAAAATATATTAGTTTTGTTTTTATACAATATGCAAGCTTAAAGTCTGGGTTTAAACATATATATTAAGTAGTCTGTTCTAATTAATCCTTAATAAGGAGTCTACTAACGGCTACACTCACACAGAACTGCTACAGCCGAGGAGCAGCAACAATCTCAGAGCAAATTGCAATTTACAACATGGCTCTGAACAAGTTGTTAGTGCAAATAAACCCATTATCTCAACATGATGCCACAGCCTCCGAAATCTCTTTTTAAATAAATAAATCAAAACACTCTCATTATGTGCAGAAATAACGTTTCACAAGTGCCTGTGAGTTCTGGGGGGGAAAAGACTGGAATTAAAACATTTTAATCACACCCACATGTAATAGCAAGAGTGCTGGCTTGTAGTAATAGGAGAAATTGTAAACTAGCCAACTCCTCACTACACTACAGTTGAATCGGTGTCACCAGCGGGTTACAGGAACACATCGTAGCTCCATCTCCTGCTTGAATTAGATTAGTCCAATGAGCTGCTCTGGCGAACAATGTTAACTTCCCACAGACTCAAGACAAACAACACATGTGATAGTAAGTAAATAAGAGTGTTATTTATCGAACACTTCTGCAAACAGTGTTTAATATGAAGCTTGGTACACACATATTCCTCTACGGTACTCATGATGATCAAAACGAAATGGAATTTTACTGCATTTAAGTTTCCGATTTTAAAAGTCTTATTTTTATCCTTTTTAACATAAAATGGCATTTGTAATTTTTAATAATAATTCAAATGAATAACCCCCCCCCCCCCCCCAGATAAACATGTCACATAGATGTCATGTTCACAGTAGGGACCATGTCATGAATAATTCATGCAGGTTGCCACTTCATTTGCACTTGTGTTGTCAGGTTAATGCTGTGGTTTTGAGTATCACCATCACTGTGTTAATATATTACAATACACTTTCAAAAAATTATTAAATAAAATAACTACAATAGAATAATTGAGAAAATTATCTATAAAGATCTGATAAGCATTGCTGCAATTCCTTTTGTAGAGAATTGTTATAGCATTGTTCTTACTTCTCCGGTACTCTAAAACTATGTTAAACCTCTCAAAAATTCACCAAAATCCAGATTAGGAAGTAATGTACAGACATGTGTTTAATATAGTAATTTGAGGTGCACTTCAGCATGTGTTTTCCAGGGTGACTCTAGAAAGATGAATTCTCGTGTTTACCTGCCTAATGACAACTGAAAACTGAGCTGCTCTATTAACACAAAAGCCACTTTTCTGTTTTTATCATACACAATAAAAAAGCAAATGAATAAAAGATGAAAATATCAAAAGGCATTTTGCCTAAAACAGCATATTCAAGGCCCTTTTAAAAGCCCCTTTAAACGCAATTGGATATGTACACTGCTGTTCAAAGTTTAGGTCAGTAAGATTTATTTTTGAAAGAAATGATTACCTTTATTGAGCAAGAAGGTATTAAATTGATGAACAGTAAAGTGACAGTAAAGACACTGTCAAAAAAAGATTTCTATTTCACATAAATGCTGTTCTCTATTCATCAAAGAATCCTAAAAAAAAAAAAAAACTGCATAAGATTTCCACAAAAATATTAAGGAGCACAACTGTTTTTAACATTGATATTAATATCAAATGTTTACTGAGCACCAAATCAACATATTCTAAAGTCATCATGAAATAAAAAATTACAATTCTATTTTTTTACAGTGTTGCATTATTTATTATAAATGATGTATCCATGCACATAATTTTTTTATTAATTCATTTGCACAGGTAATCTTTAATCAAGAACATTAACCTTCCCTTCCCCTCAACAACATCTCTTCTCTTCATGACGTAAGACTCGGAAAATGGGTTGGACTATACTGACTGTCCAATAGAGTGGGGGAACTATGACGTCAGAACCCGGAAGAGTAATTCGCCGCGGGTTCCTTCGAGATTTTCCTATGGGGTTTTATAATGGGGTTTTTCAATTTATGAGTAAAATAAAACCTGTGGTAAACACAACTTGACGATACTTTTACATTTTGTTCTACAATGAATGTAAATTACACCCACTCACAGCCCAAACGTTCTTATCTAGTTACTTATTAAAAACATACGTTTTCAAAGATGAACATAACTGCTTCAAATTTTTAGTTTTGGGTATGGATGTGTGTAATTTACGTTGTAGAACAAAACGTAAAAGTATCGTCAAGTTGTGTTTACCACAGGCTTTATTTTACTCATAAATTGAAAAACCCCATTATAAAACCCCATAGGAAAATCTCGAAGGAACCCGCGGCGAATTACTCTTCCGGGTTCTGATGTCATAGTTCCCCCACTCTATGGCCAGGCATTTTAGCACCCTTTACTGGGAGTTTGATTGACAGGCGATCTGACCAATCATAATGCCAAATCCGCCATTTTGTCTGACAAACACACCATATAGGAGAGTTAATGTCAGTACAGTCGAACTTGAAAATGGTGTATTGACGTCTTTCCGCGGTTGAGACAACATACATTTTGATGTTCATTCATGTTTATTTTATTCTATAACTAGCAGGAAGTGATCCATTCACGTTTAAACCGCTAGAACTGAGGCGCTACAGCGATCTGTCACATTAAAGAGCCACAAAATGGTATTTATTGGTTGAATTTATTTAAAAAAAATAAAAAAATTGAAAGCTAACACTGTTTCATGCCAAAAGTAACCTGCTCTGTTTTGCCTTACGGCACGTTGTCAGTGTCTTATTTGCTCCGTGATGTATTTTTCACTGCGTGATGATGTGTGGTGTAATAACTCAATTGCCCCAGTTCAAGCGCCACGTAAAACGATCATCTCTTCCTCTTTACTACTCTATTTAGCACAAACTAAACATAAATGAAAATCAGAGTTATGGGGCCTCAACCGCGAAAAGATGTCAATATACCATAGTCCACTGATGTTAATCCTGTTTGGTTTGTTTGTCAGACAAAATGGCGGAATCGTCATTATGATTGGTCAGAAAGCTTGTCAATCAAACTCTCGGCGAAGGGTGAAATCTCTCCCTACATTTTTTCTTATTCCAGAAGCCGTTTCACACGGATATAAACCACAATAGGGAAGAAAAGACTACCGCAACTTCCGCTTCATGCTGACTTTAATGATTTTTGAAGGATCATGTGACTCTGAAGACGTAAAGTAATGCCTGCCAAAAAAAGTAACTTTGCCAACACAGAAAGAAATTACATTTTAAAATATATGAAAAAAGGGTAACACTTTAGAATACTGTTCCATCATTAATGAATAACTACACACAAACACATGAGTAACGCAATAAAAGCACTCTAGTAACTACTAGTATCTAACAAGAAACTCTGATTAGTGAATTAGTAAGTAATAGTGCTCAGTTGAATCAATGTGGTAGTTCACAATTAGCTAATCAGTACTGTAACTTCTATTTTTTCATATTGTTTTCATACATCCACAAAAACTATTAAGAGCTGCAGGTTCATATTTAATATGAATAATGTATAAGGTGTAATTAATTCTAAAGTGAAGGTCATGGAAACCCACTAGTAATGACACAAGTATTACAAAATTCTTCAGAAGGAATTAATAATTATTTGGATCAGTATTCTAAAGTGAAGATCATGATAACTCCCAAGTAATTACTGAAATCAATGTAAACTTTTGAGGTTTTTGTAAGGTTCTGGTTTGTAGTTAATTTTGCCAGATTTGGTAACACTTAAATCCTTACTAGTGGGTTACCGTGATCTTCACTTTAGGAAACTGATCCAAATAATTAGTAATTTCTTCAGATGGATGAAATAACACTTAAGTCATTACTATCCAAAACCTTACATATATCTCAAAAGCTTACAATGACGTCAGCCAATATTAGGTAGTTGTCATGTTTTTCACTTTAGAATACTGATCCAAATAATCAGTAGTTCCTTTAGAAGGATTTGGTAATACTTGATTACTAGTGGGTTACTGTGATCTTCACTTTAGAATTAATTATACATTATGCATAATTCACATTAATTATGAACCTGTATACAGTAGTTCTTAGTAGTTCTCCAGCATATATGAAAAAAATAGTAGTTATTGACTAGCTAATAGTGAACTACCAGTTTCAACTGAGCGCTATTACTTACTAAATCGTTAATCAGAGTTTATTGTTAGATAATAGTAGTTACTAGAATGATAATAGTGCATTAGTCATTTGTTCCTGTGCATTTATTCATTAACGATGGAACAGTATTTCAAAGTGTTACCGAAAAAAAGAAAACAATTAATCTGAATTGTAATAATATTTCACAATATATGTTTTTACTGTATTTTTGATCAAATAAATGCAACCTTGGTGAGCATAAGAGACATATTTAAAAACAGAAAAAAAATCTTACAGACCCCAAACTTTTGAATGTGTACATAACACATGCACGTACTAATGAAAGAAAATAGAATGTGCAGATAGAAATATAAGGAAATAAATTGCAAACACCAAGAGTAATGTAAATTTGAAACTGCATGTCAGGTTTTATATTCGAGTTTTGGAACTTACCGGTAAAGTCAAAATTAAAATATCTTGAAATTAACTCAAGTGTAGTACAAAGATTTACATGCTGGAGTGATGTGGAGTGATGGACAATATTCTTCATGGAATATTTCACTGTTTATTATAAAATTAATTAAATAAAATTAATCCATGCACATGATTTGTTAGACAGCTCTTGTTAGGCAGCCAAAACACTACTGCAATAGTGAAGTCTTGATGTGACAAAGGCGTGAATGAGATTCTAACTGTCAGTAGGGAAAATAATTCACATGGCTTAGAGATGTTGTGAAAGTGATAATATGCTTGTTTTAAAAACACTGATAGTATAGTTTTTAAAAAATTACATATTTGTTAATCACGATTCCTTAATTTTTTGAACATTCAGAGACAATTAGTTTATATATGGCACAATAAAAACTGTATTTACTTTTAAAGAGTCTCTAGTTGCATTCTTTAGATGTAGTCCAGAAGTCTGCTAATTGGTTTGGCATCTGGTGCAAGTTTAAAAAAAAAAAAATTGTAATCATTTACATACTGATGATGGATATTGATTCATTACACCAGCTAATAGATGCACATAATGTTTAAATAATAAATTACTTGTAACTGAGCCATGGGGAATACCACATGTTGGCTGGTGTTGTGTGCACCCAGTGCAGCATAGTATTTATTGTGACTTAAGTAAGATCTAAACTAATCTAGAACTGAGACTAATAGGTCGGTCAGTCAAGTACAATCTTACGATCAACAGTTTTAAAGACAGCTCTGAGATCAGACAGATCTGGGATTGACAGATTACTTTATTAACTTGCAGATCTGTTAAAAGAGCCATTTTAGGGCTATGGTAAGGCCAGACTGGAATATCTCATTAGGATTATTAATGTTGAGACAGTTATTGAGCTGTAAGAATATTATGTTTTCAATTATTTTGAAATGGAAGATTGGAGGAGAATCAGGATCACTTTGCTTCACCAGAGGCCTAACAATTGCTGTCTTTAAACTATGTGGCAAATTACTTGCTGGAGGAACTGATTAACAATGTACAGGATGTCCAGTAATTAGGAGTTTAAAACTGTTTTGAGCAAGTTAGCGTGTAATGGGTCAAAAAATACTTTTAAAGAATTCATAAGTGATGTGACCTGGGTGAGTTTATTAAGACTGATGACTAGGAAAATGGACATATTACTTTCTATAGCAGTAGATGGAGAGCTAGAAACCACTCCAAAAGGAGAAGTGTCCGCTATGGTTTGGATGATGGTAGCGGATTTTATCAGTGAATAATACTGCAAACTGCACTTTTCCATTGGGAAACGGTTAGATGATATTTGAGGTGAGGGGTTAAACAGCCTCTCTATGGTGGAGAAGATGAATCTAGGATAGTCTCTGTGTCTGTTAAACTTGAGATTGTCTGGCAGACTTCATCTCATTATTGAAGGGGTCATACCATGAGGAATAAATCTTGTTTGATCTTTTGAGAGAAAAAAATGTACAATGAAAACACTGTGACTTTCAAAACTTCCTCCCAAGTCCAAAAAGACCATTTATTGAATCTATAAGCTGCAAAATTGACTCATTCTAAACTGATGTCAGGGAGAGATATATACTACAGTTTAAAAAATTGGGGTTGGTAAAATGTAATGTTTTTGAAAGTCTCTTATGCTCACCAATGTTACATTTACTTGATTAGAATACAAGTAACAACATTGACATTGTTATTACAATTTAAAATGACTGTTTTCTGTTTTATTATTTTAAAATATAATTTATGATGGCAAAGCTGAATTTTCAGCAGCCATTACTCCAGTCTTCAGTGTCACATGATCCTTCAGAAAGCATTCTAATATGCAGATTTGGTGTTCAAGAACCATTTCTTATTATCATTGTTGACAACAGTTGTACTGCTGAATATTTTTATGCAAACTGTGATACATTTTTGTTCAGGATTGACCAGAATTTATTTGAAATAGAAATCGTTTGTGCAATCTTGCTAAATAAAAGTTCTTTAAAAATAATCATACTGACCCAAACTTTTGAACAGTAGTGAACATCAACATTTACATATTCAATGTTCAGAAACAGTGAACTAATAAGGAGACAACTTAATAGGTGCTATTATTCTAAACAGTACTATGAACTAAAGAGTTTAAGCTGTTTCTGGCAGTGTGTAGCTCAAAGGTTTGGCCATTTTTTGAATTTGAAGGCAAATGAGATTTCAGAGCTTCAGCAGAGAGGAAGATTATCAGTAATCAACAACTTAAATGAAATGAAACTCAGTTCTATTGCTCTGCAAGCACACAATCAGCTTTCTTTCTATTATGCTGCATTGAGCTACTGAATACACTCAGCTTTTAAGAAGACCCACACGTATTAAAAAAATGATGTGGATAGTGTAATCACCGGTCTTTCACAAAGTCTGGGCCCTGAGGTCTGTTTATCTGTGCATATTTAACAGGTGTGCAGTGCTGTGCAGAACCAGGACTTCACAGTGATTGAGGACTACTGTTTAGGCCTGAAGGCGCTGCTGTATCTGAAAAGCATAGAGGAGCTGCACGATTGGGACGGCCAGTCTCCTCCCACCATACGCCACCAGAAGGGCAAACCCGTCCCCCGCGTGGAGGAGCTCATCGGAAAGGTGAAGCATCTCTGTGGCTAGTCGCCTCAGGCTCGTTTTAAAAAACGAAACTCTCTGTGGTGTTTTTTCTGGTTAACTTTTAGTGATTTGTGTTGCAATTAAAGAGGCAAAATCCGCCTCGTGTGGAGATAATGCTTTATTGAGTCATGAAGGATGTTTAAGGTTGTGAGTGTTAGTAACATAGCCGCGGGTTGTTGCTAAAAGGCGTGAGAGTAATTTACTTTCCTCTGCTTGGCGGGAAAGAAGCCCCAGGCTTCTTCAGACCGGTTAGTGACCCCGTGACCATTTGACCAATGGTGGCTCTCAGCTACGCTGTGCTGTAAAAATGTGGTGTGAAACCCATCTAGTTGTGCACAAATCTAACAAATTCTTCTGTGATCGATATCAACGAAGAGAGTTTTTTCTTCTTCTTCTTCTTCTCCATTTTAGGTTTTAGTTGTGAATTACATTACACGCAGAAAGCACAAAATGTGAGGGTGCTGAAATGTTAGATAATCAAAGCTGGCGTGTTTTTCAACTGGAATTACCATATATTTATTTTTAATATCACTAAATTATTCGAATTGTGATTATGTTTGTCTCTCTCTTGGTCGCAGCCAAACTCAACCCTCTATTGAAATTTCACAGTTGCACAAAGAGATATTTTCCCCATCACTACACCATATTCATGCAGCATAAAAACGAAAGCACACAAGCATATGCAAATGTTTCTCTCTCCATAAACAGCTTTGTGCTTCTGTTAAAAGTGATGGAGGGGGAAAAACACTGAACTGATAAGTGCTATTCCTCGACTACGACATGATTTTGAAAAACATGAGGGGCGAAATCTCTCTCTCTCTCCCTCTTTCATGCCAACAGGGTGTCTGTAGAGCCCTGTCCAGAAACAAGCAAAACTAGGAGTGGGAGGAGGGTGTTTAGACACTTGCATTTGCTTTTATTACAAAACATTGGAAGATCATATATTTGTCAATATATGCAAATACACTGCAACACACATTTTCTAAATCATTATTTTTTTCTTGTTTCTAAAAGTCCTTGAAGATGAGGATGATAAACTTTACGATTTCACAAGATAGACTTAAATGCTTTTCACTGTTTGAGCATAAAATGATCTGCAAGGTTACAAAGCTCAAAGTAGATGTTACTACAGCTTGCTTCTTCTGGATATTGGGAAGTCACAATGTTGTTTATTTAAATAATTCTGGCCCACGGAATACACAAAAAAGAGGGAGAGGCCTGGTTGAGCTGTGCTAGAGAAGATGAAGAAGAGCTGCTTTAGTAGCGTGTTGCTGCTATGTCATCAAGAGACGCGGTTTCTAACACTCCGGTTCCAAAACCCCTTTATTTGTGCTTGCAAAGGTTCTGTACGATCCTCTTGTTCGTAAACATTCTCAGGGTCTGAAGTTGTGCTTGAATTGGTATATGGCAAAATATTTATATTATATATCAAAATATTTTTTATATTAAAATATTTAGGATCCCTTTAAATAAATATTGATTATACAATTATAGATTATATAATTTATGTTTATCATATTATATCTAAACAAGTCTTAAATACATTTTGAATGTAAGTGTTGAAAGAAATTATATAATATGAAAACATTTACATTACTTATATGAATTTTTATTTTATTTTCATTTATATTTATATTTTAGACTATTTCTGTCACGGTGCACACAGCAGGGAGGAACAAGGACACGCAGACGAGGACGTAAACTCAAATAATAGTCTTTAATGCAGACAAGGCAGACAGGAAACACCGGGAGTAACGAGTTGACCAGACCAACTCCAACTCAAAAGACAGGAACTAAATACACAGGGTAATTAACACATAACGAGACAAACACAGCTGGACAAGGATTAACTCATGATCACCTTAAACGAGGACAGGAAACAAACCAAATATGGACACATGAGGCAGGAACACATGACACACACGACCACCGGGGAGGGGGGTGGGCGCTCTGGAGGTCGGGACAGACACAGACAGGACCACAGGACGGGAACCTCCAGAGTGGAACAGATGACGGAGGCCATGGCGGAGCTGGGAGCTCTGGAGGCCATGGCAGTGCAGGGAGCTCAGGAGGCCATGGCAGGTGGTCCTTGTGGCCGTGGCCTCGGTCCCCTCAGCCCGGCCCCTACAGCCAGAACCCTTTTACCCCCCCAAAATTTCCCTGGGGAAGTTAGGGGGTATCAGGAGCCCTCCGGGGCTAGACAGACAGGAACAGGACATGATAGCCCTCCAGGGCTAAACAGACAGGACAAGACAGGACAACCCACAGGAACAGGAAGCCCTCCTGGGCTAGCTCGGAAGCTGAGGCTTCTTCTGGGCATGACAAGATATCAGGGGCCCTCACAAGGTTCCCTCAGCTTCCGCCTCCACTTCCACAACATGGGGGCAGGCGGCTAGAATGGCCTCCGCGGCCACAACAAGAGGAGCCGCCTGCCCCAGACAAGTCTCCGTGGACATGACAAAACACGGTAAGTTAAAATGTTCCTGTGGGCACAACAAGACAAACACGGCACTCCTTGCCGTGACATGTGGACTCGATCCACGGGGCTAGGGTTAGCGGCAATCCGGCGGGCTTGAGTCAGCGGCGATCCGGCGGGCTTGAGTCAGCGGCGATCCAGCAGGCATTGAGTCAGAGGCGGGCCGGTGGGCTTGGGGGAGCGGCAATCCGGGAACTAGAGAACCAGCCAGCGGGCTTGTGATAGCCACAGCCAGCGTCGAATATCTCCGGCGATCGGCGGGCATGAGGGCTCGCGGCCAGCGGACTCGCTTGCCGCGAGAGACAAAACACAGGAACAAATAAAAAACACTTTTCAAACATGGAAAACAAAAACAAGGTGAAGGGGCACCGCTTACGGTTAGGTCTGGTCTTCTGTCACGGTGCACACAGCAGGGAGGAACAAGGACACGCAGACGAGGATGTAAACTCAAATAATAGTCTTTAATGCAGACAGGAAACACCGGGAGTAACGAGTTGACCAGACCAACTCTAACTCAAAAGACAGGAACTAAATACACAGGGTAATTAACACATAATGAGACAAACACAGCTGGACAAGGATTAACTCATGATCACCTTAAACGAGGACAGGAAACAAACCAAATATGGACACATGAGGCGGGAACACATGACACACACGACAGAGGACTGACAATTTCATTGTTTAAGCTCATATTATATTATATTATATGCAGTGTTGGGGGTAACGCAATACAAGTAACGCCAGTTACGTAATAATATTACTTTTTTTCAAGTAACTAGTAAAGTAATGCATTACTTTTTAATTTACAAGAAAATATCTGAGTTACTTTTTCAAAAAAGTAACGCCAGTTACTTTTTTCCCTTTTATTGACTGACAGTTATTGAAAAACTAACTGAAATAAAATTATAATTAACAAAAATTAACAATCGTTTTCGTAATCATGACGTTCTCACCCCTTGGCGGAAAAAATATTTGAGCTGTGTGACAGTTTAGGGAAATACCTGTAAATGGCGCATCACACACATGGGGTTATCTGACGGAGAGACGCAAAGCAGTTTAAAGCGGAGTCCTGTATGGGTCCTGTTTGATAAACGTGCACCAGCAGTACTTAACAGAACACCTGACCCGTTATCCGACAGCAGCACTAATTTATTTCTGTACCAGACCAGAACCGTTTGACATAAAGACCGCGAGTTGCGACCCGAACTGCACACGCATTAACCTACAACATCAGGTAGGCAAACTTATTCATTTTCTCGTGTAACACAAGCAATCAAACCAACATTAGGCATTCTAAGTTGGTGCTTTGAAGAAAAACAGACATGCAGAGCAACGTGATAATTAACAGAAAATAAAGATAAGAACGTGCCTTTCTGTAAACAATACAAAACTTGGCCGAGCATCTCGTGATCACTCTGCCAAACTTTAGAACAAATATGCATAGGCTAAATCACATCATACACACGCTTATAATTCTTCATAAATAAAGAAAAGAACATATTCAAATATGAGCCTTTACTGTTAAATACGATTCATTCCTTAGATGATTTATGCGCGGCTGTTCATGGAAAAGTGAGGAAGACAGGACAATACCATGATTATGGTTAAATAAATAAAAAATACATCTAATATAATGAAATTAGGCTACATTTATTTTCATATTAATATCTCAACACACCATTAGATTACATTATCGTAACTTGTGTAGATTTATGCGTTTCAGTATGCGTTAATTTTGTGTCGCTAAACGCTTGCCTCAATAAGGTTAAATTATGCCATAATAATAATAATAATAATAATTATTAACAATTGTGCTTCATTGTTTTTTAATTGCTGACGAGTGTTGAACCTTCTCCTGCGTTCTACTGTACAGACGTGAATTTACTCTTCCTTCAGCCTGACGTTTATTCATTACACTTTTTGGTGTGAAAGGGCTTTTACATTTGCTATAATTAGAACTTCTTATATTAAAAACAAACAATCAAGCCCTGCTCATATTTAAAAAGTAACGCAAAAGTAACGTAACGCATTACTTTCCATAAAAAGTAACTAAGTAACGTAATTAGTTACTTTTTTAGGGAGTAACGCAATATTGTAATGCATTACTTTTAAAAGTAACTTTCCCCAACACTGATTATATGTAATACATTCGTATATAAACAAGTCTTAATATTTTTTGCAGTTCTGCTTAAGTATACTTAAATATACTAGTTTTTAATGATGTTTAGTTATTTTTACTGGAAAGCAAGACAAAAGAAGAGAAGCTTTTAGCCGAATTTATAATCCAAGCACTGAGAAAGAAGTGAAAATTGAAATAGTCTACTTATTTCAGATTAATCAGTTGGGGTGTGTCACCATTATTGTAATGCCTTCTGTGCTTTTTTATGGTCCAAATCATGCTGGTCACACAAGTCCAAGTTTACAAGGAGGAGCTTTAGAGAGTTTCTGCATGTTGAATTTCAAGGAAGTCTGTAGTCCTTAAGCAGCTCACAAAAAAAAAGCAGGTCCCAGCACGCGCACACGCACACATGCACTCGCACTGTTATCTGAATGTTTGCTGCTGTTCAGAAATGGAGTGAGGACACTGGCAAAAGGTTTCCATTATCTTTGCACCCTGATGAGAGGAGACACAAAAAGAGATGTGTGGTCTTGGCTAAAACAGTATTTCTTTCTCTGGCAAACAAGAGCAAATTCACTGCTGGAGCCAATTAAAGTGCAGAGATCAATGCCCACCATGATACCAGCACTGAGCTCCTTACATCAACATGAGCTTGGGGGATTAATGTTTTGTTATTTTATTCAGTATTATTTAGTGCCATTACATAAGAGGATCCTGTAAATTGAAAATATGCTACTGGAAAAAATAAGCCAAACTTTAACTAATGAACTTTCACTGATTATAAGCTACTGTATTTGGTGTTTAAAAAAACAGTTGGGAATTTTATAAGAGCTTTTTACTCATTATGTTGTTGTAACATAGGAAATAATATTCAGAAAAATATGTTTTTGAAATAGAACTTTTTAACTGAAACTTCAGGCAATATATATATATATATATATATATATATATATTGCCTGAAGTTTCAGAAACTGCAATTTCATGCAGTTGCTGATATTTATATTGCCAAAAAGTAAGATGAAATTCTGGAAGCTTAAATCAATAAGATATTTAAATGAATAGTTTTATGATCAAAGTAAAAACAAATAAACGTTCCACAAAATTGTAAATTTAACATGATTTTTCTTTTAAAAAAAACAACAAAAAGGAGAAGAAAAAAGACATTATCAAGTAAACCTAAGTTGCTTCAGTCCAGTAAGTGTTCATGTTGAAATATTAACAATTAAAATCATTAAACATTTCACAGCAAAAATGTACCACGACCTGGACATTTTTATAATTATACTAAAAGGTATTTTACTTTCCAAACAACTACAAACTATGAATCAGACGAAAAAATGAATGTAGAAGATTGTGTACAACAGGTTTTTCAGCAAAGTTTTGATCACGTTGATAATTTAGAGGCCATATAAAATATGAGACAGTAGGCTTTGTATGGTTAAGCATGACAAGGAGACACTGAGGTCAGATCCTTCAGGTAATGAAATCATCTGCTGACGCCCCATTCGGACCCAACCGGTTCCTCACTTTCAGTCACATCAGGACAACAATAATGTTTCAACTGATGTCCCTCTGCAACTGCTTTCCATAGAATGCAACGTTTGTCAAGTGAGGTCTGTTTAGCTCTTAAAGTGTGATTAGTGGCCATTACAAGGCAAAGATAAAGATTAACGCTTCTCTCGTCGAATCCCTTGGCGATCGGCGTGATGCTACAGAACATAGGAGACCGGGCTTCCATTCTAATTCTCGTATAATTTAAATCACTCAGCCCACACTGACATAATGTGTGCTCCTTCCTCCACTGCACTCTTGATTTACAATCCAGAGGGGAGATGGGAGAACTGACAAGCCCTGTGTTTTGGAAAGCTCTGCATCTAATTAGCAGAGGCTTTCTGGTTGCCCGGGACATGAGATTTGGCAGTGCGTGTAGCTTCTCTCATTAAAACAGCACTCCTCGTGGAGTGGACGTGCAAAAAAAAGCCTCCCTTTCAATAGAAAGAAAGAAAAAGGAAAAGATTACTTTTCCACCAACACATTTTTATAACTGTTATTTAGCGTTCTCGCTTTTATACACAAGTATTCAACCTGTCTGCTTAGCAGACATCCAAAGCAAATGGCATTTTCGTTTTCTTTCAGTGTTTCTTTGTAAAAAACATTCTTTGTGAAAACTTCCATCATTATATTTTTCTTTTCCATTGTTAAGTGTATTGCTTTGTAGACTCTTCTTTGAATCCTTTGAATGATCTTAGAGCAAATTAGCATAAAGCAGATACGCCGTGGCTCGTCGCTAAACAGAGAAAGAGAAAGGAAGAGCTCATCTAATAGGGCTGAATGGGGTTGCTGCGAGTCGGGCAGACTGCAGTTTGTGTATCTGGAAGACATGAAGTTATAATAGGCTTCAGGGATTTCTGCCGGTTGCCATTTAAGTACCCGGCACTTATTCACAAGACTGCCGGAGGCAAAATGGTGGTCAGTTGCTTTGTGTGGGGTTTTGGTGAGATTTGAGAAGGACGTGTAAGCCAGTGAGGCATGATCGAGTGGTTTTGGTTCTGTTTCATGGCACCTGTGTCTGTGTGGGATGCGTATTAAAATAGATGTTTGTCCTGCTGGAAGTTCTTGTGCAGTTTTGGAACAGCAGATTAGCTCATGTTTTTAGGCAAACAAGAAAACGGAAACTGAGTATTTTATATGGTGCCATTAAAGAAATGTGTTCAAAGCTGAATGGACAACATCTGTTGCATGTTGATTAGCACAAAAAAAAAAAACACAATTCAGCTTGTAAACCCAAATGAAAAACACTCACAGAAATACTCTTTGTAAGTATGTGGGGCAATTTACGTTAAACTCATGGATTTACAATGTAAACTAAAATTTAGCCAATAACCAACCATTATTAATTGGCTACGTTAAACGCCAGGCTACATATGATGAGTTAATTTGCAAAAACCAATAACTCCATTTTAATTTATTTTCAGAAATCACGTTGTTTTTATTGCTCATTCCAAGTAATATCAATCAAACTGCAGTTGGGTTGTTTTGATTAAGTAACAATAACTTAAACAAATACAGGTAATTTACAAAATTAAAGTTCATTGAAAGTATGTTTTTTTACATATTAAAAGTTTATTTTATAGCAAAAGCAGATAACTCCAACAGTCGTTTTTTTTGGAAAAAGCAGATAACTCCACATTTCATGTTTTAGAGGTTAAAAAACACTTGTTTAATCTTTGTAATCTCCTCAGAAGATAATGTAAATGCCTGATAAACGTTGTTGTTGTTGTGATCATAGACTGTATGGATGTGATTACACGCAATACACAAAGCTTTTCTCTCACCATTGTAACGCGCTGCTTTTGCAAGGTTCCATGAAAACGTTTCAGGTTTTATTTTCCTTTTACGCCCTGAAGAAGATATCACAGGTTCATCAAGTTTGTCGAAATTATCCATCCTCGATCACTTTTAGTCAGCTTTGATGAAACACCTCTCAGCTAACACATCTTTTCAAAGTGAAAATAGCCTTGTCACCTGACCTGAATACAGTGCTCTGATTTGCTAAAATGGAGTAATCGGTTTCTGTTCACAAACAACAAGGGCGCTTGTCGGCTTCTGCAGTAAAACATGAACTCGCGATGCCTTGAAAGTGGACAATAACGGCTTTTTTGACAAAACGGTTTAGGGTTCAGATCGCGCTATATGTGGAGAATAATGCACGGCAATCCACTCTTTTTTTTTTTTTTTTAAAAGTGCCGTTTATCGGTTTTTGCAAATAAACTCTTCATATTTTCCAATCTTTCTGAACAGATTGAGTGGAAGACAGTGGGAATTTGGTGTTTATGATAAAATCATCTATTTAGCTCTCGTTAGTTGTTTATCGTAAAACAATTATATGTTGTAAGTAATCCAACAAATTGTTATTTGATGGTTATTGAATATTAATTAATAATTTGGTAGCACTTTATTTTAAGAACCAATTCTCACTATTAACTAGTTGCTTATTAGCATGCATATTACTAGAATATTGGCTGTTTATTAGTACTTATAAAGCACATATTAATGCCTTATTCTGCATGACCATATTTTAAGCCCTTAATCCTACCCATACCTAAACTTAATTACATTTACATTAGTCATTTAGCAGACGCTTTTATCCAAAGCGATTACAAATGAGAACAATAGAAGCAATCAAAACCAACAAAAGAGCAATAATATGTAAGTGCTTAATAAATAAAAAGAAAACAAGTAGATAGAATCGAAAAATAATAGAAAATGCTAGTGATAGAGTCCATTTTCTTAAATAAATTAAAACAAAACAAGTCGAAAGAACAGAAAAAGAATAGAGAACGCTAGTGTTACAGGGACTTCTGTAAATAAATAAAAAGAAAACAAGTAGATAAAATAGAAATAGAATAGAGAGTGCTAGTGTTAACTACCTTACTAACTATTAATAAGCAGCAAATTAGGAGTTTGTTCAGGAAAAACTCCTAGTTAATAGTGAATATGTGTTCCCTATTCTAAAGTGTTACCAATCATTTTTATGTTATGGCCTGTAAATGACCTATAAATATCTGATATTAAAATTCTTCAATATTTTATTTGCAATTAAAAGTAAAAAATACAAACTAAAATCAAAAATTTTAAATACAAATTTATTAACTGAATTTAGGCAGCACAGCATTATAATTAAAAATGGATTAAAATTTTTAGAAGATTCAATTTTACATTTAAGAGTGTTACTAAAGGGTTCTGTCTGAAGTTTTTAAAGGGCGGCTCCTTTAAGGCTTGTCAGTAAACGGCCACTGTTATGATTTGCTAACATAATTTCAGGAGAACGTAAAACATAATTTACAGACAAAGCATTATGAAATTGTTTACTTATGGTTTGTGATGCAGCTGCTATCAGATCCAATACAGTCAGCGGCTTCATCTTTTAACAAAAGTCGTGTCAAAAGCTCAAAGAAAAATGTATTTCTCATGTCATGACCCCTTTAAACTATTAGTTTTTTTTAAGATTTAAATGAATCTAAAAGTAAAAATAGCAGCTATGCACGCCCAATTAAGTATCCAATATCGGCTGTCTGTTATATCGGTCGATAACCGATATGGTACTTATATATTGTGCTTTCGATTCACATTTTTCAGATGTGACCTAGTGGTTAAGCTGTGATGTTCATTCAAGTTCATATTCAGCTTGTGTTTGTGACCCCCTCCCCACCCATCATTTCCTGTCTGCTCATGACTGTCACTGTCAGAAAATGAAACGAAAAACTAAAATAATATATATAATTTATATTTTACGGCACACCCTTAGGCTGTTTATTTCAATAGTTAGCTGTCAGCACGTTAGGAATAAAGTAGTGTTCAAAGTTGCCATGTAATCAAGGTTTCACAAGCAAGCCAGTCGTCTCTGTGTTTATTTTGACTGATGCACTGTTAATGACATATCTCTGTCTAGCCTGTGTGTTTTTGTGTGTGTAGTCCGTAGTGTGTGTACGTTTATCTCCCCAGCCTCCGATGGGTTCCTCAGACTGTCTGCTGCAGGACTGGAGCGCTTGATTCATTAGACTGTCAGCCTGTGCCTGAGAGAGTAATGCTTTTATGCAGGATTAGAACAGGGCCACCAGTGTTAGCTCTACAGGGAAATAAATACATGGAGGATGCGCCCCCCCCTAAGCTAGCCATTAGTCCTGCAGTCAACACCGCCACCGTAGATTTGTTTCTCTGATTCCTCTGATGCATCCTGCTTTACCAAAGGCCTCCGATCTCTTTTGGGCTGTTACTTTTCAAAAAAAGACTTGTGAGAAGTTTGACGCGGGCGGCTAATAACTGAGTCCTTTCCTGTCGTGTTTTGATTCTTTTTGCTTTGCAACGGAGACACTTCCATCTGGCCATGGTGGAAATGAAGGGTTACAGGCGGTTGTGGATGACAGCTTTGAGGAGATTGTGTGTCTGGGAAATGCTAGACCAATTTAAATGTCCTATCGTTGGGACGAATGGATTTGCGGCAGGCGTTGTAAGGAATACTTGTTGCAGGAAAGGTGGAATAGGGTGTTGTTAAAAGGCTTGAATAACCGAAGCGTTCTTTTGGAGACAGGTCACAAAGATAGATGCAGAACGAAACCGTCATTAAGAAAATTCAGTGTTTGCTCGATCGTTTCAAATTATAAATATGATGATTAGCCTCCAAAAAAAACTCCAAAAAAGACTTCTTCATGAAAGAGCATTTAGAAAACTGAAAATATCAGTTATTGGAAGCGGTGCCCATCAGCAACACATAAGTCCATTTTCCTCAAATTACCATTCATTACCATTTTAGTGTCAAACCATTAGTTTGACCAGCTAATCCTTGCAATTACCGGTAGTATTATACGATTTCCTAACAATTCATTGCAGATTCTCTTTATGGCTCCATTAAAAGGATGGCTAATTTTGTGGCAAACTTGATTTCTCGTCAGAGGAGCCGGCGTTTCCTGTCGAATGGCCTTTGGAGAGCGAAGGCTAAAGGCTCTTTTATGGCCACCTCTCAGGCTCGGTGCGTCGGTATGAGAGTGTGACTGTGAATACGAATCGCCTCTTTAGCCCTGCTGCTCTGGAGGGTCAGCCATGTGTGCGAGACTCTGAGGCGAAGACAGCACTACAACCACTTTTGTTCTAAATGGATGTGGGAAGTGATAGCAAGGATGTTTTAGCACACTTTCCATTAGATTGGTGTAAAAAGGTTGATTTAATATGGATATGAATTCACATGACGTCCATACCTGACATGCTTTCTCAATTGTGTCTTGGTATAGTTTTTAAATAACTTTCATTAAAAAGTCATTAACACATATTATATAATGCCGAACGGAACAGATTTGTGTACATTCTTAGACAAATATAGAAATGAATAAATCAAAGTTTAATGATGTTTCAAACTACCTGAAAGTACATTAACCACTGATCTGGCAAATATTTTAAGACTTTGTTTGAATAAATTTAACTTGTTATATCTGCAATCCTTCTCTCCAAAAGAGTCTGCCTAGCTTTGGACCGTACTTAAAGACGAAGTCTGAAGCCCTGGCGAGGTACAAGAAGATCCTTAAAGATGCTAGCGGCAATGTGATCACAGACACCAGTGATTCTAGAGTTCCCCAAAAAAACATCCCCAAAGAACCCATCCCTAATGTGAAAGTAAGTAATATCTTGAAGTGTTATATCACCTTTTATTATTGGAGGCATTACATTTTTTTCAAGTGATATTAAGGCTGTCAGTCAGTTAGAGATTTTAATCAAATTAATTACACGATATGCTTATTAATCTCTCTCTCTCTCTCTATCGCTATATATACAGTATATATATACACACAAAAATATTATTATTATTAATATATCATTATATATTATTATTGATTTGTATGTACAGTGGGGCAAAAAAGTATTTAGTCAGCCACCAATTGTGCAAGTTCTCCCACTTAAAAAGATGAGAGAGGCCTGTAATTTTCATCATGGGTATACCTCAACTATGAGAGACAAAATGAGAAAAAAAATCCAGAAAATCACATTGTAGGATTTTTAAAGAATTTATTTGCAAATTATGGTGGAAAATAAGTATTTGGTCAATAACAAAATTTCATCTCAATACTTTGTTATATACCCTTTGTTGGCAATGACAGAGGTCAAACGTTTTCTGTAAGTCTCCACAAGGTTTTCACACACTGTTGCTGGTATTTTGGCCCATTCCTCCATGCAGATCTCCTCTAGAGCAGTAATGTTTTGGGGCTGTCGCTGGGCAACACGGACTTTCAACTCCCTCCAAAGATTTTCGATGGGGTTGAGATCTGGAGACTGGCTAGGCCACTCCAGGACCTTGAAATGCTTCTTACGAAGCCACTCCTTCGTTGCCCGGGCGGTGTGTTTGGGATCATTGTCATGCTGAAAGACCCAGCCACGTTTCATCTTCAATGCCCTTGCTGATGGAAGGAGGTTTTCACTCAAAATCTCACGATACATGGCCCCATTCATTCTTTCGTTTACACGGATCAGTCGTCCTGGTCCCTTTGCAGAAAAACAGCCCCAAAGCATGATGTTTCCACCCCCATGCTTCACAGTAGGTATGGTGTTCTTTGGATGCAACTCGGCATTCTTTCTCCTCCAAACACGACAAGTTGAGTTTTTACCAAAAAGTTCTATTTTGGTTTCATCTGACCATATGACATTCTCCCAATCCTCTTCTGGATCATCCAAATGCTCTCTAGCAAACTTCAGACGGGCCCGGACATGTACTGGCTTAAGCAGGGGGACACGTCTGGCACTGCAGGATTTGAGGCCTTTGTTACTTTGGTCCCAGCTCTCTGCAGGTCATTCACTAGGTCCCCCCGTGTGGTTCTGGGATTTTTGCTCACAGTTCTTGAGATCATTTTGACCCCACGGGGTGAGATCTTGCGTGGAGCCCTAGATCGAGGGAGATTATCAGTGGTCTTGTATGTCTTCCATTTTCTAATAATTGCTCCCACAGTTGATTTCTTCACACCAAGCTGCTTACCTATTGCAGATTCAGTCTTCCCAGCCTGGTGCAGGTCTACAATTTTGTTTCTGGTGTCCTTTGACAGCTCTTTGGTCTTGGCCATGGTGGAGTTTGGAGTTGGACTGTTTGAGGTTGTGGACAGGTGTCTTTTATACTGATAACGAGTTCAAACAGATGCCATTAATACAGGTAACGAGTGGAGGACAGAGGAGCCTCTTAAAGAAGAAGTTACAGGTCTGTGAGAGCCAGAAATCTTGCTTGTTTGTAGGTGACCAAATACTTATTTTACCGAGGAATTTACCAATTAATTCTTTAAAAATCCTACAATGTGATTTTCTGGATTTTTTTTTCTCATTTTGTCTCTCATAGTTGAGGTATACCTATGATGAAAATTACAGGCCTCTCTCATCTTTTTAAGTGGTAGAACTTGCACAATTGGTGGCTGACTAAATACTTTTTTGCCCCACTGTATAAGGTTTGGAGTCAGTAAAGTTATTTTTGTAAAGATAATTAATACTTTTATTTAGCAAGGAAGCATCAAATTGATTAAGTGTGCCAGACATTAAAGTCATTTAAAATGTTACAAAAGATTTCCATCTCAAAAAAAAGAAAAAAAGAAAAAGAAAAGGGTCTATTCATCAAAAAAAAAAAAAAAGTCTCACAAAAAACTTTCACTATGTCCACAAAAAAATATTAGGTAGCACAACTGTTTTCAGCATTGATGATAATAAGAAATAATTTGCATATTAGAATATGTTCTGCAGGATCATGTGACACTAAAGACTAAAGTAGTATTAAAGTAATGGCTGGTGAAAATTCAGCTTTGCAATCACAGGAATAAATTACATTTTATAATACAATAAAATAGTAAACTCTTACAAGTTGAAATAATATTTGTACTGTAAAAAAACAACAACAAAAAAAACAACAAAAACAAGCTGTAGTGAGCAAAAGAGAGTTTCCTTCAAAACATCTTACCGAACCAAAAGTTTTGAATGGTAGTGTACATATACAGTGGGAAAAAAATGATTTGATCCCCTGCTGATTTTGTACGTTTGCCCACTGAGAAAGAAATAATCAGTCTATAGTTTTAATGGTAGGTTTATTTGAACAGTGAGAGACAGAATAACAACAAAATAATCCAGAAAAATGCATTTCAAAAAAGTTATAAATTGATTTGCATTTTAATGAGTCAAATAAGTATTTGATCCCCTATCAATCAGCAAGATTTCTGGCTCCCAGGTGTCTTTTATACAGGTAAGGAGCTGAGATTAGGAGCACTCTCTTAAAGGCAGTAATCTCAGTTTGTTACCTGTATAAAAGACAACCTGTCCACAGAAGCAATCAATCAATCAGATTCCAAACTCTCCACCATGGCCAAGACCAAAGAGCTGTCCAAGGATGTCAGGGACAAGATTGTATACCTACACAAGGCTGGAATGGGCTACAAGACCATCGCCAAGCAGCTTGGTGAGAAGGTGACAACAGTTGGTGCGATTATTCGCAAATGGAAGAAACACAAAATAACTGTTAATCTCCCTCGGACTGGGGCTCCATGCAAGATCTCACCTCGTGGAGTTTCAATGATCACGAGAACGGTGAGGAATCAGCCCAGAACTACACGGGAGGATCGTGTCAATGATATCAAGGCAGCTGGGACCATAGTCACCAAGAAAACAATTGGTAACACACTACGCCGTGAAGGACTGAAATCCTGCAGCGCCTGCAAGGTCCCCCTGCTCAAGAAAGCACATATACAGGCCTGTCTGAAGTTTGCCAATGATTCAGAGGAGAACTGGGTGAAAGTGTTGTGGTCAGATGAGACCAAAATCCAGCTCTTTGGCATCAACTCAACTCGCCGTGTTTGGAGGAGGAGGAATGCTGCCTATGACCCCAAGAACACCATCCCCACCGTCAAACATGGAGGTGGAAACATTATACTTTGGGGGTGTTTTTCTGCTAAGGGGACAGGACAACTGCACCGCATCAAAGGGACGATGGACAAGGCCATGTACCATCAGGGCCAGGACATTGATGCCAGCCGGTGCATTGAAAATGGGTCGTGGATGGGTATTCCAGCATGAAAATTACCCAAAACACACGGCCAAGGCAACAAAGGAGTGGCTCAAGAAGAAGCACATTAAGGTCCTGGAGTGGCCTAGCCAGTCTACAGACCTTAATCCCATAGAAAATCTGTGGAGGGAGCTGAAGGTTCGAGTTGCCAAACGTCAGCCTCGAAACCTTAATGACTTGGAGAGGATCTGCAAAGAGGAGTGGGACAAAATACCTTCTGAGATGTGTGCAAACCTGGTGGCCAACTACAAGAAACGTCTGACCTCTGTGATTACCAACAAGGGTTTTGCCACCAAGTACTAAGTCATGTTTTGCGAAGGGGTCAAATACTTATTTGACTCATTAAAATGCTAATTAATTTATAACTTTTTTGAAATGCGTTTTTCAGGGTTTTTTGTTGTTGTTATTCTGTCTCTCACTGTTCAAATAAACCTACCATTAAAATTATAGACTGATAATTTCTTTGTCAGTGGGCAAATGTACAAAATCAGCAGGGGATCAAATAATTTTTTCCCACTGTATTAATGATTTTTTTTGATAATCTTTAGTAAGTTGTTATTATAAGTACACGTTATTTTAGGCACACACAGATGGCTGCTGGATGGTATCCCACTGTTTTTCAGTATCTTACGCATGAACACCATGTTTTTGTAAAAAAAATTATGTTCAGCTTGTTCAAAAAAAATTAATTTACGTACAGGACAGGTGGCATATAATTAATTGTTCTTTTTTAAATCACCTTCCTTTTTTAGTAATAAATCATCTCATTAGTTTGACAATTTGTAATACATACATTACGCAAACATACAGAAATTCACCAACATGTCCTCAACAGCTTGTCCTCGTGTAATCTGTGAGGCTGTCTTGTTGCACATGCAGTTTTCCTGCTCATAACATTAAATGGCTTTATTCCTCGAGGTGATTATGCTGTGAGGCATCTCTAGGAGGAAATGGAGATCACAAACTACCAGTCAGACATCAAAACCGATCGGCTCCTTCCAGCGCTGATTTAATTAAGCTAACTTAAGAACGGAACGCTGCCTTTCAAACTGTTTCTTTGAGATGCCACGGCTGTTTTTCTTGCCGTTTAATCCCTGCCTCTCCTCTCTGCAAAGGATGTGATTGCCAGAGCGCTGAAGCATATTGGCGCCTACCAGGATCTGGACAACACGGAACAAGTGCAGGCCCTCGTCGATCCAGAGATGTGTATCAACTGTGGCAAATGCTACATGACCTGCAACGACTCGGGCTACCAGGTACAGATGCACACATTAGATTATTACACGATACGGTGTTATTTACGGAAAAGCAATTACTAGTCGATTTCGTTTGCTAAAATGCGGAAGCTAGTGAATGTTTTCAGATTATATGTTGTCTTTGGAGGTCACGCGATTATAGAGTTTATTCACCGCCATTGGCCTTGCATATTGAAAACATAAAGAGACAAAAGCAGAGTCTGAAATGAATAAGGCCGGTGTGCGACAAAGGAGGCCAGCTATTTACCTTAGAGAACGACACTGTTGTGCTAGCTGCTGTCATTGTTGTTGCTTTTTTCTGTCCATGAAAAGCTCTCCCAGGAGTGGGGAAATCCTCCTATGGAGAGTCGATAATTGCTCTAATGTAATAGCTTTTTTTCCCTCCCCTTCCTCTTCTTTTGCAGGCTATTAAGTTTGACCCTGAGACCCATCTTCCTGTAATCACGGACAGCTGCACCGGCTGCACTCTCTGCCTGAGCGTGTGCCCCATCATCGACTGCATCAAAATGGTTACCAGGACAACGCCGTACGTGCCCAAGAGGGGCCTGCCTGTTAATCCCGTTTGCTAAAGCGCACCGTCGCTCCACCTGACCGGAGAGAAAGAAAACCAAGGAGCCACGTCTCATTCAAAGCATCGATTCCACTTATAATTGCTGTGTGAAAAATTACCTTTATTATGAAAACGAATAATTAGCCAGCAGAAATAATTGCCTTATATTCCCAAGCCAGTTATGCTAGAATAATTGTGCTGGCATAAAAGAGTTGCATTACTTCAAAACTAAATATTTTTTTTGTCCCTTTCACTATCAAAAGTGAGAGGGAGTATTGATTGAGAAAGATAGTGAAGTGCTGTTGTTTTCTCTGGTAAAAATGAATAGTAATAAATACAATAATAAAGCAATTGACAGTATCGAAGTCTCATTTTCACAGTATTATTTTGAAACTCGGGAAAATTAATTATGTGATTAGTAAGTGTGATTAATAATAAGCATAATTATTTATAAAGCAGATTTGCTTTGTTTAATGTTTGTTAGTAATTAAAGCACAAGATTTCTAATGATAAGCAAATTAGTTCCAAAAACATGGTTTTTAAAAAGTACGAGCCATAATTAATTTGAATAAAATATCAGTAGACTTGTTGTGAATTCGAACAGTTTCACTCGCAGACTGTTTAGGCTTCTTGAAGAGCAGCTTTAGGTTTAGACACAGACAGAACAAATCATTCTAATGATGTTTAGAACGCTTCCTCTAATGTCCCAATTGATTTGTTTTGCAAAACAAAGCATTCATTGGAGCTGATACAAACATGAGTCTGAGAGGTCTATGCTGAGTCTCTGTTGTGTTAATATGATCTTCCTATAATTGTTACATCTGCGAACAAACATCCGATTGGGAGCGGTGGACAAGACGGTAGACGGAGTTAATTAAAATGCTATCGTTTTCATCTCCGAGATGCAGACCGCTCGTTCTCTGAGTGGTCCCATGTTTGAAATGCAGGAAAACGCTGCTTTTGAAAATCAGCAGCCAGACATGTCAGAGTTATTTCATCATTTATTATAACCGCACAATAACAAGGGATTAGAAAGAAAACCGGGCCGCCATAAATCTAAAGTTTGTACTGGATCTCCATTAATTTGGCCATGACTTAACTTGCTTTGTAAAAATGTTTGCCTTTGAAAAATGAGCAACCATGCCAGGCACGATGAGAAGGTTCAGCAAATTTACTGAAGTCCCTTAAGCACGCTCATTATTAGCTGCCAGAACTGCATTTACACTACAGATACTTTTACTTGCACTACTCCTAAAATGTTTTTATATTATTCTTCTTATATTAGGACAAAATCATATTTCCATATGCACAGCATTAGGTCAATAATGAGTATATAAGCGTGATAGTTATTACAGCAAGTCGTGCGCTGAAGCTGAATCCTCCTCAGCATCTCTTCCTCCGCCTGTCATTCATAAATCACTGTGCATCAACCTACTTCCTCCCTCTGATTGCAATTAAGAAATGATGTGTCTGGACCCTGGCCAGGCGTGCCAGGTTAAATTATTCATAAATGTTAATAAGACAAGCGAGAGCACTCCCTCTTTTCCTCCTCCTGCTCCCCTTTCTAAGTGCCGTATTAGAAAAATAATATTGACCTTTCCACATGTGACATCGGGAAGCTGCCGTTCTGTCATAATGTCCATGTCTTTTTGAAAAGCACACAGAGACGGGCTCTTCCTCTCTGACATATATAGATCTGCATGAGTGTGATGTACTCAGTGCTTATTTAAGTTGAGAACAAGCAAAGAAAAAAATCTGCAACCTATAAATCTCTGTTAAAAAGCAATGGTGTTATCATAATGTCGTAATTCTACAAACATTCAAAGGGTTTTCTAATAGCTTCTGTAATCATTTTCTTACCCTCATGTCATTCCAAACCTGTATGATTATATATAAAATCTTTTATTTATCTATTTCTTTGAAGAATTTGGGGAACCAAATATTTTTGGTCACCATTGGCTTCTAGTGTATGGAGAGAGAAAAAAACACTAAGACACATTTCCCAGAATATATTCTTTTACTGAATTTATAATATATTTATTTATATGTATAATATATTTATATTATTTTTGTTTTCAGCTGGTTTTTTTTTATTTAGTTTCAGATTTAGTAATTTTATGTGCTTTTGTTATTTTTGATTAGATTTAGTTTTTAAAATATTTATATATAACTTTTTTATTTTTTTTACTTTAGTAAACTTTACTTCTCAAGTCAAGTTAGTTCCCAAGGCAACATTTCTAATGTTCAGGTTTTCATCTAATATTTATAGTTTACTTTAGTTCAGCTTTATTTCAATCACCAAAACCTTTTTTTTTTCCCTGCTCAAATACTCCTTTGTTCTTTCTGGTATCAACAATGAATGTCCTTTCAAATTACCTTTTTAATAAATATCTTGCATAAAACATTGTAAAACTCCCCACAATCTGATTTCTCCATATAAACATTAATATTCCAATAATACCTTCGCTATCCTACACTAGGCCTAGCAATTCAAGAAGAAATGTCATGAGCTAACCAGTAGAGGGTATACCATGTTATGAATGTTACATTAGAAACACTGAGTAACCCCACAACAACTTATTATTAAATCCAATAGACCAAGTTCGTCAGATCATCTACCTAAAGTCTGTTTACATTCACAATGTTGTTCTAAGGGCAATCTTCCAGCATTATTCCAATATACAAGTGCTGCTAACTTTTCACTAGCTTTGATTGCAATAGAATGAATATGTTTTCCTCTTATTCCCATGACGTCCTATTGTCTACGGGTTTGACCTGCCCCTTGACAAATCTAATTTGACTATCCTCAACCGCTGTTACCTGCAAAGCTGCAGACGTGAATGTGACAATAATCATTAAAGCTATTAGCATGGAGCGAATGGCAGCCACTGGTGAGTGCTGTATAGACTCATGACCTATGACCTGGGCTAATTGGCATTGGCAGGAGGCTGGCAGAGAGCCTTTCATTTCTCTCCACTATGAAAGACTGAAGAGGTGAGAGACAACAGCACTGAGCCACGGCCACCAATGATTAGGTGCTTCACTGCCAGGCCGGGATGCGTGTAGTAAAAAATATATATAATTAAACAAAAGCCATTATTGGGTATTTACTTTGCTTTTTCTATTTAATTATTGTCTGTATTGTCTGTTTTTCATATGCAGTTGTTTATTCAAACTTCATAATGTAACAAAAAAAAGTTTCTTTTAAATGAGTTTATCACATGTAAAATTTGAATAGGTTGTGTTGATTCTATCAAAGTCTCACAGTGGCAAAGGTGTATTTTTATTAAAAAAAAGTTAAAATTACAACAACAACAAAAAAAACAACAGCATAAGGGGCAGTATATCACAGTGTTATTTTAGTATTATCTATATAATTAATATAATATTTTTCATTAATTTATAATTAGTATTATTACATTTAAAAATTTAATAACATTTTAAATTTGTTTATTTTAATATTTTGAGTTTAAAATACACATTTTAAAAATACATTTCTTTTAGTTTTTTATATTTATATATAGATTTCTATGTATTTTTGATAGATTTTAGTGTAATTTAGTATACTTCAACTTATTTCTGTTAGTTGCTAAGTTTTTCATCTAATATTTATATTTTATTTTATTTTAGCTATACTTAAATTACAAAACCTATTTTTAGTTTTAATTAACAACAACAACAATGGTGAATGATGACAGAATGTTTTATTTACGGGTGAACTATCCCTTTAAGTCAGAAAGCAATTTTTTTACAAAGAGTTTTTATAAATAGTCTTTAAAAATTGTCCTTTTTAATAAAGTTAGTTGTTTTTGTTTGGATGCTTATAGTAGAAAAAATGAAACAAAAGCTATCCTTGGGTATTTACATTGCTTCTTCATTTTTAATTATTGTCTGTATTGTCTTGTTTTTAATAAGCAGTTCCCTATCTGTCGGTCACTACGAGTTATGTCGTGACGACATAGGGGATTTACCTGGAAGCCCCAATCATCTCTGTAAAGAGAAAACGCCAATGAATATTGGCTAGTGGAATTTGCATACCTGAGCCCCTCCCCGTGCATACGGGTATAAAAGGGCGACAGGTGCATCCACTGATCAGATTTTTACTTCGGAGCCGAGTGGATGAGAAGTACGCTGATCTCCACAAAGCCTTTCGTCTTGATTTGTTCCTGGTTGGCGTCACGGTGCATTCAGCGGAGTCCCTTTCACCAGCGATTCCCCTGGGCACTTCAACTAAAAGAGCAAATTCTAAAAGAGCAAATCACGGACGATCGCGTCTTTTTCAAGATGCCGCTTCGTCCGTGTCCTCTTGGTTGCGGTCGTTTCCTGTCTGCGGATGACGGACACGATCGTTGTCTTCAGTGTCTGGGCATTCAGCACGCTGAAGCTGCGTTCGTGGATGATTCATGCGCCTGTTGTGGGCGTATGAACATGACATTGCTGCGATCTCGCCTTTCCTTTTTGAAAGGATTGGCACCCTCTGCCGCCACCCGTTCTGGTTTCTCTGGCTCGAGCAGAGGACCACCGGCTGGCGCTCTGGGAGATCTGAGGGCCACAGTAAGAGCTTCTCCGCCGGGCACGTCCCCACGGACCTCTTACTCCTCACGCAGCGAGGGTCCCGTCCGGCTCCTGGGTGATTTTGCTGGTTCTTCCCACGGGATGGCCAGCATATCATTCGGTGCGCCACCAGAAGACAGTATGTCGATCGCAGCATCGGGGGATGGGCTTACGTCCTCTGAGGATGAAGGTGCGGTGGGGCTGCCCCCTTCGGGTGTGGTCGCCACTGCCGCACCGGACTTAGAGCTCACGGCCATGCTTGCCCGGGCAGCCGCGAGCATCGGGCTGGAGGTCAACAGACCACCCAGTCCCGAGCCCTCGCGGTTGGATGATTGGTTTCTCGGAGCGGGACGCGGCTCACAACCGCGCCCTACTCCGGTGCCTTTCTTCCCGGAGGTGCATGAGGAGCTGACGAAGTCGTGGATGGCCCCTTTCACGGCCAGAAGCCACTCGTCTGCCTCCTCCGTCCTCACTACCCTCGACGGCGGGGCTGCCAGGGGGTACACGGCTCTTCCCCAGGTGGAGAGAGCGGTCGCGGTGCACTTGTGCCCGCGAAACGCCGCCACCTGGAGGAACCGTCCGCGTCTCCCGTCCAAAGCCTGTAAGCTGACGGCTGCTCTGGCAGCCAAAGCTTATAGTGCCGCGGGTCAGGCAGCCTCTGCCCTGCATGCCATGGCGATCCTGCAGGTTCACCAAGCCAAGGCACTCAAACAGATGCACGAGGGTAGTTCCGACCCGGGGTTGATGCAGGAGCTGCGCACGGCGACTGACCTCGCTCTACGAGCGACGAAAGTCACGGCGCGGTCCCTCGGGAAGGCGATGTCCACTATCGTGGTCCAGGAGCGCCATCTCTGGCTCGACCTGGCGGAGATGAAGGACGTCGACAAAGCACGCTTTCTCGACGCTCCCGTCACCCAGGCTGGGCTGTTCGGCGACACTGTCGAGGGCTTTGCCCAGCAGTTCTCGGCAGTGCAGAAGCAGACCGAGGCGATCCAGCACATCCTGCCACGGCGGGGTGCTCCGGCAGCGGCGGCTGCCCCTAGGACCAGACCTCCGTCTGCTCGTCGCCGTGGACGCCCTCCTGCGTCCTCCAGAGCCGCTCCGCCCCGCGCTGAAGCGGAAGCTAGGCCGGCGCGTCGAGCCTCTCGCAGGAGTGCGGCGTCCCCCGCGTCCCTTCCGGGCCCCAAATCGTCCAGGAAGTCGACGAGGCGGCCCTGACGCGGGCAACCCGGAGATGTTGGAGTTTGCTCTTTCTCAGGAGACGACGAGGACAGCGTCGCTCCTTCCCCCGGTGGAGGGCCGGGCGGAGAATCCTATGTTCCCCTTTATTTCTGTTCCGCCGCTGGCCCAAGGGTCAGCGGCACCCACATTTTCAAAGAAAGAGCAATTTCCTTTTCCTCCGGGTTTTCAGGTCCACGGGCCGACAGTGTGCGACGCATTGCCTCCTCACTTTCGGCCGCGACCCATTTTGCCAGCGGCCAAGAGAGCGCGGTTCGGGGACGCAGTGCCTCCCCACGCACCTCTAGCCAGTCCCCTTTGGGACCCAGGGAGTTCTGCGCGGATGCTGCAGAACGCACTGCCTTCTGTACCATCCAGCTCTACTCCCCTTCGCTGCACCACCACAGGTACGTCGATTGTACCGTTGGAGCCACTTGCACGGCGTCTGGAAGCGTGGCTTGCGCTGCCCAGCCCGTCTCGCTGGCTCACGCGCACAATTCGACTCGGCTACGCGATTCAGTTCGCCAGGCGACCTCCCAAGTTCAGCGGCGTTCTCGAGACCTCGGTGAGAGCTCAGAACGCTCCTGTCTTGCGCGAGGAGATTGCTGTCCTCCTGGCAAAGGATGCAATCGAGCCGGTCCCTCCAGCCGAGATGAGGCAGGGGTTTTACAGCCCTTACTTCATCGTACCCAAGAAAGGCGGTGGTCTTCGACCAATCCTGGATTTGCGTCTCCTGAACCGGGCCCTGCACAGGCTCCCGTTCAAGATGTTGACGCACAGGCGTATGATCAAATGCATACAGCCCCGGGATTGGTTTGCAGCGATCGACCTGAAGGATGCTTACTTTCATGTTTCGATCCTTCCTCGACACAGACCGTTCCTACGGTTTGCGTTCGAAGGTCGGGCGTGGCAGTACAGGGTCCTCCCCTTCGGGCTCTCCCTCTCTCCCCGTGTCTTCACGAAGGTCGTAGAGGGCGCCCTTGCCCCGTTACGGGAAGTGGGCGTCAGGATCCTCAACTATCTCGACGACTGGCTCATTCTGGCCCAGTCCCGAGAACAGTTGTGCGATCACAGGGATCTGGTGCTTCGGCACCTCAGCCAGTTGGGGCTTCGGGTCAACTGGGAAAAGAGCAAGCTCTCCCCTGCGCAGAGAATCTCTTTTCTTGGTGTGGAGTTAGACTCGGTGAGTATGACGGCCCGCCTCACGGAAGAGCGCGCCCAGTCAGTGCTGAACTGCCTGAGTTCCTTCGGAGGCAGGACTGTGGTCCCACTGAAACAGTTTCAGAGGCTCCTGGGGCATATGGCATCCGCAGCCGCGGTCACGCCGCTCGGATTGCTTCATATGAGACCACTTCAGCACTGGTTACACTCCCGAGTCCCGAGGTGGGCATGGCGCCGCGGTGCACTTCGGGTGAACATCACACAGGAGTGTCGCCGCTCCTTCAGCCCCTGGACAGACCTTGCCTTTCTACGGGCCGGGGTGCCCTTAGAACAAGTGTCTCGGCATGTTGTTGTCACGACAGATGCCTCCAGCACGGGCTGGGGCGCTACATGCAACGGGCAGGCAGCCTCGGGGCTCTGGACGGGGCCTCGACTGCTTTGGCACATCAACTGCCTAGAGCTGCTGGCAGTGCATCTAGCCTTGCGGCAGTTTCGGCCACTGCTGTTAAGCAAGCATGTGTTGGTCCGTACGGACAACACTGCGGCTGTGTCATATATCAACCAGATGGGGGGTATACGATCACGCCGCATGTCACAGCTCGCCCGCCATCTCCTCCTCTGGAGTCACACGCGGCTCAAATCGCTGCGCGCTGTCCACATTCCGGGGGTGCTCAATCGTGCGGCCGACGCGCTCTCACGACAGCTCACCTTCCCCGGAGAATGGCGACTCCATCCCGAGACGATCCGGCTGATTTGGAGTCGATTCGGAGAAGCTCAGGTAGACCTGTTTGCTTCTCGCGAGTCCTCCCACTGCCAGTGGTTTTTCTCCCTGGCCGAGGGCTCCCTCGGCACGGACGCACTGGCACACAGCTGGCCTCGGGCTCTATGCAAGTATGCATTTCCCCCAGTGAGCCTGCTCGCACAGACCCTGTGCAAAGTCAGGGAGGACGAGGAGCAGGTCCTGCTGGTCGCGCCGTTCTGGCCCACCCGGACCTGGTTTCCCGAACTCATTCTCCTCGCGACAGCCCCTCCCTGGCGCATTCCTCTGAGGAAGGACCTCCTTTCTCAGGGGCTCGGCACCATTTGGCACCCGCGTCCAGACCTGTGGAACCTCCATGTGTGGCTCCTGGACGGGACGCGGCAGACTTGAGCGATCTCCCACAGGCAGTGGTAGAGACCATCACTCAGGCTAGAGCTCCTTCTACAAGGCAAGCCTACGCCCTGAAGTGGAGTCTGTTCGCGAACTGGTGTTCTTCTCGCCGAGAAGACCCCCGAAGATGCACGATTGGAGTAGTGCTTTCTTTCCTGCAAGAAAGGTTGGAGCGTAGGCTGTCACCCTCCACCTTGAAAGTGTATGTGGCCGCTATCGCGGCCCATCACGATGCAGTGGACGGCCGGTCCCTGGGAAAGCATGATCTCATCGTGAGGTTCCTGAGGGGTGCCAGGAGATTGAACCCCTCTAGGCCACCCCTGATGCCCTCCTGGGACCTCTCTATCGTCCTGGCTGGACTTCAGAGGGGCCCCTGTGAGCCGCTGGACTCAGTCGAGCTAAGATACCTGTCGGCTAAGACAGCGCTCCTGACCGCGCTCACTTCCATCAAAAGGGTCGGGGACCTCCAAGCATTTTCGGTAAGCGAAGAGTGCCTTGTGTTCGGGCCGGACTACTCTCACGTTGTCTTGAGACCCCGGCCTGGATACGTGCCCAAGGTTCCCACCACGCCCTTCCGCGATCAGGTGGTGAACCTGCAAGCACTGCCCTCGGAGGAGGCAGACCCAGCCTTGGCGTTGCTGTGTCCCGTAAGAGCTTTACGCATATACGTGGAACGCACCCGGAGCTTCAGAAGCTCCGAGCAGCTCTTTGTCTGTTACGGAGGTCAGCAGAAAGGGAAGGCTGTCTCCAAGCAGAGGTTGGCCCACTGGATAGTGGATGCCATCGCCTTGGCGTACCAGTCCCAAGGCGAGCCGTGCCCCATGGGGGTGAGGGCTCACTCCACACGGAGTGTTGCCTCCTCCTATGCCTTGGCGCACGGCGCCTCTCTGGCAGACATCTGTAGAGCTGCGGGCTGGGCGACACCGAACACCTTCGCAAGATTTTACAATCTTCGAGTTGAACCAGTTTCTTCCCGCGTATTAGGGAACAGGTAAGTAGCAGGAAGAACTGGCCGGTGTCACGCTTGCTGCGCCATTCCCCCTCACCCGGGGATACGAGCGCCTGTTTTCTCCTCCAGTTCAGTTCCCCGGACGGCGAACCCTGGTGGAGTTCCTCCAGCACCCCCGGCAGTCAGACTGGGCGGAGCAGTCTGACGCCAGGCCCAGTACTTGTGCTTGCTCGCCCGGGTCTCCGGTCAGCCCCTGTACTCGGCTAGGTGTCCGTATGGCTTTGATTCCCCTCGGGTAATCCCATACGTGTATTCTTCCACGGTAAGGTTTCCCTCACGGTAAACCCGTGTCTTCCCTTTGACAGAGCTCTCTGTCAGGCCCTGCTGGCAGCCCTCCTCCCTACTCCTAGGTAGGATCTGCCCCAGGGTCCAGTCGTATGTAGTACTGCCCCAGGCCTGGGTCAGTCCATATCAGTGTCTCCACATGGTACCTCCCTTCGGGCAGGATGTGGCCTCCGTAGCGCCCTTCTCCGGAAGGCTCGCTTCCCCGTCGTTACTGCCAAGCTGTAACAACAAACAGGAAAGACGTGAAGTATCTTTCATTGAAGGTCGAAATCCCTTCCGACACTGGGGTAAGGAACAGCGGCTTGGCTATCTCCAGCAGCGATGTACTCAGTGGTCCCTGCGGGCACCAAGGTTAGCGAATTTGCGCTGGGGCGATGGGAAGGTTGCGACCTTCGCATGGCATTTGTTGGTCACGCGCTCGCTTGTCAAACATCTGCATGCCACAAGGTCGTGACGGGGTTCAGGTTGTGGCGCTTTCCATAAGACCCCTATGTCGTCACGACATAACTCGTAGTGACCGACAGATAGGGAACGTCTCGGTTACGTACGTAACCCTCGTTCCCTGATGGAGGGAACGGAGACGTTATGTCCCCATGCCACAATCTTGAACCACCGCTGGTTGCCTGGGACTCTGTCTCGGCTCCTCAGTGGAAAACCTGATCAGTGGATGCACCTGTCGCCCTTTTATACCCGTATGCACGGGGAGGGGCTCAGGTATGCAAATTCCACTAGCCAATATTCATTGGCGTTTTCTCTTTACAGAGATGATTGGGGCTTCCAGGTAAATCCCCTATGTCGTCACGACATAACGTCTCCGTTCCCTCCATCAGGGAACGAGGGTTACGTACGTAACCGAGACGTTCTTTATTCACACAACTGCAGTACACAACTTAATAAAAAGTTTATTTCAAATGAGAATGTTTGAGAATGTAAATTTTGAATTGTTTGTGTAGATTTGAATACCTATCAATTCTCACAGTGGGGAAGGTGTATTTAGAAAAGAAAAAAAAAAACAGTGCATGGCAGGATGGTACACGACACGCACACAGCTGCACGAGCACAAACAATCCTATTCAGAGCGCAACAATGGCCCTTGTCAGTGTTTTCAATACTGTGGCTCCCTCCCAGTCATAAAGATATAAACTCTTGTTTGCTGCTTTAATTCAATTAGACTGGTGGAGGTAGGATGTCTGTGGAACACTGGCCAATGCTAATCTCATTTCGTCAGCCATTACGCCAGAGCCCGGTCCTGGCCTGCTCTCCCCATGAATGCACCTTCCTGCCAAGCCTTGGCACATCCTTACAGCTTCACAGCCTCCGTAAAAGCCACCGTGAGCCTGGCTCCATACCTTCAGACCTCTCGTTTTCCTTCCCTGGTGGTAAGAGCTTGCGCTGCAGGTCGTCCCATCAGTTAACCTTTCTGACGAAGACACCGAAAGCTGCAGGCTGTCAGTGAAACCGTCTCTCTCCCTCCTGTCCTGACCGGCTGGCCGACTGACCGACTGGGCCAGACGCATGCAGGCCTTCTCCACGGGAGAACCGTCTCCCTGCACAGAGCGTGAATGAAAGCAGATGTTAAATGATGCTCCCCTGACAAATGCAATGATAGATGGTAATGGGGGTGATTACTTTAAAAGGGAATAAAATGGTCTCTAAGCTACAGCCTATCAGCAGTAGCGGCCAGAGCAAAGAAGTGAGCGAGCAAGCAGGCTTTTGTGCTTCTCTTTGAGCCCGGATTTCAGCAGATCAATTGGATTTTTAGTTGGCCAAAGGAGATACGATCCGTTGGCAATCCTCCCTCTCCATCGATCTCTACTTTTACAATGGCTATGAAATAGCTTTTACAGCATTGTCAAAATGAGCCCGAAATGAGGGATAGGGAGAATCATCTGTTGATCGGGTTAAACTTGATTTTCTTTCGCAGTCGGCGTCACCGGCGAGCTATAGTGCTAAAAGTATATTGTCAAAAAATAAGTAGGTCTTTAATCGAATCTGCATCGAGTCGTGGAGTTCTCTTATTATTATTTTTATCATCAAACGTAAATGAAGCCTACACAGAGGAGGAGAAGCACGACTTGGTTTGTGTGATGCACAAAAGCTCAGTCTAGCGCACGACTTGCAGTGTTTTTAACTCTCTGCCCTTCTTGAGAATCAGTCGTAATTATGTTCAATTTTCCATCTCGAGCATTATTGAGGTGCAAACAATCCCAGTTCAATTTTCTAGCATTCACGCCAATAACCCCCTGCCTGTCCTTTCCTTCATACTTTTGGAGCAGATTTTACATTTTCCTCTTTTTTTTCTTTTTGCCAATCTGATTTTGAAGGCACTTGTACAATTTAAATCTTGTAAGACGTTGAGGACAAAAAAGAACTGGGCATGTAATTCTCTTTGTGTGTTCATATATAGGGGTGATTTGTTAATTTTTTTTGTCCACTGACTGATTCATTCATTCATTTACTCAATCGGTCAAATAATTTTTGCCAAAATATAAGAACAGAGATTCTTTAATATCACAAAGGCTTTCTGGACTGGACTAGCCACCTGTGCAGGGTGTTTTCTCTGGAAAGACTCCAGCACTCCCACAACTGGATCACATTTCATTACCATAAGTGGCAGACAAACTGATGAGGGACATGACCTCTGATTTTTTTTTTCAGTACTTAATTGGCAAGAGCACATACTCTGATAGTATATTAATTGGCCATCATCTCTATGTAAATTGTTATGGGTTATGAGTCTTAAATGGCTTTAATAAAATATGTACAGACATTTGATTGTATTGTTACACAAATGTGGTGGGCCTAATGCTCCCATTACAAGTCAAAATAGATGAAAATTTCAACTGTGTTACATAGTATATCATTTATGTGTCATTCATTCATTGTTACAGACATTTTATAAAATATAACATTTAATTATGGCTGATCAAACATACTGTAAAATTAGTAATATTGTGAAATATTTCAATTTAAAACAAATGTTTTCTATTTGAATATATTTTAAACTGTAATTTATTCCTGTGATGGCACAGTTGAATTTTTAGCAGCCATTTTTCCAGTATTCATAGTCACACGATCCTTCAAAATTCTTAAATGCTGATTTACTGCACAAGAAACATTTCTTATTAATATCAAAATATGTTGAAAACAGTAGTGCTGCTTAACTAATAGATATCGGCATACTTCCACCACTGTGTTGACTGGTTAAATTAATAATCACAAACTTTTTTTGTATATCAAGTTTTCTGAAATGTTATGTTTAAGCAAATGATGCATTATCTAATTTAATATTCACTAATTTGCATCCATTTCCAGAATAGAAATTTGAACACTGGATAAAACCAGGTTTACAGGTTTAATCCCCTTTACAGAGGGGATTTTGGGTATCTTTTTATCACTCAATATATCAGAAAATACTGTCAAAAGCCAGAAATATAAACAACAAACAAACAAATAAATAAAATAAACAAACAAACAAACAAACAAACATTTCTGGCTCAATGCATGAGAAAATAATTTTGAGAAAACAGCATTTAAAGATATGTATTGTAATTGAAATCTACAGACATTAAATCAACAAAATGTCTGCAATAAAATAAGCACTTAAAAGTGTATTTTTAGATGTTTTCTTTCAGTAGTCTGAAACAATGCAAAGAGATGTAAATACTGTTTCTGACCTATTATGTGTAATGTCTGTGTACACAGGTCAGACTTCCACATAAAAATACTAAAATGATCCACAATGCAAAAAAAAAAAAAAATGTAATTTACTCACCTCAAGCTGTTCCAACCCTGAATGCATTTCTTTCTCCTCTGGAAAAGTCATTTTGAAGAATGTTGGTAACTAAACAGTTACTGGTCCCGACCCCATTGACTTCCACAGTATGGAAAAGTCAGTAGGGACCAGCAACTTTGGTTACCAACATTCTTCAAAATGTCTTCTTTTGTGTTGAGCAGGAGAAATAAATTTATAAAAGGTTTGGAACAGCTTAAGGGTGAGTAATTGACTGAACATTTTTGGGTGAACTATCCATTTAATTGCAATAAGTAAAAACTGTACACTGGAGAAATACTGAGTTAATGTTACATTTGGTTGATGTCAAATGTACCTCTAAATATAGAATACCATATGTCCTTAAACATGCTTACTAGTTGCTAGTTACTGTTATTAAAGCTGTTTGTGAGACATGGCAGATGTTCTGGTTATTCCCTTTAACATAATTCTTTCACAAGAAACAATTCCTCTACAAAAGATAAAATACAAAAAAAAAGAAAGATGATAAACAATGTCTGCTGTTCTGCGTACACAGCATAACAATACTATGCACCGCTTGAGTATTAGCTGAAGTCACTTAGAATGAATAATAGCCCGCCAAAACATTTCTCTTTTTCTCTATGCGTCAGTGTAGGTGGGTTGAGATGTCTGTATATCATTTCTATCATATCTCACAGACCAAATCTGACTAACCTATTCTTAAATTAGTTTTAAAGTTATCCAAAGTTCAGAGTGACCTACAAAAGGAAGGTTCTAGCCAATCAAGTCAGTCTTTGTTTCAATAAGCATACAACACTATCTCAATCTCTATGGTATAATTCAATGATCTGAATAGTGGAATTGAAACATTGACAGTGAGCTCCCGTCCACTATGAATGCTCTGCAGCTTAGAGCCATCCTCTTGAGTCATTAAAATGAAATGCAAGAAGGCCATCATGTCATTTGCATATAGATAAAAGCCCATTTGATTTGGGAAATCACTACCTCATTCCGTGATTTAAGACACTCTGCTTTAATCTGTGGATAAATGCCCAGTGCACATTTTTCCCGCTCCTTATTTTTACAGCACTATGTCAGCGTTGGTAAAAAAGATGTCATTTTAGAGGCCTGACGTTCAGGTTTCTGCTGAGCCCCTGAGCTAAGCTGTGATACCATGTTCTGTCCTCGCTGACAGAGCTGTTCTGTAATAAACAAACTGTGCTGCTGCCATGAACCGTTGACAAATGGGACATAAGCGTTCGCCTTGCTGCCTAAACGATATTGTATACAACAACATGCTAACAACAGCTGCTCTAGAGTGTTAGCTCACACATAAATAAATAAATTAATAAATAAATAAATTCTGTCAACTTTTACTAATGCCATTCCGAACCTTTGACTTTTTTCCATGCAGTTGCAATAAACGGAGACGAAAGCTTTCAAGCTTCAAAAAGGATGCGATTAATACGATTAATAACTCACCCTGCTGTGACCGAAATCAAGCAGTCAGTGAGTTGAACTCGAGAACCGGTGTTGTGCACCGTATTCATAAACGAATCATCCAGTCTGCTTTGTTGAACCACACAAAGCGACCATTGAAGAATCAGAACACGCCAAAGTCTACATTTTCAGTAAATAATGACTTTTGCATTTGAAAACGCAAGACGCAGGGCATTGGATTGTGGAATAAAAAAATGCTAGATCTAAAACGTATTTTTAAACGTTCAACTTCAACTTGAATGCTGCGTTTTTTGAACACTATCATGTGCTAGAAACTACAGTAGACTAGAGGCGTGATTGACAAGATCATCAAGTCTATAGTGCATGTTTACATAGAAAAAAAATAGAAAATCAGCATAGTGGGATTCAAAGTTCAATTGTGTTTCTTATAAAAAGCTAGAGTATAGAAGACTTGTAATATAGCAATATGAGTTTTATGAGAATTGTACTTCTACATTTTTTGTTGTTATTTTGCAGCTTCTCAGCTAACAAAAAATCTAAGAACGATTTGCTAGCATTCTCATTATGTTATGAAAATGGTAGGCCTATTTGTGAATGTTCTCTGAACAACGAAAAAAAACATGTTATTTTTTAACAATGGAACGTTTCATTTTATCAGGGAAAAGAAATGTTCCGTGAACAATGCATAAATATTTTTTTTGTGCAGAAGTTTACATTCTATTCCATTCTATTAATATTGCTGAAAGAACATTAGCCAAAGTTCTGAGAATGTTCCTAGGTAGCTGGGTGGTATCCCCAATCCACATACAGTTTCACGATATTGAACATAGTGGCCATGATATTCTTAACCAGTGTAGGGTGTAATTAGTTACTAAGTAATTAGTTACAGTAATTTAATTACTTTTCCCTTGAAAAAGTAAAGTAAGGGATTACTCTTGATTTTTTCTGTAATTTAATTACGGTTACTTCTTATGTAATTGAACTTAATACTGTGTATAGACCGTAGAGCAGGGGTGGGGAACATTGTCCCTGCAGAGTTTAGCTCCAACCCTTATCAAACACACCTGGAGCAGCTAATCAAGGTCTTCAGGATGCAGTTAGGTATTTTTTTTCTAGGGTTTTTCAGGGTTGGAGCTAAACTCTGCAGGAGAGTGCCCTCCAGGATCAACGTTCCCCACCCCTGCAGTAGAGCAGTTATACACAATACAATAGTGGATTTAACATCAAAAATTAAAATCTAACCTTAAAATGCATGCTTTTTATGTACTCTTCTCACTTTAAATACTTTGGTGAGTTAATAAGAATATTGGTAACACTTTAGTGTCCAATTCTCAATATTAACTAGTTGGTTATTAGCATGAATATTACTGGAATATTGGCTGTTTATTATTACTTTAAAAAGCACATATTAATGTCTTATTCTGCAAGACCTTATTCTAAATCCTTAATCCTACCCAATTCTTAAACTTAATTGTCAACAACTATTAATAAGCAGTAATTAGGAGTACATTGAGGCAAAAGTATAGTTAGTTCATAGTTAATAGTGAGAATTGGACCCTAATCTAAAGTGTGACCAGAATAATTTATTTATTTGAAAGAATTAAAAGAACTGTTTCCTGTCTATCCTTGTATTATTCATTAACTTTGATATAGGATTTAGAAAGTAATTAGTAATAAGTAATTACATTTTTGGAGAGAGTAATTTGTACAGTAATCCAATTACACTGTTGAAGATGTAATTAGTAACTAGTAATTAATTACTCTTTTAGTGTATCTTACCCAACACTGTTCTTAACAAAGAAAAATAAAGTATTGTGTTCCATTGACAAAAGAAAGCCAAACAGGCTTGGTACAACATGGGGGATTAATGACAGATCTTTCCATTTTGAGTGAACTATCCTTTTAAGAACAGGAGCTGTAGGTTTTCCTCAAGGTTTTTCTACATCCTGAACTTCACAGCTAGTGTATGGCCCAATGCTGTTTTCCAATTCACGTTAGGAGATACAAACCTTGGAGAAAGAGCAAAACTGTCAAACTGACACATAACAGGAAGTGATTAAAGGAAAAAAATAGAGTAATATATGGAGATCGGTTGGAGTTATATTTAATATATGGAGAACCATGGAGTCTGTTGACATTTGGGTCATAATTACGCTATGCTAATTAAATCTGCTGAGTATCAGAGAGCTTTTTAATAATTCAAACCCAGTGCAACCTCTAATACCAATGCCAATTTCCCAAAGTAAAGACAGTGGAATGATCATACTTGTCTCTCCTAAATATTTAATTCTCCTTGGGAAATCATTTTGACCTACAAAGACTAAGGAAGGGCAAGACAATGACACTATTTCTGTACTTACAGTGGAGAAAGTGCTCTGAACCAGACTGGGCACGTGGAAATGCGATCTGTCACAGTACAACTGAAGGCTCCTATTTAGCACTGCATGAAGTCTCACGATAACCATCCACAACTGTGCTACAATTATATCAGTTGTTGAAGGAAAACATATCAATTGTCAAGTCAAACAATGCTAGTAGTTTTTTTGTGCCCTGTTGATCTCTGAACTGACCTGTATTGGGCCTACAGCTTGTTCTCTGGCAGTCTTTTCTCAAAGCAGAGAGAAACAGCAGTTTTTTGCTGTTGTTTTTTTCTCCAGGCATGAACAGTATTAGAGGCTACGTGGCGAGTTACAGATGGCCTTGCAACAACACAATGAGCAGAGTGGGCTTGGATTGCTCAAGGGAGCTTTGACATCCAGAATATTTGCAACACAATAACAAGATCCCAAAGCTTTAGGAAAAAGCCAGAGATTTAGAGTAGACTGGTTAAGTTCAATTAGCACATTCAAAAGAGCACATTTTTATTCAGAAATTTAAATTAGCAAATGTTCCAATATGGTTTGGAGCAGAAGTAACTACAGTGGAGGCCAACAATATTGGCACCCTTGCACTTTAACAAGGAACTGTTTATTCTTGCAAAAATGTTGAAATTAAAACGTAGTCTTCCGCCAATATTTTAATATAAAAAAAAATGTTTTGCTTTTTCATTTACAAGGCTTTTAAACTAGTAAACAAAGGGAAATGACATAATATGGGATGCATATTAGGGACCACATCAGTACATAGCTTATTAATACAAGTAACGTATGAATTAAACTCTAATCTGAATTAAAATGAAAGAAAAAAAATAAATCAAGAAATCATTTTCCCCCACAATAATTGTTTTACTGAAGAAAATACCATTCTTGAAACTTCTTGAATCGCATAATGTATCGTGATTAATTTAATATATTCCCAGCTTCTGTTAATAAAACATGAAAAAACAGGCAGCTTTGTCATAATTGCAGCAGAAATACCAGCAATGTCTTCGCCTATAGAGACACATTTTCAGTTACTTTTCTATGTTTGGTTTCACGTGCTATGAAATTTTGTGGAAACAGCCTTATCACTCTGTTCTAGGTTGCAAAATCCAAAATACTTTTTTTTTTATCCTAAGCACCCAACCCTAAAGGCAACACAACCCCAAAACGCTGAATCTCCTTCATGTTTTATTATAGCAAAGGCATTGTACTCTGTAAAAGCTTTCCTTTCTATAAAAAAGATAGCATGCTTACCAAAAAAGAAACGCTCTCCCAGAAGGATTCTAGCACTGCACTGTTACTATGTTTATACCAGTTCACAAAAATGGTGCAAGCTGCAATTTTTGTACCTTGCGTCTTTTTTCTCAAATCGGTGCCAGTTGATTGTCCTTTCTCCACCAGACGATCAATTGCTTCAACACACAATCAGCTGCATGCTGAAAGGCTGTAAGCACCTTTTCTCCATTGTACCACATGCAACTAAACACAGGTACCAATCTGTTGCCCAAACACCCTACTTTTGGAGAAAGATTATGGGGACATGAAAATGGCATGCACATTGATGTCTAGGTTGGATATGTAGACAGAGAGATCTGGGGTTAAGCATGAGAAAATAGAGAAGAAACATGACAACAGGATGGGAAAGTTACAGATTATCACTGCAAATAAAGTCAAAGATTACATTGTTTTCATGTTTTACTTCCAGGGTGTATTTTTATACCAAGTCAAGTGAGTAATTCTCCACCCTGGAAAGAGTGCATCAGAGAAAAAGAGCTAAGTTAGATACAGAGGACAGTATAGGAAGAGAAAGAGACAGCAGAGAGGCAGAGGTGAATGCAGAGCGAGAAGAGTTTATTCAGCATGCTACAGGATAAAAGCACTACACCACACAGGGACCGTTAAGCACGAGCTTGGTAGAAAAAAGAACCTTTAATTGTGCCGCTTCTATACTGAACTTTACATTCCTAAAGATGTAAAAACTCAATTCATGTAGAAAATGTACAGAACACCCCCCTCCCCTTTGTTTCCCAGGCCTAGACCACAAAACAAAATGTCATTTTTCAGTAGAATCAGTGAGCGATTCTCGTACAACCACGATCAAGGACAATTAAGGATCATTTATATGAGTGATGTCAGCTGGAAAGTCTGAGTTTTTTTTTCTCCATTGATAAAAATATTCCAGAGGTTGAATAAAACATTTTGTACAATGCAGAATAAAGTAAGACTAAAGGCACATTTACTTTGGTCCCAACAGTCCCTACATTAATGTGACATCACAACATCAAACATGGTCAATCTGACACATGCAACTGCCGAGATCCATCAGCACATGCTCTGATTTTCATCTAAAAAAAATGGGTAACAGAATTCACTAAAGCAAAAGTGAATGAGAAATATCAAAGCAGGTACTATACGTCACACACTGTGCTTCCCACTGTCAGTGTTTTGTTTACCACAGGTTTCAATCACAAAAAGTACCTTGGGTGCCTGATCAAAGAAGAAAAAAAAAACACAACAGCCCAAAATAAAACAAATGCACAAGATAATTTACAACTTGGAGTATGTTCCATCAAATTCAGTTACTTGTGTTCAGATTCAATTCAATAGATCTTAAAAAAAATGAGCTTTTGCCTTTGAATCAAAGCAAGCCGACTACCTTTCAAAGCTTGAATTGAATTGGTTTTGAAAAATGACAAGGTGAGGCCACATTGAGCAAGAGTGAAAACTATCACTTTCAAAACCCATCAAAACAACAAAGCAAGGTTACGTTTTCTGTATCATCACACATAATGTGCCTAAACCTCTATAATGTGTAACAACGGGAGCAAAGGGATGATGCTATTTTGCTAAGTAAGGCACATTTTTGTCAATCCATCCTAAAACAGAATAACAGCTGGCCATACACAAACAATAGTAGGAGCAGATACAGAGCGAGTGTTCCTTTAAGGGCCATTCTCATTGAAGTTCTTGATATGGTGTTAAGGAATGACTGGTAAAAATGAATTCGATGTGAGGCTCCTGGGGGAGAGAGAGGAAAGGTGGCACAGCACCAGGGGATCCTCAGATGGTGGACTTTGAGAAGGACACTCTCAGGCGGTGGCCACGGCCCATGTCGTAGTTGTGAAGGTCAATGAGTGTCTGAATCGCCTCCTCCACCGTTGACATCTGCAGCAGAGCCATTTTGCGATCTCTAGAAATAATAATAAAAAACAAATAAGTGACGGTCATACCGAGGATCGTGAACGTAGAGAAAATTGACTAAGAAACAGAATGCAGTGGGTTCTTACTGGAAAAACTTGAACGCTTTCACTGTACCGCCAGAATTTGAGAAGAGCAGTCGTAAATCCTCCTCTGTCACATTCTCACTGGAGGGGAAACAAGCAGTTATTAGCATTTCCTCAGAGTAAATGGTAAAATGTTATCATGATGCATGAACCAATAAAAAAGAAAAATAAATTTTCCTTGGTAGCCACATTTTAATCTCAGACTTGAACTGAAAGACACTGCGAGGGAAAAAAACTGACAATTAATTTAAAAAGATGGTCAGCAGTTGGTCCAAGATTTATGATTCCAGAACAAGACACAACATATATTAATAAAATGGCAAAACCTACAGAAAAATCACCACTAGCATTCATTAGGACTGATGCATACTCACGGTATGTTAGAGAGATGGAGAGTAGCTGAAGGGGGGAAGATGTTCTGGAAGTTCTTGGACCCAGGCTTCTTGAAGCGATGCAGAGGAGAACTGGTGAAGTCCTTGGTCAGGCCCTGATCATCTAAACCCTCCCTGGGCAGCTGTACTGTCTGGTGCTTGGAGAGGGTCACACGAATGATCTTGCCATACATCTTCTGCCCATTCAGATGGCTCATGGCTAGATAATAAAAACACAGAGAGCTCTTTCTTTGTCTTAAAGGGTTAGTTCACCCAAAAATGAAAATTAGCCTGTGTTTTACTCACCCTCGAGGCATCCTAGGTGTATATGACTTTCTTCTTTCAGACGAATCCAATCGGAGTAATATGAAAAATTGTCATGGCTATTCCAAGCGTTATCATTGCAGTGGGTGGGTGTTTCTGTAGAACAGTCCAAAAGACCTCAAATAAAGCGTGCATATCCATAATAAAACGTGCCTCACATGGCTCAGGGGCGTGAATAAAGGCCTCCTGTAGTGAATCCATGCATTTTTGTAAGAAAATATCCATATTTCAAACGTAATAAACACTTCTCTCTCACTTCATCTAACTGTCATAAGCAGAAGTCGTTCATGCGGATGACGTAGGACGTCAGCGTTGTGTGATTAGTGACGAATGCGGAGAGAGAACAAAACAAAACGGCGGTCACGAACTAGAAGTACAAACCGAGGATTTGTAAAGAAAAATGTCAGAGGATTTTCGATATAAGCCAAGAGGAGACTGGTTTTCCTTTGCTAAAGTAAGGAAACTTTGCTTCCTTTGCTCCTGTAAACAAAGTGTAAAAGTGTTCCAAAAAGTGTTTATTACATTTGAAATATGGATATTTTTCTTACAAAAATGCACGAATTCGCTACAGGAGGCCTTTATTCATGCCCCGTAGCCGTGTGAGGCACATTTTATTATGGATGCGCGCACTTTATTTGACGTCTTTTGGACTGTTGAACAGAAACACCCGCCCACTGCAATGATAACGCTTGGAATAGCCAGGACAATTTTTTATATAACTCCGATTGGATTCGTCTGAAAGAAGAAAGTCATATATACCTAGGATGCCTCGAGGGTGAGTAAAACACAGGCTAATTTTCATTTTAGGGTGAACTAACCCTTTAATGCGATATAAAAACGGTACATGTTATTCACAAAAAGGACAGCGTGTCAGCTTACCTAACTGAGCTTGGTTTCCATCAGACATCTGGATTAGAGCACTGTCCTTCTTATTGTAAAGGATCTTCACACGCTGCACGTCACCGTAGACACCTTCGGTTAAGCAAGAGGCAGATGGAAGAGGGAGGGAAGGAGGAGGAGAGGAGTGAACCAGGAAGGACAAGTTAGTGCTTCAGAAGCTCCGGTTCTGACATGAAAGGTGAAGATGATGGTACAAATCTTCCAAATTATCTACACCAAAGAGTCCAAAACAGTGTTTCTAACAGACACAATTTATTTGATACGCCCTCCAAAAACAAGCTCATGTGATATGGCAAAGTTAAAATCAAAAGCCTACATGCAAAATAATCAACCATGCATTAATATAAGCTGTACATGAAGAGAGACAGATAGAGCAAGATAGAGACAGAGGCTTCGAAAGCCAAGGAAAAACAAACTAAAAAAAACTTTCATTTGAAATTTGGCATATTAGAACTAAACAAATTAAATTGGAAAACTAAGAAACTGTTGTTACACTAGAGCCAGATTAATAACTAACCCTTAAAATGATAAATGAAATAGAAAATAAAACAACTGAAATTAAATTAACAATAGATAAACAAAAAAGAGGTAGATTGCTAACAATAACATACCGAAGAGGGTAAACAGACTTTGGGGCGTAACCATCTTTAGAAGGAGAGAAGAGCAAGCAGCGTAAGACAGGAAGAGAGAAGAGTCGAGGTAGAGCGGAGATGAACAGATCATCCATAACGGAGGGTGGTTTCCCGTAGAATGGTGAGGTGGTCATGGAGCATGGGTCAAGGCAGTTAATTGGGGCAAGTCGGTCCGAGGAGGAACATTTGTTTTGGTTCAGGCACAAAGCATGAATGGGTGGAGGGCGGGGAGACAGGATTGCAGGAGAGAAAGGGCCAACCAATCACAGAGGAGTCAGGAGAGGAGAGAAGAGGAGAGGAGAGGGAAGAGGAGGGGTTGGAAGCAGCGTGGGATAAAAAAAAAAAAAAAAAGTTGGAAGGGGGGACAAAAATAATATACAGGTCAGTACATAGGAAATGCAGGAGTTTGGTCAGAAAATGGCAGGGTTCTCTTTTTCTTTTGCTTCCCCCGACTATGTTTAACAGAGCCAAACGTAGTCACCCGAGACCAAGCGTGGGCAGGGCACATTTACTCAGACTAACTGCAGCACAGAAACGCTGTGAGAAGGACAAAGCATGCAGAGCGCGTGGAAGGCTTTGGTATGAGAGAGCGTTAAAGGAAAAAAATAACAAACAAACAAAACATCAGCCTATAGCTGTAAAGGGGCGGGGCCATGCAGCGGGAGAAAACCACCTTGCAGAGTTATGGCATCAATAGAGAGCACGTCATGTCGAAAACTCCACAAACCCACAAGTGTTTGGGAAAACAAAAACCATGATGGGGAAATTACTGGGACACTTCAAAAAGACAGAGAAATCAAAGTGAGAGAGAGTGTGAGAGAAATGAGAGAGGCGGGTGGGGCTACCATGTTTCATACCAACTTTGAATAGCTTAGAGAGAGGCAGTGGAGCATCAGGAGAGGAAGAGAGAGATACAGCTTAGAGAGAAAAGACAGTTAGATATTACTTCCAGACAGAGCACTTGTGAAAAGGTGCGAGGGAAAGAGAGAGAGAAAGAGCCAGAGAGAGGGGGAGAGATAAAGAGAGAGGAGAGACAGTGATCAAAATTTGCACAGAGGAGAGACAGCAGAGAGACCCTCCATTTTGACGAAAACCTTACTGAGAATGCTTTCAGTATATTTCTGTAAGTATAAATGTCACAATAGAGAACAAAGAGCTACAGGTTTTAATTAATTACTAGTCACTATCAATTCACTACTAACTGCAAATATACTGAAATAACATTGAACATAATATATGAAATACACTGAGGATGGAAATGAGACACAGGTCAAGTCATGTCAAGACAAGTCACCTGCTCAGTGTTCATTGTGTGTGACTGAATACATCATTCTCAATCTAATGCACACTAGAAAAGTGACTGAAATGACTTTGAAATCAACTTCAAAACATCCAGCAAAAGAGCAAAGTTAACATGGGAATGTGATTACAAGGTTTTGGGGATGAAGGAAGCTCTGATGATGTAGGCTATTTAGTAGAGCTGGGTACTGGCACTGATTTTTTTTCATAAAGTGTACTGTGACAAACACACACCGGGTTCACTCAAAAAAATTGTCATCATTTACTCAGTCTTGTGTTGTTTATATTTCAGATTAAATTTAGGCTTTTATTCACATATAAACATTGATCACCGCACAGAGCTCATCAAATATGGTAAACACGGAAGCTCAACCATGCCTGCTTGACAGGTGAGAACCAATGAGGTTTGTTCTGGCACATGAAGCAAGCAAGGTTGAGTTTTTATGTGTAGCTAAGCTGACTAAAGATTGAAAAAAGGCCTAAATGAAATCTGTTAATCATATACAGCTGGAGTTCACTGCAATAATTTTGAAATCTAAAAAATAAAATAAAAATAAAAACCTAGACATCACACACCTGCCGTCTCTGTCAGTGGTTACAGGAAAACATTGGGCACCATACACTAAATGATTGAGGATCATACACTGTCAAGCGTTCAAGACGTTCTAAAGCAAAAACAGACAGTGTCTGTGCCCATCAAACACTATGTGGCTTCTGTGAAATCTGACTGCCTAAAATCAGCACATTGGTTCTGGTGTTGGAGCGTTCAGACTATAAATTGGGTCAAAAAACTGGACAAAAGTTGTGTAGTATTTTCCAGCTTAAATGCAATCTTGCACCTTCAGAAGTAGGGCTGCACGATCAATCGAAATTAAATTGCAAAGGCAATAAATCGCAATTAGGCATAAGCTGCGATTGTCATGCGTATCTTTCAGTGAAGCACGGTTCTGTGATCAGAAGTAAATTTCCATCCGAAGGCCAGAGGGCGCTCTCGCGCAGAAACTCCAAATACGCCCCGCAGAAGAAATCCAGGAAATGCATATCGCTGCAGCTGAATAAACAGATTTAACTGCTTTCATTGATTCAACGTGACTAATAAACACACGACTATGACAATACATGGTTTATCTGAGTTCGTCTAATTATAAATTTTATTATAATAAAGTATATAATAATGCAATGCTAATTGACACAGCCTTTATCACAGCTATGAAATATTGTGTCTTATTCTGTTTAAGAAGCCACATCATCTCACAGAAGGATATATTTCAAACACTCGACTGACGTAATGAAGTGAGTTTGGAGTAAAAACATGTTATTAAATGTCGTATTTTCACGTGCTTTCAGATGGAGCAGCATTTACTACACAGAGCCATAGTTCACTGAGAAGCTATGCAAACAGCTTTCATAATCGCAGAACGATATCTTCGATTTCATTATCACGCAATTATATCGTCTGCGATTATGAGTGCGATTTTGCCTAGCTTGTCAGTGAACTTTGGCTCTGTGTAGTAAATGCTGCTCCATCTGAAAGCAGGTGATGGAGATTTATTATTAATCACAGAACCGGCACTGACAAGGTGCGCATGACTATCGCATTCAATTAATCGTGCAGCCCTATTCAGAAGACTTGCATTAAACCACTTTTTGACAAGTGAATATTTCGGCTGTGTGGACTTTCAATGGATGGACAAAAATGGAGAGAGAATAATAAAAAATGTCTTCATTTGTGTGCTGAAAATGAACAAGTCTTTTTTGGTTTTCTGTTTTTGGACTGACATTAGGGTGAGTAAACGATGACAGAATTTCCATTTCTTGGTGAACTAACGCTTTCATTTTCACTCTTGTATATTATGTAATATTTTGAGCCATTACAGCTTAATAAAGCAAATATAATGCAATTGCAAGCTTTGAAATTACGTATAAATTTAAATAATGAAAGCACATATGTGGGGCAACTGTTGAGGTTTAAATTTTTTTACTAAAAACAGGCATGCATTAAAATGCTCTTGTGGTTTTAAAAATTATATTAGTTTTTGCAATTGATGATAAAGATTAATTTTAAAATTTTGTGTTTTTATACAGCTCTAGTATTTATTGAAAAATCTGAAAAGGCTTATGACATCACCAAGAAACCTTCTTTATGTTGTGCGCACAATACAACACTGTTTCATGTATGTTAACACTGCTCTGCAGCTAAATGTCGTGAAGGTTATGTTAAGGCCCCTCAAACTCAAAAATTATCTTTAACAGATGAGGACTGAACATATAAAAACTGAGACATACAGTGTACTGGTGACCTGATTGACATAATGAAAAGACTGTGAACAGAGAGAGCAGGGATATGTTTGTGTGTGTGTGTGTGTGTTGTGGGTGTGTACTGACCTCTTCGTTGAGGTTGCTGACCAGGAGCACTCCGCCAGGTCCCGAATGTCCAGACAACGCCACCCTCCCTGCTGCTGCCGCCGCTGCTGCTGCTGCACTCAGAGGGCTGATGGCCCCTAAAGAGAGAGGAGGAGAGAGGAAGGACCGTGTCAGCTCACACAGCCCAGAAGAGCCTACAGCTCAGCATCTCAGGCGGATCTGCCCTGTGGCTATGCATTCTACCTGTCTGCACCCACCACACCAAGCACATCCAGTTACGCAGCCAACACCACACACCTCGGGCAAACCCACATCCCAGAGTCAATATCTGCCACTAGGCAGATCGCTATCTGAACCGATTTCACACAGACTGGTGCTCTAGAGCAATATCCGAACCAAATTGCTTTTTGGGCCCTCTCTGCTCGCTGTAGTTAGCCGCTCAATAGGCTGCTCTGCTTTAGCTAAAGGGAACTCGTGTTTGGCAGTTTGGATTGCCAGTCTGTCTGAAATACGGGTCCCTAATTAGTGTGCGTGTCAATCTATTACGTCAGGCCCATAATGCAGAATGGAAGGGCTTATTGTTGCAGCTTCAGATTTATGCTTTGACAAATAGCGACACTGTTTATGAATCCTGCATGTCAAGTCAGGACAAATGGTTGGGGTGGTTTCAACATGAAAGCCCTGCCAATTCTGACAGCACTGGAAAAGTCCCTGTCCTTCAAAAGGAAGAGCGCATTCAAGTAGGGTTAGAAAATCAAAAGGAAAAAGGAAAGTAAATGGAAGCATAGGTACCTAGAGAAGATGGAAACCCTCCACCACTAGAGTAGGAAGTTACCATTCCAGAGGGAGTACCTAAGGAGAACGTGTACAGTCAAAGTCTTACGGGATCAAACACAGACTGGGGGCCGTGGAAGCGGCAAAAACGTAAAGCAACGTGTTTGAATGTCACATCAATTAGACGGGATTGCATTTCAGGCACCATTGACCCATTTTCCACTAAGAACTAGAAAACTCTCATGAATCACAATAGAGGGGAAGCATTCACACCTCTACCCTGCTCTGAAACTGAAGCTATGCAGACAGGAGATGATGATGCATGTCAGAGAATGACAGGGAAGATGGGTCTTAAAGGTGTGATTGAGCAACGTCTGCGTTTGAGGCACATGTGAGAGCGTTTTCTAACTTACCGAGCAGGGAGGTAGAATCTTTGCTGAGAGTGGAGGCCACAGACGGGTCCACGGGCGGTTGACCGTCTCCTGCGGGCAGCTCGGGCCGGGTGTAATCCCGGCTTTTGTCATTGTTGTATTTGACGTTCAGGTTGACCAGCTTGGAGAAGTCGATGCGCAAAGTGCAGCAGGAGTTGTATATGTTCTGGCCATCCAAGGACTTTAATGAAAGGAAGCGAAAAAGAGAGACGGAGGATGAGAGCAAGACATTTGTTATTCTATGACATGGGTGAATAAGGATAAGAATAATTACAGCCAGCGCATAATGTAGGGTCCTGGCTCAAAGTAATAAAAATGCTCCTCTACACGTAATGACAACTGCAGTCATTTCATCACATAAATGAAAGAAAGGTACTAAACCAACATATGACTGGATCATAATTTGCCTGTGGCCATAACATCACATTAAAAATCTCATAACAGTGCTTTGGCACATCATTACACATTTATAGAGTTTGCGGTGGTTTCGATCCTCCTCTTTGTTCACTCACCAGTTTGGCCTGCTGGGCATTTACTGGGTCACTGAACTGCAGAAGGGCCTGGAACTGATTATTTTTGGTAAATGTGATTATCTTCATGACGGTCCCAAACTTGGAGAAGATCTAAGAGAGATCAGTGCAAAGTCCTGTTAATTCAGAGGCATGAGAGTGTAAAAATACATTTGGCTGTTTTTTTTAAACTGAAGTTTATTCCAGATGGATGCCTGCTGTGGCCAGTGACCTGTTGGAGGACGTCCAGGGTGACTGGGTAGAACATGTTGTCGATGATTATTCGGAGTACTGGGCTGGGGGCAGGCGTTAACACACTCTCGCCGGTCGCCGAGCTTGGAGAGCCACCCTCCTGGACCGCGGACACCGCCTGTAGCACAGCCTGAGCTCGCTTTGGAAGGAAAGCAAGGGAACCGATTAGGACTAGAACTACACTAATGACACACTTCCGTTGCTGATATAATTTTAGTTCTGAAAAATTAAAACAAGGAGGAGTGCATTTTCTAACCTGGTTGAGCGCACTGTCAGTCTTGAGCTCTTTGTGGTTGGAGTACTGAATGAACACTGGGACATTACGCACTTGAGGTGTAACAGCTGTGTAGTAGTTCACCATGGTAACAGCTGCTTCCTCTGTTCCTAGCTCCAAAAATGCCTAATTGAGGGAAAGTGTTCAAAATGAAGAAAGAGGCTCTTTTTCCAAATGAATGAGCAAAAACTTTGTTCACCCAATTTGAAAAACAGCTTTAACAAGACATTTTAAACACTAAATTGAAATTCAGAAGATCTATCTCTTTGCTATCACAAAAGGAGCTTGGTTGAACGTTCCTCACCACCATACCCCATCACATACCTGATTTTTGCCTTTAAGCATCAGGATATTAGTGACCTTTCCAAAGGGCAAACCCAGAGCGATGACCTCAGTCTCGGAAACCTCATTGGGGAGTTTCCGGATATGAATGACTCTGGATGGTGGGCTGTCCATGCTGTCCTCCACCCTCAGTTTCTTACTGTCACTTCCATTAGCTGTCAAATAATTCAGAAATACACCTGAACTTCAAAAGTTGTTTTTTATGATTTATATGACATTTAATTTAAAGGGTTCATATGATGCGATTTCAAGTTTTGCTTTCTCTTTGGAGTGTTACAAGCTGATTGTGCATAGATAAGATCCCTGAAGTAGCAAATACTAAAGTCTCAAAACCAAAGAGATATTCTTTATCAAAGTTAAGACTCTGCCACGCCCTCCTAAAACGGCTCATTCAAACATGCCCCCACATGTCTACGTCACGATGTGGAATATATTTGACCATGTCAGGGAGACACTAGGTGCGTTTACATGGATCATTGTAATCGGTTTAAAAGTCCAATCCGAATGAAAATGCTCCATATAAACACCTCAATCGGAATAAAAATGCGCAAACCGAATGAAATTGTAATTGGTTTGAGAGGGGTGGGATAAACCTTTCTATAAACCGAACAAAATTAAAATTCTTCCATGTAAACGCATTAAACCGATTACTTTGCGTCTACGTCATCACGTCAAGAGGTCGGGTCGTCAGAACGTGAACGTGATGTCGGCAACGCAGTACATTCTGTGATTCGGGGACACCGATAGTGAAGGTACAAAGTTAAATTTGTAATTATACAGTTAAAAACACATCAGAATGGAGAACGCTTGCTGTGTTATGAACTATCTGCTCTCATGTCCGGAGTGAAAAACGGATCTGAAATGAAGCGCAATTTTCTGCTTTTCAGCTTAGAAACAACACAATAATGATAGTGAAAGTATAGCTCAATGAAAATAACAACTTGACCAAAATTTGCCTTTGTCATTTGTATTTATATATATTACAGATTCATAATGTCCGATCTGCTTGAATTTATACGTGCTCACGCCATGAATATTGTACGAAAACAAGTTTGTTATGTGTGATATAGCTCATTGCGATCACTCCGTGTTCATAAAGCAATGCTCCTTTGATTCATTGTTCAGCAACTCTTGGTAAGAAATCGTGTATTTGTTCCATTTAAGTACAGTAAAACTTTGTAGTATCAGAGTACAATTCATTTCAGAGCTGCATTACAGAGGGGCGTATGATTTCTATGATCGCATTCTGGCCATTTAACTGCAATAATTCTAAGCAAGCGCAAGCGGCTATTAAAAATATTAACGTAAATATGGGAGTTTTTTCCTCTGGTGACTTATTTTTGTTGTCACTGTAGGCTATTAGCGTATCTTAAATACGAAAGCACAGACACATGTAAACACCATATCGGATTAGATAACGTCTCGTGTAAACAGTCCACCGACTCTTTCAATCGGAATTATTTTAATCGGAATGATAAAAAAAGTGTACATGTAAACATGGCTACTGTGTGTTTCTAGGCGAAAGCAAAAGCACTTTATTTGGCCTTCATTTAGGAATCATTAAGATTACTTACAACAGAACAGCACAACCCAGATGTTATCACAATGCATTTTATGGACGACCGTGTCGTGAACCTAGGAGAGGAGGTAATTCTGACTTTGCTATGACAATCTGGCGCTTCTGAATCAGCGACTGTTATTAGGTTAAGTATTTGCTATTGACTGTTCAAATGCGGAGTTTTGCGCGTCGTGTGTGTGTGCGCACGTGTGTGTGTGTGTGTGAGAGAGAGAGAGAGAGAGAGAGAGAGAGAGAGAGAGTCATATCACAATCGCGATCTTAATCGCGGCTTGTGTGCAAACACATAGGAGCTTCATCACTGTGTCTCTCACAAGACTCTGTTCCCCTCTTGGGCTTGAACTGATGGTAAAACTAAGGACATTATTAACTGTCTTTACATTCATTTTGAAAGCTGAAGCTCGCGATTATGGAAAGGGGCGTTACACTTCCAACAAATGCTTGCGGTGTTTGGCCAATCACAATGCACTGGGTCAGTTGGCCAATCAGAGCAGACTGTGCTTGTCGGAAGGAGGGACTTTGTAGAAAATGAAGCGTTTGAGAGAGGCGGGGCATAGAGGACCTACAATAATGTACAGTATTTGAAAAATAATGTGTTTTTTGAACATTAAAGCATGTCAACATATTCTGTTATACCAAATACACAAAATGATGAAATATAAAAAATCATCATATGACCCCTTCAATAAACTGGACAACTATATATTATTTGCCAGTAACTGGGGAAATGATTATCAATACAGATGTACAGTGTTTGAATTTTCCATATTCTGTTAATATTTCATGAATAAGCAAAAATGACTTGGTGTCCTTTCACATTGGATGTGATTTCGCATTCTGCTAGCACTTGTTTTACAAAATGCCTTATGTATGTATGTCAAATGATTTAGGGCTGTACGATTTGGGGAAAAAAATCAAATTGCTATTTTTCTGGTTAAAATTGTGATTTGCAATTTAAAATGCGATTTTTAAAACAAATTAACAAAAAAAAATTAAGAAATAATGATAAGATGAGAACAATAATAATTTTAGTTTACAGAAAACAATTGTTTTACAAACAACTGCAAGGTTACTTGTTAACATGCAAAATCTCTGACAGTAATGTCTTATTTTTTATCAAGAGGTATTTAAATCAAAAAGAGTCAATGTCTTTAATATGAAATATGAGCCTTTTATGCATCCACACTGGGGGGAAAAACATCTCCTGTACACTTAACATTTCTTTAGAGAGAAGTATTATTTTTCCTGTTTATGCCCAAAATAGGACTGAGTGCTCATTACTGAGCCCTAAACACATATAATCTCTGTTTCATTCATACTGGATACCAGAGGGTGTCCTCTCACAGAAACTCTAAATATGCATCACAGATGTAATAGAGCTCAAGATGCTCCAGGAAATCCCTAATAGGGACAAAGGTATCTACAGGGTTGCTGCAGGATTTTTAAGCTCAAATTTAAGACTTTATAAGACCTTTTTTAAGACCTGTACAAATAAAATTAATATCATATGAGCAGGGTAGGGCAATGCCTATGGTAATATATTAAACTGTAAAAAGACTGTAAAAAGCATGATTTACAGTTCAGATACAAGTTTTCAGGAAAACAAAAAGTTTTATAAAATAATACACTTCACATTTCAGCCTTTAAACCATTTTTTAAGAAAATGGATGAGTCAAAAGTATTAATTATATTAATTTAAACAATTATTATCAATAAATTATTATATTAATTAAATAACGTACAAACACATTTTACAGTTTAGATTTTTATAATGAATTATCTTCTTATCGATTCACCAGTTCACATTTACAGTTCTGCGTGTTTCAAGGTAAAAACATGGGTCGATTTTTGCAAAAAAAATTTTGTTGGGTCTGAACAAAAAACAACCCAATGTTCCTGCAATACCAGAGGCTGCAGTTCTAGGACTGCATAGGACCCTATTTTTTGGGACAGCGCTATCTACTCCAACAGAGGAGACCTGATTCAAACATCAAACAAACAGATGCAAAGACTAGATCCATGGAAACTATTCATTTGTTATCTTTCCATCTTATTTTTAATGTAAGAGCTAGCGTGAACTGTTTGAGGGGGGGTCAGCAATCTCCATTTAGCCTTTTTAGCTGTGCAAAACAGTTCATTGTGATGCTGGATGTTGTAAATTAGTATTTGTATTTAAATTATTTTACATTTATTAAAGAACTAATAATCACACTAATTTGTACCGCAATTGTTTTACCGTTTACTGTACTTTAAGTGTGTCACACATCAGACGTGAAGCGCTGCGGCTAATGAACTGAAGTCTCACACAGACACAAGTCTTTCTTTCCAAGAAAACTGAATTTAAAACCAGAATATATTGAAATAAATTAGGTTAAATATTTCAAGAGGGTTACCAACGGGTATGTTTAGGGTTATGAGTTGGTTAGGACAATAATTAAGTGTATACAATTAAACAACTACATAATTCCTTAAAAATAATAATATACAGAATTGAACAGCAAGTGCTATAAAATAGTATGAGCCACTAATATTTGGTCATTTAGCAGCACTGGTGTCAAAAGTATTCACATTCATTACTCAGGTAGAAGTATAGATACTAGGGTTTAAAAAGACTTCTGTAGAAGTTGAAGTATCAACTCAAGCTTTTTACTCAAGTAAAAGTGTAAAAGTACTGGTTTCAAAACTACTTAAAGTATAAAAGTAAAAGTAATGTAAGGAAAAAAATGCCATTAAGGACAAAAGCTTAGGCCGCGCCACAGAGTGTGCACATTGTGCACTACCCCACCTCCTCAAAAAAAAAAACATTTTTCTGAAGGCCATAATGACTATAATGTTATATTAAAATGTTAATGTTGAAAAATTTGGGATGCACTAGGCTACTTGTTTCAGCCGCATATATGCCCATTGAAAATGAACGCATTTTAGTACAATGCAAATACTTAAAAAACAATACATGTGTACTACTGAGCATTAACGTGTTTCATGGAGCGGAAGATGATCCTGGCTACCAACCTCCTCGCTGGTGCTTGGTTGGGACATTTCGCTCGAGTTCTCTTATTGAGTCTCTGCCACGGACATCTTCGTACTTGGCTACATACGTCTGCTATGTCCAGTGTTGAGGGTAACGAGTAACAAAGTTAGTATACCCTACTTATCACAACATTGTCAATCGCGTTGTCAATCGCAAACGCTAATTTATTCAAACGTCTCTCTACCGAACTACTGTAGCTTAATTTGCGGAGGACGAAGAGAAAGCACCCGTTTGATAAATGAACCAGTATTGGAGAAATAATAACTTTTAAGAAATAATCTTTTTTGAGTAACGACCCCAACACTGGCTATGTCCTTGCTGGAGTGTGACGTGATTTGTGTCATGTGCAGGTGCGATGGATCGCATACAAACCAATAGGGTGTCGGAATGGTATATGTTTTACTTCTCATCCAACCACAATCAAATTCACTCTATCCGGATGGTGCGATTTATCTGGATAGGTTTTTTTTTTTTTTGAACGATGATGACAAGCCGGAATAAAAACAAGCCGAAATGAAATAGGAGTAACGAGGCTATTTTTAAAATGTAAGGAGTAGAAAGTACAGATAATTGCGTGAAAATGTAAGGAGTGGAAGTAAAAAGTCGGCTGAAAAATAATTACTCCAGTAAAGTATAGATACCCAAAATTTCTACTTAAGTAAGGTAACGAAGTATTTGTACTTCGTTACTTGACACCTCTGTTTAGCAGATGCTTTTATCCAAAGCGACTTACAAATGAGGACAATGGAATCAATCAAAATCAACAAAAGAGTAATGATATGCAAGTGCTATAACAAGTCTCAGTTAGCTTAACGCAGTACATGTAGCAATTTTTTTTAATTATATAATAAATAAAAAGAAAACGGATAGAATACAAAAAGATTAGAAAAGCTAGTGTTAGTTGTTTTGTTTTTAAGAAAACAAGCTGTAAATGGATAGAGTCAGAGCTCTAGAGTGCGACCTAATTTCTCAATGGTGCGACAAAAAAATACGAGGTCGCACCGGTGCGACCAGCCGTTCGAGGGAAAAAAAAAAAAGTCTCTGCGACTCTGAAAGTCTCCTTGTGGTTCAACAACAGACACACATTAGGCCCATATCGTGATCTAAACCAATCAGAGATGGTGAAGGGCGGACCCCCCCTCTGATTGGCCGTGGTCCAGATATTCCTGTACGTGTGCGTGTACGTTTGAAAATGCGTGTGCTGCAGTCAGACAGAGAGAGGCGAGTAGCGTAGGCCCGTCAGATAAACAGAGTGGATGTAGCCGCGGATGATGAGAGAAGATGAAAAGAACGATTGACAACTTTTTCGTTAAGAATGTTAAGCTAAGGCCTGATCCGTCCGAAAATCATAACTAGAATCAGGCTATTTATTAATTATTTGAATCGCGCCTTCGGCGCTTTTATAAGCGCTAACCTCACGTACGAACCGAACGGAGCGCTTATCAGCACAACATGACTGAAGCGCAGTTCTTTTAATTGTGCACGAGCGGCGCGCGAATGACCCTATACTCTGTGCGCGTTCACCAGCGCGCTCGAGAAGTGTGAGAAGATTTGCACGAGCCATTCCTATCGCGAAGCTCATGGTAAAATATGCAATCTATTTGAATTCTATTGAGAAACTGCCACTTTAAAATGATATGGAGAAAGTCGAACATTATCTAAAAAAAGGCACAAACTAAAAAGACTGATGAAAAGAGGAGAAATCTTTCACCACCACTAACATAATAGGCTATTAAAATGTTTTTAAACTACTCATGACCACCTTTAATTTACTATAATTGATCACGTTTTACTGTAGGTTTATTTATTGTGGTAAATTTTGTCTAACTTGTAGAATTTATAATAGATAATCTGTTAAGGGAATAGATTTTTCCCTAAAGATTTATATTACAACTGTGGCATGTTATTGTTTCTAAAGGCTGTTGTTTCTCATAACAAATGCAATATAGATTAATAAAAAAGTCATTATTGGCCTGGTAATGATTAATAGGCTAGCCTTATTATAACAAATGCTACAGTTAAGAACTATGGTACTTTTTCATAAGAGCAAGTACAAGTCAGAATCGAGAGCCAATGGGTTCTAATGATGAGTGATGGAAAAACCTTCAGATATTCCAATGATGGCATAGATTAAATCATTAAGAGCCTGATGAACTGTTAAGGAGTAAGAAATAAACAATATCAATATAAGAAAATGTTAAGTTAGATTGACTTCCCATGACGTGTTGAATTAGAACATTCTGTCAAACTATAGCCTAAGTGTCTAAATAATATATAATACATTATATCCTATGTAAACAAGTAATTGTTAACTAGCCTATTACTTTATTGCAGTTACGCAATCAACCAACTTTGCATGTGTGGTGGATAGCACAAAAGACCATTCTACATAAATAAACATTTAAGCAAACAAACAAATAAATAAACCTTAAAGGAACACTCCACTTTTTTTGGAAATAGGCTCATTTTCCAACTCCCCAAGAGCTAAAAAGTTGAGTTTTACCGTTTTTGAATCCATTCAGTCGATCTCCGGGTCTGGCGGTAGCACTTTTAGAGTAGCTTAGCATAGATCATTGAATCTGATTAGACCATTAGCATCGCGCTCAAAAAAGAGTTTCGATATTTCTCCTATTTAAAACTTGACACTTCTGTAGTTACATCGTGTACTAAGACCGGCGGAAAATGAAAAGTTGTGATTTTCTAGGCTGATATGTTTAGGAACTATACTCTCATTCCGGCGTAATAATCAAGGAACTTTGCTGCCGTACCATGAGTGCCGTCGGTCTTAGTACACTATGTAACTACAGAAGTGTCAAGTTTTAAATAGGAGAAATATCGAAACTCTTTGGTCATTTTTGAGCGCGATGCTAATGGTCTAATCAGATTCAATGATCTATGCTAAGCTAAGCTAAAAGTGCTACCGCCAGACCTGGAGATCGGCTGAATGGATTCAAAAACGGTAAAACTCATCTTTTTAACTCTAGGGGAGGTGTAAAATGAGCCTATTTCCAAAAAAAGTGTAGTGTTCCTTTAAGAGGGAGCATGACCCGGGGTCCACTTCAACCCCCCCAATGTTCAAACCAAAACTACGCCCTTGCATGTAATACAATACATGCAGCTCAGTGAAGCACTTTAAGCACCAACACTTTTTCAGTAAGTTACCTTTCTTGTAGAATTGTGCTTCAAATAAAGAACTTTATGTTGGCCAGATTGTTAGTTAATCATTTACAAGTCAATATTTCCTATATGAAAATTTGGGTGCACCTAACTTTTGTGCTGGTGCACCTAAGAAAAAAAGTTAGGCGCACCAGTGCAACAAGTTAGTCTAGAGCCCTGAGAGTGCAAGTCTAAAAGGGACAAGTTTTTTTTTTTTTTTTTTAAGAATAGAATTAGAATAGAGAGTGCTAGAGTTAGAGGGTCAAATAAAGATGGAAGAGATGTGTTTTTAGAGGATTCTTGAAGATGACTAAGGACTCAGCTGCTTGGATTGAGTTGGACAGGTCATTCCACCAGGAAGGAAAATTTAATGTAAAAGTCTGTGAAAGTGATTTTGTGCCTCTTTGGGATGAACAATAAAGCAACATTCATTTGCAGAATGGAAGCTTCTAGAGGCACATAAGTCTGAAGTACTGAATTTAGGTAAAGAGGTGCAGAGCCAGAGGTGGTTTTGTAGGCAAACATTAATGCCTTGAATTTTATGCGAGCAGCTATTGGTAGCCAGTGCAAATTGATAAACAGAGGTATGACGTTCTTCATTCTTTCTTACATTCTTTTTGGCTCATTAAAAATTAATCTTGCTGCCGCGTTCTGGATTAATTGTAAAGGTTTGATAGAACTGGCTGGAAGACCTGACATAATACATACATACAAAAAATAAATAAATAAAATAATTTAAAAAACAAACAAACAAAACAAAAAAAAAAAACTATAGGGTCCTAGAAATCCGGTTCTGAAACTATGGCCTCCAGTATTGCATGAATACCCTACTCACAACAACAGCCTTATTGAACATGCAGATTCAGTCTCTGCCAGCAGGAGGCGCTTTCGGACGGTTTCCGCGGTAACAGCAGAATACAGAGCAGCACTGGACTTTGAAACGTGCAGCGCTCATATTTATTTATAGCTTTTTGAAGTTTAATCATCACATTAAGCTGCATCGCGATTCTGGTCTGTACCCAAATTTAAGACCTCTTGAAATCATAATTAAGACAATTTAAGACTTTTTATGACCTTAAATTTGATAAATTAAATGTAATACTTTTTAAGACTTTTTAAGGACCCGCGGGAACCCTGATCTAGCTATTGCTGTGATTGAATAAAAAGGAAACAGAAACGCTTGAACTGATCTTGGGTATTTTCATAATAAAAAAAAATAAAAATAATATATAATAATAATAATATATATATATATATATATATATATATATATATATATATATATATATATATATACTGTATATTAGGGATGTGAGCTACGACTAATTTGACTGTCGTTTAAACGGAAGTTTTCTATCCGACTTGTCGACTAGTCTAAAAGCCAGAAACCTCCCAAAAATGGTAAAAGAAAAAAAACTGTGCGTGTCTATATAACAGCCTACACTTGAAATACTTAATCTTTGAATCACACTGTCAAATCCCTCAATGAATTCTGCTAAATATATGTCACGATTATGGCGTATGCTTGCCTCGCATTATCATCATTTCATTTTAGGCGGTCGTTAAACAGAAAAAAAAAGGAAGAGCATACACTCAACACAAACCAGTGCATAGCTTATTTATTCAGATCGGCTGGAGCAATGCAGAAATGGAAAATCAATCAATAGACTGACAGAATTCTTCATTTTCATATAACGTTAGCCAACATATTAAAACGCATATTAAAACAAAAGTCAAAAACCATAGGAAAGTTTATCAAGGAATAGCATTAAAACGGATTTTTAAAAATGTACTTCATGTTGGCTATATTGTCCAAAAACAAAACCATGCTCGTTTTACTTACTCGGACCATGCGCATTTGTTCAGAGAATTTAACATGGTCTGGTGAAAGACGGGACAAGAGGCGATTCTGCACTTGAAAAAAAAAACGCGCTCGGCAGGAACTGAAGTCACAGGCAAGCAGAGTTTCGAAAAGAGCCTGGAAATCCCGCACCACCATCGAAGTGGGTCTTCGTTTAGAGGAATAGACGGCACGGATGAGATCGCGGACCGCAGTGGCAGGTTGTAGTGTATGACATGATTGACATTTGCTGGCTTTTGGCTAGCCTCCAAGCTAACGCATACGTGCCTGTATTGAATATGATTACGCATCGCTCCAGTATAGTTATTGTAAGCCTATCTGACATAACACAGTTTACACAAAACCTTTCCATTTCCTTCCAATTCAAAAAAATAATCCCACACCTTGCTCGTCTTTCGCGTTGTCATTTTGAGCTCGCCGCAACTGATGTGAAGAAAACGCATGCGAGGTCTGAGGTAAAAATTTAGTTTTCCGCCCAGATACGCTTTTTAAAAATGTTATATGTATTCTTTTTCAAAAGTTTTATTTTAACTTGTTATTTAAAATGTAATTTAAAATGTTTTGAATGTAACGTTAAAATGATGGTAATTTGAATAAAATCATCAAGTTTTTTTTTCTCTCGTGTAATCAACTATTGTTTTCAGTGTCGACTAGTAGGAGCTGTACCGTTTAGTCGACTAGACCCGCACATCCCTAATATATACAGTATATATATATATATATATTAGTGCTGTCAATCAATAAAAAAATTAACTAATTAAATCGCACATTTTTCTAAAATTAATCGTGATTAATCGTGATTAATCCCACCTAACATTAAAGTTTTTAAATATACTTTTATATTGCAATAATTTCACATTCAATCTTCAAATGTACAATGTACAAACAACATAAAGTATTAAATATTTATTTAATGGCATCTTTTTTATGATTGAAGGCCAGCATCACTGATATCAATACTACTGATGTCTCTATAAAATAGTTTTTCCCCCTTAAAGGGGTGGTTGACTGGTTTTTTTCTAGGCTTGATTGTGTTTATGGGGTGCAGTCTAGCATGTGTTCATGCTTGGTTTTTTTAAAAACGCATTATTTTTCACATAATTTACCTTTATTCCACACCTCTCTGTCCCTTCTCTGACAAACGCCTCGATTTATTTCCTGGTTTTATGAAGCTCCTCCTTCAGAAATACGCGATGGGCTGAGATTGGTTAGCTGGCTCTGTGTTGTGATTCGCTAAACCGCCTCTACTGCACGTCTGAACGTCCCGCCCCCTCTCCTCAGTGGCATGTGCTCCGGTTGAATTGTAAACAGTGGTTGTCTATAATGCTTATCAATTTGAGCCCGATTGAGACCCAGAGGATATTAGTGAAGAGGATCGTGCAGAACCTGTGCAAGCACGGCTCTTAATGGTATGTTTGGTTGTTGTTGTCTCATACTTTTAAATACGCTGCTATTTGTAAGTGCTACTGCTTCTGTTAGCTTTTAATATGCGGTTTTATCCTGATTAAAGCTTTAATACAGCACAGCAACCGCACGCGTGTCCATTTATAATGCTTCTCATTGCTGTGTGAAAATAAGTGTATAATTGGAACAGTTTGTTGGAGCTGATCTGACGATCTGAATGAGAGAGAGAGAGAGAGAGAGAGAGAGAGAGGGGAGAGAGAGAGAGAGAGAGAGAGAGAGAGAGAGAGGGAGAGAGAGAGAGAGATGCAGAGCAGGGCGACACGAGTAACAGTATTAAGAACCGCTGCTTTAATGATTTTGAAACTTGAGAATCCATTAGAATCGTTAGAAGACAGAATCGCGATTCATATGAATAGATTTTTAGGTACATCCCTAGTTTCTCTTCCTCTTCTCTAAAGCAGCGCAGCATGGCCTCGCCCCCTTTGCTGCGTGTTCCCGGGGGCAGGGTTTATCTGGGTCCGTGACGTATCAGGCCCGGGAAGTAACTCGTTGTAGTCCCTTACCTGTCGTTTTTGTAGGCATAAAACTGCCAGAATTTTAAAAGAGGATATCTCCGTTTGCATTGAACTTTCAGCGCCGCAACTCTGCAGATATTGTTTATGCTCAAACAGCAACATTACACACTAACTAATGTTAAAAAAGTGAAATCGCAATCAACCACCCCATTAACACAGACTGTCAGGACGGGCCTTTATGCAAAAATGGAAATGCTTGCGTGAATTTGTGACATTTATAGATAAGGATATGACCGTAAACTGGAAGTTTTTTGCACTGAGGACGCACAGTCGCACACGCATGTGTCAAAGCGCCTGACCGGTAAAGCTATTACGCTAATGCATTAGCTTAAAGCTTAAAATAAAGAATTCTCATGTTTTGGGCAGCTTGGATCACGTACTTCTCCCGCAGCATCTCATTCTGTTTCCTCCACTATTTTTAGATGCATTTTGTCCATAGAAATGCGTTATTCAGGGCTGTAATTTGAGCAACCGGCTGAAGTTGGACGTGCACTGTGGGCAGACCCGACTAATCGATAATGAGAATAGTTGTCGATGATTTTCATAATCGATAATAATCAATTTTATCAATTAGTTGTTGCAGCCCTATATATATATATATATATATATATATATATATACACACACACACACACACATTCCCTATGTTGATTTTACTAAAAAATAAATAAATGGAATTAGGGGTAACCCCGAATAGTCAAAGATTTGATGCTTCGATAGGATGAGCCTGATTCGACTACCAATCTCACAGTCGAATATTCGCACAGAGGTGTTACGAAACGAGGATCATGCCATTTTGGCTATACAGGGGTTGCTCAATGTCTGATTTCAACTACAGGTTTTCTCCCGATAAGTTAATATACAGCTTATTATGATAATGCTGTAAATAAGAATGTGAAAAAAAAGAAGCTTTTATTAAATATTTTTAACGTGCATGAATAAATCCAACCACCGCTGTGACAGATTTAAGTTTCACTTTCCGTGATCCGTGACCGACAGAGGAGCGCCAGGGATTGAAATCTTAAACAAGACTCAAATTGACACAGGCAGAGTGAAAGACTGGATTTTTTTTCAATCAGGTAGGGTACAAAATTTCAAAACATTTCAGCCGGTTCTAATTTGATTTTTGGATGCTGTGAACATAGGCGAGATATTAATCTATACACTATCATATTGGCGAAACAGATCTGGCAAACTATCCAAAGCATATCTTTGTTTGCACTCTGGAGAAAATGAAAAGGTTTATTTGTGTCCAGTGCAAGCTTGCGAATCCTCTCATTATAAACAAAACTATCGCGCGAAGACGAGAGACAGCTTTTAGTGATTTTAAATGGAGTGCTCTTTGTGCGCTTTCTAGACAATATATAATCCATTCGGAATTTTTATAAAACTTGTATTTTTCAGCCACATACACGCTGCAAAGTTTCGGGAATGACATGCGATATTTATGCAGGATTCAAACTTGAAAGAGCAATGGACGGGACAAAAATATATGTGAAAATTTACGTGCATTAAAGCTAGAGCACACTTTCTAAAGCATCCTCAGTATTTAATTCTGGAACAGAGCCTGGATAAAACTAGCTGTGTTTGAGCAGTTTTCACAGCAGCTCATATTTATGCGATCGCATGGAGTTTTACGTGGCAGTAGGCTATGCTTCAAAGCTGGCAAAATTAGCAGGATTTGTTAATTTCATCTGTGAATATCTTTATACAGTTAGAGTAAACATGCACACGGGCTTCATTGAATACTTCTTGCATCTGTTGATTTCATCTTATGTGTGGATAATTTGGTTTTATCTGGTGCAAATCTTCGGTTTCATCAGCTCTGATAAGTAATAAACAACATGATATGAGGCTGGCCAATGTTAACTATCTATTAATATTTTAAAACATAAAACATTATTTACCCCGTTTGCGTCTGCGAGGCGTCCGTTAAGCCCGGCTCACACTGTGTGATTTTGGCCACGATTTCGTCGTCTGAGACAAATTTTGAAAATCCTAAAAGATTCCTATAATCCTAGGCTAAAATCTGTAGTCTTTGATCGCTGGTTTGACATGTTCAAGGACAGCCGATTAATGGCTGTTGCGATCAAATTCTGGCAGTGTCAGAAGATTTGGCGAACAGTCCTGCAGTGTGACTACCTCTACGATTAATGTCAAACTGTCTCCGTTTTTCAAGACAAGCTATGAGCAGAATTAATGCTGGAGAATTATTCTATCAGCCATAAACTCCGGCGCTCCCGTCCTCCGCTCGCAGAATTCATCTGATACGTTGCCTTTTCTATATAAACACCGGTTGAGCCGCTGTTTTCATCTGGGTGTGTAGAGCTGCATACACTATTCTTCTTAAATACGCCGGTATTGCCGCCGTTCATATACTTTTCATGATAGCAAACAGTTCGGTCCCGTGTGCAATGCAGTTCGTAGTCACTGGACGTGTATGGGTTGATAATGTAAAACTCCGGAAAAGTTTTCTTGCGCGCACCTGTTTTTAACTCGTCTTGACTGTCGTACAGTCAGACATTAATGACAACTGAGATCCCATAGTGTGACATGATCATCATGTTCGTACAGTCTGACAAGTACAATCCTAACGGACTTTTAAAAAAAATCGCACAGTGTGAGCCCGGCTTTACACATTTTCCCTCGGTGTTAACATCAGTATTTATGACTGTCGAATGTAATGTATTTTGCCCCCCCCTCCCCTCCCCCAAACATATGATTCGACAATCAGTCAACCATCAGCAAGATTCAACAATTCTGATTCGACTATATAAATCCTTAGTCGGGGACACCCCTAAATGGAATTATATAGAATGGATTTAGATTAGATAAAATGTGAGTTAATAGACAGTTCCTGTCCTTGATTATGATTGGATGAGCCACATTTGAAACTGTAACAAAATGCTCTTTAAACGCACACCTGTGACCTTATTACCTGAGTATTACTGTGCCACTACATCTGAGTGTTGCTGTGTTGATAAATGTTTTCTGAAGAACTACATTTGTTGACAGAAGAATTATTATTTGTTATCAATAAATCTTTACATTTTTGTTGCTGTGTGCATATTTTATGAAACCTTGCCAGGTACATGCGACCATTTTATAAAAGCAATAAGCCCCATAAAGCCAAGGATTGTAGTGATTTAAGAGCAGCTTAGGGGGTTTAGCTGTTCTAAAATAGTTGTAAGGCACAGCTTCTAGAGCTTATTGCTTTAAAATGGCACTACATTCTAGACACTTATACACAATAGGGGCATGTAGATTTTGTGAGTGACAAAGTTCTCAAATCTCTGGCCTTTCTGTGGAGTTTTCTTTTTTGTGTTCGTGTGGGCCTAGTTTTCGGTTATCAATTTCATACAAAAAATCTATACTGATTGCAACCAATTTACAGTTTTATTCCCCCTCTTACCAGTGACTGAAGCGTTTGGACTGTTGTACAGACTGCCAGACAGCAATTCATCTGAGCTTCTCTAGAAAGACACAGATGTACACTGCAAATTCAGTAAATCATTCAAATGATTAAAATGTTGTATAAGTAATATAACTTTACATCATTCCATTATTCACATTCCACCAAAGTAATAGGGACATGTGTGGATGCATGGTTACGCTCTCAGACTTATTTCATATATTTTGATAAAATACCTTAAAATTAAGTTAAGCAAAAAAAAAAAAAAAACACTTACCTTCACACCAACTGCAACATCACTTGCAATGCTGTAAAGAGAAAATATAAAAATGCGATAAATTCTGGGCTGTTTGTTTTGTTACACTGTCGAAATCACATAAACATCGATGTCACGACTAAACAGAATGTCATTAACACTAACTTCTCAATTAACGTTACAAATATTACAGTAATAGTACAACAAGACAAAATGTTATATTTTAAGGAACCCTCAAGTATGGACAGTATTGTCAGCAGTTTGTTATAAGAGGTTTAATAATGTTTGTACAAAACTGAGTTGAAAAGCAAATTATGCATAGTAAAGTCGTATTCAGTAACTACAGATTAATATTCAGCTCGTGGATGGAGCGAGAGTCCGTTACATTTCAAACAAAGAAAATCGGACGCGCCCGACGCGCAGCAACAGTACCGTTAGCCGCGGAGCTACACTACACGTCCCTGTTGTTCACATAATACCAAACAATTCACAGACTGATATTAAATTATTCAGAACGCTGCTATTTGATATTCTATATACACAACGCGTCTAGTTAGCGGTAAAATATGATCTGTGGAGCTCGCATGCGTTTGTTATTATTAGCCAACATTGGTTTATGCATCAACAGTCTGCGCGAGCGGCCTTGTTAAAACGCTTAAGATTGTGATTAAATTCGTTTCAGAATGAACGTAAGCTACTCTCAAATTTTTTTTTTCTCTCTTATTCTGTAAACAACGCAGTCTTACCCGTCCATTGCAGGGAAAACGTTCTTCACGGTGTGATACCGATCGCAGGAGCAAAGGAGCCTTCAACACACGCGTAACTATGCAAAATGGAGGAGAGTCTGTTATTCACGGAGTCACCCGAACACAGCCGAGACACAGCCGAACCGACGAGCATACTCAGAGCGATCTGGGTGACTGATATTAAAAGTTCATCAAAAACAACAAGAACAATAATCATCGTTTTCTGCAGCATAGACAGCTGCATTATCACTATTATCAAGGACTTCCACCGTTATGTAAATCCTGGAAACAATACATGATTATTAAAACTGATTTCCATGCTTAGAAATATCATGGAAACAGGGGCCTAGCATCTGGGTATGCATGTGCATATGGGCCCGGGCTAATTGGGGGCCCGCCGAGGGGGACCTTTTAATTAAAACGAGGGAATTCGTATTCTAATAATTTATTGCCACAATATTGTGAGGGTTTGAGGTTGGCTAGCGAGTTGAAAAGAATGTATCACATCTGTATCACATCTAGCTTCAGTGACACCTGCACATTTTGATTCTCTTTCTTTTGTTTTAATTCTCTTTTATCGAAAGAGAAAGTCTATCGAAAGTATTCATTCTTTCCAATGAGAATACACAAAGCCTTAAATTAAACACCAAAGACATTGTGGATGAATTTGCCAAAAGAAAGGCCAAGAGAATTAAATTAGAAGTAGAACATTAGCTAATTACAACTAGCAATTAAAGTAGTATTTTTATTTGATTTTTTTTACTTTCTTTTTGCGTTTTGGGATGCTGTGCCAAGAGTGTGTTTGCATTATATGGCAGCAATTTAGTGCCATAATATTTTCAGAATAAAAACATATCAACAGCTTCCTGACAGACAGGCAGCAGCTAGTGAGGCTGGGAAAATACACATCCAGCACCCGCACCACCAGCACTGGAGCCCCTCAGGGCTGCGTTCTCTCCCCACTGCTCTTCTCCCTCTATACGAATGACTGCACATCTAAAGACCCCTCTGTCAAGCTCCTGAAGTTTGCAGACGATACCACACTCATCGGCCTCATTCAGGACGGTGACGAGTCTGCCTACAGACAGGAGGTTAAGGAGCTGGCTGTCTGGTGCAGTCTTAACAACCTGGAGCTTAACACGCTCAAAACAGTGGAGATGATCGTGGACTTCAGGAGAAACCCCCCTGCTCTCCCCCCACTCACCATCATGAACAGCACGGTGACTGCAGTGGAGTCATTCAGGTTCCTGGGCACCACCATCTCCCAGGACCTGAAGTGGGACATTCACATAGACTCCATTGTGAGAAAGGCCCAGCAGAGGTTGTACTTCCTTCGCCAGCTGAGGAAGTTCAACCTACCACAGGAGCTGCTGAAACAGTTCTACTCTGCCATCATTGAATCGGTCCTCTGCACATCAATAACTGTCTGGTTCAGCTCAGCTACCAAATCTGACCTCAGAAGACTACGGAGGGTAGTCCGGACTGCTGAGCGAATCGTTGGTACAACCCTCCCCACTCTCCAAGAACTGTACTTATCCAGAGTGAGCAAAAGGGCTGGCAAAATCACTCTGGACCCCTCACATCCAGCACACTCCCTCTTTGAACTGCTGCCGTCTGGTCGACGCTACAGAGCTCTGAGCACCAGAACGACCAGACACAGGAACAGCAAGCAATCCATCTCATGAACACCTGACATTAACATGGAACACACAACACTATTTTACAACTATTTATTCACCACACATACATATATAATATTTTTTTTTTTTTTCCATTTCAAATTTGCACGTCAGACCTATACACACATGATTGTCTGTATTGAATAGTGTTTTTGCTATTTTTGTACATTGCCTATTTGTATATTTGTATATTGTTCTTTTGTTGTCTGTGTCCTGTCCTGTTGCTGTCATTCTGTTGCACTGTGGAGCTTTGTCACTATAACAAATTCCTCGTATGTGTAAACATACCTGGCCAATAAAGCTCATTCTGATTCTGATTCTGATTCTGATATTGTGAGATTAAAGTTGTGTTTAATAAAGTCAGTCATTGAGAAAATTCCACCTACTCCAACCGTCTGTGGCAGTTAACTGACTGATTTATGAAAATAATAAAACAATGTTGGCAAAGTTGTTGGCATTTCTGAGGTAGGCTAAATGTTATGCTATGATTGTTATGAGTATTAACAAGCTGTTTCATTGACGATTGTCGAAACTGATTGATCGATTACATAAGACATTTGTTTTATTAAATTGTTCAGATTTTTTTTCAACATGTCTTCTGATATTAATTCATGTTTATTTTGTGCTGTAACTAGTAAAAAGAAGGGGAAAGATGATTGATTCACATGCTGCTTGAACTGAGGTGAATGATCTCACGCCACTTTAAAGAGTGGAAAAACACATTTATTGTTTGTATTTCATGATAAAATTGACAGAATTTAAAGGACACAATTTGTGCTATATTAAAAGTATCAAAACACTTATTGTGATTTGTGGGTGGCTGGCACGCAACAAATAATGAATAGACTTTAAAACGTTAAATATTTCCAAGCATTTATACAATAAAACATCTTGTGAATAGTAATGTAATGTGATTTACCTCAGAAAAGACAACAGCGCTGGAGCCCACATTAACCTGTAAGGTTTTTTGTTGGGGGGGGGGGGGGGGGGGTACAAATTATGTTTATTATGGGGGCTGACTTGATACACAACTGATTTCCATATCATTGAACACAGGCCTGTCACTGACCTACGGTCCACAGCAGTCCTGTCCGTGCAAAATTTATTTGTTTTTGTATTCTGTCTATATTTTCAAGTTTATGTAAAGATGCACTGAAGTCTTTGGATGCTGCATCACATCTTGCTGGATTTGCATCATGATTTTGAAGTATTTAAATCAAGACAACAACACAAGAATTATTCAGTTTCAGCTCTGAGTTTATTGCATTTCATTGAATATAATTTTGAACACTTTGGAATTTATTTTCTTCATTACTTTGAATATATATTTGATTTTAATCTACTTATAAATATGGTTTATAGCAGGCGTTAACAGTGATTAACAACCATTACTCTGTAAAAAGATTACTGTGAAATTTACAGTAACTTGCTGGCAGCAATTGGCAAGTAAGTTGCTGTAATATATTCCACAGTATGCTGACTGTAAGTTTAATCACAGTAACTTACTGTATTTTTTATTACAGTAAAAAACGCAGTACCGTAATTGCAATCAGAGTAATAGAATGCTGTATTTTTTAACATAGCAAATATTATTTTAATATTACTGTGTTAATTGTGTGTAATGTAAAAGGAAGACACGGTTTTTGCCACAAAAATAACATTTATTGCATAAAATACATAAAAATGGCATAAAATATATTTAAGTTTTGTACTTTTCAGTCTATAAACACTTTTTATTTTGCATAAACATAAAACTGTATAGTTTTTTAACTATAAAATATTTTGTGACCGACTTTGTTCCAGTATAGGGTATATGTCAAACATCACATGACAAACCAGAAAACAGTACTCATTACTGCCGCTTGTCAGAGAAAGTGTTAACAGCATTATAAAATAGAAGAAAAATAAAGAACATTTATATATCAATCTTCATACAGCTGCAGTCAAAAGTTTACATACGCCCTGCAGAATCTGCAAAATGTTAATTATTTTACCAAAATAAGAGGGATCATACAAAATGCATGTTATTTTTTTTATTTAGTACTGACCTGAATAAGATGTTTCATATAAAAGACGTTTACATATAGTCCACAAGAGAAAATAATAGTTGAATTTATAAAAATAACCCTGTTCAAAAGTTTACATGCACTTGATTTTTAATACTGTGTTGTTGTTACTTGAATGATCCACAGCTGTGTATTTTTGTTTAGTGATAGTTATTCATGAGTCCCTTGTTTGTTCTGAACAGTTAAACTGCCTGCTGTTCTTCAGAAAAATCCTTCAGCTCCCACAAATTATTTTTGTTTTCCAGCATTTTTGTGTATTTGAACCCTTTCCAACAATGACTATATGATTTTGAGATCCATCTTTTCACACTGGGGACAAATGAGGGACTCATATACAACTATTACAGAAGGTTCAAACGCTAACTGATGCTCCAGAAGGAAAAAACATGCATTAAGGGTGGGGGGGGGGGGTACTTTTTGGATTTGAAGATCAGGGTAAATTTAACTTTTGTCTTCTGTGAAGCATGTAGCTTCTGAAGGGCAGTATTAATATATATATATATATATATATATATATATATATATATTATATTTGGGCAAAATAAGAAAAATGTACACTTCTTCATTTTGTTTAAAAGTTTATACCCCCCGAAGGCTATCTTCATGGCAAAAACTGAGTTACAATAATACAAGTTACATAAACACAAAAGTTCAGTTAAACACTATCCTTCAACATTATTAAAGGGTAAGTTCAACAATTTTCAATCCATTTTGTATTGTTACAATGTTGGTAACATATGTAAAAGAACAATGTTTATTCTTGTTTCTGTTTTATCCGAGATACCAAGTTTATTTTAAACAGAGCATTTTTTTTCATTTTTATGCTGCAAAAAGTGTCTTTTTGTAATTTTGTCAAAACTCGTCATTTCATTTTGCATCATCCAGCAGAGTGTTGCTTACAAATAAAAGGGGACATATAGGTACACATAACTCAGAGAAAGAGTAAATATTGTTCATTTACAGATATTACAGACTTTGCAATAATACAAAGCGGGTTGAAAATCTCAAACTTACCCTTATAGGCAATATAAAGATAATATTTGTCAGTTCCCTTCCAGTCGGTCACTCTGAGTCACGTCGGTGACCGACGAATTGGGATCTCACTTAGAGAGACCAATCCACTTCAAGTGTAACTAAACGAGCCAATGCACATTGGCATGCGATGATTGCATCCAGCTGCCGCTGATCACAGTGTGAGTATAAGCAGTGGCGTACTGTGGGGTTTCAGTCAGGGCCTTCAGTAAGCAACTGTAAACTACATGCACACATCTCTGTTACAGCTAACGCAGCCATATGCATATAATGCACATATTATGCCACACACAGGCTCTCAACAACAATGACGGCTGATCAACAATTTCAACAGTAGGCTAGATTAGGGTGGGTTAAATGCAGAGTAAATTTCCCTACATGGTCAGTAAAAGTAATCTGCCAAATTATACACGGGTCACTGTGCACATTTACGTCACTCTAAAATGATGACGCACCCAAAGCAGCAAAACTGCTGGACATCCACACACCACACCACAGTATTATCAACGCACAACATACACCTCCATAACAATGTGCATGATACAATACTCATCAAATAATAAAGCACTCACCTGTCGCTTGTAAATAAAGTCCATGGGTCTATCATTCCATGCCCCTTTACTCGGATTAAAAAGTAAACACGGTCAACAAAATAACTTGTGCTCGGTGCTAGCTGTTGACCACTCATGGCACTCATAGTTGCAATCTTTGAAATGGCGCATAAAAACTTTGCTGGCCTTTGTTAGAGAATTCGGTTTGGGTGTAGGTCTTCCTTTCTCAGTTATTCTCTTTTGTCTGAAAAGAGCGCCTTGAAAAAGGCGTTCTTAGTAGATGGGCAACAAGATCTGGTGTAGGTGCCGATGACTGCAGCTGTCATTTTCTTTTCATTGAATTTCACTTTCGTTCCTTGGAAATCCCTGACTAAAGGTGCGGTCTAACGCTGGGGGTAGCACTGGGCACGTAGCTAGACCCAGAGAGCGGGCTGCCATTGAACGTCAAAATTTGATTGGCTGATGATTCTGTCAGTAATGCTCATAACAAATCAGATGTGACGTCTTTCAACAGAAGGGTAGCACTATCTGTAGTGCTGGCCTCAGACTTTTTTATGTAGGATATTCTAGTTCAACCTCAACTAAACTAATCATAGGCAATTTAATGGACATTACACAAATGATAATGATACCTAAATAATCAATAAAAACATTTTTCACACAATTAATTTTTTATAGGGCCAGCAGAGAAGGCCCTGCTTCCCCTGACGGCCCACCACTGAGTATAAGTAGGCAGCAGGTGCAGCGCATATTCAGCTTTTCGCTTCAGAGCCGAGCGATCACATACAGTAATTTTGCTCTTGACTACTCTACTGAGAGAAGACTGAACGAGTTCAGCGCGCTCTTTGGAGCTCTTGGTGTTGGAGGTACAGCGCTTCAGCGGTGGTGGTTTCCCGTGTCGAGTGGGTTGCACACATCATGCTGCACTACCCCCTGTTTGTGTTGCAGGTGATCATCTCCCCTGTGCGCTTCAGCACGCTAAAAGAGCTTTTTTTCCCTAAAAGAGCATTCACGGGTGCGTCTTTTTAAAGACCGGCCTGCTCGTCGCCGAGGGCGGCCCCCTCCACAGTGAGCGGAAGAGCAAGAGGCCCCGGGACGGGCGATCCTGAGAGAGAGGGAACTGCTTCGGGAGATTTTCACCATCGGGAGATGGTGAATGCACCCCTCCCCTGGAGGAGGGCCGGGTGGATAATCTCGACAAAATCTCTGTCTCTGGGTCCCAACACTCACCCTCCTTTCTCGCCAATGAGCAGCTGTGGGCAGTTCGAGAGCGCGATCAATAGTACTACTCACGCACCCTCTGCCCGAGCGCAGGTAGGTGTTGCACACATGCTGACCCCACTTCGGACCGGCAACGAGATGCCCGAGCCGGGTCCCTGCGTTCCCCCTCGCTGCCCCACCGTAGGTTCATCGGTGGTTCCGTTGGTGCCACTTGTACGGTTTCTTGGAGCCTGGCTAGCCCTTCCCAGTCTGTCTCGTTGGCTCTGTCAGACCATCAGACTCGGCTATGCGATTCAGTTCGCCCGGCGCCCTCCCAAGTTCAGGGGCGTCCACTTCACTTTGGTGAAGGCGTCAGATACTCCTGTTTTGCGTGCAGAAATCACAGTCCTACTGTCCACAGTGAAGGATGCGATAGAGCCAGTCGCTCCAGCCGATATGAGGATGGGGTTTTACAGCCCTTACTTCATTGTACCCAAGAAACGCAGTGGGTTGAGGGACACGTACTTCCATGCGTCGATCCTTCCGCGCCACAGGCCATTCCTGCGGTTTGCGTTTGAAGGGCAGGCATATCAGTACAAGGTCCTGCCCTTCGGGCTGTCCCTGTCGCCCCGTGTCTTCACAAAAGTTGCGGAGGCAGCCCTTGTTCCCCTGAGAGAACAGGGCATTTGCATTCTCAACTACCTCAATGATTGGCTCATACTAGCTCAGTCTCAGGATCAGTTGTGTGAACACAGGGACTTGGTGCTCTCACACCTCAGCCAGTTGGGCCTTCGGGTCAACTGGGAAAAGAGCAAACTCTCCCCAACGCAGAGGATCTCTTTTCTTGGTATGGAGTTGGATTCGGTCGAACAGACAGCACGCCTCACGCAGGAACGTGCTCAGTCGGTGTTGAACTGCTTGAATACGTTCCAGAGCAGGATATCGGTCCCACTGAAACAGTTTCAGAGGCTCCTGGGGCATATTGCAGCTGCAGTGGCAGTCACAACTCTGGGGCTGCTTCATATGAGACCGCTTCAACACTGCCTCCATGGCCGAGTCCCGAGGTGGGCGTGGCAATGCGGCACTCACCGGGTCCTAGTCACACCGGCCTGCCGCCTAACCTTCACCCTGTGGTCAGACCTTTCGTTTCTCCGGGCAGGAGTGCTCCTGGAATAGGTCTCCAGGCATCCCATGGTTCACACAGATGCCTCCACCACCAGCTGGGGTGCCACGTTCAACGGCTTCCACTATCGGGGTTTGGACGGGCCCGCAACTGCACTGGCACATCAATTGCCTAGAGTTGCTGGCAGTACACCTTGTCTTGAACCGTCTCAAGAGGCGCTTACGAGGCAAACACGTACTAGTCCGCACAGACAGCACTGCGACCGTTGCGTACATCAACCGACAAGGTGGTCTGCGTTCCCGTCGCATGTCACAACTCGCCTGCCACCTCGTTGCCACCAGTCTCTTCATGCCATTCACATTCCAGGCTTGCACAACCGGGCAGCTGACAAGCTGTCACAAGCTGCGCTCCCCGGAAAATGGAGACTCCAACCCCAGACGGTCCAGCTGATTTGGAGATGTTTCGGAGTCGCTCAGGTAGACCTGTTTGCGTCTCTAGAGACTTCTCAATGCCAGTTGTTTTACTTCCTGACCGAGGGAACACTCGGCATGGACACACTGGCACACAGCTGGCCGCGGGGCCTTCGCAAGAATGCGTTTCCCCCAGTGAGCCTTCTTGCACAGACACTGTGCAAGATCAGGGAGGACAGGGAGCAGGTCCTGCTCGTGGCGCATTACTGGCCCACTCGGACTTGGTTCCCAGAACTGATGCTCCTCGTGACCCTCTGGCACCCGTGTCCAGACCTCTGGAAACTTCATGTCTGGTCCCTGGACAGGTCGCAGAAGTTCTAGGTGACCTACCCCAAGAGGTAGTTGACACCATCACTTCGGCAAGAGCACCGTCTACGAGACACGCTTACGCCTTGAAGTGGAACCTGTTCGTCGAACGGTGCTCTTCTCACAGAGAAAACCCCCGGGAAGTGCCCGATCAGAGTCGTGCTGTCCTTTCTGCACCAAGGATTGGAGCGAAGGCTGTCTTCATCCACCCTTAAAGTCTATGTGGCTGTGATTGCTGCCAACCACAACCCCGTGGAAGGGAAGTCGGTGGGGAAGCATGACCTGGTCATCAGGTTCCTTAGGGGGGCGAGAAGGCTAAATCCTCCACGGCCCCCCTCCATACCCTCTAGGGACCTGTCTCTAGTGCTCAGAGCACTAGAGCAGGGCCCATTTGATCCTTTACAGATAGTTGAGCTGAAGTTCCTTTAAATGAAGACAATGCTCCTGTTGGCATTGGCCTCCATCCAGAGGGTAGGGGTCCTGCACGCATTTTCGGTCGACGATTCGTGCCTAAAGTTCGGGCCGGCCGACTCCCAGTTAATCCTGAGGCCCCGGCCCGGCTATGTGCCCAAGGTTCCCAATACTCCCTTTAGGGATCAGGTGGTGAACCTGCAAGTGCTGCCCCTAGAGGAGGCAGACCCAGCCCTAGCTTTGCTTTGTCCCATCCGAGCATTGATATGCTACGTAGACAGGACGCAAAGCTTCAGGACCTCAGACCAGCTCTTTGTCTGTCACGGAGGCCGGCAGAAGGGGAATGCCGTCTCTAAGCAGAGGATGGATAGTGGATGCCATCACCCTGGCTTATCAGGCACAGGGTATGCCCTGCCCATTCAGGTTGAGAGCTCACTCTACTAGAAGTGTTGCATCCTCCTGGGTGCTGGCTCGTGGCGCCCCGCTGGCAGATATTTGTGAGCTGCAGCCTGGGCGACCCCCAACACGTTCGCTAGATTATATAGCCTTCGTGTGGAGCCGGTATCCTCCTGTGTTCTCACCTCAAACTGGTAGAAAAACTGAGGGACCCCGGCTTCGGGTCGGCTTGCTAAAACTGCTCCAGAGAGTCCGTACTGTAGACCCTGTCGAGCTCCTCCGTCCCCTCGGCAGCCAGAGGTGGCGGAGTGTCCGGCGCCAGGCCCTCACTCGATGAATCCGTGAGAACCGGTAGAGGGCTGGGTTCCATATGTAGAGACCTAATGGAACCCATATGTGTAATTCCACGGCATAACTACAGAGACCGTGTTCCCCGGCAACTTCTGCCATTTTTCTTAGAGGGTTACAATCACCTCTAATCTTCCATATGCACCTAAACGGTTGTTCATATATGTAAGTGCTTCTGAACCTCCTTCGGAAAGGATGGGGCTTCCGCAGTGTTCCTGTTCCAAGTGGAACGGGTATATTTTCCCAGTGTTATCCAGTCTTACTTAGTGGGTAGTGCCATAGCAACAGTAACTGGTCTTCTTGTGGTAAGTCCCGACCTACGCCAAAAAGAAGGGGTGCATTCGGCTTCCACAGGACACTGGAAGGGGCAGTATCCGTGGCCCTTTGGTAGGGATCCCAATTCGTCGGTCACCGACATGACTCGGAGTGACCGATTGAAAGGGAACATCTCGGTTACGTATGTAACCCTCGTTCCCTGAAGGAGGGAACGGAGACGTCACGTCCCGTTGCCACGGCTTCTGTACCACCGCTGAGCGGCAGGGTCACCGGCTCGGCTCCTCAGCGAAAAGCTGAATATGCGCTGCACCTGCTGCCTACTTATACTCACACTGTGATCAGCGGCAGCTGGATGCAGTCATCGCATGCCAATGTGCATTGGCTCGTTTAGTTACACTCAAAGTGGATTGGTCTCCTCAAGCGAGATCCCAATTCGTCGGTCACCGACGTGACGTCTCCGTTCCCACTTCAGGGAACGAGGGTTACATACATAACCGAGACGTTTCGTATGGCCATTTACATCTGCCGTCATCTGAAGTCTGTGAGTGATGGCGTCATCTGAAGTCTTCACAAGTGAGACTGGATCCAATCTGCAGCTGGTGTGATCTCTAGTAACCTCTAGTAACCTTGGGATGGGCATCCTGAGATAGAAACAAGAAATCGAAAGGAGAAAGTTTAGCATAGCTGCTGTTCATATTATTTCAGACAAAAGATTATTTCTTTCATCACATATAACTGGAGTGCAAGGTTATCAGATGTGTTGTGTGAATACTTGGCTAAAAATATGTATTTTAATCTAATTTAAACTAAAAGGGTGTGTCTGAGCCCCAAACATTATCAGGAAGGCCATTTCAAAGTAAAATACCAAAAAGCTCTACTTCCTTTAATGGACTTTGATAAGTCCTTGGTATTATTAAGTGTCTTCTGCGCACCAAGGCTGCATTTATTTGAGCAAAATGAAGTAAAAACAGTAATATTGTGAAATATTATTACAATTTAACACAACCGTTTTCTATGTGAATATATTGTGACATGTAATTTATTTCTGTGATCTAAGCTGAATTTTCATTACTTCAGTCTTCAGTGTCACATGATCCTTCAGAAATAATTCTAATATGCTGATTTGCTGCTCAAGAAACATTTCTGATTATTATCAATGTCTTATTATCAATTATCAAAAGTTAGAGCGAACATTTCTGTTTTAAATAAATGCTGTACTTTTTAAAAACGGTATATTCATCAAAGAATCCTAAAAAAAAATTAAGCAGCACAGCTGTTTTAAACATTGCAATCACAAATGTTTCTTGAGCAGCAAATCAGCATATTGGAAAGATTTCTGAAGGATCATGTGACACTGAAGACTGGAGTAATGATGCTGAAAATTCAGCTTTATCATCACAGGCATAAATTACTTCTCTAAATATATTCGAATAGAAAACAGTTATTTTAAATTGTATTAATTTCATACATTAAGCTGTGGTGGGCATAAGAGACTTTCAAAAACATAAAAAATAATACCAACCCCAAACTTATGAAACAGTATAAGGATCTACGTACAAAACAAGCAATTTGACACAGAACCAACAATATTTAGTCTGCAGTTCCAGTTTTATTAGAAGGAAACAAGCTAGAGCAGAGGTAAAATGCAGATAAAAAGAAGAAGAATATAATAACATATGTGACCCTGGACCACAAAACCAGTCATAAGTAGCACAGGTATATTTGTAGCAATAGCCAACATTACATTGTATGGGTCAAAATTATCGATTTTTCTTTTATGCCAAAAATCACTAGGATATTAAGTAAAGATCATGTTCCATGAAGATATTTTGTAAATGTCCTACTGTCACAGTGCACACAGCACAGAGGAACAAGGACACGCAGACGAGGACGTAAACTCAAATAATAGTCTTTAATAAGACATCAGGGCTAGAAAAGGCAGGACAAACAAGCTGGCAAATGCTGACAGAAACAAACTGGAAACACCAAGAGGACACCTACTGAGTAACGAGTAGACTCCAGTCTATCAATTAACGGCATTTGTAAAAAAAAAAACAAACTGAGTACAGACATGATAATGATGGCTTTGTTTCTTATAAACCCACATCTTATAAACCCACAGTTTTTCACAAAATGTTAACTGAAGGACTGGAGTCGAATCCATTCCTTAGTGGTTTATTGGGATGTTTTTATCAGCTGTTTAAACTGTAATTCTGACAGCACCCATTCACTGCAGAGGATCCATTTTTTAATAAGCGATGTAATCCTAAACTTCTCCAAATCTGTTCCGAAGAAGAAACAATCTCATCTACATCTTGGATAGCCTGAAGGTGAGTAAATTTTCTGCAAATTTACATTTACAGGGGAGGGGGGACTATTTCTTTAAAACAAGTGAAAAAAGCGTGGACACCTCAGTGCTCAAATATCAACTTGAGCAACCCTTTCTGTTCAGCTCAACAGTAGCAGCTCAGTGACCCTTTAAACGATGTTGCAGATTGCTGTGAGATCATCACACTTCACTGTTCTGAGAGCCCACAGGGAAAATGCAATCATACTCTGGACGGAGGGGGCAAATCGGCTTCAACTGACCACAGATGAAAAGATGTTTACTACACATTTCTGCACCAAATGTAACAGCTTGGCCTGAGCATCATTATATACCCTGTATTGATTTCCAATAGCCAGCACATGTGACTGTTGCCTCTGGGGCCTTGGCCACCAAGTGAATTGGGAGCTTGCAGTCCTTTGTCACTGAATCAGATTATTGATGAGAGAAGTGAGCCTTCTGGCTATAGTGTTTCATATAACCTTTACCTAACCCTCCTCCGTTTGTCCAACACCAGTTCGGCCGTCTGTGGAAAACTGCCAGTCCTTGCGGGTGTCCACTATTTCTGTGAACCTTGCAGAAACTAAGCAGAGCTAATGCTTTGTTAAGAGGTCACAGTGTGAATACACACGACTCTGTGGTTACCGTAAGGTTTGCTGCAGGGCTCGATCTGCCATGGTTACCTGATATAGCGTTTCCTTAATTATTCAAACAGCGCTGTGCATCTCATTTAGCTTGAACTCAGGTGAACTGTTCGATACGGTGAACCTGCTGACCCCTCTGTAATCACTACAATCTGTTTGCCTCTGTTGATTAAAGCCTTTTACAACATTCTCAGAAGGCCTGCATGCACCCAGAGGACCGGGAAGGGTAATAACGACACAAACAGGACCATAAACAGGACCATTTTCAAGCCGAGTCTTTGTGTTACAGTCCCTTTTGTCAATATTCATTTCATATTAATAGAGAATGCTTTTTACCCTCTCTTAATAGTTAATATCTTTGCCTGTCACCTTAAATCTGACTTCCTTTTGTAATATAACTTTTATTCCTCCTTGAGTTTGTATCAGTTTGCCCATGCTTTTAATTCAAACCCACATGTTAGCTGTTTTCATTCTCATTTGGTCAATACAAGTCTTGTTATTAGTGCATCAGCTTTGTGAAAGCATTACAGCTATGTATAAAATATATTTTCTGTGCAGTTAATACAAAATAAATTAATATGTAATGTGATTACTAAATATGTAATATTACTTGATTACTAATCAATAAGGTAATAATTTACACAAAAATGAACACAAAAAGAACACAAAAGAAGATGTTTTGATGAACATCAGGGCCCAAAACAATGTAGACCTTAGTCAGGGTAGTGCCATATTACACTCATGACAGAATGAAAATGAGACTGTGGGGGATAGAAGTACAGTGTGTTCAACAGATTAGACTGTAGTTTAACAACATGACAACTGTTCAGCTGACAAAACATCTTTCTAAAAAAAAATTCAGTATAGACAAAAGCTGTACAAAACAGTTTTGAAAATTGTGAGTTGTGAAAATAACATGCGATCTAGGAGTTTTATCAGTGCATGCCAATAACGTTTGAACGACTGTAAGGTCTTTTGGAAACCAAAAGTGATGACATTTTTAACACATCTTTAGTTTTCTACAGATGAAAGAAAGTCATACAGGTTTGATGGTGAGTAAATGACTTTATTTTAGTGTTATTTTAGTATTGTTTTACGCTATTACTGTATTTAATCATTTGAATTAGCTTTAATTTATATTTTTAATTAGTAGTTAGTCATTTTCTCATGCTTCTTTTTAGATTTTTCATTTTCTTTATGTTTAAAAATATTCAAAATATATTTAAAATATTACAAATTTGACTATATCTTTATTTTTTATTTCAGTTTTAATTTGACTTAATTTAGTGTTTCATCTTAAACATAATCATTTCAGTTAGTTGGCAAGGCCAATATATATATATATTTTTATCTTATATTTACATTTTATTTAAAAATATTTTTAATAGTTTTAGGCCTGGTTTCACAGACAGGGCTTATACTATGCCATGATTAGGCCATAGTTCAATTAGGACATTTAAGTATTTTTTATAAACATGCCTTACAAAAAACATTACTGGTGTCCCTCTTGAGACAAAACAAAGGCACTGAAATATTTTAAGATCAATCAGTGCAAGTTTATTTCAGTTGAAACAGCTCAGACTTGCATTTTAGTCTGGGACTAGGCTTAAGCCTTGTCTGTGAAACCGGGGGTTAGTTTATTAACAATAACATCACTGGTAAATGATGACAGATTTTTCATTTTTGTGTAAATCCTTTAACTTGATTTTTTACTGTTCGGAAACTTGACAAGGACTTAGTACTCTACCAAGCAATTTGTGATTACTTTTCACTTGTGAATCAAATTATATCAAGCCTGGAAATTACTTATAGATGTTAATTAGAGATCTCATTAGAATGCTCAATAAAAGCTTAATAGTTCCCTTTAAAGATTAAGTTAGATTCTGTGCCGTCATTCTTCTCTGGCCCGTATTGAATAGGTTCTCTCAATGCTGGTTAAATTAATCAATTCTTTATTCCAGTTAGATGCTCCAGCGTCTTTGTTCTCTTACTCTTTGTCGTCTTTGGGCCTGTGGTGTAGCATTATCCAGCTTTATTTTTCTGAGTGACCTCCAAGACAACAACGCACCAGCAGTGGTTTATCACCAGTAATGTGCTGATTTTGCGGTAAAAAAATGAAAACACACAGGTGTTTATGGTTAACAACTTCTGACACAGACCTTCTCCTTCTATTGTAAGAAAACATCAGTTGATGTAAAGAAAAAGGAAGTGCCATTACCAGGTGAATACACAGATATTACACTCACAGTCTTGTTGAGCCGAGTGGCCTTTGGGAGTGACAGTTGTGATTTCAGACGTGTCTGTTGAAATGTCAGGGCACTTCACATTTCCGCCCTGCTTCCTTCAGCAGGCCACCACCTCATCTTGCAGACAGGACAGTAGTGTTGAGATTTCCTCCGCTGGCCTGCCATGCACTGCTCTGCTATAATGGGCTGTGTTCACTGTGCTCCTGACCCTGCCTGATGGATGAGCTTTAACATATGACAGCAGATGAAGAAAAGTTTTAGTTTTTTTTCTAGGCACAAGACAAATGCTTTACTTTGGGGTAATTGATATAATATTTCTACATCATCAGACAAGTGAAGTGAAAGGGCAGTGTTGGTATAGTGTTTGTATGGTTTCTTGTGCTCTCTTACAAATGGAAGTGATTCTTGAGCTGTAATTGCTGCTTTTCCTTGCAGAAATCAATTCTATGCTCCAAGGATGAGAAGTTCAGCAGGGAGAGTGTTTAGTCTTAAAGCTGTAGCTCAAACAGTATGGCGCTATACATTATGTCATGGACATTTATAATAATGTTTAAAAGTGCTATACTGTATTATTGTATGTATTTCATGTGACACTTAAGACTGGAGTAAGGACTGCTGAAAATTCAGCTTTGCAATGATAGGAATATGCTATATTTATAATAGGCCTATATTAAGATCAACAACTGTTATTTAAAATTGCAATAATATTTCACAGTATCGCTGTTTTCACTGTATTTTTGCTCAACTAAATGCAGCCTTGGTGAGCAAATAAAAAAAAAAATCTTTCCAACTTTTTGTATAGTAATCTATCAGTGTCTATCAGCCTATACAGTGGAAGTCAATAATATGTTTTTACCCAAACATTCTTAAAAATATCATCTTTTGTCTTCTGTAGAAGAAAGAAATTCATACAGGTTTGGAATGTCATGAGAGGGAGAAAATTATGACAGATTTTTTTTCTTTTCTTTTTTTATGACTCTCTTACATGGAAATATAAGTCACTTTGGATTAAAGCATATACCAGTGCATAAATGTAGTGGCAATTTAAAATATATTTTGAAGTTTTGAAAAATCATGTCAGATTTCAGATATGAATTAATTAGTAATATACAATAAACAATAGTAAATGTGAGATTTTAAACAAACACCTTCAAACTTACACAACGTTCGAAAGTCCCAGATTAATCTCTTTCCAGCTACGCTCAGAAATATGAAAATATCAGAACCATTTATCCATGAAGACCCACACACTGTCATATCATCATGACAGATAATAATTTATATGACTGATGCCTATTAAAAATATATTTTAAATCCCCAAGGCTCGCTTTTTTATGGTATATATACAGTCCAGATTGTGTTAGCCGTGTCTTTGTGGCCTCTGCACAAATGACAAAATGATGAATTTAACAACATGATCCACAAACACATTCTTGCACATTTTTTAAAGTTAGGTGAGGCGTGTCTTGTCTCATAATTTACAACATGTAAACACGTCTTTATCTCCATGGGTGCGTGACACTGAGGCAGTTTCCATGGAGACATTCGGCTAAAAAAAACTTTTGTACAAATAAATCTCATTAACCTCTTCACCTCTGCCTACGTCTCTGGAGAATGGTTCTTCACAAACAGGAGCCTAGTTTCTTCGTTCTGCTGCAAAAATTCATTTTAAGCACATTGTAACCTGACAAGGTGTCACAGAGGGCAAATGCGGAGGGGCAGACGGCTTCACCGCATACACATGAACTGTGCTCAGCGGCATATGATGCCTAATGGACGTGGGCTCACATTAATGACTCCCCGTCTGTCCTTGTTTAAAAAAAAAGAGGCATTTGTACCAAACAAGTTGCCATCCACTGAAGAAGGTTACTTCAAGACTTTGAATTAATGTTGGAATAAATGTTTGTAGCTGTAGTCTGAAACTTCATTGTTCTTTTACAACTGCTGTATACACAGAGCCGGCCTGTGGGTTGGTGAGGCTCAAGGCCAGAATATGAAAACAGACCCAACTTGTGTAAAATAACATAAAAATGTCCATAGAACCACTACAATGTTACAAGTTTTCAAGAGAAAGCACTTATACAGTGTTCACATAGTACAATATTATGCTTATAAAATATATAGGATTAAACATAAATGATTTTAATAATGCTTTTAATGTTTCACATTTGTATGTGGTTAAAAGTGCTAAATGAATAAATTGAATGTTTCATATAAACTGTGTAAATAGATTGAGGATGTAAAAAAAAAAAAAAAAACTGCAGATTTGTATGCATAAGTGACCATAACATACAGTACTTGCAAATAAAAAAAGTGTGCTGTCAATGTGAAATAAATAATTTCATTACAAACTGAAACTAAATAAAATAAACAGAACCTATACATAGAAACAGAACACTTTAATATACTATAATATTTTTGAATCTAATACGTATATTGAAACATTCATTTAAAAATAAAATTATAATAACTATCCTACAGACCTTTTTTTCAGAGCAGGTCTTTGTTAGAAATTAATTGCTCTGTATTTCACTCATATTTTCATAATGTGACAGATACCGTTTCTTCAATGCAAAAGTGCGCATGCCGTCCCCAGTATTATTTAAGTATTGTTCATATACATTATTTTATTTATTAATATTTTGAAATAGCTTTTATTTTTATACTTTTCATGCTAATTTTTGTTTAAGTTATAGTAATTTTATGTTGTTTTTTTGTCAAATATTTATTTTTAGCTTGAAGTTATTTTCATTTCAGTTTTAGTAATTTTAGTATTTCAAGGCAAGAAAGTTAAAAAGTTTCTATATTTAATCCAATATATATATATATATATACAGTATATATATATATAAAATCTTCTCTGCATTTCAATCAATGAAAACAATTAATAATTGTATTAACGATAACAACACTAATCATTCCAAACCTGTATGACTTTCTTTTTTTTTTTTTCTTTTTTTTTTGCAGAATACAAAAAATCTATTGTAAAAAATGTTTCGGCTGTTTTTCTCCATATAGGGAAGTCAGAGGTGTCCAAAACAACACTGGACCCCACTAACTTCCACTGTCTGGACAATAAAAACAGAGCCATTTTTCTTCTTTTTTTTTTTTTCTTTTATGAAAGTCATACAGATTTGAAACAACATGAATAAATGATGACAGAATTTTGAATGTTTTATTTTTTCATCTCTTTAAGAACATGCACGCTACAGAGTCAAGTCACAAAACAAGTTTTTTCATGAAAACCTGAGACTATTATAATGTCTGTATGTGTTTCCAGCAATACACAGCAGCATGAATAAATTATACAGGTTTGCTGCATTTATACTGTTGTTAGTGTATTTCTTGCTCTATATCTGTCATAATGTGGTAACCGCTTATATCGCCCATAGGACGAGCGACCCTGTGTATAATTGCATGTCAGGCATACAGTAGCATTGTTAGGTCAAGATAAACTCCACTGGTGTTAAATACTCATTAGAACCACAAGAGAGCAATTGCATCTCTGTTCACAACATAATGATTTCCACATATACAATACACCAGAGAATCGCAGAGAAATAAAGATGTGTGTTACGCTCCCTGGGAGTGTGCATGTGTAATGAGTAATATAAAAAGAGTTGATGTGTTCTTGCATGCGCGCTTGCGTTCGCACGTACATCTGAGGCCCCCACACCAAGAGGCAGGTCACCGTTACACCCCGGGGGGAAGCTGCTTGAGCACTGCTTGTTATCCTGTTGTGGGAGACAGAGTGTGACAGCCCCTTAATCCAGCCAGCTTTGTGCCACTGCCCCCGACACCATGCTAAATTGTGTTTACTTGAGGAAGCTCTCAGAAGCATCTAGCCCACACCACATCTGTGACCTTCCTGACACATACAGAGCAAATACCACAGAGACCTCACTGATGGGAAGCTCTGCCATCTCAAACGCTACCAGAGGCTCTTTTGTCATAATTTGTCCATTGATAGCATATGACGTTCCATCTTCCACTTGAGAAGGCAAAGCGCTGAACTCAATTCCCCTTCCAAGAGCGACGTGGATCTGATGTTTCCGTGGCGTGATTACGAGTGAGAGCACCTGCCAAGAGAGGATGTGGGGTGGAACGCAGCATACAGAAGTTGGGGAGCTGCTCATACACTGAAAAAGATATATACTTTGGACCAACTTTAAAAAATGTTTTGCCTAATTTGTTAGTTTTTCTCAATTTATGGTTTGCTTCCACTTGTTCTTAACCTGTCTAAATTTCTGTCTTCTGATGAACACAAAAGAAGATATTCTGAAGAATGCTGTTAACCAAACAGTTGACAGTAGCCATCGAGTTCCATTTTATTTTTTCCAGAAGTCAATGGCTACAGTCAACTGTTTGGTTACCAACATTCTTCACAATATATATGTTACAACTTAATTTCACTTTAAACAAAAACTAAATTAACTATATTAATATGAAGGTAGAATATTCACTTAACAAACAAAAAAAAAACATGTTGTTAGTCAAGGTTTAATTTAGTTTGCTTACTCTAAAGACAGGAATATTCACTTCGAAAGACCTTAATTTTCATTGTGATGTCTTTCTAAAATATGGATAGTCTTTTCTGTTTTGACACTCTGGTGTCAAGAGAAAATACTATTCAAAGAATATTCATTCATAGAATTAGATTTTTTTTATTATTTGTAACATACACGATTATATAGAGAGTATATAACCAGCAGTGAAATGTATTCTCTGCATTTAACCCATCCTAAGTGAACACACACCCGGAGCAGTGGACAGCCATGTTACAGCGCCCGGGGAGCAGTTGGGGGTTCGGTGTCTTGCTCAAGGACACCTCAGTCGTGGTATTGAAGGAGGAGAGAGCGCTGGTTATTCACTCCCCCACCGGACCTGAGATTCGAACCCACAACCTTTGGATTACGAGTCCGACTCTCTAACCATTAGGCCACGACTTCCCCCTATTCAAAGAATATTAATTCATTCATTTGTTCATTCGTTCATTCATTCTATTGGGAGTGTTATTTGCTTTAGACCAAACTGGGGGAAAAAAACGATTTAAACTGGAATCCATGATCTTCTAAAAAATGCACTTTAAATAAATGACACAGCCATTTCCCTTTTCTCTGTGGGGAGACAGCGGGGAAGAAACGGTAATGTTAGACTCAGGCATGTGTCCCTCAGAGTGAAACTTTAGCTTGTATGTGTGTGTGTTCATTTTGGGGTTTAATGTTCAAGGGAGAAAATCCACTGTACTTCTAACAGCTGATCAATATGGCTTCCCAGTTTTGCCTTTAGGTTGTCTAGCAGGAGCAAGGCTGCATTAAGAGATACCACGGGGCTTTAATTCATGGGGGACCTTGTACACCTGCATTCAAACTATGACCTACTAAATAACATACACATTTCTAAATAGTATAAGCAATTTCAGAGCAAAAGCTTTATTCTGAATATCAGCAGTGCTGCAGATAATCACAGCCATGATCATATTCAGACCAACAGCACCCTAGTATCAACAGTGTGGTTAAGTAATTTTCATTTTAGACACAATATAGGCAGTCTTATTTTGCTTAAAGAAAATAGTTCCAAACAAAGCCAAAGTAGAAATCAACCATCATAGAGCTACATACAGTAATGGTGTTTAGTTCCTGAATGAACCACTGTTTTTTTGAGTGGTTGATTCACTCGTATAGACAGAGAACAGTTCTCAAATATGTGTTCTTATGCAATCTTCCTTGTGTTCTCGTAACACACTCTAAATGTAAAAATATGGTACAATGTGCTGTACAGTAATATGAAGGAATTTTCTGTATTGATTTTTCAGAGGTGTTTTGCCCATGAACTGTGCGTTGTACTGTGTTGTGTTTCAGGGTTGAAGCAAATGAAACTTAATGAAAGATATCCTGGCAGACATTTGGTAATGTTCCTTGCCTTTTTAGAACCGAGAAGCAGCCAGTCACTTGATTTGTTCCTGAGTTTTGAATGAATCAGTTGAGTGAATAATTCATTGACTCAATAAAGACAGTCACTTGTCGCCACTAGAACATGTTGGTGTAACTTATTATTAAAAGCAAGAATAAACTTGCACTGTGCAGAAATTATGTTAAAATTTTGGATTAAATAATGATTTCTAATTTTAACAGAGCTTGACAGAAGTGTTTTTCATGCAAGCATATTAAACAAAAGAAATTTGTATCAAATCCTAAACGTAATTCCCAGGTAACAAAAATACAAGGTTCTAACGTTTTGTTAACATACTCATTATGTTACGAAAACATTATTTCTGATGTTGTCTATCTGAACATTTAAAATGTCCAGTTTATTAAACATTTAAAAACTTTTTTTCTTGGTTATACGAACATTAAAAATAAAGCCAGTCACTTGTCGCCACCTACTGGTGTAACTACGTAACTTGCAGAAAACAAGTGCAGAATGTGCAAACAACAATTAATCAAACAGTACGTTGTGTTATATTACATTATATATTACATATATTTTATTTCATTGTATTAATATTAAAATAATATTAAATAGAAAACAGTTGTAATATTATTTCACAATTTGACTGCTTTACTATATTTTTGATCAAATAAATGCAGTCTTGGTGAGCATAAGTCTTCTTTTACACATATTATTTTGAGCTTTTAACAGCTGAAAAGATTATTTTCATGGACAGACTGCTTTTCATATTTCCATAGTGCAGGCAGATAGCAGCAAAAGTGAAAGAGGGTGCCGCAGTATTAAAACAGTTAGCTAGTGTGTTTGTGTGTGGCACCACCAAAGAAAACGCTGATGCCCCAGCCCTCTGCCAGGATCCACCACTGCAGCTAACACATTATAAATTGTGGTGATCAATTTTAATACGTCATACTTTTCTCCTGCACCACTGGGTCCCTGTCTCAGGCTGGGGGCCCTAGGCTCAAACTCAGGTAAGCCTGTACATTAATGTCACCCTGGGCATGAGGAAACGGTGTGGAAGAAATTCTTACATACGCATCTGCGTGCTGAACGATAAAGAGAGAAATGAAACGGGACTGGAAAGAAGACAAACATACCGTGAGGGCTTGTTTCTTCCAGATCCAGCACAGCATCCGCACAGCCGCAGGCATGGAAAAGGACCCAGACTCACAACACCTGCAACCGGCAGCACGAGCACCACGGGGTCTGCAGAGATACAGCGAGACATCTGGGAACTAATGAAGCCACAGATGAGCTAAATGTTAATTAAAGTTTCTGTAATAAAAATCCATATGGTGGCCTACTGATTAGCACACTCAAGATACACTCGACGTGTTTCATTATACCAGTACAAGGATGTTACTCTGGTTTCTCTTTGCAAAAGCTCAGGAGCCATCGGGGGAAAGTCTGATCTGAAGCTTTTACTGCTTTATGCTGTGGAGGAAGGGCTTTTATATATGCTCATAAAACTTTTTTATGTTCATATTTCTTCAGAAAACATCAATGTACTTTAAGATGATAGCATTTATTCTTGCTTGGAACAGCAAGAATAAACTTGCACTATGCAGAATTATGTTCAAATTTTGGATTAGTTAAATAATCTTTCCTACGTCTAACAGAGCTTGACAGAAGAGTTTTTTCGAAATGGGTCTTTCATGCAAGCATATTACAGACAAAAGAAAATTATATCTTATTATGAATGTAATTCCAGTGTAACAACATATGGTCTAAGAATGTTTTCTGTTCCCTGAACATTTAAAAAAAATTAATCAGTTGAAACAGTTTTTTTATTTATTTATTTATTTTTTAAATCTCGGTTATTTGAACATTCCACTTCATCATTTTGCAAACATTATGGAAAAAGGTACTGTTGAACAAAGATGAACATCCAACTGAAACGTTTAAGAAAAAGATGTTTAATGAACCATGTATAAATATAATTTTGGTGCTAAGTTTTTGAGAACATTATTAAAGACCAGACTGAAGGAACGTTTGTTCATAACTTTGAGAGAACCTTGCCAGCAAATTTTGTGAATGTTCTCTGTTAGCTGGGTTATTTTGAAAAAAATCAAAAGGCCCTGCAGACTGCATCTAGAAAACTGAGCTCTATGCATCTTTTCATTGCAGTGTTGTCCAGTTTGTTCCTCTGTGGTCACTGTGATGTAAACACAGATTGCAGGAAAACATTATTTAAATGGGGAAAAGGATTGCTGACTGTTCATTTGGAGATTCATTTCACCACCTGATGCTGACTAGGCAGCAATTCTCTCTAGAACCGCAGGTGTAATAGCATCCAGCCTCATAAAATGATTTCTCTTTATGCCTTTGCGCTCTGTTAAAACTATCATATGACGAAAGAGATTTTTTAAATATTACTCTTTGTTTGTGTAAGCATTTATGAAGTTTACAAAGAAAAGACAACAGCCGATTACCAAGTTTTAATTTTGTATATAATGAACATAATGCAACTGCCTCGACAGGTTATACTAAACAAGAGAAAAGTTAGAAAGCCTCTCACATCCAATCAAACTTATAACGGCTTGATATGCACCTACTGTGGGCACTTACAAAGAAATCCATTCATTACAAGCAGCCTGACATGGGCAGATGGCAACTGGTTTAATCTTTTCACCCCAGAATCCTAGGCAGCCTCAGGTTTCCACAGAGGCAATCATACGCACTGAGGGATGGGATAATTGCCATTGATGGCAGCCAGCCTTCCAGAGACAGGCCTCATAGTTTCACAAATAGCACAAACTGACTCGATGGTCAAGGGCTCAAGCCAAAGTTTCAGACAACAATCCAGCTGGCTGGTTGATGGAAGATAATTATAAAGTCTCAGTGAATGATGTCCACAGTCCAAAACATCCGGTTACCACTGGTATATGCAGTGTTTGCAAAATTTATTTGGACATTTTTGGACTCCCACTTAAAATGTATGAATCTCATTGCATCACATAGCAAAATAACCAAGTGGCATCTGTAGTAAACAAATCATACTACATGTTTTCTCAGAACTAGCAAAATTTTTGCAATGCGTTTTAGCCGATTTTTTGTGGATGCGTGTAGTCACTTCATCACATTAACTATGAATACTGAAAAAAATAAGAAAAAATTCACTCAGAAATGACATTTCACAGCTAATTACAAAGAAACAGCAGTAACGCATTGAATGAAACATGACATTTTGAAGTGGAAAAAAATTTACTTCGATAATCTTTGTTTTATTTACAGTGTAGCAATACATCTATTATTTTATTTATTTATTTATTTTAATGTAACAAAATATTTTAGTGAACTGTTTGCTTGAAAAGTGATTTGTGCTTTTCTTTCAAAGGAATGCCATAGTATGAGAATATTAGGTAAAAATTATATTATATTATATTATATTATATTAAGATATACACAAATAGGAACTTTACTATACATTCAGTCTGCATCCAGTCAAGTGTCATAATGATGGTTGTGAGCAGCTAAATTGCAGCACTCAAATAATTACAAACTAAACTGAAAATTGGACCTCAGAGTCCTCAAGTGTTGTTCAAATGAAAGAAGATTCAGATGACAGCTGTTTATCCCTGTTAGTTATGGTCTCACATGGACCTCCAGAGAGCTGTCAGAAAAGAATGGTGTCATTTCTCCTAACAGAGCAGAAATGACTCATTAAAAGCTGATGACATGATAGTGGTGAGTGCAAGGCAGTGGTCCACAGTCTCCCAGAATGCCGAACTGCAGTCATTAGCAGGGAGGTTGGGCAGGCTGAGGAATGAGGTCACTGTGTTCCAGGGTTGAGCAGAGCAGAAGGAGGAGAGCCACTCTGGCCAGGACCATAATGAGCACATTCAATGGCTTTGTGTGCAGCCTTTCACACTCTCTCTCTCACACACACACACACACACACACACCCTCCCACACACACATGCATGTTTTTTGTTTTTTTTTCCCTGAGAAATGAGCAATAGAGAATTATTTTTGTGTTGAAGTATTAAAGAATATATATTATCATAAACTGCATTTTATGCATTAAGAATGTGCAAGCCAAGACATTGAGTCCACATTACGAAACGATTCTATGCTCAGTGACATTTTTCGAAAGTCAAGGTTTGGCCTTTTTTAAACTAGGTTTAAAGGATATCATACTGCACCAGACGACTAAAAATGTATGATTTTATAAGAATGCAGAATGACCAGAGCTGTGTTACAATTCACAGGGTTTGTATTTAGCATTGTGTTCACTGTTGCCAACATACTCCAGATCATGCAGAAGAATATTTCAATGAAATTAATTTATTTGGCATAAACTACAATATCATCATAACATATTATGTGCAGAATAGGGGTTCTTAGTACAAACCCGATTCCAAAAAAGTTGGGACACTGTACAAATTGTGAATAAAAAAGGAATGCAATAATTTACAAATCTCATAAACTTATATTTTATTCACAATAGAATATAGATAACATATCAAATGTTGAAAGTGAGACATTTTGAAATGTCATGCCAAATATTGGCTCATTTTAGATTTCATGAGAGCTACACATTCCAAAAAAGTTGGGACAGGTAGCAATAAGAGGCCGGAAAAGTTAAATGTACATATAAGGAACAGCTGGAGGACCAATTTGCAACTTATTAGGTCAATTGGCAACATGATTGGGTATAAAAAGAGCCTCTCAGAGTGGCAGTGTCTCTCAGAAGTCAAGATGGGAAGAGGATCACCAATTCCCCCAATGCTGCGGCGAAAAATAGTGGAGCAATATCAGAAAGGAGTTTCTCAGAGAAAAATTGCAAAGAGTTTGAAGTTATCATCATCTACAGTGCATAATATCATCCAAAGATTCAGAGAATCTGGAACAATCTCTGTGCGTAAGGGTCAAGGCCGGAAAACCATACTGGATGCCCGTGATCTTCGGGCCCTTAGACGGCACTGCATCACATACAGGAATGCTACTGTAATGGAAATCACAACATGGGCTCAGGAATACTTCCAGAAAACATTGTCGGTGAACACAATCCACCGTGCCATTCGCCGTTGCCGGCTAAAACTCTATAGGTCAAAAAAGAAGCCATATCTAAACATGATCCAGAAGCGCAGGTGTTTTCTCTGGGCCAAGGCTCATTTAAAATGGACTGTGGCAAAGTGGAAAACTGTTCTGTGGTCAGACGAATCAAAATTTGAAGTTCTTTTTGGAAAACTGGGACACCATGTCATCCGGACTAAAGAGGACAAGTACAACCCAAGTTGTTATCAGCGCTCAGTTCAGAAGCCTGCATCTCTGATGGTATGGGGTTGCATGGGCAGCTTACACATCTGGAAAGGCACCATCAATGCTGAAAGGTATATCCAAGTTCTAGAACAACATATGTTCCCATCCAGACGTCGTCTCTTTCAGGGAAGACCTTGCATTTTCCAACATGACAATGCCAGACCACATACTGCATCAATTACAACATCATGGCTGCGTAGAAGAAGGATCCGGGTACTGAAATGGCCAGCCTGCAGTCCAGATCTTTCACCCATAGAAAACATTTGGCGCATCATAAAGAGGAAGATGCGACAAAGAAGACCTAAGACAGTTGAGCAACTAGAAGCCTGTATTAGACAAGAATGGGACAACATTCCTATTCCTAAACTTGAGCAACTTGTCTCCTCAGTCCCCAGACGTTTGCAGACTGTTATAAAAAGAAGAGGGGATGCCACACAGTGGTAAACATGGCCTTGTCCCAACTTTTTTGAGATGTGTTGATGCCATGAAATTTAAAATCAACTTATTTTTCCCAATTTTCTCAGTTTAAACATTTGATATGTCATCTATGTTGTATTCTGAATAAAATATTGAAATTTGAAACTTCCACATCATTGCATTCTGTTTTTATTCACAATTTGTACAGTGTCCCAACTTTTTTGGAATCGGGTTTGTACATAATATACTAAATAATATACCAAGTACTTTTTAGAATGTAGGACATAACAATTAGTTTGACATGATATATACTGATGAATACAGTACTTGTTCTCTTTGCAATCTGCAGTGGCCTTCAGATCAAACATATATATGCTCTGTGTGATTTGGGATCTGTGTTAAGTCCACTTTTCAGGGCACTATTGGATGATTGGAATGCACTGCAGGAAATATCTATCTAGCAGCAGCTTCAGGTCCTGAGATCAACAAAAACACATAATTCCAGAAGTACACTCAGGGCTGTATATTGCTGGGTGGAGCAATAAAAACGGTCTAAAACATTTCATCACACACTGGAGCTGAAGCACCATTCTAAGTGTCCCACATACCAGTATTTTCAATAAACCTTTCTCGGCTGTCTAAAAACCTATTATCATACCACTGTGAAGAGTACTCAAGGCTGGCACCAAAAACCCATATCACTATCCAAAACAAAAACATCTTTATTTGGAATTTTAAAACTCATAACAACAAGAAGGTTCATGAAAGTGTTACTGAATATTTGGGAGGAAAAATTGAGCACTCAACCAGACAGAATCAAGAAGTATATCTGTGGAGTGTGAATAGACAAACCCTTACCTGTCAGTGCAGAATTTCACAACTTGACACCAGAAATCAAGCAATATTGCATATTAAACAGGGGATTGTTTTGGTGAGACTTATAGGAACAGGGCCGTCTATCAAAACACCAAAACATTTTACAGCAGAAAATACTGCACGTTTCATAAATACCTGGGAAAAATGTTCAATATTTAAATCCACTCTTTGTGATATACTGTATACAGCTGTATTATCACACCGAAGGGATTCGATTTGCGATAATGACCGACTGACTGTACATTTTTCTTGCCAAATAAATAAATACGTAGACAGCTTAAATTATTTTATAATCTTACCTGAATATTATTTGCACCGCACATGGCTAATTTCATTTTTTCTTAGCTTTGTGCTTAACTCTCACTTAGTATAAGAAAAAAAAAATCAAGGTTATAGCATATGTTACATTGAAAAGACTTTATATATTTAAACGAAGCAAGAAGGTGACTCAGGTTCAATCTATTGTGATTGCTGGGAGGAGAGATACAGTATGAGGTTAAAAAAGGGGGTCACGAACAAGAACTATTATGAATTCCATAATAAACCATCCACCATTTCTATATCTACTAGAATATTACACAGTCTTTTACAACTATGAAAAAGATTAGCAGTGATTCAAGTTTAATAATTTACAATTCAAGGTTGAAAACGGCTAAATTCACAAAAGTATGGGAACATTTTAACCCATTAGTCTCTTGAATTTAAATAAACAGATGTCGAAATTGATTGCAACTTTACATAAAGTAATATAATTACACCAGCGGTAATAAGTTACATGGCCAGTTGACCGGTCTGAATGAGGAATTTGTTTGAATTCTTATTCATGTCTGATGAAGGCAAATGATTTTTAACTCCACAAATAACTACCTGATTAAAATCTACCAACACTGACAAGGAAGAAAAAAATGTTAATTAGCAACTCGGAATGTTGTGATGATTAAAGCAACGATGCTGTGACCTGCTATCCCATTAATACCTCATGTTTGGATGAAAAAAAGACACCAAAAATCATTGTGCAAATTTGCTTGTGTCAATCAGGATGGGCTGAAGTAGATACACAGTCACAGGGGAGCATTTCAAAATCATAATGCTTTGTCTGATATGAGTAATTACACAAGAGAGATAGCAATTAAAGAATGTTATCTCCCTTCTCTAGTTTCCTTTTCTCTTCTTCAATCACATTTAATTGAAGTCAAGAGGTTTGAGAAAAGAAGGTAGGGAGAATGAGATGGAGGAGGTTAAGTGATTTGCAAAATGAGTTTTAATAAGATTAAAACAATTAAGAGTTCAATAACGGAATTGATTCTAAAGCGTATGGCTTTCTTCTTTCCTGCTTTGTTCTGTCTCAAATACAGAAATCGGCACTAAAATCACTCTCTGACCTTATCGTGCACTGCTGTTTACCGCTGTGAGATGATTGTTTGTATTTGTAGACTTCTGTTTGGGAAAGTCAATGTGAAATGCATGCGTTATTCATAATGTGCCACATCAGGTCCATTTGGGTCCACAGAATGAGTTTTAAGCAAATCGTGTGTTATTTACTCGTCCTGGTGTTGTGTTGAGCCAGCGAATAGCACAGAGAGCCGTAAGTGTGCTCTTTAGCTCGGTATTTAATAGCACTCCCAGGTGAGGAGGTATTAATGCAGATTTATGGACAGGGTTGGAAAGGCACACGGACCACCCACATCTGTGCTACTGACTGGAGTTTGGAAGCCAGTCAGCTTTATGGTGGGTTTAATAACGGGGTGCAGATGCCTAAAAAGTTATAGTGCTAAAAACAAAGAAAATGTTAAAATTGTTAAATGCTACAAATCTCAAATCAAATAAATTATTTAAATGCAAATTTATTTATTTATTCATTCATTCATTTATTTATTTATAGCTGTTGTAACTAGTTTTAATAAAGTCAGAAATCACTGTAAATCTTAAAGTAATTCCTAAAGTTATTAATAAAAACAAGTGGTTTTAACACCTACTGTGGGTTTAAAGCCTACTGTATCATATTTGATATTCTAAGTCCTTTTATATGGTTAGTAATATTTCAAGATAAATGCTTACTGGACTGAAGCAACTTAGGTTTACTGGATTATCTATGTGTCATTTTTAGAAAAATCATGTTGAAAATGTGAATATCAAATGTAATACATCAAGCTTTTGAGAAACATTTATTTGTACATCTCTTATTATAGGTTTTGCCCACAACAATTAAAACTACAGAGCTTTGATCATAAAACTAAGTATTTAAATATCTTACTAAGACATTTTATTGGGGAATATTGTATGACAATTGATATTTGTGCATATTATGTACTGTAGTCTGCTACTGTTATAAAGATCTCATTGATTTACATGACAGAATTTCATCTTATTTTCAGCCATTTAAATATCAGCGGCTGCATCAAATTGCATATTTTTGCTCAGTTTGGTCCTCTGAATAAACTGAAGAGATTGTTTTTATCCTTGAGCTTCATACTCTCCTGCATCATACTGTATGAGCCATAAAAGGTTAATGTTTAAAAATTGAAACTCATCAAAAAAAAAAATATATTATTATGGAATAAACTGTTCCATAAAAAAAAAAAAAAGAAAAAACATATGTCAGGCTTTACAGCGTTAATTATAAATTACCTAAATGGTCAAATACGTATCCAATACGTATCAAACACGTAATACATTCCCTGAACTTCTTTGGGTAAAAATACAGGAATTTCAAGTACTTATGGTGCATTCAAGTCATGTCAAAAAGATTGTTCTGTATTTATGTGTTAAAGCACATGAACACCACCACAAAGTCGTAATATCAACTGAGAAACTTCTTTAAGCCCAGTGTTTCCTATTTGGGTGCTTGTGGGTAAGAAAACACGTCAAAAGCAGTGGATGCATACTTTGTATTGATGGTAAATTTGTTGAAATTAATTAACTATCTAAGTTGCATCTAATAAATACGATACTACAAAGTATACGATAACTCTCATAGAATAACAATTAAATTTACAGAACCTTCATAAACTAAATAAATACACAAAAAAACTAAAACGCAGATGCACGTTCTTCATCATTTTGTTGAAGCAGAGTTTAAAATCTTGTTGATTTTTTTTGGTAGGAAAGGTGCATCGACTTCTTGCTCCAACCAAAATTGACTTGAATGCACCTGACATCGAAATTACAACTTGCCAACTCTTAAATACAAACTTCCCAGGAGGACTTGAACGCACCATTAAACTCAAAATGATCATGTAAAAAATGAAGGCATAAGCCTTTGCACTTGAATAATATAATAAGAGGAGGGGGGGGTCAGTTGTAACACACTGGCTGTATCTGAATATGCATACTCCCCTACTATAGAGTAGGTGAAAAACAGTATAAGAAAAGAGTAGCATGTCCAAATTCACAGTATTCATAAAACAGTAGGCAAAAAGTCCCCGGATGACCTACTATATCTGCTGAGCAGTATATAGAAAAAGACATGGTAAATTTTGCTGGAAGGTTATAAAGCAACAAGCACATTTATACCATCAGGACTTCCAGAGTGTTGTGGACAGCAGTGCTGGTGAGTGACACTGACAAAGCCCCAATGCATTCCCCAAAACCACAGGAAAGGTCAAAGAGCTCATGCCACAGAGACACTGATCTAAGCTGAAGCCCCACAAGGTATACCGCAGGTGCACGTCGTTTCCGATTTTCCACTCAACACTACCTTTATGTAGGTTGACCCACACAATAGTGCTTTCCTGTGTCTCGCTCCGTCTCTCTTTAACTAGAACTTTTGAAAGAAGTCCCAAGGTACTAGGAAGACAGTTTTCTAAAGGTTCGATAATTTGAGAGCAACTTGTCATTGGCAATTGAGCAAAGTGTTGTTTCAATGTAAAAACCGTTCCTGAGACAATTATTTTTAAATTTCTAGGGAGCATCTGTCATTGTTGAGGTTAAATTTTCTCAGATTACTTGTCAAAATGTATTGAATGTCTCCCTGTGAATTCTCAGTAAAAGCGTCTCCTGTACCTCTCAGCTGAATCAATTCCTTTGAGGGAATTTTTATAAAATTGATTCATAACACGAGGTGTTATCTCTAAATTTTACCATGAAGACAATGAATAGTGGAAGTTTTGTGAAGACGCAGAAAAAGTCACTGTTGCTTACTATTTACTACCAGATATTGTATTTTTAATATATATTTGAAAAGTTATTATTTAATCAAAACAACCCAACTGCAGTTTGATTGATATTAATTGGAATGCAGGATAAAAAAAACAACATGATTTTTGAACATTAGAGTTATCTGCTTTTGCAAATGAACTTTTCGTTTTCATTATATATTCCTCAGAGAAGGTGCTCTCTAGATTTCTCAGAAGAATAAAAAAAAAAAAAAAAATTGGTTTGTTAGGATAGGACAATATTTGGCCGAGATACAACTGTTTGAAAATCTGGAATCTGAGGCAGCAAAAAATCTAAATATTGAGAAAATCGCCTTTAAAGTTGTCCAAATTAAGTAATTAGCAATGCATATTACTAATCAAAAATTAAGTTTTGATATATTTACAGTAGGAAATTTACAAAATATCTTCATGGAACATGATCTTTACTTAATGTCCTAATGATTTTTGGCATAAAAGCAAAATCAATAATTTTGACCCATACAATGTATTTCTGGCTATTGCTACAAATATACCTGTGCGACTTAAGACTGGTTTTGTGGTCCAGGGTCTCATATATATATATATATATATATATATATATATATATATATATATATATATATACAAAGTAATATATATATATATATATTGTGGCGGGCTGAAGAAATCACACGACAGGTTATTGTGCAAAAAGGTCCCCGGAGGGTGTGTTTATTGAACAAACAAAGTAAAGTGAAGGTGCCAACGTGTCTGTAGTGATTCTTCCGTGCTCCGTGATCCTGTTCGCCTGCGGCTGCTTGCCGTGGGTTCGGTGTCCAGTGCTCGTGGGGCGGGCCGATCGGTCAACTGCTTGCTGGAAAAAATACAGAGAGTCATTAGTTGGCTGCCTTCTGGAGTCGTTGCTCACCACACTCTGTGTTGCCCCGGCTTTTGTAGCCCTCTCCTGAGCAGCCTCAGCTGGGACCGATCAGCCGCTGTGATTGCGTGCAGGTGAATCTCCTCCGTTGCCAGGGCGACGCTGATAGGTGCCGGGACACATGTCACTCCCCCCCCCTAAGCGTCGTCCTGGTCTCCGAGCGAGGAGGGGAGGTGGTGGGGGCTGGAGGAGGGAAACCCTGACCGACCTGCGAAAGCTGCCCACAGGCGGGGAGAGTCCGTCCGCGTTGGCGTTGGCGGTCCCTGCCCGATGTCGTACATCAAAGTGGAAGTCCTGGAGCGCTAGGAACCATCATGGTCACACGAGCGTTAGTGTCCTTCGCTCGGGCCATCCACTGTAGCGGGGCATGATCGGTGACAAGTGTGAACTTCCGGCCCAGGAGGTAGTACTTCAGCTCCAGGACTGCCCACTTGACAGCCAACGCCTCCTTCTCCACGCGGCATACCGTTGTTCCGTGGTGGACAGCTTCCGGCTGATGTAGACCACCGGGTGCTCCTCACCGTCCTGCACCTGGGACAGCACGGCTCCCACCCGGTGTCGGATGGTCCGTCTGCAACAAGAAGGGACAGTTAAAGTCAGGAGCGCGCAGCACTGGCTCAGAGGTGAGAGCCGCCTTCACCTGTTGAACGCTTCCTCTTCACGGGGTCCCCACTTCACCTTCTCCGGCTGTCCCTTCTTGGTCAGGTCTGTCAGGGCCGTCGCTAAGGAGGAGAAGTTAGGGATAAAGCATCTATAGTAACCAGCAACCCCAGAAAGGCCCGCACCTGTTTCTTGGTGGTGGGCTTCGGGGCCCGAGAGGTCGCTGCCACCTTTCCCTCTGCGACGGACCAGGCCCGGCCCACCTGGAATCGAGGTATTTTGCTTCCGGCAGGGCGAGGTGGCATTTCTTGGGTGGGCGGTGAGCCCAGCCTGCCGCAGCTCGAGAAGTACCCTCCGGAGCCGCTCCAGGTGTCGTCCCAGGTCTCCGAGTGGATGACGACATCATCGATGTAGGCTGCTGCATAGTCTGATGGGGCCTCAGCAGGATGTCCATCATCCGCTGGAAGGTCGCTGGAGCCCCGTGCAGCCCGAAGGGGAGAACCCCGGTACTGCCAGTGGGCCACTGGGTGTGGAGAAGGCGGTCTTCGGCTTGGCAGTCTCTGACAATGGCACCTGCCAGTAGCCCTTGGTGAGGTCGAGCGTGGATATGAAACGGGCTCTCCCCAGCCGTTCCAGCAGCTCGTCGACCCGCGGCATCGGGTATCCATCAACTCGGAGACCTCGTTTAGGCGGCGGAAGTCGTTACAGAACCGGAGGGTACCGTCCGGTTTTGGGACCATGACTATCGGACTGGACCAGGGGCTGCGGGAGGGCTCGATGACACCTAACTTCAGCATCTCCTGAACTCCCTCCTCAACAGCGTGTCGACGGGCCTCTGGGATTCTGTAGGGCCGCTGTCGCACAATAGTCCCTGGCGGGGTGCGGACGTCATGCTGGAGGACCCGCGTTGCCCGGGAGAGCGGAAACACATCAGAGAATTGACCGACCAGATGTTGGAAGCTCCGTTTCTGGGCGGCCGCCAGGTGGGGGTTGATGTCGACAACCACGGGAGATGCGGTGGCCAAGGCTGCCACCTGGGTCTCGTCCCCACCCAACGTTTCAACAGGTTGACGTGGTATAGCTGAGTCTCTTTTCTCCGTCCGGGTTGGCGTACTCGATAGGTTACGGGCCCCACTTTCTCGTGATGATGTAGGGGCCCTGCCACTTGGCCAGGAATTTGCAGGCGGCTGTGGGAACGAGAACCAAGACATAATCCCTGGTTGAAACTCCCGTGGTTGGGCCGCGGGTCGTAGTGACGACGTTGCGCTTCTTGGGCAGCGGCCAGGTGTTCCCGGACGAGTGGCATGACACGGTCTATCCTCTTCCTCATCTCCCTCACGTGCTCGATCGTGGACCGATGGGCGGCTGGCTGCTGCTCCAGGCCTCTTTGGCGACATCGAGCAGGCCGCGGGCTGTCGCCCGAACAGAAGTTCAAAAGGAGTAAACCCGGTGGAGGCCTGGGGGACTTCCCGGATGCCGAACAATACATACGGCAGCATTTGGTCCATCCCGACGGTCGTCCGCAGCCACGCGGCGGAGCATCTGCTTCAACGTCTTATTGAACCGTTCGACCCACCCATCGGTCTGAGGGTGGTAGACGGTGGTACGGAGCTGTTTCACCTGCAGAAGGCGGCATAGGTCAGCCAGCGTCCGGGACATGAAGGGGGTGCCCTGGTCGGGTCAATATCTCTCGGGGTATGCCGACCCTGCTGCACAACAGGAAAAGCTCCTGGGCGATGGCCTTGGACGTAGCTTTTCGCAGAGGGATAGCTTCTGGGTACGGGTGGCATAATCCACGATGACCAAGATGTGCTCATGTCCCGGGCAGACTTCGGGTAGCGGCCCTACTAGATCCATCCCTATCCGCTCAAAGGGCACTCGATAATGGGAAGCGGTATCAGCGGAGATGGAGGAGGGTTTGTGGTGACGTCCCGCTGGCATTCGGGGCATGCCTGGCAGAACCGCTTGACCTCCGCATCCAGCCCGGCCAGTGTGAAACCTGTCCCTTGATGCGTTGCGCCGTGTTTTGGGCCCCAAATGGCCAGCCATAGGATGGGAATGGGCGAGCTCCATAATGGTTTCCGTTTTGGAACGGGGCACCACCAGCAGTTTTACCTCCTCCCTCTCCGCTGTGCGACACAGTATAACAGGCCATTCTGGACGACGAAGTGAGGGGTGGGATGTGGTGGCGGCTGGACGTCTTTTCCCTCAACCACCCTCACTTGTTTCCAGCAATGTTTCAGCCGATCGTCCCCGAGCTGGCTTTTTGCAAATTCTCCCCTCCCTAACCTGCTGGAAGACATCATAAAAAGGTTAGAATTGTGGGAGGAGGACTCACCTTCCCTGGCGCTGTCCGACGCAAGGAGGGCGGTGCGCCGTCGGGGACCTCGGCTGGACTTCCTCTTTGGCTTCGGCGTTCCGGCAGGGCTGGCAGACTGTGTGACTTCGGCGAGCAATTCCTGAAACCCCGGCCAATCTCTTCCCAGGAGCACAGGTACCGGCAGATCCTTTATCACGCCCACTTCCAGGGCCAGGTGCCTGGGCTCGCGGTGACCGTGACCCGCGGGGTTGGTACACTCCGGGTGTCCCCATGTATGCAGGTGATGGGCAGGCGGGCCTTGACCCCCACCCGCGGGGAGATTATGGAGGACCGTACCAAACTCACCGTACTGCCTGAGTCAAGAAGGGCTAGATACGGTCGCCCATTGATGGATATTTGAGCCTGGGGTGCCTCTCTCGGTAGCTCCTGATGAACAACACAGCCTGCCAGCCAGGCACGGTTGCCGCGCGTGGCGGTTCCGTTGGCATTGGCTCGGTCCTGCGTGCCGGGAAACCGCTGGCCTGTCAGCTGTGCGCTGGGTGCCCTCTGGCGGGCGTCGCTCCTGGTACACCCTCCGGGGAAATGGCGGCGCTCGCTCCCCAGCCTCTCTTTGCTGTGTTGCGTCGGCCAGCTCAATGGCTTCCACTAAGTCCCCCACGGACTGTGGGTTACGCATGCCGACTGCCTGCCGAAGGGGTCGTGGTAGTGCGCGCAGGTACGCGTCCACGACGACAGTTGCTACCTGGGCAGCGCTGGGGTTCCCGGCGAGCAACCAGTGCGGGCGAGGCGGGTGAGTTCTGCCGCTTGGGCGCGGGCTGGCGCAACCGGCCGTTGTATTCCATGTCCGAAAGAGCTGGCCGCGGCGATGGGGGACAGGCCTACGCGGGCCAGGATCTCCTTGCGGAGCTCGTTATACGAGTCCGCCTGGCTCACGGGCAGTGAGAAGTAGGCCTGCTGTGGCTCCCCGGTGAGCAGCGGTGCCAGAATCCGGGCCCAATCCTCGCGTGGCCAGCCTTCCCGTGAGGCGATGGTCTCGAACATGCTCAGGTAATGTTCGATGTCGTCGTGGACGGTCATCTTCGGCAGGAGCTGAGCCGCGTGAACGCGGGGGGTGGTGGCTGTACCCGCGGAGCGGTGGTGAAGCGAAGAGCGGCGACTTCACGCTCTGTTTCTCCCTGTCGTGCAGCCATATGCTCGACAATTTGCTGTTGTCGAATGCTTATCTCCGTCAGATGTTTTAGGAGCTCTTCCATGGCTGGAGAGAGTGACCGCCTGACGGGAGATCCATACGACAGGAAAAGGGGGGGGGGAAAAATAAATAATGAGGTTACGGTGATTGTGGGGAGTCGGTGATTCTTCAGCAATCTGCCTGCATTCTCCACCAGTGTGTGGCGGGCTGAAGAATCACACGACAGGTTATTGTGCAAAAAGGTCCCCGGAGGGTGTGTTTATTGAACAAACAAAGTAAAGTGAGGTGCCAACGTGTCTGTAGTGATTCTTCCGTGCTCCGTGATCCTGTTCGCCTGCGGCTGCTTGCGGGGTTCGGTGTCCAGTGCTCGTGGGGCGGCCGATCGGGTCAACTGCTTGCTGGAAAAATTACAGAGAGTCATTAGTTGGCTGCCTTTGGAGTCGTTGCTTCACCCACTCTGTGTTGCCCCCTTTTATGTAGCCCTCTCCTGCGCGCCTCAGCGGGCCCTCCATGCTCTTATCAAGCGTTCAGGTGAATCCCTCCTGATTCCAGGGCGACTTGCTGATCCTCCTCGTGCCACAGACACCCTCACATATACAAAGAACTGCCCCCCCACCTTCATTACTGTGGCTATCTCCGACAAGCCATGACACTTTCACGCCACACATCATGTTCTCACGCAGTGAAAAATGCACCACCGAGCAAAGAGAAAACTGACAATGCTCCGACAGACAAGACAGAGCAGGTCACTTTTGGTGAAAAAATTAAATTTTGTCATTTTTTAAAGAAATTCAAACAATAAATACCATTTGTGTCTCTTTAATGTGTCGTTTCAGATTCAAGTGGCACGTGAACCAACCATCTTTTCATATTTACTAGTTATTGCACAAAACAAACATGAATGAACATAAGAAGGCATACTGTTTGAACCACAGAAAGATGTCAGTGCACACTATTGTTCAAGTTCAAGTCCACCAATGTTAATCTACTCTCCTGTCTGGTTTGTTTGTCAGACAAATATGGCAGATTCAGCATTATGATAGGTCAGATCGCCTGTCAGTCAAACTCCCTGCGAAGGGTCAGTTACAACTTTATTTCTCATAATTATGTCTATATCTCACAATGTGACTTCATGTCTCAACTTAATATCTTTATGTCACATTTATTTTACACTGAGGTGGAAACAGGTTTACATAGGATGCAGAATCACACAAAAAGGATTATTATGAGATAAAGACAATAGTATTTGGCTAGTCATGTGATCTCAACATGGCATCCCTAAAGCTTTTATTAGACTATGAGCCTTGGAAGTGTATTTTATATATATATATATATATATATATATATTTTTTTTTTTTACAGTTCCGTTTGGTGAGGCTATAGCACAGAATCACACTTTCACCTTTATGAAAAAAGCAAAATCTTTACTTTAATTAAATATTAAAATAAGTAGTTTAACATTAAATGCATAAATAATATTAATATTCTTATAAATAATGTTAATAATAAAAAAAAAAAATTTAAAAATACTTCTCATACTGTTTATGTAAATGTGAATGTGTGCTGCCCATTAAGGAAAAATATTTACAAAAAGGATGAAGGGTATTCATTAACAATAATCATAAGAATTCCTTCACTGATGTCATGCATCGGTGACTTATTCTTATTTCTATTCCAACATCCAACCAAAAAACAGAGGGAAATGCACCCCAGGCAGATAAATGGATCATATCAGTATTCAGCGTCTGTGGGTGAATAGGACTCATCTTCATTCTGTCTCTGAGAGAGCTCATTGTCCTGTTGATCCTCAGATCAGCTCCCCCGTGCTGGTTTGGAGTCAGTCAGAGTCTCACTATTGCTTTGGTTTAGGTCATAACTGTCTCCTGCCGACAGGACTGACAGCGGCCCGAAATAGAAACCGGTCCTGGAGATTCTGCCGTCAATTGGGCAGAAAATAGGAGATGACAGTGGAGCCTGCCCTGCCTGCTGAAATAGATCGGCTCCCCGATGGCTTTAATGTCATTATTACCTCTCAAATGCACTGTGCAAAACGCATCAGCTGGCTTAGAAACGCCACAGCGCGTTACAGAGCAGGTAGTACATGCATGCGGCAGCGTGATGGCTTTGACAGGCGAGTCCAGGGAGGCAGATGGCTCTGTGCGGCTGCTTCTGCCTCTATTAGATTCTGGCCTTTGCTTGCTTTCTCTCTCACCTTAATGGACCCAACCTTTACTCCTCCTAACTGTCTCGCTCCAGACGTGGCAAGGATATTCTGCAGATTGCTGAAAAAGGGGCCAAGGAAAGCACAGATCGCTGTGAATTCAAAATCTCACAAAGATCAACTGGTTATCAGGATGAATACTCATGTTCTGTTTACACTGACTGTACTGTTTTTAAGTTCGATGTACACTAATGTTCAAAATTTGTAAGGTTAGGTGTTATACTCCTTCAGAAATCATTCTAATATGCTGATTTGCTATGCATTACTTATTATATCATCTATAATAAGCGTCATACATATATAGTCCAGATGTTGACCCCAAACAAAACACAAGGGTTGACTTTTTTGGGAAAGAGGGCAAACAGAGCAGCTCCTGTAAATCTGGCTTTTCTTCAGATCAAAGTGAAGTCACACTAGCTAAGGGGCCTTAAGTCTCAGCGAGAGGTTGATGGGCTCCTCAGGAGCTGTGAATGTGAAACTGGCAGGAGAGGAAGTCCATGGAGTGCGTTGGTGTGATACACTCTCTCCGTCAAGGGGAAAAGAGCTTTTCACAGAGGGGAGTTGGCGGGGGGCATCAAAAGAGAATATGTGTAGTAGATCTCCTCTATCCAGGACAAAGATGGTCAACTCGTCTGGATCAAATAGAAATGTTTACACATTTTCGGAATGAATGTCAAATTTATATCTGGATTTTTTTTTTTTTTATAGTAACAGCCTTTTAAAGCAACATATAATTGGGACACTGGCTGCAACCGAGAATATGATGACAGACAGACAGGGAAGTGTTTGGGGAAACCGGTTTAATTTTTTTTAAACAGATCTGGAGAAATTTAGTATGTAATACTAAATTTAATATTAGTTATAAGTTAGTTCCTCACCAATGGATCCTCTGCAATGAATAGGTGCCGTCAGAATGAGAGAGCAAACAGCTGATGAACACACCACTATAATCCACAAGTAATGCAAGCAATCCAAATGTTGCATGTTTGTAATAAACAAATCCTTCATTAAGACATTTTTCATTTCTAATATATGAGTATTCTATACATAATATTGGTTTCTCCAGTGAAAAAAAAGTAGTCTTGTCTGAATCAAGAGAGACATATGCACATATCAAGCACAGTTTACAAGCAAAAACAGTCCAAACAGTTCTAAACAAATATGTCGGTGGATTTTGATGAGGACTGGAGGAAGCATTATTATGGATTATGGACTTGTATTTTGGTAAGAAGCGAAGGTTTAATGTTAAAATATCATAATGATGGATTTGTCAACACACAGCTTTTCACTTCTCAAGACATTAATTTATGGACTAGAGTCATGTGGATTACTTGTGGATTATTGTGATGTTTTTAATCAGCTTTATTTGTCATTATTTGGACTCTCATTCTATACGGCACCCATTCACTGCAAAGGACCCATTGGTGAGCATGTGATGTAACTCTAAATTTCTTCAAATCTATTGCGATAAAGAATCAAATGGGTGGCATAAATGTAAAGAAATTAAAGAAAACAATTAAGAAAGGAGGAGATCATTATTGCATTATAATTAATTAATAAGTAAGAAATAGTTTATGTAAAATTCAATTGTTCAGTTTAACTCAGATTACTCACCATATACATATATAGCTGAATGACAATAAAAGCTGACTTGACGTCAACAAGCTTCAAATGTGAATGGTTTTCATTCAGGGAGGGTCTTCCCACCTCGTGTGAAGCTTAGTGCATTTAAAAAGCATTAAGCGTGGGATCATGCTTCTCTTGTCTACAGAATTACGTAAGAAGATAAACATATCCCTCCTCGCATGTAGGATTTTCATGTTGGACTGGGAAGAACCTACTTAGAATTCATGCAGACTGCGAGTGTGGCGTTCCCCTAAATCCACTTTGACAATCCATGAAAATGTGATTTGCAGGCTAAGTCAAATCCTGAATTATTAGCTCGTCCAGTCTGGAATGATGAAGGGAGTGCAAATCATAAGATGAATAATTGATTTTTTCTTTTCCCTTTTTTTTGCATTTAAGCTTAAGAACGGAAAAAAATCCCAACATTGTTGGTGTTAAATATGCATTGTGGAAAACCTGAGACCCGAAGCACAATTTTTAATGGCAGGGTTTGTGATAAATGAGCGAGAGGGACAATAAACAAATGGAACACAAAGAGTTCAAGACCTCCTGGCCGTTGTGTGAACTCTAGAGGATGTGGCACGTTTGTTTCGATGCCACGGCCCATCACATGCCAGCGCCGGCTCTCGCTCTTACTCTCATTCCAGACAATGCCAGCACTAGTTAGGAGTCTCACAGGGCACAGACAACATTTTCACTCCTTTCGTGTTGTTTTTTCAAGTCGACAGCTTTCTACTTGTCTCCTTCACTCAGGCCAGATCTATGGGAATGTCTAACAGCTCTCTCGGCTAAATGTGGATGCCAATCAAGCGGACGCTCTCGGTGAATGAAATGAGCGAAGCTCAAAAAATTGAGGGCAGGGCCGCTGTTGTTTTTATAAACAAGATTTCATTAGGATTCAGGCTGTAAAATTGGGATGAAAGCAAAGTTTGCTGTAAGACCCTTTTCCACAACGTATCGATCCGGTTTTATTGACCACATGACTCTCAATGGTACTACATTTACACAGTCTTGTCACAATCAACTGTTTTGACTCTTATTGACACTATTTCTAGCAGCAAGTTTACCGAGAGGCTAAACTGCGGAAGGGAAAAAAGAGCCCTCCAACTCTCCACTTTCCTGAAAGCCTTATCTAATGATCTTTCTCTCACAAACACACCACTCTCAATCAATATGTTTGTCTGGACTGACAAGAGAGAGCCCACACCAAGTGCGACAGTTTAGAGTCAAATGGCTCAAAGAGCTCAAGGTCTCTTTACCATGGCTGACACCTGGGCACACACAGGCATTCATTCTCTGTAGTCTATGGGCTCTATTGCTGGCTGTGTCATCATCAGACCAAGGCAGTTCTGCACAGCGGTACACAATGTCAAAGAACTCGCTGCGCTAGATGGGAGATAGTGACATTGACCTTCTATTTCTGAATTATGGACAAAATTACTTGGGCACACAGTATCAAGTGCAACACTGCTCTGTTCTTTGTATTCAGCAGTGACAGGACATAAAATAAGTGGTCTAGGTTTCTTTTCGTGATTGTCTAATACACTGTAAAAAAAAAAGTTGGGCAAACTTAAAATTTTAAGAAAACCAGCTTCAGCAGATTTTTGAGTTTTCTCAACTTCTTGTTTTAAGTTTATACAACAAAATGTTGAGAAAACTCAGAAATTTCCTAAAAAACAAGTTGAGACAACTCAAAAATCTGCTGAAGCTGGTTGCCTTAAACTTTTAAGTTGGCTCAACTTTTTTTTTTACAGTGTAGAACATCTGTATATTATTTGCACTATACATCTATCAACAGATACATGTAGTTCGAGGTTCTAATACTATTTATAATATGAATGGTTTTCACAACAGCTACCAGAAAATGTTTTGTAAAGGTTCTTTTAAAACACGTTTTATTTGTAAGTTTAAAAGTTTATTTTAAAGTTACAAATAAAATGCATTAATATTAATATAACTTTTTCTACGGAAAATGCTATTATGCTTTATAAACATTTGGAAAACATTCTGTGAGGGTTCTCTCCAAGTTACAAATAAAAATGTCTTGCATTAACGTTAACAGAATTTTTTTTACTGTAACGTTATTAGGCTTGATAAACATTCTGAAAATGTTCTGTTACGGTTCTCTCAAAGTTACAAATAAAATGCTCTTGCAATTACGTTAACAGAACATTTTTCATATAGAATGTTATTAGGACTGGTAAACATTCTCAAAACGTTTGTAAAAGTTCTTTCAAAGTTACAAATAAAATGTATTTGAAATAACATTAATATAACCATTTTCCGTAATAAGGATTAATAAACGCTCGCAAAAGGTTCTCTCAAAGTTACAAATTAATAGAACATTTTTTCACACTAAACAATATTAAGATTGATAAATATTCTGTAAAGGGTCTCAAAGTTAAAAATTAAACGTTTTCGCAGCAACATAACTAGAAAGCTATCCATACTTTGTTGGTGTTACCATTTTGTATTCTGTGTTTTTGTGCTTTTGTTTTGTAATGTGGACTTGTAGTTTGTAGTTATGTTATATCCTTGATTGTTTTCACATGTGTCTTGTTAGTCTTTTTACATAGTCGTCTGCTGAATTCAGAACTGCATACCACCATACTACTATTACTAATTTCACAATATCTTTCTATGGCAAAAGTAGGAGTAGTATGCTAGTATGCAGTTCCGAATTCAGCCTTAGCATTTCCTTGGTGAGCTTTCCTTTCCTGGATGTTGCACGTTGGCTTACTTAGTTCTGTTCCTTTTGTTTGGCTGTATGTAGGCCTACTTTTGTTATTTGAGTTCATCTTATTTGACAGTAACAGTATAACTAGAGGACAGTTTGACTATTCTTGTTTAAAATAACTGTATCCATGAGTGAAACAACGGCAATTAAAATCAGTCTAAGTCTTATACAATTGTCTGTATACAAAAATTAGTCAAAATAAAGATATTTTAGTGAATTCTGCCCTCCAAACTAAGACAAACTAAAGGTGTATCCTTACCTGATCCGAACAAATTTTTATATGTGTTCGGATCCGGTAAAGATAAACTTTTTAAGAGCATAATATAAAACTTTTTATACTGATCCCTTTGTGGGTTAAGTTTAAAAAAAGAGCTTCAGGTTGCCTACAATGATTTTATGGGGATTCTGTTGAAAAACTGTGGAGCCGTGCAAGTGATCTATTTTGTAAGGCAAGAGTACAAACCTTTCCGTCTTTAATGAGAAATTTGATGTATAAATGTATTTGTCGGTTGGATGATTCACAGAATGCTATTAATAACATTGCTGTCAAATCCAGGTTTATTCTGCGCAAGACCAGTCACATATGAGATAACATTGTTATAACTTTCTTTTTCAAGTGTATGGTATTGTTTTGTATTCTGTACTGTCTGTTTTATTGTTTTGCTAATAATAAAATTGAATGAATGAATGTATGAATGATGGAACTGTTATATATTTTAACTGATAGATAGATAGATATTGATAGATATGCCACATATGTTGTATATTATTTTACTATTACTATTTCATATTGAAATTTTAATTAATTATTTATGATTTCTTGTTTGTAATTGTGTTTTTTAAGGTTACTAAAAAGTTATTAAAATTATTTTAAATACAACTATGCTAGTGGATGTGATTTTATCATTTTAAAATGTTTTTTTTCTTCAATCAACAGCAATATAACTACTTACCCTATTTATTGTGACGACAGGTTGATTAACTTTTTTTTGAATAACTTTGAAAATGTTAAATTGTTTCATTTTTATATTTAAGAGTTACATGTTCTTGCATGTTGCAGTTTTTCTTTCACACCCTGAGAAATAGTCAGTAAACTGTGACAACCCAGTCTCATCGACATAAAACATGGCAGTGATGATTATAACAAAAGCACACAAAGTAAAGCTGAAACTATTGTTTAAATAAAAAAAATCTTGTGTCTGTTTATGAAGACAAATGCAACAGAGTCCAGTAGGCTACAGTTCCCGACAAAAGGCTCCTCAAAAGCGGCTGACAGCGACCGTTTCTCACCATTTTTCACATCCATTTTTATTTCTTCCTCCCTCTCTGTCTCCTTGCCCCGCAAGCCTCCCACAGCTTGTTAAATCACAACATGTCACGCTGCTTGATTGCAACAGTCAAGATCTAACATATGCCACCTGTGGGTGTGCTTTAAAGCCTGTAAATTATATTAAGCCTATAAAAAAAGATCAGCTATCACAGGCCCGTGATGGACTGGAATAATTATGGCGGGTCTCACTTTGACTGTAAAGCTCATGCAAGACAAAGAGGTAGAAAGGAAGAAAGATCGAATAAAATCCTGTATGTACCCCAAGGAAACAGCATGCGTGATTCAGTGCTCCAGCCCACCATCTGAAGCATCTTGTCATGCAACCATAAACAATGGCTATTATATCACACAAGCCATTATTTCGTAAAATACATCTGAATACTGAAATGAATATGTTGGACTTTTTAATCTGAGTTCTATGTAGTCATTTCATTCTAATTATGACTAATTAATTGTATGGGTGTGGTTTATTATCGCACTGAATATGAGTAGGTAGCATCTCCTGAACAAACGCTCACCACACACTGTGGTAATTTTAGTTACAAAACACAGTGCTCTCGCTGAGATGTGACTGTTCCAGTGGTGACATGATTTAAGGGTCAGCTCAGCTAATTAACTCTCAAGCCACAGATTTCATTACCCACAGTGCTGCTGGTCTGATCAGTGTCTCTCACACTCTCACACCTATAGGCTGGGTTGCGTTGTGGAGGTGTGCTGGTCAGTGGATAATGAAAAAGATGATACAAGTATATCTGGCAGACAACAGAGTGAGATGAACCTGTTCATGTTAAGTGTGGCTCACCTCAGATTGCAACATTCGCTCATCCTTAACCACATATAGTGCATAATGTTTTCTGTGATAAAATTGTTGTTTTGGGTGACAAAATTATATATTATTATATTATTTATAAATGCTGCTCATTGTGCCTTTTGTGTGTGTTTAAAAACAATGTCATCAGAATTCACAAATCCTTACAATTTCTATCCATTATCAAAGCCTATATAGCCATCTATCTCCATCCATCCATTGGTGTGTTCACAGAGGCTTTCTTTTAATTAAACATGACATTTGGTATTTGTGTTTGCACACAAATGTAGAAGTATTCTGCACTGTATTCTGGCCCAAAGCAACACATACTTAATTTTCTGTCGTTCAAATGGCAGTAATGGCAACGCTGTCAGGTACAAGTACAAATATTAACAGAAAATGTCTCAATTTCCAAGTCATTACTGAATGATTATTAGACATAATACAGGAAAGATGATTTGATGCAGGCTGGACTGAGAAGTAGAATGTATCTGTCTATCTATACGTAGATAATAAGTGAGACTCTTTAGAAATATCTATCTATCTATCTATCTATCTATCTATCTATCTATCTATCTATCTATCATCTGTCTGTCTGTCTATCTATCTAGTTAGCTATCTAGCTGTCTGTGTGTGTGTGTGTCTGTCTGTCTATATGTACACTCTTAAAAATAAAAGTGCTTCAAAAGGTTCTTCAAGCGATGCCACAGAAGAACCATTTTTGGTTCCACAAAGAACCATTCAGTCAAAGGTTCTTTAAAGAACCATCTCTTTCTTACCTTTTTATAATCTGAAGAACCTTCTTTCACCACAAAGAACCTTTTCATCAGATCATTAAAGGTTCTTTATGGAACCATTTAAACAAAAAGGTTCTTCTATATGGCATCGTGAAGCACCTATATGGCATCTATCTATCTGTCTATCTATCTATATGTCTGTCTGTCTGTCTGTCTGTCTGTATGTCTGTCTGACTGTCTGTCTGTCTGTCTGTCTGTCTGTCTATCTATCTATCAATCTATCTATCTACTCTATCTATCTTTCTGTCTGTCTGTTTGCATCATGTAGGTAATAAGTGAGATATAGTCTCTCTAAGGGATTACCAGTGCTGGGCAGTTTAAAAAGAGAGAGAAAAACATCTTTTCAAACAGACAAAGTCGACCCAGCGGAGGGAGCACAAATTGGTGTTGTTGAAGGAAAGCTTGTATTGTTGAAATAGGTGCTTTTCAAAGAAAGTGAAGGGGGCAGGGCTGTGTTACAGTTGTGGCCTGGTCAGAGCAAAACACTTGCCATTTAGCTGATGCTTTCATCTGAAGTAACTTGCAGTGCACTAATTGCAGGGACAGTCCCTTCGGAGGAACCTGGGGTTAAGTGCCTCGCTCAGAGTCACAAAGGTGATACAGCAGGATTGTAATCTCAGCAATGGTTTGATTCCAAAGTCATGTTTATTTCATACTAAACCTGTAATCCCGGTGAACCTAACTTAGGACAGACACTTAACCATGAGATCACCCCAATTCAGTTGCATTTTTACCCTCAAATCAGTGCAGTTATTAAAGGTAAGATTTTTGAACAATTTAATTTAGGATCCACCAAAAAGACATGAATAGTAATGTTATATTTTATTTTACAAGAAAATACACTGGTCTTATAATGCAAATGTGTCTTTTATCTCCCAATAGTAACAAATCTCCCAATTAATACATAAAATTTTCAGATAATCCTTCTAACACTGTGTTAGTATCCTTACTTGTTCTTCAGAATTAAATGATGGCAAATCAAATCTGTAAAACAATCAAACAAAAAGGATTTGGCACCATATAATGTGTACAAGAAGCATTATTTGAGACAATCACTGGCATAATTTACCTCGTTTATATGGTCCTTGAATAAACCAGTTAATCACTTAGCTGTTTGTTTTTTTTTCTTTTTAAAGACGGAATTAAATCTAGGGGGCTGTTTGTAGCTGATGATTAAAATTTAGGTATGCATCAGCGCTTTAGTCAAACATGTGGTTAACGCCTCCAGACGTCTGTGCTACCTGTTTTCAGATTCAAACTCGTCTCTCCCAGTCGGCCAAAAAAACTCCTGAGCACACCAGAAAGTGAAAGAGCATCATCTGTTCCTCACTTAGATCATCTGTTATTCAAATCTACATGTGTGCTCTGTCACCTACAGTACGAGCCAGATCCAGCATTAATGGACACTGCAGTCTGTTGTGGGATATTCAATATTCAAATGATGCTGAGGTCATGGGGTCCAACTCATTATGAGTAATGAGAAAAGCACATTTGCATTGCTGGTATATAATGTGGCGCTGTCAATGCGGCCTGTCCGTAAAGGGCTGGTCATAATGAACAGCTGCCAGGTATGTCTGTAATGACATTGTTGCTGTAATTGAGGTGATATCACGTAATTCAATCACGGATGCGAGTTCCAGCATCCAAGCCGCATGGAAACTTGTGTAAGAAAAAAGTTGAGAGGATTATTTCATATGAAGTGTTCTGGAAAAATAAGTTTTTTTTTACATTTGCTACCTGTGAAATTTACTTTTAGTGAGTCACCTTCATGTGGTATTTACATTTAATATATTACACGCCTCTACTGAGAAAGTGGTCTTATTCAAAAAGTCAACAGTTACTTTTCCCCAAAGGATCAAATCTCAAACGTAATGAACTACAGTATGAGGAACTCTTAAAAATAATGTCACCTTGCTTATTCCTAAAAAGATTTAGCTTTTTTATAATGTTAACAGGTTTTCAAATATTTTAAAGTAATAATAATAATAATAATAAATTGGTTTTCAAAGTCTAAATATAAAAAGCAACAGCTTTTACAGCTGTTCAAATAGACTTCACAGAAGAGTGTAAATTCCACATGTCAGTTTCATCTATGTTAAAAATGAATATTCCCATGATGTTTGCAAAATGATAAAATGGAACATTCCCTTAGTTTTTTTCTGTAGCATTTGCATAACAAAGAAAAATATTTTTAAGAAATTCTGTTTTGAACATTTCAAATATTCAAAAGTAATAATAATAATAAATAGGTTTTAAAAGTCTAAATATAAAAAGCAACAGCTTTTGCAACTGTTCAGATAGACTTGTGTAAATTCCACATGACAGTTTAATCTGTGTGGGATGTGGCTCAATCTCATCCAGGCCTCAAGTGGAGTGAAAACTGTTTATGTGATAATAATAAAAGAATCCTAATTTGAGGAGTTTGTTAGTGTTAATGATTTGCGGGGCAGGGCGTTTTCCAGTTTGATGGCGCGTTAAACCAAACCCACAAACTTCTGCCAGACAGAAATGAATCAAAGTTGTCGCATTCCCACAATGACCCTGGCACAGGAATGAAAAGTAATTGTTTCTGATCACAGTACGCAGCTATTTAAGTTCTGCCTGCTATGCAATTTCAGCATGCTGACAAATTTGTGTGTATTTGAGCATCTCAAAGAGACGTGGTGACACATGTGAAAATGTGCCATTAAGCTGGCAGGTGGCTCAATTATCCTCTTCCCAGCAATTAGGCAGCACACATCGTCATCTTCAAGGGCATCGGCAAATATGTTTTCTCACTTGTTTTCCAGCAGGATGAGTCAGCCGCAGCCAGCATAATTTTCCCCCAATTGTTTCCAAGCCGGAGGATGACATTTTACAAAACTACAAACTTCCGGCGCTCACCCCTAACAACTTGTGGAGCGTGGACCGCCTTTTTGTTTACACCCTGCCAACAGCAAATATCGGACAAAACTGCCTATTTGCACTTGGCAGAAGGAAAACGTTCACACCATCCCCCGCACACCATGCAGATCTAACAAACAGCATTTTAGGAGAATGCTGCACTAGTAAACTAAACCCGTCGGATTTAATGATGTGTTATTGTGAGATGCGTACGCCGACCCGAGAGGGGCCATGTGTGGAGACACGGAGGGGAAAGCTCTGTTTGGAAATGTGTCTGGGATCCGTGATGATGAACTGATGAACATGGAGAGAAGGTCACGTTCAGTCATCGACACTCACGAGTGGGAAATGCACAACGCTATAACCACACTCTTGAGCGCTGCGACCACAACCCTCTGAAGGCTAATTTACACAGCAACGACAGACGCCGACCAATGGTGACAATCACCAAATTACAGAATGTCACTTCCCAGACATTCCACAACCCACCAAACACTGACCGAACATGTTCACTTGGCGGAAACAAGAGCTGACCAGCGCCAACCAAGCTAACAGGGCATGCTCACAGAACTTTGGCTAACATTCTGGCAAGATTCTGTCAAAGTTACAGGAACAAACGTTCTTCCTGTAACATTAATGCAAGTTCATTCAAAGTTGAAAACTCAAGCTGTTCCAAACCTGTAGGCCTATAATTTTTTTTTCTTTTGTGGAACACAAAAATTATTTTTAAGAATGAGGGTAATCAGTTAACTGAAGTTTTTAGCCCCTTTCACACATATCAGTAAATTGCCATAAAATTACCGGAACAAATTAAATAAAAAAATGTGCTATTCACACAGGCAACAACATTCCATCTTTTTAGCAGTAAAGCACCATTCGCACATCAGTTTCAAAATACCGGTAAATTCTTACATTATTAACCAGAAATGACCTCTAAATGGCTGCGCCTTCCAGTGTTGTGTTTGTAAACATGGAGAGGTATACGTGGTCAGTGTTTTTGTTTTTTGCAGCTGCTTTTGGCCCAGAGACAGCATATTAGACGACTTCAGATATTTCTTTGACTTCCATAAACAGTGCGGAGTAAATGCGTCATCTGCATCAGAATGTTATGATTGGCCCAGAGTAGACATCCTAAGTCAGCATGTTCTGAAGTCGTACGTTTTCATATCGGTAATCTCATTCTGCGTTCACACAGAGCACATCAGAACAAATTTACCAATATTTTTGAAAAGGTCCTGTTTACACATGATTTCTTAATAACGGTAATTTACCAGAAAAGACTGTATGTGTGAAAGTGACTATTGACTTCCTTAAAAAAATACTATAGAATACTTTGGTGTTCAGGAGAGGAAAGAAATTCATACAGGTTTGGAACATCTTGAGGGTGAGCAAATGATGACAATTTTCATTTTCAAGGTGTTGCAATAGTTTCTCCATAAGGTGACAACAAAAATGTGTGAAGACATTTTATCGCTGATAGCTTCTGGAGAGAAATAGTACGCTGGAAATTTTCTAGTACACATGTTGAGCGCCTGTATTTGCGTACAAATTAAATGGAGCATACTTTGTTTGCGTCAAAAATGAAATACGCTTTGCACTTTAGTCTCCGTCTCCTGGTGCAGTAGTGTGAATTAGCCTTTAGGCACAGCAAGCTGCTGTCACAGCACATTTGGATTCTAAATAATCAAAAAGTTCTCTTGAGAAATACGCATACAGATATAGTGCCACTAAATATGAGTGGAAGCCCCACAGAGCATGCCAGAGGTAAAATGATTTTAGTCCCAATTGCACTGTAATTGACTTTATAAACTGGGTCTCTTTGGTAACTCATCCTGGCTTTGACCTCCGCCGTAATGCCAATAATCACCCAGCAGACGTGATGTGTAGCGAGCCACAGGCATCAGATGTGACCATCTGCACCGTCCAGCAGAGCATCCAGATCCTCATCAGTGTTGTAGGTAGGACAGTGCTCAGAATGGCCAGATCTTTGAGTATAGCACAGTTGGACAGATGGAGGGTAAATAGTGATTGTTTCAGGTATATTATAGTCTGAGACTGTACGCCTATGAACCGCCCACAGCCTGTTTACTGACCATCTGATGCACGTTACACACAAATCTGGCAACACTATCCGAAAACCAGCAGTTCCAGTTTGATTGGCTGGTTTAAAGTCTGATCTGAGAGTCGAAAAATACATAATGTAATATATAGGATTACCAGCTGCTTATTTTACCAACTACACTACTAGTCAAAATTTTAACAAAGTCCAGTATCAGTCAAAAATATTTTTCAATATTTTGCGAGTCTCTTTTGCTTTTATTTAATCAAAAATACAATATATTTTGAAATATTGTAATATGGTAAAATATTATTACTTTTTTTTTTTTTTTTTGCATTTCAATATATTTTAAATAGTCATTTAATTTAAACGTACAGTCAAATGATCCTTCAGAAATTATTCCAATATGTTGATTTGGTGCTCAAAAACATGTCTTATTATTAAAACATTTAAAACATTATGTGCTGATAAATATTTTTGTGGAAATCATTATACATTTTTTTCAGGATTCTTTGATGATTTGAAGGTTCAAAAGAACAGCATTTATTTGAAATAGAAATAATTTGTAACTTTATAAATTTCCTTATGTTATGTGTGAAATAATCTATGTTATACTTTTGCATAGACATATATAATGGTCACAAAATCAACATGCATTTCCACTCATTTCTTTGGGGTTTCCATTCACGGACTGTCGCTTATGCAATCATTTAATTATTATTATTATTTTGTTTTATGTAATTGTAATTGGTCACTGTACCTGTCTAAATGGGACAAATGTCAAAAGTCTGGCAGTGTGTGACTACTGGTGATATCTTATTAAAGCTCTGTGATGGAAAGAGGGTAATTTTGCAGATTTAACAACAGGTACAGGTGACCTGTGAACTGAAGAGTTATTGACAGAAGCCTCTGTTCTTATTTCCACCGTGACCTTGAGCGAGGCACTTAACCCCAGGATGCTCCACACGGCTGCCATGCAATTAGAGCGCGGGAAGTTGGTTTGAACAAACAAAAACCTGCTAAATGACAGGTAAAGAGGACAGACCTTCAGGCAAACACATTACAGTGCTTCAGCAAGTCATGTCAGATTCACAATTAACTTGTGTAACAAAAACCTACCAAGCAGCTTCAGTCGAACATTTCACCAGCCAGTGACAGAGAGGTTCTCCACTGATATTAGCCCTGTCAGGTCACTTGTCCTCAAGTCTACCTTCCAGGGAGAGAGAGAGAGATTTAAAGAATTAATTGAACTCCCTGCACACAGACATAGGTGCGCCACCGGAGCCCAAAGGGGACGTTTGCTCGGGGCCCATCTGGAGCGCTCTCCACTGCATGGCTTGTCAGGACTCTGTGATTTCCACACACGTCACTGCATTTGAGAAGGTTAGCAGTGAATCACAAGAGCAGGGAGACATGGAGAGAGAAGACAGATGCACAAAAATCAGATAACCTGACACGTGTACCTTTCGGATTTTACAGTTATCCGGGCTCAAACTGGCTGTCACAGGACCTGTATGTGGTTGCACACGTTTAAAGGCTTAGCGGTTATTTTATTACGCTTGAACTTCAGGAGAGTTAAATATAATCCAGCTGTCACCATGTCAAATGCTTGTTATGCTGAAGAAGTCGTGATACAAATCACGCTCGAGATCTGCGTGCGCTCAACAGCACAACATCGCCCTCTGCTGTTTGCTCTCAACTCACACAAGCTTTACCACGTTAATTGACAATTTTCTATCCGTATTACGGTAAATGTTAGCTAGAACGATACAAGCAAACTGTCTAAAGCTAAAACACAAAATGAAAATAACATGTTATGAAATACTGATTTCTCTCGATACATTAAACATTTAAATATTTACCCATATCTCTTAACCCAGCCCAAACTAATTACAATTGCCCAGACAGCAGCTATTCCTCAAATTACCCTGCGTTTAGCCTCCCTGTGTGTTCGCTTCACATCCGAGACTCTCATTTCTGTCTTCCTTTTTTTACTTAATTAACAGCAGGTTTATCTCTCACCTAAAAAACATCCTCAGTACTCCAGTTTAATTAAAAAGGGGGCTTGCATTCACGCGCCACATTATTCAGGAGTGTGTCTCTGCATGCAAACAAGCATAGTGCATCTCAGCCATTATGATAATTGGGAATATGAGCTCAATAATGAAGGATCCAAAGCTAATGCCAGGTAAAGACAGATGTGCACCTCTGCAACCAGATGGGATCAGAGCATTAACATGAGTCAAAAATGATTAGCCACGAGAGAATTTTATTAAGCCTCATTTATTTGTCTTTTATAATGTGTACTTTACAACTTACGGGTCAACTCTTCAACTCTGTTACTTGAAAAATATATGTTATTTAAGGAAATATTTATATAAAAGGGTAACAGAAATATTCTCAGGCACTTCATAGGCCTATTATTTATTATGACTTAATTATGTACAGCAAGAAAATTAACAAAACGGAACTTAACAGGGTGGAAACAAACATTCTTTGATAATATCACACCACTTTCTGTACATTTATTAAACAGGATGACATTTCTGTTGTGAAAAAACCAACTGATACCACAAAAGAAATGGTCAATACACACTTAAGTTTGTGCTGTTGTTTTCTTCCCTATCAATAGTGATGTCACTTCCTGGAGGATAATGTCATTAAGGCCAGACCTTTGCTATGTAAAGATATAGAGACTACGAAGATTGAAAGTAATAATAATAATAATAATAATATCAAAACAATGTTCCCCCACAATAAAAAAAAAATTGTTTGAAAGAAAGAAAGACAGAAAGAATGAAAGAAAGAAAGAAAGAAAGAAAGAAAGAAAGAAAGAACGAGAAAAGTTTTTTAGAGGAAACATTGTTTTAATTATTATTATTGTTGTTGTTGTTTTCCTTTGTCATCAGTTTCACTTTCCATTTTCTTTGTCTAATATATCTTTATAGGTCTCCAGGTGCTATACAACTTTTAACAAAAAAGAAAAAAGAGAGTATTTCTTTCTTTTTTTGTTAAAAGTTGCATAGCACCATGGTGACATGGTAGATAAATAAACAAATAAAATCAGTTACAATTAGTGAAATTAAATAATTAAAATAAAATAATTAAAACCACTCCAAATGATTCATGATTTAATTAATTAGATTAAATTTAAATGAAAAGTAATATGATTCCCATTCCTTTAAAAATGTTAATATATTATCCAATATTAAGGCATATGTTGTATGAAAATGCAGTGCATAGCAGGAATGACCCTTATGTGTCGCTGTGATTAAGTTTCTTTTGAAATGAAAGTTGCGTGATCATTCAGACTGAGGCTAATCGTAAGGTTTGGGTGACATGAGATCTGGCTGTCGAGGGCTTGCTTGTGACAGAGTTCATACTGCATCGACCTGGGTAAAGTTGGACATGGAGGGCTGCATCGGTTCGTCTCAGTCGTGCCTCTGCATTGAGTTAACCAGTCTTCAGCAGTCGGATAGAATTCCAAATTGCCGCTTTTAGCAAGATCAGAAAAAGCAAAGAACAAAAGTCATTGATGTAGCATTAATTTGCCAAATTAAAATGTCATTTGGCCAATAAATTTTAAGTTCAACCTAACCTTTGTAAATTTTAATGGGCCGTAATTAAAATATTCAACCGGTAACAGGTGCGTGGGGTCGCCGAGCGTGGCCTCGTGGCCTAGGAAAGGTAGGAAAGTGTGCTTCTCCTCCGGATCACAGCCCTGTTTTATACAAGTAAATGCCACTGAGTGGATGACATTTAACAAGCAGTGTTGTTTTGTAAGAACATGTCGGGGAAAAGGTCAGGCAAGGTGAATTTATAGTTCAGAGTGGATCATTGTAAAGGGCGAGGAGGTGATTTTCATTAAGCCTTGTTAATTATGTTTAAAAAAAGTAATTTCATGTCAATTGCTCCCGGACCCTCCTAGGCAACAGCTGTCTGCACGATGTGTATAAGATAAACATAAGATGACAGCCAGATACAACGTGTGCATGTGGGTGTATGAAAAACAGAGCTAAAAACAGAATTGCTTCATACCTTTTGCCTAATTAAAGTTGATGTTGAAAAAACAATCTCTTATAAAACAGATCGCTTATTAACCTGCAGAAAAGTAACCATATATTAAAGGATGAGTCTTAATTTGTTTGAAGTACAAAAGCTGTCTTTAAGGTCACTGAGTGTGCCAAATTCAATTTACAAGTTTAATTTAAAGAGCATCCTCACACCAAAGATTTACTTTGTCTTAATTGTATTAAAGAAACACGCTGAGTTCTATTCTTAACATTAAGAAGAAAACTTTGTACTTAGTGTTAGTTCTCATTGCGAGGAGCAGGTAAGATCATTGATTTTGCCTTAAATAAACTGAAGCAGTAACTACAGCTTGTTTTTGCCCCCTAGAGCTTTAACTCTGCCATTGCAATTCAAATCTCAACACTATCCCTACATAACTGGGGACATCATCTGCTACCACTCTTACTTTGGGGTCCAAAGATTTGAAACATGAGATTAAAAAAGGTACAACTAATTAGAAATATTTAAGATTTGTATCAAATATATAAATTTGAGACGCTGTGTGATAATACCATCAATACCATCATGCCTGACCTTCCATTCAATACCATTCAATACCATCATGCCTGACCTTCTCTCAGACAAACTGACACAGCTCTCTGTGCCCACCTCCATCTGTCAGTGGATCACCAGCTTCCTGACAGACAGGCAGCAGCTAGTGAGGCTGGGCAAACTCACATCCAGGACTCTCACCATCAGCACTGGCGCCCCTCAGGGTTGCGTTCTCTCCCCACTGCTCTTCTCCCTCTACACGAATGACTGCACTTCAAAGGACCCCTCTGTCAAGCTCCTGAAGTTTGCAGATGACACTACAGTCATCGGCCTCATCAAGGACGGTGACGAGTCTGCTTACAGACAGGAGGTTGAGCAGCTGGCTGTGTGGTGCAGTCTTAACAACCTGGAGCTAAACACTCTCAAAACTGTGGAGATGATAGTGGACTTCAGAAGGAACCCCCCTGCTCTCCCCCCACTCACCATCATGAACAGCACTGTGACTGCAGTGGAGTCATTCAGGTTCCTGGGAACCACCATCTCTCAGGACCTGAAGTGGGACAATCACATTGACTCTATTGCGAAAAAGGCCCAGCAGAGGCTGTATTTCCTCCGCCAGCTAAGGAAGTTCAACCTGCCTCAGGAGCTGCTGATACAGTTCTACTCTGCCATCATCGAGTCTGTCCTATGTTCTTCTATAACTGTTTGGTTTGGTTCAGCTACCAAAACAGACATCAGAAGACTACAACGGACAGTCAGGACTGCTGAGAGGATTATCGGTGCCCCTCTGCCCAGCCTCCAAGAACTTTACACCTCCAGAGTGAGGAAAAGGGCTAAGAAAGTCACTCTGGACCCCTCACACCCAGCTCACTCTCTCTTTGTACTGTTGCCCTCTGGCTGGCGCTACAGATCACTGAGCATCCAAACAGCCAGACACAAGAATAGTTTTTTCCCCCAGGCCGTATCCCACCTGAACAACACATAACACACCCCGGTACTGTACATCTGTAAATAACTCATCAAACCTTCATCTGTACTTAGGACACATGCACATTCACAGTTCTGTCTATGGACATTTCTCTTTTCTGTATATTTTAATTTTTTATTACTATTGTTATTCTTAATTATTGCTTATTCTCTTCATTATTAGTGTTCTTTATTACCTTAATTATATGTTGTCTCTGTTTACACTGTTGTCTGTTTGTACTTTCTGTACTGGAAGCTCCTAACACCAAGACAAATTCCTTGTGTGTGCAAACACACTTGGCAATAAAGCTCTTTCTGATTCTGATAATGTGACTCTTTGTACAGATGGTCAAATGATGTACTTCCAATCTTTAGATCTTCTCAAGTCATGCTGGAGAATATGATCAACAGGTTTAACACAAACGTGTATAGTTCATGCAGCTTGAATGCTGCTGTCATTAAATTCATGCATATTTCATCTTTTCACTCAATTTTGGCTAATAATATAATAGAAAAAAGTTGTACTTGAATAAAGCAAAATAAATTAGCACTGATATGCCACCCTAAAGGATTAGTTTATCCAAAAATGAAAATTTGTTCAAAATGTAAGTCATCCAAGATGTAGAAGAGTTTGTTTCTTCATCTGAACAGATTTGGAGAAATGTAGCATTATATCACTTGCTCAGGATCCACTGCAGTGAATGGGTGCCATCGGAATGAGATTTTAAACAGAGCACAAATCCATTATTAAGACGTTTTTAACTTTATACTGCTGCTTCTGTGCAAAATAGCAGTCTGTAATCCATAACAATGCTTTCTCCAGTGAAAAAATGGACTTGTATTTTAGTCAGAAGCCACAGTTTAAAATTAAATTTTAATGTTGAATTTGTTTCTTATAAACACAGCTTTCCACTTCACAAGATGTTTAATTGATTGACTGGAGTTGTGTGGATTACTTGTGGATTATTGTGATGTTTTTATCTGCTCTTTGAACTCTTATTCTGATGGCACCCATTCAACTGTTCACCAATTTCTCTAAATCTGTTCTGATGAAGAATCAGTCTCATCTACATCTTGAATGGAAGCCAACTTTCATTTTTGGGTGAACTATTCCTTAAATATATTTACAGAAAACAGGCAATTTAATTATAATTATAAATAAATAAACACTTTACACCATGCATTTACAACTGAGAGGGTTAAAATTGGTTGTTGAGATTTTGGCGATGACAACCAAAAGTAATTTTACCATAATTTTATTTTGACGTTGATGTGAACATTTTCACCTGTCCAACTCTATGAGGAGACATGTCATCATATGTAACAGTTCAGCTGAGAATATAAGACAGCATATTTTACATTGTATGCTCCTTGAGAAAACTGCATGATGCTTTTATGATGGGATTCCATCAAAGAGCTGTAGACAGTAATTGAGTCCGGCTCCACCCAGTGGAGAGAGTGTTACACAGCATCTTCCTGTCAGATGAGTGCGGACACAAACTGCTTATAAAGCTCAGTCAGTCCAATAAGATCAAACTCCCTTTTGAGGTCGTCAAGTGATAAAATGACTTTTACTTCAAATGTAGACATCCTAAAAAAAGGTTGTGGGGAAAAAAAAATCAGCTGTGACACAATTAACAGTGGAGTAAATATAATACACAAAATATCATACAAAATGTAAAAAGATGCATTTAAAAAGTAGGCATTGTATATGCTTACATTATCTTCTCTGGCTGTGGAATCTCACACAGGACACTCATCATCTTTTCCTTACAGCGTTTCCCTGAAGAATCAACATCAACTTTAACCGTCTTCTGAAGGTGGATGTATTCCTACAGAGTCAGATTAGCATGTATATTATATGTCATCATTAGAATGAAAACACAAATGAAAAACCAAATCAAATACTCTATAAACAGCCAGGAATCACATGAAATCCAGAAATCCAGTGATGGCTTTGGTATTTATATAAGTTACTGAATCAACTGTCTGGGAAAATGAAAATCTTATTGTTTAGGAATATGTTCTATATGATTTTGTACTCATACTTTAATATTTTCCTTTCTTCCTTGCAGAAGAATCAATATCGGCTTCCCCGTAAAGAGTCACCCAGTGAGACACAGCTCTAAAGCCCATTTTTCGATCAGTTTGATGTATTTTGCTTTGGACCTCATGTGATCTAAATGTAGTAAAGCAGTCCAGGTTTCTTCCGTGGATTCTGGTCTGATCTCCACTGAATTGCAGCTTGATGTTTTGATCAAGTCGGAGAAGTTTTCCTGAAGCCACAGCATTAAGTCATGGACCATGGGCTCTGGTGGAAGTGATCGTGCAGTTTCCAGTAAATGTAGCCTCAGGTCTTGACACTGTTTTCTTGATAAGTGGCTGGAAGTGACGCTGACATCTGGAGGGGTGTGAGGGTAGTCAGGACAGATGTGGAACGTAAGGGCTAGTGGTGTCTTCTCATTGTTTCTTTCAAACAGTGTGTGTATGCAGTAGACGATTCCTCTCTCAGCTGCATTTAAACATAACATGACATGAGATTTAAACAGAACAGGGAATACAATTATGGGGTTAGAACTTTTTTATTTGTCTATATAAATAGATTATGATCTACAGATTGTTTGTGAAACTCTTAACATATACACCGCGCGCAGAATTATTAGGCAAGTTGATATTCTTGTCATATTTTTTTTCCAAGAACATTTTACCAATTCCAAACCACATCAATTTTAATTACTACTATTGATTTTGTATTTAATCATTTATAAGTGATATATAATTGTCCATGAAGGCTGAAAGTCAAAAACTCCTCATATTCAGGTGTGCAGAATTATTAGGCAGGTTTTCTTTTACAGATAAAATGAGCCAAAAAGATATTGAACTCAGACTAAATGTTAAAAATTATTAAATGCCCATGAGAAGGATGCAATACTAATGCAATAATAGAATTTGCAAAGTTAAGGCATGACCATTGGGCAGCAAAATGCTCATTGGGTCAGCACGGTCAGAAAAAAACAGGTGGAGAAGAAAAGACATGTTAACTGCAAAAGAATTAAGAATTAAGGTGAAGAATTAGGTGAGAAACCATCAGGAACCATTTAGTCTCCAGCGCCATCATTTTCCAGAACTGCAATCTTCCTGGAGTCTCCAGAAGTGCAATGTGTCAGGTTCTCAGAGACTTTGATTGGGTAAAAAATTCTTTAAAATGACCCTCACTTAATATGAATAACATGCTGAAGTGTTGTGAAATACATGAAGACTGATTTTGTATAGGCTTTATAGACAGATAAGTTGAGAGTGACTCTTGAAGGACCAGCATCACATCCTCTTGTACCACTGTTTGAAGAATTAATCTTCCAGAATCTGGCAGTAAGTTTTAGCTCATTTTAGTCAATCTCTGCAAGACAAACTTTTCAGGATAGGATATGGATATTTATTAAGATTGCTGTGGTTTGGAATTGGTAAAATGTTCTTGAAAAAAAAAATGACCAGAATATCAAATTGCCTAATAATTCTGCACGCTGTGAATTTGTGGACCTCGTTCTGTTTATTGGTGAATTGTTTATTTTGTGTGAATCTCTTCACATTTATATTGTGGATTACAATCTGTTTATCTGGAAATATGACATAATTCTATCTCCATATAATATTGACTCAATATTCATTATGCATAACTTGGTCATTACAAGTTTACATTACAAAAATGTACCACAGTAACCAAGTTTTCATCAAAAGACCGTAGTCACTAATGTAAAGTTATTATTTCTAACGTTACTGTAAACCAATTTTAAAGTAATATCAAATGGATCTACTTCAAACTGTGTAAGAGGCTTTCTGATTGTTTCAGTATTGTATATAATAGTGGAATATATTACTAAGTTACCATAACTTTGTTGTAAAGACAACATAAACACACTAAGAATAGTGTAAGAGTTATAAATTCCAAAGACTCACGTGACTCTTCTAACAGCTCGAATTCGTCTTGTTCACAGTATATAGCAGATAAAACGGACATTTCATCATACGCTTCCTTCGACATTTTTGCAGTCCATGTACGAAACTCCACATTATGATTTTAAGTGTTCACATCTGATCGGTTTGTTATTGAACTACGTTATCATATTCCGTGTAGAAACACTACTACAGAAATCCAGTTCCGCCTGACAACGTGTTGGGCATAAAGCACTGTGTGTGTGTGTGTGTGTGTGTGTGTGTGTGTGTGTGTGTGTCATATGAGGACACAAATTTGTATAATGGCATGGGTATGACATAGGTATTACAAGGAGAAGGTGACTTGTGAGGACATTTCCCCATATTTCAAAAGGCTTATAAATCATACAGAATGAGATTTTTTGAGAAAGTAAAAATGCACAAAGTTTCCTGTAAGGGGTAGGTTTAGGTGTAGGGCGATAGAAAATAGTTTGTACAGTATAAAAACCATTACGCCTATGGAATGTCCCCACAATTCACAACAACAAACGTGTGTGTGTGTTAATCAATACTTGTTGATTGATGATTTTATTGCAGCACTGCACAAAAGTGCTATTTCCGGGAAGCTCAAATACAAATTACAGCATTTAAATAAAATGAATTTAATGCATTTACACACCAACTACAGGCATAAATTATCTTGTTTACCCGTATTTGATTTCAGTTCTGTAGAGTAAATTATTTATCGTATTTTGTTTTTAATAGTGGTCAAACAATTAATTGCGATTAATCGCATCCAAAATAAAAGAAATTGTTTACATAATATATGTATGTGTACTGTGTATATTTATTATGTATATATAAATACAAACACATGCATGTATGTATTTTGAAAATATTTTCATGTATATTCTTATATTTTATATAAGTATATTTAATATATAAACATAACATTTTTCTTAAATTAATCGTTTGACAGCACTAGTTTTTATCAACATAATTTTAGTTGTACATTCCAAAAAAAAAAAAAAAATTAATGGACAATTCTTTTAACAATTGACATCATGGTAAAATAAATATAATTGATAAACAAGAAAGCAGAAAAAAAAGATGTATCCGCCTATTTACATTCATTGGATTCTGTTATTTTGGATGGTTAACATTGTAAATATTTTAAAATAAAACAAGAAAGCAAAATGTATCGATCAACATTAGTTTCTAAAGTCATACTTTACATTTTATTTTCACACTTCAGAGTGCCTTCATAACGCTACTAAAAGATGTTTTGCTGCTACTTTTTTTAATTGTATGACACTGTACGCCTACAACAGCACACAGTGCCAATATAGCAGAAAATATGAAAAAATTGAATTGAAAATTGAAAATATGCACATACCAAATTCACAACAGGAACACAATGATATAAGGTCATTCTGGATTCATTTAAACAAAGAAAATCATGTCAAAAAAAGCTTCCACAGACTAAGCTATATCAATATCAGTTCCAGTATGTCCTAAAGATCACAAAAGAAAATTTATGTGGAGGTCCAGCGCCACCAGGCCACTTTCATACGGTCCCAAACAGCTTCTAAGGAATCAAAGGCTGGACGCACGTCAAGGATAGTGTGCTTGGCCACCTGGCCTCCATCATAGTAGTCTATCACATATCTGACTTCTTTTCCACACCGGTCAATAATCCAGTCGTGCCTGTCAAATGGTAGCTCATGCCTACAACACAGAACACCAAAAGCAACTTATAACTGAATTGTCATTCCACTTATATTTTCCTGAAGATGATCACAGAAGTTTTATTCAGAGAAAGATTTTAAGCAAAAACTGAACATCAAACTAATTTTATTAAGGGATATGATGACTTACCCCATCCAGTGACGGAATCTGGCTCTGGGTGAAAAGTCTTTTGCTTTTCCACCAAACCTTAAAAGAGAAGGTCCGCATGGGCATTCTCTGAATAAGACAACAGAAGAACATCAGGACTCATCTACTTGGTGACATGTGAGGATACACAGTTGCTTTTAAAGAAATAGTTGCTTTTAAATGCAATGTTTGCTGAAAATTGACTCACCCTCAGGGCATTCAAGATGTGAATGAGTTTATTTCTTAAGCAGAACAGACTTGGAGAAATTACATCTCTTGTTCACCAACGGATCCTCTGCAGTGAATGGGTGCCGTCAGAATGAGAGTTCAAACAGCTGATTAAAAAAATAATAATAATTCACATTCACAATAATCCACGTGACTCTAGTCCATCAATTAACATACTATGAAATGAAAAGCTGGGTGTTTGTAAGAAACAAAACCATCATTAAGGATTTTTAACTTTAAACTTTCACTTTAGGCCAATATACCACTCCATAATCCATAATAACACGTCCTCCAGTGAAAAAGTCCATTCCCTTTTGTTTTCTTGCATCAAAATCTACCAACATATTAAATTAGAACCGGTTTGGGCTGTCTTCACAAACAGTACATCTGTGCATATTTTTCTCCTGATCCAGACGAGATAACTTTTCACTTGAGAAAGGAATATTATGGACAGAGGACCCGTATTTTAGCCGGACACACAGCTTTCACTTCACTAGATGTTAACTGATGGACTGAAGTTATGTGGATTACTTGTGGATTATTGTGATGTTTTTATCAGCTGTTTGGACTCTCATTCTGACGGCACCCATTCACTGCAGAGGATCCAATGGTGAGCAAGTGATGTAACACGACATATATCCAAATCTATTCTGATGAAGAAACAAACTCATCTACATCTTTGATGGCCTGAGTGTGAGTAAATTTCTAGCAAGTTTGCATTTTAGGGTGAACTATTCCATTAACATGTGACTTACTTTGAATAGAGCTTCTCCCATCTCAGGATTTCCTGCCAGGCTTGCTCATTATTCTGGTTGTGAATCCTAATGATGTTTGTCATATCTTTATGGTTGATGTCATCATTGTTCCAGCGCCATCTATTGAAAATTTGAGTCATGAAGCAATAAAGTTGATGATACTATATGTTTCTGAATTTTTGGACATATACAGAGCTCCGTTGCTCTGTCTGCTATATTCACCATCAGAACTCACCCCTTCCTCAGCATGGCATTCCAGAACATCTGCTCTGAGGGATAAACCCACTTCTGTTCAGATTCACCACGTGGGATGGTAGATTCCTCTCTTACAACAGAAAGGGGAAACGGTTGACCAGGTGAAGGTTGCTGGTTAGGTGGTGGCATCTATAGAGAACAGTAAATAAATGAGTCTAAATGGTAGAAAAGGGAAACTCACTACATAGGCTTCTAGGTATTGGGTAACCAATTTCAAGAGGGCAAATTACCATGTTTGCTGGATTGACGTCAGACATTGTGGGTTTAGCCCCATTGGCAGCTCTCATAGGACACTCTACAAATTCATAAGCCCTGTCCTGATGTGCTGGTACATCTGACACTTTCTTTAGCTTATCGCTTACAGGTGCAGATGCCTGATGCATTGGACATTCTGGTGGAGGGGCACCTGCTGGAGATATTAAGGACAAAAATTAAGGAGAACATCCACATATTTTTGACGTTTATGTATATGAGGGCTCCAACAAGTAATCGCTAAAAATAACCTTCAACCTCGCTCCTGGAGGGCCACTGTCCTGCAGAGTTTAGCTCCAACCCCAATCAAACACACCTGAAGCAGCTCATCAAGGTCTTCAGGATTACTAGAGAAGGTTGGAAATAAACTTTACAGGACAATGGGTCTCTAGAAACAGGGTAGAACATCTCCGCATAAAATTGATGATAATTAATCATGAAAATAATCGAGAATGAATTTGATTATCAATTAATTACGTAGGCATGATGGGAACAGAAAACATCTGCCAATCATGTCACTTTACAGCAGCAAAAACCATTTCTATAAACAATGCACCACACGGATACGCTGTTTTTGTTCAAATGAAAGCGTAAACAAACGTAGAAAGCGTATCCGTGTGGTCCGGCTGACACAGAACAGCGTACGCAGTTTGCGTTCAGTGGATATTCTCCAATAAGGTGCTACGCTGACGCAGAGGAGATTAATTGTTGAATAAAGTCGTTAATTTTGTTTTCTTTGCGTACAAAAAGTATTCTCGCAGCTTCGTAAAATTACGGTTGAACCACTGATGGCAGATGGACTATTTTGACGATGTCTTTCATACTTTTCTGGGCCTTGACAGTGTTATTTACTTGGCAGTCAATGGGACAGTCACAAGCCTCCCGGTTTTCACCCAAAATATCTTAAATTGTGTTCTGAAGACAAACAAAGCTTTTACGGGTTTGGAACGACATGCGGGTAAGTGATTAATGACAAAATTTTCATTTTGGGGTGGAGTAACCTTTTAAAAATGGTAAGTAATCAGTTTTTGTTTTTTAGAAGGTAGTGTTTATATTTCATCCTTTGCGCACATCATTTATAGCAAACCTACATAGATACATTCACTATATTTGTTTTTTTATACCCTTCAAACTGCACATTGCTTGGTGGACAACATTGGTCAGGATACAGAATAACATTTTGTAAATAACAGATTACATTTTTTATGTTAATTATTAATTATTATTAATTTAATTGTTCATTTTAATTGATTATTTTTAATTTTTATTTTTATTTAATCTGGTTAATCAAATAAATAACATTATCAAAAATAATCATTAGTTGCAGCCCTATTGCCCATGTAAAAAAAAAAAAAGAAGAAGAAAAAAAAAAACTGTACTAAAGTACAGGTGTCTTACTTTTATTAACATCTGGATGCATCGGAGAGCCCTGTGGTGGTGCGATGCCCAAGTCTGGCACCATGATGCCCTCTGCCTTCACTGTAGGGCTGGACATAGTGTCTCCCATCAGCTTCCCAGACAAAAAGATTAAACAACACAGTCAGTTTTGAGTGACCTAACATTTTACATTGTTGCTGTCATATATACATGCATGTTACATATGCATGCAAGTAGCCTATGTATAAAATCTTATAATGGACATAAAATGCTTGAAGTCAACAACTGAACACAACTATCATGTTCTAGCATTAGTAAATGCAGGTTTTGTGAGTCAGCATGACATAAAGTGGCATCACTTGTCCTCATTTTTGTCTTGTAGATGCAAACTGTACACCTGATTAACTGTTATGTCACTGTGAATACACTGAAGATCTGACAGCCACATGTGTCTTCTTTTCTACCCCAGTCCATTGATATGTAATTGATATGTGCAGCATTTACTACAAAATTATGCTTTTGAGAAGTTGTGCAACAAAAGTTACACAAGACATTTATAGAACAGGACAGAAGCATAAGATAAAATCATGTACCGGTCTGCCCATATAGCGTTTTTAACTGTTCAGATTGTTCATATTGCCCTTTGTTAAAATCACATGCGCAAGATATCGCTAATGAAAGATTAACCGCTATAACAGTAGAGCACACTTACCATCCACCTCTACTGTCAATGTCGTTCACACTAGAAACACGCCTCATATCCCACGATGCTCTGGGTGATTGCATCACGCCGTGTGTGGCACGCTCGGACAGCCACATGCACACTGCCCCCTAGAGTATTGGAGTGTTTAGATTTTTCAAGTCAAAGTCAAAGTCAAAGTCTGCTTTATTGTCAATTCTGCCACATACATACAGAGAATTGAAATTGCGTTACTCTCTTACTCCCTGGTGCATACAGATAACACTAAACACTAACAGTAGAATGCAAAATACAGATAAGTACAAATCAAATATATATATATATATATATATATACACATACATATACACATACATTCATGCCTACATATATATATATATATATATATATATATATATATATACATATACACATACACACATATATATATATATACATACATACATACACAAAATGCAACTATTACAAATATACAGATAAAGACATGTAGAGAAAAAAATAAAATAAAAATAATAATAATGATAATAATAAAAAATAGATAAAGTGGCATAAGGCACATGGTAGGTAGAGTGCAAACCAGTGAAATAAACAAACAGTGCAGAATATGAATGGTGTAGTGCAAAGAGCTTATAAGTCTATTCTATTTAAAGTGACAAAAGAGAGCAGTCTATATTTAGACTGTCAGAAGAGGTAGTTGAATGAGGTCAGTCCAATGCTGTACAAAGTGACTGGTGCTGATCACAGTGTGTGTGTGTGTGTATGTGTGGGTGGTGGTGATGGTGGTGATGGTGGTGGTGGTGTCAGAGTTCAGTGGTGCATGTGTACGGGAGGGAGTTCAGCTTCCTGACAGCCTGATGGATGAAGCTGTCCTTCAGTCTGCTGGTCCTCGCCTGGAGACTCCGCAGTCTCCTCCCTGATGGCAGCAGACTGAAGAAGCTGTGTGTCGGGTGGGTGGGATCACCTGCAATGCTGAGGGCTTTGCGGGTGAGACGGGTGCTGTAGATGTCCTGGAGGGAGGGGAGAGAGACACCAACGATCTTCTCAGCTGCTCTCACTATCCATTGAAGGGACTTGCGGCAGGACGCGTTGCAAGCGCCATACCACACAGTGATGCAGCTAGTCAGGATGCTCTCGATGGTGCCTCTGTAGAAGGTGCACATGATGGGGGCCGGGGCTCTGGCTCTTCTGAGTTTGCGGAGGAAGTAGAGACGCTGTTGTGCTTTCTTGGCCAGTGCCGCAGTGTTGTTAGTCCAGGAGAGGTCCTCTGTGATGTATAAACCCAGGAACTTGGTGCTGCTCACTCTCTCCACAGTCGCACCGTCGATGGTCAGAGGAGCATGCAGAGAGTGCACTCTCCTGAAGTCAACAACAATCTCCTTCGTCTTCTCCACATTCAGAGAGAGATTGTTTTATTTTAATTTAGGCTATTTCAATATGACATTGTCTAGTGTAAATTAGTTGAAGGTACAAAATGTATTAATTATTTAATTAAATTAAATGTTAACTAAATATTCTGAATATAATCTTTTTCATCAATTGCTTCCTGGGGAAGATTTTCCAGTGGCAATCCACACTAACAAAGATTTGTTCAGTGTAGGCTTAATTACTTTATTAATTGATTATTGTTTTTTATTATTTATTCATACTCGAAAGTGACTGACTTTTCAAGTGTTGTGAGTGAATCGAGTCGTTTACTTAGAAAAGCAGCCACGTGTTTTGAAAGATAGAGTGAACGAAAAATATGAGAGTCATTCAGAGAAAGAGAAACGACTCACTTAAAAAGATTTGTTCAAAAACACCGATTCGTTCATTCACAACCGAAACAACATTAGTGAGTAAAATGAATTGCTTCTAAGTGAATTGTCCCTGTAAGTAAAAATTAAAATAAAAGAACTGGCTTTGTTCTCTTACAACCTCATGCACTATAACATATTAAAAAAACATGTTGTTTATTCAGATTAAAACATTGTCACACCACAGAAACGCATCTCTGGTCACTTACATGAGCATTTTTGACATCACAGAATTTGTAGAAATTCATTCCAGTTGGAATAGCTCATACACCTTTTCAAAAATCATATCATTGTTGATTTTTAGCCGCATATATAACTATTAAGTAAATAATAATAAATAACCTGAAAAGCCTTACCTTATTTAAGCTTATATAGGCTAATAGTGTCATTATTCCAAATCCAACCAACAAACCACATATTACAAGCAAAAAAGCTTATACACGGCATCAAGTTATAGATTTTCAGAAACACATATTATATAACATTGTGTCACCTGATATGTTTTCCATTCCAGACATATATATACTCTCCATACATAGTGTTCTCCATATATGCAATAATTACATGTAGACATGCTGAGCTGCAAAGGCAGGACCTTTCACCCATACATTTAACATTTCCACTACATTTATAACGGCCATTTCCTCTATTTGCATAACCCTATCCATATTGTAATCAAAAAGTTGTTTATCATGGTCTACAGGCACACACTGTGTATATTTGTGGAAGTTCAGATGTGCTGTTGCTTTGTTAATTGCATTCATAAAGGCAAGTTGGTTGATCATAATAGCAGCTTTATAATAAATAGTGCAACCACAACTGTTGTCCTGATTGTACATGTGATCAGTCTCATGCCTCTTAATCACCTGATTTCTTAAAACATAAAGGAGCGCCTGTGATTGAATTCCTCCAGTTGAGCCCATATTTGAAGATTCATGTCTGTCATTATTAAACCAATAAATGGTTTCTCACAACTATGATGCCACAGCACTACAGCAGCAGGAATAACAAAACATATACGGCATTTGCACTCCAGCATCAGGTTGGACATGAAAGAGATGGAAGGTTTTTGTGCTGATGTGTTCATTTTCTGTCTGTATCTCCATGTCAGTCTGTCTTTCTAGTTTCCATCTCAGTTCCTGTTTTTCTCGACCAGGCCGAGTGAAGGACTTTGAGACATCCGCGGATGATTCTGCGCATCCACATGATGTTCATGACATCCAAAGACACGCTGGAAATAACCCAGGCACTGCGGCCCCCCAGAGGTAACCGGTAGAAGTCATCCGTACCAAAGACCGAGTACATATGGCTGTAGTAGCCTGGAATGACTCCGATTCTCACCAAGAAGAATGTAAATGTCATGGCGACACCATTAACCAGACTTGGTTTGGAAAGTTTGTGGTAGCCCAACATGTGAAAAAACCAACTGAAAGACATAAAAAATAATGCAATTAGAAAATGAGCTAATGTAACAGTTGCATTGAATGCTTTTAGATGGACTTTTAGATAATACTTACCGTTGGTTCACGAAGGGGGTGGAGAATTCTGAAAGCAGGCGGAAATTAGCAAAGTAAGGCAATATTCCTTGACTCTGCAGAAATAAAAAAAGCACAAAATGACCTTGTAGATCTTGAGGAAGTAATAGTACACCAGACCAGCTGAAAACAACTTACCAGCACATAGTAATATGCATAGAGAGCAGCAAAATGATGTATGACAAAATATTTCTCTCCAATAGACTCCCATGAAGTAAACATGAGCAGGAGATCTGAAAAAGAAACATTTCCCATCAAGTTAAAAGCAAAAACATATTTTCATTTGACCTTAAATACATTAATGTACACATCTTAATCAATATTTGCAATCAATAAACAAAAGTGTTTTTACAAAAATAATTAATTACTAATTAAAGAAGCAGTGAAACTGCTTTCTTAAAATGTTTCACTCTATGAAATATTAAAATATCATGACAAAACACTAAATATGATTTCCTTTTTCACTTTTTAATGCAGCCTTTTTTCTTTATTATGATATCAGGACAATTGTATTTACTTTATACCCCCAAAATGAATTTTAATTCAGAAATAAATATCATCATTAAATAGGTGTATTGAATCATTTTGTATATATATATATATATATATATATATATTTAACAATAAATGTTTATAATATTCACATTGAAATATAAAAAGCAATGAATTTGTTTTTTTATATTTTGATGAAGGAATAATAATAAATGATTGCTCTGAAACATATATTAAAATAATTTTAATTCAAATATGACAAAAATCCCCATCATGCAAGAAATGTATTCAAACCATGTGTATGAACTTTTGCATCAATGAATAGATATAGCATCACATCCTTAGCCCTCCACCCACCTGAGATAAGGTAGCCTGAGGTAACGGCCACATTTAGCTTCACCAGTGTGGCATCTCCCCTGTAAACACAAATTAGAGGTTAGATAAGAAAAAAATTAGTGTTTGTGAGTCCACCAAAAACATTAAGTCCAGACTGTACTTTCTAGACAGAAACCGTACTATGTTGCATAACAATTTCTGCCGCCACATTTGTAATGGATTGCATCTTCAAATCCTCACCAGACTGGGTCTTTCTGGATAGGTTTGTCAAAGATATATATGTAGAGACAGAAAAGTCCCACAACCAAGGCGTGTACTGTTGATACGGCCCTTTGAGAAAAAAATAAATAAATAAAATAAAAAAACCCAGTGAGTGTTTATAGATCTTCCAACTTTAGTTAAGAGTGCATAAAAAAACACATGCTTTTAGTAGATATATCTGACACCTGGAGTTCCACTCTGTCCTTTGTGTAGGGCTGAGCCTCAGAAAGCCTTTGCAGAGTTTCTCAGACACCCAAGGGCTACCTCTGTGGAACAGCCACTGGAAGCCCAAGAAGCTCCCTGTTACAACCACCAGCACCTGCAGGCTGAGAGGCTCCATGCCTGCTGAGCCCTAGAGAAAGAAAGAGACGAGAGCAAGACGGCGGTGAACGTTCAGCAATAACTCTCCCATTGACAAACCCCCAGCCCGACACATAATGATTCCCCACCACCCCACAGCATTCTTTAACAAAATCAAATGTTTCTTACTCCAGACCAGATGCGAGCATAAAAGCCCCAGTCATCACCTGAGCTGCCGCAGTACCTCTCTACTGCCAAATCCCCCAGTATACAGAGACATTTGCATATGTGCTGACACATCCGCACAGCCATCCAGAGGTCAGCCGACTCAAACACGTCTCAGATTGCTCCATCCGTGATTTATAGGAGCCACGCGTGGCTTTTGTGCTGTCTGAAATGCATCCGAGTCCCAGAGATCTTGGCATCCCGTAGGAAACAGCTGATTGTCTGGGTTTGTGCTGCGTACACTAACTTCTATGCTGGCTGAGGGGAGCGTGTACATGTTACTCCGGCTATACATTTCTGCAGTATGGACACCGATCGAAATGAAACAGCAGGACATCAATGCGTGATCAATGTGGCATTGTTATGGTCCACTGGGACATGACCACTCCCCTGCTTTGTCCTCATACCCTTGAAAAAGGCATCAAGCTTCAGTGCTTTTAGTAACTGATAGTAGGAAGAAGTCAAGCCGGCGTGACCTTGTCAGATTTGATTTCTACTGTTTCTCTGAAATGTACAGTTACATTAGGACATGCTTTTATCTGAAGTGACTCACAAAAGAGGAAAAAAGACAATTTGTCAAGGAGCCAACAATATTTGTAATATGAATTGCCAGGTGTATTTGACAACTAGATTAGGAATCCAACTAGAAAAGAGGAGAAATGCAGAGAAGAAGAAAAAAATGTGAGTGTGTATGTGCACTATATTGCACAGTATATGAGTAAAAGGGCCAAATAATCAGGTAACAAAGCAGTAGCACATGCTATCTTTATCATTTTCTTTGTCAGATTCATTGGTTCAGGCAAATTCATTTTCTCTTGCAACAGCTCAATCTGTCCTGCTTCTTGGTGACTATGAAATGACTGCACGCATCCTTAAAATAATAATTAAGTCAACATATAATGCATGATCAGACTTACCCTTTCCGTTATGAAAGACCCATGCTGAACTGGCCATGGAGAGTGTGCATGAACACAGCTGGACACAAGGATAAATGCAGGGTTTCAGAGATCTGTGAATCTCAGGTGTTCATCTAGGGGAGGATGGCGGAGAGATTGCGAATGCAAATCCAACAGCCTTCTCCCTCTCCACTCTCCATATTAACTCAGTAAGTGCCTTCTCTTGTGTGCAGTTGCCCAGTCTATTTTTTATCTTTGAATCCTAAATGAACTTCATGGCATAGAGGAACCACTAGATGGAGTGAGACGTCCAACTATGAGAGGGTGGTTGATAAAGTCCGAACAAGGACACTATTGGTAAATTAATGTTATATATTTACCAAGTGCAACCCTGTTGTCCTCAACACTGTAAAAGAAAAAAAAGAAAGTTGAGCCAACTTAAAATTTTAAGCTGGCCCAATTTGTCTTTTTCTTTTTCTTTTTTTACAGTGAATTACCTGAATCCTCAACCTGACCTTCAGCTTAAACCAGATCTATTACCAAACAAAATAAACCCTAACCTTATTTAAAATAACTCCAACAGTAACATTCCAGGGGTTTCTTGTATTTAGAGGCATAAGTTTAGGGCAGAGTGGTTAGTCTTGCCCTGCAGCTTCAGGTAATAACCTCCCATCCCCCTCTAAAGCACAGATGTTGTTGTTGTTGGTGGTGGTGAGTCCGTCTGCATGTTGTGCCTCAGGGATGGAGCAACGAAGCATTCCTGTTTGATGAACCATTTGCCCCAGAAGAGTTCTGCTCATGGAAAATAAAATGGATGTTGTACCTAAATGTGCATTGCAATAGAATATATTTTTCTCACTTTATCGGCTCTGGGTTACAAAATAGCACTCCAGACACTTTTTACTGGAGACACAGGAACATGGGAATTTCTGTTACTGACAAAACATCTGTTTTTCACGTCTCATTGAGTGAAATATTAATGGTTTTTGTGTAACTGGACTTACTGGAAGACTGCAAACATATCCTGATAAGATACTATAATGAGTTTAAACATATTAATACATTTATAACCATTGAGTATGTATGCCAAATGCTCTTCTGTTACTATGAAAGCCCATTTCGGTCACATAAGAAAATCATAATCATTAATTATGACATAAAAGGCTGAAATTATGAGATAAAAATTCTTATGAAAATAATCTAAATTATATGACAAAAAATGTGACAACGTCAAACTTACGAGTCATAACTATGACAAAGTCAAGATTATGAGATAAGTCATACTTTAAAGATATTTAAAAACATTATAAGCTTGAATTTCTAACATACTAAGTCATAATTATGAAGACTGAAATAAGTAATTATTGCATAAAAAGCTACTTTAGACTTCCTATCTCATAATTATGATTTACCATGTTTTTTTTTCTTATGTGGTGCAAATGGGCTTCCATCATTACTGATATAAATGCTATACTAACCCATATGCAAATATTAGTAGTAAAGTATTACTCAGGGTTAACCACATGACTGTTATGAAGTGGAAATAGTTCTTGTGCTTTTCCTGTCTTAAACTAAAAGTCTGGGAACAATCACTTACAATGGCAAACACACCTTGTTTTCCGACAGTTTCTTTGTTTGATCACTATAGTGATGGGCTAAACACCAGCCCACTATATCATTAGAATGCATGTTTTGACTTGTCTTTAATTAATTGCAAGTCTTGAAGCATGATGGTACTTTCCATTTTCATTATAAACTAGGGAGGCTGAAAACAGTTTTGTATGTCTGCACTGACATTTCAGATGATGATAACAGTAATTATAGTATAACATGACGTGGCATTGAATGCTGAACCCAAAAATTACCAAGGAGGAATTCAAAAGGTGAGAGAAATTTGCTAAAAAATCTTGGATGAATTCTTTCTGGCATTGAGTCTTTATTGTTGTTTCCTGTTAATGGACAGACAGCAGTGTCTCGGGACACAGAGGCTCAGGAAACACATGGTGAGGAGACTGAACTCCAAAAAAAAAAAAAAAAAGGAATAAAATCAAGGCCTCGACCTCCATATATTTTCAGCATGTGTTAAACATCCTAAATATGCAAATGGTGATAATAAATTCACAATGAATGATATTCTATTGTTTTGACCACAGGTACTAATAAAAGTTCCATCATGAACAGGGCTTCAAACGAAACGAACATATTATTTTTAAATGTTTCTCTGGACTATTTGTTTTATTCAAATTATTATTTTTGCTACATATCATTAATTTATATTTTATAATTCTGTTTTATAAGCTAAACTTCCACCATTTCACTAGCGCCACAAACTAACATCTGCATTTTAACCAATCAGGAAGGTACACTATGTTGCGTCACGCAACCTAATTAATATTCACAACTTAAGTCTTCGCCGTAGTAGAATTCGTAAATTCGCTCAACCTCAGCAGACCTTCTGCTGCTCTTTATTACTTTGCTGAACAGAAAGAGTTCAGTGCATCCGCTCAGCTGGGGCAATCGGCAGTCATATTTGACTAACGTTAGCCTAAACGCACGTATCTGTGGTCTTTTTTTAAGTTGTGCAAAGCATCTATTCTTGAACAAGAGGAGCCAAATTAGAAACCGGGGGATTTCTGATTGTTTCTTTGATTCGAATCGACGTGAAATAAAAGACAATGACTCAGTTCAACAAGGGCCCTGCATATGGTTTATCTGCTGAAGTGAGAAGTAAGGTAAGGATTGATTTTACAGTTTGTGTACTTCAACGCCAGTTAAACGACGAAGTGGTTTCTGTTTCTTTGCATTGCATTGAAACGCTTGTATTCAAATGCATGAAAGTGTAACTGTTTCACTTTAGAATGAACTGCCTAGCATTTCAAACATCACAGACATGTTCACAAACAAAAACGCCGCATATAATTTAGTACTAAACGTACTTCTGATGGCCAAATGCACTGTTTCTGTAGGTTATCAGAGAAAGCCATTGTTCCTTTTCACCTGATTCCTGTGATTTGATACTTCTAAGATTTTGGTTTTAGAGTCGATGCATCCTTTTGTTTTACTACTCATTTATTGCTTATAAAAGACGAAGGCTCATACTTTTGCACGTAGAAAGTAGGAAATAATCCATGTTTCATGTTGTGCTAACCGACTAATCAATGAATGAAACTTTCTTTTTGTGCGCGCGACGTGTTTCGCTTTTCACGCCATGAGATGCTGTCTGTCATTTTCAAGTTACAAAACCTGACATTCTATCACTGCAAATGAAGTGTACCGTGTGTTATTCTGGCTGATAAAGCTTGCCTGCAGCCTGGTGTGTTGGTGGGTCATGGGGTCTTTTGTTGAGTTCTGGGTGGAGCTCCAGTCTGATAAAGCAGCGAGGCTGCCGCTCTCTATACAGAGAAACTCAAAAAAACACCAGTAAAACCAATTAAACAATGATATGATAAAGGTTTAGTGATGTTAGCGACTTTGTTTGTGTGGAAATGTTATGGAGACTTTAGTCGAGGTGATGCGCGTGCAGCATCTGAGATTTTTAAAACGTAGTTTCGTTTTAAAAGGACTAACGTTATATTTAAACTAGTGGCTGTATAACTGAATTTTACCTACTTTCTTAGTTAAAACCTTTGCAGTACCTCTGTGGAAAAAAATGGTTTGTCAAATGGACTGTTGATATTGTACACGCACACACGGGTTTTCTCAGGAAAAGAGGGTTAAAACATCACACTGAGGCTTTTCTTCTGAATGCAATGCAACGTGCCCCATCTGCAGCACATTTTCTTTATTTTTATTATTAATTTAGATTCCATTCTGTGCGTTATTGTCACAAACGTAGCAGAACGTTTTACTACATCAAAGTCTGTAAAACTGTGTAGGCCCCAAACATAGCCTATCGTTCTAGAAAGTATAGTATTTTATTTATTTAAAGCCATATGTTTTCCCCCATGCAAAGTGACCTATAAGCTACTATTGACAGTCCATCTGGTGCACCTGAGATGAACAGTGTTGCTCAAGGACATCAATTCTACATTCACACACCTGGGCTTGAACCTGCAGCCTTTTTATTAGCAGAGATCTTTAACCATTAGGCTACAAGCTTCCTCATTGTCTTAATTGCTTATCACATTGAAAAGCACACAGAAAACACATCCCTCTAGTGTCTGCGGTTGGTCACTTTAAGTCTATTCAGCAGTATTCCCATCACACTAATTTCTTCTCACGAAGAGTGTGCGTGTGGGAGTGAGTGACTGTGTGTTTAGTCAGAATGAGTGGGAGGGTGGATAAACAATGTAGACCGCAGTGGTGTGATGCTTTATTGAATCCTGTGGCATCTGCAGAGGTGTGAGGCCATGCAAATATCTGAAGAGAGCTTACTGTAGAACACTACATTAATGACATTATATTTTGTGTGTGTTTGAAGGTACTTTACTTAAACTCATATTTAATACTTGACAGTTACTTGATTGTATGATTTGGCAGCCTTGGCAGGAATTTCTCTGATTTTGTACCACTTTTCATTAAATGTTTTATCAACATTTGAAATCACAATTTACTGATTTCCAGTCATGTTTTAATTTAAATATGTAGAATATATTGTACAGTACATAAAATATATAAAGTATCTTAGAGTGACACATTGTTTTGATTGTTGATTGTTTTTTTTATGTTTTAATTAGTGATGTCAATCGATTAAAAGAAATTAACTAATTAATCACATTTTTTTCTGAGATTAATCGCGATTTAATCCCACCTAACATTAACGTTTTTAAATATACTTTTATATTACAATAATTTCACATTCAGTCTTCAAATTAATGTACAAACAACAAAGACAGTATATTATTAATATTTGATTAATGGCATCTTTTTTATGACTGAAGGCCAGTATCACTGATACCAATTAATACCAATTTCCCTATAAACATCCCCCCCCCCAATTAACCATTGACTATTCCATTCAACATTTCATTATAATTAAGAGCTATCAATTTTAACATTTACTAGACTTTAAAAATAACTTCTAATTTAAGTGAACTTAAAACAATCTTTACATAAACCCATTATAATAATGTAAATCTGTGCCCCTCAGCAGAAATATACAGAAATTGAATAACGTTATCAAACACTAAATTCTAAGCTAAATAGATGAATCCTTAAAGCTATAAAAGTTATTTCTTTCCACTTTATAGTTTTTTTTTTTTTTTGTTTGTTTTTTGTTCTTAATGAACAGACATCACAGCCTCTGGGTTATTAGGTTTTTTTGGCTGCTATTTCTTTAAGACAGGGGTGGGGAACTTTGATCCTGGAGGGCCACTCTCCTGCAGAGTTTAGCTCCAACCTTGAAAAACCCTGGAAAAAAATATACCTAATTGCATCCTGAAGACCTTGATTAGCTGGTTCAGGTGTGTTTGATTAGGGTTGGAGCTAAACTCTGCAGGGACACCAGCCCTCCAGGATCAACGTTCCCCACCCCTGCTTTAAGAGCTGCCGCTGCTGAAAGTGACGTGGATCTGAGCATCGTTATTTTCTTTTCTCTTTCTTTATTCACTTTTTCTGACCCATTTCAGGTCGGACCCATTTCAGTGTCTACTAATGAGCTGACGAGTTGAATCGAGGGTGTTAGATGAGGGAGACAGTGCTGGGCTGCTCCAGGACAGTTTTGAAAGCCATTTCAGAGATGTTCTTAATGTAACTCCTATATAACATATTACAGGTGCATCTCAATAAATTAGAATGTCGTGAAAAAGTGAAACTTTCATATATCTTAGATTCATTACATGTAAAGTAAAACATTTCAAACATTTATTTTTTTTGTTTTAACTTTGATTAGAGCTTACAGCTCATGAAAGTCAAAAATCAGTATCTCAAAATATTAGAATATTTACATTTGAGTTTCAATAAATGACCATCCATACAGTATAAATTCTGGGTATCTCTTGCTCTTTGAAACCACAATAATGGGGAAGACTGCTGACTTGGCAATGATCCAGAAGACGAACATTGACACCCTCCACAAAGAGGGTAAGTCACAGAAGGTCATTACTGAAAGGTGTGGCTGTTTACAGAGTGCTGTATCAAAGCATATTAAATGCAAAGTTGACTGGAAGGAAGAATTTGGGTAGGAAAAGGTGCACAAGCAACAGGGATGACTGCAAGCTTGAGAATACAGTCAAGCAAAGCTGATTCAAACACTTGGGAGAGATTCACAAGGAGTGAACTGAGGCTGGAGTCAGTGCATCAAGAGTCACCACGTTCAGACGTCTTCAGGAAAAGGGCTACCAAGCCACTTCTGATCTGAACCAGAGACAACGTCAGAAGCATCTTACCTGGGCTGTGGAGAAAAAGAACTGGACTGTTGTTCAGTGGTCCAAAGTCCTCTTTTCAGATGAAAGTCAATTTTGCATTTCATTTGGAAATCAAGGTCCCAGAGTCTGGAGGAAGAGTGGAGAGGCACATAATCCATGTTGCTTGAAGTCCAGTGTGAAGTTTCCACAGTCAGTGATGATTTGGGCTGCCATGTCATCTGCTGGTGTTGGTCCACTGTGTTTTCTGAAGTCCACAGTCAACGCAGCCATCTACCAGGAAATTTTAGAGCACTTCATGCTTCCTTCTGCTGACAAGCTTTATGGAGATGCTGATTTCATTTTTCAGCAGGACTTGGTACCTGCCCACACTGTCAAAGTTACCAAAAGCTGGTTCAGTGACCATGGTGTTACTGAGCTTGATTGGCCAGCAAACTCGCCTGACCTGAACCCCATAGAGAATCTATGGGGTATTGTCAAGAGGAAGATGAGACACCAGACTCAACAATGCAGATGACCTGAAGGCCACTGTCAAAGAAACCTGGGCTTCCATACCACCTCAGCATTGCCACAAACTGATCACCTCCATGCCACGCCGAATTGAGGCAGTAATTAAAGCAAAAGGAGCCCCTACCAAGTATTGAGTACATATACAGTAAATTAACGTACTTTCCAGAAGGCCAACAATTCACTAAACATTTTTTTTTTTAATTGGTCTTATGAAGTATTCTAATTTGTTGAGATAGTGAATTGGTGGGTTTTTGTTAAATGTGAGCCTAAATCATCACAATTAAAACAACCAAAGACTTAAACTACTTCAGTCTGTGTGCATTTAATTTATTTAATACACGAGTTTCACAATTTGAGTTGAATTACTGAAATAAATTAACTTTTCCATGACATTCTAATTTATTGAGATGCACCTGTACATGCATGCACAGTTTTAAGGCAGCTTTATTTGCCGTTTTGGTAACTTCATGCCTTAACTGACAACGACATTGCATGCTCGTAGTTTATTTCGCGATTTGATATAAAGAGATATAGGGTACAGCGCGCGCCGGTGCCTTTTTGCGTGCAATTGAAGATTTCACGCTCTGAGCACAGTAGTACTGTTTCCGCGCTCGTTTGACTTGCACCTGGCGCTGAAGTGAAGTTGGAGTGCGCGTCTGAAACGTCTCTGGTTTGATGTGGTCATAAAGACATTCTGTGACTAAATAAATGTACTTCTTGTCAAGAAAAAAAGAGACCGAAGTTGCAGTTATGAGTGGGGTGGCCAACCCTTGGCTCCGCCTCTGCGTTAACGGCGTTAAATAATTTTAACACATTAAACTGAAAAAAATAATCGCCTGCGTTAACGCACTAATTTTGACAGCACTAGTTGTAATATATTTAAAATTTGATTTATTTCTGTGATGTAAAGCTGAATTTTAGTGTCACATAATTCATCATTCTAATATGCTGATTTGCTGCTCTTATTCTTATCAATGTTGAAAACAGTTGTGCTGCTTGATATTTTTGTGGAAACCAAGAAACCATGTTTTTCAGGTTTCTTTGAATAGTCATTTATTTTAAATAGAAATCTTACATCTAACATATAAATATCTTTGCTGTAACTTTTGATCAATTTTATGCATCCTTACTGATTAAAGCCAATACTTTATCAAAATGATTTGAACTGTAGTGTAAATTCATATAGGCCTATAAATGAGTAGACTGTTCTCCTTGCTTTTCCGTGTTTCAATATGTAGTGGACTAGTGGTCATATAAACCAGCTGTTCTGCGAACATATCTTGTAGTCTGTATACATCTGAGACCTCGCTGCCACATTATTTGGTCTGCTAGACATTTCCAGAGCAACAGGGTAATTAATTGATCAGCAGAAACCGCTGTGCTGTTCACCAAGTCCTCTCACAGCATTAGATCTTTTTTTTAGAGCTCTTTCCTCCAGCAAATGTGTAACTGGATTTTAGACGGGATCCTTTCTTTCTGTATAGCTCTGGCTGAATATACCTTATGTACTTCCTGCAAGTGTTTCTCTGTTTTTGGCCCCCAAATTATTTTGTCCATGAGGCCAGCAGAACTCCCAACATGTTGTTTTCACATGGCCAAATACAGATGTTCTCCCTGTTTTCTTGGTCTTCAGGAAGTTCACACTCTGCTCTGGGCCGATGTGCTCTATCTGAATGTCAGAGAATGTACCAATGCACTCCTACATGGTTTTTTCCTTATTTTCTTTAAATGCTCTAGAACACGTTCAGGAACACAAGCTCTATTGTGCAGAAAATTGCACGTGGACAGTTAGATGTGAAGACGCCACCGATGTCAGAGCACCCAGAGATGATAAAGGACTCTGAGAGGGATTCATGGGAGATCTTGTTGCGCTCATCAACCTAAGCTGCTGCATGTGGTTTTTGAACCTCCTTTTGGGCCTCCACACTTTTTGTTGGCCCTTTATATTATTGGGACTTTTCAAGGCAGAAGAAAATCTTGTTTTATTCCAGCAAATACTCTCTGGTGAATACTGTATACTGTTGCTTTAAAGTCATTTCTCTCTTCCATTGTAATGGTTCTGGTGCTTGAGTCCTCTGAAAACTCTGAGTATTAGGAACATTTGAGAAGATATTTTAACTCGGGGTGCTCTTGAATTAAACATGGCCAATGTCAATGCATATTGTTATGCCCATTATAACAGTTCCACAACATTGTCTAATTAAATGAAAAATCTGGTTTTAAATGCACCAAGTGAATTTTGGCATCACAACATTATAAAGTACAGTATGAAAGATGAATGTTAATTTTGAGATTGTCTGTAGATTACATTTAATATACAAAAGTAATCTAAATGTGAAATTGGGGAAAATGAGCATAAATAATCATCCAATATTGACTAATATAGTAAACGTAAAAGCATTAATGACATCTGATAACCAATATGGTACCTATATATTGGATATCTCTCATTTTTATATGCAAAAGTAATCTGATTTGCCATCTTTACAGTCATAAATGGCTTTTGATGCAAGGATAAAAAGTTATTACAAAAACAATTTATTAGCAAATAATTTATGCACAGATATTTGGAAATTAAATTTGAGATTGATTGGAAAGTGTTTGGAGTCTCTTGGGTAGTTTTGTTGTAAAGTGAGATGGGAGGAAACTTGCATTGTCCTGCTCTGGTGAGGTTTGTTTTCAGTGTATGTTGTGGGTTGTGTTGAAGGATGTCCACATAGTTAACTGTGACACCTGAGGCATTGTGTGAAAAGTGATGACTATCTCTTTTTTTTTCTGTGTTTAAGGGGACTTTACAATAGCACTTTAATAATGGGGTATATGGTCTCAATTCAAGTTCTGTTTGTCATCCATCTGTTGTTCAGTTATATCTACCAGGAGACCTTTAAAGAATGATGGCTGTACTCACAGTGACACATGGAAGGCCCTCTGATTTGCTGTTGTTTTTGTCACAGACCCATTTCCTGTTGTCCTAATGTTGACAGACAGCTGACGTAAAAGATCACAAGAGGATGTAGAGCACAACAGCTGTGTACCCAAAGTGAAAATCCCTTTCGTTTTCTTTTTAGGGAGAAGGATTTCAAAGAAGAATGTATAAATTTTAAAATGTAAAAAGTTTAATTGCCGAAATCCCATTAAAGAACTACAAGTAATCCACCAATTAGGGAAATCGCTGTTGCCATGGAAATGAAGGCAAAAGAGCTTGGCTGCAACCAAATAATTCATTTATTATTTATTAAAATCAATGGAGTTATTAGTGTTCTGCAGTAAAAAAAATTATTTTACCTTAAATCAAAGTTTGTAGTGTTATAGTTGATAGGTTTGGTTCATGCTTTGAACAGTTTATTAAAGAATTGATTGAAATGCCTGTGGAGAAAATGAATGAAAAACATGCCTCTTGAATCAAGGGGCAGCCACTGTTATGCTCTATTTGTCCACTTATAATGAAGAATTTTTCAAAGCTTTGTGCCTTTTGAAAGTATTTTTATGAATGTTAAGGTCTGTAATAAACTGTTATACAAAGGAAACTTCCCAATTGTTATACGTTTCTTAAAGGGGACAACAGAATTGTCAGTGAAACAGACATGCTCCAACCGGTCACCTCTTTGGATCCTCAGACATTCAGCATGACATTCAGTTGAAGTTAGGAGCCAATCCTCATTTGTTTGGTTGATGGAATCTGTTTTACAACTCATTTACAATTGATTCAAGACCAGACCTGTTGAAAGAAATTAACCTTAAATTGACAATGAAAGGAAGGATTACATTTTTATTCAAACATGAAATGACTTGATTTCATTTATACATTATTTTTATTTATACGTTATTTAAACATATCTATTTACACATCGTTAGAGGTTTTTTGCAGACAAGATGAGCTCCGTCTCTTCATCTTTCTGTTTGCTGAATGGCAGTAATGGGGTCTGACAGGTGTCTGGATCTGCTTCCAAAGCCAGAGTTCACAGATGGGGCAATGCTTTGTTATTTCCTGTCCATCTTACTGCACTTGGCTCTAGTCTTGCACAAAATACCCAGAGATGAAGAGGAGATGGTTTCCAAAGCTAACCTTAAAACATGACATACCTGCATGTTCAAAAACCCTTTGTTTTGGAAGTTTATGAATTCATGAATTGAAACTGTGCAAACGTTTCAATGTGAGATAAATGCACATGTTCTCCGTTCCAGACAGTTATTTAGGTTCACCAGTGTGTAAAGTACCACTAGATACGTTCACTTTTCATTATATCATGTAAGTGGAAAAAGGTGTGCAATTGAAATATGACATTGACAAATTTACTGAATAAATGTGTCTTTTGTATGGCAGGCCTTGGATTACATATGGAGAAACTGTTTAAGGAAGCAAGAGTTTTCATTCTCTCTTTCTGGTCCCTGTAGATTGCTCAGAAGTACGACCTGCAGAAGGAGGAGGAGCTGAGGTACTGGATTGAGGATGTAACGGGCATGCCAGTCGGAGAAAATTTCCAGATGGGATTGAAGGATGGCGTCATACTGTGCGAGTGAGTCTGAGAGCATGATGTGTGTTTCAGCTCGATTAGGAGCTCAAAACATTGGAGCACAGATGGCTGAGTGTTTGTTTGGCTCTAAATAATGACTTTCAGCCCACCTGTAACCTTTTGTCTTGTTTATTGTAACCCGACAACATGCCAAAATGTGGGGAGATTTTAATATTCAGGCATGAGACCCAAAAAAATAACAACAAAAGTTCTGCCAAGCTTAAACGGTGTTGCTCATATTATAACCACCTAGTCTGGCATCCACACCTTCTTTTGTTAGCTGTTGCCCTTAAGAAAACTTTCCACAATGTTCCTTTTGAGCCTTTTAATAGGAAGAAATGTTGTGACATGATGTAATCTTGGTATACTCCTACCTTTTCAAAAGATTTAATTTTTTTTTAAAGAAATATTTTATGCTTACAAAGGATGCAATTATTTGATGAAATGTACTGTAAAAACTGTTATATTGTTAAAGATTGTTACAATTTCAAATAACCTGTTTTCTATTTGAATACATTTTAGAATTTATAAATATTTATTAATTTTATTTTTGTGATGGCAAAGCTGAATTTTCAGCAGTCTTCTCCAGTTTTCAGTGCCACATGATTATTCAGAAATGATTCCAATATGCTGATTCGCGGCTCAAGAAACATTCCTTATTATCAGTGTTGAAAACGTTAAATACAGTTGAGGTCAAAAGTTAACATCTCCCTTTTAGAATCTGCAAAATGTTATTTTACAAAAATAAGAGGGATCATACAAAATGCATGTCATTGTTTATTTTGTACTGACCTGAATAAGATTTTCATATAGTCCACAAGCGAAAATAATAGTTGAATTATTTAAAAATGACCCTGTTTTGTGAAAATTATTTAAAAAAAAACAAAAGTTTTGTGAGTCCCTTGTTTGTCCTGAACAGTTAAACTGCCTGCTGTTCTTCAGAAAAATCCTTCAGGTCCCACAAATTATTTGGTTTTCCAGCCTTTTTGTGTATTTTGAGCCCTTTCCAACAATGACTGTATAATTTTGATATCCATCTTTTCACACCGAGGACAACTGAGGGACTCGTATGCAACTATTACAGAAGGTTCAAAGGCTCACTGATGCTCCAGAAGGAAAAAACATGCTTTAAGAGCTGGGGGTGAAAACTTTTGAACAGAATGGAGATATGTACAAACCCGATTCCAAAAAAGTTGGGACACTGTACAAATTGTGAATAAAAACAGAATGCAATGATGTGGAAGTTTCAAATTTCAATATTTTATTCAGAATACAACATAGATGACATATCAAATGTTTAAACTGAGAAAATGTATCATTTTAAGGGAAAAATAAGTTGATTTTAAATTTCATGGCATCAACACATCTCAAAAAAGTTGGGACAAGGCCATGTTTACCACTGTGTGGCATCCCCTCTTCTTTTTATAACAGTCTGCAAACGTCTGGGGACTGAGGAGGCAAGTTGCTCAAGTTTAGGAATAGGAATGTTGTCCCATTCTTGTCTAATACAGGCTTCTAGTTGCTCAACTGTCTTAGGTCTTCTTTGTCGCATCTTCCTCTTTATGATGCGCCTAATGTTTTCTATGGGTGAAAGATCTGGACTGCAGGCTGGCCATTTCAGTACCCGGATCCTTCTACGCAGCCATGATGATGTAATTGATGCAGTATGTGGTCTGACATTGTCATGTTGGAAAATGCAAGGTCTTCCCTGAAAAAGACGACGTCTGGATGGGAGCATATGTTGTTCTAGAACTTGGATATACCTTTCAGCATTGATGGTGCCTTTCCAGATGTGTAAGCCGCCCATACCACACGCACTCATGCAAACCCATACCATCAGAGATGCAGGCTTCTGAACTGAGCGCTGATAACAACTTGGGTTGTCCTTGTCCTCTTTAGTCCGGATGACATGGCGTCCCAGTTTTCCAAAAAGAACTTCAAATTTTGATTCGTCTGACCACAGAACAGTTTTCCACTTTGCCACAGTCCATTTTAAATGAGCCTTGGCCCAGAGAAAACGCCTGCGCTTCTGGATCATGTTTAGATATGGCTTCTTTTTTGACCTATAGAGTTTTAGCCGGCAACGGCGAATGGCACGGTGGATTGTGTTCACCGACAATGTTTTCTGGAAGTATTCCTGAGCCCATGTTGTGATTTCCATTACAGTAGCATTCCTGTATGTGATGCAGTGCCGTCTAAGGGCCCGAAGATCACGGGCATCCAGTATGGTTTTCCGTCCTTGACCCTTACTCACAGAGATTGTTCCAGATTCTCTGAATCTTTGGATGATATTATGCACTGTAGATGATGATAACTTCAAACTCTTTGCAATTTTTCTCTGAGAAACTCCTTTCTGATATTGCTCCACTATTTTTCGCCGCAGCATTGGGGGAATTGGTGATCCTCTTCCCATCTTGACTTCTGAGAGACACTGCCACTCTGAGAGGCTCTTTTTATACCCAATCATGTTGCCAATTGACCTAATAAGTTGCAAATTGGTCCTACAGCTGTTCCTTATATGTACATTTAACTTTTCCGGCCTCTTATTGCTACCTGTCCCAACTTTTTTGGAATGTGTAGCTCTCATGAAATCCAAAATGAGCCAATATTTGGCATGACATTTCAAAATGTCTCACTTTCAACATTTGATATGTTATCTATATTCTATTGTGAATACAATATAAGTTTATGAGATTTGTAAATTATTGCATTCCTTTTTTATTCACAATTTGTACAGTGTCCCAACTTTTTTGGAATCGGGTTTGTAATTTTTTTCTTATTTTGCCTAAATATCATATTTATTTCACTTAGTACTGCCCTTCAGAGGCTAAAGAAGATGGTTACATATTTCCCAGAAGACAAAAGTGAAATTTACCCTCTTCAAATTCAAAAAAATTTCACCCCCGACTCTTAATGCATGGTTTTTCCTTCTGGAGCATCAGTAAGCATTTGAACCTTCAGTAATAGTTGCATATGAGTCCCTCAGTTGAAAATATTCAGTACTAAATAAACAATAACATGCATTTTGTATGATCCCTCTTATTTTGGTAAAATAACATTTTGCAGATTCTGAAAGGGGGATGTAAACTTTTGATATCAACTGTATTTAATATTAATATTCTTGGACTTTGGACAATTTTTTTTTTATTTGAATGGTAATAAGTGTGCACTGCAAAATCAGACCATGTACTGTAAGTTGAGTCTCTCCTAGAAGATGTAATATTTGGTCTTTCTCATAGGCTCATTAATAAACTTCAGCCTGGATCCATTAAGAAAATCAACCACTCCAAACTTAACTGGCACAAGGTAAGGAAGACCTGTTTATGTATTGCGTTTTCAATGTTTTTTTTTTTGTTTTTTGTTTTTTTTCATTTCAAGTCAGTTTTATTCCTAATGTAAAAATATAATAGCAAAGCCACTTGTCTTATTCTTTTCACTGAAGCTTGAGAACCTGGGCAACTTCGTCAAAGCCATTCTTGCTTATGGCCTGAAGCCTAATGACATCTTTGAGGCCAACGATCTGTTTGAGAACGGGAACGTGACTCAAGTCCAGACCACACTTCTTGCTCTGGCCAGCATGGTAAGTTTTGTGCAAAATTCTTGAATGGAGATGGAGGATGTTTGGATTTGGAGTTTGTGGTATAACGCCACTTTCGTTCTTTCATTCAAAGGCAAAAACCAAAGGTATGGACACAAAAGTTGACATTGGCATAAAGTATGCGGACAAACAAACCCGCAACTTTGATGATGAGAAAGTGAAGGCTGGTCAGTGTGTGATTGGACTTCAGGTGAGGAATGTCCTATGTGTTGTTGCTTTAGGAAACCTTTTAAAACCATTTTTTTTTCTTGGGATGTCTTCAGTAAGATTCCCTCGCTCATGCTTTGTATAATGATTAGGGCTGTAGCTATCGAATATTTTAGTAATCGAGTATTCTACCGAAAATTCCATCGAGTAATCTGATAAGAACAACTTTTTCTTTACTAAAGAGCAATACTAAATATACAAGAGAAAATAAGACCGGTCTCTTAAAATGAACAAGTAATTTGTTTCCTTTCTAGAATTTTTTTTAATTTTTAGTAAATAATTGCATATATTAATAACTGTGAAAACTAAACCCATTTAGTGCATTTAATTGCCATAATACATTCAAAATGCAAATACAAATATATAAAAATCAATTTCAAATTACTTTAAAAAAGGTAAACAACCTAAAACGAAGACATAAATCAAAATAATAGTAAAAAAAATATATATAATAAAACCTAAACATTGTGCAACTTAACTTTCAGGTTTCAGCCTAACTACAGCTCAGGCATAACACAAGCCTTTACTGTCTTAGAAGGCTTTGTGGCTTTTTTAAGAGGCAAAAATTAGTGAGCAGGAAGCTAACGTGGAACAAAAACAAGTAAACAAGTTGTTGTAATACACAACATTAACACATTTTTCAGCAACATGAATTTAAAGTTATTTGGAGAATAAACCCTCTTAAATGTCTCTCTGCATGCTGGTGTGTGTGTGTGTAATCCTTTAAAGGAGCGTGTGGTTGCAAACACAGTGCTCTGTGTGTAGTTACAGTAAATGGTAGGGATGCACCGAAATGAAACTTCTGGGCTGAAACTGAGAATTCTGGATGTGCTTGGTCGAAAACCGAAACCGATAATGCTTTGTAATAATTATTAATTTTATTAAATAATATAAAGTAATTTTGTGAGACTTTTTAATTTAACTCAATTTTAATGACACAGAATTAAAAAAACACAAGCCAATAAAATAACCACACTTTTATTGACAGAAAATATATGAATATTAAGTATCAATGTATTCTTTTTATTCAGTTCTATGCAACAGAATCAGACATAACTGTTGTTGTTGTTGTTTTTCACTAATTATCCAAATAATGTATAGTCCTGCAAACAGGATTTTTCTTTTCTCAAAATACGGCAGAGGTGGTATCATCCTGATCATGTGCACACAATGTTCCCACCCTTCAACTGACTGAAACAAACACTTTTTACACGCAACGTATTTTAGGTGTTATAATAACGATAGCTATGATTAAAGAAAATGACAATTATAAAGTTATGTTTTATTGTTATTTATTCTTAAAATAGCTTTAGGAAATGTTTTCTTTTTCCTCAGAAATTCTGTGTTGTGTATCTGGTTATCAAATGAAGGCATAAAACTAATTTAATTTATCTTCAAATTATTGAAAATTTAAATTTTTGGCAAACAAAGTGGATTTACTATTAAAGTTAAAACATGGGAGAAATGTTGCAATCATTCCTTAAAAAATAAAGTTTTCATAATTTTAGTAGTATGTACTATGTACATTCTGCTGAACAATAGTAATATGCTGTAATGTCTTCAAATTAAACCGGACTTTTATTTTGACGGGTTGCCGTGAATACCTTCACATTTCGGTGTATGATACGACGCTAGTTTTACTCAAATGAAACGGTAAAACGCTGAGGAAGTGACTCTCAGAGCAGTTCTGGAGATGTTGTTCGTGTGTTTATGTCCTCATTGAGACGGCAGACGCTGAGATCACCGCGAGCATCACACGCGCTTCAGTGTGTGTGTGGTAAAGGAAAACGTGCGTCTCTGCCATTCATTCATACAGAGATATGATCGCGTAATATGAGTTAATGCTCATCATATCGCTTAAATCATTGGGGAATTAATAGAAATTTTGATTATGTGTAAAGAAACATCAAGTAAACGTATAAAAATATAAAAACCCTGGCAAAGCTATCAGCGCATGTGAGCAGAGCGGGGAGCAGATCAGTGAAGGAGATTTGACCAGCGTTGCCCAGTACAGCTGTACTACAGCATGCCACAGCACAGTAACGCTACTGCAAACAGGAACAAGTATACTACATAGAAATGTCCTGTCGGTGCGCTATTTGAGCGGACTCTGCTTTTCCGGTGGGCATGAGCGGTAAATGAGCAGAATGCACATTGATAGAGCGGAATATTGAACGGAGCATCACACTGCGCAGTGATGACGGCTGGAGGACAGTGAAACCTGAACACTGCTGGCCGGTGCGGCGCGGCATATATTTTCGGCGGCCGAAAATTCAGTGTATCCTTAGTAAAATGGACTAAACGATTCTTCGAGGCACATAATTTGCTTCGATGATTTTTTTGTATTCGAATTACTCGAGGAATCGTTTCAGCCCTAATATTGATACACTTCCTTTGTTTTCTCAATGGATAGATGGGGACAAATAAATGCGCTAGTCAGGCTGGGATGACCGCTTATGGCACCAGGAGACATCTGTATGACCCAAAGACTCAAGCAGACAAGCCTTTTGACCAAACCACAATCAGCCTGCAGATGGGCACGAATAAAGGAGCAAGCCAGGTGAGTGTGTATTTAAAGGAACAATTCACCCCAAAATTTCAATTGTCATTTACCTCATGCCATTCTAAACCCATAAGACTTCATCTTTGAAAAGCAAACTAAGATGTTTGTAATTAAATCTGGGAACTTACTGTTCCTCTCCTGAAAGTCCAAGTAACTAAAACTTGGGTCTAAAAAGGTCAGAAATGCATTATTCAAATTGAACGGTTTACTCAGTCTTATCAAGAGATACGATTGCTTAAGATGAACAGATTTAATTTAGATTTGATTTAATTTAGTCGCATACATGCAGTACATGAGAGTAAGAGTGTGCAGCAGTGTGTAAAGAGTAACCTTTTAAAAGTAACAGTGTGGTCACATACCTTTGTACAGTGACAAAATAGTCATCTGAATAGGAATCCATGCAGTCTTTAATTTCACATGAGAAACGTGTGAGGTGAAACATTTCCCCCATTCTTATTTCACATTGGATTCAAGTTTGTTGAACTTTTTAACATGCAAATTTGTCCGTTTAAAGCTTGGTTTGGAAGTGATCTCGTAGTAAGCTGTTGCATTGCTACACTATTGGCAGTGGACCAATTTTCAAAATTTCGCAGAAGGTTCGCTAAAGAGACCAGGCCATTGGACATGGCTGTTCTGTCCTGCTCCTAGTGGGACAACGTTCTGCTCCTTCCTACTCCAAACATACTTGCCTAGAAGTTTCTAGTGATGCTTGGTTAGCTGGTTCTGGTGTGTTTAATTGGGATGGAATGAAACTCTGTGGGACATTTGTCCTTCTGGGAGCACGGTTGGACACCCCTTAAGACATTTTAGGCATTGGATTCCCAACTTTAGTTTTCACTTTATTCATCCTTTCTTCTTCCTCAGGCTGGCATGTTGGCCCCCGGCACCAGGAGGGATATTTTTGACCAGAAAGTGGCTGTCCAGCCACATGACAACTCCACCATCTCGCTGCAGATGGGCACCAACAAGGTGGCCTCTCAGAAGGGCATGAGCGTGTACGGGCTGGGCAGACAGATATACGACTCCAAATACTGTGCCTCCCCCACCGAACCCACCATCCACAGCAATGGCAGCCTGGGCACCGGCACCAACGGCTCTGAGATCAGCGACAGCGACTACCAGGCTGAATACCAAGGAGAATATCAAGATGAGAACCAGGCAGACTACCACGAGGAATACAGAGCCCACTATGACCACGGAATTGACTATTAAACTGCAAGCTTACAGCACAGATGAATATTTTTGAATCCTCACATGAACAGAGCGAGTTGTTTTTTCTCTCGCTAGCCTTTTCATACATGACAAGAAACGGATGTTAAGAGGAGCGTTGCCTATATCATCGGTCCTCTAATAATACAGTATTTTATTAGTTAGACAATAGACTATCGTCTATAGTATTGTTTTGCCCTTTTTAAAAAAAAAAATTTTTGTCCCTTTTTAAAAGTCAAGATGGGTTAGAGAAGCAATGTGTTTGGCAAATGTCATTCATGGCATATTAACTACAATCTCTGATTGTTTTTGTTTTTTTACGAAGTATATTTTTTACTTCCTGCTTTTTAAATAGTTTTAAAATTGTGCCATAGACCTTTGTATACGTTTAGACCAACATATCTTTTTGATCAATCCCCCTCTTCTCAACTGTCTTGTATTTATTGCCAGTAATACTCAATAGAGACCTCAGTCCTGTTGAATGGCTCTTTTTGTTTTTTAATGAATAAAGTTTTTAATTTTCCAGTCAAGTCTGTTGTCATTCTGATTAAATCAATGTCTTTCAGGATTATCAGTAGGTTTTCTACTTAGAAAAAAATAGCTTTCTCTCTTTTTCTATTCTACTTGTTTTCTTTCATTAAAAAAAAACTTGCTACGTGTACTGTGTTAGGCTAACCGAGACTTGTCATAGCGCTTGCATATTGTTGCTCTTTTTTTTTTTTTTTGTTATCAACAATTTTTTATTTTTTCACACACAACACAACATAATATCCAAAATACAACAAAACAACAGACACCTTCTCAAGGTCCAATCAAAAGGGAGGGGGAGAGGGAAGGACAACAAGAACACAAAAGTCACTCCTTTATACAATCACGTATGTCCAACAAAAAACACTGCCAAGCATTAATGGTCGAAGGCCTGGCCCCACCAACTCGCGCCGTTGTACATTCACATGACACTATTTGCAGGAGGCTACGGATCCAATATGTTTTTCTACACGTGTGGTGTAAACCAGTTCTGGATTATTGTCTTCACAGCTGTAAAACCAGCAAACAACATTCTCTTTTGCATTGAACTTATACAGAGACCAGAATCATCATTAAGAAGACACAAACTTGGGTTAACAGACCAATCGATTCGCAGTAATGATGACAAAACCAGGTTTACATGTGTCCATAGACTGATGACGACAGGACATTCCCAAAACATATGCAGAAAAGTGCCTGATGTAGTGTTACATATATGGCAGTTCAAATTTGACTGTAGTTTCATTTTAAATCTTTTGTAAGGAGTTATGTATGCTCTATGAATGACTTTAACATTTAATCATTTAGCAGACGCTTTTATCCAAAGCGACGTACAAATGAGGAGAACAATAGAAGCAATCAGACCATCGCGAGAGCAACAGTATACAAGTGCCATGACAAGTCTCAGATAGTCTAGCACAGTACACGTAGCTAGGAATTTTTTTTTTTTTAAATAGAATAGGTAAGTGTTAGTATTAGTTAGTCAGGTGCTGGCGAAAAGATGTGTCTTTAGATGGTTTTTGAAAATGGCTAAAGACTCAGCTGTTCGAATTGAGATCGGGAGGTCATTCCACCAGCTGGGCACAGTCCAGGAAAAGGTCCGTGAAAGTGATTTGGTACCTCTTTGGGATGGCACCACAAGACGTCCTTCACTTGCAGAACGCAAGCTTCTGGAGGGCGCATAAGTTTGAACTAGCAAGTTTAGGTATATTGGTGCAGTGCCAGTTGTGGTCTTGTAGGCAAACATCAGTACCTTGAATTTGATGCGAGCGGCTATTGGTAGCCAGTGTAACCGGATGAAGAGAGGGGTAACGTGAGCTTTTTTCGGCTCATTAAAGACCACTCTGGCTGCTGCATTCTGGATCAGTTGCAGAGGCTTGATGGTACATGCGGGAAGGCCCGCCAAGAGAGCATTACAATAGTCCAGTCTGGAGAGAACAAGAGCTTGGACAAGGAGTTGTGCAGCTTGCTCTGACAGGAAGGGCCTAATCTTCCTAATGTTGTATAAGGCAAATCTGCAGGACCGGGCCGTTGTAGCAATATGGTCTGTGAAGCTTAACTGATCATCGATCACAACTCCAAGGTTCCTGGCTGTCCTGGAAGGAGTTATGGTTGACGAACCCAGCTGTATAGAGAAGTTGTGGTGAAGTGATGGGTTGGCGGAGAACACGAGCAGTTCTGTCTTAGCAAGATTGAGCTGAAGGTGATGGTCCATCATCCAGCTAGAAATGTCACTCAGACAGGCTGCAATGCGAGCAGTTACCGTCGGATCATCTGGTTGGAATGAGAAGTAGAGTTGAGTGTCATCAGCATAGCAGTGGTAGGAAAAGCCATGCTTCTGAATAACCCGATCCAAATGATGACATGTAGATGGAGAAGAGAAGTGGTCCAAGCACTGAGCCTTGAGGAACTCCAGTAGCAAGAAGTTGTGACTTTGAAACCTCACCCCTCCAAGACACCCTGAAGGACCTATCTGAGAGGTAAGACTCGAACCACAGGAGGGCGGTTCCTGAGATGCCCATCTTTCTGAGGATGGACATGAGGATCTGGTGGTTAACTGTGTCAAAGGCAGCAGACAGATCCAGCAAGATGAGTACAGAGGATTTGGAAGCTGCTCTTGCCAGTCTTAGGGCCTCTGTAACCGAGAGTAGGGCAGTCTCAATTGAGTGGCCACTTCTGAAGCCAGATTGGTTGTTGTCCAGAATGTTGTTCTGTGCAAGAAACAGAGAGAGTTGGTTGAACACAACTCGCTCAAGTGACTTTGCAATGAATGGAAGAAGGGATACCGGTCTGTAGTTTTCTAAAAGTGCTGGATTTAGAGCAGGTTTTTTAAGCAGTGGGCTTACCCGAGCCTGCTTAAATGCTGTGGGAAATGTACCAGTGTGAAGCGAGGTGTTGATAATGTGAGTAAGCGCAGGTATGACCGAAGAAGAAATGGCTTGAAGGAGGTGAGTGGGGATAGGATCTAGCGGACAAGTAGTGGGATGATTGGAAAGGATGAGTTTGGAAACCTCCGTCTCCGAGAGAGGAGAAAAGGAGGTGAGAGATTGTGTATTTGTCGTTATGAAGTTATTATTAGTTTGTGGTGTGAGGAATTGGTCACTGATGGTTTTTGTTTTATTTGTGAAGAAAGTTGCAAAGTCATCAGCTGTAAGAGTTGATGAAGGAGGAGGGGGAGGAGGACAGAGAAGAGAAGAGAACGTTTTGAAGAGTGCGCGAGAGTCGGAACAGTTGTTAATTTTGTTGTGGTAGTATATCATTTTAGCAGTGGAGATATTTGCAGAGAAGGAAGAGAGGTGTGACTGATACACACTAAGGTCGGTAGAGTTTTTGGATTTGTGCCATTTCCTCTCTGCAGCCCTTAGTTTAGCACGATGTTCACGGAGAACATCGGACAACCAGGGGGCAGAGGGGGTAGCGCGTGCTGGTCTGGATGAAAGGGGGCAAAAGTTGTCTAAGCAAGATGTTAGAGTGAAGCAAAGAGTGTCAGTAGCACTGTTTGTGTCGAGTGCTGAAAACTGAGAGGGTGAAGGTAGTGCGGATGAAACCATTGAGGATAGGCGAGAGGGAGAGAGCGAGCGTAGGTTACGTCGAAAGGTGACCTGCGAAGGAGCGTGTGCTATTTCAGGAGTTAGTGTGAGGTTAGAAGTGATGAGGAAGTGGTCTGAGGTGTGCAATGGAGTTACTAATGTGTTGTCAGTGGAGCAGTAGCGTGTGTAGATGAGGTCCAGATGGTTACCTGATTTGTGAGTAGCCATAGTAGACACTCGTTTGAGGTCAAATGAAGTGAGAAGAGTGTTGAAGTCAGTAGCCTGGGGTATTTCTAGGTGGATGTTGAAGTCACCGAGCAGTACCAGAGGAGTACCATCTTCAGGGAAGTTTGACAGTAACACATCCAACTCCTCCAAGAAGTCACCCAGTTGACCTGGGGGACGATACACAACTACAACGTGGATTTTAGCAGGGTGGGTAATAGTAATTGCATGAGATTCAAATGAACTGTTGCCTGTAGGAGATGGTAGAAGATCAAATTTCCATTCATTTGAAATAAGGAGACCAGTGCCTCCACCCCTCCCAATCGTGCGAGGGGTGTGGGAAAAAGTGAAATTAGTGGAGAGAGCTGCAGGAGTGGCAGTGTCCTCAGGTTTGATCCAAGTCTCAGTTAGGGCCATGAGGTTGAGACCGGAAAGGGTAGCAATAGAAGGAATAAAATCTGCTTAGTTTACAGCAGACTGGCAGTTCCAAAGACCAATTGGAACAGAGAGTAAAGTAGTAGAGGACAGAGGGACCGTTCGTAGATTATTAGGAATGGCCTGCCTCCAACGTACAGTGCGTGCTCTCCGAGTGTTAGTAGTAATAGTACAGATTTGAAAGCACATAGTGAGTACAATTGACTAAACAAGTACTAAGTTAGACAAAAAGTAAAGAAAGGGGAGAAAGCAATACTCAAGTGCCTTGTCGGTGTCCTTGCTCGGTGCAGTCGTGCAAGGTAGAGTCGATCGTCTTTACACTTGTCGGTCTTCATACGAGGAGGGCTTCACACGAGGGCTGCCGCGGTGTACAAACCAGTTTTATACTTGCCTAATTACTAGTCCCTGAAGTCAGCTGACCACGCCTTCCTACTTAGCAAACCGAAACTGGGAACTCCCGCGATAAGCACCAGAACAAACGCGACTTGCGAACGCGTTTACCAGGTAAAACACAGTATGCAAAATAATGTTTCCTAGCAACGACAACTGAGCTGAAATCTAATGAGAAAACAAGACAAAACACTTACAAACTGCTGTTCTCTTCTGCTGTTCGACTGCTTCTTCTAACAAGTGTCACTGAGTCAGGTAAATAAGTACTTTCTCTGGCTTAGACCGCGCCTTCCTACTTAGCAAACCGAAACTGGGAACTCCCACGATAAGCACCAGAACAAACGCAACTTGCGAACGCGTTTACCAGGTAAAACACAGTATGCAAAATAATGTTTCCTAGCAACGACAACTGAGCTGAAATCTAATGAGAAAACAAGACAAAACACTTACAAACTGCTGTTCTCTTCTGCTGTTCGACTGCTTCTTCTAACAAGTGTCACTGAGTCAGGTAAATAAGTACTTTCTCTGGCTTAGACCACGCCTTCCTACTTAGCAAACCGAAACTGGGAACTCCCGCGATAAGCACGAGAACAAACGCGACTTGCGAACGCGTTTACCAGGTAAAACACAGTATGCAAAATAATGTTTCCTAGCAACGACAACTGAGCTGAAATCTAATGAGAAAACAAGACAAAACACTTACAAACTGCTGTTCTCTTCTGCTGTTCGACTGCTTCACTTTGAAGTGAATAAGACGATGAGCCAGATTTTTAGATGTTAGGCTGAGATTAGACCACACTCTCTCCCAGTCGACAGATAAATTAAGGTCAGATAATTCCCTATTCCAAATAGTTTTAATAGAAAGAGGTTTTGTAATACAATCAATAATTTTATTATATATTAAGGAAACAGATGGCCGACCAGCAGATGGTGCAATCCAGTCCCGCATAGGATGAGAGGAAATGGAAGACCAAGGAACGCCATACGCTTTGAGAGCAGAACGTAATTGAAGAAAAACAAAATATGCAGATGCTGGTAGACAAAATTTGGTTCTTAATGTCTGAAATGAACAGAGGCCCTAGTTATCATATATATCACCGCACGTGTTTACACCTAAAGAAGACCAAGAGGGTTGGACAAATGGACGATTTCCGCATACAAAATTAAAATTGTGCCATAAAGGTGTACTGTTACAGAATTTGAAGGGTACACCTATCCGACGTTCAACCGTTTTCCAGATTTTAATAGAGTTAGCCACAACCGGACCAAATTTATAATTATCCCCTTTTTTTCCTGTGCCAGTAAATAAAATATCTTGAAGTCTATTTGGTTTAACCTTGTCAGCTTCAATCACCCTCCATGAAACTGTAGATTGAGGATCAACCCAATTATGAAGAGCCTTAAGCTGGAACGACCAATAATATAATTCAAAATCTGGTACAGCCAGTCCTCCTGCGCTATTAGGATGTTGTAATATGGTAAGTTTAATTCTGGGACATTTATCATTCCAGATAAACTTAGAAATTATGGAGTTGATCTCCTTAAAGTAACCTGGAGGGGGAGAAAGTGGTAGCATAGAGAAAAAAAATTAAATTGAGGTAACAAATTCATCTTAACAGTGGAGATTCTTCCTTGGAGAGAGACTTTAAGATTCTTCCATCTTTGAATGTCATTTTTGACCTTAACTAAAATGTTATTAAAATTGTCTCTGGCAATCTTATTGGACACCCCTGCCTCGTTCCCCGCTGTAAAGGGAATGAGGGGGAAATCATATTACCAGTTATGACTGATGCTGCAGGTGAGTGGTATAATGTCTTAATCATAGAAACGAAGTGTTCACCGAAGCCAAAACATTGCAGAACTGCCCACATATAATTCCACTCTATCCTGTCAAAGGCTTTTTCTGCATCAAGTGAAAAGACCGCACAAGGGGTTGGGTGGGAGTCCGCAAAGTCAAGAATATGAAGGAGTCGACGCATATTGTCAGATGCATTGCGCCCCTTGATGAAACCAGTTTGGTCCTCCTTGATCAGACTGTGAATTACCTTCTCCATACGAGAAGCAAAAACGTTAGCATAGATTTTTAGATCACATGGGATAAGCGAAATCGGTCTGTAGCTGGAACAATCTAATGGATCTTTCCCTTTTTTAAGAAGTATTGAAATCAGTGATGTTTTTTGATCTCTATGAAATACCCCATGTTCAATTGCAAAATTAAATGAGTTAAGCATAAGTATCCCTACCAAATCCCAAATTTCTAAATATAATTCAGGGGGGAGACCATCTAGACCCGGCGATTTGCCCTTTTGAAGGCTTTTTAGAGAGACGTGGAGTTCCTCCAAACTTAATGGGGCCTTCAAAGATTCTTTATCCATCTGTGAGATCTGAGGCAGTTCCAATTTATCTAAATACTGCTTACAAATTGGTTCATCAAAATCTGTTTCGGCTTTATACAGATTTGTGTAAAAACCTTTAAATATGTCATTAATTGCCACAGGGTTCGTGGTGACCTGATCATCTGATGATTTTATTGCGCTAATATATGCCTTAGACTCGCATTCTTTCAACCTAAGGGCCAATAAATGACTAGGTCTCTCTGATTCAAAATAATATTTTTGTCTAGTCCTATGTAAAATAAATTCTGCCTTTGAGTGTGAAAGTAAATCATATTCTTCTTTTAAAGAGGACAGCTGTGTAGCCTTTTGCTCAGTAAAATGTTGTTTTGTAGGTTTTGTAATGATTGGATTTTATTTTCTAATTGTGTAAACTGGTGAGTTTTCGCTTTGGCAAGAGTAGAAGAGAAAGATATACAGAAACCTCGTATAGCACACTTAGTCGTTTCCCACAGTATTTGAGGATCCACATCAGAGGGCATATTCATTTCAAGAAATTCCTTAATATATTCTTTTAGAGAAGTAATGAAAGTCTGATTACTTAATAATGATATGTTAAAGCGCCATCTAGGGGACTTGGCTTTAACATCGGAAAGAGGAACACTGCACAACACAGCAGAATGATCAGATAATAAAATTGGTAATATAGAGATGGAGGAATTAGATGAAATTAAAGATGGGCTGAGAAATATGTAGTCTATCCTAGAAAAAGTCTTGTCTATTAGAAAAAAAAGTGAAGTCCTTAACTTTAGTATTCTGAATTCTCCATAGATCGATTAAGTTGAGCTCAGTGATAAATTTATTCAATAATTTAGAGGATGGATTGGCTGTTGTATCAGATTGAGATTTATCTAAAGCATTATTTATGACAGCATTAAAATCACCACCCACCACTAGAGGGCAATCAATCTCCTCAAGTAAAGTTTGGGAAATCTGTGTAAGGAATGCACTGTCTGTCTCATTCGGACCATAAATAGAGACCAATGCTAACCTATTATTATATATTTTGCATCGGATAAAAACATATCTACCCTTCTCATCACTACCAAGGTGTTCAATCGTTAAATTTAACTTCCGGTTAACAAGGATAAGCACCCCCTTAGTTTTATTTTGAGCGCAGGAAAAAGCTATTAATTTGTAATACTTATTCTGGAAACGTGCCACGTCAGATTGTTTCAAATGTGTCTCTTGAATTAGGGCACAGTAAATATTCTAAAACACGGGTTCGTTTAACAGCAGAATTTAAACCATTCACATTCAGTGATAAAATATTTAGAGTATGCATTGAATATTCATAATCCCAAGATTGTACTCAATAAATGAAAAAAAACAGAAGCACTTCCATTCTGTAAATAACATGTAAACACTGATGGGCATTTTAGATACCAAACCTCCTAGATGAAAAATCCCTTTAGAAATAAGTTAAAATAAATAAAAGTATAAATGTCTGCTGTAAAAAACAAAAACAACATAAAAATATGAACAACCGACAACCATAAACAAGGAACGACTCAGACCGCACATTACCGAGAACATAGGTCTGACTGAGCAACAAAAAACAGTGATAGGTCATGACCGATCCACTCCAACGCAAGACATGTCTCCCGAAAGTATATATATATTTTTTTTATTAATTAAACCTACTCTCCATTAGTCCCCTCCAAAAAAGCAAAATGGAGTGTCAGTCTTACCAGCAAAGAGATCGTTGTACCGGATAAATAAGGACAATATCCCAGTAGGAGAGAGGAGAGAAGAAAATGCAAAAAATAGGTTTAGCAAGCGTCCATGTTCATCCTGCCATCATCCCCTCCTGGGCAGCTAGGGCCAAGTCCATTCCGGCCGTCACGCCCCTCCCGTCGAGCTGGAGAAACAGCGGCCGCTGCTCCCCCATCGTCCCCCCGCAGAGCTGCGGCATACGACTTCTGCTGAGACGTGGAGCTGATAAAATCCTCCACTTTCTGAGGGGAATCGTAGCTTCTCTGTTCCCCTTTGTGCCGTAGCTTAATTACCGCCGGATAGATGAGGAAGGGCTGGAGACCAAGCACTGTCATCTTCTTCAAAACCGGACCAAATGCCTTTCTCCTGATCGCTGTAGCCGGACTAAAGTCGGGAAAAAATAGCAGTGTGACATTGCTCTGTGAGCATTTCACCGGATAAGCCTGCCGATCACCCTTCAGGATATCTGATCTGTCATGCCATCTCAGTACACGGAAGATGAGAGTGCGTGGCCGATCGGAGCCCCTCCCTCCGTTATACACGCGATGCGCCCGATCAATCTCAATGTCACGGCCCCTCAAGGAAGGAATCCACTTGGAAAGATTAGCTCTGAGGAAACCAGCTGTGTCTGGACCCTCCATCCCTTCTGGGAGCCCCACCAGTCTTACGTTGTTCCTCCTACACCTGTCCTCCATATCTGTCATCTTCTCGGTGAGTCGCTCTAGCTGATCCTTTAAGTCCGTGACTGTCCTCTTATCTTCACGCGCCGCTGCCTGAACAGAATCAACGTGGTCACGTGTCTGCTTCGCCGTGGTAACTATGGCCTCAAACTCCTCTCTTAGCTCTTTAACCTGTTAACATGCACCAGGACGCCAGCGCACTGAAAGCTCTTTGTTTGCTCTTTGTTTGCACATGTCATTGTTTTCAAACAGATAAAGTAAAACAGGACAAAATTAATCTTGACAAATTATATATCATTTTGAAGGTCTAAGCCTCAAGCATCGACGACAGATCGCTGTTTTTCGATAGAAAGCTTATAAAGGAATGTGTTTGCTAAATTTGTGTAAGCAGTACACATCAAAACATGTATTAAAAAAACCGCAGTACATACCATATTCATCCTGATAACGACTCTCAAACGTATCCACTGCTGTAAATCCCGGTTTCGTTTGCGAGATAAGGGTCCACTGAACAACATTCCATCGAGCACTTTTAGTCCAAAGAAACAACAACGTTGTAATTTGGATCGTTATTCATTTGTTTACGTCTCATCTCTTCAGGGAGAGTTATTGTTTGTGTCCGTTATGGAACAAATTACGCTCAAAAACAGCGTCTTGGTGGTAAAAAAAACAGCATGATTTTGTAGCAGGCAATGTCCCAAACGGAATGAGATCATCCCAAAAAAAAAAGTCAAAGATACACGGAAGATTGTTTATTTGAATTCTGGCGCTCCCTCGCGACGGCGCGTGACGCACGCTGTGACGCACGCTGTGACGCACCTGTCATCTGATGGGGGCGTAACTTAGCGATCGGCTTTTTTGCACAAATAAACCTTTTTTTTTTTTTTTCTTCTTCAACAGTTTTCATATATGTTTGCGTGTTTTGTGGAGAATTGCCTGTATCTGTATGATTAACATCTGTATGGCTGATAATCAGCATGTAATTACTGACTGTTCACAGATATCAGTGTGAATGCAGTCTATATAAAAGGCCATTATAATGTGATTATTGACTATATTGGGCGGCCATCTATATGATTAGCATCTGTATGAATGATCGTCAGCAAGTGATTACTAATGTATGAGCAGGAGCATCTGTATGTCAGGAAATCAGTATGTACTTAAGTAATTTTTTTTTATTATTATTGTTTTTTTTTCATCACTCAAAAATTATTATTATTGTATTTTTCTAGTGCTCAAATAAATCACTGATACGATGTCTAAGATTCTGTCTACTGTTTTATAATTGAAAAACTGCAGTGGCATGTATAATGACTAAATAGTTTGTAGTAGAACCCTTCAATAATTTGGTAAATATTTTTCCTCAAACGGGGGGGGGGGGGGGGACTAGAAAAATGGCTGCAGGAATCTCATTTTTCATGGTACCTTCTTCAGATTTGAAATATAAACTCATGAGACATGTGACTTTCAACCCATTACTTTTCTGGATTGCTTCAGGACTGATTTCATGTATTTTTATATGAAATTAAAAAAAAATTCAGTGTGGTACAATTTTTATCAAGGCACTTCAGTGTCTATAACTTTTTATATTTTTGAGCATTATCAACTCTGGATGATGGATAGTAAAGCCCAAAGGGTCTTCTTTCCAAAGACACCAAAATTGTGTGTGTGGCACACTGAAGTCAGGAGCTGTTACCATTTTAAGTTAGTTAGTCATTTTCAGCTGTGATTCCCAATATGGGGGGCGCTGGTTAACAGGTTAACAGACTTGTTGGTCGCTTGTATGTCCTCACGCAGTTCGCGCAATGCTGGAATCAGCATAGAGTCCATCGCATCTCTTACTGCCGAATTCACAACCGAATTCAAAGTGCTTTGCTGCTCTTTAAATGCTAGTTCAATGCGGTTAGCAATAGCATCGTCGAGGTCTTCACTGGAGATGGCTGAATCTCTGAATTTTTTCTTCATTGGCGATTGCTCAATCTCTCTTTTCCGATCCCCTTTGTCTGCCTTAGCACTCATGATGGGTCCAATGCAGAGTGGTTTAAATTTTACTGACAGGATCGTAAAATATGTGGCAAAGTGAGCGGAGCGAAAGACTAAACCTGCATCGCCGTCGAGGGGTCATGTGATCCTCCCTCTTTTGTTCTTCTTCTTCTTCTTAAAATTTATTGGCGGTTGACAAATAACAAAATGGTGTATTTCCGCCACCAACTGGTATGGAGTGTGGATCAAAATGACTTACTACCTTCCCCCCCTTACAAACCTGATTCCAAAAAAGTTGGGACACTGTACAAATTGTGAATAAAAAAGGAATGCAATAATTTACAAATCTCATAAACTTATATTTTATTCACAATAGAATATAGATAACATATCAAATGTTGAAAGTGAGACATTTTGAAATGTCATGCCAAATATTGGCTCATTTTGGATTTCATGAGAGCTACACATTCCCAAAAAGTTGGGACAGGTAGCAATAAGAGGCCGGAAAAGTTAAATGTACATATAAGGAACAGCTGGAGGACCAGTTTGCAACTTATTAGGTCAATTGGCAACATGATTGGGTATAAAAAGAGCCTCTCAGAGTGGCAGTGTCTCTCAGAAGTCAAGATGGGAAGAGGATCGCCAATTCCCCCAATGCTGCAGCGAAAAATAGTGGAGCAATATCAGAAAGGAGTTTCTCAGAGAAAAATTGCAAAGAGTTTTAAGTTATCATCATCTACAGTGCATAATATCATCCAAAGATTCAGAGAATCTGGAACAATCTCTGTGCGTAAGGGTCAAGGCCGGAAAACCATACTGGATGCCCGTGATCTTCGGGCCCTTAGACGGCACTGCATCACATACAGGAATGCTACTGTAATGGAAATCACAACATGGGCTCAGGAATACTTCCAGAAAACATTGTCGGTGAACACAATACACCGTGCCATTCGCCGTTGCCGGCTAAAACTCTATAGGTCAAAAAAGAAGCCATATCTAAACATGATCCAGAAGCGCAGGCGTTTTCTCTGGGCCAAGGCTCATTTAAAATGGACTGTGGCAAAGTGGAAAACTGTTCTGTGGTCAGACGAATCAAAATTTGAAGTTCTTTTTGGAAAACTGGGACGCCATGTCATCCGGACTAAAGAGGACAAGGACAACCCAAGTTGTTATCAGCGCTCAGTTCAGAAGCCTGCATCTCTGATGGTATGGGGTTGCATGAGTGCGTGTGGCATGGGCAGCTTACACATCTGGAAAGGCACCATCAATGCTGAAAGGTATATCCAAGTTCTAGAACAACATATGCTCCCATCCAGACGTCGTCTCTTTCAGGGAAGACCTTGCATTTTCCAACATGACAATGCCAGACCACATACTGCATCAATTACAACATCATGGCTGCGTAGAAGAAGGATCCGGGTACTGAAATAGCCAGCCTGCAGTCCAGATCTTTCACCCATAGAAAACATTTGGCGCATCATAAAGAGGAAGATGCGACAAAGAAGACCTAAGACAGTTGAGCAACTAGAAGCCTGTATTAGACAAGAATGGGACAACATTCCTATTCCTATTGAGCAACTTGTCTCCTCAGTCCCCAGACGTTTGCAGACTGTTATAAAAAGAAGAGGGGATGCCACACAGTGGTAAACATGGCCTTGTCCCAACTTTTTTGAGATGTGTTGATGCCATGAAATTTAAAATCAACTTATTTTTCCCTTAAAATGATACATTTTCTCAGTTTAAACATTTGATATGTCATCTATGTTGTATTCTGAATAAAATATTGAAATTTGAAACTTCCACATCATTGCATTCTGTTTTTATTCACAATTTGTACAGTGTCCCAACTTTTTTGGAATCGGGTTTGTATATTCTCTCCCACAAATTTGTTATTTTAAGGTACTGAAAAATAAAAATATAGCATTCATTTCTCGAGTTATTTTGTAATATATCTCCCTCTTTTGTTGGTTTTGATTGCTTCTATTGTCCTCATTTGTAAGTCGCTTTGGATAAAAGCATCTGCTAAATGTAATGTAAATGTTTTCTCACACATTTCAATACATTTATATATTTACATTATTTTTGTTATTTGCTTTCACTTAATTTTTTATCAGATGAATTTGCCATTGATCAGCTCCACCAGATTTATATCTTAATCCATCCTGGAAAAGATGAGCCCTTGCGTTTAGTCAAAGGGGCATGAGCGAGTCTGAATGCTGCCTTGTGTCGGCATGGAGAGGGAAACCGAGAACTGTAGATAGAGAACACATCTAGCACAGTCTGGCTGATCTCAGAGCAGTCATGAGTCATGACCCTTGGAGGACAAGGACTGGCCGGTGTAAAGGGTTCGTGAGAAAAGCAGCAAACCCCCACCTCTTCCCGCAAACACCCTGATGGGGAATAATCCCTGCTTTGTGTGCCCATGGAATTTGGCTCTGATAATGCAGCACTCAATTAGACAGTCCGACAGAACAGCACAGGTTTCCCCTAGCAACGTTCTCTTTGTATCAAATGTGACTCCACATAATCAGTTCCAAAGCTGCTACCTGCTTTGGGAAGAGCTTGACTATTACAGAAAAGTTAGTGGTTTTCCAAGTGTGTGCTGTTGAGAATTTCTTCCAAAATGTAATGCTGTTGTGCTCCCTGTCCTTAAAGGGATAGCTTTATCAAAATGTTTAATTCTTTGACAGACTTCTGTGGAATAGATTTTTCTAATAGTAATCAAAACTGGTTCCTCAAAATATCATCTTTAGCATTCCACAGAAAGAAGTCAGTCATACAACATGAGGGTGAGGAGTGCGTTGGGGTTTGTTGCTTTGTTAAAGGGATAGTTCACCCAAAAATGAAAATTCTGTAATCATTTACTCACCCTCAAGTAGTTCCAAACCTGTATGAATGTCTTTGTTCTGCTGAACACATAGGAAGATATTCTGAAGAATGTGGGAAACAGAGCAGTTCTGGGGCACCATTGACTTCCATAGTATTTTTTTTCCTACTATGGAAGTCAATGGTGCCCCAAAACAGCCTGGTTACAAACTTTCTTCAGAATATCTTCCTTTGTGTTCGGCAGAACAAAGAAATTCATAAAGGGTTGGAACTACTTGAGGGTGAGTAAATTATGACAGAATTTTCATTTTTGGGTGAACTATCCCTTTAATGACTGATCACATGATCCTATACTGTCGGTTTTAGTGTACAACATTTAATTCCTAACTTATTGGTAACGTTAAAATCTGGGTAAAGAAAGTGGACTAAGCAAAGGCCATTTTAATAAATTGACTTGAACTTGCAACAAACAAACTGCTGAGATTTCAAATGAACATTAAAAATGAAGTTCAGAAATAATGTAAAATGACCCTGCAGGCTGAAGACTTGAACAGAACCTGATAGATCTTTTTTTTTTTGTATTGTAAGGAAAAGCACTTAGCAGAAGACAGTCATTTCTTTAGCATTCATCAAGGATTTTTGCATTAATGCTGTTTTTCTGCTGTGAAACAAGAATCAGATAAATGATATAAAGGAAAAACTAAGAGGTATGAGCTCATGTATGCCTGAAAATGTCAGTCTCAAAGAAAACACTATTCCTTTGCTCCACAAACCACGAGAGCAGTCTGTGAAAACACTGAAGTAACTTGAAACTTGAAAGATTGTAATGCCTGTGGCATGAGCTGCTCCTCTTCAGTTACAAAGGCTGGACTGTACATCTGCCAAGCATTCTGCAATCTCCAACCCTTTTGAGGAGTCGTCTCATTCAGGCTTTACACACGGTATGTGAATACTTTACATCACAGCAGGCCTGGCTTCAAGTACATGAGGTTGGATTGGGTTTTTTGATTAGTACTTTCCACTCGTGGCCCAAAGAGAGTTCCTCTCAGTGTTCAGCTGGACACCACAGCTGCCGAGGGACCGAGGCTGGAAATTGTTTGTCACTCTTCTTTCTCTTTGTCCCCTTACTGCTTACTGTTATGGTTTGTACTCTGGACAGATACGACTGACAGTTGAAGATTTTGGCTTATGAATCATCAGATAGGATTTCTGTGAGTGCAGGACAGCTTCCACTGTTTCTTATGTTTGCTTAAACTTTAATATTTAAGTTTATGACTTTCGGCTTCTCTTTTACCCTTATTTACAACATCTCTGTGTGGTTTGCTTCTTCTAAACTCGTTTCTATTATATTAGTGTCACTAAATGGAAGTGCAAAAATTGTTGTTTTTAAACGGGTTTCCTAAACATTCCCCTTGTCCTCCATTGGTCAAACAAAAAGATAGCCCCACCCACCTTAAACCCAACAATTTTGTTGAGCTGCTGTTGGGCTGGACTAAACACTGAAATAAACAATACATATACAATACATTGCAAATAAACAATAAGCAATATTTTAAAAGTGTTGCTTGGGGAAATCAGCCAAAAAAAAGACTACTTGATCAAAAGTTACACAGCTTAAGAAATTAAACGATTGTGTGGCTTTCAGCCCATGTACATTATACTATCAATCAAACCATTTGGGTAAGATTTTTGTAATGTTTTGCTCTTATGCTCACCAAGGCTGTATTTATTTGATCAAAATACAGTAAAACAGTATAATATAGTGAAATATTATTATAATTTAAAATAATCTTTTCTATTTTAATATACTTTAAAATGTAATTTGTGACGGCAAAGCTGAATTTTCAACAACCATTGCTCCAGTCTTCAGTGTCACATGATCCTTCAGAAATCGTTCTAATGCTGATGTGCTGCTCAAGAAACATTTGGATTATTATCAGTCGAAAAAGTAATATTTTGTAGCATTATCAATGACTTTACTGTCACTTTTGATCAATTTAATGCATCCTTTCTCCATAAAAGTATTCATTTCTTGAAAAATCTGACCCGGAAACGCTTAAATGGTAGTGTAGCTACATGCTAGTTTAATTTTTTATTTTGGACTTTTTTTGGACACAAACAGAACCGCATTTTTGCAGGATTTTATTTTACAACTCATATATTTTATCTGGCTGTTTTATATGCATTTGAATTCTTTGTTTTGAGAATTATTTACTTTGTCTCTTCAGTATTTCATTAGTTTGCTTTAATTGTGGTGATGGGTCTCTGCAGAGACACCTGCTGACTAGTGGCAGAATCACACCCTCTTGAGTGTCCTGTCCTCAGACACGTTAAATCCTGAGAGCAAACAACTTTAATCCCTGAATATTTTAAAATGAAGTTTTTTTTATCGTCATCTCTTAAACGACATAACAGTTATTAAAATAACATTTGCATTAGTACTTGGCATGAGCATGTACATAACAGCCAAAAGATGGCGCTCACATAGCAAGGTACAAACAGGGTCTATGAAAGAATTAACTTTAACAAAAAGAGACAACCGTGTTTTGCTAACAGGATGACTTCCAGCTGGTCAGGGAAGGTAGAAGCCACTAATAACATTGAAATTATCAGTAAAGCAACACAAAACCGCTGATAACTGAGAATAATCAGTCATGAACATTCCAGCCAAAACGGGATTTCATCACTTCAGAATGAGAAAACACAGCAAATATATCTGCTCTGCACAATACCAGCTCTGTTCAGTGAGACCCATAGTGAACCAGAGCATGTGGATCACGTGTTTCATGATCTTGAGCTTCCTTTGAATAAAATCTTTAGTAAATCTAATTCAAGTGCAGCAGATGATTACACAGACTTTGAAAGTTATATCACAGCTTTTTAAATCTCACCCAAAACAAAATCAGTTATTTACAGCAGAATGCCCAAGCTGCTTTTCTACATTCAATGAAAGTGAATAGAGACCACATCTGCACATTTTCAGTGTATAGCAACTGCTCTGTTCTTCACACAATTATGCCATGACTTCAGAAATTTTGAAATATAAGTTATGAAACATTTATTGTGAATTTTTTTTTTTTTTTAGCTTTTTAGAGCTTGACACCCTCTGGTCACCATCAGGGTTGTTTTAATATCATTGAGATACTCTTTTAGTTTTTATTAATATTTTGAATTTGGTTTTATTTATTTTTTTAGTTTTAAAACTTTAAGAATTTTGTTGTGTTTTTGTCATTTGTTATTAGTTTTAGTTTTTTCCATGTCTATATAGATATTATTTTAGTACAACTAAATAAAATAAAATGAGAAATATTAGCTACTTGAAATAACAGTGGTCTGGTCACGATCCACTTTCATTGCATGCAAGCAGCTGCATTAAATGTCTCCCACAGTAGAACGCAAAACAGTGTGAAGTTTACATTTTTATTTCTACTGAAACATGTTATTAATCATCTTAATTGGTCATGGGATGCACTGTACATTCTGAGAAACCCAATGATATCATAATATGTCACATCATATGTCAAATTATAACTTTAACTTCATTAATCAGAGCTATAGATCTGCTAACTACACTCTGCATGACATTTGTGTGAAAAGTCACAACTAGGGGAAGTGACTGATAAGTCAAGTGTTAATACACACTCATACACATGCATTACAAAATCCAAACCGCACAACATACTCTTTACGGTAACAAAGTGCATTGTGGGCTCATCTGAATGTTGAGGATGATGAGACCAGAGTTCCACATTATCTCTGAGAATCAGCAGGAATGTTGTAGAATGTGGAGGTTGAACCAGACAGTGTTTTCCTGAGTTCATCAGTGACTCCTCCCTCATGTGAGCTGTTGCATAACCACACTGAGAACAGTTTAGCAGGTTCTGAGAAGATACAGAAAAAGGCAAAGTGTTCTACCCTTTCATGTTCTGCATGTTTTTTCCTATTTAAAGAACAGTCCCTTGAGTGAACGGATCATGGCGTTTGTAAAATGGGAATGGTTCCCAGTCTGCAGGGGTGTGATCGATGCACATGAGAGCATGGGAAACTCAGAAAGGGACTTTCTTAGATGTCTATATTTTTGTATATTTGTTTTTATCAATGTGGCCAGGACAGATGTTCCTACTGGCCTGTTCTAAATAGTTGACTTTATATGTATGTTAAGTGTAAACAAATGGATTTTCCCATATTTCCATCACAAATCAGTGTATTTTCATTTTCATTTCCAAATAGTTGGAGACTTACTGGAACCACACTTTACAGGAATGAATAAATTCTGCTAAAAAATATGAGATGAAGGGTGTGGAGTTGAGTTGGGTGTGGAGCTGAATGATTGGTGATAACGCTTGTAAATGTTTGTAGAGAGCGATTAAAAACTGTTCATTTGCAGCAGGGATTGATTAAGACTGTGCCGCTTTGCAGAGAGTTTTACCAGAGAGTTCATGCTGTGTTTTGTTTATTCAACAAAAGTCATTCATCCACCCATCTTTATGTCTTTCAGTCTTTTCATCCATCCATCCTTCCATCAATCTTTCCATCCATCCGTCCGTCCGTCCGTCCATCCATCCGTCGATTCATCAGTTCTTTTGAATTGCAGTGCTGCGTTCTGTTTGCTAAATTCAGTTTAAATTCAGGAACTGAACTGGAAGTTAAAGGCATTCTCAGTTAAATTCTGAATGGCACACAACTCTGGTAAAGACGCTTACTAACCATGTTTTATCATACACCGGACAGCTAGATGACGTAAAGATTGTAGACAGTCACCAGCCAGCTGTAACCCTATCTAGAGGAAAGAACACTGTGTGGAGAACAGACCGGCACTGCTGACAGGTATAATCAGTAATATCCTGGAGCCAGTAGAGGACAGACAACCGCTCAGCGTCTCTGAATTTGAACTAATGCTCTGGCCACGTGTTCACTGTTTCCTGTTATCATAAAGGCAGACCTATGGTCATTACTATGATGGCTCAGCATGTAACAATGGCCTGAACCAGGGATGGGGATCCTTTGTATTAGTCTGATCAGATCAGTTACTCGTGTGACCTGTGTAGTGTGTTTATACTGGACAAGAAGCCGACTTGTTGGAGTCTGAGAGACATCTGGGATTTCTAGAGCTGGGGTGTAGTAATTTCCTCCCTCCACAGTTAAATTCCTCTGCATAGAGGGGTGTTTTTGCAGGCCTGTCTCCTGGGGTGGGATTGGGAGGGAGAGTGTCAGGGGGTGTCTGAGAATGTTCTATTGAGCTGTCATAAGAGCACTCTGTTGAGACAAACTCACAGCATGAAATTACACAATATAAACTGATCTCTTTTTTTTAATTTTTCAGTCAGTTTAAGATTAGACTTTGTGGCCCAACCCAATCCTTAGGCAGTTGAAAAAAGGGACAGCGGAAGGACAAGCAGTGGAGGGTTGAGTAACTTACAGCTTTCTAAACATAGCATTTAGTCAGGCCTTCATTTGACCTGTCATCATCACGGACTTGATTAGAAACATTCTGAAGACATGTAGACTTCTCTGATTGTGACAAGTTGCAAGTAGGGTATTAGTCAAGAGACTCGTTAAAGGAAAAGAAAGGTGATGACACTTTTCAAAGTTCTGACACATCGTTTCCTCTTCAATAAGCCTTAAAATATAGGGTTAACTTGGCAAACAGCCTAAATATTGACCTGGATATTACTATATCTGTGCTCTTTCTGGGATATTCTACTTTCTTACTAACACTGATATAACACTGATATTACTAACACTGAAAGTAGAAAGTACATTAACAATTTTCAGAAATATGTAGTGCTCACTGAATGAACTCACCCACATGCATTTTTCACATTCAGTCGCTGGTAAAACTCCAAATTCTAACACACAGAGATGTTTTTTTCTTTATTCAGAAGTGATCAAAAACTATTTTTATCCAAGAACACTCTCTTTCTGCAGAATGAAAGACTCATTTGTTAAACTTTTGGTCATAGTTGGCCAAAGGCTTTACCTTTAATTCCATCACAGCACAATATTTTCCTCCAAAAGGCTTCAGTTTTGTGATGCAGCTTCGAGTAAATTCTAGCCGTGACGTGGTCTTTCTGAGAAGTAGATCCCCTCTTGTCTGTTTCATAGAAAGTTGAAATATATTTTTCTAAATTATTGCAGGAGTGTTATGGGAGGTTGTCAAAAAACATTGTAGGCCTGATGTAGTTTAAGGCCTTAATTCCTTCCTTATAAAATTCTATTTTTACCCATGTTACTATCTGCCAGGGAAAAAATTATATGTCCAATTGAAAAGTAATTCCATACCTTCCCTCAACAAGCTGCATTTTTGTTTATTTATTTTAAAAGACCTTGTTTTGGAAGCTTTGGCCAATGACTATGATTTCTCTCACTGCTTACATTATTCTCCCATGATTTTAGTTAAGCATGTGTAGTATAATTGAAATCTCGTCTGTACTGTACTATAGATATGCTGATGAAATTTCAGTCTGTGACACTGTTGTACAGAAGCAAGTCACACTCTAGTTCCATATAAGGCCCATGCCCAAAAATGGTAGTCAGACGGCCCATAAAGGCTGGTATTCTCACTCCTTCCAAATAATTGAGACCAGACATTGAGAACGGTAGTCATGGAAATTGTACACCACATGTCTGCCCCTCTTTTGAATGTTATTGCATCTCCAGGAACAGGGAAAAGAACTAAATGAAGTTTCAAATACAGATTTTAAAGAGGACTTTCTTAGTATACTCTCCAACCCAGTGATTAAACACTTTCTGTATTTAAGTAAAATCTTATTCTGGTATTGAAAAATAGAATCAAACCATTCAAATCATCCTTCGGTCACACAAGTGATCTAAATTAGTATGAAATATAAGTATTTAGAGATTAATACAGATTATAGGGACATCAAAAATCCACACAGACTGCCGAAATTTCTCACAAGAAGAAAGATTTTGGATATAACATTGCTTAGGGAGAGTCCAAACTGGCCGCTATTAGTAGCAGCTGTAAAAACAAAGAATCTAATACAATCATGAGGGAATTACAGTGCTTTTTTAAAAACATAATTTGTAGTTTATATTTAAACTGCTGAGAAACTTAATAGCCACATTGTGTATGAGTTTGGAATTTATAACAATTTAAAATTTGATGTAATTCTATGATACATTTTTTTGGTTAGGATGTGTGGTACTAGAATGTCATTCATTCAACCAGTCAGAAGCAAGGTTTCACTTTCACACAATGCCCACTGTCATCACTGTTGAATTTCCTAACATTTTATTTCTTTTTTGTAGCTGTTTCAGATGAATTTTATTATTGGTTCCATTTCCTTCTTCTTAATATAAGACAAATTGTAAAGCACCCTATTATAAGGAACTGTTATTTCCATTATGTGAACAGTAACGAACATCCGCCACAGTTGCCTCATTCTGGCAACATCGTTCCTATTATCTCTTGCATTGAAAACAGAGTATTTAACAATCCAGATTAAACTGATTCATTAGTACTCACACACGCAAGGTTCTTATTTCATCTTTTACTCTCTGTTTACCATAAAATTAGATTGCTTGATGCAACAATTAAGTAACTGAGGAAAACACAGAATCATTGAAAGAAACTGACCAAACATGTGACAAGATCATTTCTGCAGTGTCACTGCTGGGAGAAAAATTACAATTATGAAACTGAAAGCTTGTTAAACTTGATGTCAACTGGCAGCTGATGGAAAAAGTTAACTTTGTGAAAAGTTTGTGAAAAAGATGATCATGAGGTTTAATCTTCATCTTTTCCTGAAAAGTTATACATACATAAAAAATATACATACATACATACACTATATAAACTATACATACAGTATATACATACATACTGTATACACTAATATTTTAATAATGTTTTACTAATGTTTAAATAATAAAAAAAACATAAATATAATGACTTTTCAGTTCACCACAAATATGAAGTCCATCGATGTCCTGTCATGTACAAAGTATGGCATTATGTCATGCTCTTATGATATGCCCTGTCTGGCCAGTGTCTTTCTAGTGCGTGACTGTCAAGATGCCTCAATCTCATACATGTCACACATTAGGAATGATTGGACTTCCACTTAAACTTTAATTAAACAGTCACAGGAAACAAACTGCAACATTACTCAAACAGTTTGAATTATTTCAGATGTTTATCAGTTATAAATAAACAAATTGACATTGCAACTACTCTAAACATTTACATTTAGGCCAACGGATGTAAACTCTTAACATAAACTAATTAATCTTCTGTCATTTAGAATTGAGTTTATCTTTGTAGCCTCCTAATAATCAACGGAATGAATAATCTCAGAGTATAATAATATTGGCAGCAGTAGAACATTTTACTAGTTATTAAGCTTTGAATGGATGACTTTATTTGCCACGTGTGAGAATGTATGACAGCAGAGACCTTTAGACAATAGCAGCTTTTTCTTATTTTAGGCAATAAAGCCTATGTTATTAAGGTTCATAAAGCTCTTTGTTGTAGCCAAAATTGATCTCATCTGCCATCTATTTCCTCGAAGGATAACAATGAACTGTTTGTTAATCTTTCCATCACTAAACACATGATCTAAATTAACAGAGTTGCTAAATGTTTTAAATCTGACTAATTATCCACAAGTATTTCCATCAATCATAGCCAGTTGTGCCATTTTTATCTCCTTATCTGATCTTAAAAAGGTAATGTTTTGAAAAGATGATTCACCTAATACCTATTTTGGATTTTGACCAGCTAAGTACAAGTACAGCCAAAATCGCTTTCCTGGCAGTCGGGTGGTCCGACAAGGCCTCTTATAAAGAAAGAAAGGGGCCACCTTCAAATATTTTGTCCTAAGTCTTGTAAATTCAAGTGATGGCATGACACAAAAATCAATATTTGTTGTAGGGGTTAGCTAGAAGGAGTGCCTCTGTTTTTTTCCATAGGCATATGAAGTTTCCAGAATTATAATTGTGTTTGCTCATAATGAACTGAAGTCAGAGGCACATGAACAAGTCAAGCACAGAACTGTGGTTACACAAATCATGCTCGGCTGGTATGATGTTCTTTGCCACAGAGTTTCTTAAGAGTGAATCTTCCCCACAAGATGGCACACAAGAGTGGAACATCTGACTGAAGAACAAGCTTTTTTAAGAAAACCTATGGAAATTTAGAATGGGAAATGATGATTCTTTGTATAGTTCATATTATATAAATACAGGAAAGTAAACTTCACTTTTAAAGTAGCTTTTATATTACAACTGACAAAACCTTAAAATGCAAATAAATCTCCCATGTCAGAGTTTGGATAATTGATAGTTAAACACAACTAAATTAAAATAATGAATGTATAATCTTTCTCATGCACACAGTCTAAAAGCAGCTAAAACAATATAAGAAATGACAAATTTAATGACAATATAACATGATGACATTGCAAAAACCACAGGCAAGCGTCTTGTCAAATGTTTTAAAGTACTTGCTTGGATTTGTAGATTATCTGCATTAAACCGGTACCCGGATAACCATATATGGTCATAAGGTGCGCGCTACGATGGATGCCCAGCCAGTGACAAAACCCCAAAGTTAAGAAAGGGGCGGGGCGCCATTCATGACTCGTGACGAGTCCACTCTGTGGCTGGCAGCGCGAGAGCTCTCGCACACACTATAAATACAGGCGGCTGCTGGAAGATTTAATTGACAAACGCTCATCAGAGGGACAAGTTGGATTAATATTTTACTCCTAATTTGGACTGTTTGCTATCACAAACGATGGAAAGCAAGACTGTAATGTTTTCGGCACTTTTTCTTATCTGGCTTACGCTCGTAAACGGATCCCCAGGTAAGATTTTAGGGATGCTTTTTTTAAAACCGCAAACTAATCCAGATATTAACTCTTTACTCATAGTATTGTAGTGTAGGCCAGTAGTATCATATTGCACTGTACATTACATTATGGCATGGCACATTGTAGTAGCAATGTAAACTTTAGATGTAGGCTAGTTTTGTTGTAACTCAAGGCTGGTTCGGAATGGAAACAATGAAAGCTACATGATGTGTTTCATACTGTATTGATTTGGCTTATGTTCTCTGTCCTATTTAGCATCTTTGGAAGTGGGCAAGCTTACCAAAGCAACAAATGTCTCATGGACATCTTACAATTTCAAAACAATCCTAACATGGGGACCTAAACCTGTCAACTACACATATACAGTTGAATTTTCAAGGCGAGTACACAAATATGTAATTTTAAACTGCATAGCAGTTAGTCTTGTTTTGTATTGTTCACATTAACGTTGTTTTATGATTACAATTCAACACAAAGTAAAGTAAATATGTATTGATTGGATTCTAACCAACATGAATTGTCTCTGCAGAGTTGGTAGGGACAAACAGAGAAACCCTCACTGCATTAGAAGCTCTGAGACCGAGTGTGACCTGACAAATGAACTAGAACTGAAGGGGGTTTATTCTGCTGATGTCCTCTCGGAGTCTCTGAAGGGGTCTTCTGATTATGTGGAGCCCCCATACACCAGATCAAAGAAGTTCTGTCCTTATAACGACAGTGAGTGTCCAACACTTCCTCCTTCGAAATTCAACCAATTTTTATTTAAAGCCGTTGCTTTAATATTTTTTTCTTTTTCATGTAGCTATAATTGGAAGACCTGAGTTTAATTTGAAGGTGAATGAGAACAAGAAGATTGCGCTGATCATACAAGACCCCATCACAGCTTTGCACAAAGATGGCAGATCTCTGAACATCCGTGACATCTTTAAGAAAAATCTCAAATATAAAATAACATACAACAAGGCTGGAAGCACAGGAAAAGTGAGTATAAGCACATTTACCAGCTATAGATGCTATTGAAGATTACGTGCCATGCGTTTCTTATTTAAATGCCCTCTGAATTGCAATCTGTACATGTTGGCTGGTTCGTTTTCAGAAAATACTAACTGTGGATGAGAGCAAAGCAGAGTTTAATAGTCTAGATGAGGATCAGAGTTACTGCTTCAGCGTGGCGGCATACATCCCCTCTCGTAAAGGAGACAAGAGGGTCGGAGAGTGGAGCCTCCCCAAGTGCTCACCACAGGAGCACAAGAGCCTGATTGAGGGTAAGCTTATCATCTATTACTTGACGGCTTACTTTTGACATTTACTAGGGTGTTACACCCATTTTAGAGACAGAGGATGGTGGCAAAGGAGTATTCAAGTATTCCAAATGATTCAACTTTTGCTCAAAGATTTAGCTGTCTAGAATTGCAGTGTTATGGAAAACAAGAAGGTTGTTAAGCATGAAGAGGCCGGTTCAGTTAACGGAGTAGAGGAGGGAGGATGACACACACTGCCATTACTCACACTGACCAGGGCCGACAGCTGAGCTGAAATGGCTCCATTCAGTTGTGTGGGAACCTCGGTTTCTGCACCTGGAGTATTCAATCTCCCAATTTTTCAGCATCAATTACCATTATATAATCTATTAATTTAATAAACATACTTTAATTCATAATTAATTAAAACATTACATTTGAAATATTTTAAAACTTCAAAAAGAGTCATATTTAAACTATTTAAAGTCACATTTAGTCAATAGATTGAAACTTTTGTTGAATGTTCTTTCAGGTTTTTCCAAATAGTTTCCAAACTCAATATTTCAGGGTCAATGATGCTTTATCTATTAATTTATTAAAAATACATTATTTATAAATTGATGATTGAGATTTGTGAATATATTTAATATTTAATAACTTTTTGAAGACATTTTGTAAGTTGAAACTTTTGTTAAATGGTTTTTCAAGTTTTTAAAAAAAAAAAAAAAAATTTCAGGGTCAATGATTTTTTTTTTTTTTAATCGACTAATTTATTAAAGTGTTAATTCATAATGAAAATGTATTTTTAATAAAATACATTTTTCGTTATGAACTAATTTTATTTGTTATTTTAAGAGTTATTAAATTGAAAGTTGTTAAATTTGTATAAAAATGTTGCCAAATGTTTATGAACTTGGCACACTTTTAAAGCTAGATTTAAAAAAACAAACGATAAAAGAAAAAAATCTTTGACATGAACACTCTTATCATTGACCTTCCATACAAACTAGCAGATAACTGTTTTTCAAACTGGATTTGAGCAACAGCTGTGCAATAACTTAAATTCTGTCTTATGCGAATTTAAAATTGCCAAATCATTTTCCGATACATTTTACATGGTGCATGTGCACTGCTCTTTTCTATACTGGTTTATCAAATGCTGTTTTGACATCACACACCAACATACCACCTAACTAAGCTTTCCACTTAAATAGAATGCATTAAAATGAATTATAGACTGTTTTGTAAAAATATGATCATTTAATATTCCTCTTTCTTTTCCATAGAGTATGGACTGGCTGTGATTGGAGGAGCAGCGCTCATTATACTGGCTCTTTTAATTGCTGTAATCGTTCTGATCGTGGTTTGCTGTAAACGAGCACGAAGACCAACATCGATGGCCAAGGTAACCACAGTATAGACTCTGGCATAAAGGAATACAACATTTCTGCTGTTTGAGCTCAGAACGGGATGTACAGCTGGACTGTAACCATTTTTGTGCCGAGCGGAACCTGTGTGTGCGTAGCACACCTGCAGTACAGCACTGGACTGGTTTCTATGAAACGCTAACACTACACGATATGTTGTACATATCGGACCTTTGATTTTATTTTTTGTTATCGATTGAACTGTATTTGTTTATTAAATGGCATTATTTATTATTTTCTTCAGAAATACATGTGTATTAGCTTCTTTGTGTATACAGTATTATATCTAGTAGAAAAAGTATTTAAGATTCATAAAATATATTTATTTTAAATGTGAGTGATTGTTTTTTAAATGTCTGGGAACTTCACAAGATAGAAACAGCAAATAAATTATTATACTTATGAATTTATTTATTTTTAAGAGGTACCTAAACTTAATTGACCTATGCTTTGTCATGACTTATTTAAAAGGACTTGCACAATCAAAAATGAGGAAGAACGTGCTCTTTTGAGGCAGCAATTCCTTCTTGTTTTCCATTTTTAAACCAAAAACCCTAATGGCCCAGAAAGCATGTTCAGATTGCGCAACACCACGTGAATTAAAAGGAACAGGGAGACACTCACTGGTGAAGAATAAGTGTTGCATTCTGGTCTCAGTAGCTCACTCTTGTGGTAAGCTAGAGTAAAGATGTAAAAGTATTTTTTTTCTGTTCAAGACTTAATCTTTGACTTTAAACATAATGTAACTAAAATGCAAACAATTGTTCATATGTGATATGCCATCCAAAGCAGTAACCTATCCTAATTGAAAAGAAAAAAAACTCTCAAACCAAATGTAAAATTAAAATGCATAATTGAAGAAACTAATTTGACATCAATTTGAAAAACATTGACAAATCAGTTTCTTTGCTTTTAAAATAATATCACTCAAGACATTTCATTGTATGTATTCTAATTCAGTAAAATGAATAAAACCGGTCTGTAAGGCACAATGTATCCAGTAGGTTCTCAAACATATACTATTAGGGAAAATACATTTCCCATAAAATTCATAAAGACAGCTCATTACACTTAAATAATACAGTTTCCACAGTATTATAATTATTGTACCAGTGGCATGCAACAGTGTTATGGACAACAACATATGCCAGTGACCATTCCAGTTTCAAAACACAAATCAAGTATCACAACAAAAAACATGATTTTTATTAGGGATGCACGATATTTGATTTTTGCCGATATCCGATTTGCTGATATTTTTCAACTCATTTTGGCCGATAGCCGATGCTGATATTTCCTATTGTTTGGAAACCACACCAAGTCTCTCCTGTGCAGAAATTATAAGCTAATTATTTTCAATTCAATTAATTTTGGTTAGTTTTTAACAAAAACTTGTTAGAATTAAATAAACAATAATAAAGTTGTTTTATAATGACAGTACATTGAAGATTTGAAAATAACTATAAATAAACTATATTAATCCCTGCATTTTTTTTCCCCCCAGAAAGATGCAGTGGTAACATTAACATTTTATTTTAAGATTTAACATTTGTAAATGGTCTAAAAAAAATTTTTCATGTAAGCTATAGATTCTGACCTTTAAATCAAAACATACTCATGATTTTATGACATCAATTACTGCTTCATTTAATCAGAAACACAGTCTAAATGAGCGGTCGTATGTGCTATTATTTTGCTTTCATTTTATTGGGGAAAAAGAAGTAGGCCAACAGCGCCCCCTACGAGAACTGCAAAAGTCCCGGTTGCTATCTTTACTCAGGAGCATGGTCGATTAGGACCCGGGGACACAGTTGTTGTCTGATTTCTGCCGCTTAGTGCAGTTTTGGAGAATTTGATGTTTCCCCATACAAAGTGATAGGACTGCACTTGATGCCCTATCACACACTCACACACTGAATGCGTCATTCTGTACGTGCATTCTCAGTTTAAATGCAGCGATCCAAAACTGTGAATCTAATCATAATTCAGGCAAAACTGTGCTTCAAGTATGAGCCACACTGCTGATGTGATCTAATCGCTAGCACACCCTGAGCACATGTGAGTTAATGTATTCCTCTTATCGGCAAGTCATATCTGCATAATTTTACATATCGGGCCGATGTCGATATTTACATTTAAAGCCATTATGGCCGATATGGTCCGATAATATCGTGCATCCCTAATTTTTATATTACAAATGCTTGATTCTTAAAAGGGATAACAATCCCAAATGTATTCCTTACAAAAATCTTTTCAGATAATGCACAGTAACCTCTCCCTGAGAGATATTTCTGCACAGAGTTACAATCCTTTCCCTCAGATGAAGAAAAGCCATTACATTTCAACAATGTCTTATAATATAAAGAGTTATGAATTCATTAGGTACACAATAATATTGCTTCAGATCCACATTTAGTACCAATAGGCCTCATTCATGAGTGTGAATTTCTGTGTAAAATCATTCTTGCACAAATTTTCACACGCAACAATTTAAGAATAACATTATGAATGATTTACGCAAAGATTGGCTCACGAATAAGGCCAAGTGTCATTATTATGATCCAAACTCCACCGTTTCCTTCGTGATGGGTTTAAACTCATAGTTTCCTCTTCCATCCATGTGCAAGTAATACTGCAGTATAGAGATAAAAAGAGTTTGAAAACTTCATAGCACATAACTTGAGGTTTTCTAATGAATTCTGCAAACTGTATGATGAAAGACAAGGGCAAAGTTGTACCTCATGGTGCTTCCATAGTGATTTCCTGTGGGAGACTGTGAACAGTGTGATGCCAACCTGAAAGGAGGAAACAGATGATTCCAGCTGAGCTCAGGGAGACAGATGTTTCTAAAGCAAACTCCCACAGGAGCAACAAATACATTCCTGACTTCTCACTTTTGACAGAAAACGAGCATGGTGGGGTGAGCACCTGTTGTAACTTCTCTAGCCGTATGTTATGAGCATTTGCCTCAAATTCTTCTTTCACACTAACATTTTTGCATTTATTGTGTATAAGACGACGACATCTGACTACCTTTCGACAGTGGCTGTAGATGAAGTCCTCCACATCCACGCTCACAGCACTGGTGCACTCGTCCAGAATAGCAAACTGGGGCTTGTGGTAAAACAGACGAGCCATCTGTGCAATTCAATAAAGAAAATGTGGACTTAAATACAGGCCACATTAATATCTGTCTCACCCTAAAGAGAGAATGATTAAAAAAATGGCAAAGATCAGAGCTTACAGCCATCCTCTGCTTCTCTCCTCCACTGAGGACATCCATCCAGTCCTGCACACTGTCCCAGCTGCCCTCTCTCTCCAGGATATGTCCCAGCTGGACATTGTCCAGATATTCCTTCAGCACCTGACCACAAGTACACAATATATAATAATAGTAATAATAAGCACATTTCTTAAAGGGACAGTTCACCCAAAATTTTTCTCAATATTTATTAATTTTATATAAAAAAAAAAAAATCCTCTGTGAAATACAAAAGATGGCATTTAGCTTTGTTGTTCTTTTCAAAAAAGAGCATCATAAAAATAGTCTATATGATTTTGGACTTCCAGTTATACTTCCAGTTGAAGTCAAAAGTTTACATACACCTTGCACGATCGGCAAAATTTGTATTATTTTACCAAAATAAGGGGATCATACAAAATGCATGTTATTGTTTTTTTAGTACTGACCTGAATAAGATATTTCACATTAAAAATGTGTACATATAGTCCACAAGAGAAAATAATCGTTGAATTTATAAAAATGTCCCCGTTCAAAAGTACATACACTTGATTCTTAATACTGTGTTGTTACCTGAATGATCCACAGCTGTGTATTTTTGTTTAGTGATAGTTGTTCATGAGTCCCTTGTTTGACCTGAACAGTTAAACTGCCTGCTGTTCTTCAGAAAAATCCTTCAGGTCCCACAAATTCTTTGGTTTTCCAGCATTTTACTCTTTCCAACAATGACTGTATGATTTTGAGATCCATCTTTTCACACTGAGGACAACTGAGGGACTCGTATGCAACTATTACAGAAGGTTCAAACGTTCTCTGATGCTCCAGAAGGAAAAACCATGCATTAAGAGCCGGGGGTGAAAACCTTTGAACAGAATGAAGATGTGTACATTTTTTTTATTTTGCCTAAATATCATATTTTTTTCATTACATCAGTACTGCCCTTCAGAAGATATAGAAGATACTTACATGTTTCCCAGAAGACAAAATAAGTTAAATTTACCCTGATCTTCAAATTCAAAAAGTTTTCACCCCCCTGCATGGTTTTTCTTTCTTCCTTTTTTTCTACATGTATGTGGATTGTTGATCAATGTTTATAGGAGAATGTTAAATCTGTTCATCATATAAAGCAATCATGTCTCTTCAAAAGACTTGGATTAAACTGTTTGATTTATATTTATTTCTTTTGTAATCTCTTTATGAACTTTCTGAATCATTAAGTGAAGTTTTTGTGGAATGGACTTTCAGTGAAGGAACCTAAATCCCTTCAGTTTTATAAAAGATATCTTCATTTGTGTTTTGATGAACAAAGGTCTTATGGTTAAAGAATAACAGAATTTTCATTTTTGAGTGAACTATCCCTTTATAACAACATATTTTGATGTCCATTTCATTATGAAACTCACCCGATCAGATGTTCCTTTCTTCTTTTGGTCTTCATGCGTGTCAGGATAAATCACCTGATCTCTAAGAGAACCTAGTGTCATATAGGGCCTCTGAAGAAAATAAAAAACAAATTAACATTCAAAAGGGAAAATAAAAGCAAATTTTCACATTTATCCAGCTGCCATGAAAGAACCTCAGTGTGAACAGGCCCACCTGAGGAACATAGAAGAGTTTCCCTCTCTCTGGTTTTGTGAGTTGTCCTCCACATAAAGGCCACAGCTGGGAAAGCAAAGAAACAATGTCAACAAACAATAAAAAAACTGAGGTTTATATAATCACATATTTCTGCTGAAGAACAGATCTAACCTCTCCCAGCACTCTGAAGAGTGAACTCTTTCCGCAGCCGTTGGGCCCACAGACCAACACGTTTGTCCCAGAAGACACCTTTATGTAAGCAGGGAAGGTGGTCATTACCAAAACCAGATTACTAAACCCTGTTTTACAAGCTAAAAAACAAGTTTAGACTAGGAAAAGTTTATTTATGGAGCACTAACCTCAAAAGACAAGTCACGAATAAGAACGTCTCCATTGGGCGTCGCTAAAGGTATATGTTCAAACCTGTGGATGAAAGGATACAGCTCAATTTGAAACACTGATGATACACTGGGTTAGACAGTGTCTACATTTAGAAAAATAAAAAACAGGCCTTGGGAATTGAGGATTACATGAAAGCATAAATGTTAAGAAGCTAACTATGATGGCTTGGTTGATGTTTATTTAGTGTGTAGTATCATAGCTTACTTGATAATGTAGTCTGCGATGATGATTTTACCTCTCCCGGGGTAAGAGGGATTTTCTCTACTGAATCATCTGTGAAAAAGACAGAAAGAAAGAATAAATATAGAAAATAAGATAGATACAGCGTCTTAGAATTATTTATGAAAGATCAAGTGACACTGAAGACTGAAGTAGTAACTGCTGAAAATTCTGCTTTGCAATCACAGGAATAAATTACATTCTAAAATACATTTAAACAAAAAAACTGTTATTATAAATGGCAATAATGTCTCACATTATTACTGTTTTTACTTTTTTTATTATTATTACATAAATGCAGCCTTGGTGAGCATAAGAGGCTTCTTTAAAAAAAAAAAAAAAAAAAAAAATACTAACCGACCCCAAACATTTAAACGGTATTAGTATTAATTCATAGAGACATCTCATATGTCACAAATTGATGCTTAAAACGAAACAAAGACACATTTCACATAACAGTCCAGACCTTTGAGTCTCTGTGTTACCATGGTCCGTTCATATCTGCCTGAATTCAGCTCCTTAAGGACTTCCTGGATTTCTGTGATCCGTGCAGTGAACCTAATAAATGGATTCAGACTCCAGATAAACACACATATACTCAAGCAGATGAAAGACAGACAGCAGGTGAGCACTGATAAGGGTAGAGATAATGGATGGCAAGAGAAACAAGCTAAGAATGAATGTAGCACTGACCCGGACAGTATGGTCATCTCTCTGCCTGCCAGGACGATCCTTCCCAGGGCCTGCGCCAAACTCATCAACATCCGCCCACTCTGGTAGTAGTCCTGCAGCGTAAAACAAACATAGAAGAACTGCTATCTTCTGTGCAAACATTTATCTAAGGAAATCATTTTACAAAGCCAGTGATGGCAATTAAATCTGAAGAGATCAAAGGTCAGTAATTAAAAGTGAAATATTATCTGGATTTGCAAACAGTAGCATATTGCCAGCGTGAAAGTGATTTACACAATTTAAACTGCTACCATAAAAAATATCAGGTACTGCTTTCTGAAAATAAAATAAAATAAATCAGCCTTATTAAACAGAATTTCTGAACGTGTTCATGCATACTCACTTCCAGTCGTTCAGAGTATGTGCTGTTCACATGTCGCTGGTTTGTGGGGTCCAGGAACGGCCGGCTAATAACCAGGTAGCCCACCACCATGGCTATGTCTGGAGAATCAGAAAAATGTTTTTCCAGAGAAAGAGCCTTTATATTTATCTTAACAATAATCCTCTCATTCTAGGGCAATATATAGGCCTATATCACATCGTCCTTATTGACAAACAGTAGACATATTTTAGAGGACAGTACATTTTGATTGAAGATTATGAAGACAAAACAATTATTTGTGGTAATATAAACAAATAAACCTCTCACAGCAAGAACAGAAACATGCATTAAAGGGGTGGTTGATTGCGATTTCACTTTTAACTTTAATTAGTGTGTAATGTTGCTGTTTGAGCATAAACGATATCTGTAAAGTTACGGCGCTGAAAGTTCAATAGAAACGGAGATATTGTCTTTTAAAGAAAAGTCTGTTTAATGCCTACAATTACGACTGGTAGTGACTACAACAAGCTACTTACCGGGTTGGTGATATCACAAACCCTGCAATTAACATAAACCCTGCCCCCGGAAACACGCCACAAATGGGCTATGTTGCGCGACTTTTCCACCGGAGCACATGCAACTATTGCACGTAATGGTAAGAGACATGACGTTTCCGGACAACGTGCAATACGCGGTTAACGAATCACAATACACAGGGCCAGCTAACCAATCTGAGCCCATTACGTATTAAGGAGGGAGTGGTATCATAGAAACAGGAAGTCAACCAAAATGATAATGGAGGCGTAAAAATAAAGGTAAAATATATGAAAAATAAGACGGTTTTTCAAAAACGAAGCATGAAGACATACACTGCACCTCAATAACATAATCAAGTCTAGAAAAAATGCAGTCAACCACCCCTTTAAAACAGTTAAAGGGATAGTTCACCCAAAAATGAAAATTCTGTCATTAATTACTCACCCTAATGTCGTTCCAAACCCGTAAGACCTTTGTTCATCTTCACAACACACATTAAGATATTTTTGATGAAATCCGAGAGATCTCTGACGCTCCATAGACAGCAAGGGTACTACCATGGTCAAAGCACAGAAACATAGTAAGGATATTGTTAAAATGGTCCATGTGACATCAGTGGCTCAACCGTAAACTTATGATGCTACGAGAATACTTTTTGTGTGCAAAAAAAAAAATAGTTTTTACTTTATTCAACAATTCTTCTCCAGCGAGTTACCGTCTTCGGTGCAGCGCATGCCTGTTCTACGTCAGCAGCACCACACGCATGCATCGCGATACTCTCCGTAATGGCACCAGAGTGACGCGGATGAGAAGAATTGTTGAATAAAGTCGTTATTTTTGTTTTCTTTGTGCACAAAAATATTCTCATAGCTTCGTACGTTTCTGTGCCTTGACCGTGGTAGTACCCTTGCTGTCTATGCAGCATCAGAGATCTCTCGGATTTCATCAAAAATATATTAATTTGTGTTGCGAAGATGAACGAAAGTCTTACGGGTTTGGAACGTCATGAGGGTGAATAATTAATGACAGAATTTTCATTTTTGGGTGAACTATCCATTTAAGGTTAAATGTGATCCATGTGGATTCTGCTGCCATCTACAGTAGTTGTCCATATCTGCTTACATTTGGCTATGATGCTGTCCATGACACCCATTGAGAAACGAAAGTGTATGAATTGACTCAAGTGGTCCACCTAAAAAACAAGAAGTCTGATTGAAAGCTTCACCAACATTGTGTTCGAATTAGTTAATGGAAATCAAAACTATTTTTATTTTGCTCACCAGTTTCTGGAATGTTCCATTAATAGTTTGCTTTTCTCTCCTGTTTCCATTGTAGAATGCAATCTCCTCACTGAAACAATATACAGAAATCACGCATCCTTCATAAAATACATCAGGAGACAAACAGCCAGGCAAAGAGATGGAGTCCCATACACACCTGTTAGTGATGAGGCGAGAGTTGACGTATCTGTACTCCCCCTCATACCTCTGCTCTGTTACAGTCATCTTGCCAATCGGCCTGCGTAGCCTTGTAAGGAGCAAACCGGAGAACACCAGATAGCTCAGCAAACTAGCTGGACCCTACAAAACAGCAGGCAGAGGTTTCAAACTTAACACTACAGAGACTGAGGTGCTGAATTAGCTGGTGATTTATATGAAACAGATGCTTACAAGAGATCCGATGGCTGTGTTCAGTTTGCAGATGTAGATCAATATGTCTAGTATAGGCTGCAGGAAAAGGGAAAAGAATCAAGCAGGCTCAAACTGAAGACATCCTAACATATTGTTCAGAATGGCAGGAAATTCTTTGCTTTTTCCTGATTACCTTGCTGATGTTGGAATAGAGGTCAACCACACTATTACAGAATTTCTCCACATCTTGAGTTATCAGCTGGTCTGGGTTGGCAATACGGTTGTCCAGGTTGCCAATTTGATAGTACGTGAAACCCCTATTGGAAGAGATGGTATTGTAAAACAGCAGTGCATATGATTAAATTAGTAAAGATCAAATCTTCAACCATAATTTAAGAATTGACTTTGCCTATTATTTCAGTGTGAATTTGAAATGGATTGGCCACAACCCACAGGATGATGAATTGGAAACTGAATCAGAATACAGTAAGAATTTACTGAATTATAACTTACTAACTAAATAGACAGGTAATAATTGCATTCTAGGAAATGTATAATGTAATGATAGACCACTATAGACTTTAGGGACTTAAACTGACAATGAAGATACTTCTAAAGCATTTATTTATCTTAGTGTTAATTTATTAGTTAATGTATAATAACACATTATTAAAATCAACATTTGTAACAGCATTAGCATATTTATTGGACCTGAGCTAACAACTATCAGACTTTAACATAACTTAAATAATGTAAAAAAAATTAGCTATTTCTCAATGTTAATGTTAGTTAACGCATTACTAATGAGACCTTATTGTAAAGTGTTACCTATTGTTCTTTATAATTCTTTCACATGTTAATCTATTCGAAACATGTGTTTACTCAGAACATTTCAATACAATAAAGCAATACACAAAAATGTAGGTTTCTTTTATTATACCTGTTATACCATTTTTTAGTATAACAACACTTTGGCAACTTATTTCAATATCGTGATAATACCGTGATATTGTGAGCTTCATCAATCATGAAAATTTGATATCATCATGTGCCTATGCTCAAAGGCTTATGGTGTCATTCATTTCCAGTTATTTTAGCTATAAAACAACAGTATGTTATGCTCCTTTATGTTGCAAAATGGTATAGTTCCATATTAACTGAATTTCTTATTGTAATCATAAACACACTGGATTATAGCATAAATCGTTTACCATATATTGCACTGTTATTCTTATAGTTATTAACTTACAGCGGCTAATAAATTGAATAAATGAAAAAAGTTAATTAAATCTCGCACAATCAAAGAAAATAGCTTACATCCGCTAGAAACATGATACACTGGATTCAATTTAAGCATCATTAGGTTGATGAATATAACTTACGTCAAGTACTCATTGTAAAGGTGATTGGTCAGTCTCACTCTGAAACACAGCTTCAGTTCGTTGAGTCCCAGCTTTAACAAGTTATTCACTAGAGATATCTGATGTGTCACATAAAACAAAAAAATAGGCTTTTAAATAAACCTGTGTGAAAATAAATTTGTATGAAATGTGCACAGTTAAAGATGTTACATTCCTACATCTGCAGAAAAACAATGGTTACTAAAATATGTCCATACATTACCTTTAAATAATGCATAATTATTGTTTATGGTATACTAACTACATTTTAGAACATATGATCCCTAACAGATCTGTTATGATCCCTTTATTAATATAATGAGATTGAATATGATCCCTTTTTAATTTAATACTGAGAATTAAACATTATATTATCAAATTAAATATATGCATAATGCCTTGTCAACCGACTTGTAAAATAGGACACAATAACCCTGTGCAAAGTGTAGACCACTTACAAAAGGCATGACTGTGATAAAGTTGACCAAGTATCTTTTGAAAGCGGTTGTCGAACGTCCAATAATTGCACTGCAATCCACACACACACACACACACACACACACAAACATTGAAGAACAGTCATTTTGTGCTTGTAGTCTACACACAGTACAAGAAAAACAGGACAGACAGCATTTAAGTGATCTGGCATGTTCTGCTGGCAACGACACCCAGAAGAAATCATACCACTGAGAAATGCACTCCACTACATATACAACAGGTATAGGAAAAGGGAAATCCTAATAACTTATGTACACATTCATAATGATGATTGAAGATCAGATCAGATGCATATGATGTATTTGCATATAAAAACATCCCCAAATATCAAGGAATTATTTGAGAAGTACGCACAGCACAAGAGACTGCAATCTTTCAGCACGTGGTAAATGTGATCCAGGATCTAACATCTTGTATACCTCTCAATCATGGTCCCATTATGTATCCTCCAGACGTCACAATAGGTTCTGGCCATGAGCATGACAGCGATCAGAAGCAAATATCCTGACTGGGGAGAGAAAACAACCAAAAATATAGCTGTTTATTTAAATTCTGTCACAAAATAGTTTGTATTTGACCTAGATCAAGAAGCCAGTGGAATTAAATGACAGTAAATATGCAGAAATTGAAACATACACTGACCTCTTTGCAAAAGGTCTGTGGCAAAAGGATTTTGATGATATGACAAACGCGCCTGAAGAACACTTTGTCCACCGCAGCCTTGTCAGTCTTTCTATCCTTCTGAAAATGTGAATATATACATATGTATATGAAGAGTTCAGATGCAAAAGTCTCTAAGTGCCATCTGAAATTTTCTTCTAAAATGATTTTTTTTTTATCATGCTCCTATATTTATGTTCAGTTATTGTGTAAAATTACGGCATCTGAACTCTTCATATATATATATATATATATATATAAATCGAAGATCTGTCTACATATATATAAATTCCTACTCAGATTTAGACAAATGAATATACTTACATCATTGTCCAACAGTGGTTTTGATGCCCCTTTCTCTCTAGAAATGAACACATGGGTAAGGCACAAGAAAACAACAACCTTTGAAATCAATGACATTGAGTTTCTATGTAACTCGTTTCCAGAAAAACGTTATTTCAATGTCGAAGAGGTTATATAGTGCACCGGGTAAAGAAATGGCTACAGGCATACGAAGCAATGATCTTACCCATTGGTTTCCGAAGACAGTCTCTGTTTTAATACGTACACGGCGAACAGCACAGCACCTGCGATGGAGGAATTGCCGGCTGTCAGATACTTACTAACAGCCGCCATCTTCGATATGAAACCAATCAGGAAGCGACGGCGGGCAGCGAAGGACCCACGCGGTGGATTTCCTCCTGGTTCTTCAAAGCACGACTGTTAACGGGGAGTTTCTATAGGTCTACACATGCCATACTATGCTCATACGAACACACATAAACACACCTCAGAAATATCACACACACGGATGTAAATACACAGGTAATGAAACCTTCAGCCGCAAGGTGTCGGCAGAGTCACGTCATTCTTCAAAGGCGCGATCAACATTGCTACGTTTTTGATACGTGCTGCTTTTGTTTTAGAAATGTTTTTAATATTCTACACTTATCAGTGTTTTTTTATTATTAAGTTTTTTTTCATGATTCGTTTTACTTTTCTTTTAACTGCCTGTATTTGGTAATTTGTATGAATGTATGTTTGTGTGTGTGTGTGTGTGTGTGTATACAGTATATATATATATATATATATACAGTATATATACTGTATGTATACACACATATACAATTTGTTAGATAGATAGATAGATAGATAGATATAGAATAATTACACTATTTATTAAAATGAGGTAAACTCTCTATATATACTTATTAAAGTATGTATTTTTATCATAATATAGCCTTGCTGACATGCTGACGTCATGCCTAACATATCACTCTATGTGATCAACATCTCACTCACTGTTATCTCTAAAGGAAATAAAGCACCTTTATTATTACTGTACATTTCTTTAGTCTCAGAGCAGCACATGTAATTTTGACGAGGAAAACAAGCGGCTTGTTCTGCCGCACTCCACCAGCCAATAGGAAGTTTGCTTTGAGGTCACGTGTTTAAGTTTTGAGTCAGTCAGTCAGTCCCTCTCTCAGTAAGTTTTTCTCTCGCTGTGATGTGAAGAGAAGTCAATCTGCGAGCGTCTCTTTTGAGCTTGTTTTATGGATTTACAAAGGATTAAATTAAATAATTCTGCAGTATGATGCTCTTCATGAACTATTCACGTAAGTACCACTCGTTTGAGACGCTCTAAACACAGCAAATAATTGTTAAAGATTTGTATGTGTGAAGTGGTTAGCTAGCAGCGCTAAAGTGTAAAGCAGCTATGAAGTGGAGAACAGTTACAGTATTGAGAGGTATTAGTTATTAAACTCGGTTTGTCACAACATATGTGCTCCCTAAGTCAAAAATTATACTCTTAATCAAAATACAGGATTTTAATAATACATAAGTGTGTTTTAATGCTTATTTTATGCTCTGTTAAAGAGCCAAGCTTGTCAAGCCAAATCTGTAACGTTACATTTCATTTTGACGTAACGTAAATCTATTATTAGCCATATTCAACCTCGTGTCCGTGTTTTTTTCCTGTCCATTTCCTCACGTCGCACTGAATACAGGCGAGAGGGTTAGTTTTGAGCAAAGTCCCTAAGGGTATTCTATAGTCTTTGGTTTTGAGTGACAGGTGCCAAGCCCCTGTTAAATGATAAGATCGGTGCATTACTCGCATTCTGCTGCAGACATGCGTCACCTGTAGATAAATGCAGTCACGCAATCATAGTGCACAAGAAAACAGTCCTGATTGCAAGAAATGCACGTGAATGGATGATGCATCCGTATATAACGGGGTCAGGTATCCGAGAGCTTGAGTTCTAATTGTTCCTAGATCATCATAGTGATAGTGAAGAGCTTGATCGAGAGCCCTCTGGGAGCTGTGGAAACTGGTTTTAAAATTAAAGTTCCTGTTTGCTTAGAAAGACAACCCTGATATTTTGATGAATTTATAACGTAAGGATAACCTATGCTTTCAGTATGTAATTGAGGAGAAATGTGTCCTTTAGGTGTTTTTTTTATATCCAAACTAAATCAAAATTCACTTAACACAGACCTAATCCATCTGGAGCAACCTAGGTTAAGGTACAGTATCTCGCTCAGGCCCACAACAGTGAGAAGTTATAGATCACTCTTGTGGGAATTGAACCTACAACCTTCAGTTGCCACTTCAGGTTGCTTATCATATGCCAAATAAAGAGCTTGCATGCAAACTTTTTGCACACTCATATAACAGTAATTAAGTTAATTCAACATTATTATTTTTTAAGTTTTTGAAAAAAATCCTCTTATGTTCATCAAGGCTGCATTTATTTAATCGAAATACAGTAAAAACGTTAATATTGTAAAACATTGTTACATGCATAATAAATGCATATTATTGCTGAATTTACTTTCTGAATTTCACTTGATCCTTCAGATATTATTCTAATATGCAGATTCGCTGCTCAAGAAATGTTTATTCTTATTAATGTTGAAAATAGTTGTGCTGCTTAATATTTTTGTGGAAACCATGAGACATTTTTTTTCATGATTTTTTTTTGTTCAATAGAAAATTCAAAAGAACAGATTTAATTAGAAATTGAAATAGTTTTTTTGTAATTTTTGATTAATTTAATGTATCCTTGCTGAATGAAAGTATTAATTCCATTATTTTTTATCTACCCCAAACTTTTACTGTAAATGCTAATATATCACAGTTTCCACTAAAATATTAAGCAGCAAAAACTGTTTTCAAAAAGTTTCTTAAAGGAATAGCTAAGCCAAAAATGAAAATTCTGTCATTGTTTACTCATCTTCAAGTTGTTACAGACCTGTATATATTTCTATCTTCTGCTGAACACAAAATAAGATATTTTGAAGAATGTGGGTAAGTCACGTAATCAACAGTTGCTGGTTCTACCAGAAACTGTTTGGGTGTGTAAATGATGACAGAATTTTATTGGGTGAACTATCCGCTTAATAAAGAGATATTTCTGGGCATTGAGTTGTTGCATATTGCTCTTGAATTTAATGAATCGTTCATAGGAACATTTGGTAAACTATTCACATTTAGAATCATTCTGCACATTTGTTTACAAATGAGGCCCCAGATCTTAGGCTCTGCTATCCCGTATGTTGTTTTAATTGATCATCAGCTTTTTGTCTTGTAGTGCCTTCAGCTCTCCACTGGCAGGAGGGCGCTCGGATCAGCGGCTGAGGTGGCTCAGTATCAGCAGAAGCGGCTGCTGGAATGTTCCATCAGGGCAGCAACAGTGGGAATAAGCGCTTGGCAAGCGGTGCTCGTCTCTCCCAGCCCAACATCCCTGGGTCCCTGTCCCCCGGGTCCAACAAAACGCTAGAAATGGGCCGCAGCTCTAAGACGAACCCTCTCAACGCTATGGGCCTGGACCACACCACCACCACCCCTGGAGGGGACCCTGACTACATCATGCAGCTGGTCAATGATGTGCGCAAGTTTTCTGACGTGCTCCTGAGCCTAAAGGAGGCTTTTCACTTCAAAGGTGAGGTTCTACTTAATGCTTGCTTTTAAAAGTGCTTTGTTGCAGCTGTGGTTGATCTTGTGGTATTGCTGTTTATGACGTATCAGTTTCTTTTAAATGTGCATATGGGTCAGTCCATGCTGATGTCGAAGGTTTGTAGGCTGTGTTAGTGTTTCTCATTCCCATCGTTGGAGGAGTGCCATGTCTGTCAGGATGCCACTGGTAAACTCCTGGCTATCCTGCTGAGAGTGTTTCTTTTCTGCTGCACAAGGCATCTCTGAAATGTGCCTCCTTGTGGTAACCCCCCCCCCACCTTGAATAGATATGACTACACATGATACACTGAGCCTGTTGTTGGTTATTTCTGTTTGCTTTTTCAAGGTAATTTTTGGAGAACTGTGTGTTCCTGTTCTGCATTATTGGAAACAGCTAGAAGATTATGTTCCTGTTAGATTCTTTTAGAGAAACAGTTGCTATGATGAAAGATTGAAAAGCCGCTATTATGTTGTCTTCCACAGTAAATACAGCATTTATGAGAGAGCTCTGGACTGGAGTATAGATAGTGACTGGCCAATTATGGTTTGTGGTATATACATATTTAAATACTTTCCCATATAAGAATAGTCAAACTGTCCCACCCCCAGCAGGGAATTATTCTTTTTTTTTTCTTTGCAAAAAGCATTTCACCACCTAAAATGGTGGTCAGCTGCAAAACAAGTGTGGTAGCTATATATTTGCTATTTTGTCTTAAATATGTTTATGTGCAGCACTGTAAAGATTTTGGTTCTATTAAAGCTTAAAGCTTTATTCTTATAAAAAAATTGTATAATGTCTTTTAAACACTTTCCCAATTTAAGTTCAACTAACAGGTCTACACTACCATTAAAATGTGTGGGGTCAATAATATTTTTTATTCAGCAAGGATTAAATGAAGTGAAGTGAAGTGACATACGGCCAAGTATGGTGACCCATACTCTGAATTCGTGCTCTGCATTTTAACCCATCCAAAGTGCACACACACAGCAGTGAACACACACACACACCGTGAACACACACCCGGAGCAGTGGGCAACCATTTATGCTGCGGCGCCCGGGGAGCAGTTGGGGGTTCAGTGCCTTGCTCAAGGTATTGAGAGTGGAGAGCGCTGGACATTCACTCCCTCCACCTACAATTCCTGCCGGCCCGAGACTCGAACTTGCAACCTTTGGATTACGAGTCCGACTCTCTAACTATTAGGCCACAACTTCAAATTCAAATTGCTTAATTAGCTTGACATACTTTTATATGTATTGCCAAAGCATTACCTGAAGTTGGTAAAGGGGGAATAAAAAAGCAAAATCGTTATCAAAAGATGCTATTATAATATCAATACTGTGAAAATGTGGCAGGTGGCCACAACAAAAACACAAATACCAGCAAAACAAATGGAATGAATAATCCGGATAAAGATTTGGTGCATATTTGAATGAATATGAACAACTAATTCTGTTTCCCAGTAGTTCTATCAGTGCAAATGGGATTCCAGCTGCTTTTATTTCAACTGTTTGGTTAAGTATTGATGAGTGAGATTTTCCACACCACCCTCAGTCAAGCGGTGACACTTCCCACAAGCACATGCTTTTGACCTCCCCACTCTTCCACTGCCCTGTTCCCTCTCAGTGGTGGAGATGCTCACTGACCCTCTAAATGTATGGATTCATCCTGTCTGCACAGAGATTGATCATCACAGCTCTCCTTGCCTCCCTGGCTTTTATTTTACACTAGGATCTACAAGCCAGCCAGGAGGAACGCTACAGGAACTCATCTGCATGCTTATTTGCTCTGCAGTCTGAATGCACGTCACATGCGAGATTTTTGAAGCCATAATGTGGTTAATTTAAGCTACAAAACTAGTGGGTTGTAAAGTGTTTATCAGAAAACTGCAGTCACAGTACTTTTTTTGTTAGTGTTTATGTTGACGACTATGAGCTTGGCTCATCACTTTGATCGGTGCGACCAAACTCTTCTCGTCGGTGATTCCTCCTCCGCCATGAAGCCCCCTCCTCCTGACATTCCTTCAGAACTCACTTGTTGCTACATCGTGACTGTTGATGCGACACATGAAAAACGATCCTGTCTGAATGTTTTCAAAGGCACTTTTCACCTCGGTTGTGGTTGTTTGACTTTCTGGCAGCCGGGGAATTTTTAAGAAGTTCAAAGTCGTCATATCACCTTCCTTCTTTCAGACATCTCCTTGCCTCCCTGGCTTTTATTTTACACTAGGATCTACTTGAGTTAGCCAGCCAGGATCGCTGAGGACTCATCTGGCCTTATTTGCTCTGCAGTCTGAATGCACGTCACTTGCGAGATTTTTGAAGCCACAATGTGGTTAATTTAAGCTACAAACCTAGTGGGTTGTAAAGTGTTTATCAGAAAACTGCAGTCACAGTACTTTTTTCGTTAGTGTTTATGTTGACGAATATGAGCTTGGCTCATCACTTTGATCGGTGCGACCAAACTCTTCTCGTCGGTGATTCCTCCTCCGCCATGAAGCCCCCTCCTCCTGCATACCCCACATTCCTTCAGAACAAATGTTCACTTGTTGCTATGGTGCCTTCGATTGACTGTTGTTAGGTGTGCGACACATGAAAAACGACTCTTCCTTACTGAAATTTCTGAATGTTTTCAAAGGCACTTTTCACCTCGGTTGTGGTTGTTTGACTTTCTGGCAGCCAGGGAATTTTTAAGATGTAGCCTATATTCAAAGTCTGTTTATTGAATCATAGTCAAATTGAATTTTTTGAATGTATTTTGCTTGAAAATGTTAAATGGGTTTGTACCTTCATTCTTCTTTCAGTTCTTTATTGATGTTCATCTAGCAGAAAATGAAAGGGCCGTCAAATTTAGGTGAAAATATAGTTAAACACAGAAATGGTCCCTTTTTGTTGTTTCCTTTGTCAAAACACATCAGAAAGTCAAGCCTAGTGTGATTTTTCTTTGAATCTAACATTGAGATGTTTTTAGTGTAATGTTGAACTCCCGTGACAATTGGACATTCAGAAGGGTGGGATGTTTTTACTGGAAGGGCTAAATATCAAATAATTCCCTCTGTGATTTTAGAGAAACACGCCCAGAGCGAATGGAAGTATTGTGGCCTGTTGACACTCATCATGTGGGTAGCTGAAAGAATGTGCTGTTCTGTTATGAAGAAGAGTTTCTCTTAAGTGCTCTGAGGTTGAAATGTGCTGTGATAACAGCCAGGAAGTCTTTCGTTCTTCCATGCACTGGGTCTGTAGACTGATTGTAGACTTCAGATAGCAGCACTGAGTGTTTGTCTTTTTTTATAAATGTACGGAATTGATTCGAGGTGAAATGGACTTTTTGTTTGTTTTGACGCTACTTGTTTAAAGTGTACTACACTACCAGTGACAAATTTGGACATAGCTAGTCATTCTTTATTATTACTGTTTCCCACAGTTTAGAATGATAGTAAAGTCAACAAAACTATTACATAACACAAATTGAAGTATGGCGTATTATCTAGTGACCAAACAAGGTTAAACCAATGACTCACTGCACATTGTCTAGGCTAGATCACAGTTGGGTCATTTTCACAACTAACTTCATGAGGTGCATCATGGGAGGCTTTTTATACAGCATTGAAGCAGTTCATCTATGCTAGACATTGGTTGGCTGCTTGTCCTCCTTCATTAAATGAAATAAGAATCATAATTTTAATTTGCAAAGAAATGCATAACATTTCTACATTAATTTATAAAGGTCATGAGAAACATAAATTCAGTAAAATGTGTCCAAGTTTTGAATTTGTAGTTATATTACCATTCCAGTTTATAGCATCTGAACCAGGCATATACAATATAGAGTAATCTAAGATTTTTCCCATTTTATCCCTGTTTTATTTTTATTTTATTTATTTGTGAACCTGTCCAAATGATCTTTTTTTTTTTTTTTAAGACTTTCTCAACCCTTAAGCGTGGGAACTGAGTCCACACAGAACCAAGCAAAACGATCTCTAGTTTAAAATTAGCTCAAGTCTTTCTCTTTTCTTAGACATGGTTAAAAAATAGTCTTCCAGTAGAGTTATTTTCCTCCAGTTGTAAAGCTCTTATTATGGCTCTCAAAGATTGTACACAGGCCACGTACACACTGCTAAGTTTTGGGAGTGACGACCACATTTAGATGCAGGAGTACTATCACTGGTACACAAAGTATGACTCTCTTGACAGTAAAATATGGGTTTCCCCGAGACCACAGACCTTGTGGTTGACACTATGGTGCAGAGAGACTAGGGCTGCACAATTAATCGAATTTCTAATCGCGATTACGATTATGGATGCCACGATTACATAATCGTTAAAAGCCGCGATTACAAAAATAAATAAACAATTAAAAATGCCTTCTTGCATTATTCTGTGTGCTTAAGAGGTGTTTGCAGCGCGGGGTTTAACAAACTCAAACACACTGGATAAAAGACATTTTGTCTAACTGATAGTCGTTGTTACTCTGTTGTGCATGATAGATATGTTAAACGCCAAACGTGTCAAAAGCGGAACTCGTTTGAACTGCGCGCCACAGACCTTTTATCCGCGCCGACCCGCGCGCCTCAAAAGAAAACAGCGCGAGCTTAGAGCGTATGCGTTTATTACAGTGACCCTGCAGTCGCGATCACGCACTAAACAACGCTGTGAAATCCAGTAAGAAGCACAGCACAGAGTTCTCCAGTACAAATCACGCCGTTATTCTCATCAACACTGATGCAGCAAGCAGCAGAAACAGTGCAACAACGATCCAGTTAGAAGATGTTTCAATCCACAAATCACCCACATTTACCATAGTTTTACTGTTGTAACACTAACGTCACAATGGTACGGTGGCAGAAAAGTAGGATATTCATATTGAGTATTATTATATTATTAATATACTAAATATGTTAAAGGAGTAATGGAATATAATTACATTATTTTGTTAATTATTCTATCAGTTAATGTGGATTTGTAATTGACAATGTCTTTAGGCTACTGTTTTTCAATGCAAACATCATAGAAACCATATAGTTAGGCTACTTTTTTACCATGGTAATGAGGTGCTGTACTTTTGGTTATGTATAAAAGATGAGGCTGTTACAGTTTTCACAATGGTACTGTCAAATGTACATCTGCATCCCAACTCAAGCTGCTGCTACTCTGAACTCAAGCTCCTGTTCTAATGTGCTTTTCTAAGAGACAAAACTTGTAATATTACATGTTCAGTGCTACCAAATCAGGTGCTGGTGCCACTTCTCTCCAATGTTAGTCTGGAGCCCTGATCATATAAATTGTACTGTAAAATGTTATTGTAATTTGAAATTTCGTCTGTTTAATTGTAAGTGAAATATATAGCTTTCGTAAACTATTTTTTCTTTTTTTTCTTTTAGTTTTAGTATAACATTATTATACCATGCATAATTTTACCTTTTTTTGTTTAAAGAAGAAACCAAACATGTATAGTTGACATTTGAGGCTCAATGCTATAGAAAAGCAATAAAAGTTCAGGAAGAGTGTTTTCAGCCTTTTTTTAAATATATATTTTATATAAAAATAAGGTTAAAAATAATCGTTATTAATAATCGCAATTACAATCTCAAGGGAATAATTGACAATTATGATTTTTGTCATAATCGTGCAGCCCTAAGAGAGACAGTATCAAAAGTTGTAATTGAGTCTAGATGTGTTTTTGTACCTTGTGAGTTTCACTAAGAGAGTGGTTTAACTGCATTAACAACTAATTGTTCAGATCAGTAATGACACACCTGAGTAAATTATGACAAAATGTTAATTTTTGGCTTATGTAATTATTTAATTTTTTTATACTGTATGGGTTTGTTCTTTATAGACATACAGTATTAATTTTATTTGTACAGATCTTAAAAATTTGATTTTAAAACGTCTGCTGGTTTAAAATTTAAACAGCCAGTCAAGGTGGTGGATTTCATTTATTTTTATTACATTAGATGTAAAACAAATCAAGGTTTCAGGCATAAAAAAATGTTTTCTCATAGCTGGGCCTGGTGGATGAATTGTTTTCGTGAATGCACTAGCCCGTTGGAGGTCTTGGTACAGAGGCCCCTTTGGCATATTGTAGTGCTGTTAATCTGGGGATATGGACAAAACCCTCTAAATTGAAAAAGTGAAAAAAAAGTCACCCACCCTCGTGTAACGAGATTGCTTCACAGAGTTTTGCGGGTGGCACCATTGCCGAAGCCCCCGTGGTAGGCGATATAATGGCTCGCTGAGCTTGTGAAGTGGAGAAGAGAGATTTGTTGGGCAGTAACTTTCCCACTGAAGGTGAGGGATGTTTTTGTGTGGGCCTGTGGTTGGGTAGCATTTCCTGGGGTGTGGATTTACAGCCGCAGTTCAGCAGATTGGTCATGGGGATGTGCCAGTTGGCCCATGAAATCCTAGCAAAGTACAGGGCCATCATTAGTGCTGGATGAAGAGCGTGTTTTTTGGGGGTACACGTCAGAAGAAGGCCTCTCGATAGAGGTTATTTTGGTTTGGTTGGATGAAATATGTAACTGAAATGAATTTGAACATAAAAAATGTTACTTATTGGTTTAGAGTGCTGTGTTTATTTACCTTAACATGCTAATGGGACACTCCAGTCTTTGCTAATTTCCTGCACTTCAAAGAATGCTCGTTCTGTTCCCATAAAAGAGAAGTGGTATGGTGTGAGGAAGGCTGACAGGCACAATGACAAACCAAGAGCCGCTTTCTCACCGGTGAATCACAACAGAGCGTTGCTAATCTCGTCTGCCTCTTTGGGAAAAGCGCAGCTAAGGCAGGTCGAGACGTGCCTATTGATTACCTGTTGTTAGCAACAGAGGAAATGCCAGCAGCTGTGCGTAAAAGCTTTGAAGTGTGTGATGACATTATGTCAAGCGGCTAATTTTCTAGGAAACCTTTGGAACATATGCTGGTACAAAAAACGTACAACCTATTTTCTCAGGAAAAGTGTGATGTTTTCATTCCTGGCAGTATCAGCCTTTAACATGTAGCTGATGTTTAATTGACTAGCACAAAATATCATTATTGTGTGGAAATAGTTAGTGATAGGATTGGGAAATTGAACACAGTAATTTCTGCATTTAATGCAGACAGTTTAACGCCTTATCTACATTTTCTGTTGCTAGCATTAAAAATGGCATTAAACAAATGTTATTTAAATTTTTATTTATTATTATTTGAATAATAATTTTAACTATTTTTTTAATATATATTAGCCACAATATTATTATTTTCATTATGTTGATTCCATATCAATTTGAGGATTAAATGTGCAAATATATTCATAATTACAGGTTTCAAGGTGCGATTGTTATCAGAAAAATGTGTGATTTAGTTGCTTCTTTCAGTTCGATGATTATAATGATTTGACATCACAAAATTTGATATTTGATTACAATGCTGCTTCTGTTGCTAGAGTTTTAAAAATACATGTAATGAAATATTAATTAAATTATTATATATTATTTTATTAATAAATTGCTAAAGATTAATATTTAAATGATTTTATAAGATTGTTTATTTATCCAGATAATAAATAATAATGATGATTTTTTTTTAATATTAACTACAATATTATACTTTCCTTTATGTTGAATTTATCTTAATTTGTTAATGAAGTATGTACCGTAAATATGTTTATAATCAGAAAAGTGTGCGATCAACTAGCAGTTTTATCAGTTCAATAGAGACTGATTGATTATAATGATCTGAAGACACAAACACTGCTTGGATTTCAGTGCAGTTCAGAGAGACCTTAAGTAAAGTCAGATGAGTCCTGTGATCAGTGTTTCATTAATTTGATGGACCTTCAAGTCTGTAATTCAATAACATCCTGTTGCATTTTATCCCTGTGAGCTAAGGACATCTTGTTCACAACTTGAATTTGAAGACATCCATCTGTCAGTTTAACTGAGATCTAAAAAATGTGTCAGACCAGTCAGCGACGTGTGTGTGTTCATGAGAAACTGTATTGACTTTTTTGCCAATGGGACTGAGATGTGGGATAGGGGCCGTTAGCAGTCTTCGTTCTCACACTGCGGTGTGAGGCTTGTTGGCAGTTGGGTGAGATTATGTTAAACGGCTCTGATCAGAGACAGCGGTGCGGGCAAAGAGCACACGTGAAACATGAAGAGACTGAGCGTGAAGCGTGGCTGGGCCAACACGCAGGCCGAGCGTGGGAGGGACGGAGACTCGCTGCTGGAGCTCCCGGAGTGAAATAGACCCAGGACGGTGGGCCATCAGCAGGGGGTTTGTCCCAAACAATGCGTGTGTGCCTCTCTGGCGGTATCCCCACCGAAACAATGCCCCTCAGTTCCCCCTGAGCAGTTTTCATGCATACTTTTTAAAATCCCATTGTTTTGACACCACTGAAGTGTTTGGGGGCCCAGATGATGCATTATTCATAACAGAGTGAGAGCGGGTCTGTAGAACACCGGTTGCTACGCTGGCATGAAGACGTCCCGGGACCCCAATCAGCTCTGACACATGACATAGTCCCCTGTGTGGTGGGCCCCCATTGGGTGGACGCATTCCATCAGTCTTTTGGGGGGTGGATCAGTCCCTGTCATTCATGCGGGTCTGTCCTGCATGTCAAGCCACACTTTGATAAATCAAACATTTTTAAATACCAAAAGCGCTTCGATTGTGCCTCTCAGACTGGGCTGCAAAACATCATCATGAAAAAAAAAAGCTTGATCAGAGCAGGCATTTTGGTCTGTGACCTGCTGCTTGACCCCTCACCAGTAATTAGGAGGGCAGTGAGGGGAAGACCTGAGCTGGGGTGGGGGCTTCTGATGGAGGCCTTTTGTCTGAGGGACACTTCAAAGTCAGAGAGGAGAGAGGACACTCTTGAGTATCCCTAGGGCTAGAGCCTCTTACCGCACTGGAATCTTCTAATCCTGACGGGTCGAAGACGTGCACCTGGTATTCCAGGTGGAGGAGGGAGGTCGTTGTGTTGTTGTGATAATGAAGGATATTTTAGTGGCCTTAATACATGATTTTAAGGTTTGGCTTTTGTAAATACTGGTCTCTTGCCGTAAATCACAAGATAGAGGCCTGGATGGAATGGATTTTTAGTTCCACTCCCATTGACTCCCAGAACAAAATGTGTTCTATTTTGTCCAGTTCCTGCATGTAATTTTCAAGTTTTGTCCTACTTCCCCCCCCCCCCACAAAAGTCCACAGATAGATGTCTATACAAATATCTGTATATTCGGTCTCGTTCTGGTGCCATAAACATTTTTTTTTTCAATTTTTGTTCCTCTTCAAACTTCACCTTGCTGCATTTGTTGCAGCAGGCAATAGAAAGGTGCTTACCCCTGTTTCCACGATCAATCCAAAAATATCCAGCCTTGCACCTGTAAAGCATTTATTTTTGTGGCTGAACAGACAAATAACACAAATATTTTATTTGTATACAAATAAATTACATTTGAGTAAGTTTTATTTTATTTTTTAATATTTATACTTTGAGGGCGCCCCTTGCCGTGTTTCTTTTTCCCACTTCCAGTATATTGTATAAATCAGTATCTTCTATTCCGCACATGCATTCAGCAATTCAAAATTTGTCCCAAGCTGCACTTTGTTGACCTATCATTTTTTGGATTTGTTAAAACATTTCACTTTTACTTTAAAGAGACAGTTCATCCAAAAAGAAAAATTATGTCATCAATTACTCACCCTCATGTCATTCCAAACCCAAGACCTTCATTCATCTTCGGAACACAAATTAAGATATTTTTGATGAAATCTGACTGCAGTACTCTCATGAATGGTTGCGGAGACTGACCAGAAGAGAAAAAATTATAGAATAAAGTCATTATTTTTGTTTTCTTTGTACACAAAAAAATATTCTCGTAGCTTCATAACATTAAGGTTAAACCACTGATGTATCCATGGACCATGGACTATTTTAACAATGTCCTTACTACCTTTCTGGGCCTTGAACGTGGTAGTTGCGTTGCTGTCTACGCAGGGTCAGAAAGCTCTCGGATTTCATCAAACATACCTTAATTTGTGTTCCCGAAGATGAATGAAGGTCTTACGGGTTTGAAACAACATGATGGAGAGTAATTAATGACAGAATTTTCATTTTTAGGTGAACTAGGCCTATCCCTTTAAATTTAGCAGTTTCTGTTGGATATGATCTTTGTTGTGGGAAAAAACAGTCCCACACTAAATCTCACCGGTAGAATTCCACAAACAGATTAGCATATTTCAAAGAATGGTAATTTGTATCTTAAATTCAGATTTTTTTATCATAAAATTAATTTTTATAAATTTTACAAATATGTAGCCCTTAACATGTTTGTTTATTAAATATTTTTTGGCCAATTTTGTTATGCCTTTAGCTCATTTTATTTCTGCAGAATTCCACAAAATCAAATCATTTTCCTCCTGGGGTATAAAAGCTATCTTCATGTTAATCCGATTTTTTGTCCAAGAGATGATACTTTTTGTCGGTTGCTTGGTTTTGATTTCTGAAGCATGACCCAGGGTAGCCCCACCCACAATGAAGACTCATTGGACAGAAGTACTTAATCATGAATGTTAATTATTACATAATGACTTGATGTAAACAGAAGTCTTAATGCTACAGGTCATTGCATGCACATGGATTCATGGAATTGAGGAGAGATAACGGAGATTCACGGCAGAGGTGATGAGGCAATAAACAGCCCATCACTAATCATTGTGGCGCCACACTGAGGGTCATGACTTTGTTTCCCTGACATCGTTACTCGTGTGTGTTTTTCCATGTGTTTTCACACTGAGGGGAATTAAGGGTGGTAAATACAGAATGATAAACTGAAGCTGCTTAACTGTCAACAGTTTGTGCTTCCTACTTTTTTCTTCCTTTTTCTTTATAGTGAGAGAAGCCTCTGCCGCCAAACACACACATACCTTCCACGTTGTAACTGTGCACTTATAAAGCTTCTGTCTCATCCTTGTGGCATGATGTACATCTGCACAGAGAGGATAAAAAACAGATGCTCCTGCTATCAAAACTCTTCGAAGCCTTCACAACATTCAGTTAGATATGAAGTCATCCGCTACACACAGCCAAACGACCGTCCACTTTATCCTAATACAAACAAGAGAGATTGTGGTGTTCCTTTATGGGTTCGCATGATGTAAACAAACATTTTTAATCCCTATATTTGTTTACATGGAGTCTAAATATTTATAGTTTGAAAAACATGCATAATAATATTTTGAATCTTGTTAAAATTTGTTAATTAATATTTGAAATTAAATTATTATTTCACACATAACCTTTTTCAGACTAAGCAAATTTTGTGTGAATAGTAGTGCGGTCAAACGATTAATCACGATTAATCACATCCAAAATGAAAGTTTTTGTTCTCATAATATATGTGTGTACTGTGTATATTTATTACGTATATAAACTACACACACATGCATGTATATATTTCAGAAAAATGTTGTTTATATATGTTGTTTATATATTTTATATAATATAATATAAATTATATGAATATAAATATATACATGTAAATATTTTCAAAATATATACAGTATGTTTATGTATTTATATGACTGTACACAGTAAACAAAAACTTTTATTTTGGATGCGATTAATCGTTTGAAAGCACTAGTGAATAGTTTGGTTTAAAAAAATGTTTATGAATATTTTGTCATTTAGTTATAGGAAACTTGGTAGCCTTTAATGTCGCCTTGAAATCAAAGTTGATCACTTTATTTACTCTACAGTTGACCTTTATTTAGGCTGCGTGGACTTTTGATATTTGATGATTAGAATGTTATGAGGTTAAAAGATAAATTTAGCTCTTTAGGCATTGCATTAGCCAGCATTCGGTCTGGCTCCATTCTAATATGGAAAGCCCACTTTTCTATTCCCAATGGATAAAACAGAGTCCCACCCTGCATTTTTTCTTGTTTAATATCCTGTTACAATTGAATTTGCATTACAGAAGTGGATTAACATTCAAAGGGGTTTCATGTTGCTTTAAGGTTGTTTGCATACTTCTGCTTATTTTTTAAATATGGATGTAGTGTCACAGGCATTTCCCAAAACCAACTACAGTAAAACAATTATGTTATGAAATATTATTACAATTAAATTTTCAATTAAATAACTTCTCTATTTTAATATATATTTTTTAAATGTAATTTATTCCTGTGATAGCAAAGCTGAATTTTCAGCAGCCTTTACTCCAGTCTTCAGTGTCACATGATGATCCTTCAGAAATGATTCAAATATGCTGATTTGGTGCTAAAAAAAAAAAAATGTTGAAAACAATTGTGCTTCATAATATTTTTAAAACATTTTTTCATAAATAGTTTTTTTTTCAGGATTTTTGACGAATAGAAACTACCAAAGAACCTTATTTGTTTGAAATGTAAATCTTGTGTATCATTATAAATTACACTTTTTATCAATTTAATGCAAAAACAGGAAAGAAGCAAGTCAAAACTCTCTAATCCCCATGACAGCAGTAATGCAGTGCAGTCAGCAGTAATGAAGTACCTCACTCTCAGTCACTTTATATATAAAAAAAAAAAAAATCTGTTATCACACTTGTCTTGATAGGCGTGCATAGCTGTTGCCGTGTTTGTCTCTTTTCTTATCTTGCTGTCGGCCATCTCTCGAGTGCACAGAGCTGTGTCTGCATCTCAGCCAAAGCGCTGCCTCATACTCAGCTCGTCGTATCTAACCACAGGGGCTTGCACCGTCACAGAACAAGCGTGCTGTTAGGATGCACCCGTGTCACACATGCCACTTCATGTGCACTTTGAGGAGGTTTCACATGGGTATCTTTAACCAGACTCAAAATTTCAAACCTTTCGATGTTGCTGCTATACCCATATTGTTTTAAATTTGTGCATCTTCAAAAACGTGTGGAGGAAGTTGAGCTGATGACATTGTGGTCTCTGTCTGTATGTTTGTCACCCACAGAAAACCAAGAGTGCTCGCAGCACGTGGTCAACGAGCGACTTGGAGAGCTGGTACGCGTGCTAAAGACTGTCATTGGCAAACACCAGGCACTGAACTCGTCAGAAATTCTTGGTGCTGCAGGCACCGTCATCGCCAAAGTCAAAGGTGAGCATCTTCCTTCAGCTCCGCCCCACTTCAGAATCAACAACTTAGAACTGATCTTGTCTTTTTTTTTAAAAGTCCATTGTTTGTGTATGTATTAATAGTTTTCAGTTACATGGTGTGGAGTGCTAAAAGGCAAAACATTCATAGAACTGCAAAACAGACATGTTTCATTTGTTTCAAGCCACAGATATTTAGATCACCTCTAAAAAGAAGGAAAAACTGCATGTTGCATTAATCTTTTAAAAAGGATATGGCTTAATGCATCAAGACAATGGTTTTGGTGGACAAAATGCATCACTGTTTTAACTTGTTTTTAACTCAAGTGTTATATAATGTGAAGTTGTGTTTTTGTATTGATGGCAGACTTCTTATTCATGTGTTATGAATAATCTAATTGCATCTATCAACTTGAAGAACAAATAAAAACTGAAAGTGCTTTCATGTAAAAAACAGTTCCTGGATTATCAAAAGACATCACTGCATGGTTATATAATAAATAAAACAAAGTGCATTGTGAAATATACTCTAAAGTTTCATAGCATGATATTGATTTTCCTAGTCTAAAATAACAGGGTAAGGGTGAATCCCATTTCTCTGTCTTACCCCTTCCCCTTACCCCTTCCCCTTAGTTTTGCGCGTTCACGATTCTTCTGGCTAGTGCAGCACAGGAATGTCCATTTGGTACATTTAGTGCAGTTTGCAATCCAGATTGCGGGTGTGAAAGAGGGAAGAGATTATTTCTGTGCTACACGGACAGAGTGAATCTGTTTCTTATTGGTTATCCACATAATTTCCAGCTGTTTTCAACATTGTGTTTTCACTTTGGCAGCATTGATTTAAGTGGCCACTAGAGTATCATCTTGCACCACTAGAGGGCCAGTGACCCCTCTGAGCTCCCATGTGTCCCTTAAAGGGCCAGACTCTTCATTGTTTCTGTCAAAGGGAAGTCTTTAACAGAGGAAAATAATCTGATTGTCTTTTCTGACATGCTTCAGAATTTTTTTCTTTTGAATGGGGAAGTTGAGAAGAAAGGCCAGTCGCCTCAGATACCTGCCTCAAGTTACCTGTAAGACCGACATTCCAGCTTGCGCTTCCCACTCACGCTTGCATTTAACACTCCACGTCCATGTCAGCCATCGGTCTTTTGGAATGTTATGAACTTCAGGAAATCAGATGCACATATTTCTCCCCATTCATGCTCAGTCCGTGCAGTTTTTTAAAATGCTGCATAGTTTTGCTGAAGAATCTCTCAGGGGCGCAGCAATAAAAGTGTCAAGTGTCTCTCAAGTTATTGACATTCTTTCTTCCCCCGCCCTTGTCTAGAGTGAGTCAGTGGCATCTGACTCGCTGTATTTTTATCTTTTCTTCTGATCTGGAGGAGACTCCGTTATCTTAGGTATTTTATCCCGTCTTATGACACATTGCACCTGATAAAGTGATACCTGCATGTGTTACTTTGCCAGTATATGGTAAGAATCATTCTTAGTTATTTTCAGAAAAACAGTTCATATTGATGCAGAAAATGCTTTCGAGGGTTTTTCTTTGAGAGAACTGCTTTCTGAATGTAGCCATTCCCGTATTTGAGTTGTGAAGGGGGCAGAAGTGGAAGCATTGTTGTGGAACTGCAGGATGTCCTGAGGAAGAAGTCGGCGTTCCATTGCAGGGGCCACTGAGCCGCCCGCCTGCATTCAGAAGCAGAGAGGCATGCACCAGGAGCCACGCACCTCTCACGCTCTCGTCTTCAGTGTCGTCTCCTCTGCTCACTTCATAGCTGTGAGTATGGGTGGCCGTTGAGGGTGGGGATTCCCATCTCCACGGAAAGTCGCTGCGTTTTGAGTAACATCAAACCCAAAAATCGCCCATGCGGAACTGGAAACTACAGATGATGTTGCTTTTTATATGGCCTCGTCACTTTTTCTTGTATGTGAGGGGAAAAAAAGTGGAAGTTAAGCTTCATTGAATCATTGTGAACTAGGCTGTGGCATTGGTTGCTGAAGTTCTGGGCAAGTTTTGCCTGTCGTTATTCTATGCTTTACCATAACGAACCTGGATATGACTGCAAGTGCAAGTTAAAGGAGTTGGTAAGTTGGGCAAAAGTTTTTGAACGTCCTCTGAATGTTTTGAGTTCAAGCTTTGTCAGTGTTTCCTGTAAAGGGGAGGCTCAGCTAGCAGACAGGAAGCTCTTGGTAAATGCAAGTTTCGTAGCCTCTCGGAGTCTTTACTTGTTGTCTGTCACATATCTGATTTTTAAAATTAAGATTTAACGTCATTAGGATGTTAATTTCTCTTCTATCAGCTCAAAACATTTTTGAAACAATGAAATTAGTTTATGAAGAAAGGCATCTGTTGATTTATTTACATGCAAACTATTCAGCATTTGTTTTGTACTCAAGGGAAGCACGACCTGATAACAAAGCAGCATTAGACACTAATTAAGGAAGAACCTGTAGAGGTTCCTTTTCTTGTTCATTGTTCAGAACGAGTCTGATTATACAGCAGTGTAAAATTACTCGTGGAATGAATGAATTCTATATTATCAGAGTGTAGTTACTAATCAGTCCTCGATAGCTGTGGTGGTCCACTGTTGAGTGATTCATATTTCCACAAACACCGTGAGATCTAGGTCTACACCTCTACTGCTGATCATCATCTATTAAGAATTGTAATTTTGTTGCAGACCTTTGTGCCATTTGTCTACACTTCTCATGTGGTTTATCACTTCCCACAGGCGTGAACGTCAAGGAAGTCAATAAAGAAAACAAAGACACAATATTTGGCGAGATACACACATCGATTGATACTTTGGCATTCACCTTTGGCAATGTGTGAGTACCATAGACTTCCCTTCTGTAGTCATATGTATATTCTGAATACTCTTCATCTGTATAGACTTACTTTCAGTTTCCATGGCCAGTTATACAGAATACATCAGCTGTGCATCCTGTTGTCACTCTCTTAATGCTGATGAAATGTACTTGTGTCATGTTGCAATGTTACTTAAAGGGATTGTTCATCCAAAATAAAAAATTCAATTACTCATCCTCATGCCATTCCAAACCCGTAAAACTCTTTCATTCTCAAAACACAAATCTGATAGATTTCTGTCCCTCCCTTGAAAGTCCACAACTTTGACACTTCAAAAAAGGACATCATAATCCATATAAATCCAGGTTTTAAAAAGTCCACCAAAGAGACATGATTGCTTTATATGATGAACAGATTTAATTTAGCCTTTAATTCACGTATAAACATCGATCAACACACATACATAGAGCACATCAAACATGGTCAGTGGAAACTTAACCAGGCTTGTGTGAAATGCGAGAACAAATCTTATTGGTTCTTACGTGTCAAGCAAGTAAATTTGAGATCCTGTTTACCATATTTGATGTGCTTTCAAGTTGTTATACAAAATGATCAGAGAATATTAAAAATACCTTAATTTGTGGTTTGAAGATGAAGTCATGCAGGTTAGGAATGATGTGAGGTAAATGATGACAGAATTTTCATTTTTGGATCAACTAACCCTTAATACTGCTCACATTCTTGATCTGTTTGGGATGAAAAATAGCACCAGTGACTTGTCTTACTTTTCCACTTCAGAGTGTCTGACTTCCTTATGGGAGATGTGGACAGTGGCTCCAGGTTGGGGTACCCCCAAGCCAGAAGAAGTTGTGTAAGTAATCACCTCCATTGCCTTAAAAGTTCCTTGAAAAAAGAGTTTATTAAAAAAAAACATTATTTACTCGCCCTCATGTTGTTCCTAACATGTGCTATTTGTCCAGTGGAACACAAAATGATAATTTTGCTTTTCACACAGCTCTTTTCCATACAACAACAGTTCATAGTGACCACGTCTGCCAATATATAAAGCACCATTAAAGTAGTTCTTATGACTTGTATGCTGTGCTCCATGTCTTCTGGAGCCATACAATAGCTTTATGTGAAAAGCAGACTGACATTTAAGCCAGAATTCTCTATTTATAAACAACAGTATCAAATGGCTTCAGAAGACTTGAAATACGTTACCATTCAAAAATTTGGTGTCAGTAAGATTTGAAATGTTTTTAATGTTTTTGACAGAAGTATCTTATGCTCACCAAGGCTGCATTTTTTTTTAAATGTCATTTATTCCTGTAGTTTGGTGCTCAAGAAACTTCTATATAAAACGGTCGTGCTGCTTAATATTTTTGAGGAAACTGATACATTCTTTGATGAATAGAAAGATCACAAACTGCATCTATTTGAAATAGAAATCTTCTGTAACATTATACATGTCATTAAGGTCACTTTTGATCAATGAAATGTGTCCTCGCTGAATAGAAAGTGTGTAGTTGTATGGACTAGTTTTATGGCATGTGTATGATTTTTATGTCCTTGTTGGCACTTGATAGATGTGGTTACTATGAACTGTCATGTGGAAAAGACATGCATGACACTTCTACAGAATTCTTCTTTTGTGTTCCACTGAATAAATAGATAACATATTTTTAGAACCAGTGTAAGTAAATAATGGCATTTCATTTTTTTGTTGAACTATCCCTTTAAGTTGAGATGTCTGCTTTGAAAATAATGAAACCTGGTTGGCCCCTGTGATTTAAAGAGCAAGGTTTGATTAACTGAGACATTGAGAGACGAGATAAAAGAGAAGCACCTTTTCATCCCTCACCTCTGTAATCAAACTTCTCATCCCGTGTGAAACGTCTTTCTCTTTTTCTCCTCTAGTCTTTTGAAAACCTCTCTGAAGATTCAGGAGGTTGCAATCAAAATGATCTGGCAGGTAAATGGATTTCCTTTCCTTCTCCTTTATGTCTTGCCTCCTTCTATCAAGGTTTTCATCACAAAGAACAAAGAGGCGTTGAAGAGAATCTATCTCATCACATATTTTGTGTGTCAGAGCAACAGTAATACAAACTTCAACAAAGTTTTCTAGTTAAACAAACCACACATGAAAAGTGTTGTTCTAGCAGAGAGACAGATGAGATGTACTGACATAGGTCATAATCGACAAGAGAGCTCTACACACCCTGTACTTTCACACTTGTGTTGTTTTTCATATAGTCTAACATTGTTCTTGTTTGCCAAATGGTTGACATTCTTTAGTGTTTTTTTGGACGTTTGAGTGAGGAATGGGAACCACATGTGGCTTATTGGGCGGGGTGCTTGGATTCGGCGCAGCTGAGTTGCGTGTCAGTGCATTTGACAAAGGTTAAGCACAGATTTTACGAGATGATCTCACACGCTCATGCCATGCAATAAATCGTACTGTACATACATCTAATGCTACCACAGATTAGTGTCAGTTTTAGAAAGACCTCTTTTTCTTTTAAGTCAAGGGGATGGTGGAGAGGATTTATTCCTCTTAAAAGCAAGTTTGCCACCCATTTCAGGCCTGTCGCTGCCTTTAATAAAGCTGACTTGTAAAATTTGCCTTGTAACTGTTGGCCTATAAACCCTGTAGGGCGGTAACATTTAAAAGTAGATTTTAAATGACAGTTTTAGAGAGCGGAGAGACATGGTTGAGGAAATATAAATGTCTTCAAAGGGTACCTCTGTGCATTTTCAGCAATCTTTTTAAACAATGTGGAGCATTTGTGTATTTTTTGGATGTGTGTTTATATGCGGTGTTCTGTGTGTGTTTCTAGATCCTTCTCTGTCTCCAGAGCTGTCCACTGTGGAGCAGGTGGACCTTCTTCTGCTGAAGAATGACAGTGGAGTAGAGTCGGCTTTGCTCTATGCCAAGGCCTGGTCCAAATACACCAAAGACGTGCTGGCCTGGGTGGAGAAACGCCTCAGCCTGGGTCAGTCCATTCTTAAAGCCTGATTTTTTGTTTTGTCTCAATTGTTGAACTTTAGTGTTTCATTTGGTGTCTCTGTATTTGACAGACATGGAATGTGCCAAAAGCTTTGCCAAGATGGCAGAATCCGCAAAGGCAGTGGCAAGTCAGCAGGTGATGGTCTTTTGTTTTGATAAAATGTGATATACGATGTACTACCATTTTAATTTTTGGGAACATTTTTGAAAGAAATTAATACTTTTATTTGACAAGGACATAAAATGAATTAAAAGTGAGAGTAAAGACATTTATAATTTATTTCTATTTCAGATAAATACTGCTCTTTTGATCTTTATAATTATTAAAAAAATCCAGATTTTTTAAGGGTTTCCATAAAGATATTAAGCAGCACAACTCTTTTCAACAACAATAAAAAGAAGAAATGCACCAAATGATTACTGAAGATTAATTAGACACTGAAGACTGGAGGTATTCAATTTTGCCATCACAGGGATAAATAGGAATACATTTTAGAATATATTAAAATAGAAAATAGTTATTTTGAATTGCAGTAATATTTCACAATATTGCTCTTTTTAATGTATTTTTGATATAAAATAAATAAATAAATAAAAATTCAGCCTTGTGAGCAGACGAGACTTCTTTCAAAAACGTAAAAAAAAAAAAAATCTTACCAATCCACAAGTTTTTGAATGGTAGTGTATTTGATTTTAGGCCTTTAAGTGACATTATTGTGTTGACTGTGTTTCTTTATCTAAAGGACTTTATGCCGTTCCGGGATATTTATGTCTCTGCCTTTAAAAATGAGATTGAGTACAATCAGGTTCTGCTCCAAACAGCTGCAGCTCTACAAACCAACAAATTCATACAGGTATGATCAGTTATATCTGCTGTACACTTGTAACTAACTATTTAACAAATAAGTTCCTTTAATTCCACATAATTCCCATAATACCAACAGCCACTGCTGGCCCGCAAGAACGATCTGGACAAGCAGAGAAAAGAGATAAAGGAACAATGGCAAAGAGAACTAAAGAAAATGGTATATGTGATTATTTGAATTCTTTGAATTTTATCACTAATGTTTCTTCACGACCGATAGTGCTTAATACCCACATGTTTTCAGAGCGAGGCTGAGAGCGCTTTGAAGAAGGCTCGGCTGCTGAAGGTGCAGAAGAGGGAGGAGTACGAGAAGGCACGCAGCTCCACCAGCCGCACCGAGGAGGAGCAGCCAACAGCAGGAGGCAGGACTCTGGAGAAGAAACGGAGGGTGGAGGAAGAGGCCCTACAGAAGGTACTGCTGAAACTGCACTATAACTCTAAATTCAACTCCAACAGGGTCACAGACTGCACAAACACACACACCCTTGAGTTTATTGACCTTGTTTATTGGGCATCAAAGTGGTGATGAGAAACACAGAGTTTGTGGGAATTTGTTTGATATTCCTTAACGTCTGATGTACTGTCTGAAAATCAGGCCATATAATCTAAACATTACTGTTGCTATTACAACCCAGACACCCAGCAACTGCATAGCATCTCACCTTAGCAAATGTGAGCATTTTCTTCACAAAATGGAACATTTTCGCAGTCCTGTTTGGTGCCACTGGTGGCACGGAAATTACACACTTCAGCTTAAAACAGGCTAGGAAAATCACTATGCTTTTGGTTTTGTTTGGCTGATTGTCTGTTTTTGTGGTGAATTTAGGCTGAGGAAGCGCAGGAGCAGTATAAGGCCTGTGTGGCCGATCTAGAGGTGAAGAAGGTCAGCCTGACAAACGCTAAGAGTGAGATCCTCGCTCAAATTCGGAAGCTGGTCTTCCAGTGTGACCTGACCCTCAAAGCGGTCTGTATCCAAGTCAAGTACAGTTCAAAAGTTTTTGGGTCTGTATGATTTTTCAATGTTTTTAAATCAAAAATACGGTAAAAATTTAAAATATTATTACAGTTTAAAATAACAGTTTTCAATTTAGTATATTTAAAAATGTAATTTATTCCTGTGATGGCAAAGATGAATTTTCAGCAGCCATTACTCCAGTCTTCAGTGTCACATGATCCTTCAGAAATCATTCAAATATGCCTATTTGCTGCTCAAGAAACATTTATTATTATTATTAATGCTGGAAACAGTTGTGCTGCTTAATATTTTTTTGGAAACCATGATATGAATGGACATTTCAAAAGAACAGCTATTATTTAAATTACAAATCTTTTGTAACATTTTAAATATATTTACTGTCACTTTTGATAAATTGAATGCATTCTTGCTAAAAAAAAAAAAAAAAAATCTTACTGACCCCAAACTTTTGACCTTCTCCATGAAAATAAATACCATTATTGCATACTGACTATTCTCATAAACTCTCACAGGTGACTGTGAGCTGGTTTCAGATGCAGCAGGCTCAGACTCAGCCTCTGTCAGTCAACTACCAAGCTCTAAGTGAACAGGCCAAAAAGTATGAGCCAGGCCAGCGCTACTCTGAGTTCGTGTGCAGCCTGCCTAAAGAACGTGTGTGGCTGGAGTCTCTGTCTCAGGACATCACAGCTTCCTCAAAAACGGGGTAAGTCCACACTCAAGTTTCCGTGCGGGCCAGAGAGAGGCTGCATTGTTTGCATCTTCCTCAGGAAGAATGATGAACGAAACAACGGTCAGTGATAGCGTGTTGTTTATCCAGAAGTTCTGCGCTCCATAATCGCTGCCCCGTGTAAACTCTGCTTTTCAGCTTGACCTCTGAATCACACCCACATACAAACATACTGGCCAGTGCTATCACCTCTCTTTACAGTGCATTCAAATCTCACGCTTTCCTGTTGAGTAATCCATTTCACAACCAGCAGAGTTTTGCTCAGACTGTTTTGCCTGCGGTATTTTAATAAAGCATGTTTTAACAAGTGACTTTCCTTTCTAGAATGTCCCTTCATAAGAGATCTCAGAGCAGCACCCGCTCATCCCATGGGAACCTGTCGCAAGGCTCTGTAACTTCTGCAGATAACCACAGCATAGATGGGGTTGAGGGTACCGTACAACCCTGCAAGGCCAAGATCGCAGAGAGGCGGTCCAATAGCAGTTTAGACATGCAAGGTAAGAGTCGCTAAGGATCTAGACTGGCAACAAAAATTTGTAGGTTTAAAATTATCAGTTTCTGTTGCACTAAATGGAATGAAAACGATAATGACTGGTTTTTGAACAGATTTCCCCTACTTCCATTGTTTGGACAAACAGATCAAACTCACTGTTACTCACATTGAGCCTAAGTTGCTACGTCAGGCTGCTCATGCAGATCTCATGCAAGTGTTTGGGTGACGTCAGCCTACTCAGCCTTAGGGCCCTATGAAATCCTTTTTATTTTTTTCCCAAATTCCGTTAACATTTTTAATTCCGTTTTTAAATTTTCTGGATTCCATTTTTTTCCATTTTAATTTTTCTACACTTTGTTTTTGATGGTTAAATTAAATGTTATTCATCAGAAAGCTTGTCTAATTAATTTAAATCATACAACTTAGAATATTAAACAGCAATTTATTAAAAGTTTAACAAAATTACATTTTTAAGGCCCTGTGAAATATGTTTTATTTTTTTCTCAAATTCAGTTTTATTTTTTTATTCTGTTTTTTATTCTGATTTCTATTAATTTTTTGGATTCCATTTTAATGGTTTAATTAAATATTAATAATCAAAAGCATCTCTAATTAATTGGATTTAAAAATTATGTATTTAAATAATTATTTATTAATTTATTATTATTTTTCATAGACTCACATTTCATATTTATTAATTTATTATTATTACTTTTTTCCAGAAATAGTGTGTTGTGTATTTACATTTTTCTGATAAATGAATTCTGGTAAATAATTTCTCTGGTAAATATTCCTTTAACAATAATGTTTTAAAGGGTTAGTTCTCCCAAAACTGAAAATTAGCCTGTGTTTTACTCACCCTCAAGGACATTTTTGGGTGAACAAACCCTTTAATAATAATGTTATTAGTAGTAGTAGTACTATCATTACATTAAGTAATATTTTTGTCATGGTTTCTTCAAGTTAAACCAAACTTTTATTTTGACTGGTTGCTGTGAAGACCTTTAAGTCTCTGTTTGTATATGACGATAGTTTTACTAAAAAGAAATGGTGAAATGCTCATGAATTGAAATTATGTTTGTGTTTATGTACCCATATATTGAGGCGGCAGAGGCTGAAAACACTGCGAGCGTCACACACGCTTCAGTTTGTGTGTAGTAAACAAAACCGCGCGTCTGCGCCATTCATTCACAAAGAACATGCAGGATTCATATTTAAATGGTATTTTTGACTTAATATTCACAGACACTAGTCCACATCACGTTTTGATTTAAGTGTAGTTTACCTACTTTTGATGCATCCATCCAAAATTTGGCAAATTCCGTGACATTCTGCGTTATACAGTTCCGTTTTTATGACTGGATTCCGCAATTACGTTTACATTTTCTGCATCACAGAAATCATTGGACCCTATAACCTGCATTTGTTAGACTCTAAAACTCCCAGACATTTATTTTCTTCCCACTTAAACAAGATCCTGAGATGTTTGGCACTATTAGGCACATATGTTTGGCAAGCTTCAGCATCCTGAACAGCTTATTAGTTTTATAGCTTGACGCGTCCACTGTGGGTTTTTACCCTGCGTTGGTCATCCACAGCTTGGACAAAAGCTGCCAGCAGTCAGGATTAAGGCCCAAGACCCAGATCGGCCCTCGGCTTCCAAAAAGCCCCTGTGCTGTGACATCATCAGCCTGCTGGATTACAGCCTGAACTCACATTTAATGCAGCATCCAGACTTGATGAATAAAATCAAGCACATAAGCAAAATTCCTAGTCAAAAGTCCTAACACACGCAGGATTTTCTCCCTCAGTTTTAGGAATAGAGATTTCCTAGATGAAAGACAAAAGGTAATTCTGAGGTTAATTCTGTGTGTTGTAGTGTTAAGGACGCAGGGCTCCCAGCGGGCCTGGAGCACAGGCAGTGCCGGTGGAGGAGGGATGTGCAGTGACTCAGAGAGTGCCGGAGGAAGCAGTGAGTCTCGCTCAATGGACTCCCCCACAGCTAGTCCAGGTACTTTTTCTTGTGTCAACACATAGCATCCTACAACGCATTTCACAATAGAAAGTTAATCCCACACCGAAATTGTTTTAATGTATACGTAGGCCAATATGTTTGACGTTCAATTTACATAAAATCAAAGTCATGTCAAGTTTTTGACTTTATTTTGATTTGCATATTTGACCTCTTTCCTGACGTCAATTTTGATGTCAATTTGATGTCTTTTCAATATCAGTGGACCCCTGGGTTATATCAGTGTTTATTTTCTATATTTTTTATTCTAGATTATTTTCTATATATTTCTATATTATTTGTTTGTTCTATTGTTCTTGCCAAAAATAGCCTTCTGTGCTGGCATTAAACAATATACTACTACTGCTGCATATTTTATTTTATTTGCCAACATTAACAAAAATTTTAAAATATATTTTTCATTAAACAACTTGCAACATAATTTATTATGTGCAGTAATTCCTGGAAATTGTTGTGATGTTGTGTCAGCTATAAATCATGCATACCACAAAGACTTCATCTACATCAGCCAGCTAGATAGTAACATATTTACATCAGCAGAATTTAACAGAATGTGCAAAACAATAATGTTCACAACATCAAAGAAAAAGCAGGCATAAAAACATGTATGTGATCAACAGATTGTTAGGACATGAGAATGTCAGCACTGGCCTAATCAGGCAAGTTTTGTCAGATGTCCTTAAATGTTTTACTCTGGCTAGTTGCATCAGCCATTCTTTTTGTCAAGTGCAACGTGTTTAATCCAAAAAAGAATTTCCTCTAAAAATATTGCTAGTTTAGGCACGTTTGTAAGTTTTGCTTGTAAAGTGGTTGACCTAGTTCTCCGTGGACAGGATGGAGAAGTGCTCTGCAGGACGGAAGTATCTAATGTGTGTGTTCGTTTTATAGGGGATTTCAAACGCAGGCTTCCCAGAACTCCCTCAACTGGTACCATGTCTTCTGCAGATGACCTGGATGAGAGGGAACCACCCTCCCAATTAGATAATGGTTGGTAGTACAGACCGAATAGTGTGATTGTGAGTGTCAGTGTTCATAGATATGTGGTGACACCACAGGTTTGTGTTTATTATGCAAGTGCTGAATTTCTCGCACCCATGTTTTTGCTTTCAGTGTTGACATTGGCAAAATGCCACAGTTGGCAGTTCCTGTCTCTCCACCAAAAGTGTTACATTTCAGTAATAATTGCTGAATGTAAACAAATGTTAAAAGTAGGGAAATACATTTGAGGAACTGGAGAGAAGGTCATGCATCCTCAAAAGTACTAAAATAACCATTAATTAAATAGGAATGCAAGAGTCATGAAAGTTCTTTCAATTCCCATCCCAACTCACATTTAAGACTTGATGATCCTGTGGCCACACCAGAATTTATTTATGTTTTTATTTTTTAGCTATTAAAACACATGTCTTTTCTTGTCTCAGGCCTTGCTGAAATGGTGATGGAAGCGGCCAGTTCTCCTGGCCCTTTTCGTAATGCTCAGATGTCAAAAGCGGCACAAACTCACAAGTTGCGTAAACTGCGAGCACCTTCTAAATGCAGAGAGTGTGATGGGCTGGTGGTGTTTCACGGGGCTGAATGTGAGGAGGTACGGTCATCGTTATCAACACCCACATCTATTCTGTTCACATTGTTCATTAGAGCCGGTTGTCATTCCCTGATCTCTTTTTACATAGTGCTCTTTGGCCTGTCATAAGAAATGCCTGGAGACTCTTGCCATTCAGTGTGGTCATAAGAAGCTCCAGGGCAGACTGCACCTGTTCGGGATTGACTTCGCCCAAGTAGCTAAGAACAGTCCTGACGGCATCCCCTTCATCATCAAAAAATGCACCTCCGAAATCGAGAGTCGTGCCCTGAACATTAAGGTGAAGAATCGAGATGCAACTGAAAGGAATTTGTTTAATTCAATGTTTGTGAGTCATTTTGTGAGTGACGCCTACTTTCGGTTAATTTCAAGGGCATTTATCGGGTGAATGGGGCGAAGTCTCGTGTGGAAAAGCTGTGCCAGGCCTTTGAGAATGGAAAGGACTTAGTGGAGCTTTCTGACCTCCTCCCACATGACATAAGCAACGTGCTCAAGCTTTACCTGAGACAGGTGTGGTGGGACAAATAATCCCAGTTTCATCATGTCTATATGAAACTTGACATAATAGAGTGCAACAGTGTCCGCCCGCTTTTTGGTTTCGGAAGTATTTTTCACATAGGAATTTTTTCTTTGTTATAGAGTTATAAGCCATGAACCAAAGCAACCACCTACGAGGTGAATCACAACATTGCAAACTTTGTTCTTGAAAAATATATATATATACACAGTGTATATATATGACGAAGGTGTGTACTTAACAGCTTTAATAAGGGAAACAGCTACAATCCGACAAAGCATTGCGAATAACATAATCAAAATAAAAACAATGGATAGATGTAAAACTATTGATTTAAAGATGTTGATTGTGTATAGAAACAATATATTTTACATATATTGCAAAATATATGTGTACACTGATATTTAAGTAGTCTGACAGCGCATGGAAAATGACTTTTACATTATTAGCAGTGCTTCATGAGAGTGGACAGGCACTAAAATGTTCTTTTGCCGTGATTTGCTAGTTGCGATTCTCTTTTTGATGGAGATTATGTCACCAATTAACAACCTTGTAGCGCATTGTAGGTCTGTCTTTAAGGGTTTGTAAGTTAAAAATCAGTTCCTTATGGAGAAAATGAATTAGATTTTTCCTGCCAAAACCCAGCTGTTGCACTCTATAGGGTTCCATTGCTCTTCACATTTTGATGATTTGACACTGTCTAAAAAATAATTAAATTGTCTTTCAGCTGCCAGAGCCATTGATTCTGTATCGGTATTATAACGATATCATCGGGCTGGCAAAAGAGGCTCAGAACATGGACGAGACTGACTCGACTAAAGAGAAATCACCAGGAGAGAAGCTGTGCCCCAGTATTGAGCTTAAAAGAGTCCTCTTCAAAATCAGAGACCTCCTTCGCCAGCTTCCTGCGGCCCACTACAAAACCCTGCAGTTCCTCATCACCCATCTGCACAGGTACGCTAACACAAACCATGAACCAAAGCATGTTTAAAAAGCTCATATAGCAAAGAAGCAGGAATCCGTTATTGGGATCTGTTTTTTTTTTTTTTGTTGCTTGATGTCCTTAAATGTGTTTAGTGAGAGTGAAATATAATTTATCACTCATTGTTCTACAGAGTGTCAGAGCAAGCTGAGGAGAACAAGATGACCGCTAGTAACCTGGGTATCATCTTCGGTCCCACACTCATCAAGCCCAGGCAGTTGGAGGCGGAAGTGTCGCTGTCCTCTCTGGTTGACTACCCCCACCAGGCCCGAATGGTAGACCTGCTCATCAGGCACCACCAGATGATCTTTGATGTCCCCCTGAGCCCTGTGTCTCCCACCAGTCCGACAGCACCACAGCCAGCACTCAGCCGCCTCTCCCGATCTCTCATGGATATCAAAGAGGTGAGCTGGGCCAGAGAATAAAAGCTGGACCTTATTTTTTGGAAATATTAGAGTTTTTGATTTCTGATCTGTGTTTATCCATCATACAGAGTGCAAAAGTCTTCAAGAGACACTCGTCTGTGATAACCTCTGCACAGCTGATGGAGGAAGTGAAGGAGATAAAGACAGGGGACGATAAAGCACAAACACCTGGTTAGTATGATTGTCTCTGCTCATCTTTGGTAATTAAAGTTAACATGAAATCAATACTGACCCCCTTTGATGAGCCATGGTAGCATGAAAAATAGATCATATTTTTTGTCTGAAAGCGTAGCATGAAAAATAGATTATATTTTTCATTTGAATGTGAAAGTTTATTCAAGAAAAATTAATATATTTGTTTTGAAAATATTCTTAAGTAATATTGATGTGGTTTTGTTAAAAGAAATAATGTATATTTCATAAATGTGGACTGTTTTGTGCAGTTATGAGTTACAGTATAAGTTCAAAGGAATTTAATTAAATCTACTAATTTCAAGAGGTACAACTGGTAATTATCAGATGATATGTTTTTATATATTTCATAAAATTGATATAGAGCTGCACGATTCTGGATAAATTGAGAATCACGATTTTTTTTTGTCTCAAATAGAGATCACGATTCTCCCACGATTCTGAACTAAACAAAATGAGTGACAAAATATTATTGCTGCAGTCTATTTAAAAGTGTTTCAGTAATTTATTTTGAATTAATTCCTTAACATTTTAATATATATGTATTTAAAATATAATATATTTAATACACCAATTTTTAATATTACAATTATGAAAAAGTGGTTTGAATGAATGATTCAATGACTCATAAATACTTCACTTGTGTCATTACTGGATGAATCAGCGTTTTTGAACGAATCTCTTGAATGAATGATTCAGTGATAAATTATTTTTTTAACAGTCACTTTTTAACACAAACGTTATTTGAAGCGCCACTTACTTACAAAAGGGGATTTGCTCTATTGTGATTGCTATCATAGACATCAGTGTTTATATCTGAACTATAAACTTCCATCCCAGTATTTCTGTGATTAATATGAATGACTATAAGACAGAAATAATACTGCGTAGTTGACAGACTGTTTGTGAAGCCATTTTCTTATCTAAACATGGTAAATATCTACTCTCTATGTCAGCGGCAGCACGAACACAGATATGAGTGTTCCGGTATGACTTTTTCAAAGATGTAATACATTTACATTTACATTTAGTCATTTTGCAGACGCTTTTATCCAAAGCGACTTACAATTGGGGAATACATAAAGCGATTCATCTTGAAGAGACAATGAGACAGAGGAAGTGCTCGTAACAAGTCTCAGGCATTGTTCAAATAAGTACAAGCTAGCAAGGGAAGGAATAAATAAAGAGAAAGATAACGTTTTTTTTTGTTTGTTTGTTTTTTTTAAAAAAAAAGTTTTTTGTCGCACACTAGCAGATCTCAGACTTCTGGAGGGGATGTAGATTCGTAACAGTGAGTGGAAGTAGGAGGGTGCTGAGCCTGTGGTTGTTCTATATGCAAGCATCAGTGTCTTGAACTTGATGCGAGCTGCAACTGGTAGCCAGTGCAAGGAGATATAGAGAGGCGTAACATGGGCTCTTTTGGGCTCGTTGAAGACCAGTCGTGCCGCTGCATTCTGAATTATGGGAAATAGACATGGGAAAATCGTCATTTAGAAATGAGTTTGTGTGGGTGTTTGAATCGAGATCGCGATCTTTTAACGATTAGTCGTGCAGCTGTATAATGATATATTAAAATAAAATGCTTCTTGCATCACTAGCCAGGTTTCCATTACAGATTTGCGCAAAACTTTTGTGGTATTTTGTGGTATGTCGATAAAAATCTACTGCGAATCAGTGTTAATTTTGACAGGCATTTTTGATTTAGTCTTAGTCTTTATCTTAGATGAAAATGCTTAATAGTCTTAGTCACATTTTAGTCATTTGAGTCTTTCTTAGTTTTAGTCTAGTTTTAGTTGACGAAAAGTCATTGCATTTTTGTCAACTTTTAGTCATTACTTTTAGTCAAACTGCAGTTACCAACATTTATTTAGGTAGCTATTTTATAGTCTTCAAACAAAAATAGTCATTAATTCTTCTCTCTTTAGACCAAATCAATTAAGCTTATGATAAATTTGAATCAAGGATTGAATTTTGAAAAACTGGAATAAATGATGACAATTTGAATTTTTGGGTAGAGATACAAATTAAACTCATTTTTCAGATACAGTAGGTTTACTTAACATGTATATATTTATTTAACATCTTTTGTTGGTTAAAAATAATGACACAGATAGGTATTTAATTAGGAATGCTGTCCATTTAAGATGGAAGGTATGCATGTAATACTGACACACATTCAGTTTTCACCCACCTGTGTACTTAAGCCATAACCGACTGTATTTACGTGAGATAGGCTACTCTACATGATAGACATTTGGACTGCTGTGTGTGTATTTGAGCACTGAGAACTGATCGCACGCTGTATGAGACTGAAGAAGTGGAGAATGCGCGAGAGAGAGCACTTCTATCAGCGTACGGTTTCAATTTCAATTCTCAGTATGTATGTACGGAAACATGTGGCCAGAAATTGAACAACTGGGAAGCAGACTTTGACTTTCCTTTGGACTTTTCCACCCCTTCTATCAGCGCTATATCCAGCGCTATTCCTGCCTATCCCGCCTTCACTAACTTTAAGTTAATCGACAACGAATTGTGACTCCCGGGAAAAACGACACATCTGGTCACCCAGTCCCTAACCCTTCGGGTGCTGAGGCCATTGTTTCAGATCGCTAGTTCGTGTTTTGGTAGCCTATCCGTCCACTGCGGCTGCCATACTGAGACTAGATATGCAAATGCCCCTTATGATCCAATGACAGAGATGCACATTTTGAAAGACAAGACAGTTAACTTAGCCTATAGGATGTATTTTGAATGTCCAGTAGTCCTTCAAATAACATTCTAGTCCCGTCTCGTCTTGTTAACGAAGACACGGCATACATTTCGTCATAGTTTTTATCATCAGATATTAGTTTTAGCTCGTCAACGTCTCTTCTTAGTCACAGAAAAAATGTTCGTTAACGAATATTTTTCATCGTCGTCTTCGTTGATGAAATTAACACTGCTGCGAATTGACATTAACTGATGTTATGCGACTAAAACCTGTTTTTTTTTTTCCCTCTCGCAATGTCATGGCAACAGATGTTGCTAGGCTTACGTATATTGCAGCCACCGCACTAGCCATTATTTTTAACGTATAGGCGTGTATCTTTAGTGAAGCAGTGCGAAGAGCCGCTTCTGGGCCGCTTCTGAAATGTTGCTGTGGCACAGCTGGTATAAACACAAGCACTGACTAGAGTGGCTGGTGGACGTGTCGGAGCCGTAATGTGCTGCAGACGTGTGCAGTGTAAATAAGGGGTTATCCAAGCATTAATGTCAAGGAAAGCCCTTTAGAATTGAGAGCGGCCACATATGAGGTGTTTCTTGGAGGTTATAGTACATTAAAGAATGATCATGTGACTTTTACTTATGCCAGGTGACCTGTTAATGTGAAAAAACTGCATTCTGTTGCAGTTTTGCAAAATATTCCTTTCAAATTGCCTGAAAAACCACTTCACGCAAACGTAAAAACTTTTTTGCAATATATCAGTTTTTGCAAAATTTACGTGTTTCCATTAGGCGTATTTTCAATTTCGCAATTTCAGTTTGCGCATTTTGAAGGGTAATGGAAATGTGTCAGTAGTTTTTCTGTGGTGTGTAAAATTTGAGAATTTTAATGAATGAAAGTGGGTAAATATAATAATAACATGGTAATAACACAAAAACTTTCAAAAGTTTGAAACAACTGATACAATATGGTTTTTAGTTGAAAAATATGAAGTATTGACTGTTTTATAAGTTTATGTTTTAGTTAGTCAAAACTGACCTGGAAATGCAAAAATTGTGGGCAGATTTTGAGAGTAATTTTTTGATGTCTCTTCTGAATTAATAATTTGTATAAATGAAGTTCAAACATATTTTTCTTATCAGCAGGTGAATGCTCAGATGTCAATGGGGTTGGCTCAGCTCCTGTAGATGTGCAGAAGTCCACATCTGTGTTCAGCCGACCCGGTGCCAGCAGCCGAATGGTGCAACTACGTCCTCAGCGCACCAAGCCAGCGCCTCGGCCCATCAGCATGCCCGTGGAGCGACTGCTGAACGAGCGCAACAGTCGCAACACAGAGGAGGAGCATGAACACTCACCGGCCGCCATTCAGGAGACAACCGAACCGGAGAAGCCTTCGACACCACGCCTCACCAACTATTACAGAAACCCCTTCATCGACACACAGACGCTGAGGAGGACCTGGGACAGACAGTACAGGCATTATGATGTGACGCCCAGAACTGCTATGATAGTGGCCAACCTGCCATCCTCTGGTGTGCCAAAACCGTCGGAAATTAGCGTTGTACCCCAAAGCAGCGCCAGTAGAAAAGATGGTACAAGCCAGTCCAGCGGGGCTCCGATAACCTTCCGAGCGCCACGGACACTGAAACCCCCTCCCGGAACATTCTATAGACCTCCATCCGTAAGCCAAATCAGGCCATTTGACTCGCTGGCAAAAAACGTTTCAACAGCAACAACCACTACCACAGGAGCTATATACACAACAGCCATAACCATATTTACAACGGCCACATCAACAGTTTCGACAGTCTACACAGCCGTCACGACTCCCCCAACCACACCAACAACTTCAGTGAGTATCGCTCTAACGGCCAAGCCGACCTTTACAACAGTGATGAGTGCTGTATCAGGAGCAGAGGACGGACTTTCAGAGAACGACTCCATCAGCCCCGTCACACTCTCTCCGCCTCAATCTCCAAGCTCCAGCGCAGAGGAGCTCAGCCCTACAGACGCCAAACCCCTCTATCAGAGACGCAGTCGCCGTAAAGAGGAGCTAGAGCACCGAGAGGCCCATTTTGTTTAAAAAAAATGCCCTGTTGGACAGATCTCTTGTTTCGCTTGGTACATTATCCTATATGTGACACTCAGAAAGTGACTGATTCCTCCACATGCCTCACAAGGTCAATTTTAATAGTCTAGTAGATCCGTCTACGGCTTTGTGTATGTATTTGTATGTAAACTGTCATTTTTGTGCCATACTGTATATATGAAAATTGTTTTAATATCCCTTTGAGAAAGGGCAAAAGTATTAGGAGAAAGGTGAAACATCTCTATGAAACTTTGTCTCTTTAAGCTACTATTTGAGCCAGAAATATCAGCAGAGGTCCAAAACATTCGTGACATTCGCTTATCCATAAGTGAGCACTCTTTTATGTTATTTTCGGATGTCATTTCTGAACATTTATGCCAAATGTGTCTTATTCTTATTATCTCCTTCACTATGATAAGATGAGACACTTCTATATCAGTAAATAATCAGCTATATTAATGTTAATAAAATCAAAAGTTCTTTGTAATAATTGTATAAACTCAAAAGTAATGTGTATAGTATTGTCTGTAAATTCATGCCAACTTGCTCATTTTGATGCACTTGCTAAGCCTAACTTTTTACCATACATTCATCACTGCCCTTGCATGATGTAATGCAGTCACTGCTGGCTGTTTGATTTGTTTTATAGTTCGTCTCTTGGAAACACTCCTGCTTGTGTGTGTTTTAGGCTGCGGAAGTGCATCTGTTTCTGTTTTATTTCAGAGTTATATATGCATTTGTTTACATTTAAGCTGCCATAAACATACATCTATACCAACAGTTCTTGAAGACATGCAACATGTTTGCAGATTAAATATTTAATTAAAACTATTTTCTGCTCTTTTTTCTTTCTTTCATGTTTTGTCAAGTGTAAAAGTGTAAAAGATGAAATGAGGTTCGAGTCCCTCCAAGTGTTGTTATCGTTAACTGAAACTTATTATTAAAAATGGTTTGCATTAAAATATAAATATTGGATGAAAAACTTTAATTTAGTCAAGTCAAGTCACCTTTATTTATATAGCGCTTTTAACAATACAGATTGTGTCAAAGCACTTAACAGTATCAAGTTGGAGGATAGAGTGTCAGTAATGTATAATAATAAGATTAAACACTCAATTTTCAGTTAAGGGCATTTCATTATTGAATTCGGAGATGTCATTGACTGTCTAACTCAGTATAGTTTAAATAGTATCTGTGAAATCCAATTGACGATAATCGCTAGAAATTAAGTGTCCCCAACTGAGCAAGCCAGAGGCGACAGCGGCAAGGAACCAAAACTCCCTCTGTGACAGAATGGAGAAACCAGGCTCAGTCGGGGGGGCAGTTCTCCTCTGGCCAGGATATTATTGTTTATTTATTGTTTACTTATTGTTTTAATTAAAATTTTAAATGTATAAATGTATTCTATTTCTATTTTTATATTGTTGCAATTTCCAACAATAATAGTATTATGTAGTTAGGTATTTTATTATTATATTTTTAGTTGTTTTATTTTTAGTTTTATTGTATTTTTAGAATTTAGAACTTATATATTAGATAATAAATTAAGACAACTTCAAAGAAAGTTAGAAATGTTGCATATTACTGAAAAAAAAAAAAAAAAACTGAAATTAATTTAAAGGGATAGTTCACCCAAAATTGAAAATTCTGTCATTAATTACTCACCCTCATGTTGTTCCAAACCCGTAAGACCTCCGTTCATCTTCGGAACACAAATTAAGATATTTATGTAATCTGAGAGCTCTCAGACCCTCCATAGACAGCAAGGGTCCTTACACGATCAAGGCTCAGAAAAATAGAAAGGAGATCGCTAAAATAATCCATGTGACATCAGGGGTTCAACCGTAATTTTCTGAAGCTACGAGAACACTTTTTGTGCGCAAAAGAAAAAAAAAACAACTTTATTCAAATTTGTCTCCTCCGCATCACCCTAGCGCCATTTTGGAGAATATCCGCTAGACGGAAACTGCGTACGCTCTTCTGTGTTAGCCGCATAACGGATGCGCTGTTTTCGTTCAAATCAAAGCATAAATATATGTAGAAGACGTATCCGTGCGGTGTGGCTGACACAGAAGAGCGTACCAAAGTCTCTTTAAGACAAGTCATGTCACTCGGCGGCCATCTTTGAAACGCCTCTCGGGCATCCAAGTGCAGCTCCTATCACTTTGTATGGGGAAACATCAAATTCTCCAAAACTGTTCACTAAGCTTACGATTAAATTTCATATTTGATATCACCAATAAAATCGGACAACAACTGTGTCATAAATGTTGTTTCTTTTACTCAAATAGCGTTATAAAAAGCTTATTTCTCAGGCTAGATCAGCCAGTGCGCATGCGCAGTCCTGAGCGCGCGTCTCAGAGGGCTGACTGTTTCTATAGCAACCGGGACTTCTAACGGCAGCTGCAGTGACTCGCTGACTTTACCAATTAGCAATTGGCTCTTTCATTCAGAAGGCGGGGCTTCCTGCGATTGAGCGGCCATATTAAGCGTTGCATTTTTCCCCATTCAAAACTATACAAGTGTCATGTCTTGGGTATTCTATTGTCTTTGAGCGTACGCAGTTTCTGTCCAGCGGATATTCTCCAAAATGGCGCTACACTGACGTAGAGGAGACGAACTGTTCAATAAAGTCGTTATTTTTGTTTTCTTTGCATTCAAAAATATTCTCGTAGTCGTAGCTTCGTAAAATTACGATTGAACCCCTGATGTCACATGGATTATTTTACCGATTTCCTTGCTATGTTTCTGGACCTTGATCTGTAAGGACCCTTGCTGTCTATGGAGGGTCAGAGAGCTCTCAGATTCCATCAAAAATATCCTCATTTGTGTTCCGAAGATGAACGGTCTCACGGGTTTGAAACGACATGAGGGTGAGTAATTAATGACAAAAATTTCATTTTTGGGTGAATTAACCCTTTAAACCTTTATAGTAATATTATAAATAGTAATATTAGTATAATATTTTATTAGTATAAAATATAAAGAAATATAAAAGACTTTACTAAGACACACAAATTTAAATATCTGAAAATATAAAAATAAAAGCTCATTCAGAATATTAATAAATACTAAATACACCATAATTTTCTGCCAGATAAAAATTGTATGCTTGATCACTTAGAAAAGTAATAGTACACCTCTTTCAAAAAAACAAAAAATAAATAATTAAATAAAAGCACAATTTGAAATCATAGTGGAGGAATTATGTTTAATACTTAAAAAAAATAACAGTAACAGAGAAATCCTGCCTTAGCAAGTATGCTAAATTAAACTTGTACTGTAATCAGGTGAGCATTTAATACTTCATGTCAGAGGTTATTTTAGGGGAGGCCACACTTTCTATCCAGTGTCCTGATCGCAGAGGGTGTTCTTGCCTGTTGTCCTCCTCCCTGTTTGGCTGAAGCTGTCCATGACAGGCTCTCCCTCCTCATCCCTGATTAGCCATGTCACCTGAGCTCCAGCTGCTCAGCTCGGACTCATCCAACAAACACACAACACTCAAGCAGAAGACATCAAATATATCACACAATCTTCAAATGTCCAGAATACACAATATAACAACACACACCATCAATATTCCGAAATGCCTTCCCAATCTCCCACATGTATATGTAAATAAACAGTAGTCATGTTAAAATGGAGGGTTTTGCTGATGGCCATGTTAACCCTGCAGATTAAGCCAATCAGATTAGTTGAGTCAGTCAGAAGCAGCAAGTTTGGCTGTTGTGTTTCAGCGACTATCATGGACTGTAATTATGTACTTTTATTCGTGAATGATAAGGAACTCATATTTCTTCAGCACTGAGGTAAGTACCATTTGTTTTAAGGGAACACTATTCACTATTAACTAGTTGCTTAGCTTATTAGCATGTAGCCTATATTACTGGGATGTTAACTGTTGTTTATTAGCACTTGTAAAACACATTTTGATGCCTTATTCTGCACGACCATATTCTAGATCCCTTTACCTTTCCCAATACCTAAACATAACAACTAAGTTACCTTACTATTAATTAGGAGCAAATTAGGAGTTTACTGAAAGCAAACTCAGTTATACAAACTTAAAGTGAATATGTTTCCTAATCTAAAATGTTACAGATTTAAATCATGATTTGTTTGGTCAAATCAAAAATATTTTATTGTGTCTTTTTTATAATATTTCTATTCAGTAATTTAATCAAAAGTGACAGTAAATACATTTATGTTACTAAAAGTTTCAAATAAACGCTGTTCTTTTGAACTTTCTATTTATTTAAAAACTGAATAATGGCTTTCACAAACATTAAGCAGCACAACTGTTTTCAACATAATAGATGTTTTTTGAGCAGCAAATCTATTAGAATGATTTATAAAATATCATGTGACACTGAAGACTGAAGTAATGACTGCTGAAAATTCAATCACAGGAATAAGTTAAATTTTGAAGCATATTAAAATAGAAAACAGATAATTTACATAGTATTATTTTTCCGTGTTTTTACTGTATGTTTGGTCAAATAAATGTAGCTTTGGTGAGAATAAGAGGCTTTCAAAAACATTAACAAATCTTTCTGACCCCAAACTGTACTGTACATTCATGAAGGGTTAAAGTTGCTGGCCTTTGTGGAGAATATTGCCAATTAATGTTATGTTTTTAATTCTTTGATATTCATTTAACTATTAAGATCAAGAGTTTGTGCAGTATGTCTTTTTGATCAAGAGTTTGTGCAGTATGTCTGCCAAAAGAGACTCTGTAAGATGAGACATTTGTATCTGAACCTGAACTGAAAGAGCTTTAATCAGTGTTTGTGTTAAAAGATTACTGTGGAAAATTAGACGTCTAACAGACATAATAACAGCTCTGTCTGTGACTGCTGTGCTGTTTTGGTCCTGCTGTAGTAGTCATTGCTGTGGCTCAAAATAGTTCAGTGGTTCAATGCTAGGCCCATATTTTCCTTTAAAGATTTGTGACCCAATTTCACATGACTAACAAACAAAGTCTCCAAGCAACGTTTCACTAAAACAGCTGTTTTCATTAATGAAGACTAGCTGTCTGAAATCTGATTACATGGCCACATGTGCACAGCTCTACAGTACAATGCTAATGACATTCATCTGTCGCTTGAATTTATGTACACCAGCTCTGCGAGTTGTCTTTTAGTATGATTGTGAGGGTGAAGTATGTGGTGTGTTGGCAGGTTTGTTGCAGCTTGTTGACCCCTACACGGGGTTAAGTTGGAGCCATGAACACAGGCAGCCAGATCCGTCTGCTGCTCTGGAAGAACTGGACACTCCGCAAGAGACAAAAGGTACAATTAACCCATTCACTGGGACACAAAACAATCATCATCACTGGCTGTAGTTTCTAAAGCCTGAAAACAGCTTATATTTAGAGCACTCTGTTTATATCATGAGATGCGAACCTCAGAAATTTGGTTCCGAGTGCAGGATTTAGGCAATGAGGTGTGACATACCACACAAACCAAATATAAGAAGCTGAAGCTGAAAAGACAGTGTTTTAAAAGTGTATTTTTAAACCTCTGCTGTTGTTTGTTTAACATTAAGGCAACACTTTACAATATGGCTTCATTCTAGGGATGATACATTGATATATTGGCATCAAATCGGTTATTTGCGATGTTAAAGATTTTTTTCAGCTGATATTGGATGTTAAAGTTTACATTTTGCCTATTTTTCCAGTTAGACTACCATCTATTGCTTATTTTATTGCTCAAGTTAATCTTTTACAACATTATAATTTAATAACAATGTTATTGAATACATTTATGCAAATGAATAGGCCTACCTAAATATCCAGTTGTCTATACTTATAATGTTGATGCTTAAATTCAAAAATACTTTAATATTCAGTGTTTTTAAATTATTTAGACAAAATAGTATAGATTTTTAATTTTGGCCAAAACATGAAAATAATTATAATTTTGCTATTGTACATCCCTATTTAATTCTATAAGGTTAATGCATTATGACATAACGTGGAACAATAATTTATTACAGGATTTATCTAGTCCCATACAGACAAAAAAAAATCTGTTATTAATGTGTTAATACAGATTACTGTATTAACTAGTGTTGAGAATGGGGGGGGGGGGGTAGAAACATGATTCAGTTTACATCTTAATTGTAATTGTTTTGACATTTTAAATTATAGTTATAATTCTAGTTTTAGTATTTGTTTGTATTTGTATAGTTTGTTTTAGTATATAAATTTGAAATGTTATAAATGCATTAACATTAATTCACTGTAAACTACATTAATAAATGCTGTAAAAAAGTACTGTTTACTGTTAGTTCATGATACCTAATGTATACAATGTTTTGGTAAAGTGTTGTTTTTGCCATTACTAAAATCCTACATTCAGATCTGACACTCGCATCAACAAAATAGGTTAAAGGTCAGACTATTGAGTATGTGCAATCCTGTAAATACCTTGGGACTTGATGCAAAACTGAACTTTGAAGCTAATTGCGCAGCTGTGTGTAAAAAAGGTCACCATCACTTCCCACACTTCCATATCGACCGAATTATCCTGCTTTTATTGAATCATTTTTGTCCTTTTCTTTGGTCGCATGGTTTGTTCACATATCCTTAAAAGCGAGAAATTCCTTAAACCATATAGTTAAATAGTCTAGTCGATTGGTTGGTGAATCAGAGGTGGAACCAGCATCCCTGTATACTGTACCAAACAGTTACAGCGAATGGCTACTTCTATTTTAAATGATGACTCCCACCCTTTGCACAGTGAGCTTTTTCCCTCTGGACAGAAGTTTTTAGTCCCAGTGTGTAAAACAGCTTTGTTCCCACTGTTTTAACTGTTAAATAAGCTGTAGGATGGTGGAGTTTTGAGCACTTGTATCATGTATAATGTTATTTTGTTGTGTTGTATTATGTTCTTAAATGTGTTTTGAAATAGTGTCAAGGATGGATGTCACTGTCATTTTACTGCAAAACAACAAGTAACCTAAGCTAACCTAAACTGACATGTTTCTGAACAAACCGCTCTCTTGTTGTGTGCACACAGATTCGCTTCCTGGTTGAGATTCTGTGGCCTGTGTTTTTATTCATTGGACTTGTGTGGCTACGAAAAGCCAATCCTCTGTATCGCCAACATGAATGTAAGAATACACATTATAGTATCATTACTTTAGGTTGTACAATTTCACACTCTGAGCCAGCTTTGATAATGGTATTCAGAAAAACAACACAGCTTGAAAGTTCATTAGCATCTGTGTGAGGTGCCTGAGGACTTACTCATCATATCTGTAAATGCAGGTCATTTTCCCAGCAAGGCTATGCCCTCAACGGGAATCCTGCCTTGGATTCAAGGGATTTTCTGCAATGCTAATAACCCATGTTTTCGCCATCAAACTCGAGGAGAGTCGCCTGGGGTCGTTTCCAACTACCACAACTCCATGTGAGTCAGACACTCCTTCACATCTAAAATCTGAAAGATTTTCCTATCTTGCATATTTTGTGTTGTAGGCGTCCAGAGATATTCCTCTGACACAATTCAGTTTGGAGGAAAAATGACTCTTCCAGTGCAGAGGAGTTTTGCTGAATGTCAAACAGCTCGATAACCAACAGTTGGGATTGTAAATTTAGTCTTATCCCATTAAATAGTTTTTCTTAAGTTCATATCATAACATTTTGGGAGATGTTTGTTTTTAATGGACTAAGTTAGTTTGAATCCAAGTTTCAGTTTATTGTTGTAGCTCATTTCTTTATATCCTCTTTAGACTGGCACGGTTTTACCAAGATTCTCAGGAGCTGCTGTTCAACGACACTGAGTTCCGTCAGCTCGGCCGTCTGTGGCATGAAGCCACCATCTTGAGCAACTTCATGGAGACGCTGCGCACCAATCCTGCACTGGTGGCAGGTATGTAGGGCAGGGGGAGCGTCTGCTGTCTGACCCATTAACCCGGCCCTCAGAGGAACTGATGGGACCACTTTAATGGATCTGAGTGATGGATGGAGAGAGTGGGCATTTCCTCTCTTGTACTTCCACTCCCCTCATACCTGTTTCCTTTTCCTGCTCCCTCTAATGGGCCGATGACTAGTCCAGGGCGAACCTAAATCTATCTTAATATATGGAGAGGATTTTTAGGAAAAATGTCTAGTGATCGTGATTTTTTTTTAAAAAAGGACACATTCTCATATCAGCATATTTTGTCTGTCCTGTCAAATATAGCTCTAGCCGTGAGTTAAAGGCCCGTTCACACCAAGCACAATAACTATAAAGATAACAATAAAGATATAGTTCTAAAAATCGTTATCAATATTAAAGAATAGCAGAGTCCACACCACAGCTAAAACGATAAAGGCACAGAGAAACGATATCATTGGAATCACTCCCAGAATGATTTTTTTCCAGCTGATGAACGATACAAACATTGACAGCCAATCAGAATCCATCCTGCTGTAACGAGCTCAAGAATTTAAAGCGGCAGATGAGCGTGTGCTTAGAATAATAAACAGATGATATCGTTCACTAGTGTGGACGCTAATATCGTTATCTTTATAGTTATCGTTCTTGGTGTGAGTGGGGCTTTAGTCATAAAATCAGAGGGAAATGATTTCTCATGTCATACGGAATCTGTATGACTTTCCTTCTACTGTGGAACATGAGGTGAAATTTAGTTAAATATCCTGGCTGCTCTTTTTAATATAATTACACTACCGTTCAGAAGTTTTTTTGGAAGTCTCTTATATTCATCAAGGCTGCATTTAGGCTATTTGATCAAAAACACAATAAATCTTGTTTTACAATGTAAAAGAATTACTGTCATGTTTAGCAAATGACAAATTCTTATCAAACCAAACCAAACCAAACTATAACAAACCAAACCAAAATGGTCACACTTTCTCACCATTAACAAATCATTAACTACAAATTTTGCCTCAGTAAACTCTTAATTTGCTGCTTATTAATAGTTAATAGTTGTTAAGTTTTGATATTATGGCTTTTGGGATGTAGAATATGGTCATGCAGAATATGTGCTTTATAAGTACTAACATACAGCCATTATGCTAATAACAGGCATGCTAATAAGCAACTAATTAATAGTGAGAATTGTTCCCTATACTAAAGTGTTACCACTAAAATAAAATAAAATAAAAAACTAAACAAAACAAAACAAAAAGTAAGTCTTACACCAAAAACTTTTTAATGGGAGTATTGATAGAAATGATCAAGGACCAATTAAGACCAAAACTAGGACCAAAAACTTTTCCAGTTGTCATTGCATAATCATTTACACATTTTTAATGTCATAATTTACTATTTGTAAAATATTTCTTTTCATATTGTTAATCAAAACGACAGTCCTGTAGTTTACCTCTGAACACCTTTAACTGGAGTTGGTTAGTTGAATCTAGCAGCACTTTCTCCACACACGACTCTCATGTCGTGACCTTTCAACACAGAGTCCTGTTGAGTGACAAAGCTTTCAGTGAAGAATTCAGTGATCAAGTGATCCATTCAAGCACTTTTTCAGCACAGTTTGTCCTCTAAATGAATATATGTCAAAGTCATTATACACGCTGGTCAGCACACTGCTGCAGTGTTAAGAGTGCTTCATTTAAGAAGGAGTGGAATGCATTCTTCCATTGTGCCCATGTAGCTAGGCCACAAAAAAAGGAATATTTGTATTTGTTTACTTGCATCTCAAGTAAAGCTTTAAAGGATTTAGTTTAAGAAGGCATTTTTTGTTGATTTAAAATAAAGACATCAAAATCCACATTTTCTCACATTTTCAATGTAAAATCTAGTTTTGATGTTTGACGTATGATGTTATTTTTTCCTTCATGTTGACAGTCTCACAGTACGCTGTTGTTTAATCATTTATTTCCCTCCATGTCTTTTGTGCCATCAGGTAAAGGACTGAAGGTAGAGCACATTCTGAAGGACGACGAGAGTCTAACGTCATACCTGCTGCGGGACGCTGGGCTTTCAGAGGCTGTGGTGTATGATCTTACAAATGCTCAAGTGCGGGTGGAGCAAGTACGTTACTGCAAATTTTGCTCTTTAGGCTACTGCTTTTAAAAAAGCACATTAGCTTCCTTCTCTTGTGAGCCATTTGTTTTCATAAATGCTTTAACAGCTTCCACAGCAAGCAGAATCCTGTCACCCAGTCACATCCTCAAACTCTCCTATGGGGATTTACTAGATTTTTCCAGCTAAATCTAGTGGATTCATGTGGTGTTTTGTGGTGTTAACAGCCACTAAGAGTTCTTCCTGAGTTTGTATGGCAGTGTCTTCGTGACGTGCGTCTTCTTTTGTTTCACGCTGGCCTCTCACACACAGACTGATTTATGGTGTAGCCCATTGTCTCAGTGATTCAAGCACTCTTAAGTAGGCTGCTTTGATCCTACACTTTCCTAAGTGCATCTCAATGTATTGTGAAACACACCATAAATAATGTATAGACATATGTGACCCTGGACCACAAAACCAGTCATAAGTAGTACAGGTATATTTGTAGCAATAGCCAACAATACATTGTATGGGTCAAAACTATTGATTTTTCTTTTATGCCAAAAATCATTAGAATATTAAGTAAAGATCATGTTCCATGGACATTTTCTGTAAATTTCCTATTGTAAATATTTAAAAACATTAATTTTGATTAAGATTGGGTATGCATTGGTAATTACTTCATTTGGACAACTTTAAAGGCGATTTTCTCAATATTTTGATTTGAATAAACCATACATCAATGGAAAGCATATTTATTCAGCTTTCAGATGATATTTCCGAATGCCTGTATTTGAATGATTTCTTCAAGACAAATTTAAGACACTTTTTAATGAGTTAGACCAAATCTTAAGCCATCTGAAGATTTATTTCTTATTTCTGTAAGAACATGCTGAGACAGATGTTTTTGAGCTTGTAACACGTGTACTACTCTAAGAAACTAAAATGAGAAAATATCCTATTCTTTTCTTTCCGACAGCAACGAGATTAAATATAGAGCAAATATAACCAAAGTCTAAGAAAAAAAAAAACAGTAATCTCATATGTCCTCTAGCGTGTCAAAAACATCTTAGCAATGTTTCACATTGTGCTCAGATTCACCAAGATACCAAACTCTGCAGTCAAAAGTCAGAAATTTCAAGAATTTTTCATCAAATTCTCCCAAAACATGGACATGCTGAACTACTTCTTCATTAACAATCATCTCCTGTGTTTCCAGTTTGCATATGGAGTCCCAGATCTGACTCTGAAAGAGATCGCCTGCAGTCAGGCTCTTCTGGAGCGATTCCTCATCTTCCCCAGCCGCGGAGGGCTGTATGGGGTCCACAATGCCATGTGTGCCCTTTCCCAGGAAAGGCTACAGAAGATCGAGGACGTGCTGTATGCCAACATAGACTTCATCAAGCTCTTACGACTGGTCAGTCATGACGCTTTTCTTTATACTCGCTGTTTTGCACAGTTATACTTATGTTTAGTGGACTGAGATGTTATTCAGTCCCAAAATATGACCAAGAGTAATGCAGCTTTTTGTAGGGTTACTTCAAATAACATGAATAATAGGCGATACACTACTGTTCAAAAGTTTGGAGTCAGTGTGACTTTTTTAAAATAAATTCCATTCTATCTGACTTATATTTAGCAAAGACCTGCTAAATTGATCAAAATATAACTGTAAAGACATTTGTAATGTAATAAAAAAAATTGCATTACAAAAAGGCTGCTCTTTTGAACAATCTAATGATAAAAAAAATCTTATTTTAAGGTAATTAAATTAAATAAAATTCTCGCTGTTAACAAACCATTAAATATGACTTTTGCCTCAATAAACTCCTAATATGTTGCTTATCAATAGTTAGTAAGGTAGATGTTAAGTTTAGGTACTGGGTAGCTTTAGGGATGTCATGCAAAATGTGTGCTTTATACGCAGTGGTGTAGTGGAGTGCACTTCTTTATCAGTCGGCATTCCGTATAGCCACTTCTAACTCCCCTCTGATGCGCGTCCTGCACTAGGCAAATCACGACAGTCCAGCATATGAGTAACTAATCCAATCACATGTGAATAAATGCAAATATTCTCTAAAAACATCCAGTGAAGACAGTAATGCGGTCAGGAACGAGACGTAAACACTCTCATGCAGTGTATGTTTCTTTTATTGATAGTTTTCACGTGACGTCACACTCGTATAGGAACGCCCCCCTGGAGAGCAAAACGAGCTTTGCTCCACTGACCGCCAGCTATTTTTATGCAGTTTGTAAGTAATAGTAATAATGTAGTAAAACGCATATATTAAAAGGCGAGATTCAGTGGACACCTTATTGATGATGTATATTTTGTACAGGCAAGAAGATGAAGCCAGAATATAAACACAAAAGTGCAAAGTTTCACATTAAATGGCTTCCCATAGAAAACCATTAGAAGGAAAACACTGAACCGTTAAGAGGACTGCGTTCCTATTCCGGCCTCATCTGCTTGCCTGTGTAAACTATGCATCATTAATGTGGTGATTACTGAATTTGATCTTTTAATATTACTGTTTTAAATATATTAAGGCACTTTTAAGTGTTTTTACAACGTTTGTCGCACTGTTTATGATTGAAATATTGCCGCGGGTGCTAAATATGGATTGCAAATGGCCAAAACTTGCATTTTGTTCAGAAATACATTTGTTTTATTCTTTTGAGAGGTGATCTAAATATTTGGGCTGGGAAAATTGACACACTTGTGCTGCAATTCTATGGATGTTTTGCCCTCCAGGTCTTCGAGCCGGTCACTTGACTGAAAACTATCAATAGGCTACTCGAAGCCGGATGGCCTCTCGCGCAGAAAGTCGGCCTCATAGAAGTACTAATTTACGAGTCACGACGTGCAAGAATCCAGCTATTGCTGTAGCCAAAGCTAGCTAAGCTGAATAAAAAAGAATAGTGAAGACAGTAAACACATGATTGTGACAATATATGGTTTATGTGTGTTTTTCAAGTCATCTCCAGGTAATAAAAAAGCATCTGATTCTGAATAATGCAGTGCTAATTGATAGCATTTAAGATTAAGATAAAATAAGATTAAGATTATCTTATTACACTTGGCAATAGATATAAAATATATTCTGCCTTATTCTGTGATAAAAATGGGGAAAAAATGTAGTAGCCTATATAGGCTAAACAAATCATAAAATTGTCATTAGGAAAATACAGGAAAAATATGATAAATTATTGGTTATTGTCGCAGTGTATTTGATTTCTCAGCCAATTAAAAGCAAGAGGTAATAATTAATAAATAGTAATAAAACCTGTCAATTAGACAAAGTTATTATATTTGCCATTTCTGTCCCCCTCACTTCTGAACTGATTGAGAATCACAATGTTTTGTTTGTTTCAAATAGAGATCACAATTCTCCCACAATTCTGAACAGACAACTAAACAAAATAGCATGTAGTTTACTAGAGGTTCTGACAAAATGTCAGTTGCTGCAGTCTATTTATATGTATTTATTTATTTTATTTATTGCAAAATCTGCACCTCTTCTGTGGATAATATTATTTTCATAATGATCCTTACTCAAGCAGCAGAAGTTAAGTGACAGTGTGCAAATATTACAATAGTGAACTAAATATGCAAGACTAGTTTACATGTCACTGTTTGACACAGGTCGTTCATCCTTTGCCGGGCCTTTTAAAAAAAAAATTAGGGGCATAAATTAAGAGTATACCCACTTCTCCGGGCACCACTACACCACTGTTTATACGTACTAATAAACAGCCAATATGTTAATAATAAGCATCTCCTCTAGTGTGCGGCATGTCACATGATGTGTCACATGCTTGGAATTATGGAAAAGCTGATCTAAACACATCATAAGTGTTCGCAGGTGGTGCACTAAACTATATGTGGATCATGAGCCAGACCTACTTACCTGTTGTTAGATTTTAGAAGGCCTATGAATACGACTGCTGAAACAACACTACTTATCAGCTTTCTCTTTCTAAGTCTCTCTCTCTGTCTGTCTGTCTGTGAGGTTTACTCAGGGTTAGATTGAAGCAGATGGTAGTGTTAGCACGATGACACACTGCTTGGCCTCATTTACTAATGAGATTAAAGAAGACACTCCCTCTGGTGATGAGGACGGCTGAGGAAGCAGTTTTCTGTTCTTAATGCAGTTTTGCTTTCTCTCGTGATGATGTTTAAGTTTCAGGAATAAGTTGCTGCTCATCTTGCATCTCTCTAATTGTGTCTTAGACGCCAAATAACTGTACAGTGATTAAACACAGTCATTAAATATTAGCTTTCATCTGCTTCAGAATTTCATATGCTTTAAAGTCAACATGGGACTCTGATCGCAACCTATTTTACTTCTGTAATAGTTCAGACTGAAACAAAATAATCAATGAGAAAACATTTAGGGTGGGAGTTTATTCTTTGGGTGTTTGATTGGATGGTGAAAAGTGGACCTTACGTGCCATAATAAATCAAGAACATTGCTCAGATAGCTTTTTGGCTTTTGCTTTTATGTTACCAAATTGAGTGTATAGCCTGTAGTGGTGTCAATAGAAGGTAATTTCAGAGGAATAGCAAGTTATTATATTTTGATGAAGGATTATGAAAATATTTGTCCCGCAGTTAATCATTTGCAGTAAAAAGGAAAAATAAAATCGCTTTTGTAAAATTTACTTCAAAAACTTTTTTTCTTCTCCCAAAGCACAGATATTCAAAACGTTTAAATGTTCAGGGCACTGTGTAGTTTAGAAATTGTGTTTAGCATCCATTTGCAAAATAAATTAAGATTGTTGTCCAGCAAGGATGCATTCAATTGATCAACATTAAATACAAAAGATTTCTTATTAACTTTTTATTCATCGAAGATCCTAAAACAAAATCAGTTTCCACAAAAATATTAAACCAGCACAACTGTTTTCAATATTGATAATAATAAGAAATGTTTCTTGGGCACCAAATTATCATATTATAATGTGACACTGAAGACTGGAGTAAAGGCTGCTGACAATTCAGCTTTGCCATCACAGGGAAAAAAATATCTTAAAATATCTAAAAATTAAAAATCTAAATTATATAAAAATATAAATTTAATAGGAATACATTATATTACGTATAAAAATAATAATAATTCAAATAGAAAACAGTTATTTTTGCAATAATATAACTGCAATAATATCTCACATTATTTTTATTTTTATGTAATTTTGATTAATTGAATAAATAAATGCAGCCTTGGTGAGTATACAAGACTACTTTCAAAAACAGTAGTGTATATGTGCTGTATTTTAATTTTAGTATTTAAATCATAATGTAAAGGTATTAAAACATGTTTAGAATTATGTACTCAAATTAATGAAATCAGTATTTGGCTACATTCCATTTGTTTGTGCACATTTGTGGTCATTAATACTCTTCACATAAGGTTAATATGAACTCAAATGTCTCTCTTTCTGTCTGTGTTCAGTTGCCCATGGTGCTGGATAACCACACGACCGGGATAGACCTGCAGTTCTGGGGTCGAGTGCTTTCAGCGTTGTCCGACAAGCTTCAGGAGGTACGGCTGCTTGAGAAAGCTTAGTTCCTCTCCCCCTTTAAAGACCCTTATTTTAGCATCCAGGAAGCTCCTCACTTCCCTTCAGCTCTTCAGAAAGCTCCATGAGAGTTGTTAGGAAAGTATGTGTTACGGATCAATTTTGTCTATCACATCAACCTCAGTTTCTTTATTAAATCACTATAACCTCATCTTGTGTGCTTTACGAGGACATAAAGTGTTTAAGTGACCAGTTCATGCGTGTACATGCATGTGTATTATCACTCCTGTTTCACAAATATGTCGAAAGCGCATTCCACTGAGGTCACATCCTGTAGGTGGAGTACATTTCTTTCCCTTTTGCTTGGGTGACAGAAAGCCTGGCCAACTAATGCTATCACCCATCACTAAATCCATCTGCGCTCAGTATGAATGTGTATGAATGGGAAGTAGGGAGGTAAAGTGTTAGTTTAGTGGAGGTTGAGCAATGACTCATTCCTCATACTGAAAGCCTCTATGGAAATCTCCGTCACTTATCTTGACCCGGTTTGACTTATTTTGGCTATCATGGTGTGCATTAGAGTTCATGACCCACGGAAGAGCGCTGGATCTCACGTTCACCCCGATAATCGGCTGGCCTCGTATTTTGAGAGAGCAGTGTTTGCTAGGCTTTGTGGTTCAGTCCGGAGTCAAACCTCTATGATTTTATTTGTTCTATGGAACACAAGAGAAGATATTTTGAAGAATGTTGAATCTGGTTTTGTCAGTACAATGAAAGTCAATGGGGTTCAAAACAACACTGGACATTGTATTGACAAAACAAATCTTTATTTCTATACAGAGTTTACCAGTTGTTCATGCACATGGCTGAATTCAAATGGGATTAATTGCAAACCTCAGGTTCTTACCTTATTTTTACCTCCAGGATGTCAAATTCAGACACAACTGTGCTTTAGGGTTTATTTAGGGATATCATCTACAAGGATGTGCATCTTTAGGTTGCCACGTGTCATGTATTGAGAATAGTTTCTGGCAGATAAAACATGTAAACCTGGATAGAGAGGTTCAGACGTGGCTGGTCAAACAATATGGTGACATAAACACAACTCTTGCCTTAAAAGTGTGCAGGGCTGTTTTATTCTAAAATATTGTGGTATTATCCTAAACTGTTCAGTTATTCTAAAATATTAACTATAAAGAATGAATAGGTACACTACCATTGGTAAATTATTATTACAATTATTACAATTTTGTTACAACTTTATTACAATTTTAAATACTGTAACTGTTTTAGAATGTAATATATATAGATATATATATATTATTTAACAATGTATATTTATTCCTATGATGCAAAGCTGAATTTTAAGCAACCATTACTCCAGTCTTCAGTGTCACATGATCCTTCAGAAATCATTCTAATATTATGAATTGATGCTCAAGAAACATTTTCTTTTTTTTATTATTAATGTTGCAAACAGCTGTGTTGCTTATTATTTTCTGGAAACCGTGATACATTTTAACAGTATATTTTGATGAATAGAAAGTTTAAAAGAACAGAATTTACTTTTAAGGAAATATAAATATTTTGTAACATTACACTACTTTATTGTCACTTTTGATCACTTTGATGAATAAAATTTCTATAAAATTTCTGTTAAAATATTTATTCTGTTTCTGATTCCAAATTTTTGAATGGTAGTGTCTGTCCTTTATATTTAGCTTTATATTATAAGTCTTCTCACGTAAGAGTGGTGTTATCAGTCATAATGGATTTAATAATTAAATAAATAGTTAACACAATGTTCTCTCAGCATTTATTACTATCATGTTGTTTAAAACCTTTATCTTTATCTTTTTTCTTTGAGTCACTAAAAGAGATGTTCAGCAGAATGAAAGTTGCTATTTCCCATAAAATGAAAGTAGTTGGTAGCTCAAGGTCAAAAAGTTCTTTACAGCATCATAAAATTATCATATGATTTGTGCTGAAAATCTTGCCTTCCTCCAGCTATCATTCAATTCAAGTTTATTTGTATAGCGCTTTTTACGATACAATCGTTGCAAAGCGCTTTACAGGAAATTAAGTTTCTACAATATATTTATACATTGTAGAGACTTAATATATTAACTTTGTTATATAACAAAATTTGTTAATTCTGCATGTTGTTGGGGGATCAGAGGTTGGCATCCTCTGAGGTCCTCTGAGGGGTTGGCATCATCTCTTCTCAGGTGTTCTGTCATCTCAGATCATTTAAGGGTTGGATCCAGACTGAAGCTTGTGTAATTCCAACATCCCGTGGCAGAAACAGAGAAACAAAGAGACATAATTAGCGTAGCTGTTGTTCCATCCAAGCAAAAATTATTTGTTCAACCCAAGCTAAAGAATAATAATGTGCGTTTGATCAGATATAACTGCAGTGCAAGATTATGAGATGCATTATATGAATGCATTATGTGAATGCTTGGCTAAAGAGATGTGTCTTTAATCTAGATTTAAACAGAGAGAGTGTGTCTGAACCCCGAACGTTATCAGGAAGGCTATTCCAGAGTTTGGGAGCCAAATATGAAAAAGCTCTACCTCCTTTAGTGGACTTTGCTATTCTAGGTACTACCAAGAGTCCAGAGTTTTGCGACCGTAGGGAGCGTGATGGATTGTAGCGAGATAGAAGACTAGTTAGGTACGCAGGAGCTAAACCATTTAGGGCCTTATAGGCAAGTAATAATATTTTGTAACTGATACAGAACTTAATAGGTAGCCAGTGCAGAGACTGTAAAATTGGGGTAATATGATCATATTTTCTTGACCTGGTAAGGACTCTAGCCGCTGCATTTTGGACTACCTGTAGCTTGTTACTTGAAGATGCAGGACAACCACCTAGCAGTGCATTACAATAGTCCAGTCTAAAGGTCATGAATGCATGAACTAGCTTTTCTGCATCAGAAACAGGTAACATGTTCCGTAGCTTGGCAATGTTTCTAAGATGGAAGAATGCTGTTTTTGTAACATTGGAAATATGTCTAATATAACACCCAGATTTTGACTGTAGAGGAAGTAACAGAACATCCGTCTAGTTGCAAATTGTAATCCAAGAGATTCTGTGTACTGTTATTTGGTCCAATAAGTAATATCTCTGTCTTATCTGAATTTAATAGGAGAAAATTATTGGTCATCCAATCTTTTACATTTTTAACACACTCAGTTAATTTAGATAATTTAGACATTTCATCTGGTCTTGTTGAGATATATAGTTGAGTATCATCAGCATAGCAATGGAAACTAATCCCGTATTTTCTAATAATATTACCTTAGGGGCAACATGTATATTGAAAATAGCAGAGGACCTAGGACAGATCCTTGTGGTACTCCATACTTTATTGGTGATAATTGAGATGACTCCCCGTTTAAATAAACAAAGTGGTAGCGATCGGACAGGTAGGATCTAAACCATCTTAAAGCCTGCCCTTTAATACCCGTATAGTTTTTGAATACCTGTATCATGTCCTGATGCATTTAAGGCCCATAAATAAACTAATCTGTACATATTGTAGCTGCTATGTAGAGTTTATTTTTAAAATCAGGCTGTAAAAGTTTACATTTACTAAAATGGCCTTCCTCTCATAGCTTGCGGAGAGGCCCAGCTCCCAGGACTTGATCCGGGTCATGTACTCCATCTTCCAGTCCGGGGGTCCCTCGTCCTTCAGTCAGCTGATGTCCACTGTGTCGGATCTCTTCTGTGGATACGCTGAGGGTGAGATCACCCGGGTCTTCTCCTTTAATTGGTATGAGGACAACAACTACAAGGCTTTCCTTGGCATCAACAGTTCCAGAGGACACAACAGCTACACCTATGACAAGACAGCAAGTGAGAGCTATTGATCTGTCTGTTCTGTTAATTTCACTTTTTTTCACTCTCACTTTTGCTTTGTTCTAATTTCTCTTTTTCACTTTCTTTTTCTTGCTCTGTTTCTCTTTCACTCTCTCTTTGGCTCACAGCTCCATTTTGTAATGCATTGATGCAGAACCTAGAGTCGAACCCTGTTACGAAAATCATATGGAATTCAGTGAAGCCTCTGGTGATGGGGAAGATCCTCTACACCCCAGACTCCCTGGCTCTCAGAAAGATATTAAAAAGTGTAAGATACAGATATCCACCTACTTATACAGATATCCACGTACTCTCACACATGCACTGTCTTGTAACCACTGACAATCAAATCATACACTGAAGTTTGGTGTCGGTAAGATTTTAAAAATGTTTTTAGAAGAAGTCTATTATGCTCACCATGCATTTATTTGATCAAAAACACAGTAAAATCTGTAATATTGTGAAATATTATTACAATTTAAAGTAGCAGTTTTCTATTTTAATAATTTTAAAATGTAATTAATTCCTGTGATGGCAAAACTGAATTTTCATCAGCCATTTCTCCAATTTTCAGTGTCACATGATTCAGAAATCATTCTTATATGCTGATTTGGTGCTCAAGAAATGTTTCATATTAATATCTCTGTTGAAAACAGTTGCACTGTTTATCAGATTCTTTGAGAGTTCAAAAGAACAACATTTATATGAAATACAGATAAAAACAATTGAATGTCTTTTCTGTCACTTTTGATCAGTTTAATGCAATCTTACTGAAAAAAAGTACTGAAGTAACTGATCCCACACATTTGAATGGTATACAGTGGGGACAAAAAGTCTGAGACCACCATTGAAAATGCTTGTATTCTGCTTAATCATTTTAACAATTTGTTTGAAAAGTTTAATGGACAAATTCATTTGAATGATCCCTCTTTTTCTTTAATGACAGCAGCACTCAAGCTGCATGAACTCTACAAATGTGTGCAAAACCTGAATATCATGTTCTCCAGCATTATTTGAGAATGATCCAAAGAGCATATTGTGTGCTTCAATTCATTGTGTGTGTCAAGGCTACACTTATATTTTTCCATCTGGATAGTTGTTTTTGTTTCAATGAGCTGGAACATTGCTGAGTCAGTTGTTTTGTTGTTGTGCATCCCTGTAGACAGGTTAAGGTGCCCTGTACACATACAGTATGATGCTGACAATGCATATGAATTTGTGTGTGTATGTTTTCTCCAGGCCAACACTACTTTTGAGGAGCTAGAGAGGTTGCAGAAAATAGGGAAGGTCTGGGAAGAGGTGGGACCGCAGCTCTGGGAATTCTTTCAGAACAGCGTCCAAATGAACATGATACGGGTAACGTATCTGTTTCTTTTCATCTCATACACACATGCACACACACCTCCCTTTATCCCTTCACATGCCACATTATTCCAATAATCTCCTGAATACACAATCCACTGTCCTCCTTTGGTCTCTGTGTAATCTCTCATGGGATTACGTTGTTATATATTGTCTTTGTCTTTGTATTTGTGTACACAACAGTTCAAATATTTGGGAATTTTTTGTAAGAAATTAAATTCAGCAAGGATGCATTACATTGATCAAAGGTTACAGTAAAAACATTTATAATGTTACAAAAGTTTTCTATTTCAAATGAATGGCATTTTTTTTTTTACAATTTTTAAAAAATATATTTTTTATTGTGGTTTCCAGAAAAACTAAGCAGCACAACCGTTTTCACAACTGTCTCTTTCTCTTTCCAACCCACTGCAGGACACACTTAGAAACCCCACGGTGATGGACTTTTTGGACAGGCGTCTTAAAGAAACACAGTTCTCCACCAAAGACATCCTTAACTTCCTGCACAATGGCCCAGAGCAGGACAGATATATGAACATGACAAACTATGACTGGAGAAATGTCTTTAGCCTGGCTGATCAGGCTATTCGGATGTTCAACCAGTATAGTGAGGTAAGAGCGGTCATCAATTCAATTTAGGTTTAGGGATAAGTTAGTTACATATCTTGTTTGGGGGGGTTAACAGACATGTAGATGTTTGTGAAAGATGTTTTCTCTGTTTTGGAGGGATGATAATTTTTAAATCATATCCTATTTATTGCATCTAAATTTGTTAATACTGTACTATAGTTAGGGGTGGATAATTTTATCAGTTGTTTATTATTCATGCAACAATATATTACTGTTATAGTTTTTATTAATAACCATTGCTATATAGCTGATAACTTTGTCTAGTGCTCTTATGAATGTTTATAACATGATTTGTGAAAATGTAACTACTATACTGAATGACATAGCATAGACTTCTTCATGGCTAGTGTAAACCAAAATTATTGCAAATCTTTTGCAGATAAGATAAGATAAAGATATCGCTGACCCTAAACTACAACTTCCTACTTTATTAACTTTCTCAAGTGTCAAATTAGGTGGAAAAGACAAGTCTAAAAACACTTAGAATAGCTGGATCTGGCAACACGGAGGCTGTGCCTGCGTCCTCACTCACAACTCTCTCAAAGAGACTCGTCAGCATCTCGCAACGATCATTTTCATACCATGGACGCTAAAATTCTTGCAAACTGTCTAAACTGAATTATACATGTCATGCAGACATTCATTTGAGGAGTTTAATAGCAAATTTGTCATTCAGAGAACAAATTTTATTTTTGATAATGAAACATTTACCAAGGTGGCCTCATAGCTGGCTACGGGCCTGGGTGTGCATTGAAAACCAAAAGGAATGATATTTAGCACTGTAATATATTATTCTGGCACATAACTTTATAATGACTCTTTCTGCAGTTGTTCCACCTGTAGGTGGTAATTTTTTAATTAAACTGATTTGTTCAAAAACACTGGAGTGAACCAATAATTTGTTCCACAGATTTTACAAACACACTGATTCATTCTGGAACAAAACAAAAATTCATTCAACAGATTCATTCAAAAACATTGATTCGTTCTAGATAAAAACAATAATTTACTCAACAGACTTGTTCAGAAACACTGATTCAATCTAGATCAAAACAATAATTCACTCAACAGATTTGTTCAAAAACACTGATTTATTCTGGAACAAAACAATAATTCCTTCTACAGATTTGTTCAAAAACACTGATTCAATCAAAACAATAATTTACTCAACAGATTTGTTCAAAAACACTGATTCAATCTTCATCAAAACAATAATTCACTCAACAGATTTGTTCAAAAACACTGATTCATTCCAGAACAAAACAATAATTCATTCAGCAGATTCGTTCAAAAACACTGATTCATTCTGGAACAAAACAATAATTTACTCCACAGATTTGTTCAAAAACACTGATTCATTTCGCAACAAAACAATAATTCACTCAGCAGATTTGTTCAAAAATGCTGATTCATTCTAGACCCAAACAATAATTTGCTCAACAGATTTGTTCAAAAACACTGATTCATTTATGTCAACACTGATATTTTCAAGAGCGAAACAATCCTTCACTCTACAGAATTCATTGACAAAATTGATTAATTCTAAAGCAAATGGAGTTAGATAGTGAAAGCAGGAATGAAACAAATTAAAGGAGTGAAAGAAATATTATTTAGCACTGTAATATATTAATATTGGTAAATATTGGTATTATTAATGATCCATAAATAGAGTCGAATTTACAATCCTTTAACCTAGCCCCTAAAACATTCAGCTTTGTCCAGATTCAGGGCTCCAGCCCTTTCCGTGAGGTCTAGTGATGCCCCCGTGTAGAGCATCTCCCTACAAACCAGCCTATCTGTTCCTCACTTGACAGAATGAGGCTCTTTAGCTCTGAGCACCACAGCTCTCATTCTGCAGAGCGCTGATTGCTCTCAGCACATCACCACAAGAAAGACCACTTAGCACGGCTATATAGAGCCCACCGTGGCCAGATGGGTGAAAGGGAAAAGAACAAGCAAGCTGTCAACAGCATGCAGGCCTCTCTATTGTGCGGCTTTGATTAAGTGGGGAGTGGGTGGGAGAGCCACCCTTTGCCAGCACCGTGTTGTTTTTGTGGACGGGGGGCTTCATTGAGAAACAAGAGGGGCAAATCACTCAGCTTCACTCTGTTACCTCACCTCCCCAGCCATGACCGGCCCCTGTCCCGTAAGCTGGAGGCCTCTTCCCGCAAATTGATTAGAGTGGGACGGCAATGGTGGGAGAGGGCTATCATAGGGTGACCCAGCCTCCCTTTATCTACATCCGAACGGCGAGCCTTCGTGCTTTACAAACAAACCTTACCCGTTTAACCTATTAGCTATAGCTGTCACTCTTCAGCCCTGCTCAAATGCTACCTTGACGAGCTACGAGATCGTTGGTTACTGAAAAAATATAATTGTATTCTCTCAATTTTGGTTTATTTGTGGTTTTTCAGTCCATGACCTCAACCTGAGTGCCTCTGAATGTGAATGTTGTGTTTTTCAATTGAAATGTATTGAGAACATGTGAGTCCTGCAGGGGTCCCATTGAATCTTTCCATTCAGTTGTTTGTTCGGGACCTCTGGTGGCATTGTACATTACTGTGAATGACTCCATTAGATATGGTGTGCATGAAGTAGGAGGCCTCTCGCCTCTAGTGCGGTGGCATGTGATGTGAGAGCAAGCCGTTCACTCAGCTATTGTACAGCAGTCCTCCAGTGAAGAGCCAACACAGACTCTGTGATTTTCCCATGTCATTGGAGCGCTTTGAGAACAAGAGGCCTGCTACATGGCTCTTGAAAACGTGACATTCTTACATACCAATGTGCACATACACATTATTATACAACATTATTAGTTTCGGTCTTTGAATCTGATTGGCTGCTGTGTTTGCACGCTCTCGCCTCTAGTGCGGTGGCATGTGATGTGATAGCAAGCCGTTCACTCAGCAAAACAATCATTTACTTATCAAATTTATTCTATTCTTTGTACAGCAGTCCTCCAGTGAAGAGCCAACATTAAAAAAGCACTGCTTCAGAGCAAAACAATGATGCATTTGACAGGTTTTGCATTTGACAAGAACGAAACACCACTACTGTTTGTTGTTGCTATGTTTAGAATTATTTTTGTTTGTGGAGCAAAAATAGACAAATTAACGGCAATATGTGTCTAAAATGGAAGTTGTTGATTATTCATTGAATGTTTATTGAATGGTCTGTTTTATAAATACAAGTTCACATTTGCAGTTGTGCTGTTCATCTGAATATTCATAACAACAGTGGGACAACAGCACTTGATTGTGCAATATTTCTTCACAAGTAATAAATAAATAGTACTAATAGTAGTAATAGTACTTAAACACTAAATAAACAGTATTAAACTAAGATTTATTACTCATTCTTCATAGTTAATTTGATGCCACCACAAGAACATACAGGATTCAACATTCAAACATTACATTACATAGATTATTTTTAATTTCCTCACAGTGTATAAGTCTGGATAAGTTTGTGGGTCACATGGATGAGAATCTGATGACCCATCAGGCTCTGCACCTGCTGGGGGAGAATAAGTTCTGGGCAGGTCTGGTCTTCATGGACATGTACCCCTGGACCACAGAACTGCCCCGCCACGTCAAGTTCAAGATCCGAATGGACATTGATGCAGTGGAACGCACCAACAAAATCAAAGACAGGTGAGAGGTCATCCATAATTGTGTAGGATGAAACTGCCTCATTGTTCATCTGATCTAATAAGTGTTGTTCCTTATGTACTTTAGGACTGAGTGGTTCAAATTAAGAGACCATTAAACCACTGAAGTAGAGTCAAACTGAATCTATTTAATATTCATCTCAATCGCCAATTTTAGAAGAAACCATTTTGGCATTTAGGCCTCACTCGTCAAAATCATAGTAAAAATGAATAATGAGGTTTTATGGCTTGAAGGATGGCAAGCAAATGTTTAAACTAATCTCATTTTAACTCTAATGTGATCAGGGTTGAGGGAACACTGAAGGAACATTAGATTATAAGTTCATGTCTCATCTTTCAGAGTACATGTTCTGATTCAGCTTTTATATAAAATTGATTGTGTAAGGACTGGAGAGAATAGAAGATCTTCTCTTAATTGTTCATGTAAGGTGTTACTGCTCAACACACTATTGTTAGAGCAAGAGAAAGAGCAGGCACAATCATACATCCTACGTGGAGCTCCATTGTGCCGTGCAAAATGACACCACTCATTACTGAGTGTCCCTCTGGAGCACAAAACTTGCCTGCAGGTGTTAGTCTGGTTAGATCTCACTGTAGCCGTCCTTCTTTGACACAAGAAGACAAATATCCAAGGATCGAATCACCCTGTGGGCCTGTGGGCTCATTGTGTTTTCATTATGTGGGCATAATGCAAAGTGCAGCCAATATAAACAAACAACGTGAATTGAATTACAAATTGTGATTTTGCCACTCCTATTTAAATAGTTTGGACTCATTTTAAACATGTTTTATGAATTGTGGAAAAACATTTTCAGGCTTTTAGTATTGCAAAATTTCAGCATTATTATAAGTATGCAATAATCTTCTTGGCTTTGACTTTCTTGTGAAGCCTTCCCAGTAAACTAGGAGGTTGAATTTCTATACATGTCATGTCAAACTAGCCCTCTAACACTCTCTAAAGTTTCATGGTGCTGGAATATTTATATATCTCATTAACCCCCTGAAAGTACCCATTTAGAGGCTTACAGTTGTATTAACTTTTATAGACGTCTTCCCAGTGAGCTAGAAGGCTGAATTTTAAGTATGTTCATCTCAGAGCAGCCCAATGACACTATAAAGTTTTATTAGTCAGCTCAAGAAACATTTTGTGTTCTTGTTCTTGTTCATGTTTAAACCTTTTTGAATTAGCACCAAATAAATGTTTCCGTCCATTTCTCTTAGGTACTGGGACCCTGGCCCAAGGGCAGACCCTGTGGAGGACCATCGCTACATTTGGGGAGGTTTTGCCTACCTGCAGGACATGATTGAACACGGAATCCTCAAGTTACACACAGGTCATGACTGGCCTTTAGGTGTTTACCTGCAGCAGATGCCCTACCCCTGCTATGTGGATGACATGTGAGTGATGGCTGAAATTATGTGGCCAGAAAGTGCTAAGTGACCCTATCCCATAATATCATACCTGCTTAGAGGGATAGTCCACCCAAAAATGAAAATGCTCCCATCAAATACCTTCATGTTGTTCCAAACCTGAATGACTTTCTTTCTTCTGCAAGCACAAAAGCTGTTTTAAAGAATGTTGGTAACCAAACACTTTCCATTCCCATTGATTCCAAAATATCAATTTTCCATTAATGTTTTTTTTCAACATTCAGTGGAAGTCGAAGGGACCTGACACTGTTTGATTACCAACATTCTTTAAAATATCTTCTTTTATGTTCCACAGAAGAAAGAATGCCAAAAAGGTGTGTAAATGATAACAAGAGTTTTCATTTTTGGGCATCTTCAAGTCCATTTTAATGAAGTCAAGAAATGATCACATTTGACTCCATTCACATTATTTCATGGCATATGGTTCTCAATGAAACCTTGCAATTACGCCAATATCAAATGGAACTTTTTTGTTTTGTCCCATATCAAGGTTCATGCTGACTCTAAACCGCTGTTTCCCCATCTTCATGGTGCTGGCCTGGATCTACTCAGTGTCCATGATAGTGAAGAGCATCGTGCTGGAGAAGGAGATGAGGCTGAAGGAGACACTGAAAGCCATGGGCGTCACTAATGGAGTCATCTGGTACACGTGGTTCATTGACAGCTTCCTCCTGATGGCCACAAGCACTGCTCTGCTGACTGCCATTATCATGGTGAGGAAGAAATGTGATGACTGATGAACCACGTCAATTGAACTTTGTCCCTCTGAGCCTTTCTCAGATTTGTTGCATTGTGACCTCTGCTGGATGTATGTTGTTAGTACATATCTGTCATCTCATCTGTCACTCTCCCTTCTTTTTCTCTGTAAAGTATTTCTTAGAATTTGCATGGACCATATCCTGTATTTTTGGTATTGCTACCTCATTGGTAGCAATACAAAGAAAGAGAGATGTGTGACGATAAAATTATTTACACTGCAAATAGAAGAGTATCCTAATTTTTGTGCGTCTTTGTCCTCAGGTAGGCAAAGTGCTGAATTACAGTGATCCCATCATCCTGTTTCTGTTTCTACTCACGTTCACTGTGGCCACAATTATGCAGTGTTTCTTGATGAGTGTGTTCTTCAATAAGGCCAACTTGGCTGCGGCTTGCAGTGGCATCATCTACTTCACCCTCTACCTCCCTCACATCTTCTGTTTTGCCTGGCAGGATCGCATTACCAAGGAAATGAAGTTAGCTGTGGTGAGTCCACTATGCTGTTCCACTTCTCTTTTGATTGATCCAATCTCAAGTGCCAGCATTCAGAGTAACTGAAAACATTATAAAGTAGTGATTCTTCACCACTAGGGGGCCTCAGCAAACTTCTAAGAGGGACTTAAGGTGACTAAAAGTTTTACATTTAAATTAATCAATTATTATTATTAAAATAATCAAAGTCTAATCTAAATAAAAATGCTAAAAACACATACAATCATATTTAAATGGAAATGTGTAATAATAATAAATCATAATAAAAAGAAAATAATAAAACTATTTATTTTCTTTTTCAATAACTGTTGTTTTAACTGAAGAAAAGTCACAAAATAATTGTGGTAAATTAATTTAATATATCAATACTCCCAGTTTGAAAACAAGCAGCTTTGTCAAAAAGCCTTCAAATATTGTGTTGGACAACGTAGAGGTTCAGAACTACTGCTATAAATGTAATTAGCATGAAGTCTTATTTCATTCAGAAACTATTTACATTTGGAAAATAATCTCAGTGGTCAAAATGGCTCTTGCCTGTAGTTAATGTTTTGTGAAATGGTCCTCCTTTTCCAGAGCTTTCTGTCTCCAGTGGCCTTTGGTTTTGGGACAGAGTATCTGTCCCGCTATGAGGAGCAAGGCCTGGGGCTGCAGTGGGACAATATTCGTACAAGTCCTCTAGAGGGTGATGAGTACTCCTTCTTCACTTCCATTCGCATGATGCTATTGGATGCAGTTGTCTATGCTTTTTTGGCTTGGTATCTCGATAATGTCTTTCCAGGTCAGTTTCTTTCAAATCACTGCACTGAATGTTACTAACAAGAGAAAATATGCTTTTGAATGTGTATGTGTGTGTATGTGTGCTTACTTCTTTTTACCATTGGCTTTTCAGGCCAGTATGGCATCGGTCGACCCTTTTATTTCCCACTGCAGCCCTCTTACTGGCTGAAGCCGACACCTCAACCCTCACAGATTCCAGATCCAGGTATGGTTGATTGTTTACAGCTGATATTAACATCCATCTCTTATGATTTGATCAGAAGTTTACAGAAATAAATACAGGTGTAAACAGGGCCTACATTGCATTCATTTTGTGAACTCACCCACATGTCACTGTAGGCCCTGAGAAGCCTGTGGTAAACAACGTGGAGAAGCAGGAAGATGTGGAGTATGGTGACCTTTCACCGGACCACAGGGAATGCAATGGTTCCCGCAGCAGCAAACAATGCAAGCACAGGGAGAAACGAGAGAGGATAGAGAAAGAGAGAGAACGGGAGGAACAGCTAAAAACGCAGGAAGAGATTCAACAGGAGGAGATACAGCCTGTGCACGATGGTAAGATTATCAGCTAAATTTGAATTGAGAATACCTTTTAAATTTCATGGATCAAATTCAAATTCTATCCGTCCGTCCGATCTATCTAATCATGTTGCTGAACTGTGTACTAATGGAAAACCTTTATTGTTTACATGTAATTATGTTGAATTACTTTGAACAATTAGGGTGTAACGGTATCAGATTTTCACGGTGATAATTTACTTGGATTATAACGGTATGAGATTTTCACGGTATGATAATCGTCTCAGAAAATATCATTTAAATTTTCAAAACAGGGTTTTTTTTGGTTGACAAAGCATGCATTGATTATATATTAGTTTAACAACATATTCATCATTAATTCATAACAATAATCAGAAATACTACTATCTGGATTCTGGATATAATACAAATATACTATCATTAATGCATAAAGCATTTAATTAATGCTTTAAAATGTAATTAAATGAAAATAACTTTATCCTTTTATGGTTTCGTAAAGGGCTGCACAACAGAAATTTACCGAAATTATAATTATATTAAATAATATATTCCTTAAATGTTTCTATAAATTATTATTATTTTAGAAGTAGGCTACATTATAGTAGCTACAATCGTAATTTCTGTCAATTTCTTCGAGTTAAAAAGCGGACTTTTATTTTGACGGGTAGTAGTGAAGAGCTTTGAGTGTCAGTGTATTTGACAGTGGTTTTCTCAAATAAAATGATGAAAGGACTATTAATTGTTCTCTCAGTGTTTGTCCTCAGATAGTGAGACAGAAGGCGCTGTTAAACACTATGAGCGGCGCCAGCGTGTATACTTAAGTATGTAGTACAGGACACAACGCCGCTCATTCATTCACAGAGAGACGCGCAAAACAAACAGATTCTATTTTTATATAGCAGTGTTTTTGCGCTTTAATAATCACAGACACTAGACCATGTGATTTGACAGCTGTTTTTTATTTATTCATCAATCCATCAAATCGCGCATTTTATGTGACATCTGCATTGTAAATTCATTGTCATGACTGGATTCTGGGATTCACTCCCCATCACGGAAATCATAAGGCTTTAACCTTAAGTTATAAATGGGATATAACTGTTAAATCTATGGTGTTCTGAAATCTAGGTAAACGTGTTCGATGCAGCCGCTTTGAGACCACAGTTTTTGCGAACTCTGTCTATTCGAGGACAAATAATATATCCAAAGTATTCCCATACTGCCAATTTTAACATATATTTCGACGTGGGATAGAGATAACGGCCTCTGTCTCTGATGTTGTCTCCGCTGTAGTGGAGCAAGAGAACAGTTAAGTGGAAAGTTGTTGCCTAGGCGCAGGTGAGATCTCTCATCTAGATTGTAAATGAAATTACAATTGGTCATTAACTTGGTTCAATTTATTAACTTTATATACAGGTGCTAGCAATAGCACCTGTATATAAACCTGAGCCTGTTATGTTGTCAGTTGTCTATCCGATTTAGTGTCCGTATGGGTATTTTTCCTGCAGGGAATCTGTTCTTTGAGCCAGAGCCGGAAGGTCTGTTAATAGGAGTGTCAGTGCAGGACTTGGTGAAGGTGTATTCGAAGTACTCAAGACCTGCAGTGGACTGTCTCAACATGAACTTCTATGAGGGCCAGATCACTTCTTTCCTGGGTCACAACGGGGCAGGAAAGACCACCACCTTGTGCGTCCCTACCGTCTCTTTATGCTTTAATGTCACTGACATGGAAACATAAATCCTATCTGTTTTGTGTCATTTGGACACATTTCTCACATGTGTACTTACACTGTCATAGGTCCATATTAACTGGGTTGTTTCCGCCCACCTCTGGAACGGCTTACATATATGGTAAAGACATTCGTACAGAAATGGATGCCATACGACAATCGTTGGGCATGTGTCCACAGTACAACATCCTCTTCAATCAGTGAGTGATCTTGCTTGCAAGTAATATTGTAAATACTCTAGTCTGGTTGCCTCAAAAATGTATATTTTATTTTATTTCACTCAGCCTGACAGTAGAAGAGCATATTCTCTTCTACTCTCTGCTGAAGGGACGTGATCGCAAGGAGGCCATGCAGGAGGTTGAGAACATGCTGGAGGACCTGGGACTGCCTCATAAACGAGATGAGGAAGCACAGAACCTCTCTGGTGGGTCTGAATGTGAACCTGACACAATAATCTGGTAATCTGTTGTTATGGGGTCTTAAAGTTTGCCTGCTGATGATCTGTGTTTTAGACAGATACTTAAAAGCAGGAGAGACAGGGTACATTAAAGTTAAGCTTCTTTTTTAGGGCTGATGTGGGTTGCAAATAAAGCAACAAAGCTTTCCTAGAGTAAACATGAAAAATGTGTTTTAAATGCCAATGTTAATTTCTGAGACAACAATAGTACAATTCAACAGTGGTGTAATTATCGTGCTGCTTTATCCTGCTGTATGTAATTGTTTGTTTGTGAGAGAGTAAACATCCGGCACTAATGTCTATCAAGTCAGTGTTGTAATTGCGTTTCGACTCTCTCTATAGGGGGTATGCAGAGGAAGCTTTCTGTGGCGATGGCTTTTGTGGGTGGTTCTAAGGTGGTGATACTGGATGAGCCAACATCAGGGGTGGATCCATACTCCAGACGCTCCATTTGGGACCTGCTACTCAAGTACCGCACAGGTACTGCCACCAACTGGCCAAGAAAACAATTTACACTGTGCAGCTGCTCATGCAATAAGATACAAAACTGATCTTCATGTTGTTAAATATCTGTATCATTCACTTTCTCTCTCCCATGTCTCTTACACATGCACTTCATCCAGGACGCACAGTAATACTGTCCACTCATCACATGGACGAGGCAGACCTGTTGAGTGACAGAGTGGCCATCATCTCTAAAGGAAAACTACACTGCAGTGGCTCTCCTCTCTTTCTGAAGAACTGCTTTGGAGTGGGTTTCTACCTCACGCTGGTGCGTCGCATGAAAGATCAACGCAAAAAAGAGGTGAGAGACTTCTGCGAAAGGTCACAATGTTGGTGATTAAGGCAAGACACCATAAGTGAACAGGGTATATTTTAACTAATGGAAATCACCATACTTCCCCTGATGATTAATGAACTTGTATTACAAGTTTTCTGAAATGTTAGGTTTAAATATTCAAATAAAGCATTATATAATTAAATATGCACTCATTTGCATACATTTCCAGCACAGAAATCCATCAAAATATAGATAGAAATAAAACTGTAACTGTGTTTGGCCTTGTATGGTGCTCATGAAGTGAAGATTTCTGACTCAGTGCTTGAGAAAAAACACAAACACAATGCAATTGAAATCTACTGACACAAAATAGATAAAGTACAATAAAATAACTTTAATGTGTATTTTGGATGTTTTCCACTAGTCTGAAAGAACACGTTAAGGAAGCAAAATGCACAGGCAAAACTGCATGCATTGAAAAACAATGGTTTTGTCTGTAGTTTCTTGCCTTAAGAATAAAGTGCTTACATGCTTTTATCTAGTTTGTAGCATTTTCATGTATGGTATTTACAATCCACAGCTTTGCTTTGAATGTGCTTGTTGTGAGTGCTTTGACTGTCAGGATCTTGATACCATTGTTACTATAGCACACAGACACAATGAATTATGGTGTTTATATGAACAACACAAGTTTTAGTCCAGCTTGCAACACAGAATTTTAATAAAGTTTGCCACATAACTGGTTGCACAGTTGCTGCAGACATGAATCGTATCTCAAAACTTGATTATCAGGTGCCATTTTACACCACATTTACTATTTTCATCAAAAGCACAAATGGACAGCAATCATCCTTTCTTCTCTGTTGTCCAATTGCCATGTATATTCAAGTGAAACATGCACTGATAGATCTATGATAAATTTATAATAAATACTGCAACATTCCATAAAAATAAGGGTTACAGTTGTTTGTTAATTTTGATTTTATGGTGTCTATAAAGCTATCAAAAAACAGCTTAACTGCATACTTTTGTATTGTCAAACACTAATCACATTTTCTTCCCAAAATGTAAAACTACAGTAGGTCTATCTAATACAAGAAGAGGCAAAACTCCCAAAATATCATTAAAAAGCTTGGACTGTGTTTCTTAATTGTGATTTGAATGTGTCCTATAAGAGTTCGTTGACTGTACTCTGCAGAATGAGTGTGACTGTGCGTCTGAGTGCTCCTGCACCTGCTCCACCTGCACTAGATATAAAGAGGAGAGTCATACATTACAGCCTGAGAGAATACTGGATGGTCAGTGTACTAACAACTCAACATATACAGTGATATAACAGCCTCTTTAGTCTCATTTCTTTAAAAACAAATCTTTTTTGCTATCTCATTACACAGGGAACGTTGAGAGCATCACTTCTCTGATTCATCACCATGTACCTGAGGCGAAGCTGATTGAAATGATTGGTCAGGAGATGACCTATCTGCTGCCAAATAAAGGTTTTAAATATCGTGCGTACGCCAGCCTTTTCCGTGAACTGGAGGAAACGTTGGGTGACATGGGCCTCAGTAGCTTTGGCATATCTGACACCTCACTAGAGGAGGTTAGACAACATTTCATTTATTATGCTAGCAACCATTACTATCAGTGATACCTGTCAATAGACGTTATATATTTATATAGCTGTAATGTTTGTGTTAGTCATTTATGGATAATAGCACCATCTATGCATGTGTTTTTAACTTACACTATTAACTTTTTTTGTTAATTAAAATAAAACTATATTAATATTACCTGTATTAATATTATAAATATTAGATTAATATTAAGATGAGACTTAAACTTTAAAAACAATGTTTCTTTGGCAACTATAGCTGAAATAAAATTGTTGAGTAAGTTGAAGCACTAAAATTACTAAAACTGAAATAAAAAATAAAATTAAGCTAAATTGAAATATTTACAAAAAGGTTAAATAAAATGACAAAAAGACATAACAAAATTACTAACATTTAAAGTAAAATTAAAATTGAAAATAAAAAAGAAGCTAATTCCAAATATTAATAAATACAATAACTATATATAAATAATACTAAAATAACACTGTGTATATCTAGATCTTTCTGAAAGTTACAGCGGACGGAGAGGCAGCCAACAGCTCTGCCACACCAGGTGAATATCCTCATATTACTTATATTTACAATCATAATTACAGACATGTAATACAGCCATTTTTGTCCTGTATTTTTAATAAACCAGTAGTTTATAACACTGTTTGACTGTGTGGTCGCCTACTCCCTCAGAGCAATGGATGCTACGACAGAGGAAAGACAGAGAGTCTGCGAGTAATGTTGAAGGTGAATTGAGATCCCAGATCTCAGCTTTGCTTAGCGCTCATGCTAAGAAGCTAACAGGGCGCTATAAACGATTGGACTGAAGTGCTATGCTTTTTGTAGAGCTAAAGCTTCTTGAGATACAGTACCTCCTGGCAGATACCTGTCCAGCCTAGACCAGTGTGAATTTCCATGTTGGTCCAGAATGGTTTGTGCTGATTAGTGCTAGAGCTGTCGCGATTCGTCGATTTTAGTCGACTAGTCGATTTTGAAAAATCGTCGACTTCATTTTGCTGTGTCGACTAACCGCAAAATACCGGAAGTGCCGCATTTCACGGACGAGAATCCATAAAACACATTATTAGACTATTTTCCTGCATAATTAAGCATAATTGTGAATTACTATGATTTAATTAAATAATTATATGCCCAGTTCTCAGTATATGCGCTTTAATTATTTAGCTATGGTTAATGCGTCTAGCGGCTCCGTTCACAGTAGCTCCACAGTTCATCATGTGTGGAGTCTCAAACTCCACAGAGTTTGGGAGCGTTCATCTGGGAACGCAACGTGCGCGATTTCATCAGATTTGTAAGGTAAATCATTTATAAACCTGTGCAAACACAGGAGAATACATCGCGATTTCAAATAAAAGCTCAAACCCTCACTCTGAGTTTACACGGTTTGATTAACACATATTCATTTAATTACAGTGGCTATAGCATTTCTGTCCTAAAGAAATGACCAAATATTAAAGATTAAGTGGACATTTGAATTAAATGGTGCTTGGTCAATATTAAACAAGGATTAGATCGCGCAGTAATGTTTAAAAATAATAATCAGGCGCCCCCTGCAGGCCTTTGTTGTTATGCGTCATGTACATTAGCTCTATTGTTTATAATACATTATGTATTTTAACAGTTTTGTTCAATAAAACCATATGATTTCTTGCTTTTGATACTTTATTTGAACTAATTATTATTGCATCATTGCTATTATATATGCATTTTAAGTCATTTTAAAAGCCCTATGAAATCCGTTTTATTTCCAAATTAATTTTCTTCCATTTTCATTTTTCTATACTCTATTTTAATGGTTAAATTAAATTGTATGATTCAAAAAGCCTGTGTAATTAATTGAGTTTTACAGTTTTATCTTTACCAAATTCTTATTTTCTGGATTCCATTTTAATGGTTCCATTAATTTTCTTTTTCAGAAATACTGCACATTTACATTTTTCTCCTAACTAAATTCTGGTAAATAATATTTCTGGTAAATACTCCTTTATTTAAAATACTGATTATAATTGTATTATTAGACTAGAACACATGGATATGTTGTCATTCTTACACTATAATACTGAACTGATTTCAGTGATCTGGACTGAGATGAGATGGACACTTGCTTCTTGCACTCTATGTTGCACTTTACTTTTGCTTTAAAAAAGGATTTCATAGAAATTTGGATTTAATTTGGTTTAATAAAATATTCTTAAGTAAAATTGATGATTTTTTGCGGGAAATTAGTCGTTTAGATTAATCGATTAATCGATAAATTAGTCGATAGATTAATCGAAATAAAAATAGTCGTTAGTGGCAGCCCTAATTAGTGCTCATGCGCCAGTCAATGGTGCTGGTTGATTGGGTGAAAATGGTTCCTGGTTAAGCTAGTAAAGCGATAGGGTCTTGCTTGTTAAAAAAACGAATGCAAGCTTTCTGGTTTAAAAGTTTGTGCTGGTCAGTTGTCAATGGTTAATTAGCCAGGTGGGGACAAACCAGCAGCCTAAATATAGGCTTAATGCTTTGGACCAGTTATGCATTTTTTGCCAAAAGTCTAATAATGTTACATCCATATCTGGTCTGGTTTACAGATGCTAATGGTGTAAACCCACTGGAGTCTGACAACAGTGCTGGTAGAGCCTCCAGGCAGGTTAAAGGCTTTAGTCTGGTGCTCAAGCAGTTCCACGCTCTTCTGGTCAAGAGATATCACCATGCCACACGCAGCCACAAAGATTTTCTTGCACAGGTAAGGTGACATTTCCATTTGAACACAGTGTTCATTCAAGTTCAAGGGATAGATCAATCAAAAATTATCATTCTGCCATCATTTACCCACCCTCATGTCATTCCTCTTCTGTGGAACATAAAAGTACAAATTTAAAAAAAATGTCCTTACCACTTATTAATTAGCCAGTAAGTAGATGTTTTCTTTACATTTTGCTTTTTTAGATTGTTTTGCCAGCCAGTTTTGTCCTTATTGCTTTGGTCTTCACTATGATTGTCCCACCATTTGGAGAGTATCCCAGTCTGACCCTCACTCCGTGGATGTATGGACCGCAGTTTACCTTCATCAGGTGAGCGTTGTTCTCAGAATCTGACCCGTAGTCTGTATGTTTTCATGGGAGATGTGATTGAAATCTTTACTGTTCTTCTGTGTCTCAGTAATGAGCAGCCATCACATCCAAAGATGAGGCACTTCATACAGACATTGCTGAAGGAGCCTGGCATGGGAACACGCTGCATGGCAAATCAGCCTTTGGAGTGAGTTTTTTTTTCCTGTACTTCTTGGCATCAACTCAGTGTTTGTAATGTGATATTGTGTTGGAGCAGGTTGGTTTAGTTCTTAGCTAAGAACTCTTTATTGGCAGATTTAAAATATACACTGTTGGACTCTTGTATTTGTGAATATGTGTGCACAGGAGCCTCTTTACCTGCCTAAACACAACTTCTGATTGGGAAGTTCCCCCCGTTTCTCCTGAGGTCGAAAACATCTTATTGAGTCCCGAGTGGAATACAAGAAACCCCTCCCCTTCCTGTGAGTGCAGCACTGATACAAAGCTCACCATGCTGCCCTTCTGTCAGGCTGGAGCTGGAGGATTGCCGCCACACCAGGTCAGCATCTAAGATGGAACTGAAATGTTTAATAGTGCTTATGGGGGAAGTTGGTTTAGTGATTTTTTTTTTTTGCTCTGATGTAGAGGAAAGAGCCAACAGGGGAGATTTTGCTTGACATGACAAACAAAAACATCTCTGACTACTTAGTGAAGACTTACCCCAAACTTATCAAGACCAGGTGAGCTGTTATAAAAGCTACAATGTGTTAGTAGTATCACTACCGTTTCATTTTATATAACGACTGCTGTTTTTCCTCATATGTAGCTTGAAGAGCAAATATTGGGTGAATGAACAAAGGTAAGGTTTTTGTATTTTTTATTCAGTTGTATGTTTGATGTGATTGCTGATATGAAACATTTGAGCAGTTGTCAATTTTAACATAGCTGTTGAAAACTCACATATCTTAGTCAAAGAATTTCTTTCTGCATAATGTCTCAAGATATCAATGAATTTAAGTCAAAAAGGAAGTTTTTTTTTGTGACGTGCTAATTTTTTAACTATTTTTCTGTAATTATGCATTTATTATGCAATTATGCATTTTTTGCAAATTGAAATTTGTATTTTTAATTGTGGTATTGCATGATCGTTTAGAATGAATTAGTAGAGGCACAGTACAAACAGATTAAAAGAGATGGATAACCAGTCACAAAACCTAAATGAGACTATTTCCCCTAAAAAAAGTTTCATTCAATTCTATCCTAAAATGTTAATGCAATGTTAGACATGTTATACATCTGCATTTACAACAAAAATACAGTAGTGTAAAATGTTGCTTGATTAAATTTATTTATTTTCCACAGGTATGGTGGTCTCTCTGTTGGTGGACAACTGCCGATTCTTGACGTTGATCCAGAGGAGATTAGGGTCGTTTTTTCCCAGCTTGGACGGATGATGAATATTACAGGGGTATGATATTGTGTATACTACACATAAACGTTAATGAGATTTTGATGAGAGGCATTTAAATATATTATTTTCTATTCTGCTTGCATAACATATACACTGTTGAATGATTGCTTATCTTATCCTTAGGGCCCCTATTCAAAGTCAGCAATGAACGAATTAGGAACGTTCTTGTATTACATGGAGAGTGAGTACAATGTTAAGGTATGTTAAACCATCTATTTAACAATACAATGTCCCAAACAATATTTTGGACACTTAAGGTCATTGCACACTGAGTCCGAAATTTTCGCGTGCATTTTTCCATTTTTCGTATTCCTCATCCTTTCCTATCCAAATGCATGCTACGGATGCGAAAATGCAGAAAATCGAACCTGATCCTAATTTTTTTATGATGGACGAAAGTTTCAGAGGTAGTGTGTAAACGTGATTGACACAACGTGAGGTCGTATTTATTTTTTAACGTGCGAAAATTCCGGACTCAGTGTGCAATGACCTTTAAGCATGTCTTAAAAATGTCTAAATGTCATTGCATTATATAACAAACTATCAAATTCTTAACATTTTGCTCCCTTGTCACAGGTGTGGTATAACAACAAAGGCTGGCATGCCATGGTCTCCTTCATGAACGTAGCAAACAATGCCATTCTCCGTGCTTACCTGCCGCCTCACGCCAATCCATCAGAGTACGGCATTACTGCCATCAACCACCCGCTCAACCTCACCAAAGAGCAGCTCTCAGAGGTCACTATGTGAGTGTCAGTTGACACATAGAAATGTTTTCAAATCAAATCAAATCACTTTTATTGTCACATCATCACAGCACATGTGCCTTGATGAGTGAAATTCTTGAGAGCGTGCTCCATACAGTGCAGAAACAATTAACATATAGACAGTACCATTACATACTTACAGACTTATACAGATGACAATGTGCAATATACACATACATATACTCAGTACACACAGTGTACTGTTAGACATACTTACAGTTATCAATACACATTATACACCGTATGTACACATTCTACATTATGTACACATATATACACACACAGTAATATGCAAAGGTGCAGTAGATTATACATAAGCTGGATACGCAAATGTCATGGATGTGCATTGGATGGTATCCAGTGGTAGCAGATAGATTGTTGTATTTGTGCAGTGTGTACGTGTAGTCCAGTTTGAACTGTGGAGTTAAAGTGCAGTGCGTGGCATATCGTAAAGGGGGAGTGTGCTGTAGGGTGTATTAGTTCTGACTGTTCATTAGCCTGATAGCCTGAGGGAAAAAGCTATCCCTCAGTCGGCTAGTGCGGGATCGGATGCTGCGGAGACGTCTTCCTGAGGGCAGCAGAGAGAACAGTCTGTAGGACGGGTGGCTGGAGTCATTGATGATCCTCCGGGCTTTCCTTATACACCGCCTGGTGTAGATATCCTGGAGGGAGGGAAGCTCACCTCCAACAATGTGGCGGGCAGTTTGCACAACTCTTTGCAGAGCTTTGCGGTTGCCAGCGGTGCTGTTTCCAAACCAGGCGGTGATGCAGCCGGTCAGGATGCTCTCCAAAGTGCAGGTGTAGAATGATCTGAGGATGCTGGGGCTCATTCCAAACTTCCTCAGCCGTCTCAGGAAGAAGAGGCGTTGATGTGACTTCTTCAGCACTGCATCTGTGTGAGCGGACCATGTGAGATCCTCGGTGATGTGAACGCCGAGGAACTTAAAGCTGTTTACCCGCTCCACAGGTGTCTTGTCGATTGTGATGGGCGTGTGTTCTCTGCTCTGTCTCCTGAAATCCACCACCAGCTCCTTGGTCTTGTCGATGTTGAGTGAGAGGTGGTTCTCCTGACATCATTTAGTCAGGGTACTCGCCTCCGCTCTGTAGGCCGTCTCATCGTTGTCAGTGATCAGGCCTATCACCGTTGTGTCGTCAGCGAATTTGACGATGACGTTGGAGCTGTGTGTGGCTGCACAGTCATGTGTGTACAGGGAGTATAGGAGTGGGCTGAGGACGCAGCCCTGCGGAGCACCAGTGTTGAGGGTCAGCGGAGATGAAGTGTTGTTGCCCATTCTGACCACCTGACTTCTGCCTGTCAGAAAGTCCAGGATCCAGCTGCACAGAGATCTGTTTAGTCCTAGAGTCTGGAGCTTCGCAACCAGTGTGGCAGGCACTATGGTATTGAATGTGGAGCTGTAGTCCACAAACAGCATCCTCACATAGGCGTTCTTGTTTTCCAGGTGGGAGAGAGCAGTATGCAGGGTGAAGGCAATAGCATCGTCTGTGGAACGGTTGCTGCGATATGCAAATTGCAGCGGATCCAGTGAGGCAGGCAGCACAGAGCAGATGTAGTCTCTGATGAGTTTCTCAAAACACTTGCTGAAGATGGGTGTCAGAGCAACGGGCCTCCAGTAATTCAAGCATGTGATTTTATTTTTCTTTGGTATGGGCACAATGGTGGATTTTTTGAAGCATAAGGGAACCACAGACAGAGAGAGGGAGAGGTTGAAAATGTCTGTGAAAACCCCGGCTAGCTGGAATGCACATGCTCGGAGCACACGGCCTGGGATGCCATCAGGACCCACAGCCTTGTGGATATTCACCCGTTTGAAGGATCGGATTACATCCGCGACAGAAATGGAGATTGCACTTGCCTCTTCTGCAACAGCCGTGGGAGCGCTCTCTGTGTGGGCGGTGTTGTGAGCCTCGAAACGAGCATAAAAAAGATTAAGCTCTTCCGGTAGAGAGGCGGCAATGTTCACTGTAGCTGGTTTGTTCCCTTTACAATCCGTGATGTTATTGATGCCCTGCCACATGCTTCTTGCGTTGTTGGTGTTGAATTGTTCTTCAACTTTGTTTTTATATTGTCGTTTGGCGGCTTTGATGGATTTCCTGAGATCGTAACTGGCTTGTTTTCGATCGTCAAAGTTCCCGGATTTAAAGGCAGATGTCCGTGCTGACAAGGCTGCTCGAACATCGCTGTTAATCCACGGTTTTTGGTTGGGGTAGATGCAGATTGTTTTGGTCGGCACAACGTCCTCTACGCACTTCCTGATGAAACACGTTACAGTATCTGAGTACGCCTCTATGTCATCATCAGGCGCTGCCCGGAACATGTCCCTGTCCACGTGATCAAAACAGTCCTGCAGTGTAGCGTCCGATTGGTCCGACCAGCATTGAATTGTCCTGAGGGCGGGTGCTTCTCGTTTCAGTTTCTGCCTATAAGCAGGCAGGAGCAGAACAGAAGAATGATCCGATTTGCCGAAAGGTGGGCGGGGGAGCGATTTGTAGGCGTCCCGGAAAGGAGAGAAGCAGTGGTCCAGTACACGATCACCACGCGTGGGGTTTTGGACGAACAGGCCCAGTTTACATCATCTTCCTTAAATGTCCAACATGTTTTGTAATTCTGATCACTTGTCAATCAATCAAAAAGTGCATTCACATTGGGGTTGGTACATTTTTTTTTAAATCTTTTTGAAAGGAGTCTCTTATGATCACCAAAGCATCATAAAACATAAAATAATGTTGTGAATTATTACAATTTATATTTTTATATAATTTATGTATTTTAAAATGTTTTTTTTTGCAACATTACACATATCATCATTGTTTCATTTTTTTTAGTCAATTTAATGCATCCTTGCTGAATAAGAGGATTCATTTCTATATAAAAAAAAAATCAATCTTACTGACCCCAAACTTTTGAACAGTAAAGTATGTAGTCAGGAAATCAGAAACCCTGAAATCTGATACACATTGTTTCAATTGTTTTTATTCATAAATATAAATACTAAACAAGTGTATGGAGAATGTTTTTAAGAAAAACATATAAAGTCTTCTTGTAGTGAGTAAAATGCTGCTTTTCCTTTTGGACAGTCTCACCACATCAGTGGATGCAGTGGTGGCCATTTGCGTCATCTTTGCCATGTCCTTCATCCCAGCCAGCTTCATCCTCTACCTCATTCAGGAACGTGTCACCAAGGCCAAGCATCTGCAGTTTGTTAGTGGAGTCAGCCCTCTGGTCTACTGGGTCGCCAACTTTTTCTGGGACATGGTGAGATTCATCAGCATTGTGTGTTAACAAGGACAGTTCTGAGAAATGTCAGTAATTAGTCATAACAAAATGTGTTTGGATTACTGCTTGATTGCTCACATCCCTTTCGTTTGTTTGTGCCAGATAAACTACTCTATCAGCACAGCAATGGTTGTGGGCATTTTTGTGGGTTTTGATAAGAAATGCTACACATCGCCAACCAATCTGCCAGCGCTGGTCGCTTTGCTTTTTCTCTATGGGTCAGTCAGTGGCTTATGTAGGTTCAAACTCATTTGAAGAAAATCAGCTAAGCACAACAGTGATTTTTCTTTCACTCTTCCATATGCAGGTGGTCAGTGACGCCCATGATGTACCCCATGTCCTACATGTTCAATGTCCCCAGCACAGCATATGTGTCCCTCTCCTGCATCAACCTTTTCATTGGTATCAACAGTAGTGCCATCACCTTCATCTTAGAGCTCTTTGAGAACAACAGGGTATTTTTTTTTAAATATTTTTTTGTGTCAGCTTTTGTTAAAATGTAAATTATAAATTATAATTTAGTACCTTTTAGTCTCAGTAATGCTTTAAAGTTACACTGAAAAAAAATGATACTACATTTTTTAAAAGTGCCCCTATTATGGATTTTTGAAATTTACCTTTCACGCAGTGTGTAACACAGCTCTAAGTGAATGAAAACATCCTGCAAAGTTTTAAATCTGAAAGTGCACCGTGTATAAAGTTTTTGTCTCTCAAAAAAAAGAGTCGACTCTGAATCATTGAAACGAGTCGTTTTTAAAACGAATCCCAAGCCGTTTCATGTTGACGTCAACATGAAACATTAGCATATTGCCCACCCACTTGTGGGCAATATGCTAATATGCGCAGACCTGGGAAAACTTGATTTTCGCGTTGGTCTGAATGAAAATGCGAATTCATTCTTTGCCACTAGGTGCCGCTTTTGCAGCGTTAAAAATAGCTGTCTCCCTTTCATAACCATAATAGGGGCACTTTAAGGTAAGAGGTTGTAATCAATTTATTTTAGCTACATTTAAATAAACAAAGTTAGTTGAAAGATAGTCAACTCAATTTTTTATTTAAATGTAGCTAAAATAAATTGATTGCAACCACTTGCCTTAACATTTTTTAGTAAATTCAATGAATCGGGGTCTTTTCAGTGTACACAGAAAAAAAAAAAAACATTTTTGTGTAAAAGTCAATGTTTACAGATAAAGTAACAATTTTCAGGTTTCTTATCTTGTAGTAATTGCTTGTGTTTTTTCTTCAGTCTCTGCTAATGTTTAATGAGGTGTTGAAGAAGGTGTTACTGGTCTTCCCTCACTTCTGTCTCGGCCGAGGTCTCATTGATATGGCCATGAACCAGGCCGTGACTGATGTCTATGCCCGATTTGGTAAGTTTATCTATTAACAATACGTAATAATGAAACAACAGTTTTTGTCATGCCTGTTCAAATTGACATAATGTATCTCCTCAGATTTTTGAACATGGATTTGAGTGCAATTTCTAAAAATACTCCAGTCCATCTTTAAAAAAATGAAACATGTAAATAAAAAAGTGCATGTCTAAAATTCTGCGGCAGAAAACATACAGCGTCCTCCATTAATATTGGCACCCTTGATAAATGTGAGAAAAGGTGTCTGTGAAAATAAATCTGCATTGTTTATCCTTTTGATCTTTCACTCGAAAAATTCACAAAATTCTAACCTATCATTGAAGTAAAACAATTGAAAGTGGGGAGAAAATCTCATGATGAAATAAATGTTTTTCTCCAATTCATGTTGGCCACAATTATTGGCACCCCTAGAAATTCTTATGAGTAAAATATCTCTGAAGTATATTCCCATTCATATTTACATTTTTTAGCACACCAGGGTGACTAGGAGCATGAAATTGTCCAGCCATGACTTTCTGTTCCACAGGATTATAAATATGAGGAACACAAAGGTCAAATTCCCTTAATCATCCATCACAATGAGAAAAAACAAAAAATATATTTCTGATGTGCAGCAAAAGATAATTGAGCTTCACAAATTAGTGAAGTGGTTTTAAGAAAAGAGCTAGAGCGGAGAAAATTCCCATTTCCACCATCAGGGCAATAATTAAGAATTTCCAATCAACATAAAATGTTACGAATCTGTCTGGAAGAGGGCATGTGTCTATATCGTCCTAATGCATGGTGAGGAGGAGAGTTTGAGTGGCCAAAGACTCTTCAAGGACCACAGCTGGAGAATTGTAGAAAATAGTTGAGTCTCGGGGGCAGAAAACCGTCAAACAGCACCTACATCACCACATGTTGTTTGGGAGGGTTTCAAGAAAAATTCTCCTCACTCATCCAAAAATAATCTCCAGCATATTCAGATATCAGACACGACTGGAACTTCAAATGGGACTGGCTTCTATGGTCAGATGAAACTAAAAAATGAGCTTTTTAGCAGCAAACACTCAAGATGGGTTTGGTGAACACAGGGATAAAAAGTACCCCATGTGTACAATGAAATATACTGCTGTATTTTTAATGTTGTGGGCCTATATTTCTGCTGGAGGTCCTGGACATTGTTTTAGGCACATGGCATCATGGATTCTATCAAATACCAACAGATAAAAAAATCAATAAGTGACTGACTCTGTTAGAAATCTTATAATGGGCCATGTTTGGATCTTCCAACCGTACAATAATCCAAATACAAACCTCAAAAACAACACAAAAATGGGTCACTGGGCACAAAACCAAGCTTCTGCTATGGCCATTTCAGTTCCCTGACCTGAACCCTGTAGAAAATGAGTGAGGTGAACTGAAGAGAAGAAGCACTGTCATGGAGCTGTGAATCTGAAGGATCTGGAGAGATTCTGTATGAAGAAATGGTCTCTGATCTCTTATCAGGTGTTCTCCAAACTCTTCAGGCATTATAGGAGAAAACTCAGAGCTGTTGTGCTGGGAAAATGACGTTGCAATAATTGGGTGCCAATAATTGTGGCCAACATGAACTAGAGAAAGCATTTATTTCACAATGAGATTTTCTCCCCACTTTCAATTGTTTTACTTCAATGATAGGTTGGAATTTTGTGAATTTTTTTAATGAAAGATAAAAAGGATAAACAATGCAGATTTATTTTCACAGCCGCCTTTGCTCATATTTACCAAGGGTGCCAATATTAGTGGAGGACACTGTATATTCACTTGTCTAAATCCAATTGAATTGCATTTTCTTGCCTCAAAATTCATAGAACATTTCTCCTATGAAACACAAAGATTTATCAAAATGTCACAGTCTTACCCTGTTGTTTATATTATATTATTCTCACTAAGACTGCATTTATTTGATCAATGATACGGTAAAAGCATTAATATAGTGAAGTATCATTACAATTTGAAATAACTGTTTGCTATTTGAATATATTGTGATGCAAAGCTGAATTTTCAGCAGCCATTACTTTAGTTGTCAGTGTCACATGATCCTTCAGAAATCATTCTAATATGGTGATTTGGTGCTCAAATAACATTTCTTATTACTATCAATGTTGAAAACATTTGTACATTTTTTTCAGGAATATTTGATGATTTGAAGTTCAAAAGAGAAGCATTTATTTGAAACAGTAACGCCTTTTGTAAAGATTTCCACTTTTGATTAATTTTATGTGTCTTTGCTGAATAAAAATATTAATGTCCAAAAAAATTGTAAAACTTTACTTTTAGCCTTAATGTATAATGTATTACAAAGGTATTCATAATGTGTGTTGTAATGCATATCTTTATTTATATATATATATATATATATATATATATATATATATATATATGTATAATATCTTTTTATAAATAATTGTAACCAAAGTTATAATGCAATATATATTGATAATATAATATTTGAAGTTGTGTTCGCCATGTGTTTTAATGCATTGTGCTTTCTAAAAGTGTAACAATGAATAAACAATGATCATTACATCATACGATGCATTATAAGGTGCATTACAAGACCAAACTAATGCATTAAAACTACTTTTATAATGCATTATATATAAAGGCTTTATACCTAAAGTGTTACCAGAAACCTTACTGACCCAGTAGTGTTATTAATATTACACAAAAAAATGCTAAATAACACTGCTAATATGGAGAACTATGGTAACAAGTGTGGCAGAACTGCCACTGGTGCTGTCCTTACAATAATTGTGTTTTGGCACAGGGGAGGAGTTTTCCATGGATCCATTCAGATGGAACTTTGTGGGGAAGAATCTCTTCTGTATGGCTGTGGAGGGTTTTGTCTATTTCATCTTTAATCTGCTCATCCAGTACAATTTTTTTCTTGATCACTGGTGAGGACAAAAAGACATCATTGATTCTGCTCAGTTTCATGTCATTTATGTCCAGATTTTTACTCTATATTAATATTAAAAAATTACCTTTAATCTGTTTAATATTTAATTGCTTTACTTTGTGTTTACTATACTGTATCTTAAAACATCATATGATGGTAACTATTATTTTTGTCTATTATTTGTGTAGGGCGTCAGAATATGGGAAGAGTCCTGTTAAAGGTGAAGATGATGATGTAGCTCAGGAGAGAGAGCGCATTTATAAAGGAGGAAACAAGAATGACATCCTTCTAATCCGAGACTTGTCAAAAGTAAGTGACCAAGACCAAAGGCACTTTCGCACCGGAGGAACCTTTTCATAGTTCCTAGAAAAACACGGCGCAAAAGCACCTCAAATAACTAAGATAAAAAGCATCCATTTTATATTTTGAAAGCTATGTCAGAGTTTAATTTGTAGTGTTTTAAATTACCGTTATTGCCATGCTAAAGAGTACGGTCTCATCTTAGACATACAGACGCAGAAAACGGCCAGCAGTGGATAAAATCTGTGTAGGAGTTCCAGCAGGAGAGGTATCACTGAAAATACCTTTTATGTGTATCATTTCTAAGCCATACTTTCTGAACAGTAATGTGGGAATCAACTTAAATATTTTCTGCAGTGCTTTGGGCTTCTTGGTGTAAATGGTGCAGGTAAAACCACAACCTTTAAAATGCTGACCGGAGACACAGATGTGACATCAGGGGAGGCGTCAGTAGCTGGATACAGGTAATATACAAACTATAAAGAGTTGTGTATCTGCATTGGATGCTAATGCTAAACATGAACTGTGCTTTTCTTCAGTATTCTCACCAATATCCTGGATGTGCACCAGAATATGGGCTACTGCCCTCAGTTTGATGCCATAGACGAGCTGCTGACGGGGAGGGAGCACCTGTACCTGTACGCTCGACTCCGCGGGATCCCTGAATCTGAGATTAGCAGAGTAAGTCTCACAGCCGAACCCCTCATTCACCTTGGTCAAAGAAATTTTCAATCTGACTTAAAGGAATAGTTCACTCTAAAATGAAATTTTGCTGAAAATGTACTCACCCTCAGGCCATCCAGGATATAGATGAGTTTGTTTCTTCATCAGAACAGATTTGGAGAAATTTTGCATTACATCATTTGCTCATCCTCCGCAGTGAATGGGTGCCGTCAAAATGAGAGTCCAAACAGCTTATAAACAATCACAATAATCCACAAGTAATCCACACGACTCCAGTCCATCAAATAACATGTTGTGAACTGAAAAGCTATGTGTTTATAAGAAAAATCCATCATTTTAATTTTAAACCATCACTTCTAGCCAAAATATGAGTCTATAAACTATAATAATGCTTCCTCCATTGATAGTCAATGTTTATCCATGTTGTCCGCTCACATCAAAATCTTGTTTACAAACACACAGCTTCACTATCATTTCACTGTCACTTCACAAGACATTTATTGATGGACTGGAGTTGTGTGGATTACTTGTGAATTATTGTGATGTTTTTATCAGCTATTCAAGACTCTCATTCTGTCGGCACCCATTAACACACCACACACCATCATCTCAGACCACGATTTCCACCGAGGAGGACCAAAAGCAACAATCTGCACCAGGGCCCTAACTATGCCAGTGGTGAGCAAGTAATGTAATGCTAAATTTCTCCAAATTGGTTCTGATAAAGAAACAAACTCATCTACTTCTTGAATGGCCCAAAGGTGAGTACATTTTAAATTTTGGGTGAACTGTTCCTTTATAGGCACTGGAAACTCTGTTGCCTATGGTATATTTTAACCACCCAGGGGACAGTGTCCCATCCAAGAAGACACTATCATTGCCTTACCACTTCCAAAGTGTGTGCTAGATTCCTCAGTGCCTTCCTGCCTTCCTTAGCTGTGCAGCATCAAGCACCAAGTTTTTTTTTTTTTTTCAGTAATAAGATTTATTAGCGGCAGGCAGGGAGTCGCTTCCAGACACATCAGAGCAACTCACTGACAAGAAAAATACACACACTTTTATACCTTGATGATCATGTTTAAAATAACCAAGTTGCTTAAGGTTTGCACGTGCTTTACAGCGTTCTACAGGTTACACTCATACTGGCCTTGCTTGCAGCTGACAGTTTTCCCAGTTTAATCACTTTAGAGTCCATTTAGAGTCTGTTTATTCTTGTGGTAAGCATACAGTTGGTGCATGGCCTTAGCATGGCCACTGGAATTATAAAACATCCTCATTCCAGTTATTTCTGAGGCACGTTGTTTAAAAGTATCCTTGACCTTCCTAGAAGCATAAGAATTCTCAGGACATATTGTCATTTCAGGTTACAATATAAGCATATTATTTTGAGAGCATAAAATCCTAATAATCCATTACCATGTAAAAAGTTTTCACTCCCCAACAAAAAATTCACACGACACTCAATAGTACACAACCTTAGGTTAATTCCACACTTAATTTTACACAAACAACTACAATATGTTGGGCTCTGTTACTGATATTCTGTTAACTGATAACTGATTCTGTTACAGACTTTATTATTGCGTACTGTATGAGTGTATGTTTTCTGTAGGTGGCTGAGTGGGGGATTCAGAAGCTGGGTCTGTCTGAGTATGCAGGAAACTGTGCTGGTACCTACAGCGGGGGCAACAAGAGGAAACTGTCATCTGCTATTGCTATGATTGGCTGTCCTCCTCTAGTTCTCCTGGTATGTTTTTCCTAAGCGTTCTCAGTGTCATTGTGCAAAACAAAAACATTGGTGTAATTTAACTCTGTAAATGGATGTAGGATGAGCCCACCACAGGAATGGACCCTCACTCCCGCCGTTTCCTGTGGACCGCTATTCTGAGTATCATCCGTGATGGGAGGGCAGTCGTTTTGACGTCTCACAGGCAAGAATTTAAAGTTAACGCTGGTTTCCCAAACAGGGTTTATGAACCACTTGGTGTTTTTGAATGAAACAGTTGATGAAACATTAACATTTTAACATTAAAATCCACAAATGGGACTGCACAATTAATCAAAATAAAACTGAAATATGTCTTATTAAATCAGAATTTTGAAATAAAAGGTTGCGATATAAAAAAATTTGTAGAGCATCAGTGTGTTTATTTATATGCACACATCTTATAATATAGTGTTTTTAGAGTGGCTTGGTTCATAGTAAATAAAAGTAAATCAGTTGCAATATGAGACATTTACATATCAAATGTCATATCACAGTTCAAATTCACAATCACCAAATAATACCTAAATCACCTAAATAATCACATTATAATTTTTTGGCATAGTTGTGCAGCCCTAAAGAATTTTCAAATATCTAAATAAAACATTTACTAAAAAGATTATTTTGTTTACTTGCATGTCATGTGACCATTAACCAACACAAGAGAACTGTAAACATCATGCAAATGTGTTGTTAAATTATTGAAATATTAACTTAAAATCTCAGGGGGTTCATTATAATTTTTTCTAGTGAATGTGCGCCCTAAAGTTCAAATATTAAATAATTTAACATTTACTAAAAAAGATTATATGCAGTATTTGTTTAACTTGAAACATGAAAATAAATCTGCATGTGACCATTAACCAACACGGAACTGTAAACAATGTTGCAAATGTGTTGTTATTTGTTTATTGAAATTTAACTTAAAATCTCAGGGGGTTCACAAATTAGTGAAGTGGTTTTTCACTATCGCCATATCAGTTTTATGTCTAAGTACGAATCTGTTGGGCTGACAAAGGAATTTTGGCTAGCCTCCAAGCTAACGCCCTGTATGAATGCCATGACATTCATAATTTTTTTAGTGACTTAAATATCTCAAGTTGACGCTAATGTCTAGAAATGTTTTTAATTAAACTCTGTTAATTATTTATTCTTTCTACAAATCAAAAACAACACAAAAATTGGTCATTGATTATTTTCGACTAGTATAATTAAAACTTTTTTAATTTATTTATTTTAATTGATTATTCATTATTATTTTAAATCAAATTAAAATATTGCAAAAAAATATATATATATATTTATTTATTTTTTGTTTGCATTTACAGTATGGAAGAGTGTGAAGCTCTTTGTACTCGCTTGGCCATCATGGTCAATGGGACGTTTAAGTGTCTGGGCACAATCCAGCATCTGAAATACAAGTGAGTATGTTCTTTTGCAAAGTCTTATAATTTAAAGTCAAGGATGCCGTTTCCATATTATCATAAATCAACTAAATTGCTCTTCCAGCTTTAAATTCTTAACTTTGAAAGGTAATATGCAAAACAATGTTAATCCATGAAATGGTCAACAATACAAGTGCATGCATTTTACATGTATTTTCATATTGATTGTGCTTGTGGACAGGTTTGGAGGTGGCTATGTAGTCACGATGAAGATCAAAGCTGAAAAAGCAGGCATACCTCCTGACCTGATCCCGGCCGAGTCCTTTATGGAAAGCAGCTTCCCAGGATGTATACAGCGAGAGAAACACTACAACACTTTACAATATGAAATCGTCGCCGCCTCACTGGCGCGAGTCTTCCAGCTGGTGTTGACCAACAAAGAGAGACTGAACATTGAGGACTACTCTGTGTCTCAGACCACATTAGACCAGGTAACTTCATCACCATGTTGCGATGTGATAAAGCTTCAAGCATCAAATCTCTTTCACGTCAATCCATACCAGCTGTCAGCAACATGTTAAGACTTTAAGTTATTTTAGCATTTCACTTTCACTGCAGACAAGAAAAATAGCTTGATGCTGTAAAATTGACTTGCTGTGCTCTAGGGACCTTACGTTAGAAATGAATTATTGGTTGAAATTCCCATGCTGAGATTGAATTCGATTTGCTCAGCAGATGTGACTGACAGGACTAACAGCTCATCTGTTTCACTGCCTTACAGGTGTTTGTAAATTTTGCAAAGCAGCAGTCAGGAGAAGATGATACTCAGCTCAGAGCATCAGCGCCGAGACGAGACACAAAGATCTTGCCGCTACAAAGAGTTGCGACGAAAAACAATTAAAATTAACTCATATGCTTCAAAAGGACTCATGGCTGACAGCACATGACACCATGTTGTTTATGACGTTCCTAGAGCCTTTTATATATGTATTTATACACAAAACCTACTGCATCTATTTGAAATTGTACAAATGTCATAGATTCTTTTTTCATAATATCTACAGCACTCTGAGCCAAAGGTCAGTCTCCACCCACTGAAAGAAAACCTCCACAGATTAAAGTGATAGTCTACTCAAAAATGAAATTTCTGTCATTATTTACTCACTCTCATCTTAATCCAAACCTATGAGCATCTTGCTTTGGAACATAAGATATTGTGAATAATAAACAGTTTTGGTTCACATTGACTTCCATTATATGAACAAAAATACAATGGAAGCCAAATGGAAACAAAACTGTTTGGTTACTAACATTTTTCACAATATCTTACTTTGTGCAGAAAAAAAACAAACATATTTTGATAGACATGAGTGTGAGTAAATGATTTTTGTGTGAAGTTGTAGTTGTATAAAACGCTTAAAAATATAAAATTTCCACACACAAAATTACTTTTTGGTTTCCATGCAATTTGAAATGTATTTATTATATTTATACGTGTGTAAATATTAGTGTTTTTCTTTCTTGCGTTTGCAGTTTTTCTTTGTTGTTCAAATCTTTCAAATGTTAAATCAACGTGCATCTGTTACAGCAGTGCCTGTGAATGAACATGCAATGAAATGCTTTATGCTAATATAACTTTGATAATACATTGATTTTGTACTGCTTGAACATCAACAGCATGAGCTCAAATGAATTTGAAATCTGTAATCCCAACCTGAAATTTATGCAAATTTGCAGCATCATTGCATTATTCCATCAAAGTTACTTTTTATTATTATTCTTTCTCAGGGTCAGCTGGCTGGCGCTCACTTTGTAGCATTATGCTTGGCTTGCAGGTGTTTTTTGAGGTATTTTTTGCATGCAGTGAATACATACTGATGAAGTACAAACCCGATTCCAAAAAAGTTGGGACACTGTACAAATTGTGAATAAAAACAGAATGCAATGATGTGGAAGTTTCAAATTTCAATATTTTATTCAGAATAAAACATAGATGACATATCAAATGTTTAAACTGAGAAAATGTATCATTTTAAGGGAAAAATAAGTTGATTTTAAATTTCATGGCATCAACACATCTCAAAAAAGTTGGGACAAGGCCATGTTTACCACTGTGTGGCATTCCCTCTTCTTTTTATAACAGTCTGCAAACGTCTGGGGACTGAGGAGACAAGTTGCTCAAGTTTAGGAATAGGAATGTTGTCCCATTCTTGTCTAATACAGGCTTCTAGTTGCTCAACTGTCTTAGGTCTTCTTAGTCGCATCTTCCTCTTTATGATGCGCCAAATGTTTTCTATGGGTGAAAGATCTGGACTGCAGGCTGGCCATTTCAGTACCCGGATCCTTCTTCTACGCAGCCATGATGTTGTAATTGATGCAGTATGTGGTCTGGCATTGTCATGTTGGAAAATGCATGGTCTTCCCTGAAAGAGACGACGTCTGGATGGGAGCATATGTTGTTCTAGAACTTGGATATACCTTTCAGCATTGATGGTGCCTTTCCAGATGTGTAAGCTGCCCATGCCACACGTACTCATGCAACCCCATACCATCAGAGATGCAGGCTTCTGAACTGAGCGCTGATAACAACTTGGGTTGTCCTTGTCCTCTTTAGTCCGGATGACATGGCGTCCCAGTTTTCCAAAAAGAACTTCAAATTTTGATTCGTCTGACCAGAGAACAGTTTTCCACTTTGCCACAGTCCATTTTAAATGAGTCTTGGCCCAGAGAAAACGCCTGCGCTTCTGGATCATGTTTAGATATGGCTTCTTTTTTGACCTATAGAGTTTTAGCCGGCAACGGCGAATGGCACGGTGGATTGTGTTCACCGACAATGTTTTCTGGAAGTATTCCTGAGCCCATGTTGTGATTTCCATTACAGTAGCATTCCTGTATGTGATGCAGTGCCGTCTAAGGGCCCGAAGATCACGGGCATCCAGTATGGTTTTCCGGCCTTAACCCTTACGCACAGAGATTGTTCCAGATTCTCTGAATCTTTGGATGATATTATGCACTGTAGATGATGATAACTTCAAACTCTTTGCAATTTTTCTCTGAGAAACTCCTTTCTGATATTGCTCCACTATTTTTCGCCGCAGCATTGGGGGAATTGGTGATCCTCTTCCCATCTTGACTTCTGAGAGACATTGCCACTCTGAGAGGCTCTTTTTATACCCAATCATGTTGCCAATTGACCTACATTTAATCATTTACATTTAATCATTTAGCAGACGCTTTTATCCAAAGCGACGTACAAATGAGGAGAACAATAGAAGCAATCAGACCATCGAGAGAGCAACAGCATACAAGTGCCATGACAAGTCTCAGTTAGTCTAGCACAGAACACGTAGCTAGGATTTTTTTATTTTTATTAAATAGAATAGGTAAGTGTTAGTATTAGTTAGTCAGGTGCTGGCGAAAAAGATTAGTGTCTTTAGATGTTTTTTGAAAATGGCTAAAGACTCAGCTGTTCGAATTGAGATCGGGAGGTCATTCCACCAGCTGGGCACAGTCCAGGAAAAGGTCCGTGAGAGTGATTTGGTACCTCTTTGGGATGGCACCACAAGACGTCGTTCACTTGCAGAACGCAAGCTTCTGGAGGGCATATAAGTTTGAACTAGCAAGTTTAGGTATATTGGTGCAGTGCCAGTTGTGGTCTTGTAGGCAAACATCAGTACCTTGAATTTGATGCGAGCGGCTATTGGTAGCCAGCGTAACCTGATGAAGAGAGGGGTAACGTGAGCTTTTTTCGGCTCATTAAAGACCACTCTGGCTGCTGCATTCTGGATCAGTTGCAGAGGCTTGATAGTACATGCGGGAAGGCCCGCCAAGAGAGCATTACAATAGTCCAGTCTGGAGAGAACAAGAGCTTGGACAAGGAGTTGTGCGGCTTGCTCTGACAGGAAGGGCCTAATCTTCCTAATGTTGTATAAGGCAAATCTGCAGGACCGGGCCGTTGTAGCAATATGGTCTGTGAAGCTTAACTGATCATCGATCACAACTCCAAGGTTCCTGGCTGTCCTGGAAGGAGTTATGTTTGACGAACCCAGCTGTATAGAGAAGTTGTGGTGAAGTGATGGGTTGGCGGAGAACACGAGCAGTTCTGTCTTAGCAAGATTGAGCTGAAGGTGATGGTCCATCATCCAGCTAGAAATGTCACTCAGACAGGCTGCAATGCGAGCAGTTACCGTCGGATCATCTGGTTGGAATGAGAAGTAGAGTTGAGTGTCATCAGCATAGCAGTGGTAGGAAAAGCCATGCTAACCGATCCTAATGACGACATGTAGATGGAGAAGAGAAGTGGTCCAAGCACTGAGCCTTGAGGAACTCCAGTAGCAAGAAGTTGTGACTTTGAAACCTCACCCCTCCAAGACACCCTGACGGACCTATCTGAGAGGTAAGACTCGAACCACAGGAGGGCGGTTCCTGAGATGCCCATCTTTCTGAGGATAGACATGAGGATCTGGTGGTTAACTGTGTCAAAGGCAGCAGACAGATCCAACAAGATGAGTACAGAGGATTTGGAAGCTGCTCTTGTCAGTCTCAGGGCCTCTGTAACCGAGAGTAGGGCAGTCTCAGTTGAGTGGCCACTTCTGAAGCCAGATTGGTTGTTGTCCAGAATGTTGTTCTGTGCAAGAAACAGAGAGAGTTGGTTGAACACAACTCGCTCAAGTGACTTTGCAATGAATGGAAGAAGGGATACCGGTCTGTAGTTTTCTAAAAGTGCTGGATTTAGAGCAGGTTTTTTAAGCAGTGGGCTTACCCGAGCCTGCTTAAATGCTGTGGGAAATGTACCAGTGTGAAGCGAGGTGTTGGTAATGTGAGTAAGCGCAGGTATGACCGAAGAAGAAATGGCTTGAAGGAGGTGAGTGGGGATAGGATCTAGCGGACAAGTAGTGGGATGATTGGAAAGGATGAGTTTGGAAACCTCCGTCTCCGAGAGAGGAGAAAAGGAGGTGAGAGATTGTGTATTTGTCGTTATGAAGTTATTATTAGTTTGTGGTGTGAGGAATAGGTCACTGATGGTTTTTGTTTTATTTGTGAAGAAAGTTGCAAAGTCATCAGCTGTAAGAGTTGATGAAGGAGGAGGGAGAGGAGGACAGAGAAGAGAAGAGAACGTTTTGAAGAGTGCGCGAGAGTCGGAACAGTTGTTAATTTTGTTGTGGTAGTATGTCATTTTAGCAGTGGAGACATTTGCAGAGAAGGAAGAGAGGTGTGATTGATACACACTAAGGTCGGTAGAGTTTTTGGATTTGTGCCATTTCCTCTCTGCAGCCCTTAGTTTAGCACGATGTTCACGGAGAACATCGGACAACCAGGGGGCAGAGGGGGTAGCGCATGCTGGTCTGGATGAAAGGGGGCAAAAATTGTCTAAGCAAGATGTTAGAGTGAAGCAAAGAGTGTCAGTAGCACTGTTTGTGTCGAGTGCTGAAAACTGAGAGGGTGAAGGTAGTGCGGATGAAACCATTGAGGATAGGCGAGAGGGAGAGAGCGAGCGTAGGTTACGTCGAAAGGTGACCTGCGAAGGAGCGTGTGCTATGTCAGGAGTTAGTGTGAGGTTAGAAGTGATGAGGAAGTGGTCTGAGGTGTGCAGTGGAGTTACTAATGTGTTGTCAGTGGAGGATCTAATAAGTTGCAAATTGGTCCTCCAGCTGTTCCTTATATGTACATTTAACTTTTCCGGCCTCTTATTGCTACCTGTCCCAACTTTTTTGGAATGTGTAGCTCTCATGAAATCCAAAATGAGCCAATATTTGGCATGACATTTCAAAATGTCTCACTTTCAACATTTGATATGTTATCTATATTCTATTGTGAATAAAATATAAGTTTATGAGATTTGTAAATTATTGCATTCCTTTTTTATTCACAATTTGTACAGTGTCCCAACTTTTTTGGAATCGGGTTTGTAATTATGGCATCTATCAACAGACTAACTTGACCATATGAACCAGGCAAACCTTGTCCTCGTGGTGTAGACAGTAAAAATCAGTAAAAAACAGTTTCTGTTTTGGGGAATGAAGAGGTTCAATTGTATTCATCAGTAAATAGTTTTAATATGCAATAATGCAGCTTATAATGACAAACACTATTATGTAAGATTGTTATTTTACCATGTCTTGAAAATAATGACATTTGGAAACTGATGATCACTTATTTCTGGGAAATAAAATCTTCAGTAACAGTTTATTTATGACACAAACACTATATGTTGTGCAAAATGTTTTAATGGAATACAAAAATGAACAATCAACATCAATAAAACAGTATCACACTGTACACCATGTTTTCTGCTTGGTGGTCTGAATGACTTCACAGTTAGGACTCATTGATGTCAAGCAAATGTTTAAGTTTGCAAAATAATACACTTTCTGCTAAAACACCCGTTTTCTTCCTCAATCTTCCTCAAACTTGCAGTACAACCTCAGTCTGTTCTCAGTAAGCCTCTCTTCATAATTAATGTAATTACTAGTAATTACCATTTCACACTTCAGAGAGTACATCACAATTTTAATGGTGTCTGAATAAATCACAAGGTCTGACAGAGAAACAATAGAATTATTTTGCTGCTTATAATATGTTGTTTGGTGAGGCATCCAATGACAAAAGTCTATAGGTTCATCCTCCATCCAATCGATCTAGAAGAAGAGTGGAATGATGCCCGTTCTCAAGTCAGGATAGTCTTCGAATTGCTCAATGTAGGTTTTATGCTTTGCCCGAGCCCATATAGTCATCTGAATAAAACCCAAAAATGCAAAAACTCCCACTGCAGAAATATGAAAGATTCAGTTTTATCAGGCAGGTGCAGCAAAATATATATATAAAAACATATATAATGGTCAGAGACCACTGGTGGTGGTCTAACATAATGCAGAATATTAAATGTAACTCATTCATTTTACATCAACGTATATTATTATGTTTTTTAAACTTTAAAACTTCACCTCACTTTTTTTTAATACATCACATATCAGCTGAAATACATGCACACCTGTTACGAACCTGTGTATGTATGTATATATATGAGGCGAAAGGAACATTTTTTTTATAAATAAATAAACACATATGTGTGCCGTGTGGGTGGGCTGGGTCTCTGGCCTAGGCTGCACCATACGTCTCACTGTTTTAATGCATCACAAAGTAGCTGAGACATATACATGACAAAAAACAACAAAAAAAAAACATACAGGGCAAGTGGGCCGTGTGGGTGGGCCGGGTCCCTGACCTGGGCTGCATTACACGTCTCACTTTTTTAATGCATCACAAACTCAATGAGACATATACACATCTACACATTAAAAACATAATTAAGTAGATAATAAATAAAAATAAATAGATATATAAGTGTGGCATGTAGGTAGTGGCCGGGGATGGCTGATGTTTGGGGAGATGGGGGGGGGGTCTTTGGGCCCTGTTGCCCAGCAGCATCCTTCCCTGGGACCCCCGTTGGGGCGTGACATGGGCTGGGGAGTTAAATTCTGATATGTTGCAGCCACGGTGGGATCGGAGGCATTTATTAATTTATAATTCAATACTAATATTATTAATATTATTATTTTTACTTGCCCTCTTCATTGTCCTCCACCCTTTCCCAGTTTTGATGAAATCATTATTATTACTATTATTATTATTGTGATTAATATTATTATGGTTATTATTGTTGCTAATAACATTTGTTGTCTCTATTATTATTATTAATATTATTATTATTTGTCTTTATTTATTCATTTTTTTTTTTACACTACTTATATCTGTTATCAATATATTAAGATACTATTTCAGTTGTATGCTTCCTTCCCCAACCCTAGACACAATGAAACACACACACACACACACACACACACACACACACACACACACACACACACACACACACACACACACACACACACACACACACACACACACACACACACACACACACACACACACACACAATGACACACACACAAACATGCACTCTCACACACACACACACACACACACACACATGCTCACAGACATATGAATACAAATACAGGAGTTAATCAGAACGGACTTGTAATGTTGGCTATCAGTATCTTTGTTTGTCCAAGTGATTCTACATTTTGGCACATGTAAATATTGTCACCTTCTTTACTTAGTTTTTTTTTTTCTTATATGTTATATGTTTGGTCCATGGGGTTCTGTATTTGGTACATGTAAACATTGTCACATTCTTTACTTGCATAATAAAAAAAATAAAAAAAACTTTAAACCTTGTTTATTTCCAGGTTTAGATTTTGAATCCCAGATTTTTACTGTGGTCTTAGACATATAGGCTGTATCTGAAATTGCATAGGCCTACTCTCTAAATTAGTGAAGGCCGCTTTCGAAGCACTGCTTCATGAAGCTTTGAAACCTTTGAAAATACATTTTTAATACAACAGTTGTGTAATTAAGAGGAAGAATAGTAGTTAGTCTCTTATTGGCCTGTTAAAGGAACACACCACTATTTTTGATAGTGACACGCCACTATTATTCCTCCCTATAGGATTACGTATACGCAGAATACGCAAGCTGCGTAGGGCCCCCGAAACACCAGGGGGCCCCCTTGCTCTCAAAGATGTTTTAATTTTAGTTTCGTTTTTGAGTTTGGCAAGTGGTTACGAAAACATGAATGATGAATGATAATTTCTTTTAATGCGGTGTGCTGTCACCCTCTCTACATAAAATTAGTCTATTGACAAAGGCTGGAGACAAAAAATAAATAAAAACGAGTTGAAAGCATAAGCCGCGGAAGAGATACTGTTTCTCGAGCGCCTTCCGCGAGCGCGATTCGAGACGGAGTGAAACACGGACAAATGCATTTAATCCATTCTTTCATCCATTACCCGCCTCCCGTCGGCGACACAGTTTTGCGTAGGGCCCCCAGAAGTATAGGATCGGCACTGGGCGTAATAATCAAGGAACTTTGCGGCCGTACCATGGGTGCAGCAGGCGCCAGGCGCAATGATATTACGCAGTGCCTGAAAGTAGTATCATAACTAGTTACCTAGCTATATCATAACTAGGTTTACCTAGCTGGGGACTATTTCGAAAAATATCGAAACTCTTTGGTCATTTTTGAGCGAGATGCTAACAGTCTAATCAGATTCAATGATCTATGCTAAGCTGCGCTAAAAGTGCTACCGCCAGACCCAGAGATCGACTGAATGGATTCGAAAACGGTAAAACTCAACTGTTTAACTCTTGGGGAGTTGGAAAATGAGCCTATTTTCAAAAATAGTTGTGTGTTCCTTTAAGGCAAGCTCTTCATAAAACAATAAAACAAGTGCTGCTGTTTTTCGCGTACTATATAGTAGGCCCTAGGAAAGTATGCGATTTCAGATGCAGCCTTGGACTCTTTATTATAGTGTGCTGCGAGCGGTGTGTGGTGGAATACTGTCTACCTGGAACACACTGTGTCATGAATGTGAAGCTGATCCATGATCCCACCTGGAAACAAACACAGATTTACAACTTTACATCAGTACACAAAACACAGACAATATTCCTCAAAATCACAGGGATACTTCATCCAGAAACATTTCACACGCACAGGTGTGGACTCAACCTCAGACATTCCAAATGTTTCATTGACATGAAACAGGTTATTTTGTAAACTTGACTAACCTCATATGTGTAGTTTGGGCAGGACACGAAGAAAAAGAGCCAAGTGAATGGATTATTTGTGGGATAAGGAATCTCTGTAGGCCTGGACCCTGTCGAAGTGTTGAGAAGAGCATACGGTTATGCGGTAATGGAAATATCTAATATAGCTAAGAGCTAAGGATTCCGTCAGGAGAATGCATAGTCTCTGAAGAAGGTATTAATGTGACAGATAATTTTACTTCGGACTCCCACACAGTACTTTATGAAAGGAACAAAGAAATGGTAATTAATCACAATCACTAGGTTTCATTGTCTGTCTTGTTCGGTCATGTTTACACCCACACAACTACAGAGATGAATCTTTATTAGGACTCACCATTACAGCTGATTCGATTCAAAATCAGATGAACTGAGAAATTTCCAAACTCACAGACCTGAATAAAATGAGATGATGAAGAAAAACAGCTATGAAAAATAAAAGCTACACTATGTAACATCTGGTCCTCTAGCAAAATACAATAATGTGGAATGATATTATTATTGTTTGTTGAACCACTGTGAACATGGATTCATGACATCTTATCAGAGTGGATGATCACATAAGTTTTTTCTTGTTTGTTGTCACAATAAACTTTCAGCTGTGTGCTACTCACAGCCAGGGATTCCTTTACTGATGGGTACTTTCGAAACACACCTGACCTTCGTGTGTGTCAAAACTTTTGCGAACCATTTTTGTCCAACCAAACCTCTGATTCAGAGTTCATATATAAACTTCCAAAGCCATGAGATTTTGTCTTGGTTAAGTCATTGTTTAGAAATGCTTTGAAATTTCAATGATTCACCATTGTGAACCTATGAACTGATCTCAATGACTTTTCTTTTTTTTTTTTTTAATCAAAGAAGTTACATAATGAAGCTTTACATATATATTTAAAATATAATACCTAATACTTAACCCGTTTAATCTCAATTTTTTTTCCAGACATGAAAACATCCAGATGATGTGTCATTAGTAACCCTTTGAAATAATAAAAATGTTTTTTTGGAAAAGTGAGTGAAATTGTTTTTGGTTTTATGGTTGGTCACAATTATGACCGGTGGGATAATGTGTATACTGAATTAACATATTTCTGCAGCCATTAAAATTTGTATATATCTCAGCCCAGCTACTTTAAACTGTTTGATCACATTCTAGGATTCCTATTATGCATAAAAAACGTATACAACACTGATAGAAATACTGAGATAAAATGCTAAAAAATACAACCCTCAACGTATTTCAAAATTGTTACTTTATTGTAACATATATCATACAATTGTTATATTAGTGCTACCAGTATTACAACATCAATATTGTAACTTATTTGTAACACTTGAACTTGTAATATTTTGTCATTTCAACTTTTTAGTGCAACCTTCACTAACAACTGCAATTGTATTTATATGTATAACTAAATTCACTATTATCCCACCAGTCACAACTGTGACCATCAACATGTTTACTCATTCTATGACAACATTCAACAAAACATAATAATTGTGAATTCATATATTAATACTAGACATCTTCTCATGGTGCAAACAGGAAATAAACTGCTCTGGTCATGTGACAGTTTGCACTAACCATGTGAAACTGCACATATGCAACTGAGACCCTTTATTTTTAAAACATCAGTCAGTAAGATTTGTAGAGCTTTATAAATGAAAACCTTCTTTACGGTCACTATTGTGACCGGTGGGATTTTGACATACTGTACATACCAAAAACATTGCCAGTGCAGAGTAGATTTGAAGTCTCCCATAGGCTAAAGAAACAGAAGTTAAAATCAGATGTTAATATGAGGCTCACAAACTAATGTAATGTGTGATATAATGAGCACTTACTTGGTGGGGTGTAGAGCGGATGGTTGATATAATACGCCTGCCATGCTGCAAATCCCCAATAATACAGACAGAGCTACAGAATCACAGTTTCATTCATGTAAGGATCGTGTCTGATATAACACAGTCACTGCTTAAAGAATAATTCCTTAACTTTATATCAAACGCAAACCTCAATTGTATACTTTAGCTATGTTTAACTCCTTTTAAGCTCGCTCATTTGCATGATTAGAATTCACATGTGCAGGCAATATTTGAACGACTCTTCCATATGTTCAAAGCATATGTATTCTGAGTGTGTTGAAAGATACTGTAGGGGCATAATTTAAACCAGCAAGAGGACGCTTAATGGAAAGCAGCCAAATATTCCCCCCAAAGCTCCTCAACGCTTCACTGACACCACTGAACTAAAGCCAATGTCATAAGCACTTCAGACACATTAGCTAATGTGCCAAAACAGGAAATACTGTGACAATTTCGTATGACAAAATACAGACATACACCTACCAGCATGATGGTGCGTAAAGGTAACGTTCCGTCAGAAAAGCGATGGATAAAAATAGTTTCCACAAGCCTCTTAATGTAATGAAGAGAGTGGCACCAGCTAGCCAGCCTGTATCAGCAGGGTCAAATATAAACCACACCTTTGGTACATTATTCAATATTAATTTCACACTGAAAAAATGAGCTTCATTTTTTTTGTTTTACTTAAAAATGTGATTCATGCAGTAACATCTAAAGTCAAAAATACTGTTTAACACCACCAATCGAAATACATTAGGTGATTACACCATTACACCAACAAACCTGAATGCAATAGTTAGATCAGGTATTTAAAAAATAGAAATAGAAATGATTTGTATTAGTGTGTTAAATAGTCTATTCTGTCCGTAAATCATCTAAATAAGGGTTTTCACTCTGAACTCACTTGACAACTTTAAATGGACTTCGGGTGAAGTCATACTCGTGGCCGTAGATGTATGGAAGCCGATAGTAGAACAGCAGGTAAATGAAAAGCGGCCCGAGACACTCTGCCAGAAACACCTGCAATCAGCCCCCAGCAAAAACACCATTACTGTCATACACACTATATGAGCTGCTGTTGTCTAAATGAACATGTATCAGATGCTTTCTTTACCATAGTCCAGCCTAACTGTGGGCCGAGGTCCTGGAAGAACATCGTTGCGGTCGTGCCAACCGGTAGATCCTCCAGCACATCATCATCACTGAGGGCCTTTCCCTCTGAGAATCAAGCAGCTCAGTCATAATATCAAGACGTATCAAAAGAAATGCACCTCAGTTAAAATATTATAAAATAATCCAAAATAAACAACTTTTCTTTTGTTATTGTTAACTAGCTGAAGTTTTCTCACTTATGCCTTCTCCAGTGTGAAATGCCTGACATCTGTCAGGAGAAGTGCAGATGTGCACATATGCACCACAGCTGTTGCAGATCTAAGATTGCAAAAGCATCTGGCTACTGTACTAGGCTTTAATTCGACTAGATTTTTATTTTACCATCTACTTTGAAGGTTTGGTGGACATTTTTGAACAAACATTTTAGGACTTGCAATGCAATACACAGGATGTCCAAAAGGATTAAATAAAATAAAATAGTGTAAAAATAAAATAAAATTTTAATTGATGGATGGGAAAGTTTACCTGGATGTAGCTTCAGTGCCTGTCTTGATGGATAAAACTTGGGGTCTGCAGGGATTTTAAGAATTGTAATCTTTACAAAAGCTTGTTCATATTATTTTACATATGTAAGCTTCACAGCTTGAATAAGCATATCATTTAGTCTTTGATTGTGCAAAAACAAAAACACTTACACATTTTGTGCAACAATGTCTTGATCTCTGCGATGGTGGCGTTGGGCTCCACCTGAGAAAGTTTAAGAATTAAACTTGTAACTCCCACAAAAGAGGCCTTTGTTTACTCATATGATTTCTGACCCAATGCCAGTGTTGTTATCATTAACACAAGCTAAAACTAAAACTATTACAAACATTTTGTTAATTTAAATAAAACTGAAATAAAATAAAATAATGAAAATGTATATAAATGTAAACATAAATATAGTTAGTTGTCAAAGCGACATTTCAAATTTTCATTTAAAGTACTAAAATGTCAAACTGAAGTCAAAATCAATAAAAACGAAATAAAAATATATATTTAAAAACAAACACTAGTAAAAATGACAAAACAACAAAATCACTATATATAAAATTAAAATAAAATTTAAAAATAAGATAATAAATTATAAGATAATTATAAGATATAAGATAATATAATATAATAATAAATTAAAAAATATGATTAAATGCCATAATCGTATGTTAATTATAATAAAATAACGCTGCAAAATGCACCTTATCCAGGTAGCAGAGTTGTGCCTTGCTCTTGGGGTCCAGGATCTCCACCTCAAAAAAGACATAATTCTTATCCTTGCTGACACTAGCTTTCAGGCCGTGGTCACATCTGGCCTTTATGAACTGAGCTACGGTGAAGAGACTCTTTAAATCCACACAGTCCATGATGCCTGCTGAGGGCTGTAGGTGAGCCCTGGTTTTAGTGGTTAGAGTACAGATGCGATCAGACCCTTACAGCCACATGCTAAGAGATGGAATGCTTATGATGACCTCACAGGCATATCGAGTTGAGTATCGCAGCCAAAGTATCTTGTTGACATAGTTACATCATTTTGCTCAGGTTACCACAATTTGAGATTTCAAACACTGTCAAGCGTGCACGACTTTTCATTTCCAGAAAACAGGGCCTGTTGTACTTTATTTGGAGTATTTGTGATCTGTGTCTGCAGAAATATGTCTGTCATGCACACGGACGCACACTCGTGAACAGACGTGAGGGGCATGTGCATTTGGAGCTGCAGGCTGGTCTATATTTGTCTCTGACGGCGAGGGGTAATTTATCAGCCCCGCTGCACCCTGCCTCACAGACCTCTGAACCCCAATAACACTGTCAACTATCATTTCATCAAGTGCTTTAAGTTTAATCCTTCTGGTAAGGGGAGACGGCCCCCCATCATGCTTTAACTGTATCCAGTCTTTTATTGATATTCTAGCCTTGATTACCAGCTTAAAGTATGAAGAAAAGTAGAGCAGTGCACTGCTGAGATATCAGCTCTACTGCGAAAGAGTAGATGTGACCACACACAGAGATTCACACAAAACCTCTTATTCTTATCAAATTAAAATTAAGTTCTTGATTAATAATAATAATAATAATAATAATAAACTGCATTTTAAACAAATAATTCATGGTTTATTTTTATTATTTATTTATATTATATTTTTTATTTATTAACAGTTACTATCACCCAACACCACCTAACATGTGGTGTTACGACCAATGCCAATATGGATTATGTTTGTTTTGTATATTTTTGTTTGAAAATTGATATGCACTAATAAGTTCTGCCACAATAACTAAATAATCTACAACAACACAACATATAATACATCTCACTTCAGCATGAATGGCTTTTTAAAGCCAAATAATTTATGTAAACAACACATTAAAATATTTTCTAAAATATTTAAAATATATTTTTAAAGTTTCTAGCACAGGAACCAAACTTAGCAAATGTGGCAAGGCTAGTAAAATGCATATTTTGCAAAAAATAATAATAAAAAAATAATAATATAATATATATATATATTAGATTTAGTTTTTTAAAGGGATATAACTTTTTATTTTTTTATTTACTTTTGTACACAGCTCCATTATTAAATTAATTATTTGTTATTTAATTTAACACTTCAGCATGAATGACTGTAAAAAGTCAAATAATTTATGTAAACAACACAGTAAAATATTTTCTAAAATATTTAAAAACTATTCTTAAATACAAAAACTATGTTTTTTTCCTTTTAAATTGATATATAATGTTCTTATTAACAATCAAAATGCATTTGGGTCAATTTTGCCCTTTTAGAAAAATGTATTATTATTATTGTTATTATTATTATTATTATTAATGCATAGTTTTTAGTACAGGAACCAATCTTTGCAAATGTGGCAAGACTAGTGAAATGCATATTTTGCCAAATGTATTTTTATTAGATTTTGTTTTTTTAAGAGATATAACCTTTTTAAAGTTACTTCTTTGTACACAGCTCCATTGTTAAAGTATTTAATTATTATTTAATTTAACACCTTATTTAATGGTGTTGTTATGTACTATTCTTTAGACCCATCTGAAGTCATGAATTAGTAATACCTGATAGGGTTATGGTTAGAACCAATAACCATAATTGTATAACCATAACCAGAAAATGGTCAATATCAGTAAATATAGCTAATAGTTTATCTTTAGTTAAAGCTATTAAATAATGAACTAAGTATTCTGTTAATTGTATCACAGAGACACACATGACACAAAAACAGTTCATTATCTCATCCATCTCATTCAGATATTTTAGCTCTTCTATTTAAAACAGAACATCTGCGGGATAAAAAATAAATAAAGCCAAAATGTAATTGAAGTAATTACCTCGAAATAGGCGATTCTATTAATGACTCCATGTCTCCTCCAGTCATCCAGATGAAATCCACGCCACACAATCGCCTCCGAGCCTCTTAAAGAATCAATGTTTTCATCCAGCATGTCCATATGAGCAGAAGAGGCCATAATTCCTCATATGTAACCCTGCCTTGCCTTTGTTGAATGAGATGTTATCAGCCCACTAAATATCTCCTGCTGAATCCTAATGAGAATGTCAAATGGAGAGTAACTGCTCTCCACTGCTGGAAATAAATAGACAGTTGTCTCCAGTGATCAATACAGTAGATAATTAGCCATAGAATCAGGCATACATCAAGAGGTGCTGAGGAGGAGACAACTGTGCTAATTAAACTGACTGACTGAACAGTGAAGCAGAGAGTAAAAGCTGTTGTAATTGGAAGTAGTGCCTAAGATTCTTTCATAATGAAAACGAGGTCATTTTACAGACAACAAAGTGTTTTTGTTAGACCATTTTTCTAACTTTCTAAAAAAAAAGAAAAAAAGAAAAGAAAAGAAAAACAGATAAGTCTTTAAGGCCCTTGCTCAGGGAGACTTATTTTTTGGCTAATAATTTTATTTTGTTTTTAGCCGCTAGGAGGCAGCACTCGCTCTCGCTTTAGATCACACAAGAGCTCGTGCTTCTTGTTGACGATGTTGTTTGCTCTGATAGCAGAATAATGCTGTTCAGTCCTAAAAAACAATTTGAGCCATTAATTCCTTAGTAATGGGTTTTTAGAATGGCGAGTTTGAGCAAAGTTGGAGCTAAACTCTGCAGGAAAGTGGACCAGGTCCAGAGTTGAGATTGAGAACTATTATTATTATTACTAATATGCCTAGTAGTAGGCTAAACTACATTTTGAGAATTTTGAGAACGTTTGAGTTGTTACTGTAATTGATGCTGTAGAACAAACCATGAAAAAACAAAAACCTTATTTTACTGGGAAATGGGAACTGTTTATTTTAACATCATAATAAATCTGAGAGGACTTGCCTGGGCTGATTGTTGATGGACCCTAACAGCATTTCCCCCAATGGAGATCTTTGTCTAGCTATTTGCGTTAAGAGATAAAATGCAGATGCTTGTGAAACCTTGATACATGAGATAAATCAGCGATTCTTTCTATTGACCTTCATTTCCATGACCAAAGGGGAAGAGAACATTGAGATATGCTGATTATTAAGGGCAGCTCTGGGCTGGTTTAGCTGGAAGGGACACACTCACTTGAGACAACTAGTAGCTACTGGGTATCCTGAATCTTGAAAGAGTTTATATAAGACAGCAAAGGCTCACTTGCACTATTTTTAGCCATTAAATGTTTCATTTTATGATCTTCATTTTATTTTGTTCATAACACACACAGACTACCATCATACTGAACATTGTTCTTGACATACTGCAGGTGAATTCAGGTAAATTGGAAGACTGTTTGCCATTGAGATGACTGGGACAAAAATGTCCCAATTTACCTTAATTCACCCTATATGACACCTATAAATCACTCTATATCTTGTTTTTTTTTTAAACAGATATGAATTTAAGAAGATACCCAGCCATATACAGGAAAACTAGGCTATATTGCAATAAATTCAAAGTACTAATGAAAATTGGTATATACACAACCAGTCAAAACTAGGACCAAATGAGCATTTATTTAAAATAATATATAGGGAAATACTATTATAATTTAAAATGACTGTTTTCTATTTTAATATATTTTAAAATGTAATTTATCCCTGTGACGGCAAAGCTTCAGTCTTCAGTGTCATATTTCAAAAATCATTCTAATGTAAAAAAATACACCTATGCTGCTTAATATTTTTATGGAACCATGATAATTTTCCAGGATTCTTCGATGAATAGAAAGTAAAAAAAAAAAAGAAAATATTTTTTTTGAATGTTAGTGTAAATCTCTACATCTCACTAACAGCAATAAATATAGAATATATACATATAATATATACATACGTGTGTGTGTGTATTGAACCAAAGGATAGCATAACAAATGGCTGTGCACAGTTATTGACACAGTTTATATGCAGCTGAAAGCTAATAAATGCACATTCTGAGCAATGTGACATGGTATCTTTCTCATTTCACCATGTCTAATGTATTCAGACCCAATCACTCTGACAGTGCACCTGAGAGCTGACTCAACTTCATACGCCTGCAACACCCACAGGCCTGCTGCTCGCACACAGGAACTTAAGTCCATTTACTCCGTTTTTTCTCACTGTGCCTCCTCTATTATTCTCGTCCATCTTTTTTTTTTTTGGCTCTCTCTCTTTCCCCTTCATTTTCTTCTTCAAAGTCTGCATCTGTGGCTGCCTGCTGAGAGGGGTGTTGAGAAAGTTAATTTTAGTGTTGGCCTTATATGCTATGCTTGGCCTGTCTCAGTCAGCACCTGCCCCAGCTTTGATACGGGGTGACAGTCTGCCTGATTCATCTGCCCAGGAGCTGTCAGTCAAACGGCCAGTCATGGGCATTGTAGTCAACACAGAGACACCCCAGAGCACCAGGCTAACCAGAGCCAGGTCACACACGACAAATTATGAGGAGACACTCATTCATTTTTCTCATAATAAGTTAGTGATTATATTGTCTGTTATAGAGACATGTGATGTGTGAATAGAACTGAATGGGCAAGTGGTGAACCGAGCCAAATTTCACTGGTAAAAAGACGATAAAGCTATGATTTCCCTTACAAATGAATGCTACATATTGTTTTATCTGATATTATTTTTTATTGAATCAGGGTTACAGTGTGTTTATTGATAAATGAGGACATCATTGATTTCCTGAGAGCTGCACACAGGTAGAGTAAAAAGTATTATATTTTTGTATAATTTAAGTTTTATATTCTTTCAGGTGATTCAGAGGGTATTAAAACTTTACATTTTATTACATATGGCACTAGGAAGGAAATCATTTCTAATATACACACCTGCAGTGGTAATTGAGTCATTTTTAATTTGCTGAAAGCTGCTGAATATTTTAGTGTCAGCACATCTTGACTCATTCTCAGGAACTAAAAGTTTTTTGACTGATCGTGAACTTAGGAAAACTAAAAGAGAACAAGATAATATTTATACACAGAACTTTACTTATTCATTTATGTCACTTTTTTCACATTCTTTTCCCCCTAAGTATCATACAGCTATCCAAAATACTTGATTTTGATTGGTCAATCTCAGCACTGTATAATAAACACTAAAACCAATTTTTCTTGTTCAGTTGTTTGTTCATTTGTTATATTTAATAAGCAGGGAAATATACAATATAGTCAGTTGGTTATAGCAAATGAAACCCAGACAGGATCTAGAAGGATACAAGACCTGATCCTGAGATCCTCCTGTCAGGGTTTATTTTGTGATAATGCCCGTCTGACTGTACATTATCCCTTACATAAACTTACTTATTCTCACTCTGCTGAATAATATTCCTGTGAATCAGGGGCCTGCAGAGATGTGTTGACTGAAGTGAAATTGTGTTCGTCAGACTTGTTTCTGCATCAGCAGATGAGAAGTGAAACAAGATGTGCAAATGTTCCTTTAAGGGGAAAATGGATGACTTTGTTTTAGGTATTTGTGATTTAGGTTTATGAATATTGATAGAGCATCCTCTGGCAAAGAACTGGTTGAATCACATGTTTTGAGAAAATAAAAGCATTAGCTGTTCTGTGTCATTCTCTGCACATTCTGAATCTTCATCACTGTCTTTTATCAGGGAGAGGAATTCTGAATGAGTAATAAACAGAAGAGAAGTTTTTTTTGTCTGATCATTGTCACTAAATGAAGAATCAACTCTTTGGTGTTGATGAGAACTCAGATAATTTCTCATCATCAAAAGCAAAATCACAAAGCCCTCTGAAATTTCAGAAGTTCTCTCATCCACAAATTCCCTTGGGCAGAAAAAAAGAAAGCATGAACAAAGCCTTTGTTGGATTACATCTGGAAATATGAGATATAGAGGTAACATTATTGAATAGCATTTCTGACAAAAAGCACCACAGATTCGACTGCTGTCTGCTGTTGTGGGAAAGTTGAGATACTAAAATGAATTATTTTCTCAGGCTGTATGTATACTTGAAGTACACAGAAACAACATCAAAGCATGAACACTTAAAGTAACATTTTTTATTTGTAATTACACTGTACAATGTGAAATTATTTTTGATTTGACAGCTTTAAAGGGCCAGTTTACCCAAAAGGATGTCAACATTTACTCCCCCTCATTTTGTTCCAAATCTGCATGTTTTTCTTCTCTCTGTGGAACATGAAAGAAGATATTTTAAAGAATACTGGGAACCAAACAATATCGGAGCCCATTGATTTCCATTGTGTAGATATTGTTCTCAAAATTTGGTGTTCCACAGAAAAAAAGAAAGCCATAAAGTTTTGGAACAACACAAGGATGAGTAAATAATGACCAATGTTTCTTTTTGGGTGAACAATTCCTTTAAATGTAAGTCATACAAAGAGCTGAAAATATGTTCTTACTCCTCTAAACATTCGACAAGCTAAAACTAAGAAACAATTTGATAGATCAGTATATAATGTCCATAATAAGGATTTTTTTATTTCATGTTTCTAAGTTTCTAGTTGAAAGTGTTTGTTACATTCTTTGCAGAATCTAGTATTATAGCTGAACACCACTGCTACGCACTGTAAGTTGCACAAACAACATTTAAATAGAGCTTTAAAAGTCCATGAATATCCTTATCTGAGTCCGAGTTTGAGTTTAATCATGATTGTTTTACAAATGGAGGAGTGCAATGCTGACTGACATCTCCAGAGGCACTGAACCTCAAACTAAGCTCATCTTTTGATTGAAATATATAAAACCCATTATTTCACAGCAATACTACGGCGATTACAGATCAGTGTAACTGCAGAATCAAAGTTTTCCTCTCACCTCAGGGTAGATCCCTCAGGATTCGTCGTCAGTTTTAATAATGTGGAACAGCGTGACGTTGAACAGTACCTGGTGGCCGTTGTTCCAGCCGTAAAGTGAGCGATCCCTGGCGTTGTAGTCCAGCATGGACATGTGAAAGTATTGGTTATGGATGGGGATGTCCATGTACTCATAGGTAGAGGTTTTGGTGGAATAAGAGTAGTATACCTTAGCACCGGTCAGGTGGGAGTTGGTGATGTACAGCGTGCCGCAGATCATGAAGGACTCACCTGCGTTCCGTTTGGAGTATTCTGTGTTCCAAGAGTTCAGCACCTGGATGGTCAGAGGATCCAGCTGACTGATCACTATATTCCCTGCATTCTGATTGGTGGCATAGATGGCCCATAAACCGAGCTCATCGGCCATCAGGTCAATGTCGGAGAATCCACCCCAGGTGTACGGGTAGACGTTGTGGAATCCGGCGGACTCAAGCGCTCTTTGGGTCATAACCCGGCCACTTTCAAAGCTGTATCTGACAATGATGTTGCTCTGGTATTTGTTGTAGTACAGGGAGCCGTTGTAGACCACATGATTAGTTCCCGCCCAGTGGAACGGAAGGTTGTAGGATCTTGACTCAACCCCAGACACAAAGTCGCTTACCGATTTGTACTCACGAACAATCTTGTTGTTTGTATAGCTGTCCATGCACCAGACCTGCATTAGAACATTGCGACTGTGATGAATAACGTTTGAAACTTGTATTTGTATGCATCATTTATAGAGCATAGGAAGTAAAACTCCATAAAGAAATTGATTTTTAAAGATAAACCCTTTAAGACACCTCACCATGTGTTATTCTTCAGCAGAAGACATAAGTCAGTATGACATGAAAATCAAACTTAAAATGTAAAAAAAAATGTGGTTAACAGCTGCATGGAGTGCACAAACCATCATATTGAAATGAGAAATTATATACATTTATACAGTAAAACTTATATTAACATAGTACAACTATTTTAATACATTTTAAAATGTGATTTATTCCTACAGTGACAAACTGAATTTTCTGCTTCTTTTTTTTTAATCAATGCTGAAAACAGTTGTGCTGCTTAATATTTATTGTGGAAATCATGATACATTTTTTACTCAGAATTATTTGATGAATAGAAAGTTCAAAAGAACACCATTATTTACAATTTTAGTAACAACTTAAAGTTTTTATTGTTACTTTTGATCAATTTAATATGTCCTTGCTTAATAAAATAAAATAATAATTTTTAAACAAAAGAAATAAGATTAAATTATTTATATAAAATTTTGAATTAATTAATTAATTAATATAAAATAAAAAATATGATTAATATTAAATAACTTATATACAATCTTATTTAATGTATTACATTTTTATTTTATACAGTCTTGTATCTTTGTCTCTTTTTCTATCTTTTTTTTCTTCTTTTGCTTCAAATCAAAGTTTATAAGTTGTGATTGATCTCAGAGCTGGTTGGTTTTGTTCGTGTCTTTGAACTCTTTATTTAAGTTTTTTTATGGATACAAATAATGGAAAAACTAGTTCCTGGAAGCAATGCTGCTGAAAAGTGGGCAAACACTGTGGCATAGTCATAGATTATTACCTTGTTGTTCTTAGGTGAAGCCTGAGGGTCTGTCATCCAAGCTCCAAACCTCGTTCCTGATGTCTTTACAGTGATAGGTCCCGTGATTTTCATCAACTTACCACAGGCTGACACAATGAAGAATGACAAGTAATGTCAGCTGTTATATAAGCATGCCAACACATCTTGAACTTTAAAGGAACACATAACATATCACACAAGGAAATACCACGAAAATCATGTTGAGTTCAACTCACTGAGTTTGTTCATACAGTTCCTCAGTCTTCCCTCCAATCCGAGGACTCTTTGCTGGAGCTCCTCATAATCATACGCTCCTATCTCCTCCTGGATAGCAGTCAGCACCAGAGACAGGTTCTTGATCTCCTCCTTGAACTGGGAAATGAGTGTGGCGTCAGTCTTGTACTGCTCCAGCACTGGAATCAGCGGCTGCAGTTCATTCATCTTCCCCTTCAGCTCCTGCAAAACCAGACAGACATATAAATAAAAATCACATGAGAGGAGATTTGCTTACATTAACAGAATTGACACAGCTGGTCCGGTAAACAGCAAGATGCTCTGAACAGTGACATGTTAGACCGAAATGATATTACAGGTTGAAATAAAACATGACCTTTAGAGGTTTACAGGATTTCCAGGAATACTGAACTGCGTGTGGCCTTTTCAAATGTTTGTGAAGGATAAAGACAAGAAGCTTTTAAGTGGGATTTGATTCTTCATTCTTGGAGAGTAATGGCAAGAATGTGGCTTTTTCAAACCGCTCTGTTTGTATGAGAAAGGACCATTGATTTTCTCTGAGGCATGACTTTAATGGTAGCCCACCTGAAAGTTTTTAGTCAATAATGTTCTTCGGTTCGACTCGATTTGTCTGAACTTTGATCGGAGTCCTTTCATCTGGCTCTCCATTTTCATGACATACTGGAAGTCCCTCTGGGTCCTCAGGTTCAGCACTTCGATTGATTGTGACATGTTCTGAATCTGAAGAGAGGAAGATGGGCCGAAATGACGTTAGGATCCATTAATCATTCTTTGAACTGCAAAAAGGAAGATGCGATAGATTTAAATTATATTTTCAACTGGTGTAAATCAACCCTGACACCATGTCTCCAAGGATTTCTGCATTTCCATAATTCCACTCAACGCAACCCAAGCAAAGACGGAAAGATGTTAGAGACATACCACAGCTGACACATTTAAAACAAGACAAAAATGAGACTATGAATCGGTTAACCCTATTACTTCCTTCACTATCATCCACCAAACAAAGAAAGACACAAATGGGCAGATAACTACTGCAGAATTTTTACAGTAACAGAAAAGAAAAGCGTAGGAAGTAGAAACAAGAGGGGGCCTAAAACACCCTTCAGGCCTTTTTGCATTACCGTCATCTTTATGCTCCTCCACAATCAGCTGCAGAGAAGCCCGTGGCATTCTTAATAGATGACAATGGCGCGCAGTCGAGCATAATGCTTTCAATTTGCTAAAATGAGAGCTTTTGTTATCTAAACCAGATCTCAATATAAAGCAACTTTAGAGTTCTTAGACACACATTATGTGCACACACACCTTCTCAAGTAGCTGGCGGAGCTGTCTGCTCTTTGCGTCTCTGGAGCACAAGTTCTGTTCTGGTGCCACCACCGTACAGATGCAGCGGCCGTCGGCATCCTGCGCTGAACTGTACACCTGCCAGCCTTCCTTTGGTCTGATGGTCTGTACACAAATACACACAGGCATGCATGGCATATCTTGGTGTCTGTTGTTTACAATTTAAAATTCTAAATGACATTCTTAATGCAATGAATTTTAATGACATATAATGCGACATAATCTGATTTTCATGCCTCAAGCATGCTTTAAGCAGCAGAGTGATACTGAAATGTGGATATTTAGTGAGAACTACAATAAACTTGCATGGCACACTATTCACTTCCAGTGCTTCATTTTATTATGCTTTTTCAGTTTATAACTTATTACATTTGTTATATGGAGAGATGATTGAGTAAATATGCAAATCATTTTTAAATATGCATATCATTTGTTTTGTGTGTAAATCTGGGGAGTCTATGTTTTTGTTAAAATTAATAGTCTGCTTCAAATTTCTTTGATTCCACAAGCATGGCTTTCATTTATTATGTCCAGCTATCCGGGTAAAATGATTTTAAAGAAATAGTTAACCCAAAAATTTTGCTGAAAATTTACAGCGAGTAAATCAGGCCATACCAGATGCAAATGAGTTTGTTTCTTCATCAGAAAAGATTTGGAGAAATGTAGCCTTACATCACTTGCTCACCAATGGATCCTCTGTAGTGAATGGGTGCCGTCAGAATCTGAGTTCAAACAGCTGATAAAAACATCACAATAATCCACAAGACTTGAGTCCATCAATTAACATCACATTCATTGAAAAACTGTGTGTTTGTAAGACACAAATCAAAAATAAGACATTTTTAACTTCAAACTGTTGCTTCTTGTTAAAATGTCCATAAAATTGATTTCTCCAGAGAAAAAGTAATCTCAGCTGAATCAGAAGATAAATATGCATAGAACAAGCACAGTTTACAAATGAAAACAGTCCAAACAAGTTCTAAACAAACATATTGGTGGATTTTGATTTGAGTGGACAACAAAAGATGAACTTTTTCACTGGAGGAAATATTATTATGGATTACGGATTAAGTAAAAAACACTTTAACGATTGATAATGGATGCAGATTTTCACTTCACACATTAATTGCTGGACTGGAGTCCAGTGTGAATTACCTGTAGATTATTGTGATGTTTTTATCAGCTGTTTGAACTCTGATTCTGACGGCACCCATTCACTGCAGATGATCCATTGGTGAGCAAGTGATGCAATGCTAAATTTCTCCAAATCTGTTCTGATCAAGAAACAAACTCATCTACATCTTGAGATGACCTGATTTAAATTAGGTAAATAAAAAAGTACATTTTCCGCAAACTTTTATTTTTGGGTGAACTATTCCTTTAAATCTTTTGTCTCTGACTCTATAAGACTCTATATGGCTACATTTGAAATCATATAATAAAATCACAGGAGAAATATCATGCAGTTACTGTGTATTCCACTGAATATTAATTTCCATTCACACTGATTCATCAGAATTCTGAAAGCAATTCAAGCACACGCCACTAAAACATGGCAGGCCATAAATAGCATGTTTTGACAACAAATAGCACCCTGTCGCAGCACCTTCATGATAAAGCCTCTCTCTGTATTCATCCCCCAAAATTTCCCTAGATTGTCTGCAACAATAAAGGTGCTTTGTAAACACCCACATTCATTTTTTCCACTCTCGCAGCAGGCTCTAAAAGGCCGGCTCTGGGGACTAGCCCTTTACAGGCGAGCTGAAAAAGAGAGTTCTTTACACACTCTGGCACACTTCCTGATGCTGCTGCAACTAACAACTAACTGCAATTTCAGCAAATTGTAACATATCCAAGTTGGATGGGTACTTCCTGCTAGTTCACTGCCATTATGAAATATGAGCAGAGGAATTCTGCTCCTCAAATAAGACCTGCAGCTGGGTTTATTAAGACTGGATGAGAGATCCTCATGACACTTTCAATGATACTACGGATTTCTTTTATTTCCGGTCACGAATTGCATGAAATTCATGCAGTTATTTGCATGTCACATGACAAACTATTGGCTGTGCCTCAACGATGCAGATCTGATCTTGACCCAGTGCTAAAATAGACCCATTAGGGATTGTGTACAGATTAAAAGTAGTGCTGAGAATAGACTGAGGAAGAAAAAACATTTGCTAATTTAAACATTTTATCATTGCCATATACTGTAGATTACTAATCAACTCTCAATTTAACAAAATACATTACTACTATATTAGTATAACAATACTTTAAAGTAGGTTAAAATCAAGTTAAAATGTATTGTGTACATACAGTACTGCATGTAATTAATTACTGCAATTATAAGTTATTCTTGTATTATTTACTGTAGTAAAAATCCATCTTAATTTGTTTTACATTGTAAACTATAATATATTCTAGTATTATAGTTGTAACAGAGTGGAGAGATGAAACAGTGTGGAGAAAATGCAAATCTCTTGATAATTTCAACACAAAGAACAACATGCACACAATACACTGTATGACATGCTTCATATTTTAATGCAATATATAGCATTTAACTAAACACTAGACACTTTATATAAAATGTTACCAAAACCGAAGGTGAAATAAACCCATTAAAAGCCAGTTCTCAATACAGGCGGATGTTTACAACCTTTATAACATCAGCAGAAATAAGAGAGCATGCTTGCTGAATGATTTAATGTACAACAGCACATTCGCTGTAACAGAAATAAAAAGGTCTAAAAATATTATTTGTGACCATTTGTGCTGCAATCATAGAGGAAAGTTATAGAAAATAAGACTTTTCCGCTTTTGAATCACATTTTTAAAGTATCCCACATCTATCCGGATTTTAACCCAGCTTAGGTTTTATTGCATTTCTTTTCTCTTTCTCTCTGCCATTAAAAGGATATTATCGCATAAGTAGACCTTACTAAATACATTGCTTTTGTTTATCTCTTTGCAGATATCCCGTTCCTATGACTCAGTGGTGTAGTGTACATGTCAAGTTTGTGTCAATGTAAAGTCAGGAAGGTGCGCAGCACTCACCGCGGAAGGGCAGTAGCCGAGCAGAGCGAGAAAACACAGCGGTTTCAGCACCACGAACAGCGCCCGCATTCTGCCTCCAGTCTCCCTCCTACGTCTCTCTTACAACCTGCTTCAGTCTCCGATGTTTCAGATCGAGCTTCTTGTCAGTATCTTGGGATCGGAGACCCTCGATAGAGCCGCTGAAAGTGCGTGCGCTGTCATCGTCGCTCCGGGCGCAGAAAAGTTTGAGAGATGTGTGGAGACTCTCAGCGGATATTACATCATTAGAGCATTGCTGTGCGGGGTTACTCATTCATTACTCGAACTAAAATATATCCAAGAGTAACTTAAAGAGATACAATCACGACTTTTATATCTGTACAATGTAAGGAGTAAAGATTAAACATAATCAAAATGTCCATTAGATGTTGCTCACTATAGGGATAGAAATCGTAAAGAATCGAACGATTCTGGCTCCTAAACAATTAACCGATTAGTTTAGCAGTTTAGAACAAAATGTATTTGTAAATAAGAATTGTGATTTAATTGTACTTTTTTTTAACGTGACTTAAATGTAATATAATTGGTCATATCTAAGTTATAGCCTATGTTATGAAACAAAAAGGTGGTAACTCATTCATTTTTTTAAACCACCACTGATTTCAGCAAAACACATAATGTGTATCTTTCGTTCCACATTGTTATGTGAACAACCATTCAGTAACTTACAAGGATTTTAAGTCTCACGAGGAGGCTATATCAATTTTGGCTTCATTTCCAGTAACACATAACTAGGCCTATCTTGAGGTCCATTAAGTGACTCAGATTCAGAATTCAGTAATTGTCCAACTTAAGGTTCACACTAAGAACGATTATTAGGATAATAATTATTAAGTTTTAACAGTCGTTCTAATTCTATGAGAATGCGGAAGTCCACCCCACACGATTTGGTTCAGTGGCGTCTATTCACCAAAAGCCAAGGTATGGCGAACTCAGATGACGTCATCAAATTCATTTGACGTGACAAGTGTGTGTGGTGCATCCAAAGATGAATTACATATAGCCTAGCTTTGATCATTACACAGCAAATGGGAATAGACCACTTTAAAGTACTTTAGCTACTTTTCATGGAATTTCCAATAGCCAAAAATATAAAAAATAATAATTCCAACACTTTAAGCTCAAAAGACGGAATATTATCCTATTTTCAATGTGATGACTAAAACCTATTTTTTAGTTCATCCTTCAAAGACTAAAATTTTCAGGATGTAGGAAAACTAACACTTTTATTTTAAAATTATAAAGACGTAAAATTACCACTACAACCAGTAGACGGGTTTTTTCATAACATTAAAAATCAATTTTTGTCACTTTTTGTACTGAAGTATGAAGTATATTAGGAAAGGTCACAAAGTCTCAAGAAAAAAACTTTTTCTTTCTCAAATTGTGAATAAAATGAGACCGCGAGCAAAGAGCGCTTTCTTTATAATAACTGAAGCTGTCAGTCAGTTCAGTGCAAACTCATTGAGTGTGAAAACTCCTAATCAATGAATCTATGTGACTAAACTTCACAATGAAACTTTTATTTACATCAAGTATACACTTTGTTATAATGAGAGAATTTGTGTGCATGTAAAACTTCCACTAAACAAACCCATTCAGTGTTTTAAGAGATACTTTTTCCCAGCTAATGAACAATAAAAACACTGACAGCCAATAAAAATCCATTCTTATTTGGGGAGCTTGAGCATTTAAAACTGCAGCAGTGCACGCTTATAATAAACAGAGCATTTAGAAACATGAAGTCTAGAATACTTAAAAATCCAAATGACAGTTTTTGAAATATGAATATAAATTAAAAAAAGGTAAAAATATAGTTGCATGACATTTCTCTTTTATTGTGTATTATTGTACAGCACTACCGCATATATTAGGAAAGGTAAACTGAAGGTAGCCTAATATAAAAGATCACCTCACAATTGGCAAACAAGTATCTCTTCATATCATCTACAGACCTGTATATGTTAAAATTGCCTCATCAGAAGTTGGAGCATAAACTTCACTGTGCCTCTGCTCACATTCTCAATTAGTTGCTTGGCAACATGTGTGGTTAGTCTGTCTTTTTTTAGAGGTAGGCTTCTGTCTTTATCTGCTCCTTTATCAAAAGAGAATACCTTTTTTTACTTTAGTGTCAACCAGTTTACAGTCAATGTCAGTGAAATCACACTCATTTAGAGACATTACTGAACAATCAAAAATAAGTTGTCTTTGAATGATGCAAGCAGTCATTTTAATCCAGTAATGCTTCACTGAAACCTGACGGCACCAGCTGGGACCAGAAACAAATGCCAGGATAAGCAGGGCATCTCTGTGTTCATAGTTAGCCATGTTAGGTATCCATTTGATGTTTGGTTTAATTAACTTAGTGGCGTGTAAAGGCAAATTTTACCCAAGTGCAGCAATAATACATATCAAAGTCCCTTTAAATGGTTATTCTTGTATAGACAAGGACATATGAGTATACTTTAAAAACCTGCTCTCCTTTATTGCAGAAGCTGCAGAAGTCACCTTGGTCTTTCCAGGAGGTGCCCACCCCCCCGAGGACACATCAATCTAGCTATGTATCAAAGCTCAAAGCAGCTGCAGACAGACATCTCAGAGACTGTCTTCAGATCGCAAGCCAACATGTGTCAACGAGTATAGAAAGAGAGAGAGATAAAAAAAACAAAAAACAATAACCATGCCCTAATGAGCAGTTATCTTTCTCATTTTTCTATGCATATATATATACAGGCAGATTTTCAACACTTGGATAGAAGAAAGGATGAAATGTGAACTAGCAAAAAATGTACAGTAAGCCAGTCATTAGTGCTTAATAAATCTTGTCAGAGAGTTTTGTTTTGCATAAGGGTTGACTGTACATTATCCCACTAACACAGCTACTTATCAAATACATATATAAAAACATAAAATATTGATCTTGAAATTATATATTAGGCCTGTCTTAAAGCGTTCACTAATAAGCTACAATGTAGAAAAACTTACTATCTTTACCTTCTGGATCTTCTGCGGTGAATGGGTGCCGTCAGAATGAGAGTCCAAACATCTGATATCACAATAATCCACACAACTCCAGTCCATCAGTTAACATCTGTTGAAGTGTAAAGAAGAAACAAATACATCACGTCCATAATCTAATAATGCTTTCTCCTGTGAAAAAGTTTGTACCCTGTTGTCCTCTAACATCAAACTCTACTGACATAACTGTTTTCACTTGTAAACAATGTTTGATCTGTACATTTCTTTTTTGATTTAGACTGGAGAAAGCAATATTATGGATAGAGGACTCACATTTTAGCCAGAAGTGATGGTTTAAACGTAAAAACATCTTAATGATAGTTTTACTTCGTACAAACATGCAGCTTTTCACTTCACATTTCCATTTACTGATGGACTGGAGTAATATGGATTGCTTGTGGATTATTGTGATGTTTTTATCAACTGTTTCATTAGTGAGCGAGTGATGTAAAGCTCCATTTCTCCAAATCTGTTCCGATGAAACTAACTGTCATCTTGGATGACCTGAGGGTGACAAAATATTCAGCAAATTTTAATTTTTGGGTGAACTATTCCTTTAAAACTCAGCCCTGCATGGGAGGCATTGACTGAGACAATAGATGGCACCAGTTGTGTTTCTATGAAATAAGAGAGAACAAGAAGCTTACGGTGTGAGATGAGAGACATGTAAGTAGCGCTGGTTTCAGTTACCCAGATCAGTATTCATATGAACTACTGTGATATCAGGGAATGGATAGTGTGACTGATAATTAATAATGAAGTATTCCATTGAGCTGTGTACTAATTGCTATAATCAATAGAAATTGTGAATTTACAAAAGAATACATGCTGTTAACCCATAAAGTCACTTGTCCTAGAAAGCACTTAGAAGCTCACACAGAAATCACTTTCAAAGCTGCTTCTTTTAATTAATGTGGTGAATCCACAGGCACTCGACACATGCACAGTAAAAAGTTTTGTTTTTTGCCAATGCGATATTTGTCTTTCTATTCATTTAAACTAGATTTGCGCAATCTCTTAACCTCCGCACACAAGCACGGCAAAGCAGGTGTCTATTGTTGTTGCTGTCTCAAGGAATTTGTTATGTCATCTTCTCTGTTTTTTTTTCTGTCTATAAAAATATGGCCTGGGCTAGTGTTATAAAACTTTGTGGTCAAAGTAATTAGTGTCAAAAAATGTATATGGAAGCTTGTTTCTACCAAAAATCAAATTTTTTTTCTCACAATACTGAGTTTATATCTCATAATTTTGACATTTTCTCTTGCAATTATGAGAAAAAAAAATCAGAACTGTGAGATAACTCAGATAATTCTGAACTCAGAATTGCAAGATATTAAAGGGATAGTTCACCCCAAAATGGAAATTACCCCATGATTTACTCACCCTCAAGCCATCCTAGGTTGTATATGATTTTCTTGTTTCTTCTTTCTTTTTAAGGCCTTCAGAAGTGAATCGATCCGAAAAATATCCATATTTTAAAAGTTAAGAAAAGGTGAGAAAAGTCAGAATCGTTAGAAGAAAAGTCACAATTACCTTTTTATTCTGTGGTGGAAATAAAACACACACATACAACAAAAAAACACTGAATTGCGAGATCGCCTTTTTCCTTCATAATTCAGAGAGAAAAAAGCCATAATGGTGAGACGTAAACTTGGAATTAGTGAGAAATTGCAAGAATTGCAAGACAAAAGGCAGAATTGTGAGATAAACATTCAAAATTATTTTATTTAATCTTATTCTATCTGATTATTTTATCCAAATGAGATTTTGTATCCTGTGGTGGAAACAGGCTTCCATACAGTACTTAAAATTGACAGTATGTCACATGTACTGTACGCATATACCCTGGTGTGTAAAAACTGAAGCATACTTTGTATTTATCCGAGGCCTTAAGTGAATTTTCAGTCTAAGGTCTTTATTTAAGTTGTTCTACTGAGAGTCTTTAGGGCATGTTTTCTTATTAAGAAGAAAGGGACTTTCATCCCGGTATTGTGGAAGATAAAAGTCTGATGGTGCTTCATAGTGTACTGAATAAATGATCTCTTCTCTGACACCTGTTTGATTCCAAGAGCAGTGCTGAGGTTGCACAGGTGCGAGTGCAGGACATTTGCTTCCCTCAACAGGTTATCACTAATGGCCTGGTTGCCTTTGATTATATTTCATGTTGTTGTGGCTTCAGAAAAGCACAAAAAGATTTTGAATTAAAAGAGACTGCGAATAAAAGAGAGAGAAAAACAGGGAGAAAGAGGCTGCCACACGCTGAGACACTGACCCAGTAGGCTGCAATGTGCGTTGCCTGAATCACGCTAACACATTAACTCTGGGCACGTTTGTGTCTGGCATCTGGCCACAGCTGCTGCCTGCTAGAGCTCTGAATGAAAGGTGTTCCCAACAGGAGCGGGACGCCAGACACATACACACACAGGCACACAACACAACACACCCACGCACACACACACACACACACACACACACAAACAAACACACACAACCACCCACCCACGCGCACACACACACACACACACACACACACACACGAAGAGACGTTATTCATGAGCTGGAGCGGCTCACCAGTCATTACTCAGACAGGAGCTGTCTCAATAAAGGCAAATAAGCTTTGCTGGTTTATTTTGGACACTTAGGCACATCAAACATGGAGGCAGCAGGGAAGCCAAAGATAATGGACTTTCTGCTCGTGGAACATTTGGCAATAAATCCATTTTCATTTTCATATTACTATCGCTGCGCTCTCCCAGTAAAGCTTTGTATGTGGTTTGCTGTATTTAACTTAATCCACGTGGTATTGTTGAACCCGTCAACACCCAAGAAAGCATTACAAGAAAGAATACAAAATAAGATTTTTTTTTAATAATTAATGGGCATGATGAACACAAACAAGATTTAAGCCTCTGTCAGAAATTTGTGTCCTGTGAAATGAGCTAACTGTAAAATATATCAGCCATGACTAAATAGAAAATGTAATGATGATTAAACAAGTTCTGGATCTGGATAAGAGCAGTGACTCACAGCGGACAAATAAACATGTTTTCATGCGTAGTTGCTCATCATTTGCTCTTTTCTCCTCCTTCAAATCTGTCATTCCCTAGCTCTTTTTCTGACTAGATCGTTTTTGAATTATGTATTCATAAATTATTTTTGGTTGTCTGTGGCAACTTTGTCACATGCTTAATAAGTGCATATTTTTCTTAACAATTACATTAAACCATTGTCCCATGCATACTCTACCATTCAAAAGTCTGGGGTCAGTAATTATTTTTTTTTTTATTAATATTTTTATTTATCAGGAATGCAGTCAATTGATTTAAAGTAAAAGTAAAAAACATTTATAATGTGACAAATGATTTATATTTAAAATAAATGCTGTTCTTTTGAACTTTCTATTAATCCAAAAATCCTGAAATATTATTACAAATATTATTAAATAATTAAAGACATTTTAGCCAATATGGCAAGTTACTTTGTCTTTTTTTGCTCCGCTAACAGAAATAGTTTCATGAGAAGCTACAGTAGAATGAACTGTTGTCTCTGAGCAACACACAGTAGTGGTGTTTCATTACTGAAGGAATCAGTGTTGACAGTTATTCGTCTCCGTTTACTGGCATAACCATGTAACCAAAGAGAGACAATAGATTGTGAATATAGTCAAGACCGAAAGGGTTACAGTACCTTTAGCTGTGACTATTCTACAACATAGATTTTGTTTATAAAAATATTAAGCACACTTTTTAACTTTCAGCAAATTCATTATTATTGTGATGTAGGCATTGTAGTTCTACTCAGTATGTTAGGCACATATGCCTAATATAGATTTATCTCACTGGCTCAAGGAGAAAGACTTCTGAAAGTTGAATCTTTGAGGACATTGACAATCACTTTTATAAAGTGATCAAGTGCCTTTGAAGTTTGGAAGGAATGAATAATGCAATAAAGGTATTTCAAAGCAATCATTCACAAGTAGCTGTCAGGATCTTTCTGTATTAAACTTAAACATTCTGAGTACTAGGTCCGCAGCTTACACTGATGCTTTTTATAGAGTGTTCAAACAACTCAAGAGGATGATAGTGGAGTTCTATGAGCAACAACAGTTGGCTACTGATCAGTCCTTTTTAACAAGAGTTACACTGTTTTGTGGTGGCTAAAGGGGAAAAAAATAACAGCTTGTAATCACATAAACAGGGTGTTAATGAAAATTATGAAACCCAAGCAGAATCCCAAACAAGCAAAGTCATGCAAGCAAATCTAAACAAACTTTTTTGTCAGTTTTACTGGAGAATACCATTTCTCGACATTAATGTTGCTTGTTTTGTCCATCATGTAATCTAAAAAGTAATTAAAAGAAAATTGTGTGCATCTTTTTTGCACACAAAATATTAAAAATATTTATATATTTTTTTACATTTCCATCTGTATATGAGTGCACTGTAAAAATAAAATAAAACTTGGGCTACCTTAAAATTTTAAGTCAACCAGCTAAAGCAGATTTTTGAGTTTTCTCAACTTATTTTTCAGGAAATTTCTCAAATTTTTGTTGTATAAACTTAAAACAAGAAGTTGAGAAAACTCAAAAATCTGCTGAAGCTGGTAAAACTTTTTTTTTTTTACAGTGTGGTCTACCTCTTCCCAATTATACTGTCTTTGATATTATATTGGATAATTCAGTTTATCAGAGCCACAGTACTCTTTTTCCGAGGCTAATAATAAAAATATTGACAAAAATGTCTTTAAAACAAATCTGAAGTCATAAATCCGAAGTCAAAAATCCGAAGTCATGGTGCATAAATTTACATGAAAGATAAATACAGTAACTTACATAGACTTAATCTGATAAGCAATTTCAGTCTTAGGTCGTCTTTGGCAGAATTCTGTAATGATGCGCTAATGTTCTTCTGAATACATTTTAATGCAAGTCACTATAGTCGAGCTATATCTGATCTGTTAGCTTTACATTCACTTTTAACAGATGTACACATTTAAAATGTTCAGTCTTAATCTTATAAAAAATATTTATGACTTCCTGCACTACACAGAATTTTGTCCAATCAGCTTAGAATGCTAACATTCCTCCTCCTATTACTCTTTGCTCTTTAACTTATTTCATACTGTAAGTGTTTTGTTGTTAGTATGCTTTCAGATTTAGTCATTATTAATATGATTATTTGCACAGGTAATACTGTATTTAGCACTGTAGAATCACATTGCTCTTTGCACATCAGTTTTTTTTGACAGAAGGATGACCTCAAGCTTATTAAATTCAATCACACCATAAATCATCCATCAAAGGGCAGAAAGGCAAAAGAGAAGAACTACAGTAAAAGCTGATGCAACGCCAGGTCCTTGAACGTACCTCTGTAATTCAATTACTGTTATTCCTACTAGAAGTACAGTTTAAATTCAGAGCACTGTGCACAGGCTACTGTACTGACTCCTGATTGATGAATATTATCATGAAAGCACTGACTCCTCTTCAGGAATATAGGTAGTTGTTTTCAGATTCTACACAGATTTTCATTCATACACTGCATAGGTATTTTTAAAACTTTTTTTTATTATTATGGAGATTATGGGGAGAATCTCCATTTGTATATATATATATATATATATATATATATATATATATATATATAAATGTTACATGACTTCTGTACCTAAATTAAATATAGCTAATATTTAATTTAGGTACAGAAGTCATGTAACATTTACATCTCAATGACTGAAAACCATCATTTAAATATGTCCTGATATTTCCAGACAATCATATTCTAAATTTGCTGATGTAATGGTAAAGTGTGTGATTTTGTTGATGTTAAAATATGTCATTTGTGGGTCAGTTCTCGCAACAAATGTAAACACTGTTGATCAGTGTGGCACTATCATAAATTTGTTTGTTCTGTTTGTTCGAGAATCACAAAACATCATCCTGGAATCAATCAATTGCGTGATTTGGGGGCGGGACTATCGGTTTGTCTGACCAATGGGAGACAAGAGGCCTGAAACTCATTTGAAAATCGTTTTGCAATTTGGTTTGGTGATGCTAGTGGTACAGAATCTACACGCTTCACCACTATAACACGTTCATGTTTTCACATTAACGTTTTGGTTGTAAATATAGGGAGCCAGGGAGAAAAATAAAGGAACAACTTTACTAATATAGCCTACTGCACTCTCCGAGTGATACACAGAGACACACTGGCCTTTTTCTCTTCACCCACTGCCCTTGAAATGTTTTTTCATTAAAAATGTGTACTACTTAAACTTTCTGGATTTCTGTAGCCCTTTGTAATCGTGTCCTCTGTCTAACCAGAGAAAAACAAAAACCCTCTCTTCAGAATCAAACTGTTTCCTTACCCCTTTATGAACCAATATTTTTATCCCTTATCATACCTCAGACCATTAGTTCAGGGTTGCTAAATGCATAGCTGTTAACATCCAAAGCACTACACATGCAGGTGCTCATAGCCGTGTTGCTCATCAGGTGAATTACCATATCGAGTTTCTGCTCCAGCAGCTGAATAATCACTTCTGCATGAGCTGTTCACCTATAGCACCATGGCAACATCAGCTAGGAAAGAAACTGAAAATCATTATTCTAGATTTCAGCATCATTCTGTGAGCTTTAAACTACAAGATTTAGTAGAAGATCAACAAGACATGCTTCAAAAAACAAACATGCTTTACATCCAATGATATTATGGCTTAAATGGTATGATTGATTGAGTGAGTGGTTTTGAACTGAAATGATAGATCTTTGTTAGTTTGGGCAAAACTGAAACAGAGGAGATTATCTACTTGAAATGTAATCAATCATTTATTCCAAGTTTTACATAAATTATAAGTATGTTACACAGACGTGTAAGTTCTGAGTCTATTGTCATATATTTGAAGGGTTTTCAGGGACACAGACAGAACCGTAAAAACAATGGAAGCATAAGAAAAATAAAGCAATCAAAACAAAGCTTGAGCATTACAGAACCACAAAACCTGAACACATTTCAGCACAGAAACTTTAAATATGAAGAGAAATGAAGAATGCAACAAGCTTTTGCACATACAGCACAAAAAAAGTGTGACTGAGGGAATCACACAGATGTGATTCATACAAACAGTAAACAATTATCAATTTTAATACAATACTGTCCAGAATCTGTAATATCGATGAAAATCACCTCAAAATAGTTGTTTCTGCTTTAGATCTAAAAGGGTTAATTATAGCAATCACAAAATAACCAAAACAAAAGTTGAACAAATAGTCTTTTTTATTTTAAAATTCCCTGCCTCAAATATATAAACTTGATTTTCTAACCAAGGCTCTGTATGTACAGGGTTGAACATCTTTGAATTGGATACGTCTTTTAAGAGATTGAGGTATAGTGTCAAGAAATTCAATCTGACATCAAGTTACTTTTCATCAAGTTTCTTTAGCATTGTAGAGTCACTGATTATCACAGCATCATTGCTACCACTTGAGAACAAAAGAAAGCTAGTGGAAGACCTTCACTGTGTTAGACATGCCCATGTATTAGTGGACAAAAAAGGAAACTTCAAGTGCTTAAATTGGTCAATATTTACAAAATGGATACTTTATAATTACAAATTTGGATGGGTTGAAATGCTTGTTTTATTTTATAGTTGGCAGGGACACTTGATTGATTGACATCTTGTGAAGAAATCTGTTGCACTGTTGGTTTTCGAACATGAAAACAACAAAATTCTAGAGAAAATACTCTTGATAGTTATCAATATTTCATCAAATCAATTTTGATGCACATGCAAGATTTAAAGGCAATCATTAAAGAACAGTATTGTACAAAATAATAATTACAGTTTTACCAAAAAAATGCACTTTCAATAGCACCTTAAGTGTTTGGGTGTTTACAACGAGCACACCGCTGTGGTTGTCTTGCTCTGAGCAGCACCCGGAAGAGGATCTGTAAGGGATACAGGGAAAATGGGCAGGAACGGGATTGGGAATTAATTGGATTGGGGCTTGGGGAAGGACTGGGATCAGGAGTAAATGGTGCTGGGATTAAGGTTGGAATGGGACAAAAAACAAGGCTTAAGAGTTCAAGTGAAAAAAACAAAACAAGTTTGAAATGGGAAAAGGCTCCTACAGGCTCTAGAGTGGTAAAGGAATGGGTCCTCCTCCTTCTCCTGAAAGTGCGCCATTGTCCACCAGGTAGTTCGTGTCCTCTTTCTGGTTTATTCCAATTGCAGGTTTTAGTCGTTTGATGAATATTCCATTTCTGATTACACAGTGCGGGTGCTGGTGTGTGTGTTTCTGGCGCAAGGAGGGGGTGGCCAGGGGTCTCTTGGCTGGCCACACTCCTTGACCTTTGCCAAAAAGGTAAGACGGGGTGTCCTTTAGCCGAGGAAGCAGACAGGGCCTACCTCAAAGCCAAACCTTTGACTGGATTCCCCAAAGTCATTCAACATGACATCGATGATAGGCACCTGGTCGATGCGAGGAGTATTAATTTCCATCACAGACTTAGAATATCCCTGCTTTTGCTGAAAGAGAAAGAGATGAAGTGTGTTATAAACTGTTTAAGCAGAATAATACAACTGTTAGTTCTGATAATCTAATTTGATTGGACAAGCGGCAAAAGTCCAAGATAAATAATGCTAAATTAACACTGATTCACTAGTATGTTTTTACGGTGCAGCAGACCACAATATGAGAAAGGAAGTGAAGAGAATATTCAATACAAACATTATTCTTGCTGTGATAATGTGATGTTGCTTAATTAACATACATTATGAATATACAATATGTGACCCTGGACCACAAAATCAGTCATAAGTAGCACAGGTATATTAGTAGCAATAACCAAAAATACATTGTATGGGTCAAAATGATCGATTTTTCTTTTATGCCAAAAATCATTGGCATATCGTTCTATGAAGATATTTTGCAAATTTCCTACTGTAAATGTATCAAAACTTAATTTCTGATTAGTAATATGCATTGCTAAGGACTTCCTTTGGACAAACTTAAAGGCAAAATAGTTGTATCTCGGCCAAATATTGTCCTATCCTAGCAAACCTTATCTATTCAGCTTTCAGGTGATGTATAAATCTCAATTTCGAAAAATTTACCCTTATGACTTTTTTTCAGTTTCAGGGTCACATCTCAGTACATATTGGATATTAGTTTTTTTTTTATATATATATATATATATATATATATATATTGGTATCTGCCAATATTAGATGTGTAATTGTACAGCTCATTTCCTCTATTTTTACATTTAGATCACCTTTGCCCTCATCTAATGTTCACTTTAATTAAGTTAATCTTTAATTTCTTTCAAGTTAATCTTTAAAAAACATATTTAAAAGTAGTTAAATGTAATAAAAAAATCTCAAAATGAATATCCACTTTTTCCTACTTTGTTAAAATGTTGTGATACCAAAATTCACTTATAGCATTTAAAGCAACTTACTTTATTTACTTTTATGTACATATAGTTTAATTTATTTAGGCAAAATAGTACAGAATTTTAATATCTGCCAATTGTAATATCGGAGCATCCCTAATATATCCAGTAAACTGATCAACAGCACTCTCACCGAGCAGCCATCTGAAAGAGTCTTGATGAAGGGGTTGTTGTCATACGACATTTCCTCATCATTAGAGCCCAGGAAGCGCAGCGCCTTGTCATAGTTGTCAGCCTTGGCGTCATACCAGGCCACAGACTGATGGCATATGTATGTGAAGTTCTGCCGGGCAGAAGAGCTGAGCAACTTGAGGAACGTCATCTGGACTGAGGTTATTGAGCTCTCCTCACCATCCACATAAGACAACTGAGACACAGGGAATAGACGGGTCAAACATCTGGCCTAAAGAAGAACTTTCAAAAACTGTTCAAAGTATCGCAGGGATGGGAATCGTTAGGAATTGAATGGTTCTCGTTTACAATTCTTTTAGTACTTTTGAGAAAGAACATAAAAATAATATGTTAATAATACGTTTAAACTGACAACATGAATACAAAACTGATTTTAGTCGTTAAATAAACTCAAGACTAATTAATTTGCTAACTGAAGCACTGTGAAGTTACCATTCAGGCTGCACTGGCAGAAGAATGCTGACATTTAAGGACAGTTAAAAGAACCCAATTTTATGAAAATAATCAATTTCCTTTTTTTTCTCAAAAACTGAAACATTCTGAATAAGAACCATTTTTCCCCACCAGCCCTAAACTACTGTCACTCTTCAAGACATTCATGACCAAATTGCTGAGCTATGATTCAAAGTTTATGAAGTTTATAATGCAGGAGAAGAATGGACACTTACAATTTTTCCACGCTTAAATTCACTGAACCAAGATCCTGGGGACTCCTTTGGCCAGTTTGATATTCTAACCTGGAACAAATGGAAACTGTGATCAAATATTTCTCTAAGATAATACAGTTCTTTATTTTTGATTTATATTACTACCAATCATGAGATTTAGCAGAGATGAGTTCCTCTCACCCCTGAGGATTTCTTATCGGGGTAAATGCAAGTTTCTCCTCCTGCAGTGAAGTTACAGTACACTTTGAAGGCATCTCCCATGCATCCCATATTTGGATCGATCCAGTAATGTCCTGCAGTCAAAAACATGCATGTTAAAATTCTCTTTTTTGCCCCAGATAAAGAGAGAAATAACTCTTCATATCTCTCTTCATCTCTATCCGTTTTATCTTTGATTATTAACTCTTGTTTACCTCAGGCAGACTTAACTGACTCTTAACTGCCTTATCTATGCTAAAGTAACTTTCTCTCACCGTCAGGGAAGTCTGTCTGGCTGAGCTGCAGGTCTTTGCATGTTCTGGCTGGGTTATCCTGGGTTCCCAGTGGGAACTTCATGCGTTCAATGTCCTGCTTGAGAGTGTTGAGGGATCCAAACACATCCTCCATTCCCTCCATACCATAATCCATCATTCCTGCTGCTTCGTCATCCTGCATGTCAGGTGACCTCCGCGATTTTTTACTTGTCTGGATGGGGAGGGGCTGAATGATGTCACCAGCTGGGCCCTAGTAATAGAAAATAAAAAATAAATCACTGACAATTCTGTAGGGTTGACTTCAATCCCATTGGACACATAAGAATGTCAATTTGATTTATTTTCATGCAATATAATATTTTTCTTACAGGAGGACCTGGTGGTCCAATCAGGCCAGGTTCTCCCTTCTGGCCAGCTGAACCCTGGGGAAACAGAAAACACGCTTCATTTAATCTGGAACAAAAAAATAAACCACCTCAATAACCATGTGTAATGGAGAGGTTCAGCACTTACAGTTGATCCTTTGGATCCTTTCTGTCCTAGTGTTCCCTGAAGATAGAGACAACGAGGAAGTCAATTAAGCAAATGTTAGGGTGGTTAAATGTCATGTTTACATGCACAATGCATTAACTCGACTGTCACGACCAGAATAATATTACTGAAATCTGCATTAATGAAATCTGAATTTTGGGTCATGCACAGCACTTTTCTTTTAATGAATGTAAAAACATTCATATAATTAAAAAAAGAGATCATGAAAAAAAAAAAGAGTGGGCGAGCATCTTCAGGTTTGCCGAAAGAGAATAGTACCTGAGCAGCTTAATGATAACCTTTTGAGGAATATTCCTAATAGCTGTGGAGCATATAAGTGTATTTTCAGAAAAAAAAGAAGGTTTGACTAAAATAGAGTAAAAAAAAAAATACTGCTTACAGGAATACCAGGAGGACCTGGGGGACCGAAGGGACCAGCAGCACCAACGGGACCCTGTAGTCAATAAAACAATTCATATTTTTCAGGACAAAACCAAAACATATTCTTAAATAACAGCATCTATGAGGAGCAGACAAAAGCACACCCAGATCCTGAACTGACTCAGGTGTATGTAAAGAGCACACATCACTCACAGCGTCACCCTTGCCTCCACCAACTCCCTGAGGTCCTTGCAGTCCTCGGTCACCCTTCTCTCCTGACTCACCGGGAGGACCGATCAGACCAATCAGACCTGGATGACCCTGGACGAGTGAAGGGAAACTTTATTACTAAGTCACGGGTTTTAATAGCAGTGTATATGCCTATATTTGGCAAATGCGAACATACAGTCACACTTTTCTGATAAATTGCATTCCACGGATGCGGGTGTAAGTTTTATTTAACCCAGAAATTTGGGTTACTTGAAACCTATGACTATGAAATTGTATTGCCAAAATGTTCACAATGGCATGCATTATTCAGAAAAAGAATCGACGCAAATCTCAATTTAAAGGCTGAAATTGCAAACAATTAATTTTTTATCATGTACTAAATACAAGTTATTATTCTGGATCTTTTGCCACCACAGTCCACAGTGTGTTCAATATAAATCTTATTTAAGGCAACGAATCAGAGAGATGCTCAAGTGCTTTAAATTCTATTCAACACCTGATATTTACAGCCACAGCTACTGTACTTGCCTCTCCAGAATATTAATACTTCACATCTCAGCAGGTCTCCTCTCATAAAACAGATTTACAGATGTATACTGCATTGATTATGTATCGCAGGCAGAGTAACAGTTTAATCATTGTTTGACATTGTATTTAATCTACAGCACTAAGAGCTTGTTTATGCCTTGTCATTATTTGAAATAGAGATGCCAGTGAGGCCTGTTGCTCTCACATCTTAAATTTTCAACTGAGCTCAGCATTATTGTAAATATACATAAACAGGTTTAGGAAAGGAGACATTTTTAAGGTGTAGAACCTCCTTGGAGATGATTTTGGCATTATAATGAATGTTTTTAAAGTCTCTTAAGCTCACAAAGGCAGCATTTATTTGATCAAAAATACAGTACATAGAGCAATATTGTGAAATATTACTGCAATTTAAATTTAAAAGAACTGTTTTCTATTTGAATATATTTTAAAATATATTCTATGTCTGTGATGGCAAAGCTGAAGTATATACTGTGTGTGTATATAAACCCCAAATTCTTTAGTAAAATATATAAAATTACAAAGTTGATCACATGACGTTTACTAAAATGATCTATTGACATGTTCCATTTGCAGTATTCTTATTTTTGTGCTTTAGAAAAGTATAGTTAAATACTAGTTAAAACATACCTTCTCACCCTTAGTACCAGGGTCACCTTTCAAGCCAGGAAGACCAGGAGGACCCTAAAATTTGTCAAGACACATAAATGTCACAGTCTTTAGGCAAAAAACACATTGATTGACATTCATTAGTCTAAATGAACAACATAATGGTGCCTGATTGATTGTCTCTTCTTACCAATGGTCCAGGAGGACCGTCTTGGCCAGCAGCTCCAGGAAGTCCCTGCTCACCCTAAGAGAGCAGACAGAAACCAGAAGCCCATTAATACATACTATAATAGCAAAAATGAATGCACGGAACATTTACTCAAATCTACCGACTAGACAAGGAGTGTGATTCAACCTGAAAAGCTTAATTATTCAAATTAAGAGATTCTTGTGTACTATTCTGCTCAGTTAATATAATTATGCAGCAATTTGAACTATATCAGAGTTTCCAAATGCATACCACAGGCCCCGGGATGCCACGTAAGCCCTCAGCTCCAGACTTTCCAGGAGGCCCCTGGGGGCCCACAGGCCCAGTTTTGCCCGCTGGTCCTTCAGCACCGGCCTCACCCTGTGTGATGAAAGTAGAATTAAGGAACAATATACTGGGGGGGGGGGGGGGGGGAATCATACATAAAAAAAAAAAAAAAAAAAACACTTACATGGTGAATGGGACCCGACATAAAATAGCTACTTACTAAACAAAAAAAATAAAAATTCTGAAAATATATTTGGAAAGGACATTCTATATATACAGTATCTAATGTTTTTGGTCATTTAGCTGACCTTTTCAATGCAAGTGTCCTAAAAAATCAACTATGATATCCATGTGAATGTGATAAGATGAACTGGATCAACAAATCATTTTGAAGATCAAAAGCTTTTAGGGGGAAAATATAGATTTCCTGTCACTTCCTCTTATTGAACCTGTAGTATAAGCTTAACTTGTTGTGGCATCCAATTAGGCTTTCTCATGCTCAGATCTTTCAATGAGGATTTTAAAAGTCAGGACCTCTAAGTGTTGTGAGAGATTGCACTCGACAGACAAAAAGCATGGACAGATAACAAATCAAGCTTTGAGGAGGACAAACGATTTACGCTACAATACAAATGACAATCATGTTATTTGGTTGTTCAGGTGCTAGCTTAAATAACAGAAACTATCTTACCTTTGAACCCTTCTCTCCTTGTCTGCCTTCTGTACCAGCTCGGCCAGCAGGACCCTTGAAGAGAGAAAAACAAAACTCAAAACCTTCTGCAGCAGATATCTATAAAGAGCCATCAATAAAAAAGTATTGCATCCAAATGTACCATGGCAACAAGATAGTGTACTTTCTTTTTTTTTTATCAACACGACACTACATTTTTGTTCACCGATATCTCACATAAAGCAAAACAATACTCCGGAAACCACATATAAACACTTTTAAAACCTCTTACGTCTGTTATGACGTCTATGACTCAGAGGTTCTGCTATTGTTAATGCACTAACATTTGCTAATGGAGTAACCTAATTCAAGATACTGAAAAACAAGACTTATTTTCAGACACAATATTGATTCTGAAGTAAATGTATCGCGTTTTAAGGATGTTTAGATATTTTTAATGGAAAAGAACAAAATACTGATTAAGGCAATTATTTTTGAAGCAAAGGTGTTAGTAATGGCTAATGGATTGGGCAGGCATCCAGATATTTAGCATAGTAACTGTCCACACATTTGTGAACACTATTAATATGATTATTCAGACAAATAGTAAACCGTGAAAGACTAAATGATGGTATTGTTTTCTCAGCGTGAGAATGAACACAATGCAGGTTGAAATGTTTCCCAGAAGTCCATGATCAATATGGGTGTGCACATTTAGATTCAAGACACACAGAAGTCTGCCGAATGAATCAGCTTCATGCACAAACACACAAAGTTGTAAGTAAGGTGGGTGAAAATGGAAAGCCCTGAAATGCATTTGTATTGCTACTAACAGCTCTGATACGAGAACATTAAATTGTTCAGACTAAAAGCCTGACTTGTTCATATATTGAAACCAGTCTTAATTTCTTTCCAGACATATATATGGCAATACAACTCACTTTGGAAAACAACTGAAATGAAATTCTCTCTGAAGTTATGAGTCTGCTACTGAAAATGTAAAGTTCACTGTGGTAAATACATCAGAAGATGTGTTAGAGCTAAAAGTGTAATCAATTCTAAGCCAAGTCTTGAGGATGGCACCAGAGCTGACAATGACAACTTCATTTCCTTTCAGCTATCACATTGCCATCACAGTGCTGTCATTCAACCCACTTTGGTCAATATTCTATAATAGAACTGTCTAAATGTCAGCCTCAGCTCAACTGCTCTTAAGCAATGCAAACTGACGTGAGAAGCCCATTTTTTCCCAAACAGGTTTTATGTTATGCTGAGATTTCACAGGAATGCCTTTTCCCAAGCAAAGCGTGCACTCTTTACTCACTTGTGAACAATTTACTGAGGGAAGACCCAGTAAAATCCTGACTGTGCTCTCCTTTTAAAGATTTATTGTTTGTGCAGTTCAGAGCTGTTAAAAATAAATGTGACCCATAAAATATAGGCTACTTTTAGCACGAGTTTACAAGGGAAGCTCATAAACCTATTTGAAAATGTTGGTCTCAGCAGATTATAGAAGGAACAACAAAGGGGTAATGCAAACAAGTACTTTCTTACATTTTTTTAAAGAACGAAAAGTGTTACACCCCAAACATTTGGTACTTACAGTGGGTATATTCATATATCTAAGACTAAGTCTGAGCTGTTGGAATAATATGTTAGTTAACTACAATGATGCTACTAGTTTAACTACATTTCTTTTCAGTAGCTTGACAGTAGAGATGCTACTTTTAAAATAGGGTAGCATTTTTAAATTTTTCAACCAGGTAGCATAGTGACATGAAATGCTACATCGCTTTGCTTAAAATATGAACTGTGATGCCCGACTGGCAAATTATTCACTCTTTAGAGTCTAGAGTCGTTCTTTCAACGAATGCGTCAAAAAGATCCAAAATGATTTGAGAATCTGTCTGAATCATTCACCCTGTTTACTCAAGCACTGAATCATTCGGTTGGATAAAACAATCCAGCAAACTGTCCAACAATGCTGACACATAAGTATGTAGTTCTTTCAGATGTACATGAAAAATGCAAAAAATAAAAAACATTTGTAACTATAGCAACAGTTGGATCTCTGCACATTTTCTTTTAGAATCACCATTAGTCCATAAAATATTGTACCTGTTTCATGGCACATCATAAAATAAATGTTTTCAAAAATGTGTGCATTTCTAGATATAACCAGTCGCCCAACAACTGTCATAACACATCTGAAATAACAGATCACCACCAGACACATCGCCTATTTTTCAAATTTTAGAAATATATATATATATATATATATGTATATATATATATATATATATATATATATATATATATATATATATATATATTTACATTTTCTAATATTTCTAATATTTGAGCAGAGACTTGGTACAGAGCATTTAAATCTAGTTTAAATTAATTTAAAAGCGTATTTTGCATTTTTTTAAATATGTAATCAAATCAAGTAAATAACTATGAATAAGAAAGTGTCCCTTTAAGTATCTTATCCAACACTGAACCAAATGGACAAAATGCCTGGTAAAGTACTCACTCGCTTTCCAGGGGGTCCTGGAGGACCAGCTTCACCAGATGGACCAGGTGGACCCTGTGGTGTAAAAATTCAATGCATTACTAGCAAGCTTCATTATGTTTGAACATAAAATATGATTTTCAGTGAAAGTCGACCATCACTCACAGGCTGACCGGCCTCTCCATCATCTCCCTTGTCTCCGGGAAGGCCATCCAGTCCCTTTGTGAAACAGGACATTACATCACAACACTGCCCTAATATTTCATTTCCATCAATCATCATATTATAGTTTCCTTACAACATTTGTTTAATACCCTGGACATTAAGCCTGTAACTAACGACTATTTTGACAACTTGTTGATTACTTATTTGATTGATCTTCTACACCTTGCAATGTTTTCCCTTAAAAATGTGCAATGAAGCCTGTAATATATGCTGAACACTGTGTGCAAAAAAAAAGGTTGCTTGAGTGGAAACCTGGGCATGAATCTACATGACTTTCTTTGAAATGTTTTTATATAAAGTGCTTTGGAAAAGAGTTGCACACTTTTTCCCCCTCGCTTTATTGCTTGCTTTAAAATGCATTTGTTCCCCACAGAAATAGTTATTTTACTGAAGCAAAGAGAATACACTCGTGTTTGAATGTCTCCATAGTGAACTTACACCTGCTCCGGGCTCACCAGGAGGACCTGGATCTCCAGGGAAGCCAATAGGACCCTAAATTACAAAAGAAATGATGGATCAATTCAGTCATCATATAGTGTACTTTCAGTGTAATAGATGAAGGGTGCTTTCGGGGATGTCATTGATGGGGACTTACTGGGTTTCCTTTGGGACCGTCATCTCCAGGGGGTCCTCTTGCACCAGCGGGTCCTGCAGCTCCAGGAGGGCCAGCTTCTCCTTTCTCTCCAAGCTCACCTTTGGGTCCCTATGGAAGACACAACAACCATCAGCATCCTTTGAATTTGAGATTAAATATAAAATGTTGGCAATAAAGACATTATAACGGTTACTTATTGCTTAGTTTCTGAGTAATTGAATTTCTGAATTTGATTTGAGGTAGCCAACAGGGTGAAATGCAACTCAAATTTTGAATTTAAGGAAATAGAATTATATTGAACTGAAATTCCTATTACTGCAACATGTAAAGATGTTTTTTAAAACTAACTTTGATTGTTGCCTTAAACTACTAATGCAAGCAGAAAGCTTTACTCTCAAAAAGCATTGAGACCAACAGACAAACATCAGCATTTAAGATGCTGATATCACATAAACAGGTTTGTGCAGCAGGCGGTGGTTGAAATAATGTCCCTGGGTGAAAAAGGATGATGATAGCAACAACCATCTGGAATGCAAGTGATGTTCACCTCAGCATATATTTACTAGAGGACAATATTCACATGGATGTTCCAAAACAGAGTGAGATCAAATTTATCCACAAAAAAGCACTATAGCAGCCTTCACCGGCCTGTGTTAATAACACGTGGTACTCTTGAGAATGACATGAAAGAGAAGAATTGTTGAATAAAGTTGTTATTTTTGTTTTCTTTGTGCACAAAAAGTATTCTTGTAGCTTCATAAAATTACGGTTTTACCACTGATGTCACATGGACTATTTTATAGGTGTCCTTACTACCTTTCTGGGCATTGAACATGGTAGTTCCATTGCTGTCTATGCAGAGTCAGAAAGCTCTTGAATTTCATCAAAATATCTTAATTCGTGTTCAGAAGATGAACAAAGGTCTTACAGGTTTCGAACAACATGAGGGTGAGTAATTAATGACAGAATTTTAATTTTGAGTGAACTATCCCTTTAGAGGTCATTAGCTTTATGTGTTCCGAGTTAAAAACAAGGATTTGTGTAGTTATGCTCCTTGAATGTCAATAGATTAGCCTCAGTTACATGCAGGTCAGACACATCTGGTAAACACTCATAAAATCAAACCCAACAACTCTTAAACACAAACAAATACTTACTACTGAACCTGGCTCTCCTGATGGTCCTGGATTACCTGCCTCACCGGTCTCACCCTGAGGGGAAGAGATGAAGGGCAACAAGTTCACTGTAACATCTATACACATTCATCATAATAACAACAATACATATTTATGTACATTCATGTTTTTAAAGAGATTTATTCAAGAAATACCCACCTTTTCACCATTTCCACCCATTGAGCCGATACCTCCGGGAGGGCCAGGAGCACCCTGTCAATCAAATAACAACACTGCTGATTCAAATCTTTCTGATGGAGTTTCTATACAAATACTGCACAGTTAAACTCACATCTGCTCCACTAGAACCTTGAGGACCTCTGGGACCAGGAGGACCAGGTGGACCCTGTAAGAAAAAACAACAGTTCGTCAAACAATTAAGATACTAAACTATGGAAGATTTAATGGATTCATTCAAACCAAAATAAGAATCATTCCGACCTATTTATTACAAGAATCTGCACATCTTTTGTTTGTGAATCAGTGGCGCTAACACTAATAATATTAAGGTGTGGTCACATTAGTGAAATTTCTGCAAAAAAAGGTTGACTGTCCAATATCAATTCTGAAGCAATGCATGAAGCAGAAGTCATTTTCAAACCAAGTGGTTTTTGTTGGTCAAAGTGGTGAATTTGCACAAACAACTTGAACATGAGTGAATTCCCAGTTGTATGAATTCCAACTGAAATTACTAGATTCCAGAATAATTTTTTTTCAACAAGCAACGGTAGATGTGACCGCACCTTACCTCAAAATAAAGATATACAGTACATAAAGAAAGTATGCATGTTTAGTACATAGTTGAGGATAATTATGACAAAAATATAGTAAACACTGCATTTTGACAACAAGGATGCTACAAACTTACCATTTGGCCGACGTCTCCATTCTCTCCTTTCTCACCTGGTGGTCCTGGCAAACCCTAGAGGAAAACAAGTTTTACATATTAATCAGGCACAACTCCAGTTTACATAAGAGTTGACCTATTACAATTTCAAAAATGCTAAAACCTTCAGTAACAAGAGAGGATACGTTAATGTTTCCTCTTCCCCCATGAACAACATGACAATTTAGAATAACAATCAGTCTCGCAGTGTTGAATATTAATATTATACATTTACAGCTCTGAGCCATCGGGTAAACACTATTAATCAAATAACAATTTTTGGTAATTAGCAGTAGAAGGAACCTCATGGCAATTAACGCATTTGCATTTGGATCCCTGCGAATGTGTCACACCCGGTGTCACTTTGAAAATATGAAACAAAAAAAGAGGCAAAGCTTGGCAAGCAATTCATTTTGCAATATAATTGTGCTTGACTAAAGAGGTTTGAATGTTATTCAGATCATTATCACCAAACAATACCAATAGACGTCTCTCTATTGTTCATAGTCTACATCTGTAATTACAAGGCTATTCTGGGTCATTGTATTTAGCAGACATGCTCTTTGGTACCCGTTAATGCATATCTTACTGCTTATTGTTGTGATAAATGTTGTGTTACTATAAAAGGACAGAAGTTATATTTCACAGCCATTTTGAGGGAAACAATTTCCCCAACTGCCAAAACAGCTTATACGTTATATTTACAGAGGGTTTTGAAAAGATAATGAAAAGTCTCCATTCTAATAAAGTCCAATTACTTCTCATTAGCAAGTTATTCAAAACTTGAGAGAAAACAAATTAAGATGGTTAATTTCTTCGGATCAAAAATCATTATCGTGGAGGATCAGTGAGAGGTACTAACAAGGAGACGCAGAGCACAAACAATTAGCACAGTTGGGATGAATCACTAATTCCTATTACCTTTGATTACCAGTCAATTGCTCTGAGTGACTCTGTAACATTGCTGTGTTGAGTAGCAGCCACTGTTGCCATTTGAAAATCACCCCCTTATTATTCCCATAAAGGTGAAGGGTGTAATATTTTTGATGTTATAATAGTTTCTTAATACCCAGAGACAGCTACAGTACCAATTTGTGGTCGGTATTTTTTTTAATGGTTTTCACCAAGGCTGTATTTATTAGACTCAAATCCCAGAAAAATAAAAAATACAGTTAAAAACAACAGTGTTGTGAAATACTATTACATTTTAAAATTTAAATTAAAAATTTAACAATACTCCAGTCTTCAGTGTCACATGATCCTTCAGAAATCATTCTAATATGTTGATTTGGTGCTCAAGAAACATTTCATATTATTATCAATGTTAAAAACTTATTGCCCTAATATTTTTATGGACTCATGATACATTTTTCATGATTGTTTGATGAATGGAAAGTTCAAAAGAACAGCTTTAATTTAAAATAAAATTTATTGTGTAACATTATAAATGTCTTCACTGTCACTTTTGATAAGAATTAATGCATCCTTGCTGAATAAAAGTATTAATTTCTTTCATTTTATCATAAATAAATAAATAAATAAAATCTTCTAACCTCAAACTTTGTATTGGCAATTTGTAACAGCAATTCGTAACAACAATTCGTAAGCTGTTTCTCTGAAATGTGGTTACCAAAATATTTCCGTGTCTCAATGTTTGCAACAATGGCTCAACCAATGGACTGAATTTGGTAAGTTGGAGTGGGGCTCTGTTTGTGAATGGAATCAATGGAAGACAGGAAGCGTTCAAAGAATTATTTTGAAAAGCAATCATTATTTTTGCAAATCCAATTGGTGGCGCTATTGGCACAAAATTACAATTCACCTTGAAAACGTCAAGTAAACTGAAAGTGACGGAATCAATCAGCCAAGTTTAGAGGAACATAATTTAATCCAGATTTTAAAAATGGCTATTGCTCTCCTTGCTCAATTATCCTGCCTCAACGATATTTAATAGTGGAGCTTTGTGTAAATTAAATAACATGCTTGCAGCAGATCCATAATAGGCATGTTTAGATTAGTGTAAAGATGATAACTGTACCTGCAGTCCGACGGGACCGGGAAGACCTGGGAAACCACGGGGCCCCTCATCTCCCTTCTGCCCAAACATACCCTGCTGACCTCTGGGCCCGGGCTCTCCATCACTTCCCTACACAAGAAAAAACAGTTAGATAAACGATAACACACTGACGGTTAACATCTGAAGCTGATACAAACTCTGAACATGATGGTGGGGAAGTACAGTACAACACTCTCTGTACATGTAAAGTCAACTTGCTGACCCCAGAATGTCTTTCATACTCTAGTGTGCGGTGCAGACAAGCATGAAAATGAGATCTACCCCCTGAGACATCAAAAGTCAAGCTTCAAAAGACGTGGCATTCAGAGAAACGCCCAGGGGAATTATTGAGGGTGAGAATGTGCTGCCCTCATTTCTGACGCTGCTTGCTCTTCAGGGTCATTGGAAGGGGAAAAGAGGGGTTCAGCACAGTTCAAACAAATGCGGAATGAAGATGAAGTTATTAAAAAATGTGAGGTAATTACGCTGCCTGTGAGAAGAACATGTCTGAATGGCAGGTCACTGCAGGATATGATGGAGTGTTTGTATTATAGAGGGAATGCAGTATTGATGGACCTACAGGACAGACTTCACCATTATGTCTAACAAGCGTCATTAATCATAAAAAAATATACAATTTATTAATGCATGTATTTACTAATTATTGGCTATGTTGATCTAACACATCAATTTACTATGCTTAACATAGAAAAACAAATAGCTCACAATGGACTGAATGTCTATTCAGTGTTAACTTGACTGCAATAATGTTTTTGAATTATTATTATGGGGGCTTTTCTTAGAAATTACTGATGTAAATGACTAGTTAATTTAATTGATTAAATCCAATATGCAATAAATTCAATTAGTTCATCAGCAAATCATGTACAGGCATGTAATCAGTGAAGGACAAAAAAAGAAGGAAAACCGGACACTCCATCCTTAAAATGTTCTAAAAAAATCAATAAAATATATTTTTTTACAGTACATTACAGTACTATTTCTTTGCTTTCAAATGTAAAATCATAAGAGTTTTTATTTTAGTGGAAAACTACAGGGAGACCTAAAAGCTTCTCTTTTGTTGACAACAGATTTGCAAACGATTATCACAAATCTGGGAATATGGTCGACATGTGTTTCGTTTTCAAATGCGTGTTACAGTATAAGGCCATTTTGTGTTTCATGTGGGAAAATACGGTAATTTGTGTGGAAATCACATCATTGCATATAATTCATTTAATTACATTTTTTAATCAAGTGACAATCCTAATAATGTTTGAATATAAAGAAAGAAGGTTCAGTCAAATATTGCTTATATTTAAGTGACTAAGATCTTTTAAGCAGCACTAACATCATTATGTCATCTAATAGATTTAACATCTCGCACGTTTATAAATTTGTAATATCCTATTCAGTAGAAAAGCCAAACAGGTTCCAAAAATGTTCTTCATATAACTGCACAGAATAGGTATAATTATCAGCGTTTATAGAGCTAATGTATCAAGGAAACAGATAGGCCCAGCTGGGAGTGTTCAGCTTGAGTCATAAACTTTAAATATTCAACTGTGTGCCACCTGGCCCTGACTACATACTCTCACTGCTGCTTTATCAACTCAGCAGGCTGCCTGACACAGGCAAAACTGAGCAAATGTGAGTAGTTAGTCATTTAACAGACACTTTTATCCAAAGCAACTAAACACAAGGAGCAATGAAGACCAGGGTTAAACAATCAAGATGACCCAATGTAAGAAATTTTTGTCCAGTTGACATAACTGTCACTTTCCCTACCGGGCCAGTAGTTACAATGTTCTAATGATTTGGCCACATGCAAGTGTTTTTATGCCTTGCAAACATAAAACATTTGTTTAAACATTGTTTCAAGGTTAATGAATCACCCTCTGCAAGATTTAAACCTACATCCTTTTAACTAACAACCCAGATCACTAACCACTAGGCCACAAAAAGAAGTTAGGCTAAGAAAGCTTGAGCATTGAAGATACTTTTTATGTGTGAAATCATTGCATTAATAAAAAATGATATATTTGTGTGACAACTACTCCGGGATGAATGTAAAAAAGAGGTGATCATTTGGGATTCATCCTATACGGTTGAAATGGAATGTTGTAAGTACTCACAGCAGGACCTGGAGCTCCAATTACACCCTGAGGACCTACTGAACCTGGTGGACCCTACAGCAAAAGACAAGCAGGATAACTTTAGGGACTGGTTGTGAAGAAGCTAGATCTCATATGAACATTTGAAGTGCCAGAGATAGCATTTGTTTGGGTAAAAATAGGCATAAGTAAGAGTAAATACAGCAAAAAGGTAAACAAATAATTATAATTAACATTATTATAATAATATTAAAATTATACATAAAATAAATGGTTACACTTTACAATAAGGATCAATTTAGTTAGCATACATTAGCTAACACAAACTAAAAATAGTTTTAAATAATTTATTAATCTCAGTTAATGTTGGTTATTTCAACATTTACTAATATACTATTAAAATCAAAAGTAGATTTTTTTTTTCTGTTAATATTATTTCATGGATCCGAGCTAACATGAACTAACACAAACAGTTGTATTTTTAATAATGTTAACAAATATTGATAAATACTGTAACAAATATATTATATATAAAGTTTAGCAACAGTGGCATATCACTGATTTATAAGTACAATTAAGTCAAAGCATTCAACTAATGTGACCTTATTATAAAATGTTACCAGTTAAATATATTATAATTAATATTTTGAATGTTTTATTTATAATAAATACTGTTCAACTTACATGTTCGCCTTTGTCACCCTTGCTTCCCTTTTGACCTGGTCCTCCAACTTCTCCCTGGAAAAAAACTTCAAGCTGTTTACAACTTTTCCCTAGTTGCCCGGTCAGCAAAATGTTCTCAAGGTCACTTCAGCATCAACAGCAGTGTAAACTTTACTCCAGAGATTTTAATTTAACAGTAAAACCAAGACCTTGGGATGTTTTTGCAATTAATTGATTACTTGGCCCCTCCAACACCATTGCCGCCACAGCCGAAAAGAATAATGTGGCTTGGGACGTGATAAGGATCTAAAAAAAGCACTATTCTACATTTAACAGGGCGATAATAGATTCTGGAATACATTAGCCTCAAAGCACATTTGTTTACTTGGTTTATGTGCAAGTGTGTGTGCGCCTCGATTTTGCTGGTTTCAACATTTCACTATAGTAATGATTTTGTGTCTTGTTTGGTTATAGTGATGGATAAGTCAAAACTCTGTCCGCATTGTCACTAATGGTGTACAGATGTGAGAGGGGCATGATGTCTGTGAATTCTGTAGAGCTTAGAATAAAGTGCTGCACCTTGTCACCATCCTCTCCAGGTGGACCCTGAGGTCCGGCTGGGCCTGGGAGTCCGACTGGACCTTGGATGCCATCCCGGCCGGCAGGACCAGCAGGTCCTTTCTCACCCTGCATGAAGTTAAGAAATAACAGTTTACATGTCTGAAAGTGCTGATTGAGAAACTGTTACATCCTATGAGGAATACTTTAATCTGGTTAATACAGACAGGCTGAGCAAACAAAGCTAATGGCAGACCCACTGCAAATAATTAACAGCATTTATACACTTTGCAGAGAAACATGTTCACTATTATTATAGAACCTTTCAGTCAACTAATTGATTTTAGCTTTAACTGTGTGCTGTAAAAGTCTAAATGAACTCAATTGAGTTTCAGTTTGGATGCTGCATTAAACTGGCTGAGCTATCTGTGCTAGATGTGTTTATTGAAAAGATGAATTTTAATGAACCAAAACTCTTTTCTTCTGGCCCCTTTTGTTTCCCACAGGAATCTCTAGACATTAGTGCATCGCTTAATGTATCCATGCATCTGATAAAAGCACAGTGACTATTTTACTTTCTTTAGGGTGAATTCAGGTAAATTAGGCCATGTTTTGCTATTCATCTCAACAAAAAGTGGCCCGATTTACTTGAATTCACAGTATTTTTTTTCTTATTCTTTTGGACATTGTACAAGATAACATCAGCATTTTTTTTATCTCCAAACAATGTGCACTCACCGGAGCACCCTTCTCTCCAGCAGGTCCCGGGGGTCCTTGAGGGCCATTGCGTCCTGTTAGACCAATGGGTCCTCCGGGTCCAGCTGCTCCTCTTTCTCCTGGTGACCCCTGTGACACACACATCCCATTAAATCTGACTGGACACAACTGGATTTCAGGAGAGATTATTAACCGAATTAGAACATTCACGATTTAAAACAAATCATGTCTTGGGTTACCTAAAAGATTAAAACATTTTTACATTTTACATAATAATTTTCTGCAGTTCCACTAACAAACATCATTTGCTTGCAACAAAAAATGCTCTTCTGTTGGGTGTGTTTATTCCATAATTTTTATTTTACTAATCAATTGCCATAATTTTTGTCAGGACAGTAATTTGCATTGACTACTGTACAAAGAGATGTATTACAGATAGAGATATCTGTGCAAATTTCCATTTGTATGTTATGCACCAATCAATGAAAATAATTAAAGTATAATATCTATCTATCTATCTATCTATTTATTTAAACACACACACACACTCTCTCTCTTTCATGCTTTCAAATATAAATATTTATTGCATTTTACTTATTTAATGCCATACACATACACTGCCTTTCAAAAGTTTGGGATCAGTAAGATTTTTAATGATTTTTTTTTAATGCAGTCTCTTTTATGCTCATCAAGGCTGTATTTATTTGACTAAAAATACAGAGGGAAAAAAAACAGATCAAAACAAAAAACAATAATACTGTAAAATTTTATTGCAATTTCTAATATTGGTTTCATATTTTAATATTCTTTAAAATATCAAGAATTTCATCAGCCATTACTCCAGTCTTCAGTGTCACGTGATCCTATTTTGAATAAACACTGGGTTTTTTTTACCTTTTATTAATCAAAGAATCCTGAAAAAATGTACCACAGGTCCCCCCAAAAAATTAAGCAGCACAACAGTTTCCAACACTGATGATAAATCAGCATATTAGAAAGATTTCTGAAGGATCATGTAACACTGAAATCTGGAGTAATGACGCTGAACATTCAATTTTGCTTCACAGGAATAAATTATACTTTAAAGTATATTAAAATAGATTTTTTTTCTGTATTTTTGATTAAATAAATGCAGCCTCGATGAGCATAAGAAACTTTTTTTAAAACATTAAAAATCTTGCTGATCGCAAACTTTTGAAAAGCACTGTATATAGTTAATTAAATATTTTAGAGCTAAATAAAAACACAAAAAATGATATTTAAAGTTTCATGACTTTTCCAGGCCTGGAAATGACAGTTCCAAATGTCACTGATATTTCCAGGTGCTCCGTGTCTGTGGGAACCATGTTATTCGGTAGTTTGTTTTTGGCTCTGAGGGACATGTTCCCATACAGATCCTTTTTTCTGCACTGAACAACACTTAGGCACATTTTTGTACCACATTAAACACATTTCTTTCTTACAGTGTATCAGCAGGTCTTACCGACAGACAAAAGTTTATGAGAGAGCGAGCTCTCAGGTTCAAAACCAATGCGTAGCATGTGTTTTTCAGAAACAGTCCATTAGAGCATCTATTAGCACTGAATTAGCACTGAAGAGAGCTCTCAGAGCGAGGGCTTTATTCACCGTTTACTTAAAGACATCCTGTTGCTTTCACATGCACATACCCACAGAAACACATGCTAAAACTCACACACAACAACAGCCAACTGCATCAGCCAGCAGTGATAGTGCTTCTATACATAGGGAGGGGTCAAGGACAGGTCACTACCAACACATTCTAGGGCAGAACATTGTCTCAACATCTGAGTGCACACATCTTAATTATAACTTTCAAAAAGGCTTTTATACATTTTTAAAGATACAAATACAAATAATGAAGCATGAACAGTTTCTGCTCATTTCCACAATGAATGGTCCACTGACACCACAGACTATCAAACTGACACAACACACAGCCCTGACTCACTTCTCATCTAATATACCACCTCACAAACACACAGGCAAACCACACACTGTGCAAACTGACTCAACTCTTTGTTAGAAACTTCTCAGAAGAGTTGTACTCTGCTGCCGGTGACTCAATTCAGGCACCTGCGGGAGGTCTATTTAGGCAAAGATAAGATGGCTGATTGGCGTGGGTGGGCCACTGACTCAAAATCCTTCTGATTTCAGAGATTTTTCTTGCCGAGCTGTACAGATGCTTTTTATATAAGAGAGACAATGAATCCCTACACCAATCTTCCTCAAGCTGAAAGGGGCTTCACATAGCGCACAGCTGAAGCTTTGATGGTTTTAAGCTGTACTGCTGTGCCTTCACTGCACTACGAGAGAAGACAGACAGCAGTTACTTTAATAGGAGGATGTTATTTCTACGCAGAATGGAAGATCTATTTTACTCTACATTCTATATGATCACAGGGATGTCATCATACCAAAATTTTAGGAGTCAATAGCAAGAACAGTGAAGCAGGAAGGTTATTGATACAACTTTAAACACCACTTAATTCAACTATTGAACATGCTTCTTTAAATTCATCATAAAAAAGTATTACATAAATGTCCAAGTAAAATTGAATCTACAATATTACAGTTAATAATACTTTAACACTATACACTGTGTAAACACATATAAATACATACATAAATACCCTTGTGAAAAATAAATATATATTTATTTGAAATACTTTAATTTCATGCCAAGTACACTACATTTACATATTTATATAAAAATACCCTTCAGTTGTACTACAAATACTAAACTGGTATTGTTAAATTCTGCTAAATTGGAAAAACTAATTTTGTACTTTAATTGTGCGGAAATAGTGCTGAAGTCCAACTAAAGATACACTGAAGTATATTTGATTGTGCTAAAGTGGAACTATTGTAAGTATACTTCAGCTACACTTTAAATATCTCACATTTAAAGGCTGATATTATTTAAAGATCATATGATTCTCATCAACAGTGACATTAAAAATGTGCATTGTGCACAAGTAGCACTCCAAAAAAAGTTAAAATATATTTTTTATATCAGTAAGTCTCCAGCGATATGTCAGTAAATATGTTAATAGATTTGAACTATGCTTAGTATGAAATAAATGTATTTTAAATATATTACTTTTTACAAGGGTATACATAATGCTATTTTTATTGTATTAATAGCAACATATTTGTATTAGTAAAATACTAATAGAAAATATTACATTTTTATATTATTATTACAATATTTATACTTGAACTCTCTTTCTCTATAGAACTACAGTGCCGTGAAAAGTTTTTTGCATATTCGTCACACTTAAAAGATTCAGATCATCAAACTAATTTTAATATATTACACAAAGATAACCCGAATAAATACAAAATGCAGTTTTGAAATGATGATTTCATTTATTAAGGGAACAAAGCTGTCCAAACCTGCCTGGCACTACGTGAAAAAGTAATTGCCCCCTAAATTTAATAACTGGTTGTGCCACCCTTTGCAACAACTGAAATCAAGCATTAGCAATAACTGCCAGTGAGTCTTTCACATCGCTGTGGAGGAATTTTGGCCCACTCTTCTTTGAAGAATTGTTTTAATTCAGCCACATTGGGGGATTTTCGAGCATGAAAGGACTGTTTAAGGTCATGCCACAGCATCTCAATCGGATTTAAGTCCGGACTTTGACTTGGTCACTCCAAAACCTTAATTTTGAGCCATTCAGAGACTTGCTGGTGTGTTTGGGATCATTGTCCTGCTGCGTAACCCAAGTGCGCTTGAGCTTGAGGTCACAAACTGACGGCCGGACATTCTCCTTCAGGATTTTCTGATAGAGTGCAGAATTCATGGTTCCATCAATTATGGCAAGTTGTCCAGGTCCTGAAGCTGCAAAGCACCCTCAGACCATCACACCACCACCACCATGTTTGACTGTTGGTATGATGTTCCTTTAATGAAATCCTGTGTTGGTTTTACGCAAGATGTAATGGGAACCTTCTAAAAAGTTAAACTTTTGTCACATCAGTCCACAGAATATTTGCCCAAAAGTCTTGGGGATAATCAAGATATTTTTTGGGGGCAAATGTGAGACGAGCCTTCGTGTTCTTTTTGGTCAGCAGTGGCTTTTGCCTTGGAACTCTCCCATGGATGCTGTTTTTGCGCAGTCTCTTTCTTATTGTTGAATCATGAACACTGACCTTAATTGAAGCAAGTGAGGCCTGCAGTTCTTTAGATGTTGTTCTGGGTTCTTTTATGACCTCCTGGATGAGTCGTCGAAATTTTGGTAGGCCAACCACTCCTGGGAAGGTTCACCACTGTTCCAAGTTTTCTCTATTTGTGGATAATGGCTCTGACCGTGGTTCGCTGGAGTCCCAAAGCCTTAGAAATGGCTTTATAACCCTTTCCAGACTGATACATGTCAACTATTTTGTTTCTCATCTGTTCTTGAATTTCTTTAGATCGTGACATGATGAGTTGCTCTTTAAGCATGCTTCACTTTGTCAGACAGGTTCTATTTAAGTGATTTCTTGATTCAACAGGTCTGGCAGTAATCAAGTCTGGGTGTGGCTAGTGAAATTTAACTCAGCTTTCTAAAATAATGTGGTTAATCACAGTTCTATAATGATTTAACAGGAGGGGGCAATTAATTTTTCACGTAGGGCCAGGTAGGTTTGGACAGCTTTTTTCCCTTAATAAATGAATTTATCATTTAAAAACTGCATTTTGCATTTACTTTTAACATTTGTGTGATTATCTGAATCTTTTAAGTGTGACAAATATGCAAAAAAAAAAAAAAAAAAAAACAGGAAGGGGGAAAAAACCTTTTCACGGCACTGTACATAAATATAATAAGATATATTAAGATAATACATTTCATTAAACATTACATAATATAATTTTTCCATTTTTAGAATAAAATAGACTTACATTCTAATAGAACATAATTAATTACAGAACACACACACACACTGTGTATATATATATTATTATTTTTATATTTTTTATATAAATATAAAAAATAACAATCTAACTTAATTAAGTTGCTTGAAGTTTTAAGAAATAAATATGTATCTTTCCTTTTCAATATTTTCATTATAGGCCTAATACACAGGTCCAATATTCTGACACTAAACATGTAATGTAAATGTTTCATTAGTATCCCGCCAAGTAAGGCATTTTTCCCAAAGTACATTTGATCGCTCTGGTGCTTAGCAGAATTATCACGAGTGCACTTCACAAACTACACAAGCACATACCGTATCAAAATCACAGTACTTTTGACATCCCTAATGACAACAGGCCTGAATCTCTAAGCATATTTCATGATTCAAATGCAATTACTGACGTGGTGACGGACTTACTGATTAGGCCTGACTCATTCAGCGTGATCAGACTGTGTGGGATCAGATCACACACCAAACTGGGCTCTCAGTGCCAACATTACTGGTCATTAAATTCACCACCTGCTGATTGTGCCCGCTCCAGAATTTGCCTGATGTCACTTCACTAATAGAGGCAAAGCTTGCAGATTGATCGTTTGCAGTGACAGAGTTTCCATGGTAACGCAGGTACTTACAATAGGACCGGGTGGACCCTGTGGACCCTCGCCTCCCTTCAGACCAGATGGACCCTGTGTGAGAAGGAGAGAGAGCGGTTTAATTGTCTAATGAGAGCTGTGCTTCAGAATCTGTCAAAGTGGCATCTGAAACTCTGCGTGAGCTTGCATGTGTTTGTGCCAGTGTATGGCAGCTGTTTGTACTATATGTCTCCTGGAAATACAGCCCAGAGTGTTTATACAACTGGCAATCTCTCTATTTCCTACATCAGAAACAAGTGCTGGCAGTGCATTGTCATGTGACGCCAAGGACACGTCACTCTCCTCCCATCTGAGTCATGAAAAACATATGAGCCAGCTAAAAGTAAACAGCAAAACAGCAAGTGACGGCAAAATCAACTGTTGTTTATTGAAATCATACTGGCTTTGTGTTTCAAATGTGACTTTCAACAACAACTGATTCATGAAAGAGATAACTAGTGGAGGCTGAAATTCATCAAGAAGGCAGATGCTGTTTCTTATACTAAAAACAAAACAATTTTTGATTATATTCAGTCCCACAGTTTTAAATACTCTTAATGAAGAAAAACTAGTAGAGACATTTCCAAGTCCCTGTGACATATGCCTGCTTTGAGTTGGCCAACTGTGGCGGTTTGTTATGTACAAAGTTGTTTACAAGCCCACAGAGTTCCACATCAGAGGGACAATAAATGTGTCAAACTGCATCTTTGAAATGACTGAAATTCAAGCATTTTATGAGATATAGGTTAGCATTTTTTTGTAAAACTTTATAATAACTGCACGCAATGGACCATTAGTTAAGCATTAGTAAATAGTCAATTCATAATTTATAAAGCATTGTTCCTACATTAATAGACAGTAGTAAGCAGTTTGTAAATACAGATAAATGCTTTGTTCTTATTTATGAGCATATCAATAGTGTGTTTTATATTTGTATTTTCATAATTTACTAATGATCAATGTATCATGTCTAAATTAAGTATTACATTATTAACAAACCAGTTATTTAGGAGTTGTCAGTGGTTCATAAGATAATTTAGATCTGTATTACTCAATGTTGTGTTTGTTTCCCTTTTCTGTTGAGAAGATAACCGAGCCTTTAAATCTCTTTTTAAAAAGTTTTTGAGGCATAAGTAGTCCTCACTTTAGATTAGCTCACACAAATAGTTAACTCAACTACTAAAGGGTTTATAACTAATTGAATTAATCATGAAGTACTGTAATAATATGTGTTAATAGAGCATTTATTAACACACTGTTACTATATGTCAAAATAATATGTATAAATGTCCATTTAAATAGTTTATTAATCATTAACTTACCCTTTCTAAATGATCTTATGAACCACTGACGACAACTAAATAACCGGTTTGTAAATAATGTTATACTTAATTTAGAAATGATAAACTGATCACTAATAAATTATGAAAATACAATTATTAAACACATTATAGATATGCTCATAAATCAAGAACAAAGCATTTATAGCTGTATTTATAAACTGCTTACTACTGTCTGGTAAGGACAATCCTTTATAAATGAAGAATTAGCATGTAGCGATTCATATATAATGATTCATAGCATGTAGCGTGCAGTTATTATAAAGTATTACCCTTTTTTATGTCATTTGAGTACCTCATGAACTTTTGGTGTCCTGAAACAGCTGTAAAATCTGATAAAAAATGAACTAATTTTCTAAAATATATCTGCAACAAGAGATTATGTTGGTACACACAAGTTTCTTTCAAATAAATCGTGGACCTTTGTGTATTAAAGTCTATATAAAATCAAAATTGGCTATTTATATATCCCTGGTTGTACATTAATACACTGCAGTGGAATTTCTCTGCAGTGTTAAAAAGACGTATTTCAAAAGTCTAAATGTCTAAATGCATGTTAAATATGTCAGTTAATCTCCATGAGCCTCAGTCTCATAGTTAGGAATGTACCCTCTCCTGAGGCATTCATCCAGTGTAAGCATTTGCATGAACAGCAGGCGGTTAAGCAGCTAATGGCCATTTGGTGGGGCACACGACATTAACTCGTTTGTTCTTACCGCTGCGCCAGGAATCCCCCTTTGGCCTGGGAACCCTTTCAGTCCGGCAGGGCCAGGTTTCCCAGAACCCCCCTGAGGACCTGGATCACCCTTCAAGGAGAGACATGATGAGAATTTAGTCTTCAAACCTAAAACCACCAACCTCCACAGAACATGAAATGAACATGGGAAATGAACATTATGCGAATTCTTCCCAGTTATTACCCTTGAGTGATCTGAAGTGAGCGTGTTTAGCAAACCGTACCTTTCCACCTTCTTTGCCAGCAGCTCCGGGAAGACCTTGCTCTCCAGGGGGCCCCGGTGATCCAGGATGTCCTCTCTCTCCAACAGGTCCAGTTTCTCCTGTAGAGCCCTTTCAAATTCAAACAGGTTTTTTAATTGAACTTCTAGCTAACTGCAGGAGATGTTTTATTAGAGCAACATTTTTTTTTAATTATTTCTACTCATATAACAGCAACTGCTATAACTCACCTGTGGGCCAACAACACCTCCAGGTCCAGGAGGTCCAGTCTTTCCTTGGAAACCCTGTTTGAGGACAAGCGTAGTCATTTTGAGCATAGTTATCACATTTCTGGAAGCAAATTTGGAGAAAAGGAAAACCTGATGGAAACTATGTAAATATCACTAAACTGTATAAATCCAGCCTCTGAAATGCCAGAAGCACTTATTTTTGTTACATCCACTTTTTTTGCTTAAATCAGTGAAAGTCAAGTGTAGTGTTTTCATCTTAAAACAAACAAAGGGGAGCCTTTTAAGATAAAATGAGTTTGGCCTTATAGCACTCCATCTGTCAGGCGTTCTTGATTAGAAACAGAAAGATAGACCTGCCAAGAGCAGTGTAGCGCCTTGACACTGTCAGCAGCTAAAAGGTAATACACCATATAATCACAGTCCACAACATGTATTCCTCTTTACTCAAGAGACAGAAAACACTTATGAAGACAAAACGATACTCACAGTCTCTCCTCGCTGTCCAGGGTGACCGGGCAATCCATCCTTTCCAGGAAGCCCCTGAGGGAATTACATAATTAATAGTGATTAAATCACATTTATGTAATTATTATATAATAGACTTGTGGCTATTATTCTTTTGTATTTCGTGGTTTAATGGTTACAGCTAGACCTAGGGCTGGGTATCGTTCAAAAATTTTCGATATCGATACCGATACCTTGAGTTCGATACCGGTTCCTGAACGATACTTTTTTCGATACCAATTTTACCAATCATTTGAACATAAAAATAACACAAATGACACTTATGACACAAACTTATTAAATCATTAAATGTCAAAATTATAATTTGTCATCATTGTCATCATTTTGAATTCTCTGAATTAATTTTGAATTCAATTATAATTTAGTAGAAAGTAGAGTAAAAAGTAAAATTAAGTGAAGATAAATTGAGTTAAAAAGTAAAATTAAGTGAAGATAAATTGAGTTAAAAAGTATAATTTATGAGACATTAAAAGTCGTTATAATTTCGAACTTGTATCATGAATAATTATGAATTTTATTTTATAATTTCAATTTATGTCATAATTAGTTATCTCATAATTTTTCATATTTTTCTCAATTTTGACTTTTCTCTCCCTTATAAATGATTTTCTTATGTGGTGGAAATTCTAAATTAAGTTGAGTAGAATAACTTCTATCCACAGCATTAAAATGATCAAAAACATTTAAAATGGATAAAACCACATACAGGTGGTCCTTTAGGGCCTCCTAATCCAACAGGGCCCTGAGGTCCTTGGAGTCCCTAAAACACGAAGAAAGTAACATGTAAGGGAAATGTAATGGAAAAGTTTTTGACCTGGAAAGTTGACAAATACAACTGAATGGGAGAACTAATTCAATGATCACTCACTCTGTCTCCTGGGCCACCAGCTGGTCCATCATTTCCTGCTGTTCCCTAAACAAAGAAACACAGTCAAAGGTGCCTGTTAAAAGCAAGCATTCACAAATACCAATAACTAATTAAGTTGAATCTGGACCGATGAAGCCTGACCTTTGCTCCAGGTTTTCCTGTTGGACCTCTGGCACCTCTTCCACCACGGGGACCCTGAGGACAAGAGTTATTAATGATACGTCTTGTATATCACTAGCATATGTGGAAAAAAAAAGTGTTCTCTTCTACTTAAAAGATTCAAGCTTGACATACCGTTGGTCCTCTTTGTCCTCGTGGACCTGCTTTACCAGCAATACCCTAAAAAAACGAAACAATTACAAGCCTATCATTACAATAACTTAGCTCTAAGACTAGTCAACTTCTGGTAGAAGTTGTTTGTAATCAGAACCAGAGAGGTGTGATAGAAATGGCTCCTTCAGGCTGTAGCTTGTAAAAATATAATCTAAGAGTGAAATCAAAAGGGCCTCATACATACCCTTCCTCCCTTCTCACCATTGGCTCCAGGGAAGCCAACGAAACCAGTTGAACCCTGTAGATGGAGACAGATTATTATATACATTGAGGGGAGCAGTTTTCAAAGATACAGTGTAAATTACATGCTCACTTCACTTCAAAAGAATCCAATATCCTTTAAAACATGCCAAAAAATCTTTGGTTTTTGAGCAAAAGTGAAGCTGTGTTGACAGAGAGAGGGTGTCCTTGAAGAATAATTCAACATCGTTACTGCTAATGCTAATGTTATGTGGGTGATACTCAGAGGGCAAGCTTTTGGAGTTGATAAACATGAGCAGTGTGCGCTTGTTAGCACAAGGACAGGAGATGAAATTGAAGGTCAAATTATTTTGGCAGGCAAAGAAGGGGAAGCGGTCTGTGCACAATGGATACGCATCAGTAATTTACTCCACGGGATGGTCGCCTGCACAGGATAATGGAGCAAATCAAACAGACAACTGCAAACACACACACACACACACACACACACACACACACACACACACACACAGAAAAAGGAACACTGCAGTTCGACTGAACAAGGGGAAGTGAGTGGAGAAGGCCGACAGCAATTTCCCATTCCCGCTGAAAGTGAACACTAATCGCAACGCTCCAGCTCCACTCTGGGTTTTACGCTTTTCAACTGATACATTATTTTAAATATAATATCTAATTTTGAATCACACACACACACACACACACACACACACACACACACACACACACACACACACGTACATGCACACACAAACAGCACTTGGAGAAGTTTAATGTGTCACTAACATTAACCCATTAACATATTATGCTTATGTTGGATGCACGATAAGCCACTTATTATTTTCATGTTATGCACCATAACCAATAAATGGCAGAAATTCTTTGTCTAAATACAATGAGGGGGAAAAAGATTCACACATGAAAATAGAAAAAAAAGCTTAAAAAAATAACAAATTGCAAAGAGTTTTGGCGTTAAACCCTTCATCAGTCCCTAAATAAGTATATTTAATAAAATAATAATAATAATAAATAAATAAATAAAATGCTAAAAACTAAAATCTATTGTTTTAAATTCTACTAGTTAATTCAGGCATCACAACATTTTACTTTACAGTATGAAAAATGGGTATTAATTTAGAGTTTGGATTTTTTTTTCAGATTTTCTAAAGATTACATTTAACAATACTACTAAATTATTAGTGTTTTAAAAATAAACTTAAGTGAGTCATAGATTATGGCAAACAATCTAGTAGTAATACAAAACATTTGTAGTAAATTAAAGATTAAAGGAGAGGAAATTAGTAAAATAATGAAATATTAATATCAACAATAATAATAAAAAAACAATACCCATTATTTAGCAATATGATACTGATATATTGTGCATCCGTACGTGATGGAATCACTGGAACTCAAAAAAACAAAAAAAAAAAAAAACAAAAAAGCCCTCCTCACTCCATATGAAATAATAATAATAATCACACAACTCCGCTCTTCGTTCCACGCTCAGACACTCCTCAAATAATTTGAACAAAACCCTGAACAGGCCAAACATCAACTGTAAACCCAGAGCTGAAATAGCTGACAAAGCAGGTTGTAGACTACTTCAATGTCACTTTGCACCACTTGCTATTCAAGTAAAGTAGGATCCATTTCATGAAAAAAGCTTCAAAAGTAAAACTCAATGAATAAATAGCAGGGAGTTCAAGCTATTTGAGTGGACCAGCCCTATACTGAATCAAATGCTTGTTTTGAAGGTGTCAGCAGCCTGAACTGAATGAATAAGCTGACAAACATCACAAACTGTGTCTGCACAGTCTTGAGCTGTTCACAGGCCTGCACTTATTGCATGCTGGGTGGCCAAGAGATAAAGCAGTCAGCGTCATGGAGAATGAGTTTATCCTATTAACTCTGTTAACACAGGCTATCAGAGAACAGCAGGCCTTGCGTGTCAAAAGCAGCGCTCGGTGAAATATAAATAAAGCAGTACTGACAGTATCACAGTTTAAGAGACATGATAACTTCATAGTTTTATTTAGGATTAGTGTCTAATTTTAATCTAGAGATAATAATCTTAGAGATGCTTTGAAAAAATCAATAAAAATAAAATAGAAATAACATGAAATAATGATAAAGTTGCAACAGGAAACGTGTCAGTACTTACCTTAGGACCTTGTCTTCCTGGGTAGCCAGGCAAACCTGGAACACCAAGCTTACCCTAAAAAACGAAAAGAAAAAAGATCAAACTCAGCACATTGTCATTTTGAGTTTTTAAATAATCATCAGGACCTATACAGTAACAATAAAGCATTTCACCACCCTCCATAAACTGTAAAAGCATATTGGAGCTGTAATGGAATATTTGGCTGACATTTAAAACTGGCATTCACAATCTTTTATGATTATGAGTTCGGTGTCATTTTAGGTTTTAATTCACACATGCATTAATAATCCCTGACAGACACTTAAGTGCCTCAAAAACCCTAGTGTTGATTTTTCCAGGGCTGGTCATTTCAAGTACTTTGCCATTATATTAAACATAATGAGTTTCAAACTGACCTTCTCTCCTGCCATGCCCAGGGGACCAGCTTCTCCAGTGGGACCTGATTTACCTTTCGGCCCCTCTGGTCCGTCTTCTCCTCTGGAGCCCAAAACCCCAACCTCTCCCTGAACACCAGCAACAATGCACAAACATTATATTAGACTTGTAACAACTAAATGGTTAAAACTCACCTTAAATAAATAATAAATAAGTGTTTATAAGAGTTGATTGAAATTAAATGCAACTATACGTGTTTGTTACTCACCTTATCACCCTTGAGGCCCATGTCACCCTTGAACCCAGGAAAACCATCTTCTCCCTGAAATCAGTCAAACTCAGATCATATATTTGGGGAAAATGTAAACTTATGTATGTATGTACATATGAACGAATGAATGAACAAATGAACGAACGAACGAATGAATGAATGAATGAATGAATGAATGAATGAATGAATGAATGAATGAAAAACGGCAAACTTATGACAGACAGAAAGACAGCTAGTTTTCGCTGGTGTGGTCAAAGACAAATTTCAACCATGGTTGATAATAAAGATGTATTATTGTATTATTATCATTATTTAATAGATTTTCAAACTTCCAAAGCGAAAAACTAAAAATACTGAATAAACTATCTAGTATTTTTAATCCAATACTCCAAATACCCCATAAGAACATAATGGCTAAATGCTGGCATCTTGTGGCCATAGTGTAAACTGCTTGTTCAAGCTAGTTCAGTCTGAGAAATTATTTTTATTATTTATTTATTTAGTCATTTAGCAGACGCTTTTATCCAAAGCGACTTACAAATGAGGACAGTAGAAGCAATCAAAACCAACAAAAGAGCAACAACATGCAAGTGCTATGACCAGTCTTGGTTAGCCTAACGCAGTACACGTAGGACATTTTTTTTTTTTTTTTAAAGAAAACAAGTAGATAGAATAGAAAAAAGACAGCTAGTGTTAGTTTTTCAAGAAAAGCTAGAAGTTACAGAATAAATATGCAATTGATAGAGGGTCAAATGTGTTTTTTGTTTGTTTGTCTTTTATAAAAAGAAGACAGATAGATCAAATAGAATTAGAATAGAGCGTGCTAGAGTTAGAGGGTCAAATAAAGATGGAAGAGATGTGTTTTTAGCCGTTTCTTGAAGATGGAAAAGAAATCAATCATCTTAAAATTGAAGATTTAAGAAAATTAAATCATATCTATGATTGTATGTTCATTTAGCAAACTATAAAAGTGTTCTTGAATTTTACATGTTAAGCTTGAGACTGAATATTTCATATAAATAAAGATGCATTTTAGAACCAAAAGTCTTGACTATTGTATGAATGAAACACTGACACTTGGTGGCCACTGCAGAGGATACAGCCTGAAGCAGATGGAGCTACAATACTGTATATATGTACAAAACAATTATAACAGATTATAATCCGTCTATGATTTTTGTTCTGCTTATAAATCTCTACTGACATCCAGTTGTATGGCTTTGCCTTATACCCAGAGACGTGCAGAGAGTTCCTCAGGGGCAGGGGCTCAAATGTAAAATAGGGGCAATGTAAAAAAAATAAAAAATCTATATATACTGTATATGTAACGGGTCCCGCTCGCCTGCTCTGAGCGGGTCTTGAACTCGGGTCTCCGGGGTGGGAGGCGGACGCGTTACAAGGAGGCTAAATGGCTGCACGCATCTCTTGAGGTCAGGGGAGTAAAGTTTACCTGCACAGCACCTACTCGCTGGCCTCCGTATATAAAGTTTGGATACATTACTATTTTATATTTTTGCAAGAAGTAATTTATGGTCATCAAGCCTGCATTTATTTAATCAAATTTTTAATATACTTTAAAATACATTTTATGCAATTCTGATTTATTAGCAGTATTGGAAACCTGTGATACTTTTTTTCAGGATTCTTTGATTAATAAAAAGTTAAAAAAGCACAGCATTTATTTAAAATATAACTTTTGTAACAACATACGTTGAAAAGCTTGAGGTCAGTATTTTTTTTTTTTTTTAAGAAATTAGTTTATTCAGCAAAGATTTGCTAAATTGATAGAAACAGTGATCGTAAAGATTGATATTGTTAGAAAACATCTCTATTTTAAATGAATGCTGTTCTTTTTATTTTTTATTTATCAATGAACCCCAAAAAAGTATCATGGGTTTCCAAAAAAATAAATAAAAATAATAGTAATAAATAAATAAAATAAAATAAAATAAAAAATAAGCAGCACGACTATTTCCAATATTGATAATAAATCAGCATATTAGAATGATTTCTGAAGGATCATGCACTGAAGACTGGAGTAATGATGCTGAAAATTCAGCTTTGCATCACAGAAATAAATGATATTTTAAAGTATATTAAAATAGATAAACATTCTTTTAAATTGTAATAATATTTCACAATATTGCATTTTTTTTCTGTATTTTTGATCAAATAAATGCAGGTTTGATGAGCATAAGACACTTTCATAATGCTGCATAATTATCAAAAATGGTAATAAAATAAAGTCCTTTCACTTCACCATTTCGCCAGCCTACACTTCACATAATAGGCCTGTAGGTGGCACTTGGGCTTCATTAACTATGATAGCTTCATGAAATAGTAAACGGTGCATCATACATAAATGTATGTGAATTGAATACTGATTACCATTATTGCGACTTTTGGCGCTGCATGGTTTTGTGCAGTGCTTTTGTAGTCATTTAGCATCCATTTTCTCAGTGATGTAATTTGATTTATAAAATGAGACGCTCCACAAATAAGCTCGTCTGTCCCATGCAATTGTCAACCGATTTATGAATAAGAACAGAAAATGACTGCTCCACTTCACATAATTGTCCAATGAAATGTGCCAGATCATGATTGGTTGGTGTATTACATGGCAAACGGGCATTGATGAATTATGTAATATTCTAAAATATATAATATATGGATTTTTAATTAAATCGACACACTAACTTTGATTATTGATGAAAAAAGTTTTAAATATTGTTTGGTTTATCTTTTTCTTCTGTCGACCCACTCACTGAAAGAAGCATATATGGCTCGAGAGCCTCGGTTTCCGAACAGACTGTGGAATATCAGTCAGTCGAGCAAAACGCACGCAACCCTAGCAATGCCTCAGATTGACAGATATGTAAAAATAAACAGGAATTTTCTGACTTTTGAGCGATTAGTTACCGTTCTGAGCACATTGTCATGTTAATTATAATTCAAATGCATTTTGTTTTATTGACTACAATAGCATTGCTATTTGTCTGAGAGGGGCACTTTTGGATAATTTTGAAAAAGGGCAGGGGCTTGAGCCCCCAAAGACCCCCCTTCTGCACATGCCTGCTTATACCACACACTCATAACACCTGATTGAAGCCATTTTGGTGCAAATAGTCCCTGAAATGGCCTTCCAGTTTTAGCTGCTGGTCTGTCATCTGTGTGCCTCATTTTAGAGGCTGACCTAAGAGCTCAGTAATGGAGACAGGGGACGGGTAATTTGCTTACCTTTTCTCCTTTGCCACCCTTCAAGCCACGAACGCCCTCTGCACCCTAAATGGACAGAACAATAAATAGTGACTCTAATGGATAGAATAAAAGCACATAATAAAGAACCAGTGAGATTAAGAGAATCAAGGCTGCTTACCTTGACACCTCGGGGACCGGGATAGCCAATGGACCCCTGGGAACCTGAGTGGCCCTATAGGAAATGAGTAAATATAATAACACTGAATCAATCAGGATTAATAGAGGGGAATTACGTTTTAAACATCTAAAGGGGCCACACATTAAGTGTTAATTACAGACAGAAAAATGGCTTTAATTGCACCACTGAACTTTTAGACAGCTGCAAAATTGTGCCTTACGGGTGTTTAGAGGCTTTGTACTTGAAATGTGGTCAATAACTGGAACTTAGAGTGACAATTCATTTCGAGACAAACTAAAAATACACTCACAGCTGCTCCTTTCTCCCCGGGAGTACCCTCCTTCCCAGGATGACCCTGTGCAAAGATTATAAACAAAAGCATCTTCATTGAAAGTAACATGAGGCAAATGCAGCTGGGTATGGTCGCGTGGATTTAGTGTACAGTAATTTACAGTATTCAGAATATTAAAAACGCCAGTGTTACGATTATTCCAGTGTAAGAGTCTTTTTTGAAGGAATGACATTTGTAGAGGTTGTGCATCACTTTGTATTGGAATTGTGGTAGCAAAAAAAATTAAATAATGTCAAAGAAAAAATGGGGTCAGAAAGTTATTGTTTTATTTTAAGTTTTAGTTTTACTTTTATTCAGCCAGTTAAATTCATCAAAATGAGTAAACTAGCCAAAAGAGACAGTAAATACATTATGCTGTTAAATAAATAAAAGTAATATATATATATATATATATATATATATATATATATATTAAATATATTATTTATTTATTTATTATATTTGCTGTTATTTTGATCTTTCTTTTTATCAAATAATACTGAAAACAACAGTGATAATAATACGATAATTTAGTAAGATTATAAAATAATCTTGAGCAGCAAATCAGCATATTAGAATGATTTCTGAAGTATCATGTGACACTGAAGACTAGTAATGGCTGCTGAAAATTCAGCTTTGCTTCACAGGAATAAATAATATTTTAAAATATATTCAAATAGAAAAAGTTATTTTATAATGTATTTAATTTTATAATGTTTACTATATATTTTTTTAATAAAATAAACATAGCTTTATGTAATATAAGAGATTTCTTTCAAAAACTTTCAAATTTACAGACCCCAAACTTTTGAATGGTAATGTATATTATTATTTGTGACATAAACACCCATTACAATAACATTATAATAAATGTAATTAAAAAATACATAAAAATATATATTCTAAGACTATTTTACCATACAATATTTTTTCTTCCAAAAATAAATAATAAATACATACCAAGTAATTTTCTAAAAAAATCATATTATTTAGATTTTTTTTAATTCTATAAGTATTAGATATTACTTACATCAATAACCAACAACACTAAATATTATAAAGAAATAATACATATTTAAATAAATATATAATTTTATGGACCACAGTGGAATTTCATTCCCCAGAATGCTATATTTAAAGTCTTCAAAATGGAGTCAATCCACATGAAACAGGCTGTAAGACTGAAATCAAAGAAGATTTCTGTCTTTGCTCATTTTGATGTTGTGTTGAACTAATGAAAGTCCTCTGTCGTGTCTGTGTTGAATTTCTTTGGACTGTAATTCAGTAAATTCCACTTACATCACTGTCATTCCAATTCAAATTTCAATTTATGGATTGAAAGGCACCCGACACTTTAATTCTAAATTGTGCAAGGTAAATATATTCCCCTCAAGCCAGGATTATCACCAAGCTGGTTACTGGCTAATGATGTGTGATGATGCAAAGTATTTCTGATATAACATGGAGATTTAGGGGAGGGGAGAATATGAAATACAGAAAAATCCACTTACAGGAGGCCCATCAGCCCCAGCCAGTCCATGGAGCCCCTGTTTCCCATTGGGACCCTATAAGAGAGAGAGAGAGAGAGAAAAGAAAGAGGACAAGTGAGAAATGAAGGAAGAAATAGAAGAGCGAGGAAAAACACACACAATTAAGGCTGTGATTACTGTTGTGCCCAAGTGATTCGCTGGGTAACTTTTATAAGCAGTTCAATCCTAAAGCACTTCATTATCATCTTTTTCCTCTTGGTAAAGAAGAGATCTAATCATATGGTACGTCTGGAAACACTCCACCACTTCTGGAGTCACATTTCAGACTCTCTGGCCTCCTTCCAGGAGCCCTGAGAAAACGCTTGTCTGAGAGACCAACAAATGACAGTTATGTGTGTAAGCATATCTCCTGCTTGTCAAAGCATTAGCGGGTCTTGAGGTGTGTGTGTGTGTGTGTGTGTGTGTGGTTTTCCTCTAGTCAGCATTGATCTGTTAGCAACCTACAGCTTGGAAACCGAGGAGTCTGTTGAATAGTTTATAGGGTTAGGGCAGAAAAACGCCGTCTGTAATAACAAAGACGATGGCTGCCGGGGCAAACTCACTTTCTCTCCAGGTGGACCGATCGGGCCTTGAGGACCAGGCAGACCCTGCAAGACAAGATTTCAGAAGTCAGACAGTACAACATGGAGTCTTCAGGGGGAAATCCGATAGTAAATTTTATATTGGAAAAAACTGTGAGCACCTCTCAGTCAAATCTGAGAAAGAATGTTGAACAGGATACATTATACTGTGCATGAGTGTGAATATACGAGGTTTCTCTTTCCTCATGACTTTCTGTCAAATTCTTTTAATAACAGTTCATTAAGCTCCACCTTTAACTGAATACAACAGAAACTGCATAAAAAGAGCATGTAATAAATCAATGAAATCACTGTGTTGACATATTTCCAATTAAAATAGGAAGTTTGTGTGGGAGATATTGAAGGGGTGGGTTCCCGTTTTCTTTTAAACAAGCCAAAAAGCTATAGCAAATGCACGTCACAGTCATAAACATGATTTGCTAATTGCTAGTCAGTTGTGGGCGGTATTGGGGGAGGGGCTTTCTCATTCTGGAAAGCATCTGATTGGACAAAATTCTACTCAGTACATGAACATGAATCATCTATGTTTTTGGTTCATTTACACTACTGTTCAAAAGTTTGGCGTCAGCAAGGCTGCATTTATTTCATAAAAAATACGCTAAAACAGTATATTGCAAATTATTTGTATCATTCAAAAGTACTGTTTTCTATTTGAATATGTTTTCAAATGTAATTTATTCCCGTGATGCAAAGCTGAATTTTCAGCAACCTTTACTCCAGTTTTCAGTGTCTCGTGACAATTTAGAAATCATTCTAATATGCTGATTTGCTGCTTGAGAAGTATTTATTATTATCAATGTTGAAAACAGTTGTGCTGCATAATAGTTTAGTGGATTTATTTTATTTTATTTATTTTTTGATGAATAGAGGGTTTAAAAGAACAGCATTTATTTGAAATTGCTAAATCAAAGTATTAATTTCTTAAAAAAACGGACCTTTTACTGACCATTTTGAACAGTAGTGTATATATAGTCTATCTACAAAAGATTGTTTTTGTCAACTTTTAGGAGTTCAGTAGTGTATAGATTACTTCAAAGCTAATAGACAAAGACTAAAGGCCACAAAAAATGTAATGGAAAATGGGAAGTGAAAGATTCTTGATTAGAAAAACACAATCAGGTTGTCCGAGAGAAAGACAGAGAGAGTGAGAAAAAGAGCAGCCTGACAGAAGGTGATCAACTGACTGATACTTACATGCGGACCGGGGTTCCCCTGTTGCCCATGAGGTCCAGGCTCTCCTTGAGGACCCTGTTACAACATTTAACAAAAACACAACACTGTTATTATTCCTACACTTCACTGCTCCAGGGAGCCTATGACATTTTATGAAAAACAGTCCCAATACCTCAACCTCCAAAAATACTCTACATGTTAAACAACAGACACGTGAAAATTGCAAATCCATCTTTTTTCCATTGGCCGTCCTTCCTGAATTGCACAGCCTACTGTAATAAAATCTATTATAGCAGCTTTAAACCACTGGCAAAGAGGAAGAGACATAGAGATGGGTACAATTTTTATAACAAACTGTGTAAGAAAGGCAGTTGTAGTTAGAGTGAGACCTTGAGTGAATGGGGAAAAAAGAAAAACAATTATATATATATATAATTTATTAATTAACTCCAGTGATACTCCTAGTATTTAATGAACCTATTTGCTAGCTAAGAAGTTGGACCAAACACTTATGTATACTGATGTATAACTTTGATCTACATTATTGAAGTGAGACAACAAACACTTATTCTTGACATTAATGAAAACATAATCAGTTATGTCACTGTTAGGATGATTTATTAGTTAATTCATTGTTGGTTCTTCTTTTTTACATTTTTGTTTTATTTTTACATATTTTGTTTTAGATTTTGTCTATTTTTTAATCATTCATTTTTCAATTAGTCAATCAAAGTAAAAAAAATATATTCTTCACAGACCACAGTTTGTAAACAAATGAATAAGAAACGAATAGAATCATGGTAAAAAAACATTGAAATGCATGCCTACATTAGTCCTACACTTCCTGTCTTGCATATTTTAGTGGCAGACTTCATGCCTTCTTAATTTCAGCACTTCCAGGTCAAAGATCACCCCCCTGCTGCTGCAGTAACAGTGACATTAGCTCTCTCCTGCCAGGCCTACTGTGTTTCTCTCATCTAATAGCCTTACTTAGATGTGACCTTTACTCGGGACAACAAATATGGTTCAGAGAGGTAAGAGGTTGTCAGCAAAAGACAGTTAACCAGGATAACCCTTCATGAGGTGACCAGAAGAGAACCTCTTCTGTGATAAACACACTACTAAAGCAGGGGAGAGAAAGTCCTTACCATATTTCCTTTAGGGCCAGGTTGTCCATCCAATCCAGGAAGACCCTGCATGTGTATAAAACAGACGGTTTTAGCTGAGTTTTATGCTATTTGTACAGTTGTAATTAAGCAAGTGTGGTGTTTATGGTACATACACGCTGTCCAGGGGTCCCAGCAGAACCTCTGGGGCCCAGAAGTCCTCTTGGACCCTGGTAATAAATAAGAGAGACATATTTTGAGAACTAATCAGTCCGTTATACTGAACACAAGTAGTCTTTAGGCCAAAAGACCACTTGGTAGATGGCATCATGGACCAGCTTTGGCCGCAGGCCCTGGTCCTCCATCACTTTATGGTGATGATTACACTACAATATCATTAAAATACTATCATTATTGATGAGTAATATAAGTTAGTGGAGGGACAACAAAACATTTAGCTGAACTTTAGCTGTGGTTGAAGTTAACTCAATGTTATATAATGTTTAGTGCAAAAATGTAAATTTTCCTCTAGAAATCTTGAATACTTGGTGGACCCCCTGTAGTTACATTGTATAACAGTCACATTTTTAAAAAGTATGACTCCTTTGTGATCTAGACTGATTAAGGATTCAATAATATTTGCATACTGTGTTTGGATCAACTCAGAGAGACATTTTAAAATCATCTTAAAGGAAAAATAAAGGTTAATTATTACTAGCACAAGGTTTAAGAAAGGACACCCTGAATATGCTTTTTATAATTAATTCAAAATGGTTTAGAAACAACTATGTAAAACAGAAAGAAAGGTACATTGGGTTTTTGCTGTAGAGCCAGAGGTTCACTACATCAGCTGTGGGACTCGCTCCAATTAGGTTCTACATCTTCAGGGCTGATTCTGTTATTTGTTAGATCTCTGCTGATGGAGTATTTAGTCAAAGAGTGAGTAAAATATGTGAGACTATTAGTGTGTCGTGAGAAACAGAGAAAGAAAGAGAGCTGGAGAAAATAGAAAACTGCAGCGCTCCTTTCCTATACAGAGCCATTACCTCAATGAGCAATGAGCAACAAATACTGAGATTTGAGGTGGAAAGAGCAGGGTGGGCCATGAACAGTTATTATAGTGGGCAGTCAAGGCCTTTTAGGCATAAAGTGAAGTGAATAATCCTCACTTTCTAGAATAGGGAACACTTATAGGGAACACTTATTCACTATTAACTACGACTTTTCCCTCAATAAATTCCTAATTTGCTGCTTATTAATAGTTAGTAAGGTAGTTGTTAAGTTTAGGTATTGGGTAGGATTAGAGATGTAGAATAAGGTCATGTAGAATAAGGCATTATGTGCTTAATTAGTACTAATAACTTGCTAATATTCTAGTAATATGCATGCTAATAAGCAACTAGTTAAGAAACCCTAAAATAAAGTGTTACCAAAATTTTTACTTGATAATACACATTACTTGTGGTCTTAGACACTTCATGAATTAAAAATACACAATCGTTCAAAAGTTTGGAGTCAATTTTTTTTTATAGAAATCTCTTATGCTTACTAAGGCTGCATTTATTTGATCAAAATACAGTAAAACTAATATTGTGAAATATTATTCCGAATTAAAATAAATGCTCTCTATTTTAATATATTTCAATATATAATTTATTGCCATGATGGCAAACATGAATTTTCAGCAGTCATTACTCCAGTCTTCAGCGTCACATGATTCTCCAGAAATCATTCTAGTATGCTGATTTGGTGCTCAAAAACTTTTTTATTATAAATGAATTAATGTTGAAAACAGTTGAAACTGTGATAGTTTTTTTTTTCTCCTGGATTCTTTCTGAATAAAAAAGTAAAAAAAAAATAATAATAAAAAAAAAAAAAAATAATAATAATAAATATATATATTAATGTCACTTAGATCAATTTATTATTTTTTTCTAACTGACCCAAAACTTTTGAACGTTAGCATATCTAGGATTTTTTTTTTTTTTTTTTTTTTTCTTTTGCCAGGGTCAAACAGAAACTACTTCATAATATTGGAAATATTTCATAAGTCTGTGCCTACACCACCAAAAGAGGGTTAAAGCTTCAAACAATGTCTACTAAGCTTTCAATAGTTCACATAAAAAAATATTTTGAAGGGAAAACATGACAAGAGAATACAAAATGTAAACAGAGATGGAGATGCTTACACTTTCTCCTGGCATTCCTCTCTGTCCAATCTCACCATCCTCGCCCTGCAGATAAGAGCACAAACACACTTGCCAACGTGTCTGCACACACATATGCAAGTACATAGGAATCAAAATAAGAAATTAATGTGTCACTTGGACAAACGCACCCTCGGTCCATCCTCTCCTGGAGGGCCTGGTGAGCCGATAGGACCTCCCTCACCCTAAAAGAACACGAAAGACATTAAATGACAGAGGGAGAAAAAGAGTAAATGTATTATTACTGTCCCTGCCTGCCTGCCTACTTTTGGCTCCATGCATTGTTAGGGCCCATGACCACTATTTATAAGACTGCATCCCTATAAGAAGAGGCTATATACATAGCGGCGCCTGTAATTACCCAGGGCAGGATTAGGAGGACATCACTTTGGCTGGAAATATACACAGCTCCCTGTGATCTGCGGGCCTCTTTCACTATACTAGCCCAGGCCATGCAAGCCACACTCTGCTGTGCCTAGCGAGGGCAGCTTTCATTTGCCAGAAGAACGCAAGCACGCCAAACAACCCCCAGTGCCACTATAATGAGGTCAACTTCTCCTGCCACTATGACTGTCAGCACACTAAACAAAACGTACAGAGGCAGACATGGAACATTATAAAAATGCACTCGGTCTTGGCAGGAGCCGTCGAGAAGCTTTTCAAATACAGTTAACACAATATATTAGATTTCTGTAGGAAAACTGCTGCTGAGGAATAAAATGAAACCAGGCAAGAATTGTTCCCATAATCATAAAGCGCTGTTCGAGACAAGCTGGAAGTTTGATAATTGAACATTAAAAATACATTTTTCTCACGGGTGGTGGTCAGGCATGCGTTCTGCTGTCTAGAACAATTCGCTTCCATTTCAAGTATTACAACAATGAAAGGAAACTATGTATGAGTTTTCTTAAGAACAGCTCAGCACTTACCCTGTGTCCTTTCTCACCAGGAAGACCAGGAAGTCCATCAAATCCTCGGTCCCCCTGTTAGACAGTAATTACAACGAGAATAAAAATAGGGCTGTCAAAGTTAAAACCTAAGTGCATGTTTTTATGCATTTATTATGTTACTTATTTCTGGCCATGTATTTTCCTTAAAACTAGGGCTGTTTATTGATTAAAAAAAATCTAACCAAATAATTGCATAGCTTGTGTGTGCGTGCGCACTTAATTGGACCTAAAAATTAAATTTTTAATCACAAATGCTATTTATTATAAATATATTTACACAATACATTTTCAAATTAATGTTGAAAAATTAAGTATATTTAAAAAATATTTCATGCCATCTTCAGATATCTTATATATATCAAAAACAATACATCTGACTTATTTTTTTTATTTTATTTCTGAGGATAAAATGGCCACTTACAGCTATTATTTAGGCCTGAACTGCAAATAATCAGACCAATGTTTTTGTTTGGTAACACTTTCGTGCAGGGACCAATTCTTACTATTAACTAGTTGTTTATTAGCATGCCTATTATTAACATATTGACTGTTTATTAGTACTTACAAAGCACATATTCTGCATGACCATATTCTACATCCCTAGTCCTACCCAATACCTAAACTTAACAACTACCTTATTAACTATTAATGAATAGCAAATTAGAAGTTTACTGAGGCAAAAGTCGTAGTTAATGGTTTCTTAATAGCAAAATTTAGACCTTAAAATAAAGTGTTACCTTTTGTTTATAATTTCCTTGTTACTAAATCAAACAAAAACATTAGTCTGATAATTTAACAATTATTGTTATAATTCCACATCATTATCAATGTTATAACAGCGTTTGATTTAAATTATTATTTTAGCTAGTAGAGATTAACTCATTAATTCAAAATCAGTAATTATATGACCCAGACACACAGTAACAAACACTCCCAACTCCCAGTTTTCAATACAAAAGAAGCAGTTCTGAAAGCTCAATCAGTGCTAAGTGTGTTTTGAGTGGAGGCTTTGAGTCAGAGGTGATTTTACCTTGGCTCCTGATTCTCCAGGAATTCCTCTGGCTCCGTCGGCTCCATTTCGGCCCTGTAAAACCATGTCGCATCATCAGCCTGATGCTGCAGGTTAATGTGCTTAACATATGTTATAAACAACTGCTGAATTAATGTGAGACAGGAGATGATGTGAAGCGAGCGAGTACACACAACCTAAATAAGGTGTGTTGAGTCTACGGCACGTTTGGGGATTGAGCTATTGTGGCAATTTGACTCATTTATAACAAAACTGTGAATAAACTGTGTCAAAGGAGAATCTGAGAAACGTTTGGCATTAAAACTGGCAGATGTGAATGTGAATCCAACAGACATATGTCAGTCAGTTAAGCTGAAACAGGTAAATTAAGGTCAAGGCTAATAGACACAGACAGTTTCACGGAAAATCTGGTGCGTGGTTGGAGAGTGAACAGTGGGCTTCTTGCGTACAGCCTTTCAGCTTCACTTTGCCTGAGTACTTCAGCAGCAGTGTTGCAGATGTATTATGTATGTCACCTTTTTGCTGTTTCAATGCCATGCCACAATCAAACACTACCAATTCACAGCATGAGCAGATTTTTCCTATTCTTACCCTCTTGCCTGCTTTTCCAGTTGGTCCAGTAGGGCCCTGAAGTCCTCTAGGTCCCTTAAAAACACACAACATTCTGTAATGAAAGCGTACTGCTAAATGACAAAGCAGTGTTGAAAATTAAATAAAAGCAATTGTTAAATCATTACTTTTTATGTGACGTAACACTTAAAGCCTAATAGTTCTTCCTCACCGTCAGCTGACTGAGACTCTCTCTGCTTCAGAGTAAAAGCGCATGTTTTTTTACATTAGAAAGTGCTATTTTACTGCGGATGAGTGCTTACCCCCTCAGCATATTTTACATCGCATGCAAGCTATACCATGAAAAGAAGCACGCTAATTGTTATGACAGCGTTAAAGTTTATGGCGGCTGCACCTGTGGGCTCCGAGGCAGAGCAAAACTCTGACGCAACAGTATGGATTACTGTTAGGATTATGGATTACAAATGTATGGATTACAGTTAGGATTAAAGCTGTTGTTAAAAAGAGACATAGTCACCTGTGGGCCAGAATCTCCACTTTCACCTTTAGCACCAGGTGCACCAGGACCACCCTGAAACACACACATACATACACAGATGAGTTTTAGGTCTCACACACCTCTCTAAACACCAATATCATATGCGTGGAGCTGTGTTTGGGTCACACTCTGGCTACCCAAACACATTCCTCTGCCATTGCTTTTAAATTTGATTTGGAGGCAGCAAATCAAAAAGGCATTCTTAGTATGATTCATCTCAAGAGGATAAAATACAGAAACACAAAAATGACAAAGGAAATCTGAGAAGGGAACGTGAAAACAAACAGCAGATAGCCTGAAAGCACATCAGAACCGAAGAACTGTTCATTTTCTGGTCATAAATCATAGCCAGATGAAAGTAACACATGTCCCTATCAGTGTTTGTGTGATGTCAACTGGAGGAAGTTGGGTTTGAAAGGAAGACATGGGAAAAGAAAAGAGACATTCATGAAGGTAAATCTTGCATGCATGTGGCTTTTAGATCGTGTTTATTTTATCTGCTCTTCTGTGCCCCTCATCTACATAATAATAATAATAATAATGAATTAAATGCATTTAAATTGAACAAGCATCATATGTGCAATATATGTATGTATATATATATATATATAGGTTTGTAAAACTATTTAATTAAATGTAATTAATTCACATTGAAAATTATTAATGTTTTCTAAAAAAAAAGAAAAATAATAATAATAAAAAACGTTTTTTATAGACATATTTTGCTTTATATACATATATCTCTATTTCTTGTTGCATTACAATTACTTACAAAAACCCTTACCCAGCAAATCTTGGGTAAAAAGCTATATATTCAACATATGAAGTGAAAGTGGTACAGTACTAATAGAACATAGTTTTATTTTGATGAAAAGGAATAATTTTGTTTTCCTCAAATTATACAGTATAGTCGTTATTAAAAGTCACTTAGAAATGGGACACTCACCACAGGGCCGGAACGTCCTGTCAACCCCATCGGGCCAGGTACTCCCCTCATAGTCAACTGCAGCGACAAAGTAAATGGTCAAAAATAAAAGTTTGCAAACCTGACATTAACTGCAGTAGAGTACATAAGTTGTGTTACTGGCAACTTGCTCATTTCCATGTACCATACAGTGTTATGAGAACTATAAACCTGTCTTAGTTTTAACAGTCCCTTTAAACTTGCTCATATACATTCTCTGCACCTAACACACTCGTTTCAGCCCCAAAAAATAAAATAATAATAATCATGGGCAACATGAACAAGGGTACACACCCGAGCCTGGGTAAGGATGGCTTGGGCCTGAGCTTCTTGTGCCGTCACCACCGGACCTTTGTGAGCTTCCCCACCAGCACGGAACTGTCAGAGAAACATCCACAAACAGAAATCGCAAGTTTATTTCAGTACTTTTACTGCATGCTGGAATTTAGAGGGGCCACTGGAGTCACTACAACATAAAGTGGCCTCAACGGTCTTGTCATTATGGCTTTGCATCTGGGCTGCAAAGTGCCAGTTTGTGTAGAGTTAATGTAGACTTTTGGGTGTAGCATGAGTGCAGTGGGCTTACGGGGTGGGGTTAGGGCTTTTCGCAGATGTAGCAATTCATAACCTGCTTGGACATTTACAATGATAGTAATTTGTCCAATGTTAGAGGAAGTGGCCATTTGCAGCTGATTTTGAGATAAGTTCAGTGGTTTCTCTAAGATTGTGGGCTGGAAAATCTTGTCCTTAATCAGAATCATTGGAAATGTATGGGTTGGACGAGCTTACCGGCAACATGAGGATGGTGCCAGAGGGCCCCGGAGCTCCATCTGCGCCTGGCAAACCAGGACGACCAGGAGGGCCCTGAGAGAAGAAGAGAGAAGGAGAAAAGAGGGAGGGGAAACAGAAGGAAATGAGCCATAAAGCGTGTGGGAAACGAATGTGTAAATGGCTGTACAAAAAAAGAAAACTATAGGCATGGAAAGAGATTGTTTCTTTAAAGTTTAAAATACAGGAAAAATACTGTAGGATCATTTTAAATTGTCGGTTAGGTCACCTAAATCAACTCAAAATCCCTAAACAGTTCACAAAAACAAAAGCTTGACTAAACAGTTTAGAGAAAAATGCTGTGGCGCTTTCGCAAATTGCACCTAAACTGCAGGAGATTTCCGCAGCGTTCCTTACGCCCGAAATCAAAAATAGCTAATGTGCTAAAGCCCCGTCATTATCCCATAATAATACACTTAGGTTTATTTCGCCTTATATTTATACTGAGGTTTATGTATGTTTTGTGTTGTTTATAGTTCCTTTCATTGCGCTGTTTATATGTGTGCGTGCTTGTAATGAAACTAACACCCCACAAGAAAAGCTGGGAGGACTTGAACGCATACACTCATATTAAGGAATGCTGCTAGGGTAGTTTTGGGAAGAGATCTCTTTAGCAGGCATGTCACGCTCCTCTTGTAGATGGCTCACTTTAAATTGTTCCCATATGACGGTGTAATTGTGTGAGTGCATGTGTGTGTGTTTTAAGGCTGGGCAAACGTCCTTTCTACAGTATGTAACATATACACTTACACCTAGCGCACATGTGCTTCTGTATATAAATCAGGAAGGATGTACTGGCCATCCAGGGAAGTGGCTGTCATTGTTAATTAAGCATTTTCGGCTACAGATTTCAGCTTCATACGAGGAGGAACTGATGGAGATCAAAGCGAGTGGGAAATCGCTTCCCCTCACAGACAAAAAGCCCTTTGTGCTAGGAGACGCAGGTCAATTATGCTGGGAGTGCTGTCCGTTTCCCAGAATGCACTGCAAAGGTTAACTCTGCGGGAGGTTAAGAAGAAGAGGCCAAGCTGCACCACCATAAAGAGAAAAAAAAAATCCAGCTGTTCGTTAATATGTGGACAGCTTTTCTCTATTCAGTAATCAACAGAGAGCATTTACAATTCTGAAAAATGGTGCGAACAGCAACAAACATAAGAATCTATCGGAGAATGAGTATGTGTTAATGTGTATGAGAGGTTATAAGTCTGCTGCTCCTCTGGAAGAGTTAATAGAGTGAGAATTTAAAGGCAGATCTGGTTTCAACGTGGCCTCTCGGGTCTTAATATGCACATATGTAATATGCACACATCTGCTCGTTTAGATAGTTACGACTTGCTGCTTGTCATTGGCTTATTCTCTCAATGCTTTAAACAATGTAAACTTTACCATTGTCTTTATGTGGAAGTCTAACTCCTCTAATAAAGTGAGAAAGGGATTGTGAAAGTTCTGACAGGGATACAGTTACCTCTAACTGGTGTGTATATACGTGAATAAGACATTTTAACACCACAAACAGGATTAAGAGATAGTAGGTAACCTATATGAGGGATGATTTTTTTGGGGAAATGTCAACTTACTCTCTCACCAGGATCTCCGTGGAGGCCCAGGGAGCCTTGTATACCTGCAGTGCCAGGGATACCCTGACAAAAAGGACATGCGAAATGTCAAAGGCAATATAACATAGACAGAAACACTCTATGCTGCCATTTTCCATAAAGTTAAGTTTTCCTATGGAATTTCGTTATGTGTAAAAAGAGTGCGTAACAAGGTGATACTCACAGGGGGACCTGGTGGTCCTGGGGGTCCCTCTACCAGCATCCCCTGAAAAGAATTGAAGGGGAGAGAGGAAGAAAAACATGAGTACGGTAGCATGCTGGGCAGGCCATAAATCTCACAGTATAAGCAGTACGGAAATAAAAAGAAAATCAGTGAATAGTGAAGAGGAACCCAAAAGATGTGGTTAATTTAGTCCAACTGAACGAATTGCCTTTTTTCACTATTCAAGAAAAGTGAATAATGCAACTGCTTTCAAAATGAGATGAATAATACGTTGACATTTGAAAGTATTAATGTAAGAATCTTTTTTCCTGGACTGCTGCCATTTTCCCTTCCCTGTACAACTGTACAAAGAATAATTAGGTGGGAAGGTATGACTACATTGGCATATAAAGGATGCATTACATTGATCAAAAGTGATAGTAAAGACTTTTACATTGTTAAAAATAATCTAATAAATGAAAAAAGCAACAGCTGTTTTCAGCATTGCTATTAATAAGAAATAATTCTTGAGCGCCAAATCAACATTTTAGAATTTGATTTCTCGCATGTGACATTAAAGACTGGAGTAAAGGCTCTTGAAATCAAAGGAATAAAACAGTTTAAAATATATTAAAACAGAAAACAGTTGTTTTAAATTGTAATAATATTTCACAATAATACTGCTTTTACTCTATTTTTGATCAAATAAATACAGCCTTGGTGAGCATAAGACTTTTAAAAAATCATTTAACATTTAAAAATCCTCCCAACTTTAAACTTTTGAATGGTACTGTATATACGAATATACAATTATTCATTTTATTTGGTCACACTTTATTTTAAGGTCCAATTCTCACTATTAACAAACATTTTAATATGACTTTTGCCTCAATAAATTCCTAATTTGCTGTTTATCAATAGCTAGTAAGGTAGTTGTTAGGTTAAGGTATTGGGTCAGATTAGGGATGTACAACCCGAATTCAGGTAATGTTGGGACGTTTTTTAATAAAATGAAAACTAAAAGAATTTCAAATCACATGAGCCAATATTTTGTTCACAATAGAACATAGATAACATAACAAATGTTTAAACTGAGAAATTTTACAATTTTATGCACAAAATGAGCTAATTTCAAATTTGATGCCTGCTACAGGTCTCAAAATAGTTGGGACAGGGGCATGTTTAACATGGTGTAGCATCTTCTTTTCTTTTCAAAACAGTTTGAAGACGTCTGGGCATTGAGGTTATGAGTTTCTGGAGTTTTGGTGTTGGAATTTGGTCCCATTCTTGCCTGATATACGTTTCCATCTGCTGAAGAGTTCGTGGTCGTCTTTGACGTATTTTTCATTTAATGATGCACCAAAGTTTCTCTTTAGGTGAAAGGTCTGGACTGCAGGCAGGCCAATTCAGCACCCGGACTCTTCTACTATGAAGCCATGCTGTTGTAATAGCTGCAGTATGGGGTTTTGCATTGTCCTGCTGAAATACACAAGGCCTTCCCTGAAATAGACGTCATCTGGAGGGGAGCATATGTTGCTCTAAAACCTTTATACACCTTTCAGCATTCATAGTGCCTTCCAAAACATGCAAGCTGCCCATACCGTATGCACTTATGCACCCCCATACCATCAGAGATGCTGGCTTTTGAACTGAAAGCTGATAACACGCTGAAATGTCTCCCTCCTCTTTAGCCCAGAGGACACGGCGTCCGTGATTTCCAACAAGAATGTCAAATTTGTACTCGTCTGACCATAGAACACTTTTCCACTTTGAAACAGTCCATTTTAAATGAGCCTTGGCCCATAGGACACGACGGTGCTTCTGGACCATGTTCACATATGGCTTCCTTTTTGCATGATAGAGCTTTAGTTGGCATCTGCAGATGGCACGGCGGATTGTGTTTACCAACAGTGGTTTATGGAAGTATTCCTGGGCCCATTTAGTAATGTCAATGACAGAATCATGCCGATGAGTGATGCAGTGTCGTCTGAGGGCCTGAAGACCATGGGCATCCAACAAAGGTCTTCGGCCTTGTCCCTTATGCACAGAGATTTCTCCAGTTTCTCTGAATCTTTTGATGATGTTATGCACTGTAGATGATGAGATTTGTAAAGCCTTTGGAATTTGACGTTGAGGAACATTGTTTTTAAAGTGTTCCACAATCTTTTTATGCACTCTTTCACAGATTGGAGAGCCTCTGCCCATCTTTACTTCTGAGAGACTCTGCCTCTCTAAGACATCCCTTTTATAGCTAATCATGTTACAGACCTGATGTCAATTAACTTAATTAGTTGCTAGATGTTCTCCCAGCTGAATCTTTTCAAAATGTCTTGCTTTTTCAGCCCTTTGTTGCCACCGCACCAACTTTTTTGAGACCTGTAGCAGGCATCAAATTTGAAATGAGGTCATTTAGTGGATAAAAATATAGAATTTATCCGTTTAAACATTTGTTATGTTCTCTATGTTCTATTGTGAATACAATATTGGCTTATGTGATTTGAAAGTCTTTTAGTTTTCATTTTATTCAAATTTAAAAAACGTCCTAACATTTCCAGAATTCGGGTATGGTCATGCAGAATATGTGCTTTAGAAGTACAAATAAACAACTAATATTTTAATAATAGGCATGCTAATAAGCAACTAGTTAATATTGAGAATTGGCCCCTACACTAAAGTGTTAACTTTATTTTTTGGGTTAATATAATGTTATATATAACTGTTTGCAGTCTGCCACATTCTGAACTGCCACACTAATGAGGGGAAAAATATGATGCATTATGAGTTGCATTTCATTTGGTACTTGTAAAAGCTTCACACAGAGTTTACCTACCGGCTCAATGACTGCAGGTTCACCTTTTTGCCCCTTTTCACCACCATAGCCACCACCAACCTACAACAGAGGCAAAACAAACTGAGATTTAATGGCAGAGGAAGTACTACTCCTGTAGACCAAACAACTGTAAAACAGCACATTAAGCACTACAGCTAATGCCCAAAATGGACTGTATAATTCTATAAAGCCAAGTGGTGAACATGCTCAGTGATTACTGTGAGGATGATTAGAAAAGAAGTGTGAACTCCATCTTTTCCTATAATGTCCACTTATAAGACCCACAGGGAAAGTCATTTGACAATATTTTTACAGTCATTTAACACAAGTATTAAATTCAGCCCATTAGTGTGTGCATGTGTGTTTTGTATTTGTGGACCAGGATGATATATCTCTCAAGGAATGAAGAAAAGGAGCACCAAGCCACTGTGGTCAGTGTGTGCATGTGTGTAAGTGTCTGTGTGAACGAGTGCTTGTGTTGAGCTGTAAAAATAAGTCTCAAGTTATAACAGATCAACACTGCAATCACACAACTAACGTTTCATTTCCTGTCTCCCACACACCACAAGCAAAATGGCTACAATTGAGCGACTTTCATGTTTTGCTGTGTCAGCAGACATACTGAAACATAGTAAGGCAAATGGACATTATTCCTATTAATTAGGAGCATTAGAATTACAGTTATGTGGTTGCAATAAAAAAACATCCTCAGCATTCTCTTGCCACACAACTGACTTTTTTCCAACATAAAGATGGAGAAGTCAACTCACATTACTCTCTCTGACCTGCGTTTCAGCAGGTCGGCCTGGTCCAAACTCGCTCTCGTAGGTTGATCCGGTGGGTTTAGCTCCATTAGTATTGTAGTCATAAAACGAATCTTCATAAATGCTGGGGTCTATCTCTTTTGCATCATATTCGTTAATGTCGTATTCCTTGAAGTCCAGGTTTTCTGCACCATTAGTGCTTTTGGACTCCACAATATCCACATTCTCATTGGTGGCAACGGTGGGATCCACTCCAACTTCTTCTATCCCTGTAATGTAGTCGTCTACTATTTCCTCTTTTGGCGATGGATTCTGCCCAGCCCAGGAAGGCAGGAGGTCAGCGAATTAAGGAAACAGTGAGGTTAGTCAATGCAGACACCTAATCAACCTAATGAACTAATTTAATGAAGCTCTACAGGTGAAAATACAATTGCACTAGCAAAGCATAATTTTAAATGGGATCATTTTAGACATGAGAGTGTGTAATTGGTCTAATTTCTGTAATTTGAGTATTTTATGATATGACCTTACAAATGTACAATAGATATTTATAAAAGCTGCTTTCTTTGTCAATTAATTTCATGACATTTAAGTAAAAAAAATATTAATATATATTTATATTGTCTATTTATAATAATAATAATACTAATAATAATAATAATTCATATTTGTTTCATTAAAATATATATGCATGTCAATATATAGTTATACATTTTACATATATAAACAAACTCTAATTTTCTAATTATATGCCATTAATTTATACTGAAAGTGTCAAAAAAGTGTTCAAATACTTTTGTATGCAACTTTATGTGACAAACAACTATAACATTCAATATTTTCCCACTGCAGTGAATAGAAACTAAAAATCTGAATAGTTTTTGTTAATAAAATGACAAACCACAACAACCTTGCATGTGATAATGCTGCATTGGTTTCTTGTCTTACTTTGTACATCCTATGCCTTTCAGCATTTTTTTTCTTTTAGTGGAAAACTATTTTGGCTTTAAGTCTGACAGCTTTCCTCACCCAGTGAACAAAAGTACTTAAGATTTCTCTAGTTAATCCCAGCCTTTGTATTGTATACCAGGAGTACTTTATGAGGCTGCGTCAGCCCATGTAGGTGTATCATTTGAAGCAGACGTTTGGCCATCGCTAAATGCAAGACATATTGTTCCAGTTAAAGCTGGATGTTCTTCATTTAGACTTCATTTGTGCGATGTCTTAGAACAAACTGTGACAGAATCATCAAACTATTGAAATAACATAAATAATGAAAATGCTATGATTTCACTGCTTTCAGCTGAATGTAAACCGTTACACGGAATAGTGGTTTTTATTTGCCTTTTACCCATAAAAATCAGACTGAGGTACAACCATTCGGTAAAGAAAAAACACAATGAACCACCTCGAGTAGAGCTGGCACCTCAAATGTGGATGATTTTCTACTCTTCTCTCATAGCTTGGTTAAAACCATCTAAAATATAGCAATTATTCAAATTAATCAGAAAATAAGGTGCAAAATAATATTCTAAAGTCAGAAAAGCTTTACCAAAAGAAGGCTATTTAAATAGAAACCCACCTAAAAAGACCATGGAAAATAAAAATTAGAAGCATGATCTCTACCTCATTGGATGGAATGGAAACAGAAGGGGCTTCAGTGCCATAGTCCTGCTCAATATAGTAGTCTCCAGTGTCAGCAGTGCTGGGCTATATCACACAAGAGATTCACATCACTCAGAATGAAGAAAAATGTATCTAATGTTGAGATGTGAATATTCATTTATTGTTCATTTTAAAACAACTGCTTATTCTTAGCTGTGTATATCCGAATTTGAAACATGAGCAGTTCAAGTGCAAGTAAAAGTTAGATTTGGCAAGAAAATAACAGCTGGCCGGTAACTTTATTACACATTTCATCACAATAGTAGATGGTTTATATCACTCTGAAATAAATCAAACTGTCTACAAATGAAAAAAAAAGTGTTACATTTCACAATGTCACAAATTGAGATATATTGACTTGCACTGTTTGTCTAAAATGGCAACAACAAAAAAATAATATATATATATATATATTAGGGAATTATTTCTTGATAAACACAATATGTAATACAGTTTCATGCATGGTCAATACATTTTCTCAAAATCTGCAAATCTAGCAAAAAGTTACATTTGGAGCCTGTATTTGAATGAAAGTGATGGCACATGAGGAGACAGAAAGGCAAAGTGACAGAGAGCGTGAGAGTCAGGGTAATAAATCAGAGACCACACACTGTGGAAGTGGGCGGGCTGAAGAAAACCCCACAGTGATTGACATGGGCCTGGGCCATACAGATGAGCAAGAGTCTTTACCTTGGTCTCAGTACCGACGTTGTCAGTGGGATTTTCAGTGGCAGTCCCTTCTTCTGTGTAGTCATAGAACTCATTATAATCTGTGTATTCAGTATTGTACTGAAAGATAGATGGATGCATGTTAGAAAGAAAGACTTGAATTCAAAGCCCTTATACAGTCCTCAAAACACATTTGAATACTTTTTGAATATCTGATATAAAAAAAGTGTAAACGAAAAAAAAAAATGTTGATAAAAAAAAAAAAAGTGTAAAAAATATATATAAAAAAATATATATATTTATTTATTTAATTATTTATTTGTGGGCATAATTTTGAACTGTACATTTTTTTTAATTTAATAAACACCACTTGATTTGATATTTTGTGAATTAATGCAACAATGTTCATACATTTTTAAGTGAGGCTACATTTTTAAGTGTTCAAATGCTTTTTGGGGTCACTGTGTACTAAGGGGAAGATGCATTGTAGCATACATTATTGGCATATCACATTTAATACAAATATAAGAATTTCAATCACGCAAAATGCACTTAGGTATGCCGTTGACGTGATGGGTGATCAGTGAACTACAAAACCCTTTTGTAGTTTAAATATTTGAGAACTTTAATTTCGTTGACCTTCCCTTCCATTTAGACCATCAAATCAGTAATGTCAAAAGGCTTAGTTTGATTTGATGATTTGCATAACAGATTTTTACACATTTTCATTCAAAGCATTTTATGGTACAAAAGCACAAAAGAAATGCTTTGAGCTCATTCATGAAACACGAGCAGAATGAATTTCTGTGGAAATCCATTCATATGTATACAGTCACATTAAATTCCATAATCTGAATACAAATCTCATGAATAAAGTCCAATAATGAAGTTTACTATAGTGTAACTCTCCAGGGCCATCCCTAGTGGAGATTAAACCTGTAATTTTTTTTTAATTTTTTTTTTAAGATAAGTATTAACACTGCCCAAATAAGCAATGAGTACCATTAACATGTAATTAGAAAAAGAGACATAAGTAAACAGTACAAAGTATTCTTGTCACCAGTGAAAATGCACATAAGATCAAGAAAATTCAACCTCTATAAAACATAAAAATGCACTTCAAATGTCAGATCATGTGGGTATGTGATAGTGAAAATGCTAAAAAAAAAAAAGTGTCTTAAAGGGTATTAAAATAATATAATAAGACTGCCTGCTAATGCTATTTTATCTCATAATTTTAAGGCACCTGCCCACTGGTCCACTGGTACTTTAGTTAAATGTTCAATATCCAAAGAAGAGAATTATTGATAATTACCAAAAAAAGGTAATATAATTCAATATTGCCAATGAACATAAAAATTGTTGTTATTACTGTACGTTCTGGCACTTTCATAATATAATACCAACATAAAATGAATGCAGCAATTGGCATGAAAATCCAGTGCCGGGTTTTTTTTTTTTGTGTAAAGTTAAACAGAGCTCATGGTACTCACTGACTGTGTATGTTATACATGGCACTTTGCAATTTATAATTAATTTATTGGATAATTCTGCTTCTATAAAGCGTGTAAATGGAATGTTACACTCCTAAGCCACTTGCACACAAACGTTTAACACAAAAGTTGTTAAGCACTTAAATAGCAGTCAATTTAACAATTCAACAAAGAGCTATTGTTAAGTCCTTCCCAAAAATAAATTACTTACGTTGTTTATGACAAACGAGCAATCATAAACATATGTTTCCAATTCTCTTCTTGTTTTTCTCTCTTATTGTAATAAGGTGCGTGAGCATAAGGTGAGGAATAGTAGATTGTAGTAGTATAGCAAGTTAACAGGCATTCTGTGATGTGCCTTTGTCTATCAGAAAGGAATGAATTTAAGTCCCTATGCATCAGCTGAGCTAATAAAAATAACAGAGAAAAAATAACTGAGGCCTAGTGGACTGGCTGCATTCCACTGGCTGCAGAAGAGAAGCAAAAAGGAAGAAATATCCAGCTGCGAGTCGGTTTACAGCATTAAAGGGTCTTGCCAGGCTTGGAGCCTGCCATGGCTGTAGCCAGCGAGCTGGATGAAAGGCATAAATATCATCCTGGGCCATTAAAAACGCGTCCCCGTTACCCACACGTGTCTTAAAGCATTTGGTACGGCGCAGGGGAGCTCCTTGCAGGAGAAAAGAACGGGCCTGCGTCCAAAGTTCTCTGCTCTTCCTAAAAGATATAGATGTTAGGCTGCTGATGCTGGACTGAGTTACAGCACTAGTAAATTAACACAGATTATAAAGCTATATATCATCTGCTTTTAATAAGCTGACTATATAGTTATTTAATTTGTTTTTACCGCTCTGTATTAATTCGCTGATTTCTCTATTGGTTTTGCTCTGGCGTCTTCCATGATACGTGAAGCTACATTTTCCATCCACTGTTGTGGTGTAGTCCTCAATACCCCAAGCAGCCGTTACAGTGATTTATCCTCATGTTACAATCAGGAGTTCTTTAACAGCTGAGAGACATAACTTCACTTTTCCAGGTATTCCAGAGTTAGCTGTGGAGGGAGAAAGTAGGCTTTCCCAGCAAGCATGCAGGAGTCATTAAAGATTTCCACGCCACTCAAAAGTGGGCTCAGACTCTGTGGCAGGGGGAAAAATAGTTTCCACCGTGAGCTCATTGGTTATTCTATGAAATATTATTGGAAAACATTGACGCACTGAAAAAGCTTAATATCGAAAACCAGACAAACCGCACTGTTTCGATTTGGGATTAGCAGAAGAGTTTAATCCCTCTAGAGCACACTTGTGATTCACAATAGATTCTGTAAGGACAGTCTGTTCAGACCTGCAGCTCTAATAAAATGTTCTGTACCAAAATAACAGACTGAATAACAGGGGTGGACATTTAAAATATTTTTTAGTTGATTACTCTAACTTATACAAAAAAAATAGATATACTAACATTAGTATGACAAATGTGAATATATGTAAAAAAAACAATAATAAATTATTTACAAATATATTAAAATATATTTGTAAATATATGATGACCTTCCCTCACCTTGCCATCAAATATCCACAGCGCCACCTAATGCATTTATTTGTAACACTGATATTTAGATGAGACATTTATTGGAAAAGTATATACCTCTGGTCTTTCTGGATATGAGGCAAAATCACCAAAGGAAATCAATTTGAAGAGCTTGAACAGTGTTTTTACTAGAAAACTAGTTGCTGCAGAACAAAAACCCAACTAGGCGATTACTCATATATATCCCTATTAAACACTGATGGATAATTCAGATATTTGGCAATGTTTTTGAATCTAGGCCTAAGAAAGCCCCAGACAGAAGCTGTGGGTGTAGACCGTATATAATCCATTAATACATCATCACACAACCACACACACAAACACACACAACACACTCGTCTGGGTCAGATCCAGACACATACTGACCTCTTCCTCGGGTTCCTGGGCCTGTGGTGTCTCTTGATGGGGGGTTTCACAGTCAGGGCTGTAGTGTTCACAGTAGTCATAGGCTGCACGAGGGTCTGCCACCAAAAGAAGCTGCTGGATGTCTCCCTGGATGACATCACAGAGACATTTATCAGAAATATACTGGTTGTCTATACATAAAAATTATATATGCCATTTCTAGACAGACAGACAGACAAATAGATAGATAGATAGATAGACAGATAGACAGACAGACAGACAGACAGACAGACAGACAGACAGACAGACAGACAGACAGACAGACAGATAGATAGATAGATAGATAGATAGATAGATAGATAGATAGATAGATAGATAGATAGATAGATAGACTGACATATGGACAAATACACACGCAAACAGACTAACAGAGAAGCAATATCTGAGAAACCATGAGTCCTAATCTGGCACATAACAATAAACAGCTGCACACCGCAGAATTCATCTTTTGATATTGTACTAAATCAAATAAGCATGTGTTTGTGTCACAGAGAACAATACATGTGATAACATCGAAAGTATCTGTGGGGCATTAAGCATTAGCCCCTCTTTCTGTCATGAGCTTCTTTCCCAACCTCTCAAAATTTGCTCACAGACAGGAAGAATGCAGACGTGCTGCTCAGCTGAAAAAACAAGGAAGAACGAAAGCCCCCAGTTCAGCGCTGTGCGAGCACACGTCAAAGCGGCCACTAATCTGTGTCCCATTCAAAAAGCACTATTGTGCCCAACAGTGAGGCACATTTCACAGAGCGGTCCTACGCTAACGACTGAGGAATGGCAAGAAAAATAACCAGCACCCGTGCTGATGTGAAATATCTGAGGCCGTCTGTTTTTCTTAGAGATTTCGGGAAAGGAAATAAGATCCCTTCTCCCACCTCGACACAAAGGCCAAACAGCTCCGTGCACAAGTCGAACCCGAGGAATTCTTCAAGCAGGAACTGTCTGACTCTGCTGAGAATGTAAACTACTGCTGGAGAAACCGCAGAATACCTCTGCTGACCCGCGCAGACTCGGACCCCCCATGCCATACTGATATAATGCATTGTAAATAGGTAAAAAAGTCAAAGAAGGTTAAAGGTAAATAAACACATAGATTTCTTTGATTTGATTGGCGTGTAGTCGAGTCAAGCGGGGTGGCCTGTGGAGGAGAATGCTAACATGCAGACGACAATAAATTACAGGGTCTACATCTGTAGGAGCTTAAGGCGCTGGAAGACATTTTATGGTACAAAATGATGCTTCCTGCAAGCATGACCAATAAATCCTTGTACACACTGGAGAGCTCTGATATACCTCTATACAACAAACATCTCACGATTAAGAACTAACACATGTTTAGGAGCCAAATGCATTTTAAATGCAACTTTATATTTCAAAAAAGTTGTACGATTAATGTCTGTAAGAAGAGGTGCTTCTCTCAATAGCTGTGGCAGAAATCACATATTTAAAGTCAGAATTTCACAGATATTCCCATATTGTAAAATCAGCAAAGAAAATGTACGAGTCAGCAAATTTTGCCTAGGCCTGGTCATCTTATGTAATCTAAGGCAATTGTTTTTAACCTTTATACCAAGGACTCCCAAATATCATGATTATAAGGGACCGACTTCCTAAAATATGAAGACAGCAAGATATTTTGTATAGGTGCATCTCAATAAATTAGAATGTCGTGAAAAAGTTATTTTTTTCTTGTAGCTTATTTCAAAAAGTGAAACTTTCATATATTTTAGATTCATTACATGTAAAGTAAAACATTTAAAAAAAATGTTTTTTTTTAATTTTGAGGATTAGAGCTTACAGCTCATGAAAGTCAAAAATCAGTATCTCAAAATATTAGAATATTTACATTTGAGTTTCAATTAATGACCATCCCTACAGTATAAATTCTGGGTATCTCTTGTTCTTTGAAACCACAATAATGGGGAAGACAGCTGACTTGGCAATGGTCCAGAAGACGAACATTGACTCCCTCCATAAAGAGGGTAAGTCAAAGAGGGTCATTACTGAAAGGTGTGGCTGTTTACAGAGTGCTGCATCAAAGCATATTAAATGCAAAGTTGACTGGAAGGAAGAATTTGGGTAGGAAAAGGTGCACAAGCAACAGGGATGACCGCAAGCTTGAGAATACAGTCAAGCAAAGCTGATTCAAACACTTGTGAGAGCTTCACAAGGAGTGGACTGAAGCTGGAGTCAGTGCATCAAGAGTCACCACGCTCAGACGTCTTCAGGAAAAGGGCTACCAAGCCACTTCTGAACCAGAGACAACGTCAGAAGAGTCTTACCTGGGCTGTGGAGAAAAAGAACTGGACTGTTGCTCAGTGGTCCAAAGTCCTCTTTTCAGATGAAAGTAAATTTTGCATTTCATTTGGAAATCAAGGTCCCAGAGTCTGGAGGAAGAGTGGAGAGGAACAGAATCCATGTTGCTTGAAGTCCAGTGTGAAGTTTCCACAGTCAGTGATGATTTGGGCTGCCATGTCATCTGCTGGTGTTGGTCCACTGTGTTTTCTGAAGTCCACAGTCAATGGAGCCATCTACCAGGAAATGTTAGAGCACTTCATGCTTCCTTCTGTTGACAAGCTTTATGGAGATGCTGATTTCATTTTCCAGCAGGACTTGGCACATGCCCACACTGCCAAAGGTACCAAAAGCTGGTTCAATGACCATGGTGTTACTGTGCTTGATTGGCCAGCAAACTCGCCTGACTTGAACCCCATAGAGAATCTATGGGGTATTATCAAGAGGAAGATGAGAGACACCAGACCCAACAATGCAGATGAGCTGAAGGCCGCTATCAAAGACACCTGGGCTTCCATACCACCTCAGCAGTGCCACAAATTGATCACATCCATGCCACGGCAAATTGAGGCAGTAATTAAAGCAAAAGGAGCCCCTACCAAGTATTGAGTACATATACAGTAAATGAACATACTTTCCAGAAGGCCAACAATTCACTAAAAAAATTTTTTTTATTGGTCTTATGAAGTATTCTAATTTGTTGAGATAGTGAATTGGTGGGTTTTTGTTAAATGTGAGCCTAAATCATCACAATTAAAAGAAACAGAGACTTAAACTACTTCAGTCTGTGTGCATTGAATTTATTTAATACACGAGTTTCACAATTTGAGTCGAATTACTGAAATAAATGAACTTTTCCACGACATTCTAATTTATTGAGATGCACCTGTATATGTATAAATATCCATTTTAAATGTGTGAGAAAAATATTAACTGCAAAACTATATAAATAATTAACTAAATTATGTTTACATTGTGATTTTACTAAAGCATTTTTTTTTAATATTATAAGGAAAAAAAATATTATATTTGTTATCTTTTACCCATTATCCACTCTTCTATCCTAAAGATGCCAGTAGAAATATCTGTTAAAAATAGGGTAGTCAATAATAATAAATAACTGAAATTTATTACATGGTGTCTGACTCTACACATTCTTTGGAATACGATTTGAAACTGTAATAATAAATTCTGCATGTGTTAAATTATGGTGTTAAACATTTACTACTGCAATATCATAACATGTTTAATGCAATAACACTAAAAACCTTTTTTCAATAATAACTGCTTTAGTTTAAGCTGAAGTACTAAAACAACACACTAAAACTGAAATAAAAATACATTCAAGCTAAATAGAAATATAAAAAACTAATACTAATAAAAATGACAAAAGCACATAAATTGACTCAGTTTAAACTGAAATAAATGAAAACTAAAAATATAAAAAATAAAAGCTAATTCAAAATATTATTATATAGTCCTATAAATAATACTAAAATAACAGCACTGGTATCCCCTAAAAAAAAAAAAGGTACATGATGACACCCTTGATACATGAACACTGATATTCAGTGACCCCATTCAAACATAGACAAACCATTCAAATACACCTGACCTAGTTCAACATTAAGTCAAAAATGTGTTGGCCCACTACTGACATCCAGCTCTGGTCAAACACATCTCCCTTTTCAGCTTATTCCTAGTCTGAGTCCCATCCAATGACTCTCCATCACTGGACAGGAGTTGTTTTTCTAAGCGTCTGGCACATCTTCTTCCTCACTATTGAGAACATAGATAATATACTAGCATGGCTCTGGACTAAACACTGACGGAAACAGGGAGATATAAATCTACTTTGAATACTTGAGCATCCATTGGGATTGCCCTGTCTTACAATGTCTGCTGAGTATGTGTTAATTCATAACAGACACATTCTTTTCAAAGAAAATCTCCTTGTAAAGCACAGTGAGCTAATTTCAGATTCTGGATATTAAATATTGAAACAGAGGCCAAAAACTTCCAACAACAGATCGGTATCAAAATCCCCACCAGCTACTTGTTGTGGTTTGATTTTCTTCATGTGCGTCACCAATCCACTCAAAATCTCTAAATGTATTAGTTACATGCTCTATTAAGTCTGTTCAGGCTTAGAATATAAAGAACAATCAAATTGGCAGGAATTGAATACAATCCAGGCTACAGATGTCAAAAGAAACAGTACTTACTGTTAATACCAAGTTTTTTAAAAGAAGCAATGATTTCAGAATTTCTGCAGCAGTAGTACCATGTACCCAAGTGCTTTCTGAGAGACAGACAGATACTTTCAAATGGCCAGCTAAAACAGTGCTAATGTAAATACATTTATAGTTGTCTGTACACGGACAGGACAAATTAAAAAATCTAAAACCACTCCCTTAACCAATGCATTCTCAAAAGCTTCACCTGATTCTCATACTCTTTAACTACAACAGCAACATGTGGCGTTCGTCTATCCTGCTGCGGTAATAATAATATTCTCAAGTGTGCCGCAGGCCATGAAGCAATTTTATATAAGACTGTTCAGATCACTTCCACCTGATGACCACCACTATTACTGTACACCAGACTCTATTGGCATAGCTGAACTAAAAATGAACAAGCTTGTACAAAAAAATCATCCTAAAGATCTAAACTGAAGCTTGTAACCATACAAGCTCACATAATGCTGTTGTGCTACATGGTCACGAAAACTTATCTTGCACGCGTTTTTAAGCATTGGGGTTTAAAAACAAGTGATTTTAACCGTTGAAATGCAATCAGCAGTGAAAGAGAACTCATTTCGCTATATGTGTGTTCTGTCTGAGAGATTGTTTCTGGGAGGTGCACGTGAAGACGGTGCTTATAGAGTACGGGAGTATTGAACAGAGTAACTTTTGCTGCTTTATAGACTTTGAACGGTTAAATACACACACTTCTATGTGTCAAAATGCCCGTCTTTGCAAGTATCCCCATAAACACAGTTATTTAGGTCTTAAATGAAAGCAAACAGCTGAGAAAGAAAACACATTTGTAACAGTATATTGGATTCGGCCTAATTTTCCTGCTGTCTATCATTCATGTTAATCAAACAATAAAAAAGAGAAAATATCTCACTGCTCTTGACTTAATCACTTTTGTAACTTTAATAAGAAGAATATATATATTTAACTTACACAGCGAATAATTTTTTATATATTAGATTACTTTATACAATGTATGAAGCATTTCTTATCGCACACCCCATAGGGCAGTACCTGGTTCTATCATGGATGGATGAATCGCTCAGAATAAGAGCAATAACATGCATATAAAAACTGGATGGACTACTGTACAAAAAGTGTGCTGAAAGAACAAGGCCCAGAAGTGTTTTTAGTAACAGCATGACAAAACTTAATGGAGTAGCTGTAAAATGAGTTCAACACATGACATCCACCCATTCTTATCATCTCCCTTACCTGATGAAGTGTTAATGCCCTATTCTCCTGAGGACTGTGCAATTTACACGTCAGAGGTCAAGCCCAGAGAAGAAAGTTTGGTTCATTATGTGTGCACTGAAACTAAACCAGACCAAAGGTTAAATCATCGCTTATGATTACCACTGTCAGCACTCCATAATTATGACTTGAGGAACACCAGGTATTCCTGCCAGTCTCTATGACCTGCCATGTAACCTTTCTGTCACAATAGGCAACAGACAAGAGTGAACATTAAGGTCAAATGCAAAATGACAATGGTGTGGATCCTCCAGCACTGCACTATTCTATTTTAATACTCATTTTACAGGTGAGGTTGAGTGAACTATGCAAAAATACTGTAGAACTTTTTTTGTCAAATTATATTTATGTCCCTGCTAGAAAAACCATGCCATGGTGGTTTACCAGCCCTAACCAGCTTAATCAACCTCTAACTGGTCAATCTCCAGCCCAACAGCGGTGGTCCACAGGACTGGCTACAAGAAGTGTCACTGACTGAATGAACTTTTCAAATTAAGCTACATTCAACTGGAAAATTCACCACCCTTGGTTGCTCAAGAGGTTCAGAAAATTCTGTAGTAGCAGTCGACAATAATAAAACTGACTAAATAGTAAAATAGCAAATGAATGTAATATGCAGTCCGTGAGAACCTCTAGCTTAACATTTTTTGCATGCTAGGGTCACTTAAAATGGGTCTTGGACCAAAAACTACTGACCACCTCTGGTTTAAATGCACTGGCTGAATAGTTACAACACCTAAAATATACACTTGAAACAGAATGTGTTTTTTTTTTTTAAAAATGTAAGATGTAAGCTGAACTCCAACCGTGACGTTAGCCCTCCAGGAGCAGGATTAGACACCCCTGTTCTAGTGAAAGTCACATTCAGCCATATTTCAAGGCCTGGAGTCAGTAGTTATCCCTCCTGACAGTTTAACCTAGATATTCAGCAAAGAGTTTTGGAAAGATTCAGAAGATTATACAGACTGGAATAATATCATGGAAAACGCAGATTGTTTAAAAAGTGCACAAACAGCAACTGACTGTCAAATGCAGAAAACGTGGAGTATCTAATGCACCCCAGATCTTATTTCACATTTTCATGAAATACAGACAGGCTCTGTAGCAAAATGTGGGAAAAAGCTTTATTTTATGCACTGGCAGACAGATTCCATGCACACTTTGGATAACATTAGTGTGCTAAGGCAAAAAAAACAAATAATGGTTTAAGCTTTAATACACCCCACCATTCCAGAGCAATCCTCCAAACAGCAGCCGCTACAAAGCCTTGAAGCAGGCCTCAAATGTTACCTTATCACTCTACTGGGAGCCGTTAAACAGTAAAATATGTTTCCCAGCAGCATGCAGGACACAGGCGGAGGCCAGTCGGGGAGAAGAGGATACAGAGAAAGACTAAAAAAAAAGAGGGAGAGAAAGAAAGTAAAGGCCAAATGTGTAACAGCATACAGTAACATCTTTTAGGAAACGATAGCCTACGTGACCGGTATGTCCACAGGTGGTCTGACGACAGTTCACGCTCACAAAAAAAAACCCCCAACAAAAACAGTACAAAAGCTGTCACTGGGGTGGTACCTTTCAGGCACTAATATGTACACTTCAGGTACTGATATGGACCTTTAAGGTACTAATGTGGACCCTTTATGTACAAAGGTGTCAGCTTTTGTCCCTTTTTTTGAGAGTTTAGGAAGAATGAGTCACAGAATAACTTGAGACAGATGCTCTGTTAAAAAGTTAGGCAAACTACACCATAACCAACGATTTTTCAAAATTGTCTATAATTTTAGAAAGATTAATGGACAAAAATACTCTTTCAATCATTTTACTTCAAAATTTCATGCTTAAGTCAATGTATTACTTGCAGTTTCATTGTGATTATTTGTGAAATTTAATAGCAGCTGTGAAATTGTCAAAGCAAATTCGACACCAAATGTATTCTTAAAAAAATAGAAATGTTAATGTATTTTTAATTGCATATCACATTATTTTACGGAAGCTAAAAATTCTAATAGTAATGAATTTCATTATTTTCAAGCTATTAGCTTAGCATAGCTCTAACTGATTATAAAGAGCTATTTTGACTAGCTATATATACGTTTTACATTGTTTCTAACTTGCATGCTTATTTGTTTATTCCATTAAATACAAAAAGTGATTAAAGTGTCTTCACATAGATGGAGAAGTACAAAAAAGCTAATTTCAAGCTGCACCTCTTGAGACTTTCGTTACAAAAAAAACGAGTTGAACACACTATGCCTTAAACAGCTGTGAATCCTCGGGCAAGTTATAGCACACTCTGATCATATTTTCCCCTCGGTCGCAGTTCCAGGTTCACACCTGCGTAAGCAATCTGCAAAGGCTAGAAACACAGATGGTCCAACATGAGGTATGCTCCGTGTTCAGACCTAGTAGCTCATCTCCAACGACAAACAAATTTCACAAAAATTTTCATTTACTTGCAACTGAAATGTGAATCTGCGCCTTCTTGAACGACCAGCCTACAAACTGTTTATTTATAGGTGACTCTACAAATGCAAACAAGTATTCAGCAGTGACCATCATGAAAATAATGAGCGATATATAACTTGAATTCAAAGATCAGTAGCACCTATACACAAGTGTGACAGACGGGGACCTCATTTTTAAAACTGTTCAGTGAACAACAAGTTACATTTACGTAACTTTTTAGACATTTTATTGCCAATTACTTTCAATGAAAATAGTTCCAAACAGAGCCAAAGGAGATACTGTTGTGAATTATTCATTGACTCAATAAAAACAATAATTTATCACCACCTACTGGTGTAGCAATTAAACCTGCAGAAAGAGACACTAAAAAGTGTCCCTCAAGGATGTCATGAACAAATTAATGGAGAAAAAACTCCACCTATTTGTTATTCTGTGAAAAAAGGACATTTAATTTCAACAACAAGATGATCACACTTACTAAAAATGTCAAAGATGAAACACCCATAATCTGAAAGTTAAGTGCTCTGCTCTTGATCAGAGTTATTCAGCTTGATTTTTCCATCTACTCAATGTCTAACACATGTCCTCGAAGGAACACTAATTTGGATTCCTTATAACATGCTGGACTTCTGGCCAGAGATCCCTAAATACGTGCCATATCTCACAGGGCTGGCTAAGCCTGGCTACTTCCTTGGCCAAGAGTGACAAGATATGTTTCCCACTTCACAAACAGTCCTTGCAAAGAACTTTTGTAAAAGAACATGAACGTGCATATCAAATCTCTTCAAAATGATATCTGAAAAGTTTAGGGAAAAATGTTAAAACTTAACAACTGAGAAGACTGAATGACTTTACACTATAGTTCTAGTTGTCACAAGGTGTGTATTCCAGTTGACTATAAGGTGGAAATAAACGTCCATTTACAAAATTGTGTTTCTCTAGTGGTAGTTTTGTGGGTTTCAAAACCTACTTAAAAACCTAAATTAGAGTGATTTTGTGAATTCAGTCCACTAAACTTAACTTACAATATCATAATATCTTTGCTATAGCCTAGCTGTTGGTTTAGCAAGTGAAATTACAACACAATAAAACCACACTGACTTAAATTCAGACCAGAGTCAAATATATGCTAAAGATTTTAACTGAAAAGTTGAGCTGTGTTCTCAGGACAAGGGTATTTTTTCTTAAATGCCAAGTCAGGGTAAATTGTCACATTTCTTAAGCCAAGTTGTGAATTGTTTGATTCATTTATTCAGTTTATTATATCATATACTATTAACAATTAACAAAGGTTTCATATTGTTGTTTTTCACTTTTTACATTTTTGCTTTTCATTGTTTCGATGATCGGTTTATTAAACAATGAAAACTTTGCTGAAAAACCTATGATAATTTTCAAATACAGAGTGTGACGACTAACCCTAGTGTACTTTATATCCAATATTATACAGTATGTATATGTCAGTGGTGTGCAGTGGTGCTCTGAAATGAGGAGTTAGTCATCAAGTTAGTGTTTTTATGCATTACAACTGAAGGCAGTAACAATTGAAACAATTTAATTTTTTCATGAACTTATATTTAGCTTTTTATTTTAGTAGTTAACTATTTTTTTATTTTTTTGCATCAGTCATCCAAGCTCAGTAAATTTTGATCACAGACACAGAGATTTACTTTAAATTTCACCAAGCTGATTACTCACTAAAAACTTTCAGATCATGTTCAGGCCATTACAAGTCTTATTTTGACGTAACAGAGTGGTTATATCTAAGTATCTAACTCACCACACACTTTGGAGGTCTGTTAAAACTCAATGTGCTCAGGGGAGGCAAGACAGGCTGCCACTGTAACTTTACCTGCTAGTGTTGCTGTTGGACAGTACTTCCTTCAGAAAATGAGTAATTGATAATATTAGTGTTTGTTATGTCCCGTAATGCTGTGGGAGGTGTTTAATTTTTTTGTCTGTCTTGTTCTGACTGTCAGTACTTTCAGATCCGGTGATTGGATGTCAGCCCGATCAATCCTCCCCGTCAACGTGATGACAACAATGATCTCTGAAACAATCAGGCATCCTCGTCTCCTATAAAGACTCGGAAGTGACGCAAGACGGGAGAGCGTGTTTTTCCTTAGAAACGCTGTCCATCATTTTCGAGTTTTGTTGTAATTATGATTTGTTGTTTACTTTGAGTTATTTCTGATCGCTCTCTATTCACTACTCGTTGTATGTGCTCAATTGTGCTGTGACTCGATTCCCACTTTCTCATCAAGTGTTGATGACTGGATTTATTTCTTGACTCATAGTGCTGAGACAAGGTTAGTATGTCACGTGACCTACACAATGCAACATGTAGTGTATCGCTTGTATAAAAACACTAGGGTAGGAGTGAGAGGTATTGTTTGTATTTATGTTTTGTTAGTGAGTGTAGTTAGTTGGCGTTTATGCCGAAGATTTGTTTTCTTTTTCTTTGCTTAGATTAGCGTTGAATTGGTCAAAGTTAGTAGGTGTTTTTGTTTTATTAATTTCTTTGCTTTCTGCTCCACTCACGTCTCACACTGTTGAGTTTTCTTTCAATGTATATAATTTGTAAATATCACTTCATTTCCTCTTTGACGTTCCCGTCATTATTGTAAATATAAAAAGCAACTGAACGTTTATTTTGATGGACATGATTCCTTACTAAAGTGTTTTGATAAAGCATTTTTTTGGTTTCCGTTTGATTCATTACTTCACACATCTTATCCTTTAAATAACAGGCAGCTTCCCCGATTCTAAAAATATCTTTAATTATTTTATTAATTATTTTTTTTGTGTTGACTTCCTTATTTCCCTAGACATTAATAACAATATCAACAGCCAAAAATAGGAAGTCGTAACAGTGTTATATTTTAAAATATTTACATTATTTTATTTTCATACTACAAATTTGTGTCATCCACTATTTTGAGGAGACACTGCTTCCATTGCCTCTTTGGAGGAAACGCCCTTGTGTGTGTGTGTGTGTGTGTGTGTGTGTGTGTGTGTATGTATGTGTATACTGTATATATACAGTATATACTCCTAAGTGGGTGGATTTGCTAAGGTAGCGATTTTGTCTTGGAATTATTGGAATTATAATGGAATTATCACAGCAGTCATCAGAATTCCTTCTCTGGGCTGTTTAATATGAATGTATTTCTTGTCTGGCTGCCCTGGTGTATAGGTTGTAACCTTACGTTCTCTTCCAAAACACACACATATACAAACAAACACAACTTCAATGTTATTCAGCATAAGCATCTGCAAATACTCTCTCCATCTAGAGGAAAGGTTAGAACATAAACTAAAAAGCCACGAAAGTCATTTCCGCAGAACACCTACAGGTGTTTGGGGTTATAAACCTGGGGGTTATAAAACTTCCTTACTTATATTTCTATGATTTACAAGCACTCATTTACCCATTTAAAGAATCTATTTGCATATAGGCCTAAGCAAATAAATCATGTATAATTTGTTTTATACAAATACCAATATACCCAAACTTGCATTTTATGTTCAACATAAAAACAAAGCAAAAACCACAAAGCTTTTGACAGTTGCTTTCATCATAATCAACTCTCTTGATTGAAACATCTGTGTTTACTGGGCAGCAAAATTTGACATAGTTTCCAACATTATGAGCAACCGTACAGTGGGCGGAAGAATTCAGAGATGAGATGCTAAGCAATTGCTGAAAATGAGCCCATTAACTAAGGCAGATTTACCTCTCAGGCTATATATTTTGCAGGCTCATCACAGCCCTCTGACTAACACTGGAGCTAGCAGGGAAGAGGAAGAAATGGGATCAGAATTCCAAAAGATTCCTGTGCTGTACTATATATCTAACCTGAGGCAAAAATTTAGCATGCTGTTCTTATTAGACAACATTCCTTCAGCTCACATCTAAGACAGACTCTGCAGATATTGTCTCGCAATCGAGCATGCAGAATTACACAGGATTGCTGCATTGCTTCGTACAGCAAAGAGAAATGTGAATGGAATACTTCAAGCTTTAGTAAACCTTGCTTACAGTACTGTACTTCCACTGAGTTGTATCTTCATGCAGATGTTTATACTACTGCCGTTTTATAGCTCAGGAGAATTAAGTTGCTTTTTTGTAGCAAGTAATAATTTGGCCCCAGTTTGGACCTTTTCTTTCAAAAGGGGAATAAAACTGTTCATTTAAAACCAAACAACCACAACTAGCCCACTTCTCTCAAAAGTCACAGTAGGTCACCATGTTTATAAGCAATTCCCACTGGCCTCAACAGCATTCCATATATGATAAAATGTGCCAAATATGTAGAGTAGTTTAATTGTTAAGATATTGACTGGAATGCTCCTTTGTTCAAAAACTCTAACAAGTATTCAACATCTTTTGGTGATTTATGGGCAAATAAAACCCACTGACGTGCCCTGTTATTTGTAAGTGAAATGAAAGACTCTTGACAAACATTATCTGACTGAGCAGTAAATCAAATCATTTGCCAATTTTCCTGGATAGCATCATTCATATGGCCTCGACACACACTACAACAGTGTGAGTATTCTTTATGGCCAAACTTATGTAAGCACTAGTGACTAAACAGTTCCCAGAAAAAAAGGGTACAAAATCTGTCACTGGGGTGGTACTTTCAAGACACTAATATGTACACATTTGGTATTAATATGCACCCTTTAAAGGTAAATAATGTACCTTCTGAAAGGGTATTGTGCAAGTGACAGCTCTTGTACCATTTTTTTCTGAGTGTATCATTGGCCTACTAACATTGTTCCACAAATCATAACTGGAATGGACTGTATCCACCAGGGTGTTTGTAAAACAGCTTTGCTTGCCTCAAAAACTGCCTCGTCCAGGATTCTGGTCCCGAAGACAGTGATGCCATCAGTGTTAATGATTGCATGGTCACTTCTGCTGAGTGGTTTAGAGATCTTCTTCTTACAGTCCACAATCATTGTGACGGTCTTCTTTTCGATGCTAATAGCCACACGATGCCACCTATCGGTTGGGAGGAAATTGTATGGGAAAGACAACAAAGAAGAACCATGAAGTTTGTGAGAACGATATATGTTTACTTTCCCTTGCATAACCAAAACTCATACAGTGAAAAAAAACAACTGCCTTGTATTAGTACAGGATGTTCCTGAATGAAATCATTTAAATTGAACAGGCAAACAGCATTCTCTCTCAATCCATGTGCATTTCAAAAGGCGTTTTAATGAGCGCCGCCTCTCATATTTACTCAATTATAAATATTTCACAAGCTGGTTTTTGTTTAACACCATATTTTTTTCAAATTAAAAAAAAAAAAAAAAAAAAAATTAATTACATGAATTGTGAGAATACACCATTGTTTTATCACATGTAAACCTCAATGTGGCTAATCAAAAGCACAGAAGCTTACTGCCATTCTCGTTTCTTATAAAGTAAATGTTTGCTTTGCTAAATTAGTTGCATATGGCTGTGCATTCACAGTTTTCCTAATTTAATTATATCTATATAGATAAATAAATGAATAAGCAGATGGAAAATAGTACCAATAATAAACTAAACTGGTCACTAGGAAAAATTCATAAGCAAATTGCATAACCAATCCAAACACATTCAACGGCCAGTTGATGAAAACTGTACTACAGCTTGTTCAAAACACACACAAAAGATGTCAAGGCCCATTAAAATAAGATTACCTCTGAAATTGATGTATTATATTGTACTACTTCAGATGTTCAATCTGTTTAGACCAAAAACCTTCACAAAGATAAAATATATACAAATAAAGAGTCAACTTGCTTTCCATCTGCAAGGTTAATGGCACGGAAAAGGGGGTAATCCTCAGGAGCGGGCTTCCCATGCTGATCTTCATACAGGAAGACCGGCGCGCGGCCCACCTCCACACCCAGCTGCTGGATGCCCTGCTCGTTGTATACCGACAAAAGGAAGGACTGTACTCCCGCCTTTGGTTTGATCGTCATAAGGATGGAGAAATCCTGAGGGAATACTCCTCCTGAAGACACAGGAAAGGCATTGTGGATTAAACATCAGCTGTTATTGATGATTCATTAGCTTGTCTTCCTTTCCATGATGTTGATGAGCTACAATACTACAGAATATCAGACAATACTGTGATCTAAACAGCGTTGTAATATGAAGTAGCCCTTTTACAACAACCCAGTCTCCACATCGTTTGTAGGGGATGGTTTAACGGTTTGTCTTTTCTGTTGCCACATTAACTTTACAAGGTGTCAGATGACATAACAGATTTACAATTAAACGGGTTGTATGAGCACTGGAGTGGAAATAAAGCTCAAACTGTCTATCTCTGAAGTGCTGTTCACTTTGCCAACCTTGTGGGAGATTTTTTTATTTTTTCTGCCAACATACTATTTTGCTAAAATTTCCAGTCCTAAAATCATAAGGTTTGGAGGCGATTTTATTTTAGGCAAAAATCACAGAAAACGAATTGTTAATTTAATCTCCTGCTATTTTGTGCTTCAGTTACCCTTTGCAGTCTGGCCAATTTGGAAGATACCCAACACACACAGAACAGAAGGTCCAAGTTAATGGGACTAAACTAGTAAATGTAAATGAAGTTGTTGTTATAGACGGAGCGAATAATTAGAGATTTCAACATCCCATTCGTAAAAACTATACTCAAAACTGTGCTAACCATGGACTTGCAGGAGACATATGATACACTGGTTTTGTGAATAATTAGCGTTACTATGACAAATAGCCCTCAATTCAAACAATATGTTCATCATCTGTGATGCTACAAACAACATATTAGTTTATGTTACAGGACTAACAGCAGCAACAGTTAACAGCAGTTTGGATCTTTCTAAGTCTTTGTTTAGCTAGTTATGGATGAATTAGCATAAAACGCTCTGGTCAAAAGCTACCAACCCAGGCTCATTGGGAAATGTGCAGGTGATGACGTCTCTGCAAAGTGACTTTGTTTCTTGCACGCTTCCAAAGTGAAATGTCCAGTAAGTGGCACTGAATGTGTGTTCAGTTTTATTTGAAACAGATGAATGTGAATCTAGCTACATTTTATTATGTTGGTTGCTGTCACTATTGTGGCAGTTCAGAAATGAAATAAGGTAAGTGTTTCACAGGACTTCTACCCAAGTGCTCTGCATCACAAGTGCAAGACTGTACCAGGTGAGCTACCGAGCAAGTTTACTACCCCAGAAAAGCCAAACATATGGAGCTGGTTATATAATGCAAATGTCAAAATGGATCAGTTTACAAATCATGCACTATGGTAAAAGTGTTCTGGGGTCATAACAGTATTGTGCAAGTAACTGCGCAAAAAAAGTAATAAACGTTAGTGTTTTACTTTCACTTGTGTTCACTTGTGCTGAAACTGCAGTGAATTGTATGTATAGATTAATTTTTGGAGTTTTGCTAAAACGTGGGAAGAGGCATGTTTTTCCAGTGAGCCTATATGTAGGTCAAAACAGTAGCCAAAGAGCTTTCTTTCTTTCTTAATGGACTCTTTCTTGAAACAATAAACATGGCTTTAATTCCTTCATCAAGGTCTGGGCATCAGACTTCTAGCACTGTAAACAGTCCAAATGCATTTAACTGAGATGGTCAAGCTACATTATGTACTTCCTGTTGGATGCAGTTCAAAGAGAAGAAAGAAACAACTTAAAATGTCACTTTCCAAGAGAAAACCAATTACACAACATTTAGAGGTGATTTACAGCCTTGCCCAAGCAGAACAGTTGCTGTATGTAAGAGTAAGTAGGGATGAGAGTGCATAGATTAGCTCAATTCACGTACCTGGGAAGAGCTGCTTGGTTGGGGTGCTGAGTTGAGCCTGTTTGTCTACTCTGTAGGCCACATCTGGTTTGGATCCTCTCCGGATGGTGCAGAAGCCTTGTGTTTTCTTCACTCCTTCTGGTGAACTTTTAAAGTCTAAGACCTTGAGCACATCCACGGGTTCAGCTGTGAGGCAGAACGTTGGTTGCTATGATCAAAGCGTTTGTCATTTTCATAATTCATTGGTAAGCAAACATTATTAGCTTTGCTACATCAAATCAAAACAATATTTGTTCAGTTATTTCCATTTTTACATCTAAATTAACTAAAGGCAATAATTCTGTTAGCAAGCAGCTAGATTAGAAATGAGGAAAAGTCTACGAGGGAAAAATTAAGCAGCACTGTCCAAAGATACCTTTCATTTGTCATATAGATGAGAACAATGATGAAACTACTGTTGTCGGAAAAAACTTGTGAAACGGAAATAAATGTCCAGCTATTTAATCTTCACAATTGCTTCCAAGTACAGTTGGGTTATTATGTAATTTTATTACACTATCCAAGTTTAAAACAAGAAGTCAGTATTGTTAACCTCAATTAGACCACTTTCTCTTATGCAACATGGCTTATTTGTCCTTATCCTGCCTTGAATGGTGTGGAGTGAGTATATCTGCAGTCAATTATCGTTCAGCAAGTGAGGACATTTATGGGCCACATCTTGCCATTTGTTAATATGGACATGAACAAACAAATTCCCATGAAATCCCCCTCGTTGGTGCCACATTATGTAATTTCGCAACACCGCTAACTCTGACTGACGGTTTTATTGTACCTAATTCCCCGCCACTGCATATGTGCTGTGACCGTCCAATGAAGCAATTGTACGTTTACAAGGAACCCGAGCAGCATAGCAGTAAAGATGTGAAGAAATATCCAGTAGGGATAATTGACCCCCCTAGATGCAGATCCATCTAAAAAGCCAAACATTCCAGGAGTTAATGTCACTGGTGCTGGTCACTACACTTCTACGGTTATGGCAGCTCAGCACGACCCAGACTTTACAAGACGTTCAGCTCCACCAATATGTCAGGTACTACACTTCATCATGTATACTACCAATGTCATATATGAAACGTTCTGGTTTCGCTCAGCCTGCACCCCCCAAATGGCTCATTTCTAATGATCCTTAACAAATCTATGCTAATGCTTAAACAGGTTGAGATATTTATGATATGATTAATATGGCAATTTAGAGGCTGGTACTGTAAAGTTGACTCTGAGCAGCACTGTAATGTCACACTGATTTATTGCTCTGCTCGAGTCGTATAGGCTTCGTCTTCTGACGTGCCTGATTGTGAGAAAGAGAAAAGTTCAGCGGCCTGTGGAGAGAGTTAGCAGCTTCAAGTACCTCGGTGTAAACATCTCTGATGACAGGTTAAGAAAGCCAGGCAAAGACTGTACCATCTGCGACAGCTGAGGAAATTCAGTCTCACCATCAATCCTGAAAACTTTCTATGCAGGGACCATAGAAAGTGTAGACTCAGTGCATCTCAGTGTGGATGGAAACAGCTCCAGCCAAGTGCAAGGCCCTGCAGAGAGTCGTGCGCTTAGCTGAGCGTATCTCTGGGTCTGCTCTCCCCTCTCTGCAGGACATCTACCTCAAACGCTGCAGAGGCAGAGCTGTCAAAATCATCAAGGACTCAAATCACCCTACTGCCTCTTCACTATGCTGCCATCTGGTAAGCGCTTCCGCAGTGATGGCAAAAACCGAGAGACCTTTAGGCTTCTGACGCCTCCTAACATCATCTGTTTGTCATCATTTGCCACTGCACACTTGACACTTGCACACAACACTTTTGTGTCTTGTGTGATTGGCTGCTTCATGTCAACCATGACCTGTTTGTCTGTACAGTGCTTATCTTAATATTTAATTCTACAGCTTACTGTCATGCACATTCTTTTATATTTTATATTTTATTCTTTATATCTTATTTTTTATTCATTTTATCTTATGTTTAGGTTTTTTCAATATTTGCACTGTCCATGGAGCGGACCGACTCTCATTTCACTGCTGGTTATACAATCTCTGTATAGTCGTGTATGTGACAAATAAAACTTGAAACTTGAAACTTGAAACTTGAATGGATGACTAGCACATAAATACTCCTATTCTGACTCCCCCGCTACCAGAGACTACAACAACTTCTGAGTCAGGTCAAATGGACATATGTGTCTGCTGGTCAGGCTGCAGACAGGAAGTATCTCTTTCAAAGGCCTAAAAACAATAAACTGTATAAACAGAATGACTAGTTGCTAAGACTCATTACTCTCTCTCTCAGGACTCAGTGTTGGATCCAAACCAGGGTTTTATTTTCATATGCTTTGACATCACAAAAAGGCTCATTTTCCACCCTGTCCCACTCAACGAAGGCTGGGAAAGCACTTTAGAAGAATTATACTGAAGTCTTTTGATAGATCAGCCCTATAACACTGTGCATAAGGCACAATAAAACCAGCAAAACCTTTATAAAATATGAAGGACGATGAGCTGCATTTGTTAAAAATAGACACTGGGGAAAAGTCACTCAGACGCTTGGTCATCACAATTACACTGAATTATATTTTAAGGTCAAGAGCAGAACAAACAAATCTGAGAGCTATTCTCTTGCTACAGTAGTTCATGTAAAAATAAATGAATAAATAAATTGACTTTTTATTATTTTTATTATTGTCTGTAACCGTATGGTAAGAGTGTGCAGGAAGTGCTGATCCGGTAGTTCCTGTTCCACATATGTGGCCAGGAGCTGAAGGGTGGTGCTTTTTTAGGGTTAGTGCACATGCTGAACACATTATGGTGTCGGCATGGTACAGCCTGCAGATAACTTTGGCTCAGTGTGCCACCAATCAAGTCCTAATGCACTGAAAGCACAAATTTATTGTTTCTCTGTACTCTGGGACTAAGAAAATGGGACTATGTATCAGAGCAAATGATGTTCAAAAGCTCGGGGTCAGTAAAATGTTACTTTTGAAAGATACTAATAAAAAGATAAATATTAAAATTAGATATTAGATATTTTAAAAAAATCTATATACTTTTATTCAGCAAGAATACATTAAAATGATTAAAAGTGAGAGTTTTACAGTGTTGCAAATGGTTTCTATTTCAAGTAAATGCTGTTCTTTCTATTGATTAAAGAATCCTGACTGTTTTTAAAACATAAGAAAAGTGGCAAATGATAATAAAAAGGGATAATAATAAGAATTTTTTTTTTGCACAGATTGATTTCTGAAGGATCATGTGACACTGAAGGATCATGTGACACTTAATTTTTTATTTTATTAAAAAATAAATATATTTAAAAATATAAAAATAAAAATATATATTATATATATATATATCACAGTAATACTGTTTTACTTTCTTTTTGATCAAATAAATGCAATCGTAACCAAGAAAAAATAAAATATAGAAAAATCTTACCCCAAACTTTTGAACAATAGTGTAATGTTTAGAGTAATATTTATTGCCCAATAACAATTCTGTATTGCCCAAAACAATTTTTCCATTAAGAGGGACAAATAAACATTATACAGTATTATACAGTATACAATTTTTTGTATAGTATATAAATAATTTTTAGGATTTTAGGAAATCTGCAGAATTTGCTTAGAACCGCTTCATTTTCTTGATAACGTTAAAACAGCTGCACACAATAAAGCCCAGCGTGTCTACATTCATGTGCACGTTTGTGAGCTTGATGTGGTGAGGTCTTAATGTAGCTTTGCCAAATCAGTCTGTTGAGAGTTTCCATTCAGCGTAACCCCCACTGACAAAACAAAGAGCAGTCCTCTGCATTGTCATTCTAAATGAGACGCAAAAACACTCTGAATAAAAGGCACCCAAACTCTTAAAGGAGAGGGTAATAATCTGTAACTCTTACGAGTCTCTTCCAAAATGCAGTGCTACTGTTTTTTCTTTTCTAAACTCTAAACTAAAGGTCTCTTTGTGCTCTTCAGAATGCCTCTCAGCATTACTGCATACCTAAAGGCCTCATATATTCCAGATGTGGAGAATTGGCAGGAACAGGACCCCCCTCTCACAGAAGCTCTTAAAAAAATGTCAGCATCCAAAATCCATTAAAGCAGCAAATACTGCTTTAAATACTGCATCACATTGCCCCTGATGCACATCCACAATTAAAAGCACTGGATATTTTTTTTTCTTCTTTGTATTTTCCAGATATTCTCTCTTGGAGAGCCAGTGTCATGAATAATGTCATGGTAGATTTTTCACAATAAAATATGACAAAAGTATTTAGCAGAAAATAATTTATCATCTGCGTAATTCAGCCTCTATGACTACAAACCTTGAAGAAATCTGGCAGGAATGTCAATGCCGTCAAATACACAAGAGAAGCAATATCAATTGGTCAGGCAAGAAAAATCATAACATTCAAACTGATCCAACAAGCAATAAAATCCCAGTACATGACATTAGCCCTATCCGTACTGTGACGTAAAAACAACTGCAAAAAAAAAGAAAAGTGGCCCTGTATCCTCATTGGTTGAATCATTGAATATCCGAGCAGGTGTGGCCAATATCTCATGTGAACTTTGTGAACTGCTGTAGGAGATATTTTATATAGATTTCAGTGCAATCCAAAAACAAGAGCCAAAAGGTAGCTTTCATGCATGGAATTTAGTTGTGGTCAAGATTCGTATTAAACCAAAAATGTGGAAACTCACTTTCAAAATATCCCCACCTCCCAGCTGGCCTAGAGAAGTGCAATGTGGTGAAGACATTATCAGGCAGCCATTTTGAAAGAGGTATGTTATATATCTGAAATGGCCATCGGAACAGCAACAAAGGAATATAGGCTACTCTTTCTCATTTTACAGAGTAATTATTATATTTTGTATTAGCTTAAAGCAGGAGAGACCAGGCTCTTTGAAAGCTTACTAGAAAGACAGTATACAAAAAACTATTTGTGATCCTCATACAGTATACAGGTGAGTCAGAAAGAAGATGGCCTAATTTAGCTTATTATAAGACTAAATGTATAAATGATGGATAGGGCCACTTTAAAACACTCAAGTGTCCACGTTTAAATGTAGGCAATGTGTCCAAGTCAGAAAGCACTTCTACAGTAGCTTTCTGACAGTTGATGGGTCTTTAGTGTGGACTGGGATAGTGTGGAGAAACGGTATCTCTCTCTGTCTGAGCAATACAATTTCCTAAACTAATTCTGGGCACTCGAGTGCCTCACTGGTGTGTGCAGGGTAGTGCAGGTACCATGAATGCTGCCTCATCAACAGGTCAAATATAACAGACATGAACCTTTCTGCTATTGATTGAACCACTCTATTTTGGGAAATAGCCAATTGTTTTGTATATGTAAACCTTTGAAGATCAGGGTCACCAGTGATATTGTAACTGGTATTTAAAATGTGTTTACACAAATATAATATTTCCATATATTAATTTAACAACATTTAATACAACTCTGATGAAGCTACAGCTACAGCACACTTTGAAATGCTTAAAATATTTGTCTTGGTAGACTCTTCTAACCTAAATTTCAAATGCAGCATCTTGTAGCTATTATACATGAATACATCTATAGCTAAATAATATAATCATAGCCTATATATATATATATATATATATATATATATATATATATATAAATACTTTTTCAAAAATAAAATGCTGGGTATGTCAATATTGAAACAATGGCATTATTAACAGCCAGAATATCGCTTAGTCAAAGATTTTTCTCATCAAGCAGCATTTTGGGCATTATTATTAAATATAATTTAAAATAGTCGTTATCGGGTTTGAGGTTTAGACATGTCTTGTAGTTCGGAACGAGCCTGTGATGCCCATAAATGATAGGCAGCTCAGGTTTACAATATATACAAGCTAATTGTATAATATTCTGACAGTGAAATTCACTACACATTTTAAGTATTATATATAACTATATACAGGTTTATACTGAAGGCTGGCATCACTGGAAGGCTCGCGACGATGCTCCTCAAACCTTTCCTTACCTGCTCTCACATGTGTTGCCTGTAGGACAAAAGTCAGACTGAAGATTGCACTTAAAGCGGAGTTCCTGAGCCAGTTTTTCGTTTTCCATCTCGTGGACCACCTTTCCTTATCCTTATCCATGACCGGCAGCCCTCAACTGTGTCTTATTTTCAAATTCGTTCCTTTTCCACGATCCAGATTATTTTTATTTATTTCTGCACTGCCATGAGCGAAAACAAAATCAATTGGTTTTCGTCGTGAACAAACTCCTCAGTCCCTCCGCCCAGTAGACTCTCAGACTGAAGGTAAACGGGCTCTCATGAAAAAAAAAGAAAACCGGTTTGTTCCCTGAAGAGCTCAAGTCTTTTGGAGGGTTGGACGTGTGGACTAAACCTGACCCGTGAGGAAAAAAGAAATGAACACGGGGAAATCACTAGTCTTGGAAAGATCCGCCCATTATTTTTATGAGAGCTTCAAAAGTTTGACACCGTTCCCCCGAAAACTCAGAGCAAAGGTGTATCTACTCTGAGGGATCATACAACACCGGGATGATGCTGGGACACAGGTTTACCGGAGGAGAGACTCACATAACCCGGATTATCATCCTGCATCCTAAATGAGTGATATAGGACCGGATAAGGACTAGCTTACTTTCTTTTGTTACTTTACACATTTGTAGACCACCACTTGGAAATATGTAATTTTTTTATTTTATTTTATTAGTTTCTTATTTTATTTTATTTCAGCATATTTTGTTGAATTTCCAGCTGTCTGTAATTTCCACTGCAGACCAGATGAAATGGCATTTTGCTCCACTATACATTATTAAATGATTTTTTTTGGGAATCTCTGGGTCCGTGAAAAACCTTTAACTTCCATATAATCTTTCCATTGTGTAAAAAGTCTTTAAAGTGGAAAAAAAAAGTCTTTAGGTTATTAAAAAGTTCTTCACACTCAGAACAAAAAAAAAGGTTCACTGAAAAGCTTTTTGGGAACTTAAAATTGTTCATCTATGGCATTCGCTCAAAAACAAACAAACAAAACAAAACTTTTGGAAACACTATTTTTGAGTGGAAATGGCTGGAATGACACTAAACTTAAATTGGTGTGATGGCACACACAAGAATTATAGTCAAACCAGGCAGAATTTAGCTCAGAATTGTTTTCTTTTAAAGAGGCAAAACAAATGTGCCATTTAAAATTGCACAAGAAGCAATGATAGCCAGAAAAGATACCATCCACATGAATGAGAATTACAGATGAGACTTCTTGGCCAAGTCAGAATTCTTTCCAGAATCATTCTTGAAAGAGTCCGCTTATGGGAATGCTGGACCACAGACGTCTGAAAAGAATTATTCTTTAAAAGTCATCGGACAGGTGGCAGCTGTATAATCCAGCAGTCAGTCCACAGTATAATGTTTAGATGGATAATTGACAGCATAACAGCAGTAACTGTCACTGAAATTCAGAACACATTAACCATCATTATGCATTATCCTGCAGTAAATTTGGGCCATGCAGATTCTTTCAGAGAATGCAGAGGGAAACAATAAAAGAACTGAAACAAAGAAACTGTTTCACATGTATCTTCTTTCAAAATGCTGCAAAAATAAAATGAGAAGCTATTCAATAACAGATGGGACAGGTTCAGGGTTCAAACACTTGTTTCACTGAAAGATGCTTAGTGGGCAAAATGCCAGATTATTAAAGGAGAAATGTAACATTGCATCATTTGCTCACCAGTGGATCCTCTACAGTGAATGGGTGCCATCAGCATGAGAGTTTAAACAAACCATCACAATAATCGAGAAATAATCTACACAACTCCAGTCCATCAATTAATGTCTTGTGAAGCAAAAAGCAATGTGTTTGTAATACAATACAGTTCTAAAGAAATATGTCTGTGGATTTTGATGTGAGAGAACAACAGAATGTATTTTTATTTATTTTTTTAATTACAGTTATGGATTCTACTTTGGCCAGAAGTGACAGTTTAAAGTTAAAATAACTTAATGATTCTTCTCCCCAACTTCTTTTCACTTCAAAAGACATTAATTAATAGACTTGAGTCTTGTATATTACTTGTGAATTTTTTCTTTTTAATCAGCTTTTTGGACTCTCATTCTGATGGTACTCATTCACTGTAGAGCATTCATTGTTGAGCAAGTGATGTAATGCTTATTTTCAAACTTTTTTAAGTTTTTTTTTTTAAGTTTAATACTTAAAAACCAAGGACAAAATAATACATGTATCAAGCTTTAAAACATTCCTGCTTGTATAAAGTAACGAGAGTGGGAACATGGAAAGATTTCCATGTGTCAGATAGATAAAACTACCTTATGCAGTCAGCATTCATTTCATTTTCCACAAAGTACACAATAGGGGTTTGAGAAACCACTGCCGGAACATTCTGTCTGGTTTTCAACTTTGTCCATTGAACATTTGTGAATGCTAATTATGCAAATTCTTAGTGTATCATTTTCATCTTTTTTTCTTTTCATTCATATTTCCCTGAATTAAAAATATTTTTGGCATACTCAAACCACAAACATATACTGACTCCTTAACTGGGGCAGACAGAAGAGTTAAAAAACAAAAAGATGAAATATAAAGACACGCAGCTCTAAATGTTTTTATAGTTGTCTTTATTCTGTTTGGAACGTACAATTTACAGCAAGATCCATATTTGTATTGCTCATTTATCTATAAACCATATGATTAAGCAATCAGTGCACATACATCCAAGTTATACCCTGCATAGTATAATTATTCTATAATTGAGACATTGTAAGTGAATGACCTTCACTTTTGTTATTTTTAGACATCCCGAAGCTTTCAATTTGTTTGATTAGTTTAATTTACAGTTCAAATTTAACTTAAAAGGAGTATTCATTCACGTCAGACATTTTAGATGTTTGCTCTTCTAAAGCAGCTGAAATGAATCTACACTGTATGTTGATCGACCAGAAGTTTTGAGGCAAGACTCCTGCTCCTACTCTGATCTCGGTCTGCTTTGCTCCTCCAGACCTTTTGATTTTGGTCAGATCTTGGCCTCAAAGTTTCTTGTTCTAGGTCACTGCTTACATCTTGGCTTTTGAGGTTTTGTCTTGACTTCTGTCTTGGCCTGACATGAGACCGCAGTTTCATCATATGCTGGATGGTAGTGTTTCGATATCCTGCTGGTTGGGAGAGATCAAAAGGGTTAATACATTCAGACTTACCGTTATCTGACATTAGCTGTTGCCGTGAGGGTAGGCTGAACTTACAGTAAAAGTGTGTGGTTGGTTATGGAAGACTGACCTAACCACAAGACTCTGGAATGTGTTCCAGTCTTAGCAAGAATTTCAGTGCTGAAGAATAACCAGCTGCTTAATACAAAAGCAGTGGTCACATTTAAAAGTGGTCACATTTATTTGGTTGTGCTACTGCAGCAATGTCCAAGGAAATAGTGTATCGCACTATATGAACTCATAGTTTTCCATTTTAAAGTAATTCACTGTATGGTACAGTACTATAATTATGGTAACGTTTTGACTATTTAAAAGAAGGGTGAAAGTATGCACATCCGAAAATATCTTAGCCAGGTGCAAGATCAAAGGGTATCATCAAAAAAGTGGAAAAAAAGATCTGCACACTGTTATTCCCTTTATTCGATTTTTTTTTAAATAACAACGTTTTGGTCCAAAGACCTTCGTCAGGCAAAGTTTTGACTATTGAAATGACTGTATACTGTATGTGCCTCTACTAAGCATTCAATGGATATCTTCAAATATTTCTATAAAATGCTAGTTTTTCATGAATGATTCAGTCACATTTACTTTTGGGTCCAATTATCTCCATTAACAAACCATTAACTATGATGTTTGCCTTAATTAACTCCTAATTTGCTGCTTATTAATAGTTAGTAATGTAGTAGTTAAGTTTAGGTATTGAGTCAGATTAGGGATGTAGAATATGGTCATGTGGAATATGCACTTTATAAGTACTAAAAAAGAGCCAATATGTTAATAATAGGCACACTAATAAGCAACTAGTTAATAGTGAGAATTGATGCTTATACTAAAGTGTTACCAATGAATCTCCAAATGCTAAATGAACAAATAATGTATGAGGGGTGTAGAGGAATACAAAGCAAAAACCTGGATATTTTAGCAATTCAGAAATCCCAACCACATGTTCAGGAAAAATAGGATGTATGGTCACCCTTTGTCAGTGAGGATCTGTGGACTGACTAGACTGAATGCTGTTCATTCAGTTCGGCATGCAAGTCAATCACGTTCAAAACAATGATGAGACATGGGTGGAAGAGTTGCATGTGTAAGAATAAGTGATGACCACCACATGCATAATTACAATGATGTCATGATGTTATCTAAGTTTTTAACAAATTAGTTAAGTGAATGAATCAGGACATCATAACACTCAAAAAGAACGAAGGTTTCTGAACGAATCATTTTAGCTAACTGATTAAAAAGATTTGAGTCATGGGATGAATCTAAATACCCACCACAAGTAAACTGAATCTCATACTCACAACAGAAGCTTATCAACTGATTGCAGTCTGTCTCCATGGTAAGATTTAATATTAATGAGCACACTAGAAACATACATGAAAGATATTACACAGATTTTACAGAAGCCAAGACCCTTTTTCAATGATAAAGCTTCAAATCTTTTCTTTTATTTCTCTGTGGTTTACCCTTTTCCACTTCATGTGATTCAATTACTTTAACTGTTCACATGATGTATACTTTTAGAAACCAGTAGTTTTAATCAGTGAATCTATTAAATGGAGCTTCAAAGAACATAATGTACATTGCTGTACTGTGCTGTGTCAGAAGTTGCTCTTAAAAACAAAATGCTATAGGAATTTAATAGTTTTGTATTTTTACCGTAATCCTACAAGGGTGTGATTCTGATATAAGTGTCTCTACATGTTCTTTATTAGCAGGGTTTTCACTGAGGTTTAATGTAGCGATGCCATCAGTGCTCTGAAGGTTTTGTTTTGAATACTTTCCCTTTGAAATACATACAATAGTGCTGCTGTCCTTATTATGATTTGCAGCTCAGAAATACAGCATAGTGTACAAACAAGCGTCCTATAAATCTTACTTTCTAGGCTGATGAGAAATGAAAAGCATGACAGAATATTCAGTGAGAAAATGGCTTACGATAAATCAGTTCGAACTGGATAATTAGCGCCAGCTTCTCTACATGTGTTCACAGCACGTCTGTACATTAATTACAGCAGAGCCTATTCCCAGAACTATTCATTTTAAAATGATCACACGACTCAAACAACTCTGACTGCAATAGAGTCAACTCACTGACATCAGTGACTGTAACAGATAGATGTAACTCTCTACATCTATTAGCATTGGCCAGTCTTATCTGTTTTCTTAGGTGCAGATACACAGGGAATGCCACTGGAGGAGGTTAATCGGTTAATTGGTTTTGATTGCTTCTAATGTCCTCATTTGTAAGTCGATTTGGATAAAAGTGTCTGCTAAATGACTAAATGTAAATGTAAATGTAATCAATGTTCACACTTGGTACGTGCTTTACAAATGACTAAGAACACCACAAGAGACAAACCAAATCTATCTTAAGGAGTAAATCCTACTTTATATTTCCTTTTATATATACAGCAATATCTTAATTTGGTTAAGCTGGTTAATTTGAATCAGCATGCTGCTTAAAAACAAATGGAAATTATGAAAATAAAAACACTCAGCAAGATCTCTGGAGAAAAAGTAAACAAAGAACATTTTAAGGTTTACACCGCAGGCTCTAAGACAGACTGGGTGCTCTGGAAAACCCATTATCCCATTCCTTCACAACTCTCCATTCACTTTCTTCAGACTAAACAGGAAGTTCAAGACTGACCAGTAAGTGCCAATTCAAAGAATTCTAGAGAAAGACAAATCTAGACAAGTTCTAGACTTAAGACTATACCAAATTCCAGTTTAAACATGTCAACAAGATCTTTCAGTTCTAATGTTGTCTTTTGAGTGGGAGGGATTGTTAAAATGGGAGTTCAGCAAATAGGACATAAAGTAAAGCAGAAGAAATATGTTTTATGATCAGATTACCTTTACATATTAGGGGCAATAAAATGTAACATTCCTTAGTAATTGCCACAACTGTCTTTGTCATTTGGAGAAAAAAAAAAAAATAATTTGCTTGACATCATCATAGTGGATGTGGTCATCCTCGAACTGATCACACCGAACACACGGAACATCAACTGGAAAAAGGAAAAGCTCTTCCAAATTATACATTTCTATTAGGAATATGCATCACCTACAAAAACTTTCTTTTGATTGTTAAATTATGACTGGATAGTCAATTACAAAAAAGGATTTCTCCTAAAATTTATTGGGAAAAATACAATTAGATGCAGTAAGTGTATCAAGCTGTAAAATGTATGTAACTACAATAAGAAATGTTTGCGTCTGTTTGACAATCTTGAGTTTACATCCTGCAACTCTTTTCCCCCTTGAATTCTGAGTTTACATCTCACATCTCACAGTTAGAAGATTTTTTTTTTAAATTTTTTATCTCACAGTTGACTTTTTTTTGCAATTGCAAAACCTCACAAATCTGAATTGTGAGACAAAGGTTTATTTATTTATTGTTTGTTTGTTTGTGGTCGAAGCTTCTGTATGAAACTCCTGCAAAATTACTAGGGTCTTTTCTCAGAAGATAAAAGCTAACACCTTAGATTAGGGAACACTATTCACCATTAACTAAGTGTTTTCCCTCAGTAAACTCCTATTTTGCAAAACTCCTATTTTGCTGCTTATTGATATTAAGTTCGGTAGTTGTTGTAGTCATGTTTAGGTATTGTGTATGGCTAAGGGATTTAGAATATGGTCATGCAGAGTAAGTCTTTATGTGCTTTATTAGAATGAATAAACATCCAACATGCTAGTAATATGCATGGTAATAAGTAACTAGTAAATAGTGAATAGTGTTCCCTAATCTAAAGTTTTACAAAATAAAACTGAAAAGCAGAAGACTAGTTAGGCTGGTGTGGATTGGACCAGTAACAAACCAACTATCATGTTCCAAACCCCCCCCCATGGGCCTAAATAACAATTTGTGTAATATAAGAAAGTTGCACAATATTTTTGTAGTATTTAAATAGCAGCAAAAGTATTTGCTATAAACACTATCCCGCTTTAAAGGAAAACGCCACCGTTTTTCCATATTCCAATATGTTCTTCCCTCAACTTAGACGAGTTGATATGTACCTCTCCTGTCTCAGTCCGTGCACTTAATCGCTCTAGCGCGCGGCACCACTATGCTAGCGTTTAGCTTAGCACCATTCATTTCTTAGGATCCAAACTGCGATAAATTTAGAAGCCACCAAACACTTCCATGTTTTCCCTATTTAAAGATGTTTACATGAGTAGTTACACGAGTAAGTATGGCGACACAAAATAAAATGGCGATTTTCTAAGCGGATAAAAATGATAACTATAATGTGTGGCGGAAGAGCACTTTGCAGCACTTCGACCTCGGCGCAGTAATATCATCACTCCTGAAAAGTCAATACAACCAACGTGGCCTGCACTATCACTATCACGAGCTTAAAATCGCCACGTTTTATTTTGTGTCGCCATACTTACTCGTGTAACTACTCATGTAAACGTCTTTAAATAGGGAAAACATGGAAGTGTTTGGTGGCTTCTAAATTTATCCCAGTTTGGATCCTAAGAAATGAATGGTGCTAAGCTAAACGCTAGCATAGTGGTGCCGCGCGCTAGAGCGATTAAGTGCACGGACTGAGACGGGAGAGGTACATATCAACTCGTCTAAGTTGAGGGAAGAGCATATTGGAATATGGAAAAACGGTGGCGTTTTCCTTTAATGATATGTCCTATACATTATCTAAAAAAAGTTCAATGGATTGTCTAAATAGGTTCAAATGTCTATCATTACAATATATTTTTATTATAAAAAAATAAATAAATAACAGTTATAAATATAAACCAATAAATGTGGCTTTGATTTATGATTATTATTATTTGGTGTCATAATTCTTGCATTTTTACAGTATCGCATGCTTGTAAATTGTCACATCAAGGGATTTGCCTTTTGACATCTGTTAACACACACACACACACACAAATTTACTCAAGAGGAATGCAAATAAAATGCAGGGGGTGTAACTGTGTTAGAGAACGTTAGAGAAACTTAAAGATGTCACTTTCTTGCTGCACCAGAGATCATAAATTAAGAACATATTGGTTTGATTTTCTTTCCAATTATTGCTGTAAACCCAAGCTGAAGACCAAAGAGGCAGCTCTGGCCAAGGGTTTGGAAAAACACATGCACTGGATTAGCCGCACTGTAATCATATCACTTTCAGTGGAAGGAAAATGAAAGGAATGGTGACTGGTCATCCCAGAGAGAAAAGAGAGAATGTCCATCAGCAAAAATCAAACAACTGTGGAATGCTGGATATTTGACACAGAAGAGTAAAAAAATCTCATAACATTTAACAAAAGTATCATGGGACTTGATGGGAGAGATTCTAAGCAACTAAACAGATTATAGATAATACTGTGACTAAGATAAACACAAAAAGAGATACCCGTAAGCAATGTTACATGCTGTTATTGATCCTAGTATGACATGACACCACTGCAACCCATTAGCTGAGGATGATGGAGGTGCTCCTACCTCATGTCCAGACACAGGACAGGAGATCCACCAGTGTCCTCCCCAATTCATCAGCTGACACTTTACTTGATCTGAAGCATCTGCTTCTTATAGTGTGATGGAACAGTCTGACGGGAAAGAAATCGCACAGGTTTTCCATTATGGTCTTGACCAACGTGGTCAAAGCTTTGTTTCCATTTGCATTCCTGGTGATCCACAGAGCTCCAATTGCATCAATAGTTTGTGAGTCATTTTCTCGTAGCTTTGATGTATTTTCTTACCTGGCCATTGATAAGACAACATTTCTCATTATATTTTTTTTAACCAATCCAGACCTGATGCCTGTTCCACATTAAGCATTTGATCTGCATCTTTCTTTTATTTAATGGCCAGATCACATTGACCAGTGATGGAAATTTCCTTCAAAAATAGCAAAGTACAGTTAGTACAGTTTTGAATAGTGACAAACTACAAGTAATGTGGAATACATAATTCAGTCCCTCCAGGATTTCGCAGGACTTTTTCTGATTTTTGCAGCCTAAACTGACGGATTTTGCTGCGGCTTTTCTCAAAATGTGCGGTGATATTTGCAGCATTTCTTATTGCTTTGCAGTGAAAATATACCATGGACAACATTCTTTTAACTTTTCTGACTTCGAGAACCATCGTAGGGCTCCAGACTAACATTTGAGGACACCAGTGCCATTAAGTTCTACAGAAGGTGGCACCAGCACCTGACAGTAAAGCACTCACCCTAATCGCACATGTACATCTCGGAGATGTCTATTTGATGTCTGCATTTAAATATGCAAGACGTATTTTTTTAGATTGTTTGCTCATCTGCAATACGTCTCTAAGACATTTCCAGTCAGATTTCAAATAGACATGTAATAGAATGCATGTAAAACTGCTTCTGAGACATTTATCAGATTACAAGGTAGATGTTTCCCAGATCTTTAGCAGACGTCTTACAGATTTACTTGTGCTGTCTGGGTAGTTGAGATGCAGATAAAATTAACTTTTATTACCGTCATTCATAATGTCTAAATATAATTTGATAAATTAAAAAAATATATATATATATACATATATATATATATATATATATATATATTGTCAGGGTTCTGTTGTGTGTGTCATCTGTTCCTGCCTCTTGTGTCCATATTTGGTTTGTTTCCTGTCCTTGTTTCATGTCATTATGAGTTAAGTATGTTCCAGCTGTGTTTATGTGATTATGTGTTAATTACCCTGTGTATTTAGTTCCTGTCTTTTGAGTTTGATTTCGTCTGGTCTACTCGTTACTTCCCGGTGTATCCTGTCTCTGAGTCCTGCCTTGTCCTGCCTTGATGTCATTAAATATTATTATTTGAGTTTACGTCCTCGTCTCCGTGTTCCTGTTCCTCCCTCGTGTGTGCACCGTGACATATATACTGTATAGGGAGTGTAAATGGCTAATAAGCCTACAAGCTAATAAGCCTAAGTCTCTGCAGCCATATAGTGGTAATTTAATGTCCTTTTTATTTTTAAATAAGTGTTTGCTTTCCTACATTATGAAACTTTTAGTTTTATAAATAGAGGCAACCTATGAAGAATGAACAAATAATGTCATCAGATTAAAAATAACTTTAAAATTTGGTAATACTTAAAGTTTTGAAGTGCTGGGAAAAGTTGTGTGAAGCATTTAAAAAACACTCGAAAACATTAGACCATTTCTGCCACAAGTTGTTCCTGTAGTTATGTTGCATCCATGGTGAATGGTGGAGATTTGTGTTTATTGCAGGGGCATAGAATTGGGGGGGGCAAACGAAAGAGAACGCGCAATCTATGGCTTATTAGATCCCTATATAAAGCATACGGACAGAAAGACAAACGTTGTGCGGAAAGATGCACAATCTTTCAGCCTAGGATAAAGTCATGAACATCAACAATAATTTGGGACAAATATAATGTTTTTTTTGTTGTTGTTTTTTGGTAAACTATAAGTGGCACTCTGTGGTGCAGCAGGATTTGGAACATGCGTCCTGAGTCGCTGCGGACAGTCTTTAACTTTAAATGTTGTTCAACTGAATGTACAAATCAAACTGTTAGCTGAAATATCCACAAAATAAAAAACAACACTGATATAAGAGCGTGCAGTTTATCTGTCAATCAGATGCACACGAGTTTCGTTACTACAGCAACAGCACAGCATTCTTTCAGAATCATCCTGGGTCCAATTCAATTAATATTAAAATAAAGCGATGTGTGATTAAAGGGATAGTTCACCCAAAAATGAAAATTCTGTCATCATTTACTCACCCGGAAGTAGTTCCAAACCTGTATGAATATCTTTGTTCTGCCGAACACAAAGGAAGATATTTTGAAGAAACTTTGTAACCAGGCTGTTTTGGGGCACCATTGACTTCCATAGTAGGACAAAAATAAAATACTATGGAAGTCAATGGTGCCCCAGAACTGCTCTGTGTCCCACATTCTTCAGAATATCTTCCTTTGACATTCATACAGGTTTGGAAATATTGGTTGAGTAAATGATGACAGAATGTTCATTTTTGAGATGTTCATTAACTATCCCTTTAAGCGCTCTGATGCTGATGGTTGTTGGTTCACAAAATCATAATTGTGTAATTATTGTCTGTTAAAAAAAACACAAAAAGAACTCTGTATGCTGTATGAATTATATAACCGGGGGGGTTATGTCCCCACCAATGTCGAAAGCAAACCTACTTGAGCAATGTTTTTCCTGGTTTCCACATCAGTGGCGTTTGTTCTGATATCCGTAGCTTTAACAGAATTCTGCGCCAAATTTGAATGCTTCTCACAAGTTTTGACAGAGATGTTATTGATTCTGCGGTGAATTCGACTACTTTCTTCACAGTATCTCCCAGCGCTGTGTATAACGGTGTCGCGTGATTGAGAGCAGCCCGCGGCTCCGGCCCGAGCAGATAAACGTTCTGCGCCGTGTAGCCCAAACGAGTTCGTTCTGCTTTCGGTTCGTCCAATGTAGCTCTTGTAAATCGGGCATGATGAGAACGCAAGGCTGTTCATTCCATTTTTCAAACTGAGAAACAACCTTTCTTTGACTGAATGCGCGTTGCTATGAAGTCACGGGACGCGTCTAAGCCCTGGAGGGACTGATAATTAGTTAATAAATAAATAAACAAATAAATGCAGAAATCAGGTCAGAGTTTTTAATTTTTGTAAATCTCATGACTAGTGATTATAGTGATGAGAAATTTTGAAGCACTGCTTCATGAAGCTTCAAACATTTGTGAATATTTTATTTTGGATTGGTGGTTCATATGAAACTGGCCAAGTAAAGTGATTTTGGCAAGCAACACATTGTGATGCCATACTATATCGAACCTTGTTACAGGTAAAACATCTGTAAAAAAAATCCTTCATTTTAGTACAGGTCACTACATGTGCCCTAATTTTTACAGATTTTTTTTTTTTTACAGTGTAGCCAAGTCCTGCCTAAACACACATTTAACAAGCACTACAAATTAATTACACAAATTATACAGACACTTCATACTTAATTGTATTTACTAATTTGCAGATTATTATTAATAGATACACTTCCATTAATAAAGTTTATAGGTTACATCTGTAACCATGTTTCCCCAAGGGGCATGAGACGCTGCACCAGAAATGCTTTGAGAACACCTCTATGTAACAGTGTACTGAAGCACATGTGAAATCAATCCAATAGAGTGGCAAGACGTCATGGACAGGGTGACATAGTGACCAGGAATTTTGCATTTTGGAACCATGGTTAGATGTAACCTAGAGACGTTCTCCTTCAGGGAACTCGCACTGCATCAGAAACACTTTGGGAATTAGAATACCACCTCTGCTAGGACGAGAGAACTCTAGAGCCTGGAGTGGTCCTCACATCTATGTTATAAAACCTAACAAAGATGAGTGGGGATGACCATCCCACTGCCTCACAAATGTCGTGTAATGATACACCTGACAGAAAGGTTTAGGATGCCGCCCTACCCCTAGTTTAGGAGGCCCTGTACCCAGAGGTGAAGAGAAGTCAGAGCACTCATAAGCTTAATGCTTAATGTCTACTTTGTTGCTGGGAGCTCTCTCTTAGGGGGACCAATGCAGACAAAAAGTTGGTCAGTTTTCCTCCAGAGGGCAGTTCTGTGGACATAGGTGCCCTGTGCTCAAACTGGACAAACTAAAATAAGCTTATTCTCCTCTGGCCACAGAAAGGGCCTAAAGGTCACCAACTCTCTTCAGAGATGAAATGCTAATAGAATAGTTTTTAGTGTCAGAAACTTACCACTTTTTTGTTTTGCGGCGTGGCGCGACACGACAACTGTCGCATCCGGTGTAGACATGGTGTAAGCCTTCTTTTGTTCTGCAGACGTTTTCCTCTTTTGTTTTTTATCTGCCATCTTTATCTTTCTGTTGTTGCTCGGCTCGGCTAATGTCCGTCATGTGCACTGAGCGCTCTCTCCTCCGCATCATGAGTAAACACACCCCTTACTGCTGATTAGCGACAAGTTTGTTTTGGTAACTGGAACCAGCTGTTGATCTCCGCACCATGAAGTGAAAAGTTTCCACTTCAGGGAGTACAGTTTCCTTATGGAGAGTGCTCTGGAGTGGGGAATGGTCTCTACAACCTCAGTTGTGAAACCGGAATCTATAATTTGTGCCCCCTCAGAGGCCACACCCATGGTTTACATAATTCCAGGTGTGGATGCAAAATCGTGCTGCCCGCCTGAGTCAGAAGCTCCCACAGAGGGACATTGAGAAGGTACACAAGGTCTGAGAACCATACTCAGGCCGGCCAGAACTGGGCTACTAGAAGTAGACCGACCTCATCCCGGCAGACTCTCTCCAGAACTCCCAGGAGCAGAGCGAACGTGGGCAAGGCGTACAGAGGCAGCCTCAGCCACGTCTGTCCCATCCCTGCAAACAAGCCTGTGGTGGCCCTTTACGGGCCCACTTAGGGCTAGCCTATGGGCCCCCAGCGGGCTGCCAGCGCAGGGCCCCTGAGAATTTGCTCATTGGCAAAACGTTGGCCCCTTAGTGCTGGCTCTGCACGGGCAGCCCTCACTTAGCCCCACACAGGGCCCGCACTATTAATCAACAACATCTGTTTCACTATCAATACTCTAAAAGTCTACTAAAAGACTAAAAGTCTTTGGGCAAAACAGTTATTATACATCTGAAATGGATGCAGTCACCACATAACTAATGTCTGTATTGTCAAAAATGTACAGTAGTCAAAGCGATTTCAAATCAATTTATTAAATACAAAATAGAAAACATTCAATTCAGGTTAATACAGCTACATATAGCTAAAAATGTAAATACACAAAAGAACAAAAAAACAAAAGAAAGCAAACAAAGCAATGTAAGATTGTAGGATTTTGTCATGTGAAAGTTGATGTGTGTGAAAGTCTTATCTGTAGGGCATAAATGTCTAAACACTGACCGTAGCTGAAGTTACTGATAGCAAATGAATAGCCTCTTGTAATGAAAACACACCACAGCTCTCAAACACCAGACTCTTCCTAACCAGGAACAGTCAAGCATAGTCCAGACTATGATCCCACGTCGAAAAGAACTTTAAATCCATATCAAACTGGACCATAATGTGGTGACCTCACCAATAAAGAGTCCTTCTAAAATGCATACAAATACACTGTCTTAAACTCTTAGCATCAATCCAAACATAGGCCATACATACATGTAACATCTCTGCAAAAAACATCAACTCCTTACTTTAGACTGTGCTTGAAATGACACATTTCCCAACCAGGACACAGCACAATGTGCTCAGCAGGTGAGCCATGCTGGCTATTGCTGCTTGTTATTGCTACTCCCTCTTCTTCTTCATCTTCTTCATTGGAGTTTTACGGCAGTTGGCATCCATAGTGTTGTATTATTGTCATCTGCTGTCTCACTTTGACTTACTATATCTTAATTAAATTCGTCCTACCAGTCCAGTCCTCCTTAGAAAACTAAACGGGTGCTTCTCAAATGGAAAGGCTGCATCTACCGAGGCTGCATCCTTCCTAGTTCAGTCCTATAGAGTCCTGTAGGCTAGAGTCCTCCTCAGCATATAAGCGCTAGAATAAGACGGTCTAGTAAGAACGCGCTGCTACGTCACATATGTTCCCGCCCTCACCGTCACGGCACGAAAATACAAATAAAACTTAGTTTTGGAAAAATACTTTGTATTACAAATCTTTATATTATTTGGCCTTCTATTAATGTAATACAATGAATCACAGCTGTCTACAGTCTCCCCATGGCTTAAGTTATTGGCAGTTTAGCGTTTATTGAGTAATTTACACCAAAACAAAAAATAACATCTATGCTTTCATGTCCGAAAACTTTCTTTTTGTCTAACATTTCATCATAAATTCAGACAAGCTCTGACTCGTTTTTCATCAGTTTATTTTCATGAAATGGAATGGGTACAAAGGATTGTGGGTGATTGAAGGTCGCAAAGGATACATCCCATGTATCCTTCAAATTCAGCTGAATGAAGGACACGAAACGAAGGCTGCATTCCAAGGATTCTTCGGATTGAGATGGCCTTCAGCGACGTTTGATGACGTGGCAGCCGAGATATGCAACCTTCGTAGGATGCAGCCTTCCGTTTGAGAAACACCCAACAAATATCTCCGTCCTTGGTCTTGCTACTCCCTCTACCCACATGGCTTTACTTAAGGAAACCTAAAACACCCTAGCACCCCTAGTGGTAAGGAAGAAAACTGCCCACAAAATTATTATTAACAGGCTCATGTCTGTTGCACCTCAAATATGACTCGTGAGACCCACTTTACTGCAGAGATTAGTTCCAACTTTTATCAAACTCACCCAACTGTGATTTTCTAATGATCCTAAAGACACTGATTAGCATGCTCAGGTGTGTTTGATTAAGGTTATAACTAAACTCTGCAGGAAAGTGTATCTCGTGAGCCAGATTTGTGGATCCCTGGCCTATTTGAAACAACAGGTTCTGAAAAGGTGTCTTTTGGTTTGAGCCATTCCAGTTCAATTGAGTGGCTAAAGAATGGCCAGTCAATGTTGTTTGTATTCTCCTAGTTGCATTACAGGGCTGCCTACACAAAAACCTGCATGGGCCCAAAGGTACAAAATTTGCTCTTGGACCACACTGGGCCATCATTGGATTAATGTGGGCAGTCCCATAGTGTGGGCTGTTCACAGAGAGCCCACGGTGAGCCCAAAGCTGTGGTCCTCGCCTGGGCAACCCCACACTGGGCATGTTTAGGTTTGGTGTGGGCTGGCCCTAGAACACTCTGCCCGCAAAAAAGCCAGCATGGGCCCCGCAGGTGCATGTTTGCAGGGATAGCATCCCGTTCCAGAGGAGCTGGATGTGTGAGGGAGAACCAGAGTGGACAACGAGAGGTTTCTGGAGACACAAACAAGTCCAGTTGAGCCTCAATGAACACCCTCCAAATCTGCTCTACCACCTCAGGGTAGAGCCTCCACTCCCCGGGCCGCAGCCACTGCCTCAACAGGATGCCTGCTCCCTGATTGAGGTGCCCAGGAATATAGACTGCCTTCAGGGAGAGCAGCTTTCTTTGGCCCCACAGGAGGTTCTGGTGTGCCAGTTTGCAAAGTGGGCACAACCGCAAACAACCCACCCCCCCACTGTCAGTTGATATGAGACCACCAATGTGTTATCTGTACAAACAAGCACATGATGGCCTCTGTGGTCTGGGAGGAAGTGTTTCCATGTTCAAAACACGGTCAACATCTCCAGGCAGTTTATGTGCCATGAAAGATGGTCCCTCCACAGAACACGAGCAACCACTCATGATTCCTCCCCAGCCCGTGAGGGATGCATTGCAACTTTTATGCGATGACAAGGAGCTCCCAACATGGGACCCTGGGACAGGAACCAAGGCGTTTTCCACATGACTAAGGCACGAAGGAATCGCTGCGTGACCTTGATCATGTGAAATGGGTTGCCCCTTGATGAAAACCCCCTGGTCCTGAGCCACCACTGCAAGGGTTTCATGTACAGCAGGCCAAAAGGTATCACATTGGATGCAGCTGCCATCAGACCCAACAGTCTTTGAAACTGTTTCACAGTGAGTGGATGGCCTAGCCTGACTGGTGGTCACCTGAACTGGAGAAAGCACAGTCTTCTTGGCATTCAGCCTCAACCCCAGCTCTTTCATAAGGGTGAGGATGACATATCGATGCCAAACCACTATCTGCTCTGATTGAGCCAGTATCAACCAATCATAGGTATAATTTAATATGCGGGTGCCCTGGAGTCTGAGAGGAGCCAAAATTGCATTCACACATTTGGTAAAAGTGCAGGGTGACAGTGCTAGGCCAAACGGAAGAACACGATATTTAAAAATTTTTGTGATAGCCTATTTCTATAAATATTTCGGAAATATTTTCCTGGATTGATAAAAACATTGAAAATGCTTGTGAGAAAACATTAATGTCATGTATGTATATGTGACAATGATAAATAAAATGATATTTATCATTTTATTTAGTTATTTATTTGGAGTATATCAAACAAGTAGCCCTTGAGACCATTTTATCCCTTCAGGGAGCCCTCACTCACAAAAAGGTTGGTGACCCCTGCTCTAGAGAGTAGCCACTTCCTGTTCCATCACCAGAGCCTGCTCGGGATGCACCACCGTGGGCGTTACCACGTTGAAACAAGGAGGATGAGAACCGAATTGGATTCTGTAGCCCAGGCATCTCCAACTACCATCTTCAGTTCTAACCCTGCTTCAACACACCTGCCTATAATTTTCAAGTAACATTGAACACCTTGATTAGCTGCATAAGGTGTGCTTGATTGGGGTTGGAGCTGAAATCTGCAGGATGGTAGCTCTCCAGGAGCAGGGATGGAGACCCCTGCTGTGGCCTCTCTCCACAGTCTGCAGGACCCATTGAGACACATTTGGCAGATGCTTCCACACTGCCAAAAAGAGTACCAAGGGAATCAGTCTCTCGAGAGTAGTCTGAGCAGTCAGTCCCATGCCCTGGAGTGGATGACTGGTAGAGATGACTGATCTGACTGCTCTAATGACCTCCTTCAAGGATGCAAGCCACCCAGAGCTGCTATGTTTCCGGGTGGACACTGAGAACTGAGCTCACTGGAGCCTGCTGTGCCCTGAATCACCGAAGGTGGCAGGGTTACAAGACCAATCTCCTGAGGTCACTGAAGAGAAACAGGCACTGCATGATGAGGTGTACACCGCTTTTCCCAAGAGGGGCCTGCCCTCTGATGCCTCACTCTCAGAAGCCTTACACTTCTGTTTTTTAGCCTCCTGAATCCTCTCAATGACAGAATTTACTGCATCGCCAAAGAGGCCAGAAGGCACTAGCGGGGTGTTCAGCAGGAAGAACCTGTCCTTTTCTTTAATATCAGACAGATTCAACCAGAGATGTCTCTCCATAGCCATAGAATGGCCGATGGCTCTGGCCATTTCTTTGGTGGCCCAGAGAGACAAATCTGCAGCTCGACAGAGTTCTTTAATATCTTCAGAGCCCATCTCCTCGCCTTCATCCAGATCTTTGAGCAGGTCATTTTGGTATGTCTGCAACACTGCCATGGTGTGCAGGCAAGCTCCAACCTGACATGCCATTGGATAAGCTTTACCCACCAAAGCCGATGTTGTTCTGAATAGCTTGTTGGGTAACGTCGGAGTCTTCAGGGATGGCGCTGACTCAGGAGACAGATAGCTAGCAAGCATCTGTTCCACCCGAGGCTTCGCCCCATTGCCCTGATCCCTCAGCCCCAGAATGTTTGAATAATTAGCTACCATAGGGCTGAAGAGCCAGGCTGAGAAAGCTTTACCCTTTGACCGTGACACCTCAGTGTGGAGGTCACGGAAAAAACGGAAGGCCCCAATGTGGATGAAGTTACTTGGAGCACAGGAAATGTTCATCCAATTTGCTTTTGTGATGAATGTCCTGCTTCTCCGCTGGCCAGTCGATTTTTAATTTGGCTACGGACCTAGTGTTAAAAAAGTGTTAAAAAAATGACACAGATAAACATACAATTGTGTAAGAATAATCCACGCTGACCTTGCACCTGCAGCACGCAGTCAGTTCAACAATGCACACGTGCAGTATCGAAGTCCCCAAGGTGGAAACATTCACAGTTGGGCCATTGATTTAAAGAACTAGTTGAAGAAGAAGATGATGGTATGACAATAAAAACAGCAGAAGGTGGAAAAAACAACAATGGATATGTGTGTCTGAAAACAGAAGCCTTTGTTCTAAGGTTTAAGGTCTAAGGTTTGTTCTAAGGAGTAAAGGAATGACACAACTCCACTCCATGCTGCCCTCTGCAGGTCAGGTAGAATATCACAAAGTAGTGTGTATGTGTCAAACGTACTGTTTTTTAGATTACAAATTAATCTAGAAGTAGTCATGATTACTGTGTCAACTAAACATCTTTTTTCTACAGTTTTAGTCTTGTACTCAACACTACTTAATACAAGCTACCAACAAAGTATCATTTCACAAAAGCACCAATGCTGCCAATGATTTCTACAATAATTATGTGCTCTTCAAATGCAGTTGGAAATATCGCAATTACAAGCTGCGAGCAAATGAATGACCAAGCGTAGTCAAGTGGAATTTACAAGTGGAAATCTAGATGATACAAGATTTGCGGAGTTGTGACGTTGAAAGGGGCATGTTAATTTGAAACATGGCGGAAGCACTCATCTATATTATAGACCATATAATATAGCTATAATCTATAAATAGAGATCCGTGAGTGGAAAGCGAGCCATATCTACACAGCAGCACCATTTCCATATGCAAAACTGGCTTGCCGCCATGCCAGCAATTTGCTGAGTGTCAGCAGACACAGCTCTGATCGAACAAATGTACTATGGATGTTATGGATTTAAAAACTTTGACAGCATGCAGAGGCTTATGTAGCATATCTGGAAGCAGTTAAAAAGCAAGGGGACACATTCCCTCATGTGGAATCAGTTTTTCCCATGAAGTGTCATTGTTTCCATAAGCACAAGGGTTTTTACAGTACTATACCTTTAAAGGGAGGGCTTGCTGTGGGGACTGTATTTAGTAATGTAATGTATATTGATGTTTTGCCTAAGTCAAAAGAGTGCTCAAATAAGTGCTGTTTTTCTTATTTCTTTCTATTTATCAAAGAATCCTAAAAAAAAATCAGTTTACACACAAATTTTAAGATCAGGTGAGCTTAATATATGTATATCAAATATAATGACTGCTGAAAATTTAGCTTTGCCATCACTAGAATAAATCACATTTTGAAATATATCAAAATTAAAAACTACAATTTTAAATTGTAATAATATTTCACAATAATACTGTTTTTACAGTATTTTACTAAGTAAATGCAGCCTTGATAAAAGACTTTTAAAAACATAAAAAATCAATTATACAATAAATTAACAATACAATTATTGTTATATAATATATATATATATTATATATAATCTTTGTTATATAATATATAAATTAAAAATCTACGTGAATTAAATATCCCCAAAGCATTAATTATAACATTCAGTATACTTTATGTGTAGATATGTTTTTCTTAATGCCAGAATGCATAATATAGTCCATATACACTGTAAATAAATTATTTCAAGTGCATATTTTCGCAGAAAGCTTTTCAGAAAAAAAGCTTTCAATTGATAAATGTCCTTCTTTTTCTGCAGCACATGCTTTTTTGACAACCTGCAATCAAACCACTGTAATTGGTGGCATGATGTCACAGAGCAGAATCGTCAGTTAGTAGTATGAAACCACAGAACCATATTCCAGTCTACTGTGGCTTTGTCAAGCTTGCTTCAAATATGTGCAGCACTTGCTTAATGATGGTCTTGGATGAAAGGCAGTGCTTATACATTTTCAAAATCCCTGCGATGGACGATCATGATGCCAGTGGGTCAATGAATGCCTTGACAAAGATTCCACACATGTGGTTGGTTTAGTCTTAAACTCTTAAATATGCCTGGGAACCCTGTAGTCATGAAAAATGCATAATGTCAGGGGGAGCAGTGGTTCAGTGTGTCAGTGAAGACACGCAAAATGGTCTGGCCAATCTAAGTGAGGGTTAGAGACCCTGGTGCCAAGCTAAAAACTGCTTGGCACACACTGGGAAACACCTCCCAAGTTAGGCAACTTAGTGACCATTTCTGAATGAGTCAGTGGGAATGTGGGTTTTGAGTACAAACTGCGTCACTCTGTTTTTTTTTTTTTTTTTTTTTTCTGTGGGGAGAATTATAGCCATTTCTTTCATTGTCTGATGAAAATGGACAAAACAAAATGCAGTCTAAGAATTCTGCTCACTATTATTATCTGATATGTCATTTTATTGTGTGGAGTGTCCTCTAGTGGAAAGAGTTGGGACAGTGATTGCTCTGTTCCACATGAGGTGTTTTCAAGAGCAGCATTAAGAAACCACATTTGAACCATTTTATCACCTGTATCCACTTACAGAGGAAAAAGGCCCTGAGAAACAATACACAGGATGATACAAGTAGTCTACTTGTATCATCCTGTGTATTGTTTCTCAGGGCCTTTTTCCTCTGTAAGTTTGTATGGAGAGAGAGAGAGAGAAAGATTTGACTTTTATATGCTTTTGTGTGGCTTGGAGTCCTTGTCTGACTGCAAAGCCAACATAAACTCTGTTTCCAACTGTACCTCTTTCTCACATCTCTCTTTCTCCTAATTCAAATCTTCACAAGCCTCCATCAAAATGCTATGTGGCCTCATGCCAAAGTTAACTTCCTGGATCGTACGGTTACAGACTTGCTCACTCACTCACACACACACACACACACACACACACACACACACACACACACACACACACACACACACACACACACACACACACACACACACACACACACGTTTACTTAACTATATAAATGGGGGCATTCCATATACTTCTATTGTTTTTTTTTAATATACAGCTAGTTATATTATAACCTATCTTGTCCTAAATGAAGTTCCTAAATGAAGTGTGTGAAATGTGACACACACACACACACACACACACACACACAGAGAGAGACAGACACACACACACGCACACTGGTTTCCATGTTTTATGGGGATATTCCATAGACGTAAGGGATATTCCATAGATGTAATGGTTTTAAACTGTACAAACTGTAATTTCTATCCCTTACCCTAACCCTACCCCTCACACAAAACTTACTGCAGTTTTAGTTGTTCCAAAAAAACAAACAAACAAAAAAAATCACTTAGTATGATTTATAAGCTGTTTTCCTCACACAAAACTTTCTGCAGTTTTAGTTGTTCCAAAAAAAAACAAACAATTTAAAACAAAACTTGAAAATCACTGTTTTTTTTATATATATATATATTTTTTATACAAATAGTCCCCAAAAGAAGGATTTGATTGTATGATTTAGCTGTACAAATTTTTCCTCATGGTTCATACACACATTCCTTTGCAAAAATGCAAATAAGTACAAGGGAAATATGTTTTTATATACAACAAATTAATAACTATAAAATCGCCCCCTTCGATATCCCGATCAAGAAGTAAATAGATATTTTGTAATGGTTGTTGAATGGTGTGTGTATACAGTGTGTGTATTACAACTAAACAGGCATTATGCAGCACTACCGACCACTACACTGTAATGCTGTTCAGTTTGTTAAACTTAAAATGATGCATCTGTTAAAGCAATGAAATGTCAGGGAACAATAACATTGTAAAACACACACACACACACACACACACACACACACACACACACACACACACACACACACACACACGCACACACAAACAAACACACACACATTTTACAATTTAAAACATAAACTTGATTTACTCTATTCATAGCCTATACTGTTTTTTATATATATATATATTTTTTTTATACAAATGAGGATGTCCCCAAAAGAAGGATTTAGGAGGCTTTGTCATGTGATTTAGCTCCCGTCTGGGTACAAATTTGTTCCCACAAATTAACTGAATATGGTTCATACACACATTCCTTTGCAAAAATGCATACATGTTTACTTAGCTATCTACAAGGGAACATAGCCCTGGCTTTTTGTTTTTATATACAACAAATTAATAACAATATATAGGTCAGAGGTGCCCAAACGTTTTGCAATAAAGAGACAAAAATCAAACTTGATTGAGGGCCATAGATTAAAGTAAATTTTGTGTTATACAATATATTATTTTAAAATCGATTTTCCATTTATAAAATCCCCTTACAATCTACATATCAATGAAAAAAGTAGCATATTTTCCCCCTACCTTTCTTGTAATTTGGCAAGATACATTTACTTGAAAGGTAAAATTGTCAAGATATTTAGACTTGTTTTAAGAGATGATATCTTTTAGTTTATTTTTCATACATCACTGGCACTTTGTTTTTAACATAAATATAACACAATTTTGAGAGGTTTATGCTTAAACTGCTAAAAATGGGTTATGCTTAAAAAAATAAAATAATTCTTATGACTGGTCATCTTTCTTTTTGGTTTGGCTTGCATTAACTTAAAGACACTGGGTTTACTAAAGAATTGATTATTAAGTTAATTTCAGATAAACTGAAAGCATAATTATGTGAGTTTACACAGAAGTTGTGGCTGTGAAATACCACATATGTTCAGGTTACCTTAGATGACCATTTGGTGGCCGCCCTATCATGCCTCTGACTGACCGTGACCTTTGTGCCAGTGCCAGATCACGCAAGATCAATATTCCCTCTTTTGATAGCCATTCATTCATCATGCTGCCAGGGGATGCCTGGAAAAAAAGGGCACAGAGTGATCAAAATTTCCATTTAAAGATAAAATTCTAGCACTCTACTTTCTACCAACATTTAGAGGCCCAGTTTAGGAAATAGGGTTCATTGACCTTATACACAGCATTTTACATGGATTTTCTTTGAGCCACGCTGTCTTATTTTAGTTCAAAAGAAAGCAGAACTCAGAAAGAGGGAGCGGGACAAGATGCAAAAGAGAAATGAAAAAGAATTGTGCGCTCAAATACAACCACTGGAAAATACATTTATAGGAACTGCTAACCAAGCAGTTTAAAAGTACAGAGCAGAGAGATTGAAGACTACGTGAAGCTGTGTTGTCTGTACTAAGCGAGTCTCTTTTTTTTTGCCCCATAAGACTGAGCGCCAGTGCCAGTGATTCTGACAGAAACAGCTCTTGGCTACTGTTATGGCAGTGTGTTTGAGGGGAATGGGGCCAGCCGAAGACAGAAAGTTGGACCAAAAAGGGGCAAAACTTTGAAAACTGTATCCATGATCAAAAACAAACAAATTCCACAGCCACTGAATCATCTGGTCAGCTTCTGTTCGCTCCAGACGCCCTTTCCACTCGAAACCAACAGGACACTCCTATTGTCAAAATATGAATGCATTGGGTTTGAGCTATACATTTTGGTTACAGTTTTTAAGCATTTATGACAACTGTTGGCAAAAGTGGTCTCAGCACAATGCACATAAGATTTGGAAGGACACTAGTCAGTTAAATGAAGATGGTTTTAAAATGTTTCCACGTGTAGAATCAGTAAGTACCGTGAATTTATTTCATTAAACACAAAAAAATTATACTTTCAGTTATTTTACTGGTGATATACTGAAAGGCTTTTGTTTTATTAGCATCTTTTCATGCGTGAAAATAATTATTGTTAATACAATTGCTTCATTTAAAAGCTATGAAGTTAGAAACTAGGAGGAGAGAGTTCAAGTGTTTTTTTTTCTGAAAGTAATTTTCTGTTTTTACAAAATAGCTGTATCCATTTTATGTCTTTGTTTTAGGGTTGTATGGTACAATAAAACTCCACACACTTTTGAGTGGCCAATTGAATGAGAGAGAAAAAAAACACTATAAAATGAAGAAAGCCATAATTTTGACCTTTTGCATTTTGTCTGGGACAAACTTTCACAGGCTACAACAGAAAAGTAATTCTTTAGACAAGACAAGAAAGAGAAAGAGAGGAATGTTTCCCTCAGTTATTTCTTTCTGCTTGCGTCCATAAGAGTGAAACGCCTGTTTCCCGCTGACTACTATGAAACGAGATCATTAAATTGATTCCATCTGTACATTTGTGGATAACTTTCCATCCACCAGCACATGCTTCAGCCCCTTTCCTGCACGTTCCTGTTTATTATGAAGATTTACCAGCTGTATTCAGCCAAAAATGTATACTAACCTATATAATATCTTATATTCTATCTCATGATGTATATCTTTGTCAAACTGATCATCAAGTATACTAACAACCTTGAACCCTATAGCCTTTCACCAAAAACAAAATAATATAAGTGTGTGCCATAATTACTTCAAATAATTTAATCCTCACTAAACTGAAACATTAAACACTGTACCCTGTTGGTGAATGGAATGCATTGACACTTAACTAATTGTATGTTGTAAATTATCATGCCTTTTGGGACAACATAAAAGTACTTTTTGGCTCTTCTGGACTCATTTAGTAAAGATTAATGACATCTGAATGTTACTACCATCATCTCACAACAAACGCTTGACTGATGAATGCTGCTGATTGTGTGTGATGTCAAACTAATGGCTGTTTACAGAGTTTGTAGACATTGTCTTTATCCAGATGCCATCCAGTCATTAACGTGCTTATTGCAGACTCTCATTCATCAGTTTGAACTGAATTCAAAGCTCACAGTTGTGCAATCAAAGGAAATGTGTTCAGTGAGTATATTCTGATATGTCTTATGATCACTTCAAGATGTTATGTGGTCTGTAACAACTTCTCTTGTCTCATGGTGGCGCTGGCACACTTTCTCACATGCTTAGTCCATTTTTATTTGAATGTAATTTGTGAATGACACATTTCAAATCTCAACACATTCAAATTCATAGCAGCCATTCTAAAAAAGCTTGAATAATGTCGAGATTACTTTTATGATAATGTCATAATGTCACAAGATGTCATTCATCATAATGATAATGTAAATATCCTTTTAAATTATGGCTTCACCCTTATTCATAAATTAAGATAATGTACTTGCCTGTTGTTTTACTAGTACATAGAGTACATGCCTGGTAATTTCAAATATATGAAATAGTACATTAAACAATTGTTAATATTTCTTGCAATACAAATAAAGTGTTGTTGTTGTTGTTATTATTATAAACAACAATACTTATAATTATTACAATAATGGTCTCGGCTTGGAACAACATGAAAATTTAACTTAAATTTACAATGATGTATTACTATTTAATAATATACCTTTCATTTTTATGTTGTTGCATTATTATACTTTTGCATTTGACATTGTTTTACATCATTTTACTATTATTATTGAAAATAAGTTTTTTATTATTATGTTAATTAGCTGTAATATACAGTAATTTCATATCAATAATATGATATTTTGGGAAAGATATTTTACAGACAGGTGTGACCACTTGAGGCCTGGTGCGAGGGCAACAATCTCCCATGTCAAATATAGAAGCAATTAATGCACATTCAATGTTCCTGATTGTAAACACCATCAATGACCTTTCAAGAACCTTAAACACACCCTTCTTAGTGAAAAGTTTACTTTTCTAAGGGGGTTTGAGAGCGCTGGCCTGCAAAGCCATATCCTCTGGCTAAGCCTCTCCAGATGTTGTGTTAGTAAGTGTTTTGACAAATGGCATCAGTCAACTGTTATATGGCATGTTCACTTCAGTTTCTTCAGGGAAACCCATATAAGTGTTAGGATGGGGTTAGTGCATTTTATTTATACATGTATTGGTTTATTGTTTTCTAGCTATTACATTCTCTATTTATTTATTTAAAACTTCAAGTAAGTAAATGTGTAAAGTACATATTAGTATTAGAAGTATGTATCATAGTTAATATTCATAATTTATTCAGGTATCAAGTAAAGTGCAACTAGTGTATAATTTCAATGTTGTTTTGCTTTGCTTGGTTTATTTTAGAATGTTGCTTATATTTTAAGCAATAAGGATTTATGTAATATATATTGTTTTGTTTAAACAAGTATTGTAGTAGTTAATAATGTTAGTAGTAGTAGTTAATAAAAAAAAAAAAAAAAAACCTAAAGAGCATTGTCACATATCTAGACAAAATGAGTGTTTGTATATAACCAGGCAAGAAAGGGACTATAAATCTTGATGATTTAAAATACATTTTGTGTTGGTTTTAATTTCTTTTCTCAAATAATATTTGTGAAAGTTTCAAAAACTACTTCATTGCATAGCATGTTATTTAATGGTGTTTTTCAACTTTTCCAGTTCTTTAGTCATTAATGTCACAAACCGACACAAAACGATGTAGTATACATGCCAGACCAGCATGTTGCGCTGTAACTCTGCGCTAGATATAAACCGGGTGTGCCTCACATATCTGGAAAAGTGAAGCTGCGGGCTCTTTGATCGCCCCCTGGTGGTTGGCTGCAGTACAGGTCATAAACCCCACCCTCTCCATGTAAACGAATGGGACTTGAGTCAAAATAAAAAAATAAATTACACTTCCAATACAATTTTCCAAAATATGGTTTTGGTCATTTAAGGTAGTTGTTATCACTCTGATATATGTTCAATTGTTCATTTTTGTGATAAGTTTAATTTTAGCTAGTAATTTAATGCTATAAAAACGGGGCGTGTCGTTATGATTGATTGGGTCTGCCGGAGTTTGGGCGGGAGTTTGATTCCGCGGCTCCACCTCACGACTCTACTGCGCAGACTCTGGCTCCAAACGAATCTCTACTGCGCAGACGCGGGCTCCAAATGACGTCATTTTCGCAAGATGGCAACAGCCATACTGAGATGCTTTAGCTTCACTTTTCTATAGTGGAAGGAAGCGGAGACGCGTCGTCCATCTTTTTTACAGTCTATGATATAAACCCAAAAAATGGAGAAGAAGACTTGGACTATACAAAAGAACATGGAACAATACATTTATTAATCTGTATTAGCCTAATGTTAGTTAATAAAAAGACAATCGTTCAGTGTTTGTTCATGTTTTTGTTGCTATTACGTGATGTAGCGGTGTCTGACTAGGGGTGAGACGTGGGCTGATGACATCATCGTTTCAGAAAATATACAGATTCACGGTTGCGCGTTTTCAGATTTATCCACTCTGGGACGAATAACTCTGCAACGAAATGCCTATACGATACAAAATGTATGCGTATACAGCTAAACACGTCTCCGTGTGGAGATTTATGGCCTGTTTTCCTACTACTATGGTTTCTAATTAACGACCCCTGTTCATCATTTGAGTGTATTTAAGTTCCTCCTTTTCATTCAGATGCTGCCGACAAGCTGTTACATTGGCTTCTCCGTCTGAACCGGATCGTGACAATTACATGCTGGTCTATCATCGATTCCATTCACTTGTATAATGTATACACTCATCCACACAGACTGTCAATACAGCTAAACACATCTCCGTGGTGGCTAATTAACTCAAAACACCTGCGGGCTAGTTCGTAGCTACACAATCATTGCTGACTTTTGGTTGTAACTATGGCCTGTTTGTCCTTTGTTCTAGTTTCCCGCTCCTTTACGCACAGACGTTTGTTCAGCTGTCGCATTCCTTGTGTCAAGCCACTCTTGAACAACAGACAGCGTAATTAACGAGTCGTGCACCTCCCAGAGTCTCAGAATCCACGTTGCTTGAGTGTAAATTCAGTGAATGTTCTGCTCCACTCTGAGGTTCATATACCAGGTTGCACTTCATGCTGCTGCTGTATTGCAGTTTGTGTGTAGACCAAGGACCATGGTTGGCCAGCAAACTCGCCTGTCTTGCTGCCAGACCCAACAATGCAGCTGAAGGCCACTATCAGAGCAATTATCTGAGTTTGTTTTATTTGATTGAGTGCTGTACATGCTCATACTTTCATGTTTTTGCCAAGAAACCTGTTTGAACCTTTTTCTTCATCATCTCTTCTGAAGTTTCACTTTTTGAATGGAATTAGTGATCAACTTTTTGATGTCTAAATTAAGTCATGTAAATTTTATTTATATAGCACCTTATACATTACAAGTTGATTCAAAGCAGCTTTACAGTAAAAGTCAGTGTTTGTAATTAAATAACTTGTACAGTGGGTATGGAAAACAATCATGCAACTTTAAAATAATCACATTTTCTTGCTTTGCAGCCTGAAATGAAGATGGACAAAGTTTTTGTTTTATCCAGCTGTATTTACTCAGTCCAACTTATAACATCCAATAAAAAAATCAAAAAAAACAGAATCACTGAGTTGGAAAAAGGATAACCTTCTTGTGTCTGTTAGGGAAACACACACTGGACAGACCGGTAAGTTTTCAAACAATCCATAAACACTTTTCTAAATGACTTGAATTAAATATATAGCAGCAGAGGAGGTGATAATACAGCTTTGGGAGAAAAATGGTGAGTAGCCACACACACTATAAAACAGTCATGAGATATAGTGAACACTTTCCTGTTGTCTTGTAGGACGATAACCGGGAGACTGGAAGGAGAAAAGGAGTTGAAGATTGGACACCTGGACAAGGAGAAGATCAAAGAGGTAAGTAATCTTAACGTAAGTAACAATCCGAACGCATGCAGTCTTAAGCCCTATTCGGACAGTAATTGTTTCTCATAAGTGATTTTCACCATATACAGTATGATTTAATTGCCGTCCGTGAACACTTTCTACTGTTGTCTGTGTGCCGTCCGATCTCGAGTTTATCGATTCCAGTGGAGCAACGTTGACTTCGGTGGAAAGGAGAAAAGAACAATACTTCATGAGTTGAATGGGATTGGTATGCAATACCTGGACAAGTATATTTTCCTATTTTTAAACAGGAGATTTAAATTAAGATGCTTGGAATAATAAGAATACATTTTACGTAATAATAAGGTACATTTGTAATCTTAACGTAAGTAACAATCCGAACGCATGCAGTCTTAGCCATAGACGAGACCAGACAAAGTGTGTATGTGGAAAGTCCTTATGTATGGTGCTGGAGTGATCAGTGATAGCTGGTGATAATTAATATTCAGGAAATTGAGCACGCTGATACTTCTGAGGGCTGATGGCCCTGGTGTCGAGGTGGGTGACCTCTGTTGTGAGGTGCAGGTTTCTCCAAATGAGGATTGAGGAAAGCGGTGAGTAGATCAGGGTCCAGTATGTCCCTTCTTGGGACCCATGAGCGTTCCTCAGGACCACAGCCCTCCCAATCTACCAGATATTCCACTTAACCACCTCAGTGCTGGGAGTTTAAGATTTCTTGTACTGTGAAAACTCCTCCATCTTCTTCAACTGGCAATAAGGGGAGGTACATCATCACCAGGTTCTGTGGAGGAAAGGGACACAGGTGAGTGATAGGGTTTGTGTTGAGAAACATGGAATACTGGGTGAATGCGGTAGTGTTCAGGGAGTTTTAACGGGAAGGATACTGGGTTGATCTCCTAGAGATCTCAAAGGGGACAATGTACCTGGGACTCAGCTTCTTGCATAGTATGTGCAACCTGATGTTACTGGTTGAAAGCCATACCTTTTGTTGGAGCTGTGGATTTACGGATGTCAGCATGGTCCTTTTGCCTCTGGATGGCTTCTTGTAGATGATGAGGAGCTGAGTCCCAGACCCTCTTACTCTCCTGGAACCAGTGACTCACCAATGGTATGTCAGAAGTTTCCTCAGACCATGGGAACATTGGTGATTGATAGCCGAGTACGCACTGGAATGGAGTAAGGCTGTAGTAAGGAAGTGCAAGTAAAAAGTTCAAAGGGGAGTACTCTTATACATATGTATGCCTTTCTTGACCCAGATAGTAGTGCAACGTTCTGCACAGAGAGCCTAATGCACAAGTTAACATTCCAGGAAGAAAAACAACATCATGCTTCGTACGATGAGCCAGGAAAATACGTTGCCCCATACGTTGTTACAGGATTAAAGGTATCTGCTCTAGAGGAAAATAACTATCACATCATCAGAGGTGTATACACAAAAGTGCATGTCAGTAGACAAAAACAGAATACCTACAAAAGATGGTCTCTCTAGATGGTCTTTCCTGAATAAGGTGAGAATTCCAGTCATTGAAGATGAGGTTGATTTATTGATTGGAAACAATGTACCCTAAGCTATTGAACCATGGGAAATTGTTAATAGTCATGATGACAGACCATATGCAATGGAAACCTGACTGGGGTGGGTGAGTAATAGTCATCTTAAAGACAGTAGCATCACAGGCAAGAATGACTTTCCTCATGTTATTGCAAATAGAATTTCAATAGAAGAGCTACTGATGCAGCAATACAGCCATGACTTTAATGAACATTCAACTGAAAACAACTTGTAAAAGTGGAAGAAGGATCCAGTCATGCCCAATAACTACCCAGTTGCAGCACAATGCCTCTCAAGTATGCAATGGCAATTTAAAAGGAGTGAACTGTTCTAAACCGTTGGATGTTGTGGTGTGTAGAAAATTATGAATTCAAGTTTAACATCATTGTTCAGCAAAAAACACACCAGATGCAACATTTTATCTGTAGTAAGATCTATATATGACCCGCTGGGTTTCCTTTGCCCCTTAACATTGTCTGTTAAGTTATTTCTCCAAGAACTATGCAAGAGCATACTCTGATGGGACGAAGAGATACCTGCAACAGCAGAAAACAAATGGACAAGATGGATTGCTGACTTGGACAAACTGGATAACTTCAAGATAGCTTGTTGTGTGAAATCAGCAGAATTCAGTTCTCCAACACAAGCTGAGCAGCATCATTTTTCTGATGCCAGCAGCAATGATATGGCACAGTAAGTTATTTACAACTGACCATTAACAAGAGCAGTGTCCATGTTTCATTCATGCTAGAAAAGGCTAGAGTGGCTCCTCCCTACAAGTAAATTACTTACCTACTTTTCAAGTTGGGAATAGTTAAAAAGAGCAGTAGCTTGGTTCTTAAAGTTAAAAATATCCTGCAGTCCATCAGTAAAAAATAAAAAACAGAACTAGAAGTCAGAGCAAAGAGTTGACTAGTCGATTAGTCGGTGCAACCCCTAATACATATACGTTCTGATAATGGTACAAATCTGATTGGAGCAAAGAAAGAGCTGCATGATTCACTGGCAACTTGGGGCCAGGACAGAGACTTGGGCTTACCATGGAGCAGGGATGTGAGTGGATGGGAAATTGAACTATAGTTGTGGATGAAGCGACGATAGACCCTGGAGAATCCCAGTAATCTTTGGAGTTCTTTTAATGGTCTTGGGAGTGGGACAATTACTTATGGCTTCCACCTTTCTCTTGAGATACCATTTTGTTTGACAATGTACCTAGGGCTGGGTGATATATCTCATGCGATATGCATGCGCATCTCGTCAGTAAAGCCGGTGTTCTGTCGATTTGTGCTACCCTGTCAGATTTTCCTACCTCCCATTAAAACCGTAGGTAGTAAAATTCGACAACGAAAAATGCTACCTGTTAAATTATGATTTATTAATGTCTACACCCACCACAACCCTAAACCTACCCTTACAGTAATGCAAATACAGTAATTATGTGTTATATTCGTGGTTGTGTCTAGAAGGGATACAGCTATCGGAAACCAACAATAAATAATTTTTTCTACCTATTAGATTGTTTTATTAACGTCTACACCTGCTCCAACCCTAAACCTACCCCTTACAGTAATGCAGATGCATTAAATATTGTTGTTCAGCATGAGAAAAAGGACGAAATATTGATGTGCGCATGCGCAGTAAGCCCTATAGTTGTGGATGAAGCGACGATAGTGGAGAATCTTTGGAACATGGTCTTGGGAGTGGGACAATTACTAATGGCTTCCACCTTTCTCTTGAGATACCATTTTGTTTGACAATGTACCTAGGGCTGGGCGATATATCTCATGCGATATGCATGGGCATCTTGTCAGTAAAGCCGGCTCCTTGATTAGCGGTTAATCTCCATCACCTGTTTTCAAATGGAGCAGCATTTAATACACAGAGCCGTAGATCACTGACAAGCGACGCAATATCGCGTTCATATCGAAGGCGATTCATCTGCTTTACTGACGAGATGCGCATGACTATCGCATGAGATATATTGCCCAGCCCTTATGTACACTAGGAACTGGATCTCAGATTGGTGGAATTGGTACTTTTCAGCCTTGAGGAACGAGTTATGGAGGTCTCTGGAGGACCTGTGTGCTGGCAATGTTCGGCCAGGCTCCAGCAGTATATCAGAATGTCATCTATGTAGTAGGGGTGGGCGATATGACCTAAAATTCATATCACGGTATTTTCCACTGTCCAGACGATATCGATATTATATTGTGGTATGAGGAAAAAAAATTGGAATCACATTTTAGTAGACCTTAGTATGCAAAATATGTATTTTAACCTTATATAACTACAAAAAAAACATTATTTCAAGATCTAAGGCAAAAATAGAATGGTCTGACTTTAGATTTGTGCAAAACAGCAAATGAACTGAAAGAACATACAATTCAATCTATGACAGCAGAGGGCGCTTATGACTTCAGTTTAGCGTTCCTTTGGTTACAGCTGTAAATAAAGCTGATCTGCGCTGCGTTTATGAACACGGAGGTAAAAGAAAAATAATCTAAAGTTTTCTGAAGAGTTCCCTTCAGATAGGCTACTCATTTATATTACCTCCCTGCCCCCAATTCATATTTATATTTTTCTTCCTGTATTTCGAGCATTGTGAACAGTGATCTTGCACTGCCTGCTGCTGTATTTTCTCTCTGTGTCCGTGTTCTGCGTCTCTGTCCTATGTTAACGGCCGTTTACAGACTTAGTAATATTACCACATAAATTACAGTTTGGGAAATTATTGTAATCCAGTTTGTGTGCAGTTCTGAAAAGCCGATCGTGTGTTTGGAGCAAAAACTATCCGGTTCTGAATCTGATTTATGTCCGATCAAGCGGAGAATCTCTCTCTCTCTCTCTCTCTCTCTGATGACGCAGTAATGACCGCGGCGGGAAAAAAACTTTGTCTGTCCATCCAATGAAATCCATGAATATGTAACGGTATCCACGGTATAGCAAAATCCATATCATGGCACAGCACAATACCGGTAGTCACGTTCATACCGGTATAGCGCCCACCCCTACTATGTAGACCAGAATTAAAAGGTCTACATAGATGAGCACCTCATGCATAAAATCCTAGAACATGGAGGGGGTGTTTACCAGGCGGCATAATGCAATATTCAAAATGGCTGTCTTCCATTTGTCATCTTGGCTCCCCTGAGATGTTCCAAGGCAGCTGGGACAAGAGAGAGGGGGTGCCTGAATTTAACAATGATCTTGTTGAAGGCTCGCTAATCTATGCAGGTCCGCAAGCATCTATTCTTTTTTGCCACAAAGACACAGCTAGAAGCAGCAGGTGAACTATGGTCTGTGTTACAGGTACATTTTGGCGACATATTGTATCTGCCCACTGCAGTGCTCTCCCTGTTAATAGGGAAATTATGAACGAGATATTAGCTCTCTCCGTAGGAAATCATTGTGGATGCATCTCGAGGGCCAGCAATCACTGCAGCAGAAATCTGTTGCACTATAAATCAGTCACTGACTACGCTTGCATGCGCACGAATAATGTGAATTCTTCCAATAATCAGAGTAAGGACTTAATTGCATTATGATGTTTACATGTCAAGAGCAAAGCTCTTCACTCCCATTTACATGCAAGTTCCATTATTCCCTAAGAATGGTATTATTCACATACCTCACTGCACAGCACAAACTATGGACTTAGAAAGAGTAGGTGTGTTACTGGCTACTGTTTTAATTAATTAACATCTAATGCAAAACATTTTTGTATGGTTGTATTCCATGCTTTTTTGGCGCCATAGAAATGTGATGGCAATTTGTTGTGACGCTCCTAAAAATGTCCCCCTTTCGGTGTTTTCGTCCATCAATGTACTGCTTCAGGTCACGTCGACAACATCGACAACATGAACTCTGTTTCCTGGGCTCCCCAGAAATGTGATGCTTTCTTCCCCACTATCATTTCTACTCTGCATATTACTATAGGTCCGTGTCATGTCATTCACATATGTCACGAGCACATGCGCACTCTGGTCAGAGTGGCAACAATGCGATTAAGGTGTTTACATGCCTGTATATTTAGATTAAAATCAGCGTATGTTAATACGATTATGCCTTCACCAGGAGCTGGAAGGAGAACAGGAGTGGAGATTATGAGTAATCTAGTAATCACATTATTTAGACATGACCAGACAATGTCTGTGTGTGTGTGTGTGGCAAGTCCGTGTGTATTGCGTTGATACATAACCGGGAGAGAGTGACAAAGTTCTATATCGCAGCCTTTATATTGCTAACAAATCTCTATGCTCATAGTGAATTCGCAATATAGAGGGCCCTATACATTTGCATGTAACAGGTTTCTTTTTTGTCATGCTTGCTGCTCATCCATAGTTGTGAGATTTTTATACAGGTTATAATGATTCTTTCAACATTTACTTACCTGTTTGCATGAAATAGCTTGTATTGGAGTCCAATGATCATTGACATTTTTTTTAAGAAAAGGGAAGTCAGAGAACAGATTTTCGCATTGAACAAAAACTTGGAAAAGACTGGACTTTTGGAACCGGGATAAACAAAGTCAGGAGAAGATCAGGTAAAAAGAGGAAACTTTTCTGAAGAGAATCGGTAGAGGTTCTTCATATGAAAAATAAGTGGTAAGTAGTCCACAATCTAAGCCTACATTTAATTTTAGTCGTATGTCAGATTCAAATATTTAGCCAGTTAAGACATGCACATTTTTACCTAAAGTACAACTTTTGTCAACATAGGGCTGATAAATATGATGCATGCAATATATGTTTATTATTAGTGTGTGCTTGTGCAAGTGGTGTGTGCAAGTACCAAATCACTCTCCAGTGACTGTGCCCAGCTGGTGGTGCTCGAACAGGAGTGATAAAGACACAGGCACCTGACTAACTAATACTAACACTTACCTATTCTATTTAATTAAAAAAAAAAAAAAAAAATTTTGCTGGTAGATCTAACTTGTCTGGCACTTGTATACTGTTGCTCTCCGATGGTCTGAGATTCATTTGTACGTCGCTTTGGAGCGTCTGCACTGACATAGAGCATGAAGAGGACATGTTTCATGAGATGGTGTTCATGTCTATTAGACACATGAAAAAAAAGAACATAGAAATGGTGGCAATTTCCATCGCAAGACAGGGCAGATTTACATTATTACATTTGTAGTGTAATGAGCTAATTTTACAACTGTTTCTGTTGTACAATGGGACATGAAACGCAACATTAAGACTACTATCATCTGCACAAAAATCCTGATTTATAACATCAAATGACACATAAGATGACCATAGTGTCAGCTATACTTGCATGTGATTGAAGCAACATATCTGTGTTTTAACTGAAAGCGCAGCTCCTTTCAGAACAGAGCAGACGCAGAGAGAGAGAGAGAGAGAGAGAGAGAGAGGTGTGTGCGCGCGCTGGGAAAGAGAGAGACCTCGCGCTCGCGCGGCAGTCATCTTCAGATGCATTATATTTATATTTGCTACAAGCAGGATACACAAGAAGCACATTCAACTCGGACACGCAGACGGTTTGTCTCAGTACTTAATGCGCATCTGGTATATGAAAAGCTTTTTAGGGGGCCCTTGGCTTTTGGGGGCCCAAGGCGGTCGCCTACCTTTGCCTAATGGGTAAGTCCGCCCCTGTGCACATCTATACTTTGCAATATTTCCCCACTCTTCTTTGCAGAACAGCTCAAGTTCAGTTAAATTTGATGGTGACCATTTGTAGAATGCAGTCTTCAAGTCATTCCACAGATTTTTAATGGGGTTTAAGTCTGGGCTCTGACTAGGCCATGCAAGGACATTAAACTTTTTTTTCTCCAACCACTGTGGTAAGTTGTGCTGTGTGCTTTGGGTCATTGTCATGTTGGAAGGTAAACCTTAATTCTTCCCATTGACAACTATCTAACACAGGGCAGCAGATTTTACTCAAGAAATTGATGAAATTTTGCCCCACTCATTTTTACTACTATCATGACAAGTGCTCCAGGCCCTTCTGCAGAGAAACACCCCGATAACATATTACCACCTCCATGCTTTACTGTAGGAATGGTTTTATTTGGATGTTTAGCTGTATTGGAATTCCACCAGACATATCGTTTGGTGTTGAGGCCAAACAATTCAATTTTAGTCTCATTTGACCTCAGAATCACATTTTAGCAAAGCTCATTTGTGACTGCATGTGGCATTTCTTGAGGAGTGGATTTTTTCTTGCAACCCTACAAGCCACGTATGTGGAGAATTTGTGATATTGTTGTCACATGCACACAATGACCACTCTTCGTCATATATTCCTACAACTGCTTTAGAGTTTCTGTAGGCCTCTTGGTAGCCTCTCTGACCTTGTTTTCATTACCTAAGTGTTTTTTAATGTTACCTAACCATGCTTTTTATCTTAATGCTGATAAGTTTATTTAGAGAGGTCTGTAGTTTTAGTTTGCACCATGGGAAATGGACAGTGTTTTTCACCTGTTCAAAGTAGCTTTCCCAAACCTTTGAGATCCCTGATTGGTCAGAGAAAAAAAATCATTTTGTATATAAATGGAACATGGGCCTAGGTTGTGTTGTAGGTTTTTCTCTGAACCAGGGAAGGATGAAGCTTTTAATCTTGGCTGCGCTGTTCGGACTGAGCCTTTCTCCGTTTAACCCAAACACAAAAAATGGAAGGACTAGCATCGTCCACCTGTTTGAGTGGCGTTGGGTTGATATTGCAGCGGAGTGTGAGTGCTACCTCGGACCAAATGGCTTTGGTGGAGTTCAGGTATTTTTCAAACTCATCATTATTGTTAAGCCTGCAAGGAGTTAATTTGCAGTTTATAATTTCTTGTGCTTTATGAGAATGCATGTATAATGGTAATAACAAAATATTGATTTACCATTTCAGATCTCCTCTCCAAATGAGAGCATTGTTGTCACAAACCCAAGGCACCCTTGGTGGCAGAGATATCAGCCGATCGGTTACAAACTGTGTTCCAGATCAGGAAATGAAAATCAGCTGAGAGACATGATCACTAGGTGCAACAATGTTGGGGTAAATATAAATGAAAAATAGAGTAACTAGTATATTGCTTTTATTTTCCCTGTGTAAAATTCATAGACTTCTGTTTGTTTTGTAGGTGAACATCTATATTGATGCAGTCATCAACCACATGTGTGGAGCAGGTGGTGGAGCCGGTACCCATTCAAGTTGTGGTTCATATTTTGATGCCAACAAGAAGGACTTCCCCACAGTTCCTTACTCCAACTTGGACTTCAATAATGGCAAATGCAACACTGGCAGTGAAAACATTGAGATCTACCAGGATATCAATCAAGTATGAGATGACATTTTGTCAAAGTGTTCATGTCAAGATCACACTCTCAGCAGACCATCAAACCCTCAAACTCCCCTCCACAGATGTCTACACAGCATTGAGCCGGATCAACGCACGCAAGGCTGCTGGCCCCGACGGTATTCCTGGACGTGTGCTCAGGACATGTGCAGGGGTCTTCACAGACATTTTCAACCTGTCCCTCACCCAAGCAACTGTGCCAACATGCTTTAAGTCCACATCCATTGTGCCAGTGCCGAAACACTCCTCCCCAACGTGCCTGCATGACCACCCTCCGTAGCACTCACACCCATTGTTATGAAGTGCTTTGAGCGTCTGGTCCTGGCACACCTCAAGAATTGCCTCCCACCCACACTGGACCCACACCAATTTGCCTACCGAAGCAATAGGAGCACTGAGGATGCAGTATGCACAGTACTGCACTCGGTACTCACACACTTGGATAACAACAACACATATGTACGGATGTTGTTAGTTGACTTCAGCTCAGCATTCAACACCGTCATTCCCTCCAAGCTGACCACTAAACTTGGAGACTTGGGTGTTAACACCTCCCTCTGCAACTGTATTATGGACTTTCTGACCAACAGACCTCAGCATGTTAGGTCAGGCCACACATGCTCCACCACCATCACACTCAACACCGGCGTACCACAGGGCTGTGTGCTGAGCCCATTCCTCTACTCCCTCTACACCCATGACTGTAGGCCTGTGCATGGATCCAACTCCATCAAGTTTGCAGATGACACCACGGTGATTGGTCTTATCAGAGACAACGATGAGACTGCCTACAGGGAGGAAGTACAGCACCTGGCCGCATGGTGCGCTGACAATAACCTGCTCCTTAACACCAGCAAGACAAAGGAGCTTATTGTGGACTTCAGGAAGAAGAAAGGAGGCATGCATGACCCCATCCACATTAACGGGATGGTTGTTGAACGTGTCTCCAGCTTCAAGTTCCTGGGAACCCACATCTCGGAGAACCTGACCTGGACCACCAACACCTCCAGCCTAGTCAAGAAGGTTCACCAGCGCCTCTTCTTCCTTAGGACACTGAAGAAGAACCACTTGTCTCCAGCCATCCTGGTGAACTTCTACCGGTGTGCGATCGAAAGCATCCTGACCAACTGTATCACAGTCTGGTATGGGAACTGCTCAGTTGCTGACCGCAAGGCACTGCAGAGGGTGGTGAAAACCGCCCAACGCATCACAGGGACACCACTTCCTGCCATTGAGGACGTCCAGAGAAAACGCTGTCTACGTCAAGCTCGCTGCATTCTTAAGGACTCCTCTCACCCTGACTATAGACTGTTTAACCTACTGCCTGCTGGGAGGCGCTTCAGGAGCCTCCGAACAAAGACCAGCAGACTCAGGAACAGCTTTTTCCCTACAGCTGTCTCCCTACTGAATTATGCCCGATGATCCCCCCCTCACACACCACTACACACTCTTCACCCCTCCCCATCACTAAAACTGTTTATAAAAAAATATAAAAAATTCTGTTAAACTTATTACTTGCACTACTGTCTGTACATTCAGAATGCGGAATGGATCCATCAACACTAAATTGTTATTTTCTATGCACTTTCAATGTCCATTGCACTAGTGTTTATACATCTTAATGTATTGCTTATTCATATCCATTGTAATTGTTCATAGTTTTTGCTTATAGTGTACATACCTTTACTGCATAATACATCTGTATAGTATGTTCACAATCACCCATCTGTATATCATACTGATAGTATTTAAAAAATTGTAAATGATGTCCATAGTACTGCTTTATCTGTATATTTCTGTACATATGTAACATATTGTAGGCACTGTATATCCTGTGCTTCTGCTTATTGCACTTCTGGTTAGATGCTAACTGCATTTCGTTGCCTTGTACCTTACACATGCAATGACAATAAAGTTGAATCTAATTTCAGTTTCATTGATTTATTGTGCAGAGTGGACTCTTGTTGTTATCGTATTAAAAATCTGAGAACTGTAATGATGGCAGGTGAGAAACTGTCGTCTGGTTGGTCTTCTGGACTTGGCTTTGGGGAAGGACTATGTGCGCGGTAAGGTGGCTGGCTACATGAACAAGCTGATTGACATGGAGTGGCTGGATTCAGAGTGGATGCCTGCAAACACATGTGGCCTGGTGATCTTTCTGCTGTCTATGGCCGTCTCTATAACCTTAACACAAAGTGGTTTCCTTCTGGCTCCAAGCCTTTTATCTACCAAGAGGTACAGTATTTCCATTAATTTCCAAAATAAATATATAAAGGCGGTAAAACATGTATTAGTGATTTACATGGTATGTTTTTAGGTTATTGATCTCGGTGGGGAGGCCGTTACATCAGGCGAATACACTGGAATGGGAAGGGTGACTGAGTTCAAATATGGTGCCAAACTGGGCAATGTCATCCGCAAACGGAATGGAGAAAAACTTTCCTACGTCAAGTAAGTAAAGTTGTAGATTGACATTACTATTAATTATACAATGGTTATTTGGCCATCAAATATTAGTGGTCAAACAATGTTCCATGTTCCTGATGTACAGTCGAACAACACTGGGACTTTTCACTGTTTGTATTTCGCCACTTGTCTGTGTTTGCATATTCCAGACAATCTGTTGAACTATGTATTAGTGTTAGGTGGTGTCAAGTAATTGTATGAGTGAGTCATTGAATCATTAATTTAACCAATTTATTCAAAATACTCATTCAGGAATACAAATACATTAATTCAACAAACAAGTAACACTTTTTATGAGTAAGCAATTGAATCCTTCACTCTGCTGGTTTGTTTTGAAATACAGATTAATTCAGCAACAAGTGACCTTTTCCTTTTAGGAACTAAACAAGTTGATTTTTTTTTAGTAAGCTATTTTTATTTTTGAGTAATCAATTGAATCATTCACTCGGCCAAATTTGTTCAAAATACTGATTCATTCTGGATCAAAATGAGGGACAGTTTTTATGAGTGAGAAATGGAATAATTTACCTACTTGATTCTTTCAATCTACTTGCTCATTCAGAAATGAAGCACCACTGCTCTTGGTGTACATGGTGTACACTACATTTGGTGTAATTGAAAATATTTACAATATTGTAACAAAAATAGATTAAGTAAGATGAAGTAGACAAAGTTATTCCATATTACCTTGTTCTGAACAATAAAAAATAAGAAGTTGAGTGTGATATTGCATAAATATGTAAACCTTAATGTTCATTTAAACATTTTCTAAGGATATTAGCTCTGTTCTGTCACCTGGTTGTATTTATTGGTTCTTGCAACCTAAAATTGACAGATGAACTGCTTTCTGTTTCAGGAACTGGGGTGAGGGTTGGGGCTTCATGCCTTCTGGTAAAGCTCTGGTGTTTGTTGACAACCACAATAACCAGAGAGGACATGGTGCTGGAGGTTGATCGATTGTGACATTCTGGGATGCTAGGTGCAAATTCATCTTATTTTTATTTACAAAACAGTATTTTCTTGGTGAATGAAAGCATAATATTTCCTTTAATCTGTATTATCCTTCTTTTTTTATGCTTTACAAAATGGCTGTAGGCTTTATGTTGGCCCACCCATATGGATTTACCAGAGTAATGTCCAGCTACAGGTGGGACCGCAATATTGTGAATGGACGGGTAGATGATCAGGCTTATTTAAGTGAGAAAACAAATGCTAATCTGGTTTGAATTTGTTTGTTTTTTCTACTAATAATTGCTCACTTTCTCATTGCTCAGGACAAAAATGATTGGCAGGGACCCCCCAGCAACAGTGATGGATCCACCAAACCTGTTACCATCAACCCCGACTCTACCTGTGGAGATGGCTGGGTTTGCGATCACAGATGGCGTCAGATCAAGTGCGTTCTATCCTGTAGTTTCATTGCAAAAATGCCTTATACTTGTAATAAATGTTTAATTATTATTACTTATTTTATTAATTTAATTATTGCTTTAAATGTTATACTTTATTCAACAAGGGTGCATTAAATTTATCAAAAGTGACAGGGAAGACATTGTTTCAAACTTCTATTTAAATATATTAAAAAATAAGCTTTGTCATCACAGAAATAAATGTGAAAATATATTAAAATAGAAAACATTCATTTTAAATTATTAGAAAATTTCACAAGATTGCTGTTTTTACTGTATTTTTGATCAAATAAAAGAATCCATGATGCATAAGATAAATCTGACCCAGGGCCGTACCTACCATTGAGGTCCCCGAGGTCCGGACCTCGGTATTTTTCCAATAACAGAAGTTGTAAAATAATTACCATAATTCTGATTTGGTGCTGCAAGGATTAAAAGCCAAGATAACAGATCTTCTCATCTGAGATGCCTCAGCATCTGCGATAATATCGTAATTGTTGTTTTAACTATGTGCGATTTGACATTATCCAGTATTTTGCAAAAACCATTTAAAACACCCCTACAGAGAGCACACTTACATCACATGAAGACTAGACTAGAGCGCGTGCGCATTTAGAGTGTTCTTTCACTGCATGATTCACTCTAATAAAATGCATTAAGAATGATCACAATATTCAAGACATTCAAGACATTTTTATACATCAAAATGTATATATCTATACCACTTCATATAGTTAATCAATTTCACACGAAGAGTGTGTTTTTCTCCAATTGACGTGATGGTCGAAATGTTGCAATAAATACTTTTATGGAGCAGTTATATCAGTGTGTGGACGTCACGTTTGTTATTTTTCTCGAAAAATAACCATGATTACAAATGTAATTGATTTTTTACAACAGTTCTATAAATGTAAAGTTAATTTAGACACCATATTGTCTGTTTTTGCTCTATTTTGCCAACAAACAATTATACCAAACACAGTCACAGCTGTTTTGCGTCTCTGGGCAACATGATGGTGTTTCGTTGCCGAATGAATCAACCGTTTACATGATTCGGTTCAATCGCAAAGACTCACATATTAACAGTGATTTGCTGCCACCTATTGGTGGTTTTAATTCCACATTTCGACTTTTCCCCCCGATTTTTTTTCATGTTTTAAATAATTTCAAATATCATTATTCATCGTTTTATGTATATATATATATATATATATATATATATATATATCAAAACATTATTCATGCAATTGTAATTGCAGGTTAAATGCATTTATGTCTTGCATTAAACAGTGTGTGAATACATCTAAATGCCACTTCAGATGCAGCTTCTGTGTTGATTTCATTTGCTAGGTAACAGACCAAATGACTTATTCTTCTTCTTCACTGATTAAATGTAAGAATTTGACTCAAAAGATAATGGACACTTTTAGGAAAAAAAATGGCTTTATAAAGGTAAAAATGCCCACAAAATGTAAAAAACAAACAAACAGGAAAATATTAATTTCCATCAGTGTGAATAATAAAAATAAAAAAAGTATAATAATAATATTCATGTTTAATCATTTTAGACACATGATTTTACTGAAGGCTACCAGGATAATTATAACTGAGTTTATTAAATTCATAAACATAAACAAACTATATCTTCATTTCCAATTTGTAGCGTGGATCATCCATTGCAACATTTAATCTGATTCTCATGTTTTAGAATCTGTTATCTTGAAAAATAATTTATGCTACTGCCCACTGACTTGGTTTTAAACCTATATTATTATCCAATTTATGAGCCTTAAAACATCTTAAAATGCACACGTGCCTCTGTATTTATAAAAATCTGCATACGGCCCTGATCTGACCCCAGTCTTTTTCATGTTAATGTACTTGAGAATTATAACCATTATAATGAATGTATGTATAAGGAATGTAAAATAAAAACAACCCCCTAGGTGTATATGACTTATATATCCAATCAGAGTTATATTAAAATGTTTCCTTGCTCTTCCAATCATTTTCAATGGGAGTAAGCAGGTGTTTCTTTTCAACAGTACAAAAGTAGTAAAATATTTTTTTTTTCATAATAATAAAACGTGCCTCACTCGGCTCCGGGGGGTGAATAAAGGTCTCCTGCAGTGAATTGATGCAGTTTTGTAAGAAAAATATCCATATTTAAAATGTTATAAATACTTCTCTCTAAAGAAATTTGAAGAAAACACATAATAATCCATGTTTTTCTCCAGTGTAGAAGTGTACAGGAGTTGTTACAACAGTGGATGAATAAAAGGCTCATAGCCTATTTCATTAAAGACATGGTTTTTGATTTAACATACTTCCTGATATAAAATAAGATTTACTGTCAGAGATTTTTATCACAATAGTATCATATGATGTATAGTTTTAGGCTGCCTGTATTTTAACTAACCCTGCAGTTTTTTGTAAAACAATAATTTTATGTAAAATAAAATTAGTATTGTTATTATCTTATAATTCATTTTTATCTAAATATAATATTCAGTATAATTTTTTGCCATAATACAGCCATCTGTCACAGTATTTTTGCGAAAATGCTTCTGTGCTTAATTTAAGTTACTAAAAATAGTCTTTGACATCATAATTGTATAGCATTGTTGTTTTCAATATCAAATACTTTACTTAAAACACCACTTATGAACGTTTATTCAGTTATTTGTAATATACGTCATTGTGGGGGGAAAAGTAGTTTCAATGTACAGTAGCTACTTTTTAGTAGTAACTTGTAGTGTTGCTAGTAACTTTTTCAGAAGTGTAGCTTGACTGTAGCTTAACTACTTTAACTTAAGAGTAGCTTTCAGAGTAGCTTCTCCAACACTGCATTTTTCTTATTGCAAAAATGCTTTCAAGTGCACTTTGCATGATGGCAGTGGCTTTGGTGGAGCAGAAGCTTCAGTAAGAAACCATATTCCAATCTATTGTGGCTTTGTCAGGTTTGCTTTAAATATGTGCAACACTTGCTTGATGATGGTCTTATATGAAAGGCAGTGCTTATACAGTTTTAAAATCCCTGTGATGGACGATCATGATGCCAGTGGGTCAATGAATGCACACAAGATTGCACACATGTGGTTGGTTTAGTCTTAAAGTCTTAAATATACCTGGGAACCCTGTAGTCATGAAAAATGCATAATGTCAGGGGGAGCAGCGGTTCAGTGTGTCAGTGAAGGCAAAAAAAAAAATGGTCTGGCCAATCTAAGTGAGGGTTAGGGATGTGCCCCCTGGTGCCATGCTAAAGACTGCTTGGCATACACTGGGAAACATGTTAAAAAAGCCTGGCAAGAGCTGAAGTCAGTCAATTTAGGCAACTTAATGACCATTTCTGAATGAGTCAAACTGTGTCACCCTGTTTTTTCTTCTTCTTTTTCTTTGGGGAGAATGATAGCCGTTTATTTCATTGTCTGATAAAACAAAGTACAAAAAAGCAGTCTAAGAATTCTGCTCACTATTATTATCTGATATTGCATTTGATTGTGTGGAGTGTCCTCTAGTGGAAAGAGTTGGGACAGTGATTGCTCTGAGGTGTTTTCAAGAGGGCATTAAAAAACCACATTTGAACCATTTGATCACCAACAGACTACTTGTGTCATCCTGTGTATTGTTTCTCAGTGCCCTTTTCTTTTGTAAGGTCATATGGATAGAGAAAGAAAGATTTAAGTTTTATACGTTTTGGTGTGGCTTGGATTCTCTGTCTGACTTCAGAGACAACATAAGCTCTGTTTCCAACTGTACCTCCTTCTCACATCTCTCTTTCTCCTAATTCAAATCTGCCAGAGCCTCACATACACTCTCCAATTGGTTTTTATACTACAGTTTGTACTGTGTGCAGTTACCATTTAGTAGTTTTTTAACTTTTGAATTAGTCCAGTGCTCACATACATACATACACACACACACACACACACACACACACACACACACACACACACACACACACACACACGTTTACTTAACATATAAATGGGGACATTCAGATTTGTCTCCTAGTGTTATTATTTTTATTTTTTTTACAGCTAGTTACACTATAACAGCTAGTTACACTAGTCTTTTGTCAGATTTTTCCTTAATTCAGTTAGGTAGACACACACACTGGTTTCCATGTTTTATGGGGACATTCCAAAGACGTAATGTTTTTTTTTATACTATACAAACTGCATTTTCTATATTCTTACCCTAACAAAACTTGCTGCAGTTTTAGTTTTCCAAAAAAACATCACTTATTGTGATTTTTATAAGCTGTTTACCTCACGGGGACCAACAAATAAAATAAAATAAAATAAAATCAATACATGTATGTATGTGTGTATATCTGGTATATCTCTATATGTCCCCACAACCAAATGTCCCCACAATATCAAAAACGAGTGGTATTACTATCCTTGTAGGGACATTTGGTCTCCATAATGTAGGAAATACCAGGTATATACACACACACACACACACACACACATTTACTTATGTATCTAAATAAGGACATCCCATAGACTTGTGTTGTAATGTGATTTTTAACTTACTTCTGGGTACAAATTTGTTCCCAAAAATTAATTGAACATGGTTAAGTAGGTAGACACATATAAAACTGCATACATGTTTACTTAACTATCTTTAAAGGGTTACTCCACCCCAAAATGAAAATGTTGTCATTAATCACTTACCCCCATGTCGTTACAAACCCATAAAAGCTTCGTTTGTCTTCGGAACACAATTTAAGATATTTTGGATGAAAACCAGGAGGCTTGTGACTGTCCCATTGACTGCCAAGTAAATGACACTGTCAAGGTCCAGAAAAGTATGAAAAACATCGCCAAAATACTCCATCTGCCATCAGTGGTTCAATCTGACTGTTATGAAGAAACGATAAAACTTTTTGTATGCAAAGAAAATAAAAATAACGACTTTATTCAACAATTTGTCTCCTCCGTGTCAGCGTAGCGCCATTTTGGAGAATATCTGCTGAACGCAAATAGCGTATGCTGTTCTGTGTCAGCTGCACCACACGGATACGTTTTCATGCTTTGATTTGAACGAAAACAGCGTATAACGCTTATAATCACTTCATAACAGTCAAATTGAACCACTGATGGCAGATGGACTATTTTGGCAATGTTTTTCATACTTTTCTGGGCCTTGACAGTGTCATTTTAGCAGTCAATGGGACAGTCTCAAACCTCTCGGTTTTCTTCCAAAATATCTTAAATTGTTTTCAGAAGACGAACAAAGTTTTTACGAGTTTGGAACGACATGGAGGTAAGTGATTAATGACAAAATTTTCATTTTGGGGTGGAGTAACCCTTTAAGGGAACATAGCACTAGCTTTTTGTTTTTATATACAGCAAATTAATAATAATATAAATCAGAGGTGGCCAGACTTTTTGCAACAAAGTGACAAAAATCAAACTTGATTGAGGGCCATAGACTGAAGTAAATTTTGTATTATAAAATATATTAATAGATTTTTCATTTATAAAATTAAATTATATTGTGTACATATTATTGTGGGCACATTTTCCTCTACTTTTCTTGTAATTTGGCAAGATACATTTACCCCTATTTTTTAACACAAATATAACAATTTAGAGAGGTTTAATATTTAATTTATTTTAGTATGTTACTTATATTGTAAGCAATAAGGATTTTAGTAGTTTAGTAAACAAGTATTGTAGTAGTTAATTATATTAGTAGTAGTAGTTAATTTTTTTAGGAACGAAAAAAACAAAAACTTTTAAAGCACAGTCAAATGAGTGTTTGTATATAACCAGGTAAGCCAGGGCCTATCAATCTTGATGTTTCAAGATAAATAGGGTGTTTTCTTTCATTTATTTTATTGCATAATATTAGTGAAAGTTTCAAAAACTACCTCATTACATAGCAGGTGATTCAATAGTGTTTTTTCACCTTTTCCAGTTCTTTAGTCATTAAAGAGTCAATTTTAATCATATAGCACCTTATGCATTACAAGTCCATTTTATTTAAATAGCACCTTATACAAGTTGATTCAAAGCAGCTTCACAGTAAAAGTCAGTGTGGGCATTAGAGTTTGTAATAAAATATCTTATAGCTTATTTTCAATAGTCTCAATTTTCGTGATTAACTTTTTTTTTTTCATAACCCAAGTTTTTTTTAAATTTGTTACCCAACTGTCTTTATATCTTGATGTTAATGCTGATAAGTTTATTTAGAGACATCTGTATTTTTAGTTTGCACCATGGGAAATGGACAGTGTTTTTCACCTGTTCAAAGTGGCTTTCCCAAACATTTGAGGTCCCTGATTGGACAGAAGGGAAATGCCATTTTGTATATAAACTGAACATTAGCCTAGGTTGTGTTGTAGGTTTTTCTCTGAATCAGGGAAGGATGAAGCTTTTAATTTTGGCAGCGCTGCTCGGACTGAGCCTTGCTCAGTTTAACCCAAACACACAACATGGAAGAACTGCCATCGTCCACCTGTTTGAGTGGCGCTGGGCTGATATCGCAGCGGAGTGTGAGCGCTACCTTGGACCAAATGGCTTTGGTGGAGTTCAGGTATTTTTAAATGCAGCATTATAGTTAAGCCTGCAATGACTTCATTTGCAGTTCATAATTGTATATGCTTTTTTTTTGAGAAAAAAATATTTATATATAAAAGTAATAGCATATTGATTTCCCATTTCAGATCTCCCCTCCAAGTGAGAGCATTGTTGTCACAAATCCCTGGCACCCTTGGTGGCAGAGATATCAGCCAATCGGTTACAATCTGTGTTCCAGATCAGGAAATGAAAATCAGCTGAGAGACATGATCACTAGGTGCAACAATGTTGGGGTAAATATAAACGACAAATAGAGTATAAATAGTGTATTACTTTATTTTCCCTGTGTAAAATTCATAGACTTCTGTTTGTTTTGTAGGTGAACATCTATGTTGATGCAGTCATCAACCACATGTGTGGAGCAGGTGGTGGAGCCGGTACCCACTCAAGTTGTGGTTCATATTTTGATGCCAACAAGAAGGACTTCCCCACAGTTCCTTACTCCAACTTGGACTTCAATGACGGCAAATGCAACACTGGCAGTGGAAACATTGAGAACTACCAGGATATCAATCAAGTATGAGATGATAATATGTCAAAGTGTTCATTTCAATTATTGATTTATTATGCACAAGAGTGGACGCTTGTTGTTTTCGTATTACAAATTTGAGCGCTGTGATAATGGCAGGTGAGAAACTGTAGGCTGGTTGGTCTTCTGGACTTGGCTGTGGAGAAGGACTACGTGCGTGGTAAGGTGGCTGGCTACATGAACAAGCTGATTGACATGGGAGTGGCTGGGTTCAGAGTGGATGCCTGCAAGCACATGTGGCCTGGTGATCTTTCTGCTGTCTATGGCCGTCTCAATAATCTGAACACAAAATGGTTTCCATCTGGTTCCAGGCCTTTTTTCTTCCAAGAGGTATGTCCATTCATTTCCAAAATAAATATATAAAGGTGGCAAAATATGTTGGTGACTTACTTGGTATGATTTTAGGTTATTGATCTCGGTGGAGAGCCTATTACATCAGGCGAATACACTGGAATTGGAAGGGTGACTGAGTTCAAGTATGGTGCCAAGCTGGGAAATATCATCCGCAAATGGAATGGAGAAAAACTTTCCTACGTCAAGTAAGTAAAGTTGTGGATTTACATTGCTACTAATTATTCAGCACAGTCCAACAGCACTGGGACTTTTCACTGTTTGTATTACTCCACTTGTTTGTGTTTGCACATTCCAGACAATCTGTTGAACTATTAGTGGTTACAACATTACGCCATTGTTAGGTGGTGTCAAGTAACTGTACTAGTGAGTCACTGAATCATTAATTTAACCGATTTATTCAAAATATGTATTCATTCAGGAACAAACAAGTGAAACTTTTTAAATTGCATGATAAATTTAATTATTCGTTCAGCTGATTTGTTTTGAAATACAGATTCATTCAAACATAAGTGAGCGTTTTTATAATTGAATTATTCACTCACCCCACTTTTTCAAAACATTGATGTTCATGTAGGAATGAAACAAGTGACTGTTTTTGTGAGTAAACAACTCAGTCATTCTCTCAGCCCATTCATTCAAAACTCTGATTCATTCAGGAAGTAAACAAGTGACTGTTTTTTTTTTTAAGATTAAGCAATTGAATCATTCACTCAGCCGATTTGTTCAAAACACTGACTTGTTCAGAAATGAAAAAAAGTGACTGATTTTATGAGTGTGCAATTGAATTATTCACTCAGTCAATTTGTTCAAAACACTGATTCATTCAGGAGCAATATGAGGGACAGGTTTTATGAGTAAGAAATATAATCATGGAAGGGCAGAAATGAAACACCACTGCTGTTGCCGGGAGGCACACAACAGTTCTACAGTAATTGGAAATATTTACAATAGTGTAGCAAAAATAAATTAAGTAAGATGAAGTAGAAGTTACTTCGTGTTAACATTTGAAGTGTACATTTTGAGTGTAATATTGCATAAATATGTGAACCTTATTGTTAATTTAAACATTTTTCAAGGGTATTAGCTCTGTTTTGTCATCCAGATATATTTATTGTTTCTTGTAACCTAAAATTGACAGATGAAGCTGCTTTTTGTTTCAGGAACTGGGGTGAGGGTTGGGGCTTCATGGCTTCTGATAAAGCTCTGGTGTTTGTTGACAACCACGATAACCAGAGAGGACATGGTGCTGGAGGTGCATCTATTGTGACATTCTGGGATGCCAGGTGCAACCTCATCTTATTTTCATTTACAAAACAGCATTTGCTTGGCAAATTAAAACATAACATTTCCTTTCATCTGTATTCATCCTTCTCTTTCTAGGCTTTACAAAATGGCTGTAGCCTTTATGTTGGCCCATCCATATGGATTTACCAGAGTAATGTCCAGCTACCGGTGGGACCGCAACATTGTGAATGGACAGGTAGATGATTAAGCTTGGTCAAGTGAGAAAACAAATGCTAATCTGGTATAAGTTTTTTTTTTTTCTCTCTCTCTCTCTCTTAATAATTGCTCACTTTCTCATTACTCAGGACCAAAATGACTGGCAAGGACCACCCAGCAACGGTGATGGATCCACCAAACCTGTTCCCATCAACCCCGACTCTACCTGTGGAGATGGCTGGGTTTGTGAGCACAGATGGCGTCAGATCAAGTGAGTTCTATCCTTCAGTTTCATTGCAAAAATTTCTTACACTAACATTTTGGGGTCTATAAGATTTATTATTATTATTATTATTATTATTATTTACTTATAGTTTCATTATTTTAAAATTATATACTTTTATTCAGCAAGGGTGCATTAAATTAATCAAAAATACATTGATGTTTCAAAAGACTTCTATTTAAAATAAAACGCTTTAAAATTTAAAAGGCAAATATTTAAAAATAAGCTTTGCCATCACATAAATAAATGTGAAAATATATATTAAAATAGAAAAATATTTTTTAATTGTATGAATATTTCACAACATTACTGTTTTTACTGTATTATTTAGCAAATAAATGCAGCCTTGATGCATAAGAGAAATCATACCCCAAGCTTTTGCATGTTAATGTACCTAAGAATGTATAACTATTATTGGGAATGTACAATAAAAACAAACCTTACTCCACAGAAACATGGTGGCCTTCCGTAATGTTGTAAATGGACAGTCATTCTCTAACTGGTGGGACAATGGAAGCAACCAGATCTCTTTCAGCCGTGGTAATAAAGGGTTCCTTGTCATTAACAACGATGACTGGTAAGAATCTATTTTTAAATAAAGGTACAATATGAGAGAAGATTTTAGTTTGTACTTCTATTGGGAGATGTAACTGTATTTAAAACAAGCTAATATATTATGTGCTGTGTACACTCTTACAAATAAAGGTGCTTCAAAAGGTTCTTCAAGCGATGCCATAGAAGAACCATTTTGGTTCCACAAAGAATCATTCAGTCAAAGTTTCTTTAGAGTCCATCTCTTCCTTACCTTTTTATAATCTGAAGAACCTTATTTCACCACAAATAACCTTTTGTGAAACAGAAAGGTTCTTCAGATGTAAAGGTTCTTTATGGAACCATTTAGACAAAAAGGTTCTTCTATGGCATCGTGAAGCATCTTTATTTTTAAGAGTGTATCTAGTTACAGTCACAGTTATCTAAAGTATATAATCTATAATATTTACTTGTGCTTTAGGGAGCTGAACGTGACCCTAAACACCGGTCTGCCAGGAGGCACCTACTGTGATGTGATCTCTGGTCAGAAGGAAAGTGGCAGATGTACTGGGAAACAGGTGGTGGTTGGAGGAGATGGACGTGCTTCCTTCAAAATCAGCAATCAGGAAGAAGACCCATTTATCGCCATTCACGCTGACTCCAAACTTTAAATGACACTATTAAAATAAACAAGTAGCATGCAAGTTACAACTACTGTCATTTTTTACATGATTTTGTCCTGTTGGCTCCAGTTGCAAGAAGTGCATTTTCAGTTTTATTAATGAGTATTATTTACTCATTAATAAAGTATTATTTAGAGTATTATTAATGAGTATATATATATATATATATATATATCTTTAAGAACTATTCCAAATTCCATTCAGCCTACGTATTATAAAAGCAGTACAATGATACCTAAAAAAGTATAAAGTATATCTAAATATTTAAGTAATTCTAAATACATTAATATAACCATGAAGGTAACATAATCAAATTATAATAATCAAATAATTTCTTTAAAATAAGCTGTGTGTCCAGTAATGGGCTGCAGTTGTGTCTCACCCATCAGTACAAATCCTTGTAATACTCTGAACACAGTGTACTTCTTTCACTGCTCTCTGATCATTCTGATGAAGCCTGAGAGAGAGAAAAAAAAAGCTGCTTCTTTTCCTCAATAATGGTGAAAGAAATGAATGCAAGCTCGGTCCTTGCAGTCCGTCACTCAGCATGATGGCCAATAATGACCTGTCAGAGATACTAGCCACACGCTGCAGAACATAACCTAGCAGGTCTACAGGGTCTTGCCTTAACGAATACTGAGATGGACTAGTACACCCAAAGGGCCCAAGATAATGCATAATCTATTTCCCGCCTCGCATCAAATGTGACACAAATGTATTCCCTTAAACAATAGCCTTTAATAGCGTAGAGAGCAGCTTTTGATGAGTCCTCACCGTGTATAATGTCAATAAAACACGCTGTTAAAACTCAGCTGTTTGAGAACTTTTTCTTTTTTTTTTAAATAAAGGCAACAGTTTTTTAATACTTAATTATTTTAAGTAAATGTCTTCAGTAAATATGGCTTAAATACCTCAAATAAATTAAACACATCAAGGGTAACAACCAAGTAACTGTTACTAACTCATTTTAAATGTACTAAATTTAAAGGGATAGTTCACCCAAAAATTAAAATTGTGTCACTAATTACTCACCCTCATGTTGTTCCAATCCCCTAAGACTTTCGTTCATCCTCAGAACACAACTGAAGACATTTTGGAAATGAGAGGTTGCTGTCCCTCCACTGACAGCCTATGCAACTTTCACTTCGAAGGCCCAGAAAGGTAGTGATAACATCATGGAAGTAGTTTGCAAGTACTTGCATGTTTGAAAGTAGTCTGTTTGCAAATAGGGAACACTATGCTACTAGCGTAACTACATTTTTCAGTAGCATGACGGTAGCTCAGCCACTTTTAAAACAGTGTAGCTTTTCCAGTATTAACTGGCAACTACTTTTTCCAGCAAGTAGCAGTGTAGTGCTGTATTCCGTTTTGCGTTCTGACGAGTCACGAGCCTGCAGAGGGAGGAGACCTTCCAGCGTGTTATCAGCGTTCAGTTCAAAAGCCAGTATATCTGATGGTATGAGGGCGCATAAGTGCATACGGTATGGGCAGCTTGCATGTTTTGGAAGGCACTATGAATGCTGAAAGGTATATAAAGGTTTTAGAGCAACATATGCTCCCCTCCAGACGACATATATTTCAGGGAAGGCCTAACCCTAACCCTAACAATGCAAAACCACCTACTGCAGCTATTACAACAACATGGCTTTGTAGTAGAAGAGTGCCTGCCGTCCAGATCTTTCACCTATAGAGAACATTTGGCGCATCATTAAACATCATTAAACGAAAAATACTTCAACGACGACCACAAACTCTTCAGCAGATGGAAACCTATATCAGGCAAGAATGGGAACAAATTCCAACACCAAAACTCCAGAAACTCATAACCTTGATGCCCAGACGTCTTCAAACTGTTTTGAAAAGAAGAGGAGATGCTACACCATGTTAAACATGCCCCCGACCCTACTATTTTGAGGCCTGTAGCAGGCATCAAATTTGAAATGAGCTCATTTTGTGCATAAAATTTTACAATTTATCAGTTTAAACATTTGTTATGTTATCTATGTTCTATTGTGAATAAAATATTGGCTCATTTGATTTGAAATTCTTTTAGTTTTCATTTTATTCAAATTTTAAAAAAGTCCCAATATTTCTGGAATTCAGGTTGTACTTTAATTTACGAGTAGCTTGTAGCTGGTCAAGCTACTGTGTAGCTTCCCTAACACTGGTAATACAGCATTCCCATGAACGTGTTATAGATTAAAGCAGAAATGAATAAAAATTTGAATATAATCATTTTGTTTTGTTGTTATTTTGTTGCATAAAAAGCATTCCCATCACATCAAAAAATTGAAGTTCAACCACTGGAGTAACATGGACTACTTCCATAATGTTTTCACTCCCTTTCTGGGCCTTCAAAGTGAAAGTTACTTAGGCTGTCAATGGAGGGACAGACACCTCTTGGATTTCTTTTAAACTATCTTCAATTGTGTTTCAAGGATGAATGAAAGTCCTAGGGGATTGGAACAACATGAGGATGAGTAATTATGAGTCATTAATAAATTAAATGTAATGTAAATAAAGCACAAATGGTGGAACAATTCAACCATAGATTCATGTCTCAGTGGATGCTGGGAAAAGGGTAAATAGGACCAAATCACAAAACCATTTTTAAGTGTAAGCCTATTTGAATAATAATAATAATAAAAAAACATTAATCCAACAGTGACACTTTTGTTCACTACTGGTAATTGCTAAATTATATAAAAAAATGTATTAAAAAAAGTAATTTTTTATATATTAAAAAAAGTAAAAAAAAGACCCATACTCGGAATTCGTGCTCTGCATTTACCCATCCAAAGTGCACATACACACCATGAACACACACCCGGAGCAGTGGGCAGCCATTTTATGCTGTGGCGCCCAGGGAGCAGTTGGGGGTTCGGTGCCTTGCTCAAGGGCACCTCAGTCGTGGTATTGAGGGTGGAGAGAGCGCTGTACATTCACTCCCCCCACCTACAATTCCTGCCGGCCCGAGACTCGAACTCACAACCTTTGGATTACGAGTCCGACTCTCTAACCATTAGGCCACAACTTCCCCTACAATGGGATGCATAAATGCATTATTATTAGTAATGAAATGTGGTGTTGTCTGTCGAAATTAAGTTTTACCAAGATTAAGAAATGCTGCAAAAATATTGTTCACTCTTAGTTCACAATATACCTAATGCATTAGCTAATTAGTTAAACTGATCCTTATTGTTACCAATTTATCTAAGCCCCTATTGTTTTAGATGCTTTACTCATGTTCCAGAATGTTGTAAGTTGTTCTGATATGTAGGTAAACCCCAAAAATGTAATTTATAAAAATGCTCTGCTCAGTTTTTCAGCATTAACGATCTGAGAACATGTTGTTGTTTTTTTGCAGGCAGGCAGGTCTAATTCATATGAATTTGTGAGGGAAACAGCTTGTTTCTCTCCATTCAGACTTTAAAAATAAAATGTTCTGGAGTGGACTTTGTCAAGTTTGCCTCCTCCAAAATTCTTGTAAGGACCATTGAAAAAAAAAGCACTGTATTGCACTCAACGCACCTAGTTTTAGCCTTCACAAGCACTCTGGTTGGTTTTACTACAGCACCACATCTAGACACAAGAAGCACCACATCTAGACACAAGATCGGCTATTTGGTTACCGAGAAACAGAGTTCAGTCTTTGATCTTGGAGGGACATTTTCTTTCTGTTTTTTGGAGCTTTCATGCTGCTGCCACCACGTCGGTTTCACCTGAGTGCAGCTGTGGCAGGGCCGTCAGGGCAGCAGGGGCCCAGGGGGCCACCCTCCGCGCCCCGTCACACATACTCAAGAGCTCGACATATACACACACACAGACCTGAGCTCCAGACATGAGAGCTTAGACAGCAAAGGTGACATTCACCACACCATCCCACTTTGTCGTCATGGCAACTCTGGTCTGATGACAATCTTGAAAACAATAACTTTATTATACAGATATATGAAGAGGGAGTAACCTTTGTTTCACACTCTTTATTTTACTGTATATATAAAACAGTGTTTGTGTGTGTATATGGTAACACGTTATAAAGTCTCATTATTTAATGTTCTTTTATTAATAATATTGTACATTTCTTACAATATTTATTAATAAGCTGTATACACTATTAACAATTACAACTTTTGATTTTAATAATAAATACTGAACTTTAACATTAAGTTTATTAAATGCTACATATAAGCACATTTAATTATAATTAAATTATTCTAAATTATATTTTATTATATATTTATTAATCTTTACTATTACATTTTTTACTTTTTAGTCTATTATAAAACGACACAGCACCATATTGGATTCAATAAATAATTGAACTGTCCTGTGTCTGTCTGAGTTGGACAGAGGGGAGAGCTGTACCTTCCGATTAGAAGCTCAAGTGTCACTGTTGCAGGTCAGAACCTTGGACTTGTCATTTTTACTGATGTTTTTTGACATCGCCGCCAACACTGTCCCTTGTACCTACACCCCTGTCCCTTGCTCTATAATTTATTATGCTCACAGTGAACTTGACTGTCAGTGCACATATGGTGGACTGCCTAACCACAAACTTTTTTTCTTAATCAACTAAAGGTGGGGACGAGGGAACAGTTGCGAAACAGTTTCCAGAAGGTCCAAATATTATGCTTATAAATTCAAAAAAAATTGAATCATCTAGACGGATGAATTTAGATTAGGGCTGCATTTTTTCCTCACTATTTGTAATACTGTGAAGGGTTCTCTAAATATAGATTTCTGTGCAGTGGTGTTCTGAAATGAGGAGGCAAAGTCCTCACATTTATTTTAATTCACGTACCAGTTACACATAACTTTGGCACACTTTTCAGGTCAAACATTATTTACACTACCAAGAAAACAACAACCAATAGTATTTTTATGTAATTAATGTTTTATTTGTTAAAACAAAGGGTAACACTTTTGTATAGGGACGAATTCTCACTATTAACTACTTGCTTATTAGCATGCCTATTATTAACATATTGGCTGTTTATTATTGCTTATAAAGCATATATCCTGCATGACCATATTCTACCAAATACCTAAACTTAACAACTATAAATAAGCAGCAAATAAGGAGTTTACTCAGGCAAATGTCATAGTTAATGGTTTGTTAATAGCAAGAATTGCTCCTTAAACAGAATTGCTCCTAACGGTAACACTTTATTTTAAGGTCTCTTAACTAGTTGCTTATTAGCATGCATATTACTAGAATATTAGCCATCTTTAGTAGTAATTAAGCACATATTAATGCCTTAATCTGCATGACCTTATTCTACATCCCTAATACTACCCAAAACCCAAACTTAACAACTACCTTACTAACTATTAATAAGCAGCAAATTAGGAATTTATTGAGGGAAAAGTCGTAGTTAATAGTGAATAAGTGTTCCCTATTCTAAAGTGTTACCCCTTAAAGGCAGGGTAAGCAATTTTTCAAAGTCGGGGCCGAGTACCAAAACAAACTTGTAGCCAATCAGCAGTAAGGGGCGTGTCTACTTATGATATGGAGGAGAGAGCGTTCAGTGAACAGCCGAGCCGAGCGACAGAAAGATAGAGATGGCGGATAAAAAATAAAAGAGGAAAACGTCTGCGGAACGATAAGGCAAGAAGAAGGACCCGTGTAAATATCGGATCAGCTTTCCAGCGCTGGAGAGAACTCAAGGAGCGGAAGGCCTGCGATCGGACAACGAGGTTGCTTTGTTTCTTTCCGATAGGTGAGTAACATTGTGTCTACACCGGACGTGGCGCGCCACAACAGCTAAAGTCTGCCTACACTGGACGTGTGTTTTTCAGTCGAGAATGCAGTTGTTTAAAACTCAAATCTGCGGTTTATTTATAAAAACAGCACCTATTTTAAAATGTGCTTCGCCGATTTCGAATGTGTCCCGAAGAGAGGAGCATAACCTCGGCTAGTCCTTCTGACGTTTGCCGCTGGCTCTGATGTCTTTGTAGTGGTTAAACAAAAGAATTTGTTTTGGTAAATCTAACAGGTAATCTTTGGTCTTTATTCTATGTTAAAATGAAAATGAAAACAGGCAATGTTTGATATAATATTTCGTTTAATTGTAATGTATGTACGTTCCCTGAAATTTCTGCGGCTATTAATATGTTTAAATGAAAATTAAAAGAGGCAGTGGTGTTTGATATATTTCGTCTGTAAATAAAGTGAGGAAGATTGCAGCAGCCGAGGCGAGCTGACTGACGTTATCAAGTACGCTGCTCTTTGCAGAATTACCGGACTTGCGTCGTTCTGTCTGCGGGAGATCACACTCTTGAAGTCCAAACTACCGAGGATGCAAGTCCGAAATTTGCATACTTGGTATTGAGAAACGCGCGCAGACCTAACGTTACGTCATCAGACTATTTGCCTAATCTTCTCTGTACTTTAGACCGCAATGGAAACGCAGACAGCAACAGGTCTGGGGGAAAAAAGTTCCTGGGACATATTGTTCCAGGTAATTTTGGTGGAAAAGCGGCTTATGTTTCACAGAACTAATCGTTGCCTGGGTTGCGTAGGCTATGTATGTGTGGGGCGGATCTATCAAAATAGGGGCGAGACCCCCCCTTATTGTTTTGTCTATCTCTTGAACCCTTAGCACAAGCCACCAGGAAATCTGAAATATCGATTAAGATTCATGATCATAATCATAGTATTTCATTATACGCTGATGATATTATTCTATATTTAGACCACTTTGATGTTTCAGTCTCTAGTATAATTAAGGAATTTGATAATTTTAGTAGCCTATCAGGATATAAAATAAATTGGAGCAAATCTGCTTTAATGCCAATTAACAATGTTAAGGTTAATTCTTCTATTCCCTCATTTATCCCTATTAAGATATCTTTCATCTATTTGGGCATTACCATATATAAAAACATTCATAAGATTGCCAGAGACAATTTTAATAATATTTTAGTTAAGGTCAAAAATGACATTCAAAGATGGAAGAATCTTAAAGTCTCTCTCCAAGGAAGAATCTCCACTGTTAAGATGAATTTGTTACCTCGATATAATTTTTTTTATCTATGCTACCACTTTCTCCCCCTCCAGGTTACTTTAAGGAGATCAACTCCATAATTTCTAAGTTTATCTGGAATGATAAATGCCCCAGAATTAAACTTACCACATTACAACATCCTAATAGCGCAGGAGGACTGGCTGTACCACATTTTGAACTGTATTTTTGGTCGTTCCAGCTTAAGGCTCTTCATAATTGGGTTGATCCTCAATCTACAGTTTCATGGAGGGTGATTGAAGCTGACAAGGTTAAACCAAATAGACTTCAAGATATTTTATTTACTGGCACAGGAAAAAAAGGGGATAATTATAAATTTGGTCCAGTTGTGGCTAACTCTCTTAAAATCTGGAAAACGGTTGAACGTCGGATAGGTGGACCCTTCAAATTTTGTAACAGTACACCTTTATGGAACAATTTTAATTTTGTATGCGGAAATCGTCCATTTGTCCAACCCTCTTGGTCTTCTTTAGGTGTAAACACGTGCGGTGATATATATGATAACCAGGGCCTCTGTTCATTTCAGACATTAAGAACCAAATTTTGTCTACCAGCATCCGCATATTTTGTTTTTCTTCAATTACGTTCTGCTCTCAAAGCGTATGGCGTTCCGTGGGCATCTTCTATTTCCTCTCATCCTATGCGGGACTGGATTGCACCATCTACTTGTCGGCCATCTGTTTCCTTAATATATAATAAAATTATTGATTGCATTACAAAACCTCTTTCTATTAAAACTATTTGGAATAGGGAATTATCTGACCTTAATTTATCTGTCGACTGGGAGAGAGTGTGGTCTAATCTCAGCTTAACATCTAAAAATCTGGCTCATCGTATTATTCACTTCAAAGTCATTCATAGAGCATACATAACTCCTTACAAAAGATTCAAAATTAAACTACAATCAAATTCTAACTGCCATATATGTAATACTGCTTCATCGGGCACTTTTCTGCATATGTTTTGGGAATGTCCTGTCGTCATCAGTCTATGGACACATGTAAACCTGGTTTTGTCATCATTACTGCGAAGTGATTGGTCTGTTAACCCAAGTCTGTGTCTTCTTAATGATGATTCTGGTCTCTGTATAAGTTCAATGCAAAAGAGAATGTTGTTTGCTGGTTTTACAGCTGCGAAGAAGACAATAATCCAGAACTGGTTTACACCACACATGTGTAGAAAAACATATTGGATCCGTAGCCTCCTGCAAATAGTGTCATGTGAATGTACAACGGCGCGAGTTGGTGGGGCCAGGCCCTCGACCATTGATGCTTGGCAGTGTTTTTTTTTGGATATACATGATTGTATGGAGGAGTGACTTTTGTGTTTTTGTTGTCCTTCCCTCTCTCCCTCCCTTTTGACTGGACTTTGAGATGTTGAGTATGTGTCTGTTGTTTTGTTTTGTTATATTTTGGATGCTGTGTTGTGTTATGTGTGAAAAAAAAATAATGTTGATAACAAAAAAATAAAAAATAGGGGCGAGACCGTTTTGGGCTATAGGGGCGTGTTTGTTTTGGTGATTTCAAATATCAACATTGGCTTCCAGAAATCGCTTACCCTGTCTTTAATGCAGTCTACAAATAACTACATCATCACAATATGACACAAGCCGATTCGTCTCTGTTGCATTTGCAGCCAATGAGCTTACTGCATAACATGCTTAACTTAAAGAAATATGAGGTAAACATGTTAATATATATATATATATATATAGTTGATTTGCTCTCTAAAAGGCCCTCACAGAACATGTTTTCAAGTCATTTCAAGTTTGAATGTGATGTGACAAAATGTGGTGATATCTGTGTGGGTGAGTCGTTCATTTAGTTTTTAATTAGTCTTCCAATTAACACCATTATTTATTCATTCAGACCAATTTGCAAACATGGAATGCACACAAAAATAAGAGGTGGGAACAGCTTAATAGACCAACAATTGCGTGAGATCTCGTGATCTTGTTTCCCATTTATTCTAAATTACCCCCCAATCAAACCCACGGCATGCTTTAGGGGGTCTATTAAAAAAAAAAAGAGATGCTGCCTCTCGCTGTAACCTTAACCACCAGTACTGCTGAAAAAACAAACAAATAAACAAACGAAAAAACGGTTTAATACACTTTATGCTATCTTATTTCTTATTTTGTACTCTGGTACTTCAGCTTTAGCTTAGCTTTAGTTTGGAAATCTATCTGACCTCCTGCTTGGATATATCCTATTTAAGCAACAGTGGTGCACATTAGTTTTTCAGTCTGGTTCTCATGAGTGCACCTGGTGATTTGGTTTGGTGCTCACACTGCACATAGTGTGCACATTAAATGTAACTATAAAAATAAAATAATTTATAATAGTATTTATAAAGTAATTATTATTATTTTATTTAGTTAGTTTTTTAATAAAATAATAAACAAAATAATAATTAAATTGTGATTATACTATTATATTTTAAAACTAAAAAAGTTGTAAATAAAAATACAATTATTGTATAGTATACACTTAAAAAATTCAGTGCCAATATTTACATTTTCGTGATTGATTTTCTCGTGATTGTGCATTAACAGCTGTCAACAATGTCGGCATACAAGTGAGCGTTCTGAGCTTGAACTTTTTATCTTATGCATCCCTGTATATATATATATATATATATGTCCTCATATTTTGATATATGTTAGGTTGTTGAGGGTATCAGGTGTCTTCTGTACCTCCCACTGGCTCTGGTTTAATCATTTCATCTGCTTTTTTACCCATTCTTCATAGTCACCACAGGGGTCAAAGGTGGAGGTGGAATGGAGCTGAACCACAGAAAAAGTCAAGGGGAAGGAAGAAACAAATAAAACCATATTGTTCCTTTCATAAATAGATTTTCCAAAATAGGAATGAATGAATGAATGAATGAATACTTTTTTTCTTGTACAGTTTTTTCTTCCTTTACATAAAGGTGTGAACTACTTATGCACACCACTCAGATATCAGGAAACTCTGTGAATTCATTTTTTTTTTTACAAACGGAATAATACAATAATCTGGCATGCAGAGTCTTCATACCACCTCCAGTATCATGTCATTGAAGGCCCTTGCCTTCATAACATCCCTTTATGAAAAAAAAAAAAAATCCCCATATGCCCTGCCAATACTATTCAAACATTTACACAACACGTGGCTAAAATATTTCAAGGAACTTTCAACAGATTTTACGGTCTAGCCATGCTTTTCCCATCTCCATTGTTTGAACAGCCGTTTCCATGGGCTGTTTGTTGACAGCCGACAGCAGCTGATATGACAACACCACGGTGTCCAAATACAGGCACTAATTCAAATGTGTTTATCCAGTAATTGCCAGCGATGTTGGAGGCGGATCCTGGGCCCTGTTCCAAATACTCCTGGGGCCCGTTGAGCTCTCTGCAGAGTGAGCTGCGATGAGAAGGAGCAGATGGAAGCATGAGTACTGCAGCACATGCCCACCCTCCACTACCTCTCCCACATCACGGCCTCTGCTCTCATTACCCATGTGCTTAAAACCCCATCACACACTTCTGAGAGATGATTTTCCATCAGGTTATAATCACAGCCACATATTGCAGCTGCTTTATTACTTTTTTGACTTCACATATACACATTACAGGTGGCTTGACTCACACTGGCGTCCCACACAAAGGTCACATGATTTCAGATGATTGGGGTGTTGACTTTGGGTGTGTTTACACTGGTAGTTTGGTTCTCTTGGTTCTTTTGGTCCAAAAAAGAAAGTATTACATTTAGTCCTGGTTCACTTAAAAATAGAAAACAAAAGGATACAGACAAAACCTGATTGGACTGCATTTCAGATGCATGCTTGGCAAATTTACCGAACATCCAAAAATTTGTATGTGCGCACATATGGTGGTATTTTTACCAGCATGCAACTCACAAAGAGATTAAAGGGATACTTTACCCAAAAATGTAAGTTCTGTCATCATTTATTCACACTCCACTTATTCCAAACCTGTACAAATTTCTTTCAGCTGCCAAACACAAAAGAAGATATTTTGAAGAATGTTGGTAACCAGCTGATGGGAGCCATTGACATCCACAGTATATATATATATATATATATATATATATATAGTTCAGTCATGAAACTCTAGATGGCGCAGGCTGACGGGTTGTTAACGTAACTGATGATATTCAGAGAGTTAAACGACTTGGCACAAGCTGATTTGTTCATGCTGCATATGCAGCCAATGAGCTTACATTTGCATTTGTATGGCTGGCTAGCATTCACTTGAGATTCCTGCAGCGCACTTTCAGTGTTTCTCTGAAACCCTCCACCTTCCCCAGCTCCACCTGTATAGATCTGCTACTGGTTATTTTATTTGCTATTTGTACAGCAGCAGTATGTCTTAAATACTCATGGCACCATATCGCCATATGTATTGGCAGTAGCAAGTTCCTGTACTTGCTTGCAGCAGCAGCAACAATCTACAACTACAGCAATAACCAACAGCAGCAGCAATTCAGCAGCAGCGTAGCAGATCAATTCCGCCAAGGCCAAATATATTAACACTGTCTTATCCATCACCATGCTAAAATCTTCTGACAGAGTTGTTGTGAGAGTTGTCATGATTGATATATATATGTATATTAGGGGTGGCACAGTACACAGATGTCACGGTTTGGAACGAACCTCGGTTCGGGGGTCACGGTTCAATACAATTTCGGTAAAACAGGAAAAAAACAACAAATCTACTACGCTCGGGTTTTTTTCATTTATTTTGAACAGAGAGTAGTAGTAGTAATACTAAATATTATATTACATTATATATATAATCTGCAGTACATACGTACATACATACAAGGAATAAATTCTTGAAATATATTTGATTTAGTTAACAGATAAACAAGGGGGGAAAAATAGTGCGACACATAACAGCCTATGCTGAGTTTCAGTTCATTTTTGTGACAGGCTTAATTTGTTCACAGAAAGGAAACTCAAATGGCAGAAAGCAACATCCTATTTGTTTTCTTATAAAAGCACAATGTTTTGTTTTCATTGTGAGTGTACACAAATAAAAGCAGACCTTTATACAGTGATGCATTATTAAGACGATAAGTGTTTAAAGTTGATTCTGCTGGTATAAGGAAACAGTTGAAGTGATCGCGTCACACGCACACACACACACACACACACACACACACACACACAAACAAAACACATCAGTTCCAGCATTGCTAAAGTTGGTACTTTATCAAAATAAAATACAAACATCAGCGCGCCCACCTCTGTGTCACCGTTGGAACGCAACTGAAGTACAAAGCCAATAATTTACATAATAAATAATAGTTTAGCATTCAGATACGTTACATCGCAAATATGGAAATATTATGGAATATTTGCATTTGTGCCGAATGAGAGAGGTAGGATACACGAGGACAAAGCTCCATTTTGCAAACAGTTGAGTGTGCAAGCCTTTAAAGTATACTCCTTTGTCAGTCTATGTGAGAGACACATTCAGAATCAGCACATGGTCACTGTCTAGGGGGCTTTGTTTTCAAGTGCGCAACTCATGCAGGGCCGTGCAAAGACCTTTGGCGGGGCAGGTGCTCAAAGTATAAAAGGGGCACATGGAACACAGCTTTTAATAGGGCTGTGCTTCTTGCTGATATGCGTATTGAAATGGATGCTTCTGTATTGATACAGCAGCAAATGTCATGACGCAGGTTTAAAAAAGAAACACAGAACAGAAAATACCATTTTAAGTTTAAATGTTAAATACATTTTTGCACCTCTTAATTACTCTGGAATGATATTATTATTATTATTGTTGTTGTTGTTGTTGTTGTTGTTGTTGTTGTTGTTATTGTGTTTACAGGGTATGGTGGTTTTGCTGTTGTAAACACTACTGTTGTTTATCTTATTTAAAATAGAATTCTATTCTAATCCTGTTCTGAATTTATTCATTTTTTAAATGATAATAATTATAAAAACAGGATTGATAAGTATAATTCGGAGGATGAGAAAACCAGTATAAGCCTGTTTTACCAGTGTTGTGATAATTATTTTTAAGACACTCTCTCCCTTTTGACTGCACCTTTAAAATATGGAGTATGTGTCTGTTGTTTTGTTTTGTTTGTTTTGAGTGGATGTTATGTTGTGATGTTGTGTGTGAAAAGAAATAAAAAAATGTTGATAACAAAAAAAATAGGCTGTATATTAACTTATTGGGAGATCTATGTGAACTCACAATAAGGAGTTCTAAACCGGTAGTTCTATGTGAAATCAGACAATGTGAGCACCCCCATATTATTGTCACTGTTGTGTCAACGGAGAAAACACAGGACTCTCAATGTAAAGGTAGAATATGACTTTTGATGTAAACAAAACGTAGGGTACACACAGACCAGCAACAAAGTAGAACGGACAAACACTAAGGGAAAACTCAGGACTTATAAACACATGGGAAGTAATTAAGGAGAACTAAAACAGGTGCTAGGAATAATAAAATCAACTTAACTAGAACAGGAAAATAATATATTATGTTGTTATAAATATCATATATATTATGTATGTGTCCATATTAGAGATAATCACCATGATTATAATGAAACCATCAAATTTAAAAACATGATATTAATCATATCATATAATAAATTATAATTTGTTGTGGCTACTGTAAATATATTTTCAATTATTATTGGATCTCATTCAATACTTTCAGAATCTTTACTTATTAAAATGATTTTGTTTCTGTATTTTAAAATATATATTTTTTATATTGACATATTTTAATGACAGTATAGCTTTTTTTATTATTGAACACATTTTTTAAAATTAAGCAGAAAACAGTATAAACTTTGCTAAAGTAATTGTTTTGAACAAGTATTAACATAGACATTATTAAACAAAACATTATTTTAGCTGAAGTATTTATATCAATACCGTGTGCCTTTTACCCCATGCTGGTGAGCCTTTTACCCCGTGTGTGGGGTAAAAGGCCCCTCTTGCCACCTCATACATTTATAAGATTTTTAAACAAAATAAACAACTTGAATGATTTATTTTTACATAAAAACATGTTGCTCCATTAATGTTCAATACAACATATATATTTTTTTCTGCAATTATACATTTTAGGCACAGTGGGTGCGGTGGGCCTTTAGCCCCGTTGTACCCTATATACTGTATATATATATATATATTAGTGGTGTCAAAATTAGCACGTTAACTCGGGAGATTAATTTTTTCAGATTAACGCGTTAAAAATATTTAACGCAATTAACGCAGGGGCGGGGCTAGGGTCGGCCACCCCATTCACAACTGCTACCTCAGTCTCTTTTTTCTTGAAAAGGATTGCGTTTATTTAGATGCAGAACAAACGGGAGACGTTTCAGACGCGCGCTCTAATGTCGCCTCGATCCGGGCCAGGCGCGAGTCAAACGAGCGCGTAAAAGATACTGTGCTCATAGCACGCTCTTCAAATACACACACAAAGGTGCCTGCGCGCGCTGAGCCTGTATCATTTCATATCTAACAGGAAAGAAACTACGTGCATGCAATGTCCTAGTTATGCTGTCAGTTAAGGCATGAAGTTACCAAAAAGGCGATTAAAGCTGCCTTAAAACTGTGTGCATGCATGCAATATGATATATATGCGTCACATTTAAGAACATGTCTCTGAGATGGTTTTCAAAACTTTCCTGAGGCACCCCAGCACTGTCTCCCTCATCTAACACACCCGATTCAACTCCTCCACTCATTAGAAGAGACTAAAGACCTGAAGTGGGTCAGAAAGCAGCAGCAGCTTTTACATTTACATTTACGCATTTAGCAGACGCTTTTATCCAAAGCCACTTAAATTGCATTCAAGTTACAGTTTTACATTTTTATCAGCTCTTGCTTTCCCTGGGAATCAAACCCATGATTTTGGCGTTGCTAGTGCCATGCTCTACTATTTGAGCTACAGGAAAGCTCAAATAGTAGAGCATGCTATTTAAAGCAATAGCAGGCAAATAAGCAAATAACCAGCTGCTGTGATGTCTATTAATCCAAGAACAAAAGTAAAAAAGAGGAAATCAATAACTTTTATAGCTTTAAGGGGTTCATCTATATTTAATTTAGAATTTAGTGTTTGGTAACTATTAATTTTCTGTATATTTCTGCTGAAGGGCACAGGTAGCTAAATTTATTATAATGGTTCGTGTGAAGATTGTTTTAAGTTCACTTAAATTAGAAGTTAAGTCTAATAAATGTTAAAATTGATAGCTCTTAATTATACTGTAATGTTGAATGGCTACAGTTAATGGTTAAATATTAAGGGGGAAAACTATTTTATAGAGACATCAGTAGTATTGATATCAGTGATGCTGGCCTTCAATCACAAAAAAAGATGCCATTAAAGAAATATTAAAAATATATTGTCTTTATGTTGTTTGGGATTAATCACGATTAATTTTAGAAAAATGTGCGATTAATTCGTTATTTTTTTTTAATCGATTGACAGCACTAATATATATATATATATATATATATATATATATACTGTATATATATATACACACAAGCATGGAAGTCTACCATCAACTGATTACAAACGTTTTTCAAAATACCTTCTTTTGTTTCCAACAGAAGAAATAAACTGATCAAGGTTTGGGACAAATGGAGGGTGAGTAAATTATGATAGAATTTGTATTTTTGAGTGAACTATGCCTTTAGTGTGACATTTTTGGCTGTACCGTCCCTTTAATGACAGTGTGGATATTAGAAAAGTATCACAATGAACCTGTCACCACTCTAAAAATATATTGAGAAATTATATCTGTAATATTGCGTTTCACATGGAGCCTCCCACTTGAATAACAGTCGATTTTAAAGCGTCGATTTTAATGATCATTAGCTGACATAACTGGAGCCTGTGCAAAAATAGATCAGGTCTATGCTGTCACCACCTGTGACACCATGAATAAAGCTAGCTCAACTATTTTGTGACTCGTCAGATCAATTATTTTGACACCACTGGAGCCAAAAAAAAAAAAGTTAAATATTTATGAACATGTATAATCACAGAAAGCATATCGGCAGGTGGGTAGATTAAAACAGGGTCTCGTAGTTCAGGAATAGCCTGGAGGCAAAACTTTATTTATTTGTTGTCACCAGGAATGTGATTACAAACTTGGAATGCAATTCTGCACAGAATCATGACATCGCCATCAGACGCACAATGACACATGCAGAATCACATAGCAATGAATCACACACCGATTGATTACATACTATATTGTAATGTAAATAGTATGGAAGGTTTGACATGTAGAGGAATAGATCACAAAGTATCTGCTTGCATTGATTTTTAAAGAATATCAAACCATATAAATGAATCAAAACATAATGCTGACTGCTTCATCAGTTTTAAAATTATATCTCCAACCAATTTTTGTCAAATTTGCTATTTTCAACAAGAGGGAAGCCCACAGAAATATTTCAATAATATATGACTCCCTACGGCAACACAATGCATTAAAATTGCATGGCTGGGTCCACTAGCTTTAGAATATGTCAAAACCTGTTTGTGACCCATCTATCCAGAACGCCGCACTGCATACTGCAGTTTAGATTTCACACACATAAACTGTGGCACATACCTGCCATGTGATTTTTACCATCAGTACAAACCTCCATGCCCATTCCCAACATGTGCAAATCATTTGATTATTTTTTAGTGTGCATATACACCCAAAAACATACATTTTAACAAAGTTGAAAGAAATATACAATATGCTGTATATACAATATATATATATATATATATATATATATATATATATATATATATATATATATAGAGAGAGAGAGAGAGAGAGAGAGAGAGAGAGAGAGAGAGAGAGAGAGAGAGAGAGAGAGAGAGAGAGAGAGAGAGATGCAGATTCTATGCATCACACAGAAATCAGTTGCATTTCAGTAACTAGAAGGGTTTGATTCAGGCTTAAAATAAAATAAACATTAACTGAAATACAATATTAAAAACGTATTTTATTTCAGTGTTAGAAATTAAAATAACTAAAATACAGACATATACAGTATATATATATATATATATATATATATATATTTTTTTTTTTTTTTTTTTTTACTTAACATTATATATATTATATATATTATATACACCATACATTTTTAACTTAATAAAAATGACAAACACACAGCAAATTTAATACATTTTAAAGTTAGAATGAAAACAGAAAATATAAATATAAAATTGAATGTAAAATACTAGCAAAAAAAATGTAATAGTATATATCAATCTAAAGTCTAAAGCCCAATTACACAAATGTGTGTGTCATTGGGGAAAATACATATTGTAAAAGTTGTTACATATAAAATTTGTTGGCTAAAGCAATATATTATACATGCAACATTACACATGCATAAATTTTACATTTTTGATTAATTTTTCTGAATTCTTTTGTTTTATAATTGTTTTATTGATAAAATTTTGCTGAAAAGCCTGTTTAATGGCAGGTTCCACTGTGACAACTTACCTCTAATGGTGTGACAACATCATGGCTTTTAAAAAATAAATAAAAAATGAAACATTAGAAAGTAAATTTGTTGGAATAACTTACACGGTGTCAGCAAACATTAACGAGGTAATCCAGGAGATCCATTAAATCACAATCAACTATGTCTCTAATTCACATGTTTCCATATAATGAGAATATGTTATTTTCAGATTAATGATGCTTTATTCCAACTATTACAAACTTTTCGCTACACTTATTTGATTTCTTAAGACTGTGTGTAGACTGTGCTTGTTCCAATGTCTCTGCTGAGAGCTGCTCTTTAGTGTCTATATGCCAGCAGCTTGATTGATTAGGTCTAAGAGGATTGGTACCTCAATGACAGGTGCCCAAATGAAAGTGGTGTTGGGACGGCATATTCTGGCAGGTCACTGCTGATCCTATTTTCTTCTGAGATAATGGCAATCTTTGCCATCAACTAAAATCCTCTATAGGACAGGTGAATTTTGGCAAAGGTCAACTGGGAGATTGTACATTTCCCCCTTTTTAAACAAAATGCCATTCACATAGAAAAGGATACGATACAAATATATTCAAGAACTGCACTGTTAAATCTTGTCTTACGAATGTTTTTATTTATATAACTATTTTATTTATATAACTTTTATTTAATTTTTATTTTTATTTGAAAACAAGATAAACATAAAGATTTTTGTGGTCTATGCATAATACTGAAAGTCCACCAGTTGTCTGGACATGCCAAATCAGATTTTGGGATACTGTTGTTCCATTTACAAAAACATTATAAGTAAATTTCTGAAATTTCTAAAACGTAGCAAACAAAGATTTTAAGTGCAATGCACAAAGATGATTAGATTAATCAACTAAAAAAATAAAAGGAAAATCCAATGTAATATATCACCGCTTTTAGCCATTACCAACTACCTCAGTGTGTTCTGTCCTTCAATAAAGTGTTATTTTACAAGTACATATTAAATATTCTTTTTAGCAGAGGAAATGAATCAGTCTGCAATCTCTTGGTAAAGCACACACATTATTGAGAGCTGATTATAAATCTGCTGTAGAAAAGACATGAAGCAGACTCTCTCTCTCTCTCTCTTCTGGAAGTTAATTCACTCTCCCAGTATAATGGGTCTCTGTATGGGGTCCATATGGTTACAGCAGGGCAAGCTGGAGAAGAAGGGGGGGTGAGTGGGAGATGACACACGTTTTAATGAAAACTCACAATGACTCCTGCACACCTGTGCTAATCCTACATGAAACTAAGCCAAATGTGGTTCGCTTCTCTTGCATGAAGTCCAAGGCAGAAATAACCATTTCATTCTAATCATTGTGTTTTTACTTTTAGGAATGTGGAATATTTTGGGATTTTACTTTCATATTTGTGTGCGGTGCTGCCTGTGTCATCGGTTCACTGACTGACATGTCATTGCTGTATCTGATCATAACATGTTGTGTGTTTCTCCATTATACACTGCTGGAAATTATTCAGAATTTCTGAATAGCTGAGCGATTGGGACAGAAATATGACACATATGATAATTTGGTCCGTAATGAGATACTTTTGAAAGTCTTATAAAAAAAGAAAACATTTCCAAAACGACGGGGTTGACAGATTGACGGAATTTCACAATAATTTATGACTGAGTTGTTGTCAGGGAAACTGCTTCTTCGCAACTTCCCCAAAAGACAAAAATACTTTGAACAAGTATTCTACCTGTCTATCTTTTCTTTGACCCAGTATGAAAATGTATTTATTTATGGGCTGTTTATCCATTAGTACATTCATTATTTCATTTATTTATTTATACTCTAGCTTCTTTACTGGGAATTTTGGCCTGCTTTAACAGACCGCACAAAGAAAAAGGATCTGAGTTTGAATTCTTCAAACTCTTCTTCAAAATACGATCTGCATCATAATCTCCTTAAAGAAATTAAAGCTTTAGATCAAATGCACATGTGCAATACCATTTGTGCATCTATTTTAAATCATTAACTGTTAACAAATTATATTAACTGCCGTTAATATAACAGGTCACTTTGCAATTTAGAAGTAATTAAACTGCTTACCCAGAAGGCTCTGGTGTGTTCTTTGGTACTATACATCTCTGCTCATCTACAGTCATACAGCACAAAGTAAACTTTTGTATGCAGCAACAAACAGTCACACAAACATATCAGACGGCCAAACAGTCTGGACTGCGGTCCCCACAACATTTCAAATATTTATTACGGGCTCATCCTGAGATAAAACGTTACCCGACTGGACTGAAGCACTGCGATTTGACTGGTTACGCCTGAGTGCCCAAGGTCAAGTTTTTGAAAACAGCATGTTATCAGAGCTGGGAAGGGTAAGCAGAGCAAATCTTCTCTGCAAGGTAAAGCCACTAGGGGCCCATTACAGGCTTCAGATTGGAGTGGCTTGTCATGCATTCAGTCTATTTATTCTCCTCAGCTGTCTTTTAAATAATTCACATCAGCATCAGGTGATTCCTGGATGATTGTGGGTCACAATGTAGTTACACAGTGATAATGATTATTGATTTTCTGAAACTACAAGAATCGTGGACTAATTTCTTAATTTCTAGCATCTTATTAAATAGCTTATTGCTCTAAATTGTATTGTAGAACAGGGCTATGAAAAAAGGCCATTTTGATTTGACTCACCAACCCATAAAACAATACGCAACACACATTTGTTGTTATGCACTGTAAAATCATCTTGTGATATATGGTTGGACTAAAATCAAAATAATAATACCAGTAATACTTTAAGAGGATATAAAATACCAATCACTCAATAAATAAATAAATAAAAAACAAACAAAAATAAAATTGGTGCATATATAATTGATGCAAATATATTTTCAATCCTCATGCATTTTCGAACATAAACAACACATTTTGTTCACTATACCATGAATAAATATGTCCTTCTCAGGTCTTACATTTTTTTGTCGACTATTTAGTACCTGAAAACTAGCAATTAAATAAACAGTTCACCCAGATATGAAACTTTGCTGTTAATTTACTCATACTTAGACCAGCCTGGGGTGCGTTTCCCAAAAGCAACTATGGTCGCAAGATCCGTTACCAATAGAGTTCAGTGGAATTGACGACCATAGTTAGCTAATGATGGTTTTAGGAAATGCACCCTATGTAGAAAGTAGCTGACTTTCTTTCTTCAGTAGAACACTAAAGAAACATTCTAGCTGAATCCATAGTCCTTGGTGATTTACAGTATGCAAGTCATGTGATGCCGCAAATACTTGAAGTACAAAATTAATAATTGTGACTCCTAATGATATATTAAGGGTCTTAAAAAGCGAATTTATACTGTTTATACTGAATAATACTGTGATAACTTTATTGTAGACTATAATATGTTATAAAAACATTACAATAAGGCAATAAATTACATACTTGATTCTTATTGGTCAAAAAGGTTTGTAATTAATTATATTGGAGCCCATCTGTAATAAGAGCCAGCATGATGGTCCAATCTTTAATCCAGTCCGTTAAAGTCTAAATGTAAAAGTTAATCACCCTATTTTCTAAATGTATCTTATTATTGTGAACAATTCATCCATTTTTGAGCTCATAACATCTAATAAAAAAATTAATGAATGTGAATCAACATACTTCTCTCTTATGACATGGCTGACTTCTCCAATCATTTAGTCCACTTAAATCCTGTGCTTTACTTACAATCTCAAAGTCATATCTGCCTCCATCCAATCATCAAGCAATGGATAGAACCAAGACCCTGTCCTACTTTTTCCTTTTCAGGTTACTCACAATATGGAAGAAAATGTTGCCACTTCCGATTCATCGCAACTATAACTGTGCTAATTCTGCATTAGAAATTCAAATCTAAAAGTCATCCACACAGAACGGTGGCAAAAGCATACAAAGAGAATATGTGATCATGTTCTTCATTACCCACGCTGAGCTTCAGAATCAATGGCTTCCTGAGCAGCAGATGAGCGGAGGTTCCATCTGCAGGCCATCTCAGGGATCTGGTTGATGTTAATGCCACCTGGGTGAGGAGATGAAGCAGCATCAGCGCTGCAGAGGCCAAGCTCTGATCTCATCCCACTAAGATGACACAGCTCTGCTCCCCGATGAGATGAAGATACACTATGGCCCTGGGATAAGGAATCATGGGAGCACATGGAAATACATCACAGTAAAAAAAAGGCAGGAATTATCTGAGATCTAGACAATTTTTTCTATTTTAAGGTACAAAGTAAATGTGACTCATTTTTTCACACCCAAGTGTGCAAAAGCCTTTTCCTGTTTTTGCTATTTTAGACAAGGCGTCCTGGTGGGATGTTAACACAAAACACAAAAGTTAATTATTTGTAAACTGTTTCAATGGACCAAGTTGCCGTGGCCCATTTTCACATTTCTATACTAATTTAGTCGGTTAAATTTAGTAAAATATTCAACACTGCTGCAGTGGAGTTTATGCGTCACTAAACAAATGGCTTTAGCGACACCCCATGATTAGTGACAGCAGGTGCCTGAATACCAAATTGCTTTAGTTTGATTTTCTTGTTTTATTTGTTAGCTAACTAGCTAAGTTGCTAGAATTGCAAGCAATTCATGTTGTTTGACAAATGTGATATTAGAATATATAATTAGATATGTATGATGTAAGAATAAATTATTTAATAGTGTTGACAAAATTAACTAGGTTACACATCTTCCAAATGCCATCACATATGGTTTCAAATAGAGCTGCTGAGGAAGTGACAGTAAATGTGTCGCCTTCCTTTCCTGTGACTGCTCTAATTCATTCATTTTTTTTCTGGTTTGTGAAAAAGGTGTGGAAACCTCTTTTGCTCATTACTTTTGTGGAAACATCTTCACTTGAGCTCTTTTGCAATAACATTTGATCTTCTATTTACCTATTCAAGCTGTACTGTCAACCCTGCTATTTCCTCCTCTTCAAACTCAGAAATGTGAAAAGAGTACATATGAAATGGCATCTCTACAATGAGCAATATGCACTAGCTTTCAAAAAGTTTGTGGTCCCTAAGATTTTTTTTTCTTTTGAAAAAATTATTTTATGCTCAACAAGGCTGAATTTTTTTTTATCAAATATACAGTAAAAACTGCAATAGTGTGATTGATTGATTTTATTTTTTAGTTATACATTTTTTTGAGCCAATTCTTCAGTCGTCAGTGTCACATGATCCTTCAGAAATCATGCTTATTTGGTGCTCAAGCAACATTTCTTGTTATTATCAATGTTGAAAACAGTTGTGCTGCTTAATATTTTTGTGGAAACTGTGATTCAGGATTTTCAGGATTCTTGATGAATAGAAAGTTCAAAAGAACAGCATTTATTTGAAATATAAATATTTTGTAACAATGTAAAAGTATTTACTGTCACCTTTGATCAATTTAATGTCTTTGCTGAGAAAAAAAAAATTTATTAAAAAAATGTATTAATAATAATATAATAATAATAATAATAATAATAATAATAATAAATACTGACCCCAAACGTTTGAACAGTAGTTTAATTATTCCCTAATGGTCTTTTTAAAATATAGTATTAAACATTACATCTGTTTATTTAATGATTAGGCTAACTGTGTATTAAATTAATTTAAATCTATGCTTCAGGCCACAAAATTTGTCATATACTAAAAAGTTTTCATATGCAGAATCTTTCTGCTGCATTATTCCTTAGAAATCCCTCAGGAATTTATAGTTGTTCTGTTGCAATATAATTTCTTAATGATAAACTAACAAAAACGATATTAGTCCAAATAAAACTTTTTTTTCAGTAAATCTCTAGTGTGTTCACAAATGGCATACAGTATGCTCCACGTTCAGCTCAAGTCTCCAGTGTTCATGGGTAAAACCAAACTCAGTTTGCCATGCTGACATATTCCTGTGGAGGGAGCTATTAATCACAGAGCCAGTTCTTGTATACTGTGATGTTTTTCTTCTTAAAGTGTAACCGATGTTTTGCATACTTAACCATTCAATCAATATGTTACCTAGAAACAGCACCTTGCTGCAGCAACAATTAATTCATGGCTGTCTAGTTCAACATTGCACTGTGGTGAATGTGACTTCCTTTTAGTGCTGAGAGGCAGTAGACGAAGCACCAAACTAAATGATCTTGTCACACAAGCAGCTGAGTTTAAAACGGTTTCTAGACAGACTAAATAGAAAGAAGTGCGTATAACAATTTCTTTCCCATTTCCATCTGTCTTTACCATCACTTCTGATTGAATTAATGCATCCTTGCTAAATAATTATATTTTGAATGGTAGTGTGTCATGGTTTCCATAAAAATATTAAGCAGCAAAAATTGTTTTCAACATTGATAAATGTAAGAAATAAGAAATGTTTTTGAGCATCAAATCAGCATATTAGAATGATTTTGGAGGGATCATGTGACACTGAAGACATTTCAGAAAATTCAGCTTTACCATAACAGGAATAGATTACATTTTAAAATATATTCAGATAGAAAACAGTTATTTTTAATTGAAATAATATTTCACAATATTACAATATTACTTTCAATCAAATAAATGCAGCTTTGAAGAGCATAAGCGATTTATAAAAAAATAAAATAAATTCATTTTGGCCGCCAGTGAATACATATATTCAATATGTAAGTAATATGATGTGGTATGCGCTAATAGATGACATATCCCATCCGAAACTCCCAATGCTCAAGCACATGACAGCACTTTTAGAACAATCTCTGCTTTACAGCATTTGTGTTGGTGGTTTGTTTTGCTCTGTTCTCTTGTGTATTTCCGTGTGAGTTTGAACAGCTGCGTTTCAGGTTTGTTTACTTTTCTTTGACAGGCCTGACTAACAGAGGCGCCATTTTACTGAAATAGAGCCATTTGATGAGCATATGAAAAAGGGGGATTCTAGGTGCAAAATGCCTTCTTGATTTAGTAGTGGGCATCAAAAAGGGGCAATATGCTGAAGACGATTAGCTATGCTTTACTACACAGTCACAAACACACACAAGCTAAAAACAACAAGGTAAGCGGAACAAAGCAGTTGCTTCATATAGTTCAATCACTATAGACTTTTAGAACATGCTGGTCAGTTTTATCCCCTTTTTAGTCACCAAGCCACTATTATTTCGTAAAACATCTTATGCAAGTCGGTGGGTTTTGCCAACATTCCTGCCATTTATCAGCAAAATAATTACGCCTTTTCTTCTCCAGCCAACACTTTGCTCTAACCATTTTTAAACATGCAAAGTTCTGTCCTATTCCAAGCCTTGAAATTATTCCCCCCTTGTCCAAACATTGGTCACGTAATCCACACTTTGTGTTTCACAAGGCAGTCGGCAGAGGGCATATGCGGAGGATTAATTCCTGCTGCCAATCCAGAACACCCAGGGAGGATAGACCTTCACAACCTCGCCCTCACCTGAAGCTGGATATCATTATTATCCAGGATCAAGCCCGAGCATTAACCACCAGAAGGCATTTCTTGATTGAGTATTGACAATCCGCTGCTGCCTGCAACTTTTTTGGATTGACTTGTTGTTAGGTGATGCCTGTCAAGGGATCAGTTGAGCTGATGACAGGCGAGCATCCCCCCCCACCACACACACACACACACACACACACACACACACACACACACTTTTCAGAGGTCAAATAATTCTAGGCATAATGTCTAAATAATCTTGTTTAATTGATGCCTTTTTTTTTGTAATTACAAGTGAAGATCAAATTTTGTGAGATTTTAAGGATTAATTCAACCAAAAAGAAACATAATTTATGTCATCATTTACTCACTCTTACGTTGTTGCAAACTTGACTTTCATTCTTATGCTAAAAACAAAAGGAGAAACTTTGAAGAATGTACTGGTTACTCTTTTCCATGCAATTACAAAGAAAATGGGGACTGGAGCTTTCAAGCCTGAAAACGGGTTGCAAAAGCACCCAAGCAAAAACCAATATTCCAATATAATCCAAGGCTTCTGAAGTCATACCTTTGATTAAAATTAAAATTTAAATCATTGGTCATGGTAATCATCTCCAGTGGGTTGCTAAACACTGCGTCCAGAAAACTGAATCCGTGAGTTGAACCAGATCAGATCAATTTGTAAACGAATCGTTCAGACCGTTAGGATAAAACACTCTAAAAAGTGCTGATTCTAAAAAACTTCACTACTTTTGTTCTTACAGGTTTGAAATGATATGAGAGTGAATAAATAATTACAGAATATTTAATGGATTTACGAGTGATCTATGTTTAATCAAAGATGTTAACATTCGCTGTTGTCTCTATATTTCTAAAGAAATTAAATACATAATCAGATGGCTGTGTGGCTGATGGCTATACCATATTTTACATAATATATAAACATATATCCATGACATTAATCATTATGTTTTCCCTATTAGTTTGGCATTGTAAGCTGGGAGCATAAACTTATGTGCTATGAGACTTTAATGAGCTGAAGGACATCTGAGGGCAAATGCATTCAGCCTCTGTCAGCCCCCCTCCCCGGCTCCATTACGCGGCTCATTTTGATGCGGCTATAGCATCTAGTGAATTACAATTGGTGTTTGGATGATTACATTGTTGGACAGAGATATGCTCATTGCCCGGTGATCCCAGCAGTAATCAATATCTTTATGCAGACCCTCTCCGACTCCTGCATGTAAAACATTCCCAGCACACCATCTCCCATCCACCCTAACATTCATTCCCTCAAAGACATCATGGCCCTGCGGCATCGACACAGCTGCCTGGAAATCTGTCGCGTTTAACCTACACAAAAGTGGTCTCAGTTTACCAAACTGTGTCCATGTTATAGGGGGGTTTGGAGCTAGTTGTCACATATTCACTGGAGTAAAACATGTGACAACAACCCCTGTTTTCTGTTACATATTACATGTAAATATAAATAATTACAGCAGTAATATTATTTTACTCAGTCACTTTAACGCGTGGGTAATAGACATATTGATTTATGGAAAGATGATATGGAAAAATGGGTCACCGTATTTGGCCACACGTCACGTCCTTTCCTTTCCTTTATTATAATAATTTTGTATAAATACACTTTGATATGAACAGCTATACTTGTGCTCTACAATCCGTGTTTTCATTGTTATACGGTAGGGGGCACTAGTACACATCTTCTGTACAGAATTTCCAAAAACACAAGTGAAGAAGAAAAATAAATAACAGATACTTACACTTGTAATCTAACATGATCATCAGACATAAAACAGCATCAAAACTGTGTAATGTTATGGAATAAAATGTCACCAATGAAGAGGTAATAATGACTGTCAAGCTTTGGGGTGTTGATCGACTCCATCTACGTTTTGATTATCATTCTGAATCCAATTCATAGTCTTTTTTTCAGCTTTTTGTTCAAAATGTTCTCGTCCTGGTCATGACGTTAAACTGATCCAATAGGGTCTAGCTCGGGTAACCTACCAGAGGATCATAGATCAATATGGTTATGGGACCGACCTAGTGTAACTATTGAAGTACCTGGGCAGCAGCAGTGCTACTTTAACCCCACTGTGGCAAGTACAGAGTTTTACTCTGGAAAGGCTGGCGGGGGTGAGACATAGGCGAGTAAAGGGAGATCCTTGAAAGGCGAAATCTACTGCGCTCCACGCTTGAGGACCTGCGACCCTTCGTGGAGTAACCTAGCAAAGAATACAATATGAAACCACAACACAATTCAAAAGATGCTGGCACGGTCGTCGCCCAGTCGAAAAACGACCGTGGTGGAAGGTCGGCCACGGTGGAAGGTCTGTGGAAGGTCGGTGGAAGGTCGATTTCAAGCGCAATCAAATGAGAGAAAAGAGAGATCAGTGGAGAAACAAGCAGTCGAGAGTCAAGACAGCTTTCGAAACTGACAGAGAGGCATAATTTAACACTCAACTAGAAGCTCTCGAACTGGCAAAACAAAAACAAGAGTATCGTACAATGTGGAATCTAATCGACAAAATCTCAGAGAAACCACAAAATAATGCATCAAGCAAAGTCCGAATGCTCGATGGCTCTCAACCAAGCTCAAAGACCGAGCTCATCAGTGACTGGGGCAAGTACTTCGGCAAACTCCTCAATAACAAGAGCGTGAAGGTGGAAATAGTCAACTTTCCAAAACCAAGCCCAGACATCGCTATTTCAACAGCAAGTCCAACGCGAGAGGATGTGGTGAGAGCGATTAAACAGCTTAAGCGGAACAAGTCGCAAGGACCCGATTATGCAATGAAGGCAGAAGTCCTCAAAGACGGTGGCAAATTAATAGTAAATGAATTGCACAAACTCTGCGAGCTCGTTTTCAAGCATTGCAGCGCACCGAAACAATGGACATTGAGCCTGATCATCCCACTGCCCAAGAAGGGCAACCTACAGCTGATGAACAACTTCAGAGGAATCAGCTTGACGTCCAATCGCATTCTCCTCAATCGCATTCAGAATCCAATCGACAAGCTGCTCAGAAACAACCAGGCAGACTTCAGGAGCGGGTGCAGCTGCGCACAGCAGATCCACGTCCTACGTAGAGTCATCGAAGGAGAAAGAGCTCAACTACTACCCCTGTACATCACGTTCGACGATTTCAAGAAGGCATTTGACTCGATAGACAGACCTATGATGTTCGCAATTTTGCGACACCACGGCATCCCACAAAAGATCGTTGATGCTATCCGAGTCTTGCACGACGGATCGACGAGCCAGGTGTACTTGGAGGGCCAGCTCTCAGAGCCATTCGCTGTCACAACTGGAGTATTATAAGGCGACGTTCTAGCTCCGTTTCTGTTCATCATAGTAATAGACTACGTCTCCAGGCTGTCTGCTGGAAGCCTCGGATACCTTACACATAAAGGTCCACCGCCCAGGAGTAACACGAGACCGCAACGCGGTAGAGCAATAGCCAAGGAATCTAGAGCCGAATGCAAGCTTAACGATTTAGCATATGCCGACGATATTTCACTCCTGGAAAATTATCTCACCAGGGAACAACAACAGCTCACCCAACTACAACAAAAAGCCGGCACAGTCGGACTAGAATTAAACGAGGAGAAGACTGTCCAAGTGCAAATTAATGCTTCCAGTGACAATGAACAACATCTACTAATCAACGGAAAGGACGTTGAAATCGTTGACGAATTCAAGTATCTTGGATCCTACATCATATCGATGGAGAAAGATGTCAAAAATCGTATTTCTCTTGCATGGGTGGCCTTTACCAAGTTAAAGAAGCTGTTTACCGCTCCACCACCTAAGCCAACGATAGAATTCAGGACTCGGCTCTTTAATGCTACGTGCCTATCTGTGTTGCTTTATGACTGCGAGACATGGGCTCTAACGAAAGCTCTAGAGGAAGAACTGGATGTGTTTGCGAGAAAGTGTTACCGAACTATGCTGACAATTAGACAAGCAGATGCCCATATGACAAACAAGGAACTCTACAGACTGACCAAACAACGTCCAGTTAGCCTGACCATCCGCAAGCGACAGCTGGAGTTCGTGGGCCACTGTCTTCGCATGGAAGAGAACGAACTATAGCCCACATCTACGCCATCTATCACTCAGAAGTCAGTGACAAGAACAAGCGAGGAGCCCCTCGCCTAACCTTCAGATACAAAATCCGGAGCTATATCGACGAGTATAACATAAGTCAAAAAGCCCGGAATCAAATAGCTCTCCCCGTAGCGAAGAGCAGTCAGTCATTCACCCATGTCGAAAGGGAAGAAGAAACAAAAGTGATCATCAGCATCACCAAGAATAGAGAATTGTGGAAACATATTGTCGAGCTCCATACCAGGGGACCCGACCAATAATGATGATGTTCAAAATGTGGTTTATTTCTTTATTTTTTTTATTTATGAAACTTACCCACATTCAAGTGTTTAAAAAAAGAATGCATGAAACTAGAATAAAATGTTTTTGTTTACAAGCAGATACCCTGTTCTTTCTTTTGATGTTTTGTATGTTCAGATATTCATATAACAAAATATATACAAATGAATACCTAAATAGGGAAATAGTAGTATACTTCTTAAAGTATGATGTAAAGTTCACTTAAAGAAAACTTACGAGTATACTTGCAGTATAAAACTACCAAACTAGTAGTTTACTGAGACTATACTTCGAAGTGTACAAAAAATTATACTACAAGTATTTAATTAGTAAACTATCAGTGGCGAGCTGTGACTTTTTTAACCGGGTATGCTGAGTGCTAAGATTAAGACCCCACCCCTCCTCGTTGCTTTTAGGACACACTCGAAGAGGAAAACACTGTGGCAGGTGTCGATTTAAAAGTATGCCCATTCCTACCTTAGGCTGTTTGTAAATGAAATTCATCTCCAATCCTTCTTCTATCGGTTCAGGTTTATCCATAGTTATTCGAATGCTAGAAACCAGCTGATTTTCCAAGTAAAAACCGCCAAATAACGTTTACACGTAGTTACGTTATGATACGTAATATTCAGAGGGTGGGGAGATGGGGGATTCCCCCAGTCTAGACGTCTCTGCATCAACTGAATGATTTTTATTATTTTTTTTCATTATTTTTTTTTATTCCCAGTGAATAGGAGTTAAAACTCCCACCCGGATGACAATAATAAACCATGCAAAATACAAAAAATAAATAAATAAATAAAAAAATAATAATAATAATACAAAAATTAAAAAAATAATAATAATAATAATAATAATATCTTTAAAATATTGCCAAGTAACGTTGCAAACAACAATAAAAACACAGAAGGACTTTAACTATAAGCGACACAAGTAAACGGAAAACAAAGGTATTGTTTCCTATTTTTTTTCCTGATGTTATTATTTCACATGTTATATACATTTTTATAAACTTTTTTATTTTATTTACTACTTAGGCATGTTGACAATAACGTCTTCAACATTGTCTATGACCAGATATGTTTTTAGTGGACTTTCAAAATTTGCTTTGCTTGAGAAAGCATGACAATATACAGTTATGATGTTTTTTCATATGATTTCGTCGGGTTAGTTTTGCATCAAACGACGAGCGAGCGCTTCGCGGACAGCTTACCTCGCTCATGAAATCAGCCATATAACGTTACCAGCAAATCACTGAGAACGCGCAACAATCCTGTGGAGTCATAGCAACAGAGCTGAGGCCAGAAAGCTGCGGAGAATCCGCTTGCCCGGAAGCTTCCATCACTAACGTAGATTTACAGAAAATTACAGCTGTTTTTCATAAATAATTTTACGTACCCTTACGAAAAATACGTTTATTCAAGTGTGCTATTAGTATACTTCTTTTAAACTAAAAATATTTTAGTATACTTTTAGTCTACTTTTTATGTACTTCTCAGAAATGGGTTTTATGTACTTCTCAGAAATATACTTAAAATGACATTTAAGTATACTTGACTTATACTTAGAAAAAGTTGAAATATATTTGAGCTATACTTGTCCTCTGTGTTTTTATTGTTAGGGGGTGCTAGTGCACATCTTCTGTACAGAATTACCACAAAACAAAAGTGAAGAAGAAACTGAAACAACAGATGCTTCCACATCAAACACCATCATCAGACATAAAATAGCATCAAAACGGTAACGTTATGGAATAAAATGTCACCAATGAAGAGGTAATAATGACTGTCAAGCTTTGGGGTGTTGATCGACTCATCTACATTTTGATTATCATTCTGAATCCAATTCATAGTCTTTTTTTCAGCTTTTTGTTCAAAATGTTGTTTATTTCTTTATTTTTTTATTTATGAAACTTACCCACATTCAATTCACGAGTTCACCCTTACATCTAATCTGATAGCAAATAGTAAGCATATTTTTGGTGTGCTGTCCTGGGGGAGGGCTCCGAGCCCGGAATATGGCCCGAACCCAGAGAACTCCCCAAAAGAAGCCTAAAGGCATGGGACAGCAGCCAGAGAGCAAAACATTTTGTTGCCCCCCAAAATATGCATGCTGTGAAGAGATATGGGTTAAAATTTGCAAAAATAAAAGGAGGCAGGGTGACCAGAGAGCTTGTGCAGTGCTTGACGAGAGCTGCGGCTTGCAACGTCGGACTGGCGAGACCTACATGCCGCTAGAAGAGGAGCACGATGGCAGATATAAAATGAGGGACTCTCGCTGCGTCCTTGCGGCTGAATACAAGGCGCGGTTTGACGCGTCGGAAGAAGGGCTCTCATTACAACCGAAGGGAGCCAGGATTTAGCTTGAGCGTTCCTGAGTTGGAAATAAGAAAAGAGAGCCTGATAAGGTTGAATTGGAGATGGAAGGTTAAAAATATATATGAAGTGGCCTTTCCTTTCTTGGTCTGTCTTACTTTGCTTAATAAAGTAAGCGATAGTTTCGCTATCGATTATGGAGAAATCAGAGATGGTCGGATGGAGTTTGGGGTTGAATTTAGAGGTTATTGCGATTTCTGAGCATCTCAGGAAACCGAAGAAAGCCAATAAAAACATGGCATCGAGGGTACGAGCGGTATGGATATACTGGTACCCTGTGCGGAGATTTTGGATGCATTTTGTATTTTGTTTGGGCTAGACGGTTGAGAGCGCTGAATTCCTCTGATTAGGAGAGAAGTTTGAGAGTTATTTATTTCGGAGGAGGGGAAACCGTAAATTAGTTTGTGAAAAAATTGAACACCACTTAAGTTACCTTTAATAGATCCGGCTTGGAGATTCTTAATGGAATTGAGGTAGGAAATAAATGACGTAATTGCGAGGAGAGAAAAATCAGGAAATGGCAGGTTATAGGAGAGGGGAAATGCTTTGAAACATCTCCAAGCTGTTAGATATGAATGGATAGTTCTAAGTGAAACTGCTTTGAGGATAGAATCAAGTGACGAGTCGAGGAGAGGTTTTAAGGGATGAGTTTAGGGAATATGAGTTGCTAATATTGAGGTACTGGGGTTGGCGATGGGTCCGCCTCCGGAGCCAGCGCTCTGAATTTCTGAAACATAAAACGAGAGAGAGAATCAGCAATTTGATTTTTGGATCCGGGAATGTGCTTAGCAGTTATAATAAATTGATCACATGCTGAAATCCAGATTAGACGTCTTAGTAGTGGCATGAGAGCGAGGGAATGGGAACGGCCTTTATTTATGCAGTGGACGGTCGCTTCGTTATCGCAGTGCACCAAGATGCTGCTTGATGTCCAATTTTTTCCCCACAAAAAGGCGGCGATAACTAGCGGGTAGAGTTCGAACAGTGCTGAGGACTGGGGAGAGTCGCGCATCTAGGGGGGCCATGGAGACGCGAACCAACGCCCTTGGTAATATCCCCCGAAACCGACGGATGGGGCTGCGTCGGTAAACAATTGAATGTCGTCGGGGAGAGAGACCAGATCGCTGTAAAAAAAAAATGTTAGGCCATTCCATTGTTTAAGGAAGGTAATCCATAAACTGATCTCATTACGACAAGCCTGATTTATGATAATTTGATCGTCTAAGGCAGGGGTTTTCAACCTGTGGGGCGCGCCCCCCCAGGGGGGCGCCAGCACCTGTCAAGGGGGGCGCGAGCATCAATTAATTCAGAGACATTGCCTTGAAGATTTATGAATATGAGCTTTCAAATCTTAATCCATCCGCTAGGGGGCAATCTGACTCCCGCTGTTAGGTGACAGTGAGAATGGTGTAAAATGATTTACGGTTAGTCGTGTCGGAAATCCAACCACGGATTGGCATGTTGTTATCTCAGAAACAGGCTCAGCCATCACACTGAATCAGGTAAACTGGTTATATATTTATGTTTCAGTATAATTGCGCACGCTATACCAGGCAGGGGTGGTTCTAAACCCTTTTTAGGTGGGTTTCAGCCCCCCAAAACTATCTTAACGATCAGGCCAGTGCTGCTTCCTCAAGAAAGTTTTTAATTCTCAAGTCTTGTCAATTTAAACAATAAAGTAATTTTAAGCCATTAAGAGAAAACTTAACTTCGGAGTTTGACAGTGCTTGTCTCAATCCCGCGACGGTCCATTTCCCGATAGGAGGGATGGATGGTGAAGCCGAAGCATATGAATATGATGGTGGAGGTCAACGGAGACTTCGTGGCTTAGGTGTGCGCGTATCTGGCCTTGTGGGCCTCCGCCCGCGCGCCGAAGCCTGGGGCTCGGCGGTGGAACCGGGCCGAGGAGGAAGCGCCTTAGAGCTGGCAGAAGGAGGTGCCTTTGAGCCGGAGGCTTGCGAAGGGGGTGCCTTCGAGCCGGAGACTTGACCAAGCTGTGCCTTAGAGCAAGTGGCTTGCGGTGGAGCGTCAGGCTCGTTGTCAGATGGGAAAAGCTCGAGTTCAGACATTTTCTGGCAGCCGAAAGAAGCTGGATGCCGGAAAACTGTCACTGGACAGAGGTAGGCAGGCTGCATATATATATACACATTGTGCTCGTTAGGATGGTTAGCTAAAAGAGTTGCACCTGCGCAAAATTAGTTGATTATCTGATCGTGCTCCTCCCGAACCTTGTTAATAAAACATCATGTGTTTAAAAAAGAATGAATGAAGAATAAAATGTTTTTGTTTACTAGCAGATTCTCTGTTCTTTCTTTTGATGTTTTGTATGTTCAGATATTCATAACAAAATATATACAAATGAATACCTAAATAGGAACATAGCAGTATACTTAAAGTATGATGTGAAGTTCACTTAAAGAAAACTTACGAATATACTTGCAGTATAAAACTACTAAACTACTAGTTTACTGAGACTATACTTCAAAGTGTACTAAAAATGCTACTACAGGTATTTAATTACTAAACTATCAGTATATCTATAAGTTCACTTTTAGTATAGTTGCAGTCCAAGCTAAAAACATTGATGTAAACTAGTTGTGTACTCAAAGTTTACTACTGTTATACTTAAAGTAAACTTAAATGTAAACTTTTATATACTAGAAAGTGGGCCAATTTAGTCCCAAGGAGTATTGAAATAGTACACTTACAAATATACTACTAGTACACTGATATTTGTATACTTACTACATAAAGTATACTTAAAAATATACTTGAACTATATTGAAATATATATGTTACTTAAGTATACTTAATAAAATAAACTTGAAGTATACTACTTTTTGGTAAGGGTACTTATTCCCAACACTTTATTAAGCTTTAAGTCACATAGGGGGCAGCTGTGGCCTAATGGATAGCGAGTCGGACTTGTAAGCGGAAGGTTGTGGGTTTGAATCTCAGGTCCGGCAGGGATTGTTGGTGGGGGGAGTATCCTCCTTCAATACCACGACTGAGGTGTCCTTGAGCAAGGCACCGAACCCTGGTTATATACTCTCTATGTAATTGTGTATGTGACAAATAAAAATAATCTTAATCTTAACATCTCAAATGATAAGGTATCAATGTGGCGCATTCACAGCTTATATGGACGGAACGCCACTGCAGTATACCTATTATTTCACTTTTAGTATAGTTGCAGTACAAGCTAAAATCATTGATGTAAACTAGTTGTGTACTCAAAGTTTACTACTTTTATACTTAAAGTATACTTAAAAGTATACTTTTATATACTAGAAAGTGGGCCAATTTAGTCCCAATGAGTATTGAAATGGTACACTTACAAGTATACTGATATTTGTATACTTACTACATTAAGTATACTTAAAATATATATGATATATATATAGATTGAACTTTACTTAAGTATACTTAATAAAATAAACTTGAAGTACTACAACCCCAAATCAGAAAAAGTTGTGACAGTATGGAAAATGCAAATAAAAAAAGAAAGTAGTGATTTCTAAATTTACTTTGACTTGTATTTCATTGCAGACAATATGAACACAAAATATTTCATGTTTTGTCTGGTCAACTTCATGTCATTTGTAAATATACATCCTTTCCTGTCATTCAGACCTGCAACACATTCCAAAAAAAGTTGGGACAGGAGCAATTTAGGGCTAGTAATGAGGTAAATTGGTTAAATAATGATGTGTTTTGAAACAGTTGATGTCAACAGGTGATTGTAATTATGATTTGGTACAAAAGCAGCATCCAAGAAAGGCCTAGTCCTTTAGGAGCAAAGATGGGCCGAGGATCGCCAGTTTGCCAACAAATACGTGAGAAAATTATTGAAATGTTTAAAAACAATGTTCCTAAAAGAAAGATAGGAAGAGATTTGGATATTTCACCTTCAACAGTGCATAACATAATTAAAAGATTCAAGGAATCTGGAGGAATTTCAGTGCGTAAAGGACAAGGGCGCAAGCCTAAGCTGAACAACCGTGATCTCCGATCCCTCAGGCGGCACTGCATCAAGAATCGTCATTCATCTATAAGCGATATCACCACATGGGCTCAGGACTACTTTGGCAAACCTTTGTCAAGTACCACAATACGTAGTTACATCCACAAATGCCAGTTAAAACTGTACTGTGCCAAAAGGAAGCCCTATGTTAACAGTGTCCAGAAGCGCCGTCGACTTCTCTGGGCTTGGAGGCATCTGGGATGGACCATCACACAGTGGAAACGTGTACTGTGGTCAGATGAATCAGTATTTCAGGTATTTTTTTGGGAGGAATGGACGCTGTGTGCTCCGGACCAAAGAAGAAAAGGATCATCCAGACTGTTACCAGCAACAAGTCCAAAAGCCAGGGTCTGTCATGGTATGGGGTTGTGTCAGTGCCCTTGGCAAAGGTAACTTGCACTTCTGTGATGGCACCATTAATGCTGAAAAGTACATAGAGATTTTGGAGCACAATGCCTTCAAGAAGACATCTTTTCCAGGGACGTCCATGCATATTTCAACAAGACAATGCAAAACCACATTCTGCACACATTACAAAGTCCTGGCTGCGGAGGAAGAGGGTACGGGTACTTGACTGGCCTGCCTGCAGTCCCGACCTGTCTCCATTAGAGAATGTGTGGAGCGCAAAATGCGACAACGAAGACCCCGTACTGTTGCCCACCTTAAGACTTGTTTGCAGGAAGAACGGGACAAAATTACACCTGAAACACTTCATCACTTGGTGTCTTCAGTCCCTAAATGTCTTTTAAGTGTTGTGAAAAGGAATGGCAACATTACAAAGTGGTAAATGCTTTACTGTCCCAACTTTTTTTGGAATGTGTTGCAGGTCTGAATGACAGGAAAGGATGTATATTTACAAATGACATGAAGTTGACCAGACAAAACATGAAATATGTTGTGTTCATATTGTCTGCAATGAAATACAAGTCAAAGTAAATTTAGAAATCACTACTTTCTTTTTTTATTTGCGTTTTCCATACTGTCCCAACTTTTTCTGATTTGGGGTTGTACTTTTTGGTAAGGGGAGCTGAAAGGTTATTGTTCTTTTGTTTAATTTCATTTCCAACTTGAAGTAGCATAAGTTTAACAAGTGAAAAAGGTTTTTATACCTGATATTGATGTTTGACATAAACATATATATTTTATATAAACAAGATATATTCTGATTGCAAATTGCCTCATTTAATTCATTGGTGTAAGAGCAGATTTAATCTGCCACAAACCCATGATGTTGCATGAAGGGTAAATTGAAGAGCATTGCTAAAGTTTGGTAAGGAAAGTACCAACAGAGCCATTTGCTTCTGTGGATTCAGCAATCCAGAGATCATGCACAAATGAAAACAGTGCCTTAGCACACGGTGCCCATAGCAGTGTGCTGCATTAATCAGGAAATCAATAGAGCTGTCGATCTGCTGCTTTGAAAGCGCAGTTGAAGACCTCAGTGGCACTAGCCCAGAAAACTACCATCTCAATGTTAGAGCAGTCTGACATGGTCTTTAGCTTTTTACTTTATTTTCATTTATCTGTGATATTGACTCAGATTTGTTCCACTAAATTTTCAGTTAGCCATATAATTCATTTTATTAAGTTTGTCACAAAGATGTCACAAACTCTGAATGTGCATTGCAAAGTGAAATACAGAGTTCTCTACAGACAACAAACAAACATAAAATGTATGAATATAACTATCAGTATATTGCCCACATGGGCAGAGTTAAGCACAAATACTTCTGATTCATTAAGCTTCTCTAACTGAAGCACACATAATTATACAGTACAGGGCCCCTTACAGGACGAGAAGCATCTGGTTGACCCATTGTGAAAGGGACATTGGTGATGGAAAAATATGAGATCTATTTCAATTTGCATTCTCTTGCAAAATTTTGTGTTCCCCGGCCATTACCAAAACATTTGTATTTCACAGAGAAACTTTATATTCACTTGCAAAACTGCATGTACTCTGATTTTGCTGTAAGTGTATATAAAGCAAATTACTTTGTCAGGCTGAGGGCATTTTACCCCACCTATGGGCAAAACTTGGTACAAATGTAATTTTGGTTAAAAATCTACTAACATGAAAAATCTGGACATTTTTCATACTTGGTTTATAATTTATGATATGTCACTAAAACTATGATATCTATTCTGGACACATTTAACTTTTCTTTCACAGAAAAAAAAATGCATTCCTTAACGCTTAAATAGGCAAGAGTGGAAAATGATAAGCAAAAAATAATTTCATGTAATTGTTTTTATATCAGCTGGACTTAAGTCACCTTTATTTATATAGCGCTTTTAACAATACAGATTGTGTCAAAGCACTTAACAGTATCAAGTTGGAGGATAGAGTGTCAGTAATGTATAATAATAAGATTAAACACTCAATTTTCAGTTAAGGGCGTTTCATTATTGAATTCGGAGATGTCATTGTCTAGCTAAGTTTTGTTTAAATAGTAACTGTGAAATCAAATTTACTATAATCGCTAGAAATTAAGTGTCCCCAACTGAGCAAGCCAGAGGCGACAGCGGCAAGGAACCAAAACTCCCTCTGAGACAGAATGGAGAAAAAAACCTTGGGAGAAACCAGGCTCAGTCGGGGGGCCAGTTCTCCTCTGGCCAGGATATTATTGTTTATTCATTGTTTACTTATTGTTTTAATTACATTTTTAAATGTATAAATGTATTATATTTCTATTTTTATATTGTTGCAATTTCTAACAATAATAGTATTATGTAGTTAGGTATTTTATTATTATATTTTTAATTATTTGTTTTATTTTTAGTTTTATTGTATTTTAGTCGAGGTCTTCACTGGGGATATGTCTCTGGGGCTCATCGCTGACGATCAGGGCCGCAGACATCATCTCCCGGCGCCGATCCACCATCTGATCCGGACACGGACTGAGAAACAGAATAAGAAAGAAACAACTATTAGCGTAGATGCCAATCTTCTTACGATGTAACGAGTACATCGTGTGTTATGGGAAGTGTTCCCGGTTCCGGTTGATCTAATTAATGCAGCCTAACAATCCTTTAACGGATTTGAATAATAGAAGTGTAGTAGTGTGTTAGGTGTATGTCAGGTTAAAAAGGTGGGTCTTTAATCTAGATTTAAACTGACAGAGTGTGTCTGCCTCCCGAACAGTGTTTGGTAGATTGTTCCAGAATTTGGGCGCTAAATAGGAAAAAGATCTGCCGCCCGCAGTTGATTTTGATATTCTAGGTATTATCAAATGGCCAGAGTTTTGAGAGCGCAGCGGACGTGAAGGACTATAATGCGATAAGAGCTCACTCAAGTACTGAGGAGCTAAACCATTTAGGGCTTTATAAGTAATTAACAAGATTTTAAAATCTATACGATGTTTAGTAGGGAGCCAGTGCAGTGTTGACAGAACCGGGCTAATGTGGTCATACTTCCTGGTTCTAGTAAGAACTCTAGCTGCTGCATTTTGAACCATCTGTAATTTGTTTATTAAGCGTGCAGAACAACCACCCAATAAAGCATTACAATAATCTAACCTTGAGGTCATAAACGCATGAATTAATGTTTCTGCATTTGACATTGAGAGCATAGGTCTCAGTTTAGATATATTTTTAAGATGAAAAAATGCAGTTTTACAAATGCTAGAAACGTGGCTGTCAAAGGAGAGATTACTATTAAATAGCACACCTAGGTTCCTGACTGATGACGAAGAATTTACAGAGCAGCCATCAAGTGTTAGACAGTGTTCTAGGTTATTACTTGTGGGGGTTTTAGGTCCGATAATTAACACCTCTGTTTTTTCAGAATTTAGCAGTAAGAAATTACTCGTCATCCAGTTTTTTATATCGACTATGCATTCCATAAGTTTCTCAATTTGGTGTGTTTCACCAGGCCGTGAAGAAATATAGAGCTGAGTATCATCAGCATAACAGTGAAAGCTAACCCCGTGTTTCCTAATGATATTTCCCAAGGGTAACATATAAAGCGTGAAAAGTAACGGCCCTAGTACTGAGCCTTGAGGAACTCCATACTGCACTTGTGATTGATATGATACCTCGTCATTCACTGCTACGAATTGATGGCGGTCAGATAAGTACGATTTGAACCATGCTAATGCACTTCCACTAATGCCAACAAAGTTTTCTAGTCTATTCAAAAGAATGTTGTGATCGATAGTGTCGAACGCAGCGCTAAGATCCAGTAGAACTAATAGAGAGATACAACCACGATCAGATGATAAAAGCAGATCATTAGTAACTCTAATGAGAGCAGTCTCAGTACTATGATACGGTCTAAATCCTGACTGGAAATCCTCACAGATATCATTTTTCTCTAGGAAGGAATGTAATTGTGAGGATACAACCTTTTCTAATATCTTTGACAAAAAAGGGAGATTCGAGATCGGTCTGTAATTAACTAGATCTTTGGGGTCAAGTTGTGGTTTTTTAATGAGAGGCTTAATAACAGCCAATTTAAAGTTTTTGGGGACATATCCTAATGACAATGACGAATTAATAATAGCCAAAAGAGGATCTATGACTTCTGGAAGCACCTCTTTTAGTAGTTTAGATGGAATAGGGTCTAACATACATGTTGTTAGTTTAGATGATTTAACAAGTTTATACAATTCTTCCTCTCCTATAGTAGAGAATGAGTGGAATTGTTCCTCAGGGGATCTATAGTACACTATTTGATGCGATAATATAGCTGACGGCTGCATGGTTACAATTTGATCTCTAATAGTATCAATTTTGGAAGTAAAATAGTTCATAAAGTCATTACTGCTGTGCTGTTGGGAAATGTCAACACCTGTTGATGCTTTATTTTTTGTTAATTTTGCCACTGTATTGAATAAATAACTGGGGTTATGTTTGTTTTGTTCTAAAAGAGACGAAAAGTAATCAGATCTAGCGGTTTTTAAAGCTTTTCTATAGGATAGAGTACTTTCCCGCCAAGCTAAACGAAATACCTCTAGTTTTGTTTTCCTCCAGCTACGCTCCATTTTCCGGGCTGCTCTCTTTAGAGTGCGAGTGTGCTCATTATACCACGGTGTTGGACTCTTTTCCTTAATCTTCCTTAAGCGTAAAGGAGCAACCGTATCTAAAGTGCTAGAAAAGAGAGAGTTCATAGTTTCTGTTACATCATCAAGTTGTTCTGAGCTGTTGGATATGCTAAGGAATTGAGATAAATCAGGAAGATTACTTGCAAAGCAGTCTTTTGTGGTAGAAGTGATGGTTCTACCATATTTGTAAGAAGGAGTTGAATTTACAGCTTTAACTATATGGAGTTTACACAAGACTAGATAATGATCTGATATATCATCGCTTTGCTGCAGAATTTCAACACCATTAACATCAATTCCATGCGACAGTATTAAATCTAGAGTATGATTTCGACTATGAGTAGGTCCTGAAACGTGTTGTCTAACCCCAATAGAGTTCAGAATGTCTATGAATGCTGATCCTAATGCATCTTTTTCATTATCAACATGGATATTAAAATCACCCACAATTAGGACTCTATCTGCAGCCAGCACTAACTCTGATAGAAAATCAGCAAATTCTTTAATAAAGTCTGTATGGTGCCCTGGTGGCCTGTATACAGTAGCCAGTACAAACGTTATCTTAACGTTATTTTACTTAAACGTTAAGTAAAACATATCCAAAATAATTTTTGAAATATCTTATATATTTTAGATTTTATGAGTTGTATCTCCCAGTGCACGTTGCCTTCTTTGGGTATAAAAAAAGGACCAAGTCATAAACCTGTTAACTGTCACTGGCCTACTTGCCACTGCATGTTAAAAACAATTATATCCTATACTTAACCTGATCTAATGTTGACAAACTATATATCATTCGAAAGCTTACGAACTCAAGAATCAGCCTGTGAAAACTATTTTGAAATTGGACCTTGTGTTACCATGAAAAGGGTATTTTAAATTATTTTAGCGATAATTTTTTTTATATCATCTGGAGTTAAGTAAAACATATTCAAAATAATTTTTGTAATATTTGATATATTTTGAATTTTATGAGTTGTATCTCCCAGGTCACGTTGCCTGTTTAGGGTATAAAAAACAGCCCAAGTCATCAATAATTCTATGATTTATTTAATGCAAACAAATATGGATGATTCAAAATAAACAATCATATAATGTAATTTATGTAACAAAATATATTTTTTTATGTAATCCTAAAGACTTTTGTCAGATTTTTCAGATGTGTTTGATCAGGGTTGAAGCTAAACGCTGCAGGATGGTGGCCCTATAGGAGCAGGGTTGGACACCCCTGTTCTACCATAAAATGAGCTGTGTGAAACCCTGCAAGAGAAAAATCTTGTTAAAAATACAAATATGTAGTCAACTAAATGTAATGTTATCTGTACAATTTTTAAACTCAAAATAAATAGAAAGGGGACTGTGTACAGGGGGCCTAGAGGCCAATAAGGCTCTTCCCTAAGGGCCCCTGGCCCTGGAATGTGATTTCTACTGAGGGGGATATGCTCTCCTTGATGCGATTTATATCCCCCATCCACTCCCCACCCCACTTCTCTGAGATATTTTTTAATCAAGGGGATCCCCCTTGTATTTTATGTGATTTCTGTGACTTCTGTATATTTTCTACACCCCTCCCACCTCCCATAACAACCAATGGGAACGCCCCCCCCCCCCCCCCCAGAACCAGAACTGGGGGCACAATTTACCTTATGACACCATTCATTGTCAATACTGAGGATAATCCTTTTTTTATACCCTATCTCTCAGGAGATACGCATATTTCAAAATGTGATAAAAAACAACACAGACAACATATTACTTAATTTTCTTTTTCAGCATTTCAAGACAATGTTCACAATTAATACTAATAGTTGTATTGCATTTTTTTGCTGAAAAAAAGTAAGATTAATATATGCCTACTTTCTAAATTTTCTGAATGTCCAGCCCCATGGGCGGACATGTTGGCTTTAGATCAAACTAACAAAACGAGCACAGAAAATTTGAACCAAGTGACTTACTCCAAACAACCTCAACTATGATAATGATGATAATAAAATTTAAATAAAAATTATTCCTCGTGCCTCCTACGAGAGACTAAAGAGTATGTATCTTGTGGTACACATTGCCTGTTTTAGGGTTAAGGGAGCATTGTCCCATACTCTACCCCAGGGGTTTTCAACCTGTGGGGCGTGACCCCCCAGGGGGGCGCCAGCACCTGTCAACGGGGCACGAGCATCAATTAATTCAGAGACATTGCCTTGAAGATTTATGAATACGAGCTTTCAAATCTTTAGCCATCCGCTAGGTGGCAATCTGACCCCCGCTGTTAGGCGACAGTGAGAATGGTGTAAAATGATTTACGGTTAGTCGTGTCTGAAATCCAACCACGGATTGGCATGTTGTTATCTCAGAAACAGGCTCAGCCATCACATTGAATCAGGTAAACTGGTTATATATTTATGTTTCAGTATAATTACGCACGCTATACCAGGCAGGGGTGGTTCTAAACCCTTTTTAGGTGGGTTTCAGCCCCCCAAAACTATCTTAACGATCAGGCCAGTGCTGCTTCCTCAAGAAAGTTTTTAATTCTCACGTGTTTTAAGTCTTGTCAATTTAAACAATAAAGTAATTTTAAGCCATTTAAGCCCAAGACATCTCAACGCGGTACTCACGCGCTGTGATAGAGCGTTTCTGCATGCCTGCGCGCACAAACAGATAGCCTTCTGAGACAGCAGGTGAATACCAGTCGGTTGTTTCAAGTGAACATAAACAGTAAAGTAAATATAAAATGAACATCACTATAACGGATCCGTGCATTTCTTATGTAAATAATGTTAATCAAAAAGAGCGTGAGTGAAATTAGACAAACTTGGGGGGGCGCATGTCCTAAAAGGTTGAAAACCCCTGCTCTACCCTATGTGATGTAAATGTAAACACTTTATGGAGCATGATCAGATATTTCTGTTTACTTTACTCAAAAAGCACGCTTGGCCAGTTGCAGAGAGAAACTAGTAGCCAGACAACAAACGAGTGACCAATCCTAAGTGGCAACGTCACTACACGCTTTCTGCCAGCACAGTTCAGTATGGTTTGCCAACTGCATACTTGGCCATGTAGTGTACCACTATGGGAGTCAGGATGATTGTGTGTAGAGTGATCAGTATTTGAACATTCTCCCTGATGTGTTCAGATGGTAGAAAATAAGGAATTCCCTGTACAGTTACCACAGACATAAGTATTGGAAACATAATTTAGGAAAAGATATAAAGCCTGCTTTTCTGAAAGGAAAGCATGTGTAGCTTTTATCCACCAGGGTCCGCCTGACAGACCACGCCTCATTGGTGTTGCTCTCCCATGTGTACTTCAAACGCTTCAGCCATCATATTCTGAGCTTGATCTGTCTGTTTGAAGATCCTCTTTATGGTCAAAGTCCTGTGTGTCCTTTGTTATTGTCAGTCAGATGGATCTCAGCTACATAAGCTGCAGCTAAAACAGAAGGCACAAACAACAAACAGACAAAAACAAACCAGCAGATTCGGTGCAGTATATGTGAGCCTGAGAGCTGTGATAAAGGCATATGCAAACAGAATTAGGGTAGTAATGAGGACTAATGACAAAATTAGCTAAATGTTCCATCCAGGATTATTTAGTAATGCTGTGCAGTTCATGTATATACATTAAAGTGAAGTAAAATTAAAGTAAAAATCATAATTGTAGTTGTGATGGACTTTGACATTCGAAGCCAAGTCAAACAGGACTGAAAAATGTTAGAAGAATCCTTTTGACATTTTCAAAATTGACATCCTGTGGACCATTTCTGGTTCAAAATCTTGTCAAAAATATCTGACCTCCAAAAACCATTTCAACTTCATGCTCTCTGCCTGTTCACACACAGAAACCTGACATCTACAGTTACATACATCTGCATGTATATATATGCGAGAGCCGGTTGATTACATCGAATCCATCAAAATGCTTATCAGGGTTTCCCTGCTGTGAGCAGCTGCTTAATTATCAAGAAGAATCTTGTTGTAGATGCAAATGGGGCCTTTTGAACTAGAGCATCATGTTCACTGTCAGTCACTAAACTCATAAGCCCCTAAACTTTTCACAGGTCTTGTGACAAAAAAATCTATATCTATTGTATCTGTTTCAATGTACACTATTTCTGTTGTCTAACTTTTTATATCATATTATTAGCTTTACATTGAAATATATATATATATATAATAAATATATAATAATACATATATAATAAATACAATTAAGCCAGATAACCCAGTATAACTTCAATGCTACTAAACTTTTTTTTGTACTACTAATATATATGGACAATCATAATAACACATATGGTAAAGAGAAAGATGTGTAATGAATCAATTTATCACAAACAGATTTTCCACAAGCTGCGGTAAATATTATTATATAGAAGGTGCACAGTGTCATACAAATACAAAACATTAAAATGCTGACTCTAAAACTGACATTAAAATAATGCAATAAACATTAATTTAACAACATAGGATGAAAATGTACATGACCGATAAGAAAAAAAAACTAAAATGAAATGTAGTTAAATGAAAATCATCAAATATAAAGTGTCACATGGGGAATCTTTTTTTTTTCATTGTTAAATTAAATTAAATTAAATTAATAATAATAATAATAACTTTATTTTTATATAGCGCCTTTAAAACAGTTTCTCAAAGCGCTTTACATAATAAAACAAACAAGTGAAAACCCAACACACACAAGACAAGCAATTAAAACAAAGATATAACTTAAAATCAAACAATCAAGAGAAAGCTAACCTAAAAAAAATAGTTTTTAAGTAAGACTTAAAGATGCTTAAATTCTGTGACTCTCTAATTTGAAGAGGGAGTGCATTCCAAAGCCTGGGAGCATAGGAAGAGAAAGCCCTGTCCCCTACAGAGCGCAACCGTGTCTGAGGAACTACCAATAAACCAGCTTGTGAGGATCTATTAAATTAAATTAATTAAGCAATTTTTGTCCTGGGAAATTTAAGAAAATAATATATATTTTTGTTATATATTCTAACATACATACAATTTATTCATTCATTCATTCACGGTTGATTGAAACCAATCATTGCATGCATTCAGCTCAAAACATAAAAAAGCCACAAAAAGTAAGTGAAATAAGTTTTAAAAGTCACACTGCAGCAAGTCAATAAACTGGGGTGGTGCTAAGAATAATTTCCTATGAATTCACTGCAGCAGCTATGGGTTAAACACTGGCTCACTAAAGCTGTGATGCCCTACTGTGCCCTGGCTATAGTGACTCACACGATGGATGGGATGATTAAACCACTCAGTGGAAAGCTTCTAACAAAACACATTAGAAACACTATGAGCAGCAAAAATAGAGAAATTAATTCTAGCCTAGCTCCAATTCTGAAATTAGAGACAGTTCTGTTTTTGTTTCTTTGTTTCAAACTACCTATTTTGCTGAGAGGCTTTAATTTTTATAATAAAACCAAGATAATCATGAAGGGGTTAAAGGGAGAAAGTGCAATCCATGGACAGATGATGTGGGACTGTGCAGAGATCAGGGTGTGTTGTCTTTGAGGGCTGAAGTTTGCAAAGTTGGGAACAATCCATATTCATGGAGGTTTTCCAAGGCACAAGGGCAGGAGGTTGTCAAGAGTGGACTGTAGAAAACACTGAGTATGCAGCATGATTTAAGCTAAGAGACTATTGAATAACCCTTATAAATAACTTCAGGCCTTGCATTGTGACTAAAATGTAATATAGGCATAGAATGTCATATAGTTTCATACACAAAAATATACACTGCAAGTATCATATTTTTCTGTGCCTCGTCGGCTTTCTTTTTGCTTGTATACTGCTATTTAGAATAAACAAAGGGTTGCAGAAAAATACATAATGTACATAGTTCCATAAAAAATCTATGCAAACGAGAAAACTGATAAGCTGTAACCAGCAAAAGCACATCATACTAGGAATTTCCCAATCAAGTTAAAACCGAACCTATGCTCTTGGTATGCAGTATGAGCCAGGTGATTTCAAGAATAAATGATTTAGCTTGATTTCATTAACTCAGCATGGAAAAAGTAAATTTACTTGATGGAAAGCAATTACTATGGCTAACAGAGAGGCCGAGGCAATTTGAAGGTTCTAATTTCATAAGACTTCAGATCAATTATCATGACATGAGGAGAATAGTGTTACTGTACAAGATCTAGAAATGAATATGATATAAAATGGCTGAACATTTACAAAAATGCCAAAGGACATTTAACTAGTGTTAAGAAGTTTGGGGTCGGTAAGATTTTTTTATTTATTTTTTTGGCTGCATTTGGTCAAAAAAGAAAAATAAATATTGTGAAATATTATTACAATATTATTACATTTAAAATGACTGATGTCTATTTGAATATATTTTCAAATGTATCCCTGTGGTGGCAAAGCTGATCTTCAGCAGGCATTATAGTCTTGAGTATTACATGATCCTTCAGAAATCATTATAATATGATTTGGTGCTCAAGAAATGTTTCTTATTATTCTAAATGTTGAAAACAGCTGCTGCTTATATATATATAAATGTATGTGATAACAGACAGTCAGCAAGCAAATCATTTTATAAATAATAAAATAGTTTTATCAAGAGACCACAAGGTGATATGAAAGACATGAAACTAGCACGGTGTATGAGATGTATGTCATTATACAAACGTATTTGACTGCAGAATGCCATAGTTGTATAATCAGAATCAAGTATTCCAAACAGCTGTATAATAACTCTATATAAGCCTATATGTATTATATGCTGTACATGTGGAGAAACTCTACAAAAAGTAATCATTTTTAATAATATCTACAAAGAAAAAAAATAGAGGAATATTTAATCAATAAATAATATTTGGTTCTCTAAATGAAATATCAGAACATCACAGTATGTGGCACTGGGATAATGAGGTAAAAATCAATAAACCACCTGTTTCAAAAAAGAAAGAAAAAAGTTAGCAATAAGGTTAGCTGTGAATTAAATACATGGATCAATATGCACTGCTAGATACTTATGAAATTAAACACCACATGCTTCATATTTACACAACAAGCCAACTATAAACTATAATAGAATCATATTGCATATAAACATATTGTCTAAAAATATGTACTCTTCCAGCTTGTCAGTCAACACAGAGACATTGTATCCAACACACAGGTAAATACAATCATGATGCAAGCCAGTGGCATAGCAATGTAGTGGTTTGCTCTGGGCATTTCTGAAATAAAACTGGCAGAATGGTGGTGCAAGAGTGATCTCTAATCCTTCAATTCATAAGGAAAACAGAAATCGAGGTGAAGAGTCTTGTCTAAGAGAAGGGTGCTGCATGGAATGTTAAAAGGGTGAAAACTAGTGACGGCAATGGGAGACGGAGGATAGTATAATGTCACATGTTCTGTTTCCTGTCTGTCAAGTCTTGAAAATCCATTCAGGCTGTGTTTGTTTGTGGATGTGTGTGTTTTTGTTTTCTTTCTTCAGTTTTTTACCTTCCTGGGAAATATGCTACTTAGCCGCATTGTGATAAGAATACAAATTACCATGAAGGCTTTTTTATCAGTTTTGATTTGCAAGATAATTTTAAGATAATTATTTGTCTCTTCCTCAGCTGTGGCCTCGCAGCAATGCCAATTCATTACAATCCTTGTAATTCACTATAAATAAGAAAAGGTCTGAGTAGTTGTAATAGTTATATGTAAAATATATGGCAACTGCCAGAGTAACCATTATTGAATTATCATAGACATGAGCATCCAGCATCTCTTCAGTAACGACAAACAGCTAAACAACGTTCACAATAACGAGGTGAGGATAAAGGAAACCAGTGTTGATCAGGGCAGACTTCATTTCAATAAAAATATAGCTTGGTTATAGATGGTTAGCCTTGAGTCAGGCTTTATTAGTCAGAAGAATAATCATTGTTGGTATAGGGGAGCTTTCCTACATAATTAGTTTATTAATATAATCAGCCTCCAGCCTTTCAAGCAGCTTCATGCAGCTTAGATTAGGATTGTTGGAGGAGAAAAAAAGAAGAAAGGAAGGAAAACTTAATTATATTCATTAATAATCCTCACATATATTTTGAATGAGAAAGCAAACCAAATTAAATGAATAGGCCAGACATAAGCAGACCAAAATACAAAAGTTTATGAGGATGCTCCAGGATATTTATAAGAAAAAAAGGGGGCGGTAAATGCTTTCTTGTGTTTCATCTTGTTGTTGTTGTGTTTTTTTTTTTTTTTTTTTTTTCTGTAACTATGAATAAAACATATCACATCTATTATGAATCTATAAATCAGTGAACATTGTGCACTGTGTATTTTTTGTTTACGTTGTCTTATGCTGTCATCTCAGAGTTATAGTGACACCTAGTGGTGTGGATGCAGCATCACACACAAAAAAAAAAAAAAATTATAGAAATTTGCCATTTACAATCATGATTAATTTAGTTAAAAAGTCAAAAGTGTCCAGTAAAAGGCAGATGATAAAAAAGGTAATAGTATTTTCTTGGTCATGTGATTTCAACAAACCTGTTTTCGTAATAAAAGAAGAAGAAAAAAAGCGAATTGTGTGGGTTTCCATCAAGTTGTTTGAGCAGATGGCGGTGGTATACGGTGGTACTAGTAACCTAGTAACTAACAGTAAATACAAAAAATGGAAGGACACCATTAACGGAAATGGCCAATTAGTCACGTGGGTTTAATGTTTACTATGTCAGAATTCATTCAGCAAATGCGTTTCCATCTCCCATTATTCGCATTAACTCTTTTTCGCACAAGTCAAAAACCACCTCAAGTGATTGTAAAAATGTTTTTGCGAATTAAGGGATATGTTTGTTTTTTTAATTAGGCGTTTCCATCGCTCGTTTCTGATGCAATACTTCAAAATACGCATTAAAACAGGGTGATGGAAACATAGCTAATGAGGGGCCAGATTTACTAAACAGAGCAAATTAGCGTGAGAGCGCAATCCAAAAAAAGTCTCAATTGAAAGTTCTATGGGAGATCTACTGACAATATGCAAATTAAAGAACACAGATGCACTCTAATCAATTCCATAATTACCTAACTAGATTAGCGCAGGGTTGTAAACAAGCAGGTTTAGGTTTAGGTTTAGGTTTACGTTTCTGCGCCATAGAGAAACACTGGAAGATCCAAAGCTCTCACTTGTAACACTGATTCCAGGTATCCTGAGAGGATAGGCAATAGAATTTATTTTATTCCATTTTCTAAACCGAAATTAGATTTTCTGTTAGATTTCTGTTAGATTTTCTGGTTGTCATACTTCAATTAAGTTACAGTTTTCATCTGCTCAAGTAGAACTTTAATGTCATCTTGTGCTTCAGCAAGGTATCTCTGGCTAAAACTAGCTAACTTTAAAGTTAGTGAGTCCATGCTAACGTACAAACCTAAATAACTAACTGTTCTCACGTCATGTACAGTGTAGGTCAAAAACACGTAAACAAAGGTTTACATTTCAGTGCCTCTCCATATTAAACTGGTTAAATGTAAATTAATTTAATCTTCCTCTTCAGTATGAACAGTGTTGATCCTGCATGTTGTCATCTGCGATCGTGACGACCGTAACATGAGGCCAAGTGTCATATTTTATAGGTCATACCAATAGGTCAATTGTCCTAAAAGCAGATTTTTTTTTTTTTTTTTGCATTTTGAAATGATTTGCATACAGACTACAACATTATCAAAACAACCTCTGCTCACACATATTTACGAAAATGACTAAAACCGCTGTATTTTTAAAGTTTGCATTTTTAAGCCCTCAAAATGCCATGAACGGCCAAAACATATAAAAAGATTTGTTTTTGGTTGTTGCATGATTTCTCCTCCTATACATTTAAATTAATGTATAGGACTCACTTTAACATTTTGTGTCTAAAAGCAAAATTCCTACAAATCCATATGAAATAAGGTCAGCCATAAAAATAACTGTTTCACTGCATGTGTTTAGTAAATCCTGACAGTTTTTTTATGCCAAAACAGGGTAAGTGCTTTACTGATAGTAAATCTGGCTGTAAGTGGTAACCTAACTTTTAAACATCAACTTGCAGATATCCAGATTTAGAAAGAAGATAAATAATCTGATTTCATAAGGGGCCAACAAGCAAAAGCACTGAACATAACCATGTACATTTTACACTCACTGTGATTTTGGCTTAGGGAGAACCGGCTCCATTCAATCACAGACAAAAGCACCAGAATGAGAAACAAGGCACGTCCAGCAGATCACAGGAGTCAGTGGAATCAAAGAGGTAAAAATCTGAACCGCTTAAGTCTGTGATGGTTAGGGCAGATAAAAGTCACTTTCATCAGGGCCAATTAAAAAAAATAGAGGACCACTTTTCTGGGACCCTCTTAACTTAATGGGGTATTTTCATACACCTAATGTTTGTGTGTGTTCAAAGGTTCTGCCTCACGTCACCATCTCGGCTTTTTGAGACAATCTATAGAGACAACAGTAAAAACAAATCAATATACAACCAAAAGATCAACATTGTGCATATTTTTTAAAGCTGTAGAACCATGCCTTTTTCATGTACCCTTGTATTTTTGAGTGAATTGTGAATGCAACTTAATTCCAGGAAAGAAAAAAAAAAGTATTTGCATTTTTGATAACTAAGTTGCATGATTACTATAGACAAAAATAACGTATATCCAGAGCTGGGTAGTAACTGATTACATGTAATCTGGATTACGTTCAATTTTGGATTATTAATCAATTTTGCATGTTCACGGTTTCTTTGATGTTGATTAATGATCACATGGTATGCAGGTAAATAAAAATATTTCATCTTTTTAGTAAGTGTTTTATTTAAAACAATGACTATAGAAATACAAAGACGGTTCACTCCTATACTTATGAATAGGAGAAACCTCAACGAGCAATATGGAGGAATAGTCCCAACTTCTAAATGAAAGAGTCAAATTTCCCATAGAAACCTGACTAGACCAGCCAGTGCACATGCGCAGTATAAGCACGTTAAGACTGCGCATGCGCATTGGCTGGTCTAGCCTGAAAAATAAGCTTTTTAAACGCTATGTGAGCATAAGAAACAACATTCATGGGACAATTAATTTCAGATTTTTGTTGCTGATGTGACATATGTAATTTAATTGTGAGTTCATCGAGCAGTTTTTGAGATTTCAGGATTCCCCCATTCATTAAGATAGGTCTTGTACGAGCTGAAACTCAAAAAATGCAACTTCAAAAAAAGTGTGGCATCTTCAATAACGAAGCTGCAAATTGTTAAAAATAGTTTTTTTGTCATATCTCAACTTGGGCACAAAGTAAGCCAGAAAAACAAAACAAACAAAAAAAACATGGTTATGGCTGTGCAGCTTAGTAAAATAAAATAAAATAAAATAAAATAAATAATTTTGCATCAAGATTTAAACTCACATCCTCTAGACTTGTATCATAACAAACCAAAGTTATTAAAAGGTTTTTCTTTAGTCATATCGCACATAGGTCACAGGACTACCATGAGGGCCCACTCAAAAACGAAAAAAAAAAAAAAATGTGTTTGAAGCCCATGTTTTTAAGTGATGATTTTAGCAGACTTGTCAAAGTTTATTATGCTCAGCACACAAAGGTTTATTGGACGTGGATTTCCTATTATCCCTGCCTTTCCTGTGCGAGTGGAGCTATAAAGGAGTCCACACATGAGTGAGTGGGATAAGGTAGTGAGTGAGCGCAGTGGAGGTGAGGGCGAATAGGTATGCCTGGCAACTCTCAGGCAGATGGAGAAGCTGCACTTCCACACGGTGGGATGAGCCTCAGGCGTTTCTCTCTCTCCGCTGTTCCCCTGAGACATCCTCCTCCAACCTCACACTCGCTCAGTCTGCCTAATCCAGCCCTGACAGGATGAGGCCAGCACAGCACACATACACATATGCCCAGACAAATACTCACAAACACTTGACCGTCCATCATTAACACAATTAAAACATCTACATTTTTCACAAATACACTAACAGAATCCATGTTTCTCATGACATTTTGATCTGAAGATTTATGCTTAAAATGCTTGCAATTAGATTTGTAGACAAATTTAAATTGTCCCTACATATTAATTTCTTTACATAACAGCACGTTTAGCTCACATTATTTTAAGATACTAATAATCAGACAATATGTTATTAATAGGCATGCTAATAAGCAACTAATTAATAGTAAAAATTGGTCCCTATATTAAAGTGTTTCCCAAGTTTATTATTAAACATCAATGTTGATTTTGTATTTTTCCCTTGTATAAGTCAATTATATATTTTGTTTTCACAGTTTTTTTTTCTTTCTTACTATTAACTACTAATTACCAACAGAATATAATAATTATTTTAATGATTTCTGACCAGTATTTAGAAAGCCAAAAGAAATGTTAATTTGATCAAATTTGGTGAATGTAAATCATGGTTATTATTGTTCACTAAAATTACAACTAAAACAATAAAAAATAAAAAATAAATCATTATTTGAGATAAAATAAACATTAACTGAAATATAATTTCTCATTTTCATTGAGTTTAAGCTGAGGTACTAAAATAACAAAATCTTAATAAACTAAAATTGAAAACTATATAGACATATTAAAAACTGATTAAATTAGAAAAAGACTCAACAAAATTACTAACATTTTAAAATAAAAATGAAAACAAAACCTAATTCAAAATATTAATAAAAACTAATTGTATATTAACAATACTAAAATAACACTGATGTGAATGATTCAATATATTATTAATTTTGCATTGTTGTTTTATGTTAACTTTGTCAATCCTAAAAATACAAAATCTAAAAATATCTTCTTTTTTTTCTTCAAATGTTACACCTGGTATATAAAATATAATATAGGGAAACCACAATGTTAGGTTATATCTTTAAAATTAGACAGAGAGAGAAATTGAATAGTGTTTGGATATATCGATAATCATTCATTTTAATTAGGTCTCCCACTTCTATAGCCATATGTTGCTTTGTACGTCTCATCACTCTTATGTGGATGCCAATAATATGATTCGCGTGAAAGTCTAATACCAAATGTTGTTTGTGTCTTCTGTTCCCTTCTGTTGTTTTTCACAGGTAAAGCTGCCAGTGTCATGCCACATTGACTTTTGTCTCCATTCCCAAGGTCAGGAACTACAAGAAAAGCTGTCCAAGCAGGATCAGGACAGGACAAAGGAACTGAAGCACTGACCCCTTGTCTTAATGAATAAGAGATGACAACAGCATTCATTATTCACGGCGTGCTGTAGTGAGATTGGCCACTGACATACTTCCAAACTATGTAACTTCTAATCAATTTGCCACATGAGACGTCATAAAAGTTCAAGTTTCTGCTTTCTGAAACTCAACCCATAAAACTTGTAGACTTAATCATCTATACATCAATCATCCTACATTACTGAAGGCAGAGCCTTTCATGTGCTCTCAAAATAGATATATTTCATACAGCTTCAAAAGATTTGAGATAATCTAATATGAATTCTTCCGTATTGTTTCTCAGTAACTCAAAGGTCAGCAATGTGAGGACCAACAAGCAATCCAATATGAGAGATGGCTCTGGGAATTGCACAAGAAAAGGGTGTGTATTGCAGCCCCTGTTTGGAGATCAGATCCTCTGCTATTCTGTTATATGATCCAGATATGAGTTTTGAATGTGTAGAGGGTCTGAAGATTGAAGATGTTATGGTGTGCTGAAAAACAAATGGCTATTGTCATCGTTGATCAACCTGTCTCAGTGACATGACTCTGACCATACAAGGTCCTGACCAGTGTGATTTGCTTTCATACCTTGAGGCTTTAGAGGCGAGAGAAAATGACAGCACTCTAATCTTTAAGCTAAATTACTCAAACAGTTGTAAGTAAGGTGTATGTTTACTCCATGTGTTCGATATTGACTGATGTCAGGAGGTTATTGATCTGATAGATCCAAAAATAAATCAACCACCCAAGGCAAAAACCCGGCAAAGTGAGCAAATGATTCTTTTTAATATGAGTTTTTCCCTCTCCTAGACAGCAATGAGATCAAATGGAGAGAAAAAGACTCTTTTGCTTAAAAAGACCATCATATACATCACCTCTAGAGTTTCAACAATTTTAAAACATGTTTAATAAAAATATTTATAACAATTTGTTACGTTGTTTTTGAGGACACAATTTGTATAATAACATGGGTATGACAGAGTACAATTTGAAGGTGGTTTATGAGGACATGCCTATGTGTAATTGTGGTGTTGTGTGTGTCTGTGTTGTGGTGTTAGGTGTAGGGTGTGTGCTGTGTTCAGTATAAAAAGCCTATGGTGTTGTGTGTGTGTGTGTGCGTGTGTGTGTGTGTATGTGTGTGTAATTTTGTAATTTTGTAAAATTGGTCTGCTCTCTTGACTGCTCAAGACAAATGTCTCCTTATGGCGACAATAAAGAAATAAGATAAAAGTGTTCAGATCTGCAAATTCTGCAATTAAATCAAATATTTCAACAACATTTTATTTTAAGGTGTCTTTGTTACACGTTGCATGTACTTACTATTATAATAACAATAAATTATGCATAATTACATGCAAGTAACCCTAAGCCAAACCCTAATCCTAACCCTAACCATAAGTACATGTAGTTCATTAATATTACTCAGTACTTAACTGTATAATTACACTGTAACAAGGACACCTTAAAATAAAGTTAACAAATATTTAAATATTAACTCAATTACTTCTCATCAGATTCACCCATAACTAAATAATTTGAGCTATGCTTTCCACAGACATGTATACGCTATTTCAACTTCTGAATTCTGAATCCTGTTTTCATTTCACCCACGAACTAAGAACTCTATTCAGTCTGCTGAGCCTTAAAAAAGTAATAAAAAAATCTGTAAGTGTTCTAACAATACCCTATGAAGGACACATTTTATGAAATTAAACTACAGACTGTGTTAAACCAAAAAATATCAATTAGAACTGGTTCAACTGAATCAACTAGAACTAAGTATAAGATATCCATACTGATCAGAAATCTATGAAAGCATGAATGAAATCAACATACTCAACTGAAACAGTTATGCTTTACAGCAAAATGATTGAGATTTTGTCTTTTTTAAGTACATTAAGCATTTTGGGGAAGAATTTGAACTGAAATCTGAAAAAAATAGTGTAATTTCATATATAAAGTTATTTAGCAAATGCTTTCTTCATGAAAGTAACACAGTACACTTCAGGAACAAATTTCTGGGATGACCTGGGGTCAAGTGTCTTGCTGAAGGGGCATCATGGTAACTCATGAACAAAACTTCTTTCAAAAGATATCAGTTCACTACGCTAAGCTACCATCTGGTAAAAGATATTCCTTGTCAAGATAAATAAAGTATACAACCCATAGTCCTTTTATTTGACTTTTATTTGATTTGGTGACATGTTCCTTCCTGACATTTTGATAATTTAGCAAACATCTCATTGATTATCTTCTTGATTGAGAATGGTTGAATATTGCAATCCAATATCATTGTTTAATTAATCACAATCCACTATTTCACACAAACTACACTTTTTTTTACTGGATTGGTTGTAGTCACCTTTATTTATTATTTTTGTAGTGATAATACCTTAGTTGCATTTTCAAGGTGAAACTGATTAAAGTACTAAAATAATTTACTGCTTTTGTTTGGCACGAATCAGTGGTTATTGTAAACAAACATCAAAAAGCTATTTGATGTAAGAATGAATAAAGAACAAAGTAGACAAGGCCGTGATCTCCCCCTCAGGTCACAAGAGTACTTAAAGGTCATTTTTGCTATATTTTCAACACAAACGCCAGCATTCTGTCAGTCAAATCCTGTTCTGAGCACTATGGTATTAGCATGTCCCCTTATTCATTACGATAACCCTCATTTTTTTTGTGTAGCGTGTCTTTTATCTGTTCCTCAGTCACTCAGAAGTCTCAGACTTGAAAGAGAATGTGACAGTGTTCCAATTTCACATTTGATCTCTGAGCTCAAGTGCAAGCTTATCTTATCTTCATACCAAACACTTGAATCCATTACCTCACCATGCTATGTAAGCTAAAAATGATCAGAGACCTATCTTAAGGAGGCATGATTGTTGTTAAAGTAATATTTTCTACTTATTTTATGAATTGAGCTTGAAAAGTGTCCATGTGATGTTTTAAGGCATACTAGTCATACTCGTTTTACTAGAAAATAAGAGAATACTGCATGTGTTACCTTAGATAACTTTGACTGATATATTGTATTTTATTGTTGTCGTTTTACAGTTCTTATTGCAGTGCCTCAGTGGGTCTCATTTACATCTGATAAAGAAAATATGATGACGAGAATAATGAAGATTGAGTCATCTAACCACAAAATTATGGACAAGAGCTTTTAGGCCATTTGCATTCAAAAGAACAATTTGCAATTGTATAATTTTAATAGCTGTGCTCATCGCTTTGTACCACCAAAAGATGTTAGTCCCTCCCCTTCTGGGAGAGGTGACAGTGTGTTTTCATGCAGTTGAATCACTTAATATCTTCTAACACTTTATTTTGATGGGTCCGCAACATACAACATACTCACTATGAGAAACTTTGCAAGTATATGTCAACTTATTCTACTAACCCTAAACCTAACCTAACAGTCTACTCTGAGAGATAGTAGACATGTAGTTGCAAATTAATGAGAATCAGTTGACATGTAGTTGCAAAGTTACTTATATTTAGTAGAATGTCTAAAGTGGACTTTCAAAATAAAGTGTAACCTACTGTATTTTTGTGGAGCAGTGCTCCAAAAGCACTAAATTGCAGTCCAACAGTAGCCTACTGGGACTTTTATCTTTTTGTATCACTCTGCCTGTGTTTGTGCCTTACAGCCACACTGTCGGTTTGTGCGTTAGTGTTGTGGAGTTTTTGCTGGCTCTTTTTGCATATTATCTCTTTACACCAATAGGTGGCAACAATTGACTTTATGAGTGAATCTTTGAATCATTCATTCAAATGATTTGTTCAAATACACTGATTCAGACAGGAATGAAACACATGGCTGTCTTTCTGAATGAGTCATTGAATCATCCATTGAAAATACTGATTAATTCAGAAACAAATCAAGTGATCTTTCTGAGTCAATGAATCATTTATTCAACCAATACATTCACAAATGCTGATTCATTCTGGAACGAACGAGTCACCAGTTTACTCAACTGATCTGTTCATAACACACATTAATTCAAGAACAAAATGCAATGGTTCTGCTGTGGTTTCATAACTGTAATGTTCAGCTATCTATACTGTATGTACAGCATGAATGATTGCTTGGATTAAGCATAAGTGTGAACTGACAATAATGCAGTTATGCAGTGACTAATTCTTTATACATTACATTTCAGCTATTTATTGATAATGCGTTGCTGTCAGATTTAATGAGCTTTTCATGACGTAATGTATGAGCATATATTACACATTTGCCTCTGGTTTACATATTATAAATATAAGTATTCATGTTCAGAAAAGGCTCTGACATCAGTCCTTGGGAAAACTATTACATAACCTCTTATACATATGATATAGCCATTTACAAGTAAATTATTTATTGATCACAAGTCCTCTTCCATCTGAAAAGTAATTTTGATGTGGTGACGTCAAGCCAAGGAATCAGGGGAGAGCTTGATTAGGACTGTTCTCAACAGTGCAATGTCGAAAATGTACCTGTTCAGCTACTGAAGTGATTCATTTACATCAGCTAAAAGAGGGTATAGCCTGTAGTCAGACTCAATTCATCAACAGCTCATGAAAGAGCAACAGGAAAATGGTCGGCCCTTTTGACAAATGAGCCTGTCCTAAGTGTGATCCTCAGTCACCATGTAATAATAGATTCGCAATACAAGCATCGTACAGCCAGGGTTTCCAAATTGTTGCTATTAACCTTGTAAATGGACCTACCATCCATTGCACAGCACAATTATAACCTGCCTAGTGGTTATGTGATGAGGACAAATATAATTAACACAATGTCGAATTCTAATTTAATCAATACACATAAACATTGCAAAATGACCTTTAAGGCAAAACATAGTCATAAATTATATTTAATTTACAAACACTTTTTACACAGTGCATAGAAGTTTCCAATGTAGCAAGAAAATAAAGAAATACAGTATATGTAATTACATTATGATTATAATCAAGATGTAAGCCAGCAGACACAAAATGTTACAGAAGAAAGTGGATTTCTCACACTTTCTGCTGCAGCTGTGTTTAAATACATACATTCCTGCCCCAGAGGAACTGTAGCTTGTTTAGACGCTCTTCCAGACAAGAGGAGGTGGAAGACTGAGTGCTGAGGTGTCTCCAACACACTCGTTTCCACAGATGCTCTTTCTGCCCGCTGTCAGGAAGAGGCTGTCTGTAGACTTGCACACTCCCTCAGGAACTAGTTACAGAACAAACAATATGAGCCCCGCTACCTTAAAATGGCATAAACAGCCATCTTCTTGAGCCTCCTATGTACAATCGCAAGGCTTCCTGTAAGCACATTTATTAACTCAATAAAACATGTTTTTCATACATTTTAGTTAGAATCAACAATTTTCACAGAGTACTCTAGCCATGGACAGATTTCTGATATTGTACATAATAATTGTTGGTAACACTTTTCAATAGTCCCATTAGTTAACATAATAATGCATTAACTGATGTTAACTAAGAATGAGCAATACATTTGTTACAGTAATTATTAAACTTTGCTGAAAAGGTATAGTTCACCCAAAAATAAAAATTATGTAATTACTTATTCACCCTCAAAGAAAACAAAAATAATGACTTTATTCAACAACTTCTTCACGTCCGTGTCAGTCTTTGACAAGCATTCACGGTCTCACTTTATATTAGGTGGCCTTAACTACTATGTACTTACATTTAAATTAATCATTTGATACAATGCACTTATTTTGAACATACATGTTTTTACATTGTACTTATATGTGACCCTGGACCACAAAACCAGTCTTAAGTAGCACAGGTATATTTGTAGCAATTGCCAAAAATACATTGTATGGGTCAAAATTATCGATTTTTATGCCAAAAATCATTAGGATATTAAGTAAAGATCATGTTCCATGAAGTTATTTTGTAAATTTCCTACTGTAAATATATCAAAAATGTATTTTTGATTAGTAATATGCATTGATAAGGACTTCATTTGGACAGCTTTCTCAACATTTAGATTTTTTTGCACGCTCAGATTCCAGATTTTCAAATAGTTGTATCTCGGACAAATATTGTCCTATCATCCTATCCTAATAAGCTTTCCATTTATGTATGGAAATATATCCATACATAAATGGAAAGCTTATGTATTCATCTTTCAGATGATGTATAGATCTAAATTCGAAAAATTGACCCTTATGACTGGTTTTGTGGTCCAGGGTCACATATTTAAAAAAATACTTGCATGTAATTACATCTGTAATTATTATTTATTAATTTATTTAATTGTAATTACTTTTATAATTGCACTGTTGATCCATCTCTTACACAATAGCCCACTCTTAAACCTACCCATACCACCAAACCTGTCCCTAACCTTACCCGTATCCCACCTCAATAGCAGCAAAAGTGTTTTGCAATACAATATAAAAACAATAAGTACATGGTACTTATTTTTCATGTAAGTACATAGCAGTTAAGGCCACCTAATATAAAGTGGGACCAAAAACACATTAAACAATAGCACATATTTCATATTAACATAGCATACTGCTGTTGTGTGTAAATGCTTCAGGTGTTTGGTTCTTCACTTAAAAAATCAGGGATGAGCCAGACAGAGATGAGCCAGATGAGACGACATCACAATAAGCTCTTGATAGCATTATCTAATATTTTGAAGAGGCTGGTGACTGCTCCATCACAGAAAATAAAAAAGATGACTCACGTAATTAATGCGTGAAAATGTAGAGAGTGCTGCGGTAGGGTGCTAACAAACACTTATCAGGGCCGTCAGGCTCATATCATTCCGAAAAGAAAACTACTGGCAATATATGCCCCAAATAAATCCAGGAAAGGCTCCATTGTTACTTGAACAATACAGGCTATGGGCTGAACATTTTGAGTGTACTTCCCATTGCGCTCAACCTGGCTGGAGAGTTCAAATCAACACTTAGCTAAAGTGAAATCTCAGTGTGAGAGAGCTCTCCCAGGTGACTGTACAGCATCACTAATGGCCTTGTTCGGGGCCTGGCCAGCACAGCCTGTCGATACAATTCGCTTCCGCCTTTTCCGGCTGCCAGGTCCCATCTGGAGCCAATTCATGATCTCAGACGGTGTGCACCTTTCACCAGCCGCTAGCTCCTGCTTGCCTGTAACACGCTCTCTCCATCCGGCGGGTTCTCTGTTCCCCGTCCCCCTCCCGTCGACTCCTGTGTTCGCTGTGACATGCCTAGAATGTGTCCCCATGAGTTAAGCTGAACTTTATTGGTTCAGGTAAAGCAAAAGTATTGCTGTCACTCTTGAAAGGACCCTGCAGCATAAACATCCTTTATGACTTTAGCCATTGAAAGGATATTTGCTGTTATTCTGCACTTATTCATTCAGGAAGGAACTGAATATAGATTTGTAAAACATACAAAAAGCAGATTCTGCTGGATTTTGTTCATCCAATATCAATTTTAGTAGGGATGAGCGGATCATCTGAAATATGGATGATGAAATATTAAACCTCCGATACTATATTAAGAAAATCGATCCACAAAATTATGGATTTTTAAAAAAAAATACTAGTAATTCTATTATTTATTTAACATGGAAATTCATGTATATCATCCTTTGTGGAAGTAATAACAGCAAAAAATTGCAGAGAAGAGGATAAAAGGCTGTTTTCTGCTTTTTAATGTTAAATAGTTATACACTGAAAAATTTCATTACTTCAACTCATCAAATTAATTTAACCATATGAGATTTATAAGAAATTCAGATTGATATTAGTCAGTTTATTATAATTTAAGTTTTAATTTAAGTACACATTTTGCAAGTTTTTACAAGTTTTTAAGTGGAAGTAGGTGGATTGATTGATTGATTGATTGATTGATTGATTGATTGATTGATTTATATTTTTACAGTGTAGTTACACATTTTATCCTTATTGGTATTAATATCAGTGAAATTGGCCTTGATTTTATTTGTTCACTTTTCACCAAGGTATCATGCAATTTTTTTAATTTAACATCCTGACTAAAATGGTTAACTGAAATACACTTTGTGCAATTCAAAGGTTAATTGCGCTGAAACTTCCCCCTCATTTAAGTAGCGCTTCTTTTTTAATTTCATCAGAGGAGTATGTGCCATTGCCATGACCAATGAAATGTCACCCATCTCATTTCTTGGGTTTCATCAGGATGTGAAAGTCAGGTGCTGCAGTCATCCTGCTGTTGCCTGGACATGCATGATTCATTCGTTTTAGACAGAGATGACCTTGATCTCATCCTCTCTGTCTCTCTCCTCTCTTTCCTCACAGCATCACCACTCCTCTACAGACATACTGTGGATGAATCACACTTTTAGGAGTTAGGAGGAAGTCGCGGGAGCTGTTTTTCCACACTGTTCAGGAGCAATGAAAAACCAAGCATTTATTCAGTGACAATGAATAATTGTGTGAAAAATCATGTAAAGGGTTTGCCACAAAAATAAAGAAACAAAAGGAATTAGAACAAAGAATGTATGAAGATGTTTGATAATAGGTATTTATTAATAAATATTTATAATAAAACACATTTCCACTACATTTACTACATTTTATTTAAAAAAAACAACAAACTAACAAATGGTGCATAAAATTGTGCATTGCTTTTGACTTTTTTATTAGTGCCATTTAATGAGTAAGAATTGCTATCATCTTTAAAAGGCTAGTTCACCTCAAAAAATGAAGATCTTTCATCATTTCGTCACATTCATGTTGTTCCAAACTGTATGACCCTATATTTTTTTGTAATTTTTTTACACAGAACACAAAAGGAGACCCTTTTTTTTAAGATTGTGCTAGTCACAGTTTCCATGTAATAACAATGAATGGACACTCAACAATATTTCATGGTGAAATCCAGACATTGCAAAAAAAAAAAAATAAAAAAAAAAAAAACTGAGCAATTAGAATTTGAGCTTGTGAGCAAAAAGGTCCTCCATGCAGATTTTTGTAAATTAAGCAAATTTGCCATGTTGACCAAGATAAATCTACTTGTTTTGAAAGTGATTTCTGTGTGAGCCATACATTTACAGCATGCATTTAGCAGATATGTTTATCCAAAGTGACTTACAAAAAGAAATTTTGTCACAGAGCCAACAATATTCACCGTGCACAATGTCGCATTTATTAGAAATATATAATTAATAAACAAGCTAGAGCAGATGACAAATATAGAGAATATAAAAAAACTAATTTTTCGGTTGATTTAGTTTTGTGGAGTTGGTAAGTGCTAGTGGAAATGTCTTCAACTGCTTCTTGAAATTGTGTTGGTTTCAGCAGTTCAGTGGAGGTTGGCTCATGATGAAATAAATTTTTCGCCAATGAAGCCCTCGTTCCACCAGATATGTACATTTTTAGAGCAGAGTCCAGGGTGAAGGTTTCACAATGGATATAGTGACTTTGCATCACAGATAGAAAGTGCTGTCTGTGAAAATCCCCTGTAGCTAAGAGGTTAGGGAGCATACAGGATCGCAGATATTAGACAAATAATGATCAATGAACACTTTCTTCCAGCCTTAATGCACCACACATTAAAAAGTACAAGCTCCTCAAGCTTCATGGAAGGACCACAAAAGCACTATTAATATCATGCTTGATGCACTATACTACACTCCTTTGAAGCCATATGATAGCTTTGTGTGAGAAACATACTTAGGCATTAAAAAGTCTTGTCGTTCCATTATAATCCCCCGCCCCACTTCACTGATAATTATAGGTTGGTACACAGAGTGGGCAGATATATATAGCAGCCTTTGTGCATTTGTATTAAAAAATGCAGTCCGTTTTGTACAACCTAGCACTGTGACAAACATATTTCATTCCGCCATGATATTCAGGTCATGTTCTGTTGACCTAATCAGAATTCTAAAATTATGTGTTGATCTAATTAATATATTCCTCCACTGGTTTATACTTCTGTAGAGCTCTCAGTCACAGCCTTGTTACACATAGGTCAGTGTGAGGCTATACGATAATTATTGTGATTATCTGAATAGATTCAGTTTGAAAATTTTAACAAATAGAACTATTTGCCCACAAGAATTGTATTTTTTACAAAATAAGGCAATTTATTATTGTAATTTGAACATTAATGCCCTGAAGTATGTAAATATCTGAAGCCAGACTGGTTTTAGCAAATTTATTAAGTGGTTGGTTAGCTGAAGAGAAATCAACAAAGAGTAACAATGGAGCCTTTCCTGGATTTATTTGGGCATATTTTGCCAGTAGTTTTCTTTTCGGAATGATATGACCTGACGCCCTGATAAGTGTTTGTTAGCACCCTACCGCAGAATTTTCACGCATTAAGTAACTTCTGAAATATTGTTTATGTGCCAGTTCCACTCACTCTGGCTTTTATTTACAGCCTCAACTCATTATTTAATTTCATTTTAATTAGTCATCAAAGATTAGTCAATGGGATTTCTGTGGGATTAATTGTATGGCAGACAAATATAGCCTAATCTATCATTTAGGTAAATTCATGCTTTAGAACAAACAGTTCATGCAGATGTTTAAACAACTTTTTTAAAGTGAATGGTTTAAAAGTTAAAACCATGTGTATGAGCAACAGGTTTCTTGGTAGCAAGATGATTAATATTCATTTTGAAATTTTCTTCTTTCACTTCACTGAGCCACATTATACACTACAATGCAAAGGTTTATATGTTTTAATAATTTATTTGATCAAAATACAATACATTATTATTACAATAAAAAAAACAGTCTTCTATTTTAATTTATTTGAAAAGGGTGTTTATACCTCAATGGCTAAGATTAATTTTCATCAGCCATTAATTCTATAATCTTCAGTGTCACACACCGATCCTTCAGAAATCATTCATATGCTGATGTGGTGCTCAAGAACATTTCTGATTCAATATTTAAAACAGTTCTGTCTTGTATGTTGATGGAGACTGTGTGAATAAAAATTTATTGCAGAATAAAAGTATACATTTATTTAAAAATAAATCAATATTTAAACCATGTCATAAATCAAAAGAGTACGACAATATAAAGGATTCAATCGACATGATGAGAGTAAAACTATAGCTCATCTCTCACTGATATAAGAAAATGAGACACATTCATCTCTGTCTATCAGGCACATCGATAGCTCTGGTGAAAATTTACCCACGTCTAGTCTTATTGAAATGAAAAAGAGAGCAGACACCACCAAGGCAGCAAAAATCCCACTGGAAAACTTGTCAATCCATCAGAGAGAACTGGATCTGAGTCAGACTCATTTCCCCCACTGGACCATAGAGTGTTATTACATAGCTGGTTTAATATCCCTGGGCTCCTTTGGTAGAGATGGGATGGATCCATTGATGTGTGAATCTGAGGATCACATTTAAACATATCATGGATGAAATGAGATTATATGCAGCGATTCATCGATGTTTGTAATAATTTCACTGATTAACCACATATTATCCAAGCTGCAAGCTTAGCAACCATCATCTAAAATAAAATTATAGTACAACCTAAGGTTATAGACTATCCGAGCTTTTCCCTTTTCACTATTACAGTTTCCAATAAACATTGCTATCAACATCACAATCTAAATACAGCCTAAATACTCATAGAAGCTCTTTTGAAAGCAGAGCTCCCGGTGAGCTAAGAGAACACCCGCTTGTTTGGCTTATCTTTTTCTTTGAAGGGCACACAAAAAGACAACAGAGACAGGCATGTAAAATTGAGTAAGTGAGTGCATCAAAGAGCAAGTTTTCTGATTTATTCTAAATTGGAACATGGAGGGTTGTCAAAACAGCTCTTTTGAGAATGAATTTGGCGACGTCATCTTTTCTTCTGGATTAAATGTATCTGCTTGGTTCAGCCTAAAGACTGACATCAACAACCCAATGTGAGCACAGATAATCTCTTGGCTTTTTGCATAATTTCTCAGTGACAAACCATTGAATTTGCCTTACTTACAAACCTTGAGGCCCATTCACACCTAGGTGATTATAAAGATAACTATGTCAATGTTTTTTAATCATTCATCAGTTGGGGGGGGGGGGGGGGGGGGGGGGGGGGGGGTCATTCAGGTGATATTTTTCGGTGTGCCATTATCGTTATATTCAACTAAGGTTCACCTGTCTAAATATGTTCACCTTGGTCCATTTATGTACATAATAAATGTATAAGCTATCTATAAAATCACATCTTAGAATGATATACGCTGATAGATATATATATATAAGCTGACTTGCTGCCTCGCTGCCTTGTGAGGCAATGACTTTGCAGGCAGCGTTTTTGCACGAAGGTACCTCATGAAACTGATTTCGGACAGGCTTCTGAGGCAGCATAATGGTTAAATGATCTACAACAAAATAGCACGAGTTTTGGTGATAACTAAACGAAAATGTAATTACTATAAAACTGATTTCTTGCTAGAAATAACATCAAAAGTGCAAAAAGTTAGTCAGAAATATACATTTACACACAAGCTGACCACCAAATGCAACTTTCAGACACCATCTTTATTTTTTAGCTCAACTGTCACGGAATGGAACGCACAGGATTGTGGGATATCAAAGGCAGCAAAGGATACATCTATGCTGCCTTCAAAATTCGATCAGAAGAAGGTACCTCTGGAGACAGGAAGTGAAGCAGAATTTCGATTCGGACGTGCCTTGATGCCTTCCCGCCTTGGAATGCTGCCTCCAAAGGCAGCATTTTAGAGATGTCGGATGCAGCTGACATTTGAACTGCTTTAAACATTTGTATTGTTAGACACCCAAGTACTAGCTGAAACCCAATACTTGGGTTTTTCTCTAAAAAATGCATTGAATCTTGAGATAGTCTGGGCAATGAAGGGCCTATTTGTCTGGGCCTATTTGTTTTATCCCTTGTGGCTCGGGAAACGAAGGGCACATTTCGAGGCTGCATTTAAAGAAGCCTTCGAAACGTGCCACTGTGACGCATTTGGTCTTGGACTGCATTCTTTGAAGGATGCCGCCTCTAAATTGGGGCACAGCTATTGTTATTGTTATAGCTATCATCCTTGGTGTAAATTCAACTTTATTATTTCTGTCTAATCTTTTCCATGATGCTTTTTTCACTATCCCTCGTCAAATATACAGTATTTATTCTGAATGTTATGGATGTGACAAATCAATAAGCAAATTCTGAATATATGAAGATTTTATGCGGCACAAAGCTAAATGACAAATGTATGGCCACACTGAACCAATGAGCCCATTAAAATATGAAACTAAGGAAGAACTAAGCTTTGAACAAAATAATTAATTAATAAATTACACTTTTAGTGTCAGTAGTATTGCATTTCAGCCTTTCCCTCAACCGTCTTACAAAATTGTTTTACACATAAAGAATAGGATAGAGTGCAATTTTTGGAGTTTTTAAGAACCATGGAAGTATCTTTAGATCTCATGTAGCAGGTTGTTCTCTGTAATGTATTATAATCTAATTCTGTAGCAATGTAACTGATCCAGGCCAAGACCTAGGGCAGGTCTTACAAAATGCTCATGTCCTGTAATTATTAAGTCCAGAGAGCTACATGATGTATCTCTCTTGGTCTTGAAAATGACAACTGGCTGCCTTCTTAAGAATTTCAAATATTTTTAGTCATAATTTCCTACAATCTCCCACAATTTACATCTGTATAGTTGCTTTCTTTGCACTTTATGTTTACTGAAAACCAATTAATCTGGTTACATCACAGACACCATTAGATCACATATACATCTACAAGGATTAATTTCACTGAGAGATGAAACCATAACTCACAGCCCTCATGGGCATTGTTTAAATATATTATTGGCTTGTTGAATTTCCATTCTGTGTACAGCATGGCAAAAACCCACTATTTTTCGGAAAATGCACTCTACAATTAGCCTTCCCCTGTGGCGTCTTCATTCATTATTTACACTGGTGACATCCACTTAATTCCACCTATTATAATGCTTGTATTGTCTCAAGTACTCTAGTTCTTTTATAGTAATGCCCATTCAAGGTCAATTGTTCATGGCATTTAAATGATGAGTGCTGCTGAGTCTAAGTGAGATATGGACACTTCAAAGAACAATTTTTCAGTTTTCTGCTTTGGTTTCACAATGAAAGTGAAAATAAAATAAAAAGATTTTTTTTAAACAATGAGAATATACAGTAGCCTTTTGTGTTGTTCTTTCAGAAATATTTACCCCATGTTGATTATTTTTCATTTTGCCCTGTCAAATTAAAAGAAAAAATGAATGACAGAGAAGAAAGAAAGTTTTGAAGCTACATGTGTTCTGTTGCTTGGTAGAAAGATAATCACTTTGCGAGATATCAGAAATGAAAAAGATCAGATCACTCCTGCTGTCACGGGGGTGGGGGGGCTAGAAAAAGGTTATTAAGAACTGGCACATCTCTAAAACTTTCTTGTAGCAAAATGGAAGCACTCCTCACAGATTTTGCGTTTGTGAGAAAATGGCTGCAAGGAAGCTTCTCAAAAAATCTGACATTAAGTTACACCTGGAGTTTGCTAGAAGCCATTGTGACAAAACCCGAAACCAACTGAAAGAAAATTTTAAGAGCTAATGAAACTAAAGTTGAGCATGAGCCTGAGATATAATGCTACTGCCATAAAACAAGTCCCTAATGAAAGGATCTAGTGGAATGCGAGTGCTAAAATGTTCTGCTCATCAAAATGAATGATGCCATCCATCATAGCAGGCAATATGGCTCAGGTGCCTGGAGATGGGCATGATGCCTGCTCTTCACCAGACAGAGTCAGACGGCTCACAACCACTTTATTCTGATTCCACTCTAAAAACGAGATCAGTTACACTGCATGAAAAAGAAGACAAAAGGAAGACTTTTATCCTCATATCACTTCTCTTGAGTATGTCATAGTTAAAACACGGATGCAATTTTTTTTTCTGCCACACCTGTCAATGCAACAATTC